>OY856386.1:3517500-5917500 GCA_963693495.1 Malacosoma neustria
CATTCGTAGGTAACAAAATAAAAAACAAATGGTTTAAAGAATTTTGTAATTTTTTCTTGCTTGGCAGTTATTAAAAGCTCCTTCAATTCACACTGATATTCAGCAGTGGCATTAGCAATTTGCCTCTTAAAAATAAGGCTTCGTTCCATAGATTGATCAATTTTTATAAAGAAATCTTTACAAAACTCATTTGCCATTCTTAAACCTTCAGTAAGATTTTTCAAATGTCACGTTTCCAGTACTTGTTGAAGCCTCTTCTTCAATGGGCTGTGTTAACATTTCCTCCAAATCGGTTTCAGTCAAATCTTCATCTTACGATTCAAGTAACTCCTGAATGTCACTTGATTCTATCTGTTCGAACCCATGTCCTATTTCATTCGCAATTTCGGCGGCTATGTTTGCAATCAGGTTGAATTTGCACAGATTCTTCGTCATTTTCTGCAGTCAGAGCAGGCCACAGGTTTATCCAGTATTATTTCAATGTGTATGACTAGTTCTGCCAATGATTTCATGTTCACTACTGACGACCTTATTTTATCTTCGGATATTTTTATCGATCGTAAGTTGATTCGTTGACATTAAATGAGCGTGATATGGATGCAAACTATTCTCCAAGGTGTAAACGATCAAGCATTTATATTTTCACTTTAAGCGGTAATACAGATTTTTTTAGCATCGAAACTCGTTTTTCATAATTTTTTTCGACATTGTAAATTAGGAAGACAGCAGTAAAGACTTGTTAGATTACAATTTTTGTAACGAATGGAAAAATGAAACAAGAAACAAGCGGCTCTTATCAAAGGACGGGACGTCTTAATATGTGGCAGCATTTATAAATATACTTTAACAACCTTAACACTTAATTTATAAATATACTTTATAAATTAAGTGTTAAGGTTGTTTTCATTCTCAAAAACAGAGCGGCGAAGGCGGCTTTTGTCAAAGGCCGACCGAACCAACAGCGGCGATATCATTTAACAATATACTTTAGGTTAGGCATAAGTAATAAGGTCTATTTTACTCTTTTATTAGTCCATTTGACGACGCGTTTACAAAGGATATTATTGGATTGGATACTTATTGGAATCCTTTTCATTAATATGTATGTTTAATCCGCGAATAGTGGAAACGCAAATGAAGGAAGCGTAAATAAGGAGCTTTTACTGTATATAAAGCCATTGTTAAAATTGATTTTAAAAAGTTGATTGTTTTTGATTAAAAGTATTTCAGAAGAAATGAATATAGAAGAGCGCCACAAATGACTAGTTCACCTTCAAGTTCGTAGAGCTTTCTTCGTATACTGCGTTCGTAACGATTGCCCTCCACTGGATTGGTGATTCGTGCGACAGACAGAGACAACGTTACAGCGCCATCTCCCTCTTTATCATAATTGTACATTGTTGACAGCGGGTTACAGTTAGGTACTTTTATTTTATAAATTATGGTTAATGCAACTCAGTGTGCCGTAAATTAGACGAAGGGACCTCGTAAGGTTGACCGTAGTCAATGGGCCTTTACGGGGCTCCTGTTTGGGCGAAGCACCTGACGGCCAAAAACGCTGCGCTGCTGCGAAAACCACAGCTGGTTTTGGTCGCGCACGCTGGCCGTTAGGGCCATTGGAGGATATCGTATGGTGTTCTTTGAAGCGACATCCTCGCCGGATCCATGCCGTGGGATCTCGAAGCTCGGCTTTTGGCGTCGCTGTATCGGTGGCGTCAGGGGTTCACACCCCACACGGGGCCTCGTGAAATCAAGGCAAAGCTGGCGGAGCTCCGAGGAGATCTCATGGCAGTTTTTTTTTTATTGCGTAGGACAGCAGACAGGCTGACAGCCCGCTTAGAATTTAGCAGTTACCGTCGCCTATAGGTGTTTGCAACGCCAGTGGCATCGCGAACACGCTGTTGTCCCATAAGGGTACAGGAACTTGGGTCACTAATGCCGGAACACAACACAAGGTTATTATGGCGGTATACTTAAGACCAAAGGTGGTCGCCATCCAGACGGGCTTGAGGCCCTACCACGTAGAAAGTTTGGAAAGACTTGCGCAAACCAGTGGGGGCCAAAACACCATCATAGTGGTGTGGCCCGCCCTACAAGATTGGTGTGACAGGCGTCACGGTACTCTGTCGTTTCACGTGACACAGGTACCTACTCTCGGGGAACGGCTTCTTCGGGCGGTATCTGTGTCGCATCGCTCAAAAGGAGCGAACGACAGAGTGCCACCACTGACGCCGGCGACGAGGACACGACGCTCCACATCCTCCGTGTGTCCCGAAATCTCGTCGCCGCCATCGGTTATGATCTCTCGCTCCCGGCCATCATCCTAGCGATGGTCGGAAGCTAAGCCGGATGGGACGCCATCGTCTCTTTATGTGAGACAGTCATGCTCGCAAAGGAGGCGGCGGAGAGGGAGCGCGCCAGGCGCCCTTCCCGCTCACACAGGGCCCCTCGTCGCCGGAGGTTGGCGACAGACCTTCGGCCACCATAGTGATCGGTCGTGAGCACCCCCTGGGAAAGGGCCGCAGTCCGCACATACATGGCCGAGAGGGGTGCGCGTCGGTGTTCCGTGCGCACAGCTCACTCATATGTGGGGAAGATGCCGGGGCTTATAGCTTTGGCTTTGAAGAGACCCGTGAACGCGGGCCAGCGCCTGTCGAGACCGCGGACTGACTTATCCGTTGCGTTCCGTGGCCTCGGCACTTAATGCGTGTGTAGGAACACCGGGGTGGTTTTAGTGGATATACCAGCGACAAGCCTCCTCCAGCCTAGAGAAGGGAACGTACAGGCGCATTGGGAGTTCCACACTACCACCGCGTGGGAATGGGCATCATGGAATGCATCATGCAATTCCACTTCTCAAAGAGGGTCTCTCAGTGGCAGCTTTTATTATATATATGTTTTTGTTGGGTAAAAATAAAATACAGATTTAATACGAAAAAGTGTTTTTATTAGGGACTTATTTCAACCAAGTACGAAATATCATCTACCTATAGCATAATGAATTATACGATAAGAAGACACCACGATTTTTTTTACTCTTTTTATTTCTTTAACTTTTCTTTTATATCATCATTACATACTAATAAAATACAAAAATATTAAGCGGTTTTTATTTGGTAAACTAATGGGATACCTTAACTTGTAAAATATGCGAATCGTACTTATATCTAATGAAATGCACCGATTTTAACGTCTCACGAAATCGCTGGTCGTCTAAATGGGTAGCGGACCTAATTTGACGAATCAAATTCAACTGACAAATCACCAAGGCGATAACTGACGGTATAGTAGTGTAGTTATTGAGGCACGTGAACATTGATCATCGATGTACCTTCTCAGTTTCAGACGGGAATATAGAATCCACTACAAAATATAGCGTTGTTAGCATTATAATGAACATCCAGTATATTCTCGAACCTCAATAACTATACTAAATATTAAAAGCCTAATTGCTGAATGAAGTCAGAATTGTTTTATTTTATTGTAACAGCGTTAACAAAGAAATTGGCTAATTGAAATATATTTTTAAGGGTGTGGCTTGATTTAAATGTAACGACTTCTTTCAGCCATAGACAAGGCGGAACAGTGTAGACTGTGCATTGGAAATAGATCTAGAGAAAGCGCACATTAAAAACCACTCGCGATATCCACACTAACATCAATATTCTATCTTCACTCGACAAATACTGATTTTCATAACAATGGTCCAAAAATATCTAATAGCATCCCTAAACGATCAAGTAGAAAAATACTTTATGCCTCACAGAAATCTAGCTTCAATATTTAAAACTCTCACTTTACCACTATACATATAATCCGATTTATTCATATTTTGTAGTCATTGAAAGGTCAAAGCCCAAGGCGCCATGGGTTTTCTCCCATGCGCGGAAGTACAGTGCCCGCACTACGATTAAACTGCTTTCCAATTTAGTACTTGCAAACGTGCTTTTCAATCGACGTTTTATTGCTTTGTTATTATTTAAATAAAAATGTTTGAAAGTTTTCAATGGTTATTTCGATGTACGCAGTACACCATATTACGGCCTAGGACTTCCCTAATGTGACAATATGTACTGTCAAAAATCATTTTTAGTAAAAATACAAAAACTATGTTACACATTAACAAGCGAAGATGCAGATGGACTACATTAAAGAGTATTCAACTCTTAATCTCGAACACGTAAAAATATCTGTGAATGAAATTCAATCGAAAACCTGACTATAGTATATTCCACTTTATTCTTCCAAATATTCAGAAACCGCAAAACTAAAACTTTTACAGAGAAAATGAATTACTATTGTTATGTAAAATACTCAAAAAAAATACCACTATATAAATATGTTATTTTACTTGACTAAAATTTTATTGCAATAATGATTAATTAAGATACATATCTGTTTTTAGCAATAGTTCACGCCTGCAAATAGTTTTGATATACATGTAAATCATTAAAGTCTTTCGCATCACGGATAAGTACCTCTACATTGATATTTTCGTTTTAAAAAATATCTACTTACAACGGGGTCTTTCACCTATATAAGCCTTATACAATTTCCATTGAACATTTTGTATCGGAACACTTAACAATTTTTATACTATGATAACATCGATTCGGATTTACTGACCTACATTAATCAATCGCTAACTTCTATTATATAAACGGTTCGGCACTCGACAAAAGTTGTCTATTCTCATGCTGGCGAGTAACCTCAAATCTGAGTATTATACGAAAAACCGCATTATGTACTTGCATAATGTAATACTCATAGAATTATTTTGTGTTAAAAAAATTAATGTTATAAAATCTAGTTTTTAATTAAAACATTTATGTTTGTATACATTAAAAATCGAAATAATTTTTCGAATCAACTAACGATATAATTTAATAGAGATTATTTATCTGTATAAAATTATCTCAATTAGTAATTCTAACATTTAAAGATTCATTGAGATAAGTAATTGAGTTAAATCAAGCATGTTGGTACATAGAAACAAGAACATTGTGCTAGATTGGACCGTTGAAACGGTATTATTAAAATTTATAAAATGTCCAACTAGTGTTAACAGATGACTTTAAAATGTTTTCCTGTTAATCACAATAAATTAGCCCAATGTTCTGGTATTTATTACATTTTCAGAATGGTTTTACTTGCTTATTTATTATTGATGTCATAAGATCATCGGAATATTTCTCTCCGAATAAACCCAACAATTCACAATTCTTATAGCCATCTAATACGTATTATACCAAAAATATATAAATACTATATTCAATTATGTTCAATACGATAAACGTGTCTTATATTGAATTGATTATGATACAAATGCTATACTAGTGGCAGTTATCAACGCTTATTTAGATATAGAAAAAAAACTGACCGATTTCGTTTTTCATTACTGTAGAGCACATCCCTAAAACGTGGTATAGGGATTCGCTCTGCAATAGAAACTCAAAATTTTTCGATAGTTCATGTTCAATGTTTTTTTTACTTTTTTCCCTTTAGTTTCATTTCAGCCACAACAAGCAATATTAACTAGAAACTTAATTCACAAAACTTGATATTTATTTTTATTTCACAAAAAATAAAATAAATATTAAATGTTAATAACAAGGTTACAAATTCTTAAGAAATATAAATAAATCGTTTTTGAATTAATAGTTTAATCAGTAATTATCTTACATAGAAAAATTTATGTTCTTTTTTATTTCAGTTAAAACGGTAACATCGGTCAATTTTAATTTTGATCTAATAGTTTTAAATCATAGCGTATGTAAAACTCAGATTGTTGAAACCAGACTTACTATACTATAAAAATAAAAACAATTTAGACATGACTATGGGATATATTTCAATGAAAAAATAGGTATATGCAAAATACATAGTGTTGAAGAATGAATATATGTTAAAAAAACATTATGATACATTTCAATATAATCTTCAGGAATTCTTGTCAATTACAATAATTACCAAAAATAAAATTAGAATTTGTGTATTTATATAAAAAATATCATAGTCATACAATTAGTTGCGTTGACGTATAAAAATACAATTTTCTTATTAAAATCACCAATGAAGACGGACGTTAAATTATTTTTTGAACGCTTTGGCGAAAAAAATAGAACAGTGTTGCCATAACCAAACGCCACATACATATAACTACACCATCTATGTGGCTGTTACTCATCACAAAAATGATTTTTGATTGGTTTTTTATGTCATTCTATATCCACATATATTATGCGTTGCAAATAAGAAAAGGATCGACTTTGCGCCATGTTGTGACGTCATAGCTGTCAATTCGAATTATGGGTAGGGTCAGCAAAACAAGATATTTTTTAAACATAATTTATTTACGAATCATGAACGAATAATTTTTAATAAGAATTGAGCTTTATTTGGCTTTCCAGCTGCTTAACGTTTTTGTCTGCCACCCTACGCTTAATTAAATGCCAAATATTATCAATAATGTAGTATTTTGGCGGTTTGTGCCTTTTTATTATTTGGTAAAGTTCCGCTTTTGTAAAGCATTTCTCAGATTCAATGTTTTTTCTGATAGCCATGACTCTATTTCTGCTTTTTACAATGAAAACAAAACAAAATAGTTTTTCGTTTTTTAATTATGACTAATTAATTTAGACGTTTTTTCACTATAGGTAACTGAGACTCAGTAAAACAAGCAAAAACCATTACTGATACACAATTATGGTTTCGTTGCAAACCGTACTTTTCAAACGACATTTGACAGATTGACGTTCCTATTCTTATTTGAATCGCATTGTACACTACGATGTTAAATGTTACATAGGGTAACACTTTGGCTAAGGACTTTGTAATCGATGTCTGGAAAAAAATCCAACCGTTGCCTAAAAATGTATAGTATGTTTAATAAATATAATTGAAAAATACGGGCGTCATTTAAATAGTCACATTATAGAAACCATAAATGAAACTGATAAACCGTTTAGCAAATTCCTTCTTTAGTAATTATCAATTGTTTACTTTACCATTAGCAGTAAAGTATTTTTCGGAATTTGTAAGTACTGATATATAATCAATAAAAAGACTTAGGTTAGGACTTTACCTAATTGTACAAAAACGAATACAAAATACAATACAATCATTATAATACTTATTTCCCATAAAAAGTTTATCCGCTAGTGGTAAAATAGCTTAATCTCACTATCTTTACAGGCTAAAAAATTACCTAAAGACGCCAATTTCGATGATTCCGTCAGCTGTTTCAAACTAAATAACGTAATTGCGCTAGAAATTGATAAAGAACGATCTTAATTCGTTTCGACTAGTTAAAAGAGGAAAATAAAAAACCAAATGAAATCATATAGGAACGTATATTTGATATCTCGTGAGCAATTTTTGAGAAAAAAAATCGTTCATGAATTTTCTAAACGAAAATAAAATATATTTTATATAATAATATATACTAACATACTTATCACAGGTTAAAGGGGACAAGAGAAAGTATTAGTGTTCTCTTAATACAGTACGATGGTTCGTAATTGTAAAAAAAATAAGACAACTTATGATGTACTGACGTTAAGACACGTTTCGACGCGTCGGGGGAGTATTGACACCTCTTGCAATATACAAACAAATTTATAATACACAAAGCTAAAAACACCGCTATTTTCTAAGTTTTCATAGTAATGAGTATAAAGATTACGACGAAGAAGAAACTATTATTACACACCTCAACAAATTGCAACTTAGTCTTTGAACAAGTCAAGTTGCTATATTTAAAAGTGTCTCAAAATGTTAGATATTACGTAGTTATGGTAATTCGACATGCATATAGCAAAAGGCACCAACATTCCCCGTTATCTTACTAACGAACTATTACAAATTAAATATAAATTCTAAGCCCATTGCCCATACAGGGGCATTTTGAGATCGATTACTTAATTAAAGATAACATTACGTTGACTGGCGGTGCTTAAGCGGACGAAGCACTAATGTTCTCATTGCACAATAAGGCATCCGCGTACGGTTGTCGCCAGGAATCTACATATGCGAGTCACTTATCCTATTTGACTTTAGGTTTAAAACATATATAACACATTATCCAAAATGAAAAAGAAGAATGAAGGATGAGAGGTGATCTATGACTACGTAAGAAGAGAAATATGAGATGGTAAGAAGAAGTTAATATTAAGTTTGAAACGTCGACGATACAAGATACTAAATAGACATCCGAACTTAATGTGTGGTAAGGGCATATGTCCTATACCACAATTAAAATTTCGGGTATTAAAATGACAGATTAGAGAATGAGAATGTGAAGAAGATAAATGTAATAGATGAAGTATTTAAGAGTAGACATGAAGATTAAGTAAATGAAATTGGTAATTATAGAAATAGATTACAGACGAAAGCCGATACATATCAATATCTGGATTAACTTCAATTTTTAAATACGTAGCGTAAGCGCAACGTAATGAATATCATGAACAACTACAGTGAGTAATTAATGGCCCCTGCAATGCATCTTAACATATTTAAATATAACTCGAGTCACTGAATACACAGCTTCCCATATACCACCTAAACCTAGAGCAGAAGTCGCTATAGGTCTACTTCAAAGATATTCCTGGCTACAACCTTACGCTTATATGGTGGTCTAACAACGTGTACGTCTGGTATAATTGCACAAATATTACACAAATCGATCGATTCCATACATTCCAATAATAATGAGTTTTTAATAAAAATACTTTTTAATCTTTATTGTAAACGATCAATTCATGAATGCATGTGCTTTTACAAAACTACATTAATGTACCTTGTTGTTCATTTCTAACAAAAACGTTTCATCTCACTCTTTTGAGTAAGATATTTAAGAAGCCGAGATTTCTTAAATGTACTATGCTTAGCTTTCGATTTAAACAACACAGCACAATAATGTAATTCCGATTTTTTCTTTTAAATTATAAACGTTACTCATTTCGTTTTATTACAAAACTGCTTTGGGATAAATTGATATCAATCGACTACAATATCAAATCGATAATCAAAATATTTTGATAGTAGTTTAGTGAAATGATTTTAAACACACCAAAGTCGTACAAGTCATACGAGTAGGTCGTTTACGTATTTTAATAGTTGTTCATTAAATGTATTTATATAATAAAACGTTGTAGTTGAGTATCGATTATATTAAAAAAGACCAGATTCGTAACAAAATGTGTTAGGCGAGAAGCAACTCGCCTGTCACGTCATCACGAAGGATCGAGTTCAATTTGAAAATCCATCATTGGCTCGAGTATGGCTAGTTATGGCCTTAAAGAACACGCACGGTGATCGTTCCTGTTAATTGACGCTGCGGTTTGCGTCCCACCCCCTAAGTCCCCACCAATCTATCACAACAACACTCAGTCCTTTCATATCGAGTCCTTTTGTTGTTACTAGGCCTAGCTAGTCCCACCCGTTCTCCTTCACCATGTGAGCCAGTTCTATTATGAACTTCCCCTCTTTGTATTTTTGACTCGACTCGAACGCGTGCTCCTGAAAATAATACATTCGTTTTGAAAAAGGGGTTGAGTTAGCCAATGAGTGAAGGAAGTGGCACTCATTACGCGTAACTAACCACAAGAACGTATAATTTATTTAATGTTTCTTAGAGATATGACATAAAAGAAGTAAAAAATGATATAGATATTTTTGCAATTGAATTCCAGCAGTACAAATTCATTATTATCAGCAAGACTAACAAATTCATGACACATAATGATACTTACATATTTCCAGCCGAGCATTGTTTTGCAGCATTCGCAATATATGTCTGCAACGGCGTGGAGTCCAGTCAATAAGACTCGCTCTTCCGCCGGACCACAGCCCACGTTTACACTGAAATAATAGATTCATTTTATTCGACTTACAGCTCTATTAATAACATGATAAAAATGAGATCTCAAACCTCAGTTCCAGTCAACGAACCGCAAATTTAAATTCATCTATGCATATGACGATTCTATGTACATATATGTACGAGTACATGCATTTGGAATAGTTGTCAATTTGTAATGAAAAGCGTTGGATACTAATTTCAGAATACGTTATTCTTGTAATGTCATTTACGGAACAAATCATGAATATGTTATAACTAATGAAGAATTATTGGCAATTGCAAATTTCTTATATTTTAAATCATTCCATTAAACTTACATAACAGTCTAGTTTAATTAACGATATAATATGAATTCAATTTTCTTCTTTTTTATAAGGTTGAAATTGAACTATCAAATTTATTGGTATAATTCCTTCAGTACTTTACAAAACTTTCAACTTTAAGCAAATTATGGGTAGAACAACAAACACATTATGTAACCAAATCTCTGCAATACTTAGAAGGATATCAAAAAGATCGTATTTCTTATTCTTAAATTGAAAAAGAAACTTTCAGGTTGAATAGATCGACATAATTCTAAGACAATTCTAATTGACTAGCAGTTAGAGATGCTGCCGAATTATTAAATATTACCCGAGAAAATTGCGTACTGATACGTATGACAAACATGTTGCTAGGAAACATTGAACTTTAACAGTGAATAAGATCAACAAGTCCATGACCCAAATCAACGTATATGTGAATGTTTATTTTGTGTGTATCGTTAAGCCAACTGTAATAACGGACACATAATGATACAGCTAATTTGCTCTATTCAAGCAAACAGAAACGATTGGTGTCCAACGCTTTTTCAAATCCACGCGTATCCACGCGCCTACTGATATAACGAGGACCTTAATAAATTTATCAAAGGCTGCTTGTTTGGCATCACGAATTATTCATGGTTGGTGAGTAGCTAAACATAATATTATTTTATATTTAAGTTGTATTATCATTTGGAAATGGTGAAGCATAAGAAATCTCAACTTACTAGCGTGGTATGGCCAAATAATGAAAGAAATATATAACAAGGAAAATAGTTAAAATGAGATACAGAAAGAAGGGTAGACAAAATAAGAGATGATACGGTGAAAAGGGTGCGAAGGCTGAGATGACGGCTAGTTTGCAAGGGAGACTGAAAGGAGATAACATATTGGGCTAACCCATGTAATGGAGGATAAGGGCCGTTCACACTTTCATTATATTAAGGTAGATGCTATATACGGGATACACTAAAAAAACTTAAAGTTCCAAGTCAACCTTACCTTCTAGCTGTATTATCCTACGAACTTATCCTTTTTATCCGTGCAGGGGCGGAGAAAGAATACTAACCTCTGCGGCCGGGGTCGGCCTGTCGTAAAAGCCGACAAAACAACCCACCCTAGCTACGTGGTAGGGCCTCAAGCCCGTCTGGATGGCGACCACCTTCGGTCTTAAGTATGCCGCCATAATAACCTTGTGCTGTGTTCCGGCATTAGTGACCCAAGTTCCTGTACCCATAAGGGACAGCAGCGTGTTCGCGATGCCACTGGCGTTGCAAACACCCATAGGCGACGGTAACTGCTAAATTCTAAGCGGGCCGTCAGCCTGTCTGCTGTTCTACAGCAATAAAAAAAAAAGAACTACAATCTAACGCAGTTATCCTTTCGAAATAGTCAAGGTGCAGAAGTTTCTCTAAATACCAAATCTAAACAAATTATCATATTATCTTGATTATCTTTTTGACAGCGGCTGACATCCCGCTTAGAATTTAGCAGTTACCGTCGCCTATAGGTGTTTGCAACGCCAGTGGCATCGCAAATACGCTGCTGTCCCGCCCTGTACGGATAGAAGGAAACAGGTGTCACGTATGAGGACTTCTTTCACACACACTTCTTTCGCCTTATGACTTGACCTCTAGTAACCATGATTGATCTCCTATAATAGTTTTTAGATAGCTAGTGTGCGCATAACTCCTGAAATACCTTTAAATATACAAAGTAACAACTTTCAATCAATATCTAGCGGATAATGAGCGTCTAAATTGGATGTGTTGACGCAATAGTCTGCAACACAAGAAGCACGATCCACGGCCGTTAGTTCTGTCGCATGAAATATGTATGAGCGGCGTCAGATATCAATAAAATCTATCGGCTTTATCTACTCACACTGAATTGAAGAGGTACGCGCGCCCCTGACTGCCTTGGAACGACTGAAAGACGAAAATAAACATATATGAATACATTTTACAAGAGGATACGGCATGAGACAGTTTCCTGTATTGACACGTGTCAAACGATAGTACCTTATCCGTTCTTATTGACAGTCGAAATAAAAAAAAATATTCAGTTACTTTGTTTTTCTTTGCATTCTGTAGACAAACGCAATTGGGAGGGTACTTGGTCTTTCGACAAACAGATCAAAGATTAGTTAGGAAGCTACATATTACATTATTATAAGCATTAAGCAATAACAATGTAATGCTTTAATGAGGATTTTTTAAATAATTTGATCGATGGTGCTCTTCTACGACGCTTAATGTATTCTTTTATTTACAAGCTATTCATACTTATGTCATAGGTGAAATTGTATATTGTTTTATCATAATATCTTAACGATTAAATTATTGGAATTCTTAATTTTCTATCTGTAAAGAAGCGAAAGGTGTAATCTATTATTTGCTTTTCACGTCTTCATAAGATCTAGGTGGTGTAATCTTTTTTTCTTGATTATTATTATTCTTTAAGACCTCATTGTAATGAAAATCTAATACTACCATAATATAATACTCATTCAAGCTTCTCTAGGCAGTGTGGTGATTCGGTTGACTCATGTTTTTGAGCCTAATAATGACCTCAGTGATGAGAGCTAAATTTAACCTAAACTAGGAACAACAGTAGTAAGAACTAACCTTGGATATAAGCTCGTCATGGCTGGCCAAGTGCGCGCGGCAGTGTATGCAGCTGTATGTGCGATGCGCCGGCGGCAGGTACGCCTGGAAGGTCTTGACCGGGGTGCGCGTGGCGGCTCCGGCCCCTGCGCCCTCGCCTGCCACCCCGCCACGGTTAGTCACCACGTCACGCATGAGTGCCTGCTACCTAACAACACATACCACCGTCAGCAGACAGCATAGGCGCCAACGCTGACGGGGACGCCCCAAGTGCACTATACACGCGAGAAGTTGATAAGCACCTTGACTGTTACTAAAGTGGTACATTAGTAATGGCGACCGGGGTTTTTAGTGGGTATGCCACCACGACCACCCAGGCTATCTTTTGGTAGCCAGTTGAGTGGTCGCCGTACCAGGGAGGTAAATCCCACATACCCGCGTCGGCTTCCTCCCCGGAGTTCCGACGCGGCACTAATCAAGTTTAGTTTTCCCCGGGCAAAAAAAAACATACATAATGGAATTGGTGGCAATAGTGTTAGTAATCTCTAGTAAGAAGTGTCAAAATTTACAATGAGTAGCCTTTTAAATAATAGTTTACTAGCTGTTGACATACAATAAAAAAACATTAGCGCAGATAAAACGAAAAGATTGTACAACGATAAATAATTCTTCATAGAAGTAAATGTGACAGTCCAAATATTATATTAGGTATTCCAATTATATAGAGATAGTAAATAGATGGTAGATTAGACAACGAAAAGCACTGACAAAGATGAGAAACTGATTGTAATTAAAAATAGTACAACAAATTAAATATTATAATATATATTGTTCAATTAATGAGGAGAAAAATATAGTGCACGTAAGGCGTTTAGTAACAGCACTCATGGGACAATTACAGCAGATACCGTAGAATAATTAACATTATCAGTTCATCTGCATCCATTACGGTAATGGCGCCGTACGGTAATGGCCTAGGTCATGTAATGACGTGTGGCTATCAATCACCGGACGTCTCGTGTTTATCGATTAATATAAACGGTATAAGGTCAGAACTATTTTGTTGTATGTTATTATATTTTCGTAATTATGGCAGTATCTAAAAAGTTTTTTTTTTTTATTGCTGTAGAACAGCAGACAGGCTGACGGCCCGCTTAGAATTTAGCAGTTACCGTCGCCTATGGGTGTTTGCAACGCCAGTGGCATCGCGAACACGTTGCTGTCCCATAAGGGTACAGGAACTTGGTCACTAATGCCGGAACATAACAGTTATTATGGCGGCTTACTTAAGAATAAATGTGGTCGCCATCCAGACGGGCTTGAGGCCCTACCACGTAGCTAGGGTGGGTTGTTTTGTCGGCTTTTACGACAGGCCGACCCCGGCCGTAGAGGTTAGTATTCTTTCTCCGCCCCTGCACGGATACAAAAGTTGTAGAAAACGAATTTATAAGAACGGCTATTCGAATTTAATTGATGGAGAAGCCTTAGTTAAGTTCGATAGGATTAATAATTTTATGGTTTCTAAATTTAAATTTTCGCCTCTGCTGTCTATTGCTGTAGGAGAGCAGACAGGCTGACAGGCCCACTTAGAATTTAGCAGTTACCGTCGCCTATGGGTGTTTGCAACGCTAATGGCATCGCGAGAACACGCTGCTGTCCCATAAGGGTACATGAAATCAGGTCACTATAATATTACAAAAATATTATGGCGGCATACTTCAGACCAAATTTGGTCGCTATTCAGACGGGCTTGGGGCCCTACCACGTGGCTAGGGTGAGTTGTTTTGTCGCCTTTTACGACAGACCGACCCTGGCCGCAGAGGTCAATAATTTATTCTTTATCCGTCCCTGCACGGATAAAATGTACAGAACAGAAAAGTACATGTGTATGTACAGAAAGAAGTTGAAGTAAATTTTATCTATTCTTCTTTCTTAGAAATATATTACATACATACATATAATCACGCCTCTTTCCCGTAGGGGTAGGCAGAGACCACTTTTTTCCACTTGCTACGATCCTTACATACTTGTTTCGCTTCGTCCACTTTCATTATTCCCATTATACATGCTCTTCGGTTTAGGATACTCTTGACCTGGCCTTTTTTCAAGACGTTCCTGATCTGGTCTCGAAACGTCCGCCTAGGTCTACCCCTTCCAACACTTACATTCACGCTCGCCTTATACACTTTTTTCGTCAATTGTTCTTCATTCATTCTCTCGACATGGTCAAACCATCTCAGCATACCTTTCTCAATTTTTGTCACTACATCTTCTTTCAGAGCACAACGTTTCCTTATCTACCTCTCTTTATATATATAGGAATATATTACATCTACATTTTCTTACTTATGGTCAGTAAAATTTGACAGTAATAATTTGGACTACATACATTTAAAATAGCACTAAGATGTTTAAAATACGAGTTTATATTAAGCATAATGTCCATCTCACTGACTTTAACCTGTTTGACAACGTCTTTCAGGATTCCCTCCTTTGAGATTACTACAACTGAACACAGTACAACATTTTAAAAACATACTTGACAGTGACATTTATTTGACTGCTTTCACGGTTTGATGTTTGTATAAACGTCCTTACTCCTTAGTGAAATAAAGAACATATCTGAAACATAACTGTTTGATGTTATGCTTTCACTGTTTTTCAAAAAACTAAAATCGTTCTTATAAACAAATGCTGTGATAATGTTGAAGTGATTGACTACAGATCATTCTGATAACGAAGACTGGTATATAATGCTCTGTTACATCTGTTATACAGCTTTGAGTATTGACTGTCATAATGACTTTGATTTTAGGCAATAAAAATAAGATAAATCCTTTACGTATTTATTCTGGTCAGGCAGTCTTGGTCCTAGAGATAATAGGAGTACAAGCTTCATTCTGAATTCGATGCTTTCCTCTTGAAGACGGTACATGTCCTTTTCCTTGGCATAAGATTTCCAAGTAATATAAGGATGATACAGACCTGCCTGGCGCGAGCAGCAACCTCCCGCCGCCCACATGAGCCGCAAAGACCGTCGGTCACCTGCCGCGCGCGCTCTTGCAACGCGCAGCGCGCTCTCCCCACCTACCCGCCACCCTCTGAAAAAAAATGGACAATCATTAAAATGTTGGCCTCATTAATTTGTCTTCTTCACTAAGGTCTAAAAGGTAAAGCCTAATTATTTTGGATTTATTAAAAACAACGTGATAGCCAAGTCGGAGACCAAAGTAAAGATCATGAGTTTGATTCCAACGATGACATGCGCTGTTTCGGTGGTTTTCTCACCTCATGTGCATTAATATGCAAATGTAATAATTTACATTATTGTCACATACTAACGTAAAACCGTAAGAAAACTCAAATATCAAGATCACCATCAGGTGCGTATAATTCGACAACCGCCTTAGACATGTGTGGCTAGTGAACTGTTCGTTCCCTCTAGAAGGAAGTCCCAACTGTGGATTTTGAAACGAACGTAACGTTTGAAGTTGTGACATTAAAAGAGGAACTAAAATAATACATTGGGGGTAAAATATACCCTCAACAATTAACAAAATTATTAGACAGCTCTACATTAAATCCTTGAATTTCATTTAACCTCAGAGAAATATACAATCCTGTAGACGGTATGATTGCCAATAAATTGTACATCACATATGTTTGGACGTTTATTAGAAGCAACAAATAAAATGACTGGATTGCGATGGATCCTGCAGTCACAAGCGATCGCTCGTGCACACTTGACCATAGTATATCATTGGTAATAGGATTTAAGCCGTGTTGATCAAAATATTATTATTCAAATTAAATAAAAATTTGTAATTACTGGTGGTTATTTTATTATATATTTTTATATATTTTTATTTGTAGTAGATCAAAAGACGCAATTAGATTTGTAGATATATATTTTAAAGTCGTACAATAGAAAAAGTGATAAAAAATGTGACAGGTTGTAGAATGTGAATAGAATTTTGAATTAAAAATAAAATACAAAAAGTTTACTAAGTTAGCAAACAACTGGTTTGAACAAAAAAAAGTCACATCTGCTTTAGGATCGATGACGATAAGAATGCTAAAAACCCGTTTACGAAATTTTAATCAGTTTATTCACTCAAGCCAGTGGCATCTGGAGTATACCAGATGTCTAAAAAGCAAATCAGCAGAGCGGCAAGGCCGACTCGGTCCACTCGCCAGCGTCCGTTGACCACGATTGCTGGGTCGAAGAACTTGACACCGGGTGCAATACTAGCACGGATCAATTTGCTACTGTCTTTGCAACGCGTAAAGCTTATTCTTTAAACGATCGCTAGTCTTCATGAGAATACATACAATTAAAAAATAATAAATTATAATAAAGAATAAAGAGAGAAAATAAACACATAGAATAGGGTCTATCTATCCCTTTCTAGCAAAGATTTGAAATTGTTGTTTTTTATGAGGCCTACAGGTGTTACAATGTTTTCATCAAAACGTCAGATTGCTGTAGGACAGCAGACAGGCTCACGGCCCGCTTAGAATTTAGCAGTTACCGTTGCGTCGCCTATGGGCGTTTGCAACGCCAGTAGCATCGCGAACAAGCTACTGCCGCATAAGAGTACAGGAACTTGGGTCACTAATGCCGGAACACAACACAAGGTTATTATGGCGGCATACTTAAGACCAAAGGTGGTCGCCATCCAGACGGGCTTGAGGCCCTACCACGTAGCTAGGTTGGGTTGTTTTGTCGGCTTTTACGACAGACCGATCTCGGCCGCAGAGGTTAATACTTTCTCCGCCTCTGCACGGATAAAACTGCACGTCTCACTAAAAAAAGTAACATTCGCACGTATATTTGCAGATATTTTACGATTATCGGGGAGGAGAAAGATCTGAAAAACGACAAATGAAACGAGAGGTAGGACTGTAAATGAGTTATAAAATTGAAGGAGAACAAGTGTCATCGGAACTCACATTGTCACGATTAGTTTAAAACTAATCGCTAAAAAGCGCTAAAACGCCCTAGAATGCGAGTGCACACCAGTCGAGTCGTTCAAAGAAACTTGGAACATCGCGAATTTCTAGCAAATTCTATCAAGAGCGTTAACTCTGTCTAAACATTAAATTGAAGTTTGTTACTCACAAACGCTTTTAAATTGCAATCAAAATTACTTACGAGGTACAGAATGAATTTCAAGATTGGAATAAAATAAATATTTTATTGTACATTAATATTCTGTTTAAACATTTTTTGAAAATAACACGTTACACCTAGGCATTTAAGTCAAGATATTTCTCGATAAAGCGAAATCTATTTGCTGTTACATAAGAAAGTTCTAGAATTTTCAAGTTTGACATTTAAAATTACGGGTGACCTATTAGATAACAATAATAATTTAAAACCATATTTCTGATGATGAAAAGATTGTAAAGACTAACTTAAATTAAAAATAATAATAATCAATTTACAATTCATTTGCCTCGTACTTCGTGAATTGCGTTAAAGATTATTACATATACAATATTTAAAAATAAAGTATATTTACAATGTCTAAACCTGTTCAAAGAGCTTTGGGCGCAAAGCTCAAAATATATCGGATCTTGGAATAAGTTCTAATAATGAGAAATTTCGCTATATTCTACAATATAGCATATTAAATTACTAAAAGAGGCGATGACATAGGAATTATGTAATATACAAATTAAAAAAAACATATATTATCCGTCGCTTACGGATGTTTGAGTCGCCATGGGCACCGTCAACACGCTGCAGTCGGCATTGGGAACTGAAACTAGGGTCACTTATGTCGGAACATAACACAATAGTATTATGGGAGCATGTTTAGAGGACCATTGATTGCTATCTAGATGGGCTTGAGGCTACCACCTATGTAAGGTGTGTTTTGTTGCATTTTGAGACAGGTCGCCCTAGGCCGCAGTGGTCAGTATCCTTATTGCGCCCCTGCACGGAGAATATGGTAATGATTTGAAATTTATAAGTATTCATGAAATATTAAAATTATAGAAAGAGTAAATAAATATTTAATAAAAACTCTTTCGCGAAAAATTATACAAAAGTTTTTTAGCGAGCCTACTACATGGAAATCATTTAATAAACTAGTCGGCGCCAGTAAGGTAACATTCATCGGCATATATGTATTTTACTAGCCGATCCGGCAAACGCAGCCCGGCTTTATAAATTAAAATAAAAAAACTCAATTACGTCCATCCCTAATTTAAATAACCCCCTACAATTTTCATTTTCGCGACAAAAAGTAGTCTATGTTCTTTAAAAGGTCGAAGCTATCTCTTTACCGAAATTCATTAAAATAGTTTCAGCGGTTTAGACGTGAAAATATAACAGACATACAAAGTTACTTATATGGACGTATGAATACATTGAGTGATTTTAAGAATGACAATTGTTTTAATGAAATGGATAGTCAATTCCAAAACCATTTAAGTAAAATTAACATAAATTGTATGTAATTTCTTAAATAATTGTATCATTTACAAAAGTCAATAAGCAATACAGGTTTGAAATAATAAATTACATTATAATTTCAGAAGTTAAAACAATGTACAGACATATTAGTCATGGTATAATTTAACATAAAGGCACTTCACTTTATTGAATTATCCATAGTGGTAAGTTTATCGTAAATGTTGAAGCATTCATCAAAACATGATTCACGTATTCTCATAATGGAACAAAGAGAATTATCATTGCGGAAACTATTCGTGCGCAACTAAATTAGTCTAAGGGCAATAAGTACTTTAAATTATTTGTGTTTTAATTCATTTTACATAATTTAACCACAATGAATGAATAACAGACTAGCGCGGCATGGCCATATAACGCGAAGAGAATAATTCCACGTTTATTTACTAATGCTGGAACACAACACAAGGTTATTATGACGGCATACTTATATACCAACACAGGTTTACCACAAATGTTAAGACGGCCAACAGGAGAATAAGAAGGAGAGAATATGTTGTACTGAACCTACGTAATGTGGTATAAGAGCACGAAGAAGTAGATTTTTAATAACATCTTAACATTAGCTCTGTAGTTCAGACTTTCTATATGTATACCACCAAATCATATTGAGATGAAGCCGATTTATGACAAACACCACTATTATTATATAATTTACTGACAATATTTTAAGGCCCTGACTTTGTTTACTTTTTTTCTACTAAAAAGGCATCGCATATTTAAAAAAATGTTTGGTTATTTAATGAATTATGTATTATTATTACACAATTTCTCACCCCTCACTGCATTATCTTGTTATTCTCAAAACAGTAAAAATAGTAAAATTACGAGTAATAAATATTCCAATTAAGCTGAGTGACCATATGGAAACATTTACATTTTCCTTATTTTGAGGTACAATGAACTTTGCGGTTTGGCATACTTTTAAGAAAGTTAAATTTGAATAATTTAAAGAATCTACACAAATATTGACTTTTATTTGTCATCATACGTATATACGTTATATATTCAAGCTTTTGTCGAAGTCCTTAATTCGTATTACATTCATCCGTGCAGGGGCGGAGAAAGAATACAAACCTCTACGGCCGGGGTCGGCCTGTCGTAAAAGGCGACAAAACAACCCACCCTAGCTACGTGGTAGGGCCTCAAGCCCGTCTGGATGGTGACCACCTTTAGTTTTAAGTATGCCGCCATAATAACCTTGTGTTGTGTTCCGGCATTAGTGACCCAAGTTCCTGTACCCTTATGTGACAGTAGCGTGTTTGCGATGCCACTGGCGTTGCAAACACCCATAGGCGACGGTAACTGCTAAATTATAAGCGGGCCGTCAGCCTGTCTGCTGTCCTACAGCAATAAACATATTATTATGTTCTTCCAAGCATTTAATCGTGATTGCATCAGACGCATAAGACTCGAAACATGTCGATGAGAAAATCCATCACAGTACCAAACTGCTGCGCCCGTATTTGCGATAAACCTTCTGTATTTTTTCTTTTCCTGACTTCACAATAAATGGGCATATTTCATTTGACATTTCGTTTCTACGGACTTTTGTTTGACCTCTCGACCTGTGTTACCCTCCGGGTCAATAATCTATCTCCATTTGCGATACTCTAGGGAAGGTTAGTCTGTCACAGGCGTCTTAGAGCTGTGACCAAAAGTCGATCGTGCGATTTATCCATATTATCACTCCACGGTCAGCAGTACTAACCACGGCTGCCGGGGAGTTAGGACGGAGAGTTAACATTGACTTGCTCTGGAATATGGCGTGGTACTGGCAATTCAATTTAATCGGGACATTAAAAAAAAGGAAAACCCATTTGTGATTGTATCTTAGTAACAAGGCGACGACGACTAAATAAAAATTATATACGTTATCAACACTTACGCGCGTAGATAGACATAACAATCTAATTATTCCTACCGAACTCTACGTGGGCGTTGTAGGCCTAAACATCCAATAATTTAGTTTTTGTCGATGTCAATACACAAGACGACAATAGCAAAACAAGCAAGCTGACAGGCATGCGATCCGATTGACAGCGTATCAGCATAATAGAGATGTCACACTCGTCGCCGCTGCTGCGCAGTTGACATTAAATAATATTTATTATTATTTTACAAGTATCTGTTTGTGACTTGTGTTGAAATGCGCATTTGTTTTACATGTTTTTAACATTACCAGCTGGATGACCGAGCAGGTATTTTTTTTTTATAAATTGTGTTTTTTGGAAATTAACAATTGATTTTCTTAGTCTAACCTCAAAGCAAACACTCACTGACTTCGTGTTGTTGTGTCGTTAAAGCAATTTAAAAAAATAGTATTATTATTCGCCGATAGATGTCAGGAAGAGTCATTTTTCAGTTTAAATTGGGACTACTCAAACGCCACCTTTTGACATTTTCTAGAAATGATTCCTAGCTAGATCGATTTATCGCCCCCGAAACCCCCCGTATACTAAATTTCATGAAAATTGTTGGAGCCGATTCCGAGATTCCAATTATATATATACAAGAATTGCTCATTTAAAGATATAGATAGATAGATATCTTATTTATTGGTTAGTCTTTGTAATATTGTAAAAAAACAACGCAAGAAAGATTTATATAAATATGAATAAGATTTAATTAGTTGATTACGGAAATTATTTTACTACTTTCTTTACAATTTTTACTATTTAAAGCTCCAGATCCTGAAATAATTACTTAAAATTTAATTTTTTTTTATTTATTTGGTCAATTTGCAGAGTAATCGCATAAAGAGCTTTTGTGTGGGAGAATATGTTAAACGGCGAGATAAATCTATGTAATTCTCTCATTATTAAACCGATCATCACTAAATTAAAATTTATAATACACTAGCTGACCCGGCAAACGTTGTTCTGCCATATAAATAATAAAATGTCAAAAATTAAAAAAAAAATTTGGGGGTGGGTCACCCCTAACATTTAGGGGGATGAAAAATAGATGTTGGCCGATTCTCATAGATACCGGATAAGCACAAAAAATTTCATCAAAATCGGTCAAGCCGTTTCGGAGGAGTATGGCAACGAAAACTGTGACACGAGAATTTTATATATTAGATTTGCATGAATACAGAAAAGAACGGTATCATAAATTACACATATCAAAATAACATCAAACACAAATACTGGTAAATAACCGTTGGAATATTTCAAAAAAATCCCAAGCACGGTATATTCCAAAAACCTTTCGCAATTCAATGCTTGAGAAAATGCAACACATTTCTTAAAACTTTATCCGAAGACAGAAACTTAGAAAAGTATGCGAGAGCTCTCGTTAAAAAGTACAGCTGAAGCTCTCTTAACATGCCTTTCAAGCTAGTTGAAGGCAAAAAGCAAAAACGCTGACCCATTTCTCCGTTTTTCAGCCCACTGACCTGACCGATTTCAATCGCTTGCCAACTAATGTTACCAGCTTTGTCCATCTTGTACATTTTGTTATTTTTCAGTATGTGACTGATGTTTTTATAGTAAATTTTTCGCCATGTATATGGCAGAGTAATAATACTAACTCTGTGGCCGCGGTCGGCCTGACGTAAAAGGTGACAAAACAACCCTAGCTACGTGGTAGGGCCCCAAGCCTATGTGGATGGCAACCACTCTGGTTCCGGCATCAGTAACCCATATTACAGTAACCCTATGAGACAGCAACGCGTTCGCGGTGCCTTAGCGTCGCAAACATTCATACGCGACGATAACGGCTTACTATTAAGTGGGCCTTCAGCCTGTCTGCTGTTCCTAAGCAATAAAAAAAATTACTTATAATCAAGCATATAATCGGCCTAACATATAAAAAAACACTTCTTTTTTCTTACCTTGTAAACGCTGTGGATTATAATAAAGAGCAGAGGTTCCCAATCTTTCTCGGTAGGCTCCCTAACTAAATAATCGGATTTTATCCGCGGCGCCCTTAATACATTAGATTTTTTTCTTAAATTTTTGACTTCTATGAAACAATGAAAAACTTTCTTTTTCAAAAAAGATTACCTATTTAACAACGAAAAATAGAAACAGATACTTTCCTTGGGATAATCTAAAATATCTTATTTCAACTGTTTCTGTAATATCCGTATTGATACTGGACATACATACATTAAGGGGATATTTCACACAACGACATCTAGTCCCAAACTAAGTAGCATAGCACTTATGATATGGGTGCTAGACAATTGATACTACTACATATATAATTTTCTTTTGTAAATAAATACATATTAAACATAAACACTCACGAATCGAACCCGTGACCTCCACAAGCGTACCGAAGTGCGTTATCCATTACGTCACGGAGACCGTCGTTATCAACACATGACAACAGCTGCTGAAGGGTTGCAAGACCTAAAACCATTATTATACCTGATTTTTTTTGGACTAGGTACTTATTTAGGTAGTAATACAATCTTAACGCATTTTCTAAGATGCTATGGGTAATATACAAGTAAGTTTGCGCTTATCTTCGCTATAAAAGTGTATAAATTTGAATCATTTTAGTTCATAAATAAAACAGCCGCTAACCGACTAACCACTAACACAACACTTATTGTATTGTGTTATGACCTTTATTGTATTAACTCGATTAGGATTTAGTATATAAATATAATTTTGTTTTTAATTTTATACGATAACAGCGGGCAACACCGATACACATGAGAGTGCACGCTAAATCATATTGCAGAGCGATGCCAATCACTTCTGCACTCATACTAAGCACTTACGCCGTAATCGACTACGTCCGTTACACGGTGACATGGTGCATCTAAAATTTGATTTAATCCAGATCCATTAATTTATGTTTTTTAGGTGAATTTGGTATTGATATTGGAATCATACTGGTTGGAATAAGTTTTCTTGGTAATTTAATTTACTTGGCACACTGAATCGAAGTGCCATATCGACTAGCAGATCTTTGTACAGCGAGTGTAGATCGTTATGGCCGGACAACGTGGCCCACACGGGAAGCAAGGACTACAAGGTGCACATGGCCCGCATGGTCTACAAGGAGACGTTCCGCAGGACATTTTGATATGAGTATCAGTGAAAAGTATTGAAATAATCCATAGACATTAAACGATCCATTCACAACCCATGTGTGTATGTATGTATGTATATATATATATATATATATATATATATATATATATATATATATATATATATATATATATATATATATATATATATATATATATATATATATATATATCTTTTTTATTGCTATAGGACAGCAGACAGGCTGACGGCCCGCTTAGAATTTAGCTGTTACCATCACCTATGGGTGTTTGCAACGCTAGTGGCATCGCGAACATGTTACTGTTCCATAAGGGTACAGGAACTTGGGTCACTTATGCCGGAACACAACACAAGGTTATTATGGCAGCATACTTAAGACCAAAGGTGGTCGCCATCCAGATGGGCTTGAGGCCCGTCTGTATAAGTATCCATGTGTATATAATTTATGTATTTATTAACCTAATTTACGAACACATATTTTATTAAATTTAATGTGCGTCCCAGTGTTTGCATATCAAAGCATAGTCCGAGCTCTGGTTGTCTTGAAGAGATCGTTCTTTAGCGATAAGACCTTTGTGCTATCTAATTTTATATTTTTCTTATACCTGTTTTTTTTAAAGTACAATAAAGAGTTTTCTATCTATATCTTTATGCTTTCTATCTATGTAATCGATCAGGCTTTTGAATGTTTGCTGTAAACTGTCACCTTCTCAATCTTTCCAACAACTGTAGTATTTGCTAAGTAAGTATTATTCATCTTCTCCGGCTACTCATAAATATGAGTACTAAATAGTAAATATAAACCTCTTTCTGGGTGTAATACATATATACAAGAATAGGATTTTGTCTCTACGAACGCTAGACTCCGCTTTTATTCTGTTTTATGACAGATATATTCATGCAAGCTGGTAAAGTCGATAATAGTTAATTATAATCATAGTATTGCTAGTCTACGTCGGTTGTATGCCCATGTAAGTAAGTCAATTAAAGTTACTTTTAATCTTCAACTTCAAGATTTATTTTATACTATCTGCGGGAACGATTGGGGGAAGAAAGCCAGAGACAGAGATGTATTGAGAAATGGGAGAGATCGCCATAGAGCCGATAATCATATTTAATAAAATATTCTTTAACTAGTTGACCCGGCGAACGTTGTTCTGCCATATGAATTTTAAAAAAGTAAAGTCCTTCTCCAAGGTTCCATCTATGACTATACCGAAATTCATCAAAATTGGTTAAGCGGTTTAGTCGTGAAAGCGTAACAAACAAATAAATTCACTTTCGCATTTATAATTCGACTAGCTGTGCCCGCGACTCCGTCCGCGTGGAATAGTGACCTTATCACTAAAGGTATGAAAAATAGATGTTGGCCGATTCTCAGACCTACTCAATATGCTCACAAAATTTCATGAGAATCGGTCAAGCCGTTTCGGAGGAGTACGGGAATGAAAACTGTGACACGAGAATTTTATATATTAGAAGAAGATTAGTGCTAAAGTTCATTTTAATATGGTAGAATAAAATTGTATCATTTAATTTATAGTTATATAACTACTAGTTTTAACTCAGCATTAAATGCTTTTACACTTAATAAGGCTTCAGCGCTAATGTGGGCATTGAGATGAAATCGGCCGCCTCATTAGCTCAACGAGTTTTCTAGTGCTCTTAAAATCACGTGTTTTCGTGTTAAAACCATTTTATAGTAATTAATACCGTGATATATGATTTTTCGAGGTAAATATGAATACGTACAGCAAAAGACAAGATTCAGAGAAAATCAAGTGACATAAGTTGGATCGTTTGCCGATATTTAAACTATGCGATATTTAAAGTTAATTTTTTAAAGTTACTTCAGAAGGTCAGTATCCACTTCCTTCTTATTCGTGATCTTCATTACTGAAGGTCGTGCCCGTCTTGAAACGCTTTAACGGAATCGGTGACGAGCCGCTTCCACACCACTCTGTCTTCGGCTTTCTTCAGGGCAGTGGAAACAGCAAGCCGGGTTATCAATTTAATTTGATCAGACCAACGGGTAGGTGTAACCAAAGTAACCGACATAGCCCGGATGATTGCAAAACTGAAGTGGCAGTGGGCTGGGCACATAGCTCGAAGGACTGATGGCCGTTGGGGCAGAAAAGTCCTCGAATGGCGACCGCGTACCGGAAGACGCAGTGTTGGTAGGCCCCCCACAAGATGGACCGATGATCTGGTCAAGATCGCCGGGATAGGTTGGTTGAGGGCAGCGCAGGACCGATCATCGTGGAGATCTTTGGGGGAGGCCTTTGTCCAGCAGTGGGCGTCTTCCGGCTGAAATGATGAACGGGTAGGTGATCAGCCACGTGGTCTTTTGCCATTTACTTTACAGTTTTTCAAATTATCTGGCTGCCTACGGGCGATGTGACCAAAATAAGTTAGGACTCGTTAATAACAAATTGTTGAATAACATCAGTATCCACTATAACCTAACAATTTGGTGGACTGCTATGTTTCATACACTGATTACTCGAGATGAAGGTTGTCCTCACATATTTTCCGTTACCCTCGGTATGTTGCAATTATAATATGAACATTTTTTATTGCTGAGAAAGATCCGACAGGCAGATGGCCAACATAATAGTAAGCATTAACCGTCGCCTATGGATGTTAGCGACGCTACGAACACGCTGCTGTCCCATAAGGGTACAGGAACCTGGGTCACTAATGCTGGTAAAACATCACAAGGTTATTATGGCGGCAAACTTATAGACCCAGTGTGGTTGCCATCCAGACTAGCTTTTTTTTTATTGCTGTAGGACAGCAGACAGGCTGACGGCCCGCTTAGGATTTAGCAGTTACCGTCGCCTATAGGTGTATGCAACGCCAGTGGCATCGCGAACACGCTGCTGTCCCATAAAGGTACAGGAACTTGGGTCACTAATGCCGGAACACAACACAAGGTTATTATGGCGGCATACTTAAGACCAAAGGTGGTCGCCATCCAGACGGGCTTAAGGCCCTACCACATAGCTAGGGTGGGTTGTTTTGTCGCCTTTTACGACAGGCCGACCCCGGCCACAGAGGTTAGTATTCTTTCTCCGCCCCTGCACGGATAAACGGGCTTTCGGCTATACCACGTAGCTAGGGTTGTTTTGTCGCCTTTTACGACAGGCCGACCCTGGCCGCAGGGTTTACTATTCTTAGTCCGCCCCTGCATGGAGAGAACACACTGCACATTAGGTGTGAACTTCTAGGAATCAAGTTAAGGTTACGACTCGATACCACTTGGCTACAACCCATTTGGTTTTGGCCAACCCTAATTCA
Source organism: Malacosoma neustria (assembly GCA_963693495.1). Classification (NCBI taxonomy): domain Eukaryota; kingdom Metazoa; phylum Arthropoda; class Insecta; order Lepidoptera; family Lasiocampidae; genus Malacosoma; species Malacosoma neustria. The sequence goes on from OY856386.1 coordinate 3,545,088, forward strand.
CTGTCAATAGAGGTTAGTTATGGTCAATAGAGGTGTTTGCCAACGCAAGCCAGTCACCTAAGTTTACGAGCCTTTGTTGATATGCAAACCAATATAAACATTCATCGAAATACGCGTGAAATTGCTAGAAGTTAGTACTTTGTTTGATGGAGTTTCATATTTCGAGCAACATAAAGAAAGAAAGAAAGAAGAAAGAAAACAAGTTTATTTTTAGGACAAACATACACAAGTGGAACACACACGTTAACACATACAAAGATAAAAACTACCACTAAGTAACAAGACAAGATATACATAAGTCCTAAAAATTGGATCAAGCTCAGCAAAATGTCGATCTGTTAGACCAACGCTGATCTTCCGCTTGAACCTAGAGCGAAGTCACGGCAAACTAAACAATTTATTAAAAGTTATAATATATAATTTACAAATTATTATAAAATAAAGTTTATATAATGAAGAATATTAGCATACCTACGGATGTGTATAATAGATTATAATATGTAAGATAAAAAATAAAATATAATAAAAATAGGCCTTAAAACATAGTGAGTATTTGATGATATTAAATTAAAAGGTACAATTTACAAGCCCGTAATAAGGTCTGTCGTATTGTTTGAATCGGAGTGCTTGGGTCACAAAGGGAAGAGATGAAATGTTACATGCAGCGGAGATGCGATTGCCGACATATATGTGTAGAAGAGAAATGTGAAAGTAATGCGCCAGTTATTGAAAAACTTAAAAGTAACAGACTAGCGTGGTTCGGCCATGTAATGTGATTCCATCTGTGAATAGAATATCATATAACACACATACAAGGAAAATGATAGAAATGAGAGTGAACGGATACAGAAGCAGAGGTAGACCAAAGAAAAGATGGATGGATTGCGTAAAATAATATGGCGATAAAGGGCGTGAATGTTAAGATGACGGCTAACAGTGGAGAGTGGAAGGAGAGATCATGTTGTGCCGATCCCATATAATTAGAGAATACAATCCCGGGATCCCGACCGTTTTCTGACCCCGAACATCCCGGGACTGTACTTGGGTAATCTCGGGATTTTCGGGTTTGCCACAAACAGGTCTAGTTTGCATTCCGTTGTCCGTTGCGAGTTGACAATGACCTTGCCTAGATTATATTAATAGGATTTATTAAACATCGACAAAAAAACAAACCTTTGATACGCATACAATACGTACTATATAGGTACAGCTCTAATAATATGTTTGTCGTAGAACTTAGAAGGGATTTCCCAGCAGGCTTGGAAGTCAAACCTTGGATGCATTGATATTTCTACAACTGTATTTTCGAAATTCTAAATAAGTTTTTCTGTCTCGTTATTTCTTACTTACAAAGTATAGTGCCTTTGTTTTGTCTTTTTTATTTTCTTACTATATTGTGATTTGTGTCGTGGATTCGTGGAATAAAATTATAAAACATTTTTTTTAGATATTACTCGTTTTTTTTACATTTGAGCCCAATTAGAAACCACATAATTTAATCCCGGGTTGGCCCCGGGATTACGCATGAACAATCCCGTAATCCCGGGATCTAAAAACATGCTCGGGATTGTATTCTCTACATAAAATGTGAGATAAGGACAGAAAGAAGAGTGAGAGACGTCGTAAACGGTGATATGCGTGCCAATGGGCTCACTACCAGGGATGCTGAAGACCGTGCGAAGTGGAGTAGAAAAAGTCGGAAAGCGGACCCCGGGCACCGAAACAGAAGTTTAGGTTGCAACCGAGATACTACGCTTAGATTATGATGATGAAGGACAGAAAGAAGAGTATTTGATTATATATTTAAAATAATAATCCTATGACTAGGATTCAATAGATAGATAGATAAATATATAGACATATAGATTAGACTCTGTTTATATTGATCAGCGACAGGAACCATCTAGATTGGACCTAGCTTATCATTTAAATATTTTATTAAACGTACGCTGGGTTTCCGTCTTTGGAGTGAGTTTAGTTGCGAATAACACAACTCACAATATACTAGTACAAACACAAAAGGCGACAAAGGGTCCGTGTAGTGTTAATCAAATTCGCTACATCACACGTGGATATACTCGTATTGCAGTGCAACCGGGTATTGTTACAGCCCCCGAGGGCATTGTATTGTAATAATGAGCTGGCACAACTCACTGCTGTTACGTACTGAAGAACAATGCATTGGAACTGTGACGAAATGTCTAAGATTTTAATTTCGTCATTTTGTACTATAAGCACTGACGCTAAGAGGCGCTTAATCTTAGAACTACAAACTAATTTTTTTTACCTGTAAACTACAAGCTTGGGTATATATTTACCTTACGGTTTTTTAATCATAAAAACTGTTCTCATAGCAATAATCCAGACTTTTAAGTATGTATATGATTTTTTTTTAGTTTTTTCATACCAAAGAGAACGTGAAGAGCAAATTCAATTTTACATATATACATATAATCACGCCTCTTTCCCGTAGGGGTAGGCGGAGACTATTTCTTTCCACTTGCTACGATACTTACATACTTGTTTCGCTTCGTCCACTTTCATTATTCCCTTCATACATGCCCTTCGGTTTAGGGTACTCTTGACCTGGCCTTTTTTCATGACGTCCCTGATCTGGTCTTGAAACGTCCGCCTAGGTCTACCCCTTCCAACACTTCTATTCACACTCGCCTTATACACTTTTTTCGTCAATCGTTCTTCATAATTTTACTAAAGCTTAATTGGTAAAAAGTCGATTTATATAAATTTAAGGCCGACTTGCATAACCAATCACTAAACCGATTTAGCGCTAAACTTATTTAAATCGTCATTCTGTCCCTATCAAATGTTGTCAATGTGACAGGGACAGAATGACGATTTAAATAAGTTTAGCGCTAAATCGGTTTAGTGATTGGTTGTGCAAGTCGGCCTAAGTGTTGAAAAATTATCAAATCTTCATTAAACGAACTATTACCTGGGGTAGATATTTATCCCAGTTAGTAGTTCTAGGGTTAATATTATTCTACACAACTGGGATCTGGCCTCTTCTATATGTAAAACGAGCTGACAGTCTACCCATAACGCTTGTCCATGACGGATGGCGGGTTATAGATACCGGTGATTTTGGTATGTAGAATTCTTCACATTATTACCTAGTAGCCATAATGGGATTAGATGGGGCCGTGTGAAATGTCCTATTGACTTTGTTTTTTTTTCTTAATGCTGTAGGACAGCAAACAGCGTGACGGCCCGCTTAGAATTTAACAGTTACCGTCGCCTATAGGTGTTTGCAACGCCAGTGGCATCGCGAACACGCTGCTGTCCCATAAGGGTACAGGAACTTGGGTCACTAATGCCGAAACACAACACAAGGTTATTATGGCGGCATACTTAAGACCAAAGGTGGTCGCCATCCAGACGGGCTTGAGACCCTACCATGTAGCTAGGGTGGGTTGTTTTGTCGCCTTTTACGACAGGCCGACCCCGGCCACAGAGGTTAGTATTCTTTCTCCGCCCCTGTACGGATAACGGCTGGTACGTGTTTATTGTGTTATAATACCAAAATTATTCGATAAAAACTGTCTAAGCTGTGCATGTGATGTGTCCTGTGCATACAGGAGGAGGTTCTCCTCCAATGCCACCACATTGTATAATGTATATAATAATGTAATGTATTTTTTTTGAGCATATCTTTTTTTTTATTGCTGAAGACCAGCAGACAGGCTGATGGTCCACTTAACAGTAAGCAGTTACCGTCGCCTATGTTTGCGATGCGCTGCTGTCCCATAGAGGCACAGGAACCGGTGTCACTAATGTCAGAACACAACACAAGGGTATTACGGCGGCATACTTAAGACCAAGAGTGGTCGCCATCCAGACGGGCTTGAGGCCCTTCCACGTAGCTAAGGTGGGTTGTTTTACTACAGGCCGACCCCAGCCGCAGGGGGTTAGTATTCTTACTTCGCCCCTGCACGGAGACAAATGAAATGAGAGAGTATGAGTTATTCTTACTTAATCATAATTTTCGTTGATCTGCAATATAAATTTAAAAAACAACTTATTTCCGTTCACCCCTATATAACCCCCTTCAAGTTTCCTTTTCGCGACAAAAAGTAAAGTAGCCTATGCCCTTCTCTAAGGTCCAATCTATCTCTAAGCCGAAATTCATCGAAATTGGTTCAGCGGCTTAGGCGTGAAAATGTAACAGAGAAACAGGCAGAGTTACTTTCACGTTTATCCTATCCTATATCTTTAAACGAGCAATTCTTGTATATATGTAAAGAGAATATCATCTCTTTAATGTTATTGTATTATGGTTAGGTTGTGTAACCAGGACATAATCCCTTTTGATTTAACGCGCTTAATGTCATGTGTCATAGAAGTGTGACACATGACATTTGCCTACAAAAAAGTAAACAATATTTACGTTATTACGTTACAGATTTGATTTAAATAATTTAATTAATAGATAGAAAAGCAAGAGTTATGAGAGACGAGTAATCAACTTTAATTGTCGTTTTATAATATTATTTATTTGTTCAGTCTGGATGGTCCGAATAAATCAAACAAATTTGTTTCTGTTATTTTTACAGAAACAAATTCGGCTCAATGTCACAATTAGGACCAGCGACCAAAGCTTTCGAAATTATGTCCATAGATACAATTGGAGGATTTGGAAGCACTAGATCAACAAAAAAATATATTCATTTACTTGTTGATCATTTCACGAGATATGCGTTCATTTCAACATCAAGAACTCAAAACGCCGCTGATTTTATAAAACTAATTCAAACTGTGTTAGACATAGAAAACATCGGAACAATCTTAACGGACCAATATCCTGGAATAAATTCGAAAGAATTTAAAGATTATTTAAAAAATAAAGGAGTGCAATTAATTTTTACTGCAATAAATGCACCATTTTCTAATGGTCTGAATGAAAGACTGAATCAGACATTAGTAAATAAAATAAGATGTAAAATAAACGAAGAGAAAAAGAATAGAGCATGGACATCGATAGCGAGAGAATGTGTGAATAAGTATAATATACTAGAACATACAATAACGGGATTTACACCAGAGTATCTATTATATGGCACAGACACCAGTAACATACCAGAAGAGTTAAAAAGAAAGAAAAACGGAGAAGACTGGATAAGAGATAAGAAATTAGCATTAGAAAGAACACAGAGATCACATAAGTATAACGAAAGTTTATTTAATAGAAACAGAAGACACCATGAATTCAACGAAGGAGATATGGTATTCATAGAGAATGGAAACAAACTCAATAGGAAAAAGCTAGAAGAACTAAGAATCGGCCCATATATAATAGAAGAAAAAATTTCAAACTCAATTTATAAAATAAAAACTGGAAAAAGAAATCAAGACACGAGTCTATTCCACGTGACAAAACTAATTCCAATGTTTGAAGTTGAAGCTGATTGAAAAATTATGCAATTTTCATATCGTGGAGGGGAGATGTAAAGAGAATATCATCTCTTTAATGTTATTGTATTATGGTTAGGTTGTGTAACCAGGACATAATCCCTTTTGATTTAACGCGCTTAATGTCATGTGTCATAGAAGTGTGACACATGACATTTGCCTACAAAAAAGTAAACAATATTTACGTTATTACGTTACAGATTTGATTTAAATAATTTAATTAATAGATAGAAAAGCAAGAGTTATGAGAGACGAGTAATCAACTTTAATTGTCGTTTTATAATATTATTTATTTGTTCAGTCTGGATGGTCCGAATAAATCAAACAAATTTGTTTCTGTTATTTTTACAGAAACAAATTTGTTTGATTTATTCGGACCATCCAGACTGAACAAATAAATAATATTATATATATATATATATATATATATATATATATATATATATATATATATATATATACTTATACAATTGGAATCTCGGAATCGGCTCCAACAATTTTCATGAAATTTAGTATACGGGGGGTTTCGGGGGCGATAAATCGATCTAGCTAGGAATCACTTCTAGAAAATGTCATTTTATTAGCTTTTTTTTATTGGAAGAAAAATAACAAAAATGTGACTCTTCCTGACATCTATCGGCGAATAATAATACTATTTTTTTTAAATTGCTTTAACGACACAACAACACTAAAGCTATTCCAGCAGATGGCGTTGTTAAGTAACACGAAGTCAATGAGTGTTTGCTTTGAGGTTAGACTAAGAAAATCAATTGTTAATTTCCAAAAAACACAATTTATAAAAAAAAAAATACCGAGCCAAGCTCGGTCATCCGGATATTAATATTAGTATGGATAATTGAATATGATATGGATCGCTGTGCCTGAAATAAATAATAATTTAATTTAGGTACTACACTGGTAATTAGGGGAAATAATAATGAATGTTGCGTAGGTACTAGGAGAACAAAGGAAACACAATACTACGTAATAGCAAAATGTGTTCTCTTATCAAATCATAAGCGAGATAAACTATAACATACGCCGCAGACGGCGCGGGCGATAATTGCTTTGTGTTATTGTTTGTACACGGAACGTTACATATCATCGGACAAACTAGCGTTGAGCCGTGTCTACTTCTACTTGAAATCTTACAAACGTGTCCAGTTGTATTATTTGGGGGTCTAACGTACGCTTTTGTACGGTATCGATACATTTCGTTACCTGTAAAGAGGCGTAAATAGATGTTGAATTAGTTTCAACAGGAGCCATTGCAGTCTTATCTCGAAATTTTAATAAATAAATAAATATACAGTGATAATTCACAAAGCGCTATCATCTGGTCTCCAAATAAGTAGCTTAGAATTTGTATACGAGTATGTATGTACAGTTTTTAAGAACAACCATTCCATATTTGACGGTCTTCGTGGCGTATTGGCTAACGCACGTCTGAATCCCTGCGGATGTCACCTGTCGATTCCCGTACCGCGTCTGAGTGTTTAAGCATCTCCTTCTCTGGCGTTACACTCTTGCCAGAGTGGTCGTGGCCGTCACGTTGAGGTTTTTGTAGCCTGTTTTACAATACGACGCCACTCTTCGCCTCTAATTGCCGCTCTCCTTGTGCATTCGTGCAGAGGAACGTCGACGGCGCCTTTCACTTGGTCCGTCCAACTCATCGGTGATCTCCCGCGTGGTCGGGTGCCCTCAACCTTGCCCCGCACTACCAGGCATTCGATGGATTCGCCTCCGCGCCGTGATACGTGTCCAAAGAAAGTGAGAATGCGAGCCTGCACTGTATTTGATTATGGTGTGTGTTTGCGTGTTTCTTTATGTAGACGTCAGCGTGTTAGCGGTGACCGTGGCGTCGATAATCCATAGGCGAGTTTAACTGCTTAGCATTAAGTGAACCATCAACCTATCTGCAGTTCCACAGCTGCTACGACTACTTAGGTAGGCATAAATGTTTAGCTAACATACCATTACCAAATTAGTCCACAAATGTTTAAGCATAATATATGTGTATTTACAAAAGAAAATTATATAAAAGTAGTATTTTACTCAAAACATAAATAAGTTTTGCTGCTTATTTAGGAGCTAGATGGCAAGGTATCAATTAATAAATAATTTATTTATTTATTATTATTACTTAATTATTATATTAACGACCTCTGTGGCGTAACGGATAACACACTTCGGTACGATTGTGGAGGTCACGAGTTCGATTCCCGTCTCGAGCCTGGATGTTTATGTACACTATTCTTATCCTGCAAGATCTTTTGTAACTATGTTTTAAGCAAATAAATGTTTATTTTAATTAGTACAGAATTATGTATCTTATTTGAGTAACACAATTTATCCGTGCAAGGACGGAGAAAGAATACTAACCTCTGTGGCCAGGGTCGGCCTGTCGTAAAGGCGACAAAACAACCCATCCTAGCTACGTGGTAGGGCTCCAAGCCCATCCGGATGGCGACCACCTTTGGTCTGAAGTACGCCACCATAATAACCTTGTGTTGTGTTCCGGCATTAGTGACCCTAGTTCCTGTACCCTTATAGGACAGCAGCGTGTTCGCGATGCCACTGGCGTTGCAAACACCCATAGGCAACGGTAACTGTTAAATTCTAAGCGGGCCGTCACGCTGTTTGCTGTCCTACAGCATTAAGAAAAAAAATTCTTCTTATAAATGTACGGACAGTATTATTTTTTAAACAGGATATACCCAATACGTAATACATAAATTATCACATTCTTATCAATCATTGTAAATAAGCCGCGAACTTTGTTGGCCTACTTATTGAAAGAACAGCTGATATAACAAAATATAATGTTTTTCTAGAACGATTTGATACGACTTGAGGAATGATACTTGGAAAACAAACATCTTTTTAATCAATATTATTATTTTATAGACTTAAGTATTTTCTTATCACGTTTCCGAGTTTTAAACAAAGGTTTGGAATGGATAGTTTTGAGTATAATTTTGCCTAGAACCATTCCTATAATTGAAATTGTCAATTTAAAAGAAGATAGGTATATAAGTAGAATATAAGTCGTCTTGTATCAATAATACAAGTGCTCTCTAACTTACTTTGGGCGCACGTTAATTGTCACAGAATATTATTTAAAAGTTTATTATTATTTTTAAAGCAGTTGTTAAGTTTTACGTTTTTTAGGGTTACCATTTAATCCAGAAATAACGTAGTTATCACGTGGGTATTCCAAACAAACTCAAAGCCGCCGATTGAACAAGAGCCAGGATTCGAAGCCATGACATCTTGTTTGCTTGTTTTGGGGTGTCAACGCAAACAAGCTACGCAATGGATTCTTTCTGTGACGGCACTGGTCCTAAGCGAAAGAATGCGTACTAAAAGTGGGCTGAATAAGGAAGAACCTAGGCCTGTTATTTAGAACTTATTTAGTCTAATTGTATAATGTAAGATCTAAATAAAATAAGAATTCTTATCTGTCAAATGCTACTAAACCATAGCTTTTCATAATAAGTATTAACATTTTTAAAGCGTTTTTATGACCTGCCGCCTGTAGCTATGCCTATGTTTGGGATATTTTCCGCCGTGCTTGGAGAGTATGTGACTGGGTTACTGTATGCAAAAAGGCAGCGGCCCCTTTGATATGGAAATGTCTTGCTCGGATATTTAACCTGACATCAATGGAAGCCTTGAGTGAGTCATTGTGAATGACAAAGATAAATCCTAAAATAGACTTTTTAAGATTCTATGAAATAGCGTCCTAAAAGTTTATATCATAAATTCTTTTAGAATAACTCACATATATTTGGCGTTTTAATATGAATACTAAATCTTAATCTATACAAATAAATAAAATTGGAGTGTCTGTTTGTAATATTAAAATAACCGCTTTTTACTAAGTGCATTCGGACGTATACTTTTATCCGTGCAGGGGCGGAGAAAAAATACTAACCTCTGCGGCCGGGGTCGGCCTGTCGTAAACGGCGACAAAACAACCCACCCTAGCTACGTGGTAGGGCCTCAAAGCCCGTCTGGATGGCGACTACCTTTGGTCTTAAGTATGCCGCCATAATAACCTTGTGTTGTGTTCCGGCCATTAGTGACCCAAGTTTCTATATCCTTATGGGACAGCAGCGTGTTCGCGATGCCACTGGCGTTACAAACACCCATAGGCGACGGTAACTGCTAAATTCTAAGTGGGCCGTCAGCCTGTCTGCTGTCCTACAGCAATAAAAAATATACAGTGTACTCTTTATAATGTCACTCAATTTAATGACAACAATACAGTATTATAAATCGTTAAGTAGTACTTTCATACATACACCAAGCATCAAACAAACACTTGATGCAGCGAAACTATTAGAAAAAAAAACTATTTATACATATAATCAAGTTGATCCGGCAGTATCGCAAGATATGACTAAAATACAATTAATGTATATAGTTATTATATGAAGTATTGGAGCAGAAAAAAACATCAGACGAAGATAACAGACTATACGCAAGAGGTGTTGTTATTTGTACGAATAATAATGTTCGTGTGTAAAATGTGTACTATATTTGTAAATACATACATATTATTATAGGATAGTAAAATAATACATATCTTTTATTTCTCTCCATTTAACAACCACTCTCTATAATGCCGAAAAATACTCAATCCATTGAGTGTCGTTATATGGAGTTCATTTCACCACCTACATCAATCACCCATATATTATAACTATGATATGCACATGTTGTAATGCAATACAAGTAGTAAATGCATTGACAGTAAATGATAGTATAGTGAGAAACCGTGTGCAGCGAGAAAACTTTATGTTTGGCTTTAACATAGGATGGCGTGACGTGTGTACTTTCAATTTGGCTGTGACTCCCCAACAGGGAACGGACGGTACAACTGTTTTCACAGCGGATACACATTCCGGTTATCCGCTATACAGCCTTCTTAAGGCTGTTTTCCTTCGTCGCCGGTACGTGGCAATTATGTATGCATATTAGACGAAGAAAAACTTTCTAAACGGAGCACGCCATCGCGGCATTCGAACCTATAGATTAGTTTCTGAGTATCTACTTGACTATGTAACTTTTCTATTTCATATATTAGTAAAATATTATCTCCTTCTTATATATTAAGCTAAAACGTACGATTAGATCTTCTTTAGGATCTAAGAAATCTTACAGTACTAAACAGGAAAACATCTTGAAAAATATAAAAACCGTTAACAGCTATTGATCGTGTGCGATCTAAATTGGTAGCAAGGTTGCCCAGATGATCCATGCACAGGTTTAAAAATAGAATACTCAAAATAACAGCATCGTTTGAGATCGCATGCATTTACGTTATATTCAAATATTCCTATAGATAATAATGAAAACAATTCCAATATCTGTGAGGTTGAATAGTGGGCGATACGATCGAATGCACTCTCGCATCTGTATCCATTGATTTTATACACCTAGTAGTAACTGTAAAATCTTTTTCGACAATAAAAAATAATCCAATAACCTTAGTGAAGAAGAACGTTTCCCGAATACATTACAAAAAATCATCATAATCATCTTAGCGTTGAATCCCGGTTGCAGCCTATACTCTCACATCGGCGCCCGGGGTCAGCTTTCCTACTTTTCTTCTCCACTTTGCACGATCTTCGGCATCTTTGCTGGTCAGTCCATTGGCACGCATATCAACCCCTACGACATCAATGCAGCACTTTTTGGGTCTCCCGGACATTTGTTCCTCACATAAGTAGGCGGTTGCCGTAAAACGTGGCCATACCAGCAAAGGTGACACTCCTGCAATTTATCCGCAATGTCACGGACATGAAGGCTGCCGAGAATGCGAGAGTTCCTAACGCGGTCCTTCCGCGTTACTTCACACATCCACCGCAGCATATTCATCTCCGTGACTCGCAGTGCGATAGGAACTCCCGCATTCGCGGCAGTCTTGATGTCCGTGACATTGCGGATAAATTGCAGGAGTGTCGGCTCCGTTGGTACGCCCACGTTTTACGGCAACCGGATGCTTACGTGGGAAACAAATGTCCATGACGCCTCCGCCGGGCCCCGGCAGGAGAGGTAGACCCAAAAAGTGCTGGCTTGACGTCGTAAAGGGTGATATGCGGGCCAATGGGCTCACTACCAGGGATGCTGAAGACCGTGCGAAGTGGAGTAAAAAAAGTCGGAAAGCGGACTCCGGGCACCGAAACGGAAGTTTAGGTTGTAACCGGGATACTACGTTTTGATGATGATGATGACTCGTTTGCTTTAATAAGATTCGGTTTAAGGAAAAGATACAAGAAGAAAGTTGCAAGTTTGATTGAATGTCTTTCATTCCATTTGTTTTGTATGAAAGTAACAATGTTACACTTGAAAAGAAGCTAACATTATTTGTGGTAAATATTACGCTTGACTGTTTGATAAATAAAAAGTATAACTTAAAAATGATTTACAAAAAGAATCATACAACGACTCGATGCAACAAATTAAAAACTACTTAACAGCGTAATTAGGTATAGAAAGTGCGTACCTACGAGTACGGTTATCGTTTATAATCCGATGATGACAATTTTAGATGAAAACAAACATTAAACTCTGTTTATCAATGGATTTACAACATCGCAGCCATTAAACCAACTACGTAAAACAGCTGATAGTTACATTAGCCCTTGCTCTTATGCAATCAGATATTGACAGTTGCGTATCAGTTTATAATGATCAATTTTCAACTCTATTCACTAAATATTAAAGTAAGATTCAATTTGTATCTGTCATATAAACAGTACAAGCCAACGCAGCTGTTAATACAATTTACATAATCAGAACAGTGAACCATAGATAGACATTAAACGTGTGTTGATTCAAAAGGAATTCCATATTCATTGTTACTTTTAATGTACATAATAAGTAAATAATTTCATATGAATACTTTTGTAACTTTCTAGACTACAAAGAAAAGACTATCGCTAAGTCTGACTGAGATGGTAAGTGCAGCAATTGTCATGATGTTGAGTATTGCCACAGGGCGAGTATTGCCATTCCGTGACAATATTCTTTCCGATGTCGACATAATCTGCCCAAAGAAATAGATGACAAAGCATTCATTGTCTTAATAGAACCATTACAAAGTAATGACGCAAGGAAATTCTTGCAGATTTATGGGTTCAATAGAGTCAGTAAATTATGTAGATAATCATTAGCTGCGGAATTATAAGAACGATATTAGGGATTTCAAAAATATCCAGAAAAATATCCTCACAATGAATAAATAGATGGATTTAAAGGGTGTTATTAATTTTTACTTATTTCTGACCGGATTATTAAAATGGTACGAGCTTATAAGTTATTATAAATATCGTTACAGGAATAATTCACTCAATTGATGGACACGTTATAAATTTTTTATAGAATAATAAATGTGATCAATTATATAGTTGAGTGTCTACTGGGTTTTTAGTTTTTATTTCCTCGCTACACAGAGTTTCTTAAGTCGAGATAGAACGAGTCCGTTTTGCGCTTTGTTACAGACACGAGAGTGGTATAGAAGTCAAATGGTCTTATCGCTTGAAGCGATTTTTTCAGATGGATTTCGGATTCATAATAACTAAACGGTCATTGAATCACCCATTTAAAACTAATAAACGAATTTAAAACGAAATTCGAGTTGAATAATGCGAAAGTTACATTTTTTGTTATTTTAATAGATTCAAATTTTTTTTATAATGGAAAAAACAGTTTATATACGAAGATTACGGTATTTTATGAGTCATAGAAATGTAGATAAGTTTATTTATTACAATTTAATAAAACTACACTTAGTATCAGACAACAAGAATACAAATTAATCCAACATATCAATATATCGAATGTATTTTTCCTACGGAAGTTTGCAGCGCGAAGAAATCAAAACACTCGTGCAATTGACGTAGGTAGATCAGCCAGCAATCTAAATGAAGTTGCACCTAACTCTAATATAGCTCCCGCTGCTAAAGCTTTATGTCCTGCTAAAATAATAAACAGATGCTACAAAACAAGACATTACGTTTGTATCTGAATTATGAAGTTTGAAAATACTTTCTAGATTTCAATATCGAAAGAATTCCAAATTAATTTTGAGTATTACAACTAATGTATGTATATTAATTTCATTCATTGTTCATAACTTGCGATTATTTTAAGAAGAATAAGAGATTAAAAAAGTAATTGCGCATGTGCGTGCTTTTATTAAATCACTTTAAATTTGCATGCATACATACAATGAAGTTTAAGTATTACTCACATGACAGATTTATAAATAAGTGCTGGCATTTTTTTACTAACGAGAAAAATTAGCGCTAGGTGCTAAGCTTTCTATTTGAATACCTTTACTATATATTGTTTTCTACGGAAGAATAGCATTACACAATTAGTAGTACTAAAAATTGCTACTAAAGATAATGGGAGGTCAAAACCAACAGCTTTAAGAACCAGTGACTTGTCGAACTGTATAAATTTTAATATAATTTATATTCTAAATACACTATTAAAAACGAAATTTTAAATATTGATTCGATAAAGCTTTCTGATGCGATTGCAATCTAAATTAACTTTAATCTAAGATAATTAAACTATAAAAGCCTATGACCAAACAGTCCTAATTTGAATTTTGTTTATAAGAACGGGCAATGAACTAAAGAGTCATCGACATATCATGCTTTAAAAATATTTGAATCAAGCCTAAAAATAAATACTCCAGATACTAATTTAATTGACGAGCATGTGTGAATATAAAATATTGCGTAGTATTTGTGAAGGAGAAATGGATTAGCTATTAATATATTCCTGCCTCTGTGGTCCTACGTTGCTTATTATTTAATTATTCCATAATTTACAATATTGCATTACAGAAAACCTTATATTAAGTCAGACCTCCAGGAAGACGTAATGTAGATTCTTCCTATAAGAATAACCTCTTTTTTGTGTGACGTCTATATACGAGTATACATACGTACTATGCTTGCAGTTAAAAAAACAAAAATACATTGGAAGATAAATTTTTGGACTATAGCGTCAATGGCTTGAATATATCTAGAAAGAAAATTAAAAGAGAGTAGCAAAGAAGAATTGCTTGAAGAAGGTCATGCGTGCTAATTCATTACATAGATATTCAACACTGTGCAAGTCCAGAGAATATAGGCAAGCAAACTAAGGCTTTTCAAGTCTAATTCAGAATAATTAAGTAATAAGGGTATGAAAAGAATCTAATATAAAAGAAAATAATAAGAGAGATGATTGGTATTACAACACATCCATTCAGGTCATTTGGGTTTTGATATAAAGGAGTTTTAGAAGCGCTTAAAGTAAACTTTCACTAAATTAGGACTGAATCGACCATGAATTTAGACTGCCAAGCTATTCTTTATACATGGAAGAGTAGATCTTCCATTTTTTGTGTTTATTCGTTAACACTTTTAAAATTTAAAAGATATATTTTAGGCGGGTTATTTTTGTTTTATTATAACCTAACAATTAGAATTAAGCATCGCTTAAAAATAAATATAAGATCAAACATAAACATAACAATGACAACTGGTCTAAACAGCGAGCATTAGTTCAATTGGATATTGTCGATGCCAACTAGATTAGGAATTTTCTCTAGCTTTGAAGTAATTCTTTAGCTTTGATGCCGAAGCCATTAAAAGTGATATACGTGTTATTAGATAGCGATATAAAACTGTTAGGTGAAGGATAAATAGTAGGAATTTGGTCCCCGGGCACTGAAGTGGAAATTTTGGAACCAGTGATAATTATTTTGGGCGTTGTTAGAAACTATATTTTTACCCTAAATAAAATATTGATTATAACATTATCATCATTACAATAGGTGGCGGCTGTATTTTAAAGTTCATAAAAAAAAATCGAGGCTAATCTTCCCCCATCCCAAAACGAAATCCATAGGGATAGATCCGTTAGTCAGTTACTATATATGCAGAACTGGTATATGGTTGGAAATCAAAGATCATGGCCGCGCCCTTTATACCTCAAAATTGTGTTGAAATATTAAGTAAACATAGTAATCAATAACTTATGGATAATGTAATCATTATTATTCACCGAGAAAGACTTTCTACGAAGATCTTATCAACATGCGGTCATTAGATGATAAGGTACGTCACAATTTGTTTACTAGTTATGGATTAAGCAGGTATGGAATTATTCGTTATACATTATCGACATTATGGTGTTTATTATATTTTTTTTAAGAAATAGATTCAAGCAACAATCAACACGTACGTAAAATTGAAGTTGCAAGGTTCGTTATGAAATTTTCAGATTTTACGAAAGGCGACTTTTGTTTGACCTCAGAAACTCCAAAAGAATAAAACCTTCCATGGCTATGTTCTAACGAAAAAGTAACATTTGCCACCGTGTGCGATACTATAGTGTTGTGGCTACACGTATGTACTATTTCATGTGAACCGTATGAAGTAGCGCTGCTGGCATTTTTTTATTACTGTGGAACTGCAGGATGACGGTCCACTTAATAAAAAGCAGTTACCGACGCCTATGGATGTTTGCGACGCCAAGGGCACCCCGCAAACACGCTGCTGTCCGCACAGGGGTACTGGAACCTGAGTTACTTATGTCAGAACACAACACAAGATTATAGCGGCATACTTATAAACCAGGGGTGCCATCCATCCAAACGGGCTTGGAGCCCTACCACCTAGAAAAACTATTAACAGAAATAGCAAATGATTCTGTTTTCAGAACTCTCTGTTAAGTAGATTAATTTCACAGAAACCAAGGCAGTAAAAATCCGTTAATATCTAAAAATATGACTAGACATTAAATCCGCGTAATTACGTGTAAAAATCGATCGTAGCTAGCAAGCCAATGGAGCGGACGGACGCTCTGATGCCCTCCCCAAATGGTTGGCGTGATTTTAGATCATTGAAATCTTTTTTAGAAAAATTTTGGTGTTAAGTTTTGTTCCATGCTGTGTTATATCTTTGAAAGAGATCTAAAAATAATATGATACGTAATTGTGTGTTACAAGTCTTCTTCCTTCCTCCTGACCTTATCCCACATTATATGGGTTCGGCACAACACAACATGTTACATGTTGTAATAGTTATATGACTTAGTTTTTACAACCGGCCGCCTGCCTGACGTTAACCCCTTTTTGGGGAATAATCTGTCATCCTTTTTATTTAAATTATTTTTGCCGTTTCACATTGAATAGAAAGTAGGACACAAAATTTCATAGTCAATAATCTAATATATCCTCAAGTGACACTGTTATTGGTTTATTCTTGAGTAAACAACATCCGAGTGTCGGTTTGGGTGTGCAGAGTGGCACTTTTGCCGGGTCGCCGACTTTTACGGGGTCCGTGCACAATTCACATTTGAAAACTACGTCACGAGGGCTTCTATATAGGAAATTCACAGTGCCGAGCGTCTTCGAATGCTCTTGGTCCTGCATTCCGTTGCGCTTGAATGCAGACACAGGCAGCTTGCGCACAATGCGTCCATCCTCATATATTTTGGTGGTGGCTCACAGCAATCTTCCTCTTGGCAAGTTAATCTTGGTCGACCACATAAGTAGAGTTTTGGGCATTAAGCGACATATTTTTAAATAAACTTTTATCTTAATTTATTTTTTATTGCTCTAGGACAGCAGGTAGGCTGATGGCCCGCTTAGAATTTAGCAGTTACCGTCGCCTATGGGTGTTTGCAGCGCAAGTGGCATCGCGAACACGCTGCTGTTCCATAAGGGTACAGAAACTTGGGTCACTAATGCCGGAACACAAAACAAGGTTATTATGGCGGCATACTTAAGACCAAAGGTGGTCGTCATCCAGACGGATTTTGAGGCCCTACGACGTAGCTAAGGTGGGTTGTTTTGTCGCCTTTTACAACAGGCTGACCCCGGTCGCAGAGTTTAGTGTTCTTTCTCCGTCCTTAAACGACGGATAAAAATTGATAATATCGGATAAATATCGAACTTAAAACTTACTAACTTATCACCACACAGCATTCATTTCGATATATCGTCACTAGAGCACGAATATTACCTGTGTAACATAGAAAAATAGGTTATTGAGATATTATTGTAATTGTAACTATTATTGCAATAATGATTATTTTTTCTAACGAAATATTTTGCAGTATAAACATAAATATGTATACATTTTCTTTTGGTTCGTTCCTGTGCAGTACGTAATGTACCCACAAAACCATCCAAGTGTTCCTCTGACCAACGCTCGGTCGGGTGAGAAAACTACACGAACTGGAGCGAAAAATCAGACAGGTGCCTCCGACTACAATACGATATATTAGAACACACAAAACATCGCAAGGTATGAAACCTGCCAATCAAAAAGCATTACCAACCTCTTAATCGAACGAATCTAATTCAATACAATTGAGAACCACCTCGCAACCGCTAGAGGACGAAGATTGATGATTCAAGTTCACTAATACAAATCAAATTACACCTAACAACTACAAAAATAGGGTTCTTTATTATTTCGCTGTAAAAATCAGCTGTTATTAAGTTAATGACCGTCCTTGAACTTCTAATAAAAATATCAAATGAAAATGTGCCGCCGCAGGTTGCGTAATTAAATTAATTATTGCGATACAAATGAATTATGAACATGAAACGGGACAACCTTTAAAGTGGAAATAATGATACAGTACATCATTTAATTTCTTATCCTGAATTATATGTGCAATTTAATTTTTTTAATTGCTGGAGTACAGCAGATAGGCTGCCATACGCTGCTATCCGGCTAATGGTACTGGAGGAACCTGATCACTTATTGCCGGAGTAGGTACAACACAAGGTTATTTGTAAATCCATTGCGGTGTTTTTATAAGTTTATTATAAGCTTTATATAAAATACTAGCTGACCCAGCAAACGTTGTTCTGCCATATATAAAAAAAAAAGTAGCTTATGTCCTTCTCCAAGGTAAAATCTATCTCTGTGCCAAAATTAAACGTAATAGATAAACAGAGTTACTCACATTTATAATATTAGTATGGATTATACGAGTATATACCCGGATGGGCTAGCGTAAGTATATTGTCTACGTTAATGCCGGTTGATTTAATTTTCAACGTCTGGGGTCACATGAAAGGGATTTCATGTGACCTAGGGATAGTTTCGACGTCTCGCCTGTGTCATCCGCGGAAGAACTCAAAACAAGAATTATAAACGCAGCAAATGCGATGCGGAATAATTTGACTACTTCGGTAGTTAAGTCATAACTCAGAAAAAGAATGCGACTTTGCGTACGCAATTTTTTTTTTTTTTTTTGGTCTCGGGGAAAAACCTCTCTTGACGGGTTCCCCCGGCCCGGGGGGACCGAGGGATATGTGGGACTCCGGGATTTTTCCGACTACCCACTAAAAAACCCCGCTGTTCTCCTATCGCCTACGCCCGGGCCCACGGATATATGGCCTGCCGATCTCGTGGCCCGGGCCGGCGCCGGCCCGCCCTTTGTCTTGAGGCGGGCCCCTTCTAAAGTGTTGGCGCCAGGGGGTCAGGGTTTCGTCCCCCCGGCGCTCTCCTAACAACTCTAGGAGTTGAGGGGGCCGCGGAACAGCACGCAGCCCTCACCCTCGCGGCAATAGTGCGGGCGGCGGGTCCTCCCCCGAGGGGCCGCCCGCGGCCGCTTTTTACGGCGGCCGGAGGTCGTTACTGGCCCTCCGGCGCCGCCGGCGTGGCCTGCGTTGGCGGGAGGGGAGTGTGGTGGTCGACTCCCGCTCCCGCTCCGCCGCCTCCTTTGCGGACACGACTGCCTCGCAGAAGGAGGCGACGGCCGTCCATCCAAGATCGCCCCCGACCATGGACAGAACCAGGGCCGGGAGCGACAGGTCCACGCCGATTTGGGCGACGAGGGCGCGGCGCTCCTCGCGCCACGCAGGGCACACGGCGACAGTGTGGTTCACCGTGTCCTCCTCGTCGCCCGCGCCACAGTGGTGGCACCCTGACGTCATCTCCCGCCCTATGCGACACAGGTACCTCCCGAAGCAACCGTGCCCCGAGAGGACCTGCGTCAGGCGGAAGGTCAGGGCGCCGTGGCGCCTTTCCAACCATTCAGCCAGGACGGGCCTCACCGCTTCGATGGTGGCGAGGCCCGCGCTGGGGTGCGCGAGGCGCTCCTTCCACTCCACCATGAGCACCTCGTCGCGCAGCTCCGCGCGCTTCACCTCAGTTTCACGAGGCGTGGGGCGAGAGCCACGCTCGGCCGCGCCCCGGCGCCACTGGTACAACAGCGCCAGGACCCGGGCCTCGAGGTCCCATGGTGGGGATCCGGCCAGCAGGGAGGCCGCTTCGAAGGACACCGTGCGGTATCCTCTTATCGCCCTGACGGCCAGGACGCGCTGCGACCTGCGAAGCAGCGCCGTCGTTTTGGCCGTCAGGCGATCCGCCCAGATCGGGGCCCCGTAAAGGGCCATCGACCGCACGGTTCCCTCAAAGAGCCTGCGGCACACTGCGCCCGGCCCGCCGATATTCGGCAGCAGACGGGAGAGTCCCGCCGCCGCCCGAACTAGCCTCGGCGCCAGGCGCTCGAAGTGTGCCGCGAAGTCCCATCGCCCGTCGAGCACCAGTCCAAAATAATTCATGGACGGCCCGACGGCGATGTGGACGCCTCCTACCGTTATGCGCAGGCCCGGTGGCGGCCTCTGACGGGGCCCGTAAAATATCACGGCCTCCGTCTTGTTCAAGGCCACCTCCAGGCCTTGTCGCCGGATTCTTGCCACTGTGTGCGCCACCCCAGCCGTGCCCAGAAGGCACGCCTGGCGGGGGTTCCTCCCGCGCGCTGTGACGAGCGTGTCGTCGGCGTAACAGATGACGCCGACGCCGGGGAGGAGTGCCCCCCTCAGGACCCAGTCGTATGCGATGTTCCACAGCAGGGGGCCCAGGACCGACCCCTGTGGAACACCGCACACGACGTCTCGCCGACTTTGCCCACCCTGGACCGGATAGACGACGGCACGATCACTCAAATATGCCCCAACTATGCGACGGAGGTAGGGAGGCACCCGATGGTACTTGAGCGCCTCCCGCACGCAGCTCCACGGCAGGGTGTTGAAGGCATTGGCGATGTCGAGTGACACCGCCAATAGCACCCCACCTCGAGCCACTGCGTCCCCCGCCTGGCTCCTCAGACGCGTGATCGCGTCAATAGTGGAGCGCCCCTGGCGGAATCCGAACTGTTCGTCTGCCAGGTTCGGCCCCTCTGTCTCTAGGTGCCGGACGAGGCGGTCTGCGAGGATCCTTTCGAAGATCTTCCCCACCTCGTCCAGCAGCACAATGGGCCGATAGGCAGACGGTGAGTCCGCCGGGCGCCCCTTCTTCGCGATAAGGACCAGCCTCCCCGTCTTCCATCTGAGGGGAAACCGGCCCGATCGCAGACACGCGTCGAAGAGCCTCAATAGTCGGGGCTCCAGGACGTCGTGGGACAGAACCCACGCACGCCCCGGTATGCCGTCGAGGCCGGGGGCCGTGTTCTTGGCCTTCAGCCGCAACATCGCTGCCCCCAGCTCTGCCCGGTCCACGTCGGGCACGGGGTCGTCGTCCGCGCTAGGGTCCCTCTCATCCCAATGAGGCGGGACCATGGCAGGAGGCGAGTGCTCAGCCCTCGTGGGGAACAGAGCGCCGACAAAACCATCCACCTGGCGCGGGGGGAGACTCTCGGTCAGCGGGGGCGCCCACGGGCGGAGCTTGCCCCGCACCGTTTTGTAGGGTCGCCCCCAAGGATCTTGATCTAAGCTGGCCAAGAGCTCCTCCCACGCCGCCGCCTTCGCCTCGCGTATAGCGAGATGGAGGTCGTTTCTGGCGCTCCGGTACTCCCCGTAGAGCTGAGCCTCCGCGGCCGCTCTGTCCGCATCGCGGCGACTCCGTCTTCGGAGCCTGGTGCACCGGCGGTGGGCGTAGTTGCACGCCCTGCGGAGCCGCTCGAGCTCCGCATTCCACCAGTACACCTGGCGCGGGGGTCGGTGTGGCCCCCGCCTCGGCATCGCCGCGTCGCAGACGTCGGTCATAAGCGACCGCAGGTTCTCCGCCTCCTCGTCGACGTCATCGGGAGGTACGTCGCCCGGCCTCGACCACGTAGCGACGGTCAAGGCCTCGCGGAAAACCTCCCGATTCATCTTTCCAAGTGTCCAGCGCGGACAGTCACCCAACAGGGTCACCTGGGTTGGAGGCTCTCGCTGACGGGCGGAGACGCTGAACCGGATGTAGCGATGATCCGACAGCGTCTCAACGCCCGTGAGCACCCTCCAGCCTCGCACACGGCGGGCCAGGAGGGCCGACGCGAACGACACGTCGACGATCGACCCCCCCAACTGCCTCACGCACGTGTGCTCGCGACCCTGGTTGAGGATCTCCAGACCCCTCTCCACGGCCCAGTCCTCGACCAGCTCACCCCGCGCGTCGGTTCGCGGGGAACCCCAGGCCTGAGATTTGGCGTTGAGGTCCCCGAGGACGAGCACGGGGCGCGGGAGGAACCGCTGGACCGCGTTGCCCAACTCTTCCATGTACCCTTCAAAGTCAGCGAGACTCCTGTTCGGGGAGAAGTAGCCGCCCACGACCACTATCTCCCCGAATCTGGCCGCGACGTAGCCCCTGCCCCTCACCACTTCCGTGGGGAGCGGGGTACCCGCGGCGGTCCTGGCGTGTATAGCCACCATGCCGTCCAGATCCCCAACCCAATCGCCTCGGGTGGGGACGTAGTACGGCTCGGCGGCAACGGCGATACTGATGTTCCACTGCGCCAAGCTCTGAATCATTAGATTTTGAGCGTTGGCGCAGTGGTTCAGATTCGCTTGGAGGAGATGGATATCCATTATTTGGTTGAGATATCCATCTCCTCAGCCGCTGGGGCCTGCGCCTGCGGGGGGGCGATCTCCCCCGTGGCGGCTTCGGCCCGACGGCGTTGTCGTCTTTCCTTTTCTTTTCGCCGCTTCGCCTTTCGTTTGAGAACGAAGCGGCTGGTTTTCTCCGTTTCTTTTTCCGGATTTGCCGGTCGGCCGGTGCGGCGGCAGGTGCACAGCGGTGGGCCACCCCCAACCCTATGGTTGGCCGGTCTGCTGGCCGCCGCGCAGACCACGCAATGGGGCGTGGCCTTGCAAGTGGCGGCCGAGTGCCCTGGCTGACCGCAGCGGTAGCAGGCGTCGCTGCGGCTCGTTGGGCACTTGCAATTCACTGCAAGGTGACCCGGCGCCAGACACCTAAAGCACCTCGGCTCCCTCTTATCCAGCACCTGAACGAGAGCCGAGGCCCAGCCGACTAGAATGTGGCCCAACCTCTTCAGATCGTTGGCGGCCACCACCGGCACGAGCACGTTCATCGTGCCCGTCCCGTCGCGCCCCAGGCGGATACCCCCGGACGTAACTTTCTCCGCGGGGCAGCCCGTGGCGCGAGCAATGGCAGCCGCCACGTCGTGCGCCGTCGTACAATCGTCGAGGCCCGAGATGCGCGCCTTGACGCACTTCTCGGGTCTCGCTATTTTGACGTCCTCCTCCTTGAGGACGTCTTTCAGCCGCGCGGCGAGGGCATCGGCTTTCGCCCCCTGGTCGGCACCAGAGAGCAGCATCATGCGTGCCCCCGTCCGCGCAGTTTTCATCTTTATGCCGCCCTGGATATCGAGGGCGGCGATGTCAACTTTGGCCTTGGCCTCCGCCAAGAGGCTCCCGTATGTGACCCCCCTATCCGCCGCTTCAGGGCGGATAGTTAGGGTGACGGCGGCGGATTTCGGGGCCCTGAGCTTGCGGGGACCCCTCTTCCTCCTCTTCTTAGTAGCCGGCGGCGGCTGCTTGGGCCTAGGTGGTATGGCCGATGCTGCTGCCTGCCTGGCTGCGGGTGGTTGGGGGACGGTCGTCGCCTTCTTCTTCGTATTCTTTTTGGCCACAACCGTCCATCCTTCCTCCAGAGGAGGTGGCGGAGGCATTATTCCTCGTGCGTTGGCTGTTGGCTGCGCTTTTTTCGTGGGCGCAGCCGCCGTTGCTCTTCGGTCCTGTGCAATCCTGTCCCTTTTTTCCGAAGCGGGCAGAGGCGGGTAATCTGCCACTGATATTTCTGGCCGGGTGACCGCCGCTGCCCGCCGCACCTCGTGGGCCAGTGGTGGCCGGTAGCGAGGGGCAGGCAGAAGGCGGTCCTTCAACCCCTCCAGCTTGGCGTCGATCATGGTTCCTACCTGGACCATGACGCCGCGCATGAAGAGCTGGTACTCTTCCGGCTCAACATGCGCTGCTGGAGGAGGCTGGCTGGACTCTTTCCTTGTTGAGGTCAGGGCCGGGCGGCTGGGCTTACCAACCTGCGCCGTGAGGCGAGCCACCTCCTGCTGGAGATCGGCCAATTCGGCCCGCATCCGGCGATTGGCGGCTGCCAGCCGTCCCACCTCTTCCGATTCTGTGCGGGAGGTGAGTTCGCAAATTACCTCTCGCACCGTCTTTACAGACTGTTTGAGGGCCTTTTGGCAGGTCCCTTTAAGGCCCTTGGAGACCCCGGCCACCTCTGTGATCGCGGCCAGGGCCCCATCCAAAGCATTTTGGAGGTCAACCGACGTTTGTGCGGTGACCTCAGTTTGGTGTCCTCTCTCTTTGCCCCTCTGGGCCCGAGAGGATTTGGATGCCTCTAGGGAAAGCTCGGAGTGGACCCGGTGTGCCACCTCCTCCTTGCGGACTTGGCGGCGGAGCTCCTCCTCGTATTTCGCGAGCTCCTTCTCCTCGGCACGGGCCGCTTGGAGTTCCCTCCGAGCCTTCCCTATTCCAATGTATTGCCCAGTCGACGCTGGGCGACCTCGTCCACGCTTCGACAGACCGGCGATTGTGGCGGCCGAGTCTGCCGAAACATCTTCCTCGGACGTTGATGCTCCGGGGTCATTTCCCCCACCGGAGCGATCCCAGGACCTCCTAGATCCCCTCTTGCGCTTGCCCAGGACAGAACCGGGACCAACGCAAGAGGGAGTGTTCGCTCGGGAGCTCGTGCCGCTCGGAATTGTCCGAAAAGACATCCCCGAGCGGACCGAACCGTCCGAGTCCTCTCCCTCGTTTCTCAAAACTCCGCCCTTCGCAGGCAACCGCTCCAATACCACCAAAGGTGATTGTACTCGGGAAATGTGGGTCCCCCCAGAATACGTTGGGCCCATGCCTGCGCCCGAAGGCGCAGGGGAGGATTCTCCATCCTGTCGGGTGGTACCTCCCTGGGGTAGTATATTCACTTCAAGCAAGAACTTTAATGAGGCTAAATTACAAAATATCTTATTTATTACTTATTATTAATTGCTATTATTACTACTAAACTGTTACGGATACTAAATTTTATTTTAAATTTCCATTTTTTGTTTTATTTACATTGGGTATTGTTTTTAATTAATTTTATGGAAAGTTTAAAGAACTACCTTAAGTTTAGTTCGAATACTATTATTTCTGCCTGCTTCCTTTGTGATATTTTTTTTTTCAGTTTCTTTGAAATAAGTTCCTAGTTGTTATGCATTGTTGGAGAGCTAAGAAAACGGTTATGTTTTAAAGTAATCTGCAAATCAAGTTACTTATATAACGTTTTTTTTTGTTTTTAAGGCGTTTTAGTAAAAAAAATCTCTAATATTGCTTTTCGTCTCGCATTTTTAAATTTAGACCGATAATTGTTGTTTTAATATTATAACTAGTGTTATAATATTAAAACAACAATTAATTAAATAAATCAGAAGAAATAATTAGATTTCAATTGATACTTTTTGTTTAACCCTTAGAGCGCGAACCGTCGATAAATCGACTCTCGGACGTGTCGTAGCGCGCGCATGTATAACGTTTATAATAAGTTACACTTATAAATAATCATAAATAATTATGTCCCTTACACATAACAGAAAGAATTACGAAAAGCCATCTACATTTGAGGAAAATATTTAATAAGATACTTTTTTCAAAAACCCTTTACAATTTATGCAAAATATGTGAAAATTTTTGCACTAAAAAGGTTAATAAATTTTTGATTTTGCGTTGAAACTCAAAAATGGTTCACTTTTGCATAATGCATATGGAGCTTACAATTATCGCAAATAGTCACCCCTATCACCTCTTAACGGGAATACATTGAATTCCCAATAACCCTGAGTAAGATATTTCTGTATAATCCTTATCCGTGCAGGGGCGGAGAAAGAATACTGACCTTTGCGGCCGAGGTCAGCTAGTCGTAAAAGGCTACAAAACAATCTACCCTAGCTCCTAGTGGTAGAGCCTCCAGCCCGTCTGAATGGCGACCACCTTACCACTTAAGTATGCCGCCACAATAACTTTGTGTTGTGTACCGGCATTAGTGACCCAAGTTCCTGTACCCTTATGGAACAGCAGCGTGTTCTCGATGCCACTGGAGTGCAAACACCCATAGGCGACGGTAACTGCTAAATTCTAAGTGGGCCGTCAGCCTGTTTGCTGTCCTACAGCAATAAAATAAATTATAATCGTATCACGAGTTTAGAGCACTCAAATATCTTTCTCTTACTTTCTTAAATATTAACTAACTAGCTGTGCCCGCGACTCTGTCCGCGTGGAATAGTGACTTTAGGCAGCATTTTTTGGATATTTGAGATCAATTTAAATTGGAAATTCAACCTACTAGGTCCAGCCTAAGCTGAACCCTATTTCATATGATCGATGATATAAATCTGAGGTCAACTTAAATTGGTATTACAATTTCCGAAACTTATCATTTTTAACAAAAACTAATTTTTTTATTTAAAATAAAAATAGCCTACGGTACTCCTTGATACATCAGATATCTGCCAGTGAAAGTCCCGTCAAAATCGCTGCAGCCATTTCAGAGATTAGCCGGAACAAACAGACAGACAGACAGACAAAAATTGTAAAAAAAATTGTTTTGGAATATGTACCGTGTATACGTCCTAATGCACTTAGTAAAAAGCGGTTATTTTAATATTACAAACAGACCCTCCAATTTTATTTATTTGTATAGATGTATAGATATATAGATGTATAGATGACTTAATCAAGAATGATTGTACGTTAAACTGTTTTAATTGTTTAATATGTTTCTATACAGATATGGTAGTTAAATCACCATTTTAAAATAAAGTGCCGATAACAATCAGGTTATATAAATAAATAAATATAATGGGAGAATTCACATCGCCATCTAGTTCCAAAGTAAATTACATAGCACTTGTTATGGATAATAGACAACTGATATATTACTTATATACTTCTTTTCTAAATAAATACATATTATACACACATAGACTCGACACGGGAATCGAACCCGCGACATCCACAAGCGTACCGAAGTATGTAATACACTACGCCGCGGAGGTCGTCAAAATGTCTTTTTAAGAAAAATGCTTAAATAAAAAAATTAAACTTAAAATAAACAGAATTAAATTTTACAAGATAACCTATGCATATACTTATTATTATAATTCATTTTTGTAGGTTTTTAACAATATATTATTGTTTGGTCCGTAGCGAATAATAATTCGTAACAGAACATTAATCCACGCTAATATTCAAATCAACGCCTGCGGTGGAACCGGTCCGTCAGAGCCGGCTGTCCTCTTCCGGGTATGAGACCGCGTGGAGATTTATTCGCGTCACGAACACACGTTCAAGCATAATAATTATATCATAATATAAACATTATATTAGAATTGATTATTCTAAAGATCATAAGTGGATAAAACAGTTACATTAAGATACGAGGGCTGTTTGATAACTAATACAGGCAGGAATAAAACTAACTTTGTACAATGCAATGACACTTCTTTGCCTCTTGACACCTCACTATATTCGATATTTTAGCCTGGTATAGCAATGAATAGTGGATCTCTCAAACGAAACCTTAAGATATGATCAATTAGGATAAACCACCCCATGATGATAAACTATACAATCAAATTACCCACAATTGAAATTTGCACAGCAATATATTCAAATTGCTTAATTTAACGCATTAGTAATTTAGGTGCGTGCCGCCGTCGTCAGTCAATAACCTCGTTAACGATTTGAAAACTCGTAACTATTGGATGAAGACTTACAACTTCTTAAGCGTTACAACTCGATTGCATTCGAGCTTACATTTTTGAGACATTGGTGCTCTTTTCTTCAGCAAATAATACAAGAAAATAAAAGAAATTAATGTAAATGATCGGGTTGCCTGAAAAAGATCGCTTTAAGCGATAAGGTCGCCCATTGTCATACAGCATTATATTTTTGTATACCTATTTTAAGTTAGTTTTAAGTATCTGTGTGCAATAAAGAGTTTTCATTCATTCATTCATGTTTCATGATTGCTTTTTACAGTAGTAACTGCAGCTGATTCTTAAGATGGAAACGAAAACTGATTCCAGATAATAGTTTCACTAAGTTCCTACTGTTGAGGTCGGCCTGCCTCGAGAGAGAACGGACAGTTTTCGCCGTTGCTACTTGGGAAATAGTTATGATAAGCAAAGTAAAGCCATCGTGAGGGAACTTGCATACAGAGATCACCAGTATGTGTAACTCGTCAATCCGCCTTGGACTAGCGTGGCGGGTATACTCTAGGGGAGGTCCGAGCCCAGCTGTGGGACACCATGCTATTACTATAAGCAAATTAAGCAAAAAACTGCTTCAGCGACGCAAGCCATCGTGGGATTAAAATTCTGGACCTCAAGTTTAACTCTGGATTAAATAAATTGGGTTAGAATGCTTTATCCTAGTGACGCAGAGGTCCCCGGGCTACAAACTATAATAATTACGTGCTTTAGATGCAAACAACCACTTGGACGAAGATGTTGCCAAATATCTCACTAACAAATGTTCTGAAACATTATAAATAATAAATAAATATATATGGACATTACACACAACGCCATCTAGTCCCAAACTAAGTTGCATAGCACTTATGTTATGGGTACTAGACAACTGATATACTTTTTTTCTAAATAAATACATATTGTAGATAAATACCCAGACGCTGGACGGGAATCGAACCCATGACCTCCGCAAGCGTGCCGACGTACGTTAACCGTTACGCCAGTCATCAATTTGAATACAAAAATTGCAAAACTCCTGTACAAGTAATATTTTTTAATAAATATTAACGTGAAATTCATTTAATATGAGTACATGATTTAAAAGATTGCCAGAAGAATGCACGTAATTTGTTCTTTAGCAAGTTGCAGTAAAACTTTTAATGTTCTTCAGCGAGATGGGAATGTCCTAAAGCGAAGGCAATGCCCTTAAGGTTGCCAACCTAGCATAAAGATAGAAAATACTATGCAATCAAACTGCTTTTAAAACTTTTTGCTCGATGTAAAGCTAATTGTTTGAAAGCAAATTAACTTAGATGTGAATAATCAGACGACTGCCATTGTTTTGTAGGCTCGAGTCATTGACTTTGAGTTTTGTAGAAACCTTTTCTTAGAAGGGAAACTATGAGTCATTCATTATTTGGTTCTTATTGTTAGTAAACGTTGGGGATATATATATATATATATATATATATATATATATATATATATATATATATATATATATATATATATATATATATATATATATATATATATATATATATATATATATATATATATATATATATATCCAGTGGCGACAGGAATGGAGCCCGAGATTTCCACAGCCATGCCGACGTGCAAAACCCTTTGCTCCGTGGTGATCGTAACATATTATTGCTCTATTTCGAATTAGTTGGTATAATATATCGCGATATTCTGTGGCTTAGAAATAAAAACAGGGCTACCCGATTACCTTCCGAGATAGTTTATTAAAAAAAAAAGATATCCTTCACTTTTTATCTTGAGTTTGAAGCATCATTTATGTGATAACCAAGTTTGGACACATCTGTTTCATTTATTTCCTTATGACTACCCAGAAAAGCATCATAGATGCAAAGAGGCTCACAGATGTGATTCCCTTTAGCAATATACGATGTACAGTCGTGCTCCTAAGATCCTTCCTTGCTTCGGATGTAAGTGAAAAAAAAAACGCTTTTAAGAGTACGCTGATCTACAGTTAAACAACAAACAGTTATGGAACTTCAATTAATGTTAAAAGTGTAAAAACACCTTAATCAAAATTTTTTTTGTTAAAACCAGGACATTAACGGTGAATTCGATGAACAATAGATTACAATCTGACTTCACCCAGAAGACTAAATGAATAGGTGCCATTATGCCACCGGTACATGCTGGGAAGATCCAAACAATCACATCGCGATATGCGAAGGTGCTGTTATACCAATTTTCTATTAGACTTACGATAAAATAGTGAGAAATATGTTAAAGGACTTGATGCCTTCTTATAATTACTTTTTAATTGATATAATTAAAAAAATATATTTGATAACTTCAAAAAATAATTACTATCTAATTGTGATAGAAGTTTACTGTTACTTATTTGAACTCCAATTACTTTTTAAATTTTCAGAGATATTTATTAAACGTATATTTCAGAGATATTTATCAGAGATATTTATTTCAGAGATATTTATTATTTAAAAGAGAAAACCGAAAAAATCTCTATCGTCAAAACAAGTTTTTTTTTATAAAATTCAATATGTTTAAGTAAATATTCGATGAATTTTAACATTTTTATTTGAATTCGGCTTATTTTCTTATAAAAGTTTGAACTAGTTTCTTATGAATATTGTTTTATAGATATAGCTAAGATACATATTATATACCCTAGTTATCGTTGCCTACAGCTTATATGTAGCCCTTACAATGAGAACTAGAATCAATGTTTTAATTTAGCTGCGTGGAACTATCCATAAATAAGAATAACCTTATTACTAATCAGGGGGTGGGGGGTGGTAAAAGGTAAATGAAGAATATCATTCCTGGTTGTAAACTTCAGGCACTTGTCTCTATAAAGACTAAATTTATTTACATAATGTCTAAATAAATAATATTGTAGAATATAGCGAACACATATTTCGTTCTTCTTTTCCATTTTGTTTTTTTTTTATTACTGTAGGACAGCAGACAGGCTGACGACCCGCTTAGAATTTAGCAGTAACCGTCGCCTATAGGTGTTTGCAACGCCAATGGCATCGCGAACACGCTGCTGTCCCATAAGGGTACAGGTACTTGGGTCACTGATGGCGGAACACAACACATGGTTATTATGGCGGCATACTTAAGACCAAAGGTGGTCGCCATCCAGACGCGCTTGAGGCCCTACCACGTAGCTAGGGTGAGTTGTTTTGTCGCCTTTTACGACAGGCCGACCCCGGCCGCAGAAGTTAGTATTCTTTCTCCGCCCCTGCACAGATCATGAATTGAATGTCGATGTTCCTAGTATATAAAGTTCAAGCCATAGTCGACGGTAATTGCATACTGTTAAATGGGCCGTCAGCCTGTCTGCTGTTCTTCAGCAATAAAAAAAGACGTAGAATGTAACGTCATCATTACGTTCTCTAATGATGATTATAATTAGATCAGTTTATAAATAATCAATTAATCTACTTGAACGTCCTTAATTAACTTAATTAATATTTATTTACAATGCATAGGTCAGTTTAAGTAAACCACTCAACAAAATAATGACTCATGTCATTTAAATCTATATATATATATATATATATATATATATATATATATATATATATATATATATATATATTAAAGCGTCATTCGTTGTTTTACCGGGTTCCGAAGGTCCTAGAGGACAACCTAAGTAAAAAACTTTTTTTGGAACGTTGGAGATTTTCTAACTCATCCAGTTCCATCTAATTTGCGATCTACTGTTGCATTTGCGATTTACAGATTACAGAATATATTATATAAGTAGATAGCACAATGGGCGGTCTTATCGCTAAAAAGCGATCTCTTCCAGACAAGCCAGACGTGGATTATGCTTTGATATAAAAACATTAGGAAGCACATTAAATTTAATCAAATATATATATGTTCTTATATTAGATTTATATA
Source organism: Malacosoma neustria (assembly GCA_963693495.1). NCBI lineage: Eukaryota > Metazoa > Arthropoda > Insecta > Lepidoptera > Lasiocampidae > Malacosoma > Malacosoma neustria. The sequence goes on from OY856386.1 coordinate 3,576,441, forward strand.
TACATATACATATATATATATATATATATATATATATATATATATATATATATATATATATATATATATATATATATATATAAGAGATTTCCACGTATATAGTCACTCATAACGATATCTCTGGAACCATTAGAGCTAAAGACTTGAAATTTGGTAGGAATATTCTTTTCACCGAGTAAAGGTCAGCTAAGAACGGATTTTACGTAATTCCACCCCCAAGAGGGGTTGCGGGGGCGTTAATTATTTATATGGCAGAACAATGTTTGTCGGTTCAGCTAGTTTAATATATTTTGGCTATACGAGTCATTAAATCTATTAAAAAACAGTTCTTTCAAAAGGGAGGAATCTATAAAAATATATGTAATTTTCATAGAGGAATGCTTATACCATAGGAGAACATTAAATAGAAGAAAGGTGGGAATGTTGTGATGACTAATAGAGACAGAGGAAGGAGAAAACAATTTTTTTCCTTTTTTAAAACCTGCGATCAGTCATCTAGACTATCAAGTGTGTATGAAAATGTGGTTTAGCGCGGCAGGCCATTATTCTTTCTCACGTTATTAATAACAGGAGAAAGATTTCGTTATTAAGAACGGGAGAAAGGCAGATGTGCTGTCTTAAGGCAGCACATCTGCTCTCTTGAATCTTCTAATTCTTCTAATTGTTATTTATTACCATACCTCCCTTCCACATCAATATAACACCAATAATGTTCTATAGCCCGGGTTGCCTGGAAGAGATCGCTCTGTAGCGATAAGGCCGCCCATTGTAAGTCAAGTACATATTGATTGTGTAAATAAGTTTCATTGTGTTTATATAATTGGTTTACAATAAAGTGTTATCTATCTATCTAATCGGATTTGGCTGCAAGATCATACTGGATAACGGGTTTGGGTGAGTTGTCAAACGGTTTTTTGGTAGTTAGCTAAATAGCGTTTTGCTTCGTCGTTAATGGTTGGGATTTCGAGAGAACACATGTCGTTTTTAATTTATATGTAAGAAGTTCAGGTATTTTGAAAATATAATTTATTTTACCTAAATGAAAATAATAAATACAGATATAGAAATAATTAAATCCACTTAGTAACAGACTTCAACGCGGAAGTGTAGTTTGAATAAGCGAACTCGAACGAATCGAGTATACAGTTTCAATTATCGAGTACACGTGTTTATTTTAGTTTAAATGGTGATATAAAAAGGCTATTAGCATTCGGACGGTTTTGGTGCAGGATGTTGGTTCACAAAAGTATTTCTTTTAATGGCTGACTGATTGACGATTCTAGTAAATTGTAATAAAATTTGTTTCAAATACGAGTCTAAAAGTTTTTTTTTCCCCAAAAAGGGGTTAACGTCAGGCAGGCGGCCGGTTGTAAAAACTAAGCCACAATAATTACAACATGTAACATGTTGTGCCGACCCCATATAATGTGGGATAAGGGCAGGTAGGCAGATACGAGTCTAAAAGTTTTTTGAATACAATACTTGTATACTAAATTCGTATATTATTATTTACTAGTTGACCCGGCAAACGTTGTTCTGCCATATGAATTTTAAAAAAAGTAGCCTATATCCTTCTCCAAGGTCCAATCTATGACTATACCGAAAGTCATCAAAATCGGTTCAGCGGTTTAGGCGTGAAAGGATAACAAACAAACTCACTTTCGCATTTATAATATTAGTTAGGATTTATCATTTACAGATTTTAATTAGAGTTTATTTAAATATCAGTTGATGAAAGAGATAGAAAAAAATAAAAACATATTTACACTAAAACCTAGAAATAACCAAAAGCTAATATAAAAAAAAATAATATCGATAAAGTATAATTGTAAAATGTATGCGTAAATTCCATTGTTGAAAACACTGTCAACGTAAAGCGAATTGTAGCCGAAAGCTCAACAATAATCAAAATAAACACGCGCTTTATATCCCTAAAAAGTAGATTTAACACTGAATGAAAGCTGCGAAAATTTAAGAAAGTACAATCAAACAACTCTCAATAAACTGATATTTTAATGATAATGTACAGAAAAAGAACATTACAAAAGTAAATATTCCACATAAGTACATATATTGGGACTCTCAAATTCGAGCTCGGAGAAAAAGTAAACAAGAGAAGGAATCGAAGATTCAAAATTCATTTAAGTACATTTTTTTGCTATCTGCATTTTCATGTCATATTTTGTGGCATTCGGCATAATTGAAACCAATTCAACCGGCTAATAATAAAAACCCATTCAAACCGATCGAATGTTTTTCCAAACACTTCGGTTTATGTTTATTCTTAACACGGAATCGGCATAAAGCCAGTGATTCATGGATGGGCAGATTTTGAGGGCGTTAACCGTCTCATCACAAAAGACAGAAGCACAAAAATCAAGCCTCATAATTCACGACTTCGAGCGACACACTTGATCTGCGATCTAACTGTTTTTCTATCGATTTTACTAGTATGCCAACTTTATAGAACAATTCGGCAGCGTCTAGAGCGGGTACCTCTCGCAAGGAGTAAAATAATTACACATAATGTAAATGAATCGAGGTTTATTCAGACACACGAATGTAATATCAGAACGGTTATTAATAATTGTTTACATTTTAGGTTTTCAATTCTGTAAACTATATCGTCATGAAATATTGTACAACGTCACCTTCAGGCAATAAGGTTAAAACTCAAAAACATTCTCTTATTAAACTAAGATGTCTTGCAATCAAAATATCTCTTAATACTTCCTCTTTTGAAAAACAGAAGAACCTGGGCCGCGTGTTGCTGGTCGCTGTTTGGGTATTACAAAACTTTTGTGTAACTTACGTGCAATAGAATTTCACTAAATGTATGCCATGCCGGATTTAGCTTCAAAACAACAAAAACTATCGAAGACTGACTTGACGCTGTTTTATACAGCTGTGGACCGTCCCTAGACTAGTCTCAGTGAAGACGGCCCCAGCGCGATTGCCGAGAGTACATATAAAAATTAAAGTACGTCTTACTTCTATTATTTTTAAGTGTTTTATGATCAGATTTTACGTACGTCACTTCCCCACCAAGTTCGCAGGAGTATGAAATCAGTATTGGATAAGCCGAGGCTGTTGAGGCTGTTTTCTTGGAACAACACGTTGAGGCGTAGATTCATTGAAATAAATAATAAAACTCGCTTTTATTATCCCGCTCTTAGTCTGCCACCCCGCTCGCTGTGGTCAAAGGAATAACCTCCAATTAGTATTCTGGTTGATGAACAGACACCCTCACGTCTGAGTACTTTTAGTAGGCTACTCAGAAATTAAATTACTCCAACCACTTTAAATAATATCTTTGTACAAACGTGTTTTTAAAGGTTTTTTGTTTCAAAATTTGTTTCTATTCTAAAAACCTAGTGTGTATATCGTGCAACGGGTTTGCATATTAGTGTTGCCATTTACCAGTAATGCAGCCAGCATTTTATATTGTAATAATAATAAAAAAAATTGCAGATGTAACAACCACAAACACAATCAAAATATTGACTATGGATGAAACGTGGGCACATCAAGGTAGTGTATTTATGGTCAAGATTTAAACCAAAAAAATCCACAAATGAAGGAGTTAAAGCTACTTTCGGTGCATTGTTAGTTTATATAAATTATGCCGTTGGGAAAAAGTGTATTGAACTAGATGGAGTATAATTTACAAAACGATAGTTAATTAAAACATTATAGCTTTTTAATTTCCTTGATAGTTACATCTATAAATAGGTTATCTTTCCAAACGTTTCTCCTAATTATTGAGTTACGGCAAATCACGTGAATCATTTATACTGTTTTTAACATTACATTTTAAAAGCGGTCTTTATAATGGCTCCATACAATGAAAATACAGTTTAATATTATCAACTTTCTTAAATTCTCAATAAATTCACTTTGACACCCACGTCTGCGCGAAGAGCATTATCGTCCACTTTGAGAAACATTGGTATGGAATAACTCGTGACTCGAATAGAATGAAAGGGATAAATTACAGTGCAGCGAGCGTACTATCTCGGTAGAACGGAGTGGGTGCACTCGATAAAGTAGTAATACTTTGTATCAAGATAAAAGGAAATATAAATGAACCTACCTCTCTTATAAACTTCCGTAATTTTATATAGTACTAGCCGTTCCCGCCGCTTCACTGGTCGAATAACAGAAAAAAGTAAATATAAAAGTGCGAATAAATTTGTTTTGTAATTAATACACTGACAAAAAGTAGGCTTGATTTGAGTGAAACTACTCGGCGAAAGGAATATTCCTACCAAATTTCAAGTCTCTATGCCTTATGGTTCCAGAGACAGGTGAAAGTCTATTATATCTAATTTCATTACTTAATGTAAATCGTGAATAGTTTTCGGAAAAAGCAGGCTAAACAAATGTTGAAATTATACGAGAACGCCGTAAGCACGTGGCATATGAAAAAAAAATCATTTGAACAAATGATTTCGATTTCAAAATGGCCTCCACCAATTATGTACATCTTCCAAATGCTAGCGTCAATTTTAACATGTGCACTTTGACCTGTAGTTCAGTATAAAACTGAGCTGTGGTAACTGCACTTACAAACTGAGAAATTGCCACACCAAAGTTAACGGTAAACAAACTGCGTAAAGTTGCCGGTCGGGCTGCATGGGAAAAGCATTTGACCGGGATTTGTGGCGCAAACTTGGGGAGGCCTGTGATAAGCAGTGGACAATGATTGGCTGATGACAACTTTGCAGCTATTTAAATATTTATTTTTTACTAACTTATACTTTTAACTAAAAGTAGGATTAGAGGGAGTGTTGAAACTAAATATATCAGACATAGAATCTTAATTATCAATAAACATACAATTTGCATTCCTAAATTATCAAAACTCGTCCTCTGGCGTCGTTATTTAACAAGGAATTATAAGATTTCGTGGGCCAACAACTAAGTCTAAATAAGACTGAAGGCAGTCTATCCAGACAGGTCACAGTGGCTAGGTTGAGAGATTATTGAGATATTAATAGCAATAGTGGGTGTTCTAGATCTTTTTAAGTTCCAACAAGTAACGGCCGTAGATATGGTCTTAATAATTTTCTTGTATCTATCATTGTAGCTTAGGATATTTAAACTTTGAATAAATAGTAATATATTAGAAAAATTCACACAGGTACTACATAACTTTTTTTTTAAATAAATAAATATACATAAACACGAAGACGTAATACGGGAATCAAACTCTTGACCTCCTCATGCATCCAGGTCGTCGAACCGTTTGTAGAGCTTTGTAAACTATTAAATGTTCTTTAATGTATTGATGAGTTTTATCCGTTCAGGGGCGGAGAAAGAATACTAACCCCTGCGGCTGGGGTCGACTTGTCGTAAAAAGCGACAAAACAACCCACCCTCTAGCTACGTGGTAGGGCCTCAAAGCCCGTCTGGATGGCGACCACCTTTGGTCTTAAGTATGCCGCCATAATAACCTTGTGTTGTGTTCCGACATTTGTGACCCAAGTTCCTGTACTCTTATGGGACGGCAGCGTGTTCGCGATGCCACTGGCGTTGCAAACACCCATAAGCGACGGTAACTGCTAAATTCTAAGCGGGCCATCAGCCTGTCTGCTGTCCTACAGCAATAAAAAAAAAGTTTACGTAGTCATCACAAAAGGACCTGAAACTGGTTGAAACATAAATGGATTGTTTCTTACAAATTACGAGTAAATATGAATACCAAATTACGCTACAGTCATAATTCAATAATAAACTAAATCTGATTAATATGTTTCTGTGCCTTATTGAGTGGAGAGGTAACAATAAAATAGGGTTGGCAAGTTTACAAATATGTTCTTAATGATGATTAATAATATGATGAGAAGGGACCATCATCTGCGTCGTATTCGACGACGTCGTATTAAATATGGATTCAAGAAGAAAGAAAGCTCAGTAAGTGGAGGTGGAATTATTATCCTCATGTGTTTAGAATCAAATCCACTACGTATGTTTGAACTATTTACATTCAGGGCTACTACAAAATAATTTATGTATTATTTTTAATCGTAAAATATTTTATGATTAAATTATATTTATTATCAATATTTTATGAACATAATTCAACTTATTTCGTCTCTCTACATCGACAGAGTTGCATCCCTAAGAGGTAGTTCCCCGTCGTGTGGGAGGAGGTTCAAAGTTTAATGCACGTGTCTAGACTGAAATGCAATATATTTATTTTAACGCTAAAGAGCGCGTCTGATTTTCATCGACCTTAAACGAGGACATTGACAACTGAGTTTGTGTACAGTATATTTTTATGGTCACGCAAACCGCAATAATCAATTTTTACACTTTTATTATGATATTGTTAACTTTATTACTTACTAGCTGTGCCCGCGACTCCGTCCGCGTGGAATAGTGACTTTGGGCAGAATTTTTGGATATATCTTATGGTTTATTTTGGATTACAAACCCTATAAATCATAAAATATAAATGAAATATGCAAACAGTCAGTATTATCGAATGCAACTGTTACGTCATGCGCCTCCGGAATACGTACGTTCGAGCCTACAAAGTCCAGCCTAAGCTAAACCCTATTTCATATGATTGATGACATAAATCTGAGGTTAACTTAAATTGGAAATTCAACCTACAATATCCAGCCTAAGCTGAACCCTATTTCGTATGATTGATGATATAAAACTGATGTCAACTTAAATTAGAATATAAAATTTCCGAAACTTATCATTTTTAACACAAACTATTTTTTTTTTCTAAAATAAAAATAGGATAAGTTACTCCTTGTTACATCAGCTATCTGCCAGTAAAAATCCCGTCAAAATTGGTGCCGCTATTTCAGAGATTAGTCGGAACAAACAGACAGACAAAAATTGTAAATTTTTTTGTTTTGTTATATGTATCGTGTATACGTCCGAATGCACTAGGTAAAAAGCGGTTATTTTAATATTACAAACAGACCCTCCAATTTTATATATTTGTATAGATATAAAAACTTACTTTATCTTAGTTTTGGATAAAGCAATAATTGATATTGACAATTCCAGGTAACTTATATATACTTTCATACTTTCTTTGGCAAGTTTTACAGTCTAGGGACGTTATAAAATAAATAAATAATATATTACAATTCACACAGCGCCATCTAGTCTCAAAGTAAGTTGCATAACACTTGTGTTATGGGTACTAGACAACTGATATACTACTTATTTACTTTTCTTTCGTAAATAAATACATATTATATATAAACACCCAGACGCTAGACGGGAATCGAACCCGTGACTTTCGCAAGCGTTTCGAATTGCGGTAACCGTTATGTCACGGAAGTTTTTACAATTTTACATGTACACTTGCAGTTATTTTCTTTATGGCGCACGAGTGAACGAGTCGAATGAATTTTACACCACAGAATGTAAAACATTAGTGAGGTGCACGAACAGCGGCTGTCCATTCTCTCTAGACTCGAACTCACTTTCTATCCGTGGTCTATCCGGGGACGGCCTGTCGTAAAAGGCGATAAAACAACCCACCCTAGCTACGTGGTAGGGCCGCAAGCCAGTCTGAATGGCGACCACCTATGGTCTTAAATGTGCCACCATATTACTATGGTGGCACATTGTAACCTTGTGTTGCGTTCCGACATTAGTGACCCAAGTTCCTCTACCCTTATGGGACAGCAGCGTGTTCGCGATGCCAATGGCGTTGCTAACACCCATAGGCGACGGTAACTGCTAAATTCTAAGCGGACCGTCCGCCTACCTGCTGTCCTATAGCAATAAAAAGTTTATTTTTACCACAAATAAAGTGAAAGTAAGGAAGTAACATTTTAGATAAGATACCATTGTCCATAATACGCTTAAAGTTGTTGGCAATATTCATAAAGTATTCTATTATAATACGGAATAGTGTTGACAATAACAGTGAAGTCTGTTATCGACCTGCGACGAGACGTCGCCCCCAAGCGAAGGGCCTTGCGAAACAACTTCGCCCAGACAGCTAGGCAGACTTGCACAATGTTTTGGCGACTTTACTTACATATCATAGAACAAATAAAACTTTTGTTTTCAGAACTTTTTATGGTTTATTATTTTATTGATATATCTAGTTCCTTAGTTGATTAGAAAATAATGTCATAACAAAGACTGATAACACCATATATGTACCAGAATGATAAGAGAATATACCAATTTGACTAAGCAATTATATATAATTTAACGAATAAGTACGTTTTGATTTTGATTAAATTAGGGGATAATAATTACGTAACAATTTTATAATCAGTTATTTTTGTTAGTAGTTTTTTACGGCAGTATTTTAATTGTATCTATCATTGTATTTTATTTATATCTTGTGATATAGTGGATTCAATACAAGGGTAACAATGTAAACCAATCAAACCTTTGTATTTTTGACGTTTTAAGTTTTTCGTTAAATAGAAGTTCGCTATATAGAGTTTACACTGCGTATATATTATAATGACAGTTTTTATACAAGGTTTTTCCACGTTTATCGTAAATAATTTAATCACTCACCTGTAAAGACAAAAAACAACATTTAAAACCTTTATTCCAGGTGTAGATATTTCTTTTACAAAATTAACGCTATATTATTTTCTTAGGTTATTACATCTCACCGCTTTCTCAGATGTCACTGTCAAATGTGATATCTATAAATTTTTGTGGATTACGCTATTTTGTTTACATAGGTATATAATCTTGAGTATTATCAAAGAACAAGATTTCTATCTATTTGCGTTGTGCGCATCTCTGACATCTCCCTTTCTTACCCTAAGTGATACAAAAAATACATTAATAATAATTACAGCTCATAGTCCACAGCCGGGCTCGGGTCTTTCTTTAACGGGAACGGGAACGGGCAGCATAATCGGCACGTTTGCCCATGACGAAATGGCGGGTTCCGGGTTCTATATACATACTTACAGAGTTCGGTATGATGTTCCCTTCACAATAATGTGTACAATACAATACCCCTTAGACAAAAAATAAACTACCTGAGCAAGGCATGCCAATATGGGACACCACTAAACAACGACGTACATTATACAAAAAGATAAATGTAACTATATAAATTTAGTTTTAACGGAAGCGTTTGTTTCGAACTATCTTGAAAGATAATCGAACTGTACCTTCTTCTATAAACGAGCAGAAGGAATGATCTCTCTACAATTACCTAAGATTGTTTTTGGCTCTTGTTTTTGACTGGGATTACACAGTTTTACATAGTACATTGACTGTCAAATATTCGGATCCGAGTGGGACGGAACCCTTGCTGTGATGCCGTTATCGCGCTTTATCATAATAATCATCCATGGTATAGAAGAATTACCTAAAAAACAAACATCTAAGGTAACTCAGGAATGGGATTTTGAAATTACTATGACAGACAATATCTTTCTAATTTTTCCCCGTGCAGGGGCGAAGTAAGAATACTAATCCCTGCGGTCCAGGTCGGAATGTCCTAAAACCTCTAGCTACATAGTAAGGTCCCGAGCCTGTCTGAATGGCAAGGTTGGAAGTCTAAACTGATAGAGAAATAGCTCACGTAATTAATGGATGTCCCCTATGAATATATCGATGTAGTATGTAACTTTATATTAATATTTATGTAAGGCAGATTAGAAACAAAGGAAAAGTTTGCACTATTCAAAATCAGATAATTAAATCACACGGGTACACAAAAACGAATGCTACATTTTAACCATTAATACATTTTAATATACAACATCAAGGATAACAACAAAATCATTTAAATTGTTGATTTTACAAATATTTTTGCTTAGGACGAAATATTTATAAAATTAAATTCAAAAAATTTCAACGCAAAGAACTTATTTATTTCGAAACAACTTGGAAGTGCTATGTTATATTGATTTTCATGTAAAGTCAAGGCTTTTGTAAAGTTATGCATTGAATGAATGCATTTAAATAACAAATACGTACACTGTTATACAGGTGTTGTCCTTTTTAGTTTTATAATGTTCTATCCATGGAATTTCCGGTTAATTGTTTTACCCGGATATTTTATTGGGGTCACAATGGTGACTATTTTGTTTAAAGTAAATTAAACATTGTAACTTATGTAAAATAGTCTAGCTATGATTTCAGTTCCCCTACGCGTTTACTGCTTATTGTAAGGTGGACCGTCTGCTGTTTAGAAATTAAAAAGAAATCGAAGATCTAAAGATCTTCGCTTTTAGAACAGCAATACGAAAATCTTTGGACTTTTGGATTATTTTCCTATGTGGTAGCGCTCCAAGCCCGTCTGGATGGCGACCACCTTTGGTCTTAAGTATGCCACCATAATAACTTTCTGTTGTGCTCCGGCATTAGTGACCCAAGTTCCTGTACCTTTATGGGTCAGCAGCATGTTCGCGATGCCACTGGCGTTGCAAACATCCATAGGCGACGGTAATTGCTAAATTCTAAGGCCGACTTGCACAACCAATCACTAAACCGATTTAGCGCTAAACTTATTTAAATCGTCATTCTGTCCCTGTCACATTGACAACATTTGACAGGGACAGAATGACGATTTAAATATGTTTAGCGCTAAATCGGTTTAGTGATTGGTTGTGCAAGTCGGCCTAAGTGGGCCGTCAGCCTCTCTGTTGTTCTAAAGCAATAAAAAAAATTATAAAACAACCCGTCAAAACAAAGCTGCTATAATCAACGTAACTTTATTTTTAACCCAACAAAGGTTTCGAGATTGCGAGACCTCGCGTAAATATTTTCCTTTGAATTTGTTTGGAATTGAGCCAATGAATCGAATTTATGGGTGTTTAAAGGTATAATGTAACATTTATTCAAAAATTACGTACAAGGAACCATGATTTTTATCTCAGTGTGTTGAGTAACTTATTGAAGAGTTGAGGAGAAAGTACACGTCGACGTTTGAAAGGCAACCTAAAAATTTATTAAATTTTTTTTTATTGCTGTAGGACAGCAGACAGGCAGACGGCCCGCTTAGAATTTAGCAGTTACCGTCGCCTATGGGTGTTTGCAACGCTAGTGGCATCGCGAACACACTGCGTCCTGTAAGGGTACAGGAACTTGGGTCACTAATACCGGAACACGACACAAGGTTATTATGGCGGCATACTAAGACCAAAGGTGGTCGCCATCCAGACGGGCTTGGGACCCTACCACGTAGCTAGCTAGGGTGGGTTGATTTGTCACCTTTTACGACAGGCCGACCCCGGTCGCAGAGGTTATTCTTTCTCCGCTCCTGCACGGATAAAATTATGACTGTTTACAAGTATCTCATTATATCATCCACACAGAACTGACTGACATAAGTATAATTTAAATAAAATATTAGAGTCGTACTTCAAATCTTAAGTAGCATTCAATTTATACCACGAATTCAGTCAATCTTAAATAAACACTATTCTTTACTGCAACAAACTCTGTTCAACTGAAGTTTTACGCCATTCAGTACAATTATTAAGGTAAGGTTTTATTGGTTATTTAAAACAAGAAAGCACCACACACGATTTTCCATATATAAGATCGTCAAAAAAAGGGATGTTTATCATTAATTTCTTTATCAAATACAGCTGTAAAAATTAGGCTGGGTATCCACAATTTAGTAATAAATATTTTTCTACCTAGTCTTAAAGCATTATTCTTTATTGAGATCAACAGCGATCAACAGGAGTTTAAAAATACCTGTAAATAGGCATTAGGGTTCGGTTTCACAGCGATGTTGGATAATTAATTTTTTTTTAAATACATAATATAACGTTTATGTTAAATAGCCTATCTAAATTAAACTTCATTTAAGTCAAAAGGTGTGTCATAAGGACAACGAAGCCTTCGCCAATTCGTCTCGTCAGACCGGTTCTTTTTAATCATTGTCAGAATGTTGAACTGGTCTTAGAATTCGGTTTTTAGGTCAAATTTAAGTATACGATCTGTCAAAGGTGAAAGTGAAAGGATATTTTTATTTTGTGGTGGAAGAAAGTTTTCCTACCACCAAAAAATCGATATAAAATTTAGCATAGCCACTTCATCGCGATATAGACGCTCACTAAGAACGGATTTTACCAAAATATTATCCAAAATTAAATTATATGACAGAAAAATGTTTGTCGGGTCAGGAAGTGTTAAATATAAAAGAAAAACAGTGTTTAATTTAATAAAACAACAAAACAATAGACCAATATTATCCAATTTGACGAGGGCTTATCGGAACGCTTGTGGGCACGATTCTCATCTCGAATCTGGGATTTATATATGTATTTATTTATGTATAACATGTATTTATATACAAATGAAAAGTATATCAGTTGTCTAGTACCCATAACACAAGCGATCTGCTGCTTACTTTAGGACTAGATAGAGCTGTGTGAATTATCATCGTATTTTTATAGTTTAAACATTCCATAATAAATATATCACAATTTACTTTAAAGATTTTACTGTATTTATTTTTTGCGCTTGATTTAATTGATTAATCGTTACAATACCAAACGATTTTAATCATCAGAAAGCACGTGAAGATCTAGTAGCACAGTCAATCTATATATCTATGTTTACTGTATTAACAATATTCCAAACAAATTATAGGAATCTTATTTGCAAATGCTTATTTGACGTCATCATTCGTATTATAGAAATCCATTTCTCGAGCTCAGCTAAGTGGCATCAGTTTACACAGTCGTAAAACAAGGTATAACAAAGAAAAAAAAATTCGCGTATATTGGCCTGTATCCAAAAGTATCCAAAGATAAACTTTCTTCGTAATACTTTATTCATTGCTCGTTGCCTTTTAATACACAGAAAGATAACATGAAATTAATAACCATTCTATACGAAACAGTTTGATTTATCATATTCGACTTAAAACTCGGAGAAAATGCGTGGGAATTTCCAGCCGTCGTTGCGGGGGTTTTTATTTATTGGTCAGTCTCAATAGATAGTGTTCACAAGTTCAATAATAATTTGAATTAAATACAGGTAAACTTAGCAGTTAGTCCGTTTTGTCCTACGTTCTTAAGCACATTTGGAGCTTAGTAGACTAGGTTTACTTGCCTCTATAATCTCCCATGCCTCACAAATCTTCATGTCACACATGGTACACTGATTTTTTTTATTGCTGAAGGACAGCAGACAGGCTGACTGCCCGGTTAAAAGTAGGCAGTTACCGTCGTCTATGGATGTTTGCGACGCCAGAGGCACCACACTCGCTGCTGTCCGCATAGGAGTATACTGGAACCTGGGTCACTAATGCCGGAACACAACATAAGGTTATTATGACGGAATATTTATAAACCAGGACGGAATATTTATCTACCATCTCGCAAATTACGTATAATTTGGTTCGGTTGTAACTCAACCTAAATATTTGAAGCTACGACAAAAATACCTCAATTTTTATTTAAAGTTTATAATTTTATTATAAATAAATAGCAGTCATCTACGCCTTTCATCGAATAAAGGATGAATCACACAAAGAAAGACGCAAACCACGAAAAAAATTGCGTCTTATTTTCCAAGTACTACGGTTATCGTCATTTCGGATCATTATAATAGGGTCAATATTCGTAAATGCTATCATATTTACTTATCACAATTAACACGTAGAAATGAGTTCTATTTTCATTCTCTCGACGATGTTACCATTATTCGAATAATACTGGTCAATAAAAGGATTATTTTTATCTTGATGTTCTATATCATAAATCATCGTGAATGTTATTACTATACAATTTGTAACTGTCGGGTAAAAAAACGAGGTGCGATAAAACTTATTTCCTTTCTCTATTGAATAAATGATTCTAGTATAATTTAATTTTTGAAGTAAAACTTTTTTAGCACTGTTATTGAAAATTCGATGAAACGAAAAAGCGTCAACAAAAAGAGACATAATCATAATAGGTCTTTACCTATGAAATTGCCGTACTGCAGTACTGGCAATTTCAAATCAAAATAATTTTTGTTTGGCTAAGAATTCTAATTTCAAATTAATTTTATTTTAAAAACATGGAATTCTTTTCCAAAAGTAGTCATTTGTTTATTGATTAGTGTCACATTTTCATCGCATTTCAATCTTTTTCGTCATCATGGATTCGTTAAAAATTCGAGTAATTATTGAATATGAGTACCGTCGTGGCAGCAACGCGGCACAAGGGGCACGCAACATCAACGAGGTTTACGGGGCTAACACTACAAACCAACGCACCACCTGTTATTGGTTTGCTCGCTTCTGTTCTGGGAATTTCGACCTGAAAAATGAACCTCGCGGTCGTCCGAAGACTTTGGTCGCCAATGACGAATTAAAGGCGATTGTGGAAGCTGATGATACACAATCTACGGCTGAATTAGCAGCAGCTTTCGACGTTAGCGTCAAAACAATATTGGTCCATTTGCGTCAAATTAATAAGGTAAAAAAGCTTGACAAATGGGTGACCCACGAACTCAATGATCGCCAGCGCGAAGTACGCGTCGAGACGTGCCTTGCACTGCTCAACAGACACACAAATGAAGGAATTTTGAACCGCATTGTTACCTGCGATGAAAAATGGATTCTGTTTGATAACCGCAAGCGCTCAGCAAGTTGGTTGGGTCCTGGTTCAGCACCTAAACAATGCCCTAAACGAAAACTTACCCCTAGAAAAGTGATGGTCACTGTTTGGTAGTCTAGCGCCGGTGTGATTCATCACAGCTTCTTACCGAACGGGGTAAGCATTACTGCAGATGTGTACTGTGAATAACTGAACACAATGATGGAGAAGCTGGCACATCTCCAACCAGCATTGGTCAATCACTCATCTCCGCTGCTCCTGCACGACAACGCGCGACCTCATACTGCACAGCAGACGGTCTCCAAGTTGCAAGAACTGGGGTTGGAAGTTCTCCGTCATCCGCCCTACTCACCAGACCTTGCACCTAAAGACTACTACTTTTTCCAGTATTTGGATAACTTCTTGGCGGGAAAAAAATTCAATACCCGAGAGGCAGTACAAAATGCCTTTGAAGAATTTGTTGCCTTCCGTCCAGCTGATTTCTTTAAGAAGGGCATCGATAAACTTCCACTGCGTTGGCAAATATGCATTGATTGCATGGGTGATTACTTCGATTAATACAAATAAAAAATACATTTCATAGATAAAGACCTAATATTAAATAAGATTCAGGCTGCGAGGGAATGAGATAGATTACAAATGTTTCCTATAATCTAACGTCTCCTCTTTGTTCGGGCTTGACTATATGAAATGTAATCTAGTTTTCTCAAGTTTCATTTCTGCCGCATATGAATAGCACACAAACACTTTTTTATATTCATCTATGGTAAATTAGTTCTGGTAGATGGTCTTGCGTACGAAATATCCTCAGATTAGCTTTTTTGACCTGATATCATATTTTCTTAAATTTAGTTTATTAACAACGACAAGATTATTGTTTTTGAGATATAATATTACTTTAGCTGTTTTGGGTACATAATTTTTTTTGGTTAAATTATATTTGTTGTTTTCGAAGTCTTTATCAATTTGAAATTATTTTTCTGTTCTTATCGCAACAAGTCATTTGTTTGAAATATTCTTATTCATCCCATGAAAGATGCAATTAACAAATATCAGCAACGACAGGTAAGAAAGTATATTTTAAAAGGCAACCTAAAAACAGAATGGTAATATTGCCACGAATGAAAAAACACAACTGAGACTAATTCTTCCCTTTTGCAATATTGTAAAAGAACTTTCTTTGTATTCAATTGTTGCATTGCGTGAACTAAATGTGTTCGAAATTGTATTTAAGCGTACTAAGAATTACAATTGACTGTTGTAAAATTGTTTTATTTGACAATATTTGTGTTATTTTTACTTCAATTTTATTCTAAATTAAAAATAAATTTTAGTCTTTGATTTAAAGGTTCTAATCATAAAAGCTTAGAGATCTTGTTAAACCAAGACGCCACAACTTTAAATATTATTCTTACAAGTATAGGGTCAGAATTTTTTATAAGAAAGATGAGGCAGGTAGTATTTTACATTGAAGAGGCTCGTGAAAGCGGGCCGGCGCCAGTCGGGGCCGCGGTTTGCCTAATTCGTTGCTTTCCGCAGCTGCGGCACATAAAGTGGTTTTAGTGGGTATACCGGTATACCAGCGACGTGCGCCCCCCAGCCTAGAGAACTTACGGGCGCATTGCACGAGGACTCTCATACTGTGCGTCATGCATTTTCACCTCCCTAAAAAAGGTAGTATTTTACAGAGTTGACCGCAAACACCGCATGCCTTAGGACACCCAAAATGTGTAAGGGGAATCTACGATGTCCCTTACGGCTCTTGCCTTGGCTCTTACGAGTTATTAGAAGTCACTTGTCGTAAGATACTAGGAATGAGGTGTGGTGGAATTATTCTATTTGTTTACCAGGACCACGTGGCCAACGAGCATATCGACCTTTAATCATTCTTATAAATATATTTTCATACGTATACTAAGTTACACAATTTTAATTAAAGCTTTAATAATTGCACATATATAAAATACTAGTTGTACCCTGCCACGCTTTGCTGTGGTACATTGTGACTGTACCCTGCCACGCTTCGCTGTGGCACATTGTTATTGAATGGTTGAGAAATGAGAAACAAAAAAAAAATAGATAAAAACAATCCTTGATGCGGATTATATATCATACTAAAATTTCAGCTCGATCGGTGCAGAACTTTTTGCGTTTTTGAAGCGTACACAAACCATCATAACATTTTTATATACATATATGTATGTATAGATTACGTCTACAACATTCAAGGATGTCTTGTTGTTTATTATGATCAGAGTATTCATTAGTTACAATTATTTACATAATATGTATTTATATTTTACATATATTACATTTTACCCGGGGTTTTGTCCAGGTGGAATTTGATATATAACGGTAAAAGAATGTGAAAGTGGACACAAGCCATTTCGCATATTACTTGTAACCTAATTATTTTTTCAATATAAAAGTCCCGGAATTACTTAGCATTAGTCTGAATAAACAGGAAAACTAACCGACAAAAAAGAAACATATTGTAGTCGTACTTTCATAAGCATCTATAAAAATAAATTATAAGCAAAAACTTTTACTTGCGTACTAA
Organism: Malacosoma neustria; assembly: GCA_963693495.1. Lineage (NCBI taxonomy): Eukaryota > Metazoa > Arthropoda > Insecta > Lepidoptera > Lasiocampidae > Malacosoma > Malacosoma neustria. The sequence goes on from OY856386.1 coordinate 3,593,532, forward strand.
CTTTACTTGAGTACTGCTCAAAATTATTTTGAATGTAAACTTTTTAGCGCGCGTTATTTACGATATTTCCTGGAAACGGCTGAGAGATGGCCGTTTGTTTATAAAATACTTAACTGCATATACCATGGACGCGCACCATATGAACAGTTACGCCTCTTTACCTGGGCATAGCCGATACCGTTATAAGCCTTTTACGACAACCGAATAATAACTGTAACCTTCACCAGAACTAAGCAATGGTGCCGAGTGATGATTGCGGTTAGGCGGATTTTATACAGCATCCTGTCATTAAAGCGAATAATAATGTTTTACTTTTCAAATAAAATTATGGTATACTAGTTGACCCGGCAAACGTTGTTCTGCCATATGAATTTAAAAAATGTCCTTCTCCAGGGTGCAATCTATGACTATACTGAAATATAGGCAGTTAAAAATACGCAGCCGTTGAATTTTATGGTTGTAAATGACTATCATTAAACTTAACTTTAGAGCATTTCATTTGTGTAGTGCTAATTTGGCACAAGGTCCTTCGAGCCGGATAGAGCAATATCAATAAACATATAATTAAACAATAAAGAGTTTTCTGCACGTTTGTATTATTTATAGCTTTATGAGTGCATTTTATATTAAGTGCAAGTGTTTCTCGTGCAAGATCAAATAGTAGTAAGTCATAAATACACCATTTTTGTAGCAATTCTTAGGATATTTCAACCATCTTTATTTTCTTTGTTATTGTTTGGACTCTGCTCAGAAGAGCAAAAATTAGAAAATTATCTGTCTTGTTTCGTCTCTTGACAAAGCTTAATTTTATATAATTTTAAGTTTAACTAATGTATTAGTAAGAATGCTTTCATAACTTAAACACATTTAGACTTAAAAAAAGTGTGTGTGTGTGTGTACAATTCACATACGGTAGTTTGAAAAGTTTGCATAAGTTACGAAAGTCCGAACAAAGACGAGGCGAAGATATAGGAAGCACTGTATAATTGCATTCCATTTCATTCTCTCACTACTTAAATCGTATTTATGAATGGTTCTTTTTTGTATTGCTTTTTCGTTTCATCGAATTTTCAAATCACAACGGTATTAAAGTTCCACTTCAATTCTTATAATACACTTAAACTAGCACACCCGTCAGACATTGTTCCGTACACACATCTTATATATGAAAATTTGATACTTAAAAATACATTTCTTTGAATTCTAGAGTCAATAAGTCCTTCTGCACAATGACTGTTGCTTTACAATGTTTTACGAAGTCATAATAAGTACACAATCGGTCGTAATAAGATTTTATCAATACGATACTGTTAATAAAGACATGAGTAAGGTAAGACAAATGCAATACGCATTCGTACTAATCCATGTGCACCAAACGTGATTATCCTACTCGCTTTGTTTGTAATTTCACAGAAACCCATTTTAATGATAAGTATCCGAAAATACGAGCGGAAAATTCTATCCGTTAATCTAAATTCATTGTTTTATTTAAAGTTTTTTCGTACATACATAATATTTTAAATTAAACTTCTGTCTGGTGATGAAAAATGTAACTTGTAACTATAGAGTAATTGAATTTAATACCTATACTTTAAAAATCATTATCGAATCATCCCAGTTGTAATTAAAATTTTGATAAGCAGTAATTGGTGAAACAAACATAATTATAAAATCGAAATCATTATAAGTAGGTATGTACAGACAATATATGCGTAATAACAATTCACTTTTAGTCAATTCGAATCGATTAATAATAGATGAATTAGACGATCGATAAGAAAAATACAATTCGTGGTTGCAGTCATCTGTTTAAAAGTCCTTCACAATCAAAAAGCAAGTCTGGCATGTTACAGACTTTTGTCATCCAAAACTAAACAGGTGGGGCGTGGGACATTGTTGATATAAACTTCGGGGATCACTGATCTAAAATATCTAATGTTTTTATGGCTATAATTAATGACGCTTGTAACGTTTTTGCTATATTTACTTTAGATCGCAAACACCCAAAACACCATCCAACGACGCGATACTTTATATATTTAGACTAAAACGTAGTAGGAATTACATAAACACAAAATGAAAACAAAACTTACCTTCTGGCGCAGCGTACGTGTTATTTTAGAATCGTGCAGAAAAATCTTCGCAAACTCTCGTGTGACATGCACAAAACAGCACTTATCCACTGAATTCAATTCTCAAATATATAAAAATATCTTATTTTGTATATAACTTTTCACTAAACAACACACGATAACGTGTAATGTACTTGAAGAAGAAATAAAAATGAACAACCACCTCACTCGGTGGCTAAACACAAACTGCGGCGGCGAGCGGCGAGAGGCGAACGCGAAGTTTACTCAGTTCGTTCGCTTGTCAACAAACAAAGAGGGCTCGGTCGCTTCGTACGGCGCATGCGCATCGACGCCACCCGCCACACGCACACAGTAAAGGCGTGTGTGAATGAACACGTAAACATTGCAATATAAATACGTATATCCAGATTTCTCTATATTGATGTTATACTGTGTCACAAAGACCATTTCCAAACAATGGCATTTTTATATAGTAGCGTTATTGTTACTAATTTGAACCAGCATTGGGTTACATGGCTTTTTTTCGCTTGATTTTTTTTTATTGCTATAGAACAGTAGACAGGCTGACGGCCCGCTTAGGATTTAGCAGTTACCGTCGCCTATAGGTGTATGCAACGCCAGTGGCATCGCGAACACGCTGCTGTCCCATAAAGGTACAGGAACTTGAGTCACTAATGCCGGAACACAACACAAGGTTATTATGGCGGCATACTTAAGACCAAAGGTGGTCGCCATCCAGACGGGCTTGAGGCCCTACCACGTAGCTAGGGTGGGTTGTTTTGTCGCCTTTTACGACAGGCCGACCCCGGCCACAGAGGTTAGTATTCTTTCTCCGCCCCTGCACGGATAAATTTATCGGATTTATCCGTGACGGATTTAAGGGATATACCTACAACTTAGATCTTGTTTTAGTAGGATTGCTGGATAATTTGATGTTCCAAATTTAAAAAATATCACGCGGATGCCCCAATAGTGTTAGTTAAGTTCTTAAAATATAATATTTAAAAGATTTCAAAAGACTTTTTTCAAGCGCAACATCGAAATGAGATAAACAGTTTGTTATGCATAACGTGACCATTTTTTTTTCGTGTCAAAGCGGGACGCCTACGGAATTTCGTATATAAATAAATACATATATAGGATACGTCAGTGTAAGATGTATATTTAAGTGCAAAATAAAAATTATGGTTTAAAAAATGACTTGAAATAATTTATTATGGTATCTTACCCTCACTGACATCTTAATTTTTACACCAACTTGCCCTAAAAATAATATTTATAAATAATTTCGCAACAAAAAACTACTTTGCTACAGCAAAATTAGAATTACTTTAGTATGTATTTTGTAATACAATAAGGAGTTTGGATAAGTAAGTATTTGGTAAGTTTCTAATAAACATATGCACAACAGATAAATGAACTATCATTTTTCGTCTATCCCGTTCTCGTATGTCAGTCGCTCGCTCTCGCTTGTTTCTGACTGTCAACCCGCGTCTACGCTGTGCTGCCGTCTTTCGCGATATTAATGTAGGCAAGTAGTTAATTAGGTATAAAGGTTTATTCGTAAAAGCGGGACATTTTTGTTCTCGTTGGGGACAGCGGGACGGACAGCCTGAAAGCGGGACAATCCCGCCCAAAGCAGGACGTATGGTCACGTTAGTTATGCAGTAAGGCGCCTTAACTATTCTTCTTTTTGTGTTGTTAACTCACTTGCATTTAAAACTACTTTGCGTCTTTTTTAAATTTTTAATACAAAATGCGCAAGAAAATATATGGAGGAGAAATGAATTTTTTTTTATTTCAGGGGCGATCGCCGTGGCATTCTCCATCCCGCAAGGAAAACGGAATACCATAATAATCCTGAAGACCAGGACTGTAAGAAAAGCCTACTATTATAAAGTGATCAGGGTCCCATAGCCATGCGTAAAATACGGTGAGGACAGATGAAAGAGAAGACAGGACAAGAGTTTAATAAATTATTTATTTTACTTTATGTTTTTCGCATTCAATTAAATTCCTCGTTCATTGATCCTGGTACGACTAAGTTTTGGTTAAGGAATATATCATAGTCTTAACGAAAATGATATAATAAATTACTTATCTTTATAAAGATGTGACGAAGTGTTTCTTGTTAAAATAACAGTTTGAATGCCAAATATTTTTTTCTTCAAATCACAATATTCACGCTTATTGCGCATCACATTTAAAAAGTCAAATATTTGTGATCTATTTACGTTGTAAAAAAAGTGTGTAACGATGTGCGAAGTTATAAAGTATTAAAAAATGCGACAAACTAAAAAATCGAATATCGAAATACTAAGCAAGATTGTTTATTAGTTGTAACATTTAAGTGAGTCGTATTTACCGGCCATATCGAAAACAAACCCGAGAAAACCTAATGATCATACCGGACACCGGGGGAAGTCGACGTTAAGTCGTCCTCACCGTTTTACACCTACGGCGTCCGGCTTTGTGTTCCAGACCGAGACGTGATGGCTAGTGGCGGCCGCAACGGCCTGCAACGGTAACCGACTAAAACCCTAACATTCAACCAAAATCTTATGTAGAGACATCACAGGATCGACTTTTAGCCATTACTTTGCGACAGAACCTTAGTACCTGTTAGCGTCCTAACAAAGTACTCCCAGTTGTTGTCGGAATAGTATAGACTTGTAATTTGTTTTATTACTGATAACATTGATAAGTGAATTTTCTAATGTTTATAATCAATTGATATACGTGTAAGTGAGTTTCAGTCGTGAGCGACAAAGGTTCATAAAAGCAAATGCGCAGTAACTTTATTACAAATATTTACTTGAAGATTACAATAAATCAGTCATTCTTGTGTAAAATATATAACTATATAGGTTTATAATCGTTATTTCTGTATACTAATGTATATACAAGTTTGTACTTAAGTAATTAAAGGGTACCTATAGTGTCCCTATAGGTCCCTTACGCTCGGCAATGTCTACGTACTACGATGTCGCTCTCTGTGTCGCTTACACTCTTCTTCTTTATTTTATTCGTGGCTCCAATGCTTTAGGCATTGATTTTGTCAATGTCAGTGTAAGGAAACAGGTGGTTTTTTTTACATAAATAAATAAACTTTATAACTGGTAAATAATTTTTCTAAATACTTAAGGGCCAAGCAAAAATGCTAGACTAAACTACATTACAAGAAAATATTATTTGGATATAAAAATTTGGACTTTTACGATGTTTCTTTTACGAGTACATTATATATGTATTTACTATAAATTAAGGTGAGGAGTTAATTTATATTTACAGGTCGGAGGATAGATAGAGGCAGGATGTCATATAAAGGAGTGGAAATATTTGGGCAAAGCCGTGGTTTCGTATTGACAGTGATATCTTCAGAACGATACATAGGCACATGTGATAGCGTAAGTACTGTAAACTATACAGGGTACAGAAAAAAGAGAAGTATTTCTGTGTTTGAAATTGCATACACTACTGTACCTACCACCGTAGGTTTCAGGCAACAAGTTTTTTTTTCAATCCTTGGGACTCGTAAAAAAATAAGAGTGTGTTATAATTTACAGGATTAAAAAAAAGTTCATTCTATTTTAACTTCTAGATACGTATGTCCCTCTGGTTAAAAAGAACAACTGTCACGTTTGTCTAAGATTTTATGCACCAATGATCTCAGAATTGATATTTCCTCACGATGTCTTCTGTCACCAATTCGTTGACCGTGTCTTATAAAATAATCATTAGAAACTGTTAAAAATTTGCCATCACTGGAACCAAAATCGAACTAGAATTTCTGATTTCAATTCGAGTAACACTTACTCTTCCCGGCTTTACTCTGACAATTTAGAATTTCTAATTGTTTGAATATTCTAATATCATAATATAAGAACATATCAATATATCTATTATTCAAATGATTAAAAGTTTATCAATTCATAAACGAATTACACATATAAACGAATACTAAGACGTATTCGTCAAATAATCCTTACAAAATAATAACAACTTAATTCTCATAAGCTTTATTGGTTGAGCAATAACAATAAAATATACTGAGATGGTGGCATGACCATACTTTTTGCTGTGCCCAAGAAAAACAACGCGAGCGGTCACATTTTTGTGTCCTCGCTTTAGCATAACATAAATAAATGAGCAACCATGAACCTGACAGTGTGCGCGCTAAAGAAATTCGGTCCAACTTGCGGAGGCGGCAATAGTGTTGCCATAATCTCTGCTTCATGTCCGGTAAAATAAGATTTTTGGAGTTTTCCACAATTTATTTTTCCCAACTGTAAATATAATTTATTTTTTCTATTATTGATTGCATTTTTAAGGTATGATTATTAACTTAGTCATTAAGTATGTTAATTGGATATAGCAAGCAATTACTATATAATGATATTAAAAGAGTCCGATTCTAGGCATTAAAAAAGTGGAAATGATATTTAATCACAACTAATCCTAAATGTTTGTTTTAAGATGTTTCTGTGAACAAAAGAAGTGTTGCCAAAAGAACATGCCAAATGTATATTGACTTTAAAAAAACGAAAATGTTTGTACAATTAGAATACTATGCAACACTGAAACAGTGAATTCTTTGCTCAAGAACTTAGTTGGTATAATCAGAAAATTGTTACTCCGCAATAAATATTAAATGTTATTTATGTCCACGAAAAAATCTTCAGACAATTTTATATTGCAGTAGAACAGTATACAGGCTGAAGGCCCATTTACTCATTAATTAAGTAACCAGTTACCTTTGCCTATAGATGTACATGACGTCAGAGGCATCGCTAACATGCTGCCGTCTAAGTAAGTCAACCGGAAACTGGGTCTTTTATACCACAACTAACCACTAACACAACTAAAGTTATTATGGTGACCCATTTTAGAGACCAGGAGTAGTTGCCACTCAGACGAGTTTGGAACAAATCAAGCTAGTTTTAGCTTAGTTTGTTTTGTCGCCTTTTACGACAGGCTGCTCCCGGCGACAGGAGTCAGTGTTCGTACTCCGCCCCTGCTAGCAGATACGGAGTGGAGGAGAAACAAATGGAGCAGTCGTTTATAATTTCATACGCGAACTATTTCAACTCTTGAGTTATTGGTATTTCACCCTGTAAATTATTGTTCTATCATCATGACTATACGACAATGATCTAACACCTAGTTAAATGAATATAATACTTGTTATATTTTTGAGATAAAAAAAATTATCGAAAATATAAGGATGCTGCCCGAACCTACTCGTACGCCGCGACGAGCACGCGTGCTATTTCGCGTGCCCCCCTACCCCCCTCAATCTCGAATTAACACTGGATATCGCCAGGGGTCGAATTCCTGAGCCTCTGGCGCAAACTGTGGAAGAACCCCATACTGACACAAAGGGAGGGATGGAGCTGACTTGGCCAAGAGATTGGTCGGCTATTTTGTCCGTTGGCCTAAGCACTAGACGATAGGAGAACAGAGGGGTTATTTAGTGGGTAATACGTATACGCCACCGATCCGAGGGGTTCGGGAATCCTACGGGTCGAGGGCACTTCTCAATAAGGATTTCCCTCGAAAACAAGAAAAAGCTTAAAAGATCGAATTTCCCCTACATAGACAGATGTCTTTAATAATATAATATTAGTGAGGTAATATGTAAAGCTTTTAAAATTTGCAAATCAAAGAATTATAATGAAATGAAATTTGAAATTTTTGTGACAATTTCAAATTTCATTTCATAAATTTTATTTCAAAGAATTATAATCTAAGGATAGTATACTATGCGATGATTTTTTACAATGGAAAATCCAAGCATTGATAACAAGCGCAGTTTCCGTGACATTGAATTAAAAATAAACGTGTCAATGACACATTGTCACGCAATACGCTTCTCTTAAAATTATTTACAAAATCAATATCTCTGCGTATTATATTACGTTATTGTGTCAACCTTGTGGATCCTTCCGAAAGGCTATACATATATTGCATTCAGTTATTCGGGTCTTAAAATACCTACATATATAGTCCTTGGGAATTTTGGCTAACTGGAAAGACGAGTACAACCTTGAAAAGCTTGTATATATGCCAAAAGGAATGTGAGTCATTAAGACGAACTATCTAATACCTAAGCTTTTATTTGTTTATAGTAATACGTGATGGTTGTGTAGGAGTGAAAGAGATAGAAGGCGACACAACGCCCTGTCTCGCGTGAGACCAGACAGATGGCATCGTACAAAACGTTTGTTAAACTGATCAGATTTTAATTATTTTAATTTTAATTAACCTTAACAAAAACAAATCTCTTACAACCTTAGAGTATACATAAGCAAGCTTGCTTTTATGTATACGCTAAGCTTACAACGTTCAAAATGCGTAGCATCAACGCGTAGCAGAAGAACACTCTGGCGTAGCAAGGTGAGTGTCGGTAGCGTAGCAAATTGCGTAGCAAGAACGAAATAACTTAGTGCGAGTAATGGGAGACGTAGACAGGCACTATATGATACGGAAAGTAAACAGGTAACCAGTATAAATAGGATGTCGGGGGTTTCACTGGTACATGTTGTCACGTATCAATCACGACCGTAATGGTGCATTTGCTTTTCATTACAAGTGAAATAATAAAAATAAGCAATTATTACTACTAAATATTTTTCTATTTATAAAAGACATGTGTAGAAGTGTCTCCAAGACAAATAAATGCGCCTTTCACAGCTACAACACACTGAGTATCTCACTCTGAACTAATATGTAAAAATATAATGTGTAATTATTCTATTTCCATCTTAACTAAGTTATTAACACAATTTATTTCTTTACAGTTGATATTAAATATTCAAATGTAGTTTTTTCTTGTCAAATTCAAATTATTTTTTTTGTTTCTAGTTCTTAGTCATGTTAAACTTTTTTTGTGTACCTACTACCTGTGACTAATGTTGTGGGGTTTATATTAATACTATATAAAATAAGACAACTTACTAATCCTTATATAAATACTTTTATTCGTGCAGGGACGGAGAAAGAATACTAACCTCTGCGGCCGGGGTCGACCTGTCGTAAAAGGCGACAAAACAACCCTAGCTACGTGGTAGGGCCTCAAGCCCATCTGGATGGCGACCACCTTTGGTCTTAAGTATGCCGCCATAATAACCTTGTGTTGTATTCCGGCATTTGTGACCCAAGTTCCTGTACCCTTATGAGACAGCAGCGTGTTCGTGATGCCACTGGCATTGCAAACACCTATAGACGACGGTAACTGCTAATTTCTAAGCGGGCTATCAGCCTGTCTGCTGTCCAACAGCATTAAAAAAATACTGTTTGTTTGTCCAAATAAATGATATATATATATATATATATATATATATATATATATATATATATATATATATATATATATATATATATATATATATATATATATATATATATATATATATATATATATATATATATATATATATATATATATATATATATATATATATATATATATATAGATTCGATATTTCCAATCCTGTCCACGCCTTCTAGCGAGACGACTGTTCCTAACAGTTGGACTTTTAGAGCAGTTGTTACTGTTATAATAATTCACCCTGTTGTCTCGTCTAGTGTAGATACCTCGATGTTGTGAATAGGCACATGTATTTTATTATGTTACAATTATTTGCAAATTATTTTCTATATTCGTGCCGCAAAAGCGGGTCTCGGCTGAATAGCTGTACAAAATGGAATAACCATGGATTATTTATAACGTTAATAGGATTAACCTCGATGAGAGAAGAAATAAAAATATATACGCTGAGTCGAGCACGGAATGTACATATGAATAGGTATGAATAAGTACAATTTAATACATAGTATAGATTCCACAAAAACAAACAAAGTTTTGATGAATATTATTATATAGAGTTTAGAAATAATAAGGCGCGATTTATTGTGAATTATACACGATATAATTGTTATGCCACTTTGAGTTACTTCTTCGTACGAATTCGAATTCTTAGAACAATAACAAACAATTGATGTGACTTTTTGTCTTTTACAAAGGTAGTCCCAGGGTGTTGTAATCTTTGCTTTCTTGACGGCCTATTTAATTGTAAGCAGTTACCGCCGCCTATAGATATCTACGAAGTTGGAGGCATCGCTAACACGCTGCTGTCCACGTAGGGGAACTGAGTCACTAAAGTTATTATGGCGGTATATTTAAAAACCAGAGTTGTAGTTGCCAGCGGGATGGGCTTGTGGACTAACCACTTAGCAGATAGTAGTCCTAAAATTTTCATATACCATAATACAAGCTTGAGCTTTTAGCATTATCTTACTGTTCTATCCATCTACCTTGCCGTACTAATATGACGGATGGTGACACTCATTTTTATAAGGCGGCACAGCTTCTTAGAAGTGGCGTTAAACCTTTAACGTTATTAATTACATCTACTTTCGATAATACTTTTAAAATGCACTTAAAGATTGTCGAATGAAGAAACGACATGACAGCTTCAAATGCTAGTATGTTCTTATAAAGCTATTTAAAAGTTAACAGACTATCGATTGCTTTGATATGATTTAAAACAAATTTCTCAAATAAATCAGAGATAGAAACTTAACCAATTCAATTTAGAATTTTCGGGTACGTACGGTGAGGATAAATGTAATTAAGAAGTTTTAGAAGTTTTAAATTGAAATTAGTAGAAGTCTTACTTATTCTAAGAATATGAATGTACATATTTGTAACGGAGAGGCCAATGTCGGTTATTTGACTACCCGGCTACTATAGTCCAGGAGTCGAAATCAATATTTAAAAGAAACATACTAAAAACCTAGAATATTCCAACAAATATGTTGAAATAACAGTTGAGGTTCTATACCAGAAAGCCACAAGACTTGTGTTTCACCTTTGTGGATTAGTATTAGTATCATCAGCCTATCGAATCCTACTTCTGGGCATATGATCAATACATAATGTTTAATAATTTAGTAAATTTTCGTAATAGATTCATATACATATCTAATTTAATTCTTCTGACCCCTGAACTAGTTTACAATGTATCTCTGGAGCGAGGTTACTCTATGGTGGACTATAATAACATGCGTATGATATCATATAAATTTACAAAAAGAAACAAACCAGAAACTAAATTATACTAAATGGACCCATTACAAAGCAATGAGGTTGGTTAAGCGCGGGCGCATTTGTGTGTGTGTGTGTAAGTGAGTCGGAAAGGATGATCTATTTTTCTACACAATTACCTATTTTTAATCAATTTTTTCCTTCCGTCAAACGTATAAAGGAACGTGCTAGGATGGAATATTCCAAAGGCGCTTACAATACTTAACTTGGAAAATTACCCAGACTTTTGAAATAGGAAAACCTCCATGTGCTAATATTGTTTATTGGTAATTCAAGTAATCATTCTAAGAAACTATTCGTACATTAAATACTTCATTTAGACCTTTGAGGTTAACATCAAGATTGAGATATAGCCCCACATTTTGAACAGGAGATCTCAACGAGACTTGTAAGTCAATAATTACTTCCATTACTGGGTCTGATCCATAGTCTGAATGAATTAAATGATGAGAGACAATCGGAAACCTAATTTCGACCAGTCTTAAAGTACAGATTAAAAAAACAGCTTTCGTTGGATTTTAAAAAGGCATTTATTGTTTTGTTTTTAAAAATATATTTAAAAACAAGAACAGGATATTTTCGCTATCCGTTTGCTTTTATGGTAGTAGATTGGTATGGTAGTAGAATAATGTTTATTAGTTTACTTTGAAAATAATAAAGAAATAAAGTTCCAGTTTAAAACCAGTTTTCTGTACATTATCAGAGACGGAAGGCCTCAATCAGCTAATCTAGGCGCCTTGACCCACGGCCCATGCCGTATCAACAAGAACAATCTGACCAACTCAATGTGGTTCTTTTGAACATTTGCGTCTTAAATTTTGATGTCAGGAACGTGACTAGTGGTCATTTGTATATAATGACTGTTATAAAGTCCTACACATCACTTTACGATTTTGGGTTATATCTACTTCTTACAACATTATATTTCGGTTGCAAACGAAGTACGAGTATATGTTCGGTATCGGGAATGGCATTTCGATAATACAAATGCACGACCACTTACCTCTGTCTTCGTGCTGCTGGGGCTCTTCGATTATGGCTGTAGGAGGCACTGGCACGAACTACTTAGATCAAACGAGCTAGTTAGTTTCTTGAAATATTTGAATACTTAGAACAACGGAAATAGACGCAACGCGTGGAAAACTTATTTTCAAATGAAATAATCGTGAGAGCAGCGCCTTAGTAGAATAGAAGTGGCAATGAATTTGCTTAAATACGATTAACTCGATATTAGGAAATATTCTAGATAAATTAATTGTGCTAAATATACGTGACAGTATATTTTTTGGAGGTGCGCTAGTCTAGTCTAGTGAGAAAACACAATCGGTTTTTATATTTGATTTTGTAAAATGTATTCGTTAATATAATAATAGTCAAGAATTCTTGTTTCATTAATATGGCAACCAGTTGAAGGTACAGAGCACTCCACAAGTATAACGTATAACTTAAAGAGAAAGTTGAAAAGGAGCGCCAATGTTTGACAAACTTAAGAGTAACTGACTAGCGTTGTGTGGCCTTATAATGCTAAAAAAGAATGCCATATCACAAGGAAATTTTCGGGAATGGGATTTGACGAGCACAACAGGACATACGAGGTAGGCCCAACTAAAGATAGATGGATTGCGTAGTAAGTAATATGATGAAAATGGTGTAAATGTTGTGATGACGGCTAATAGAGGAGAGTGGAAGGAGACAACACATTTTTCCTACCCACAATGTGGGATAAAAGCAGGAGAGTTTAAAATTAAGCCCAGTGATTATAAATACTTGGACATTAATCTTATGCCTAATAATAATAATAAAGGCTAAGGATAAGTCGATGACAATGTTAGTAACTTATTTTAAATTATAGGTATGAGCACAAAAATACTACGGACTTGAATTTAACGCCGTCATTAAAGAACACCAGATAGCTGCCAAGATTGCCTTGTACCCCAAAAAAATCAGTTTGTTGTTGGTTAATCGCCGTCTACTACAAGACGAAGGCCTGTTTAAGTTTGCACCACATCTCTTGGTCCCATGTCTTTATTATCCAGCCCCAGACAGGAAACTTGAGCAAATTCTACACACTAACTATGTTTACTGAGAGGTTGTCTCTGCTACAGCGCTTGATTAGTTGCGCATCCGTCCTAAGACGTACATTTTTTTTATTGCTGTAGGACAGCAGACAGGCTGACGGGCGGCTTAGAATTTAGCCTATGGGTGTTTGCAATGCCAGTGGCATCGCGAACACGCTGCTGTCGCATAAGGGTACAGGAACTTGGGTCAATAATGCCTGAACACAATACAAGGTTATTATGGCGACATACTTAAGACCAAAGGTGGTCGCTATTCAAACGGGCTTGGGGCCCTACCACGTAGCCAGGGTGGGTTGTTTTGTCGCCTATTACAACAGGCCGACCTCGGCCGCAGAGGTATTCTTTCTCCGCCTCTGCACGGATAGACACGTGATCTGCGCGGTACGTGATCGGGCCTCTAACACTTCTGCTATATTTAACGAGATATATCACTTAGTAAGTATGTAGCAAACAAACTGCATAATAGCTGTATTTAGAGCACGTATCAGACGTGCCATTTCACCCCCGGTCGATATCGTTGCGATTACACATAACAACCAGCAATCGGGCGAGTCAAGGACCAGATCTCGCCGCCTGATTTCGCGGGTCAAGGCACCTTGATTACGTGATTGTGGCCCTCTAGTACTTGGCTTGGCCACACTCGAGATTTCTTCCGGTGATTTCTAAATATAACTGGCTCCGACCTAACAAACTGGGTTGGTCGAGTACCAACGATTATTAAATAAATACGCTATATACGTTTTTTCTACTTACTTTGCGGATAAATTACAGGACTGTCGCCTTCGTCGGTATAGTCTAGCCATGCCACCTCCACCGGGCCCCGGCAGGAGGGGTAGACGGAAATATGTTGGTTTAAAGTCGTAAAAGATGATAACTATGCGTGCCAATGGACTCACTGCTAGGGATGCTGAAGACCATGCAAAGTAGAGAAGAAAAATTCGAAAATAAACTTCAGAAATAGAATAAGAATTTGAGTTGCAACCTGGGTATAACGCTGATCTTACAAGAAGAACGATTAATTTTATTCTTGACCAAATTTATTGCCCGAGACTTAATTAAATAAAAACATTTATAGAAAAGTTGCAAAACATTCAACAATGGTATTTTGGTATACGAACTTTTGAGAGCGATGCTAAATTTTCACAAAAACCGTCTACCGTGCTGCCAACATAAAAGCTCAATTTAAACATTTTCCATATGCCTTTCACTTAACACACAAGTTAAATAAACTTTTTATATTGTAAACAAAAATTTAAATCAAAAGTATGTAGTCCGAAAACATACTTTACAACATCCTCAATTTATTTATTTCTTTATTAAGTATAAAATATTGTTTGTCGTAAGAGATTAAATATTTGACAAAATCCCAAGGCTGTTGGGAATGAGGGAAGACGTTAAAAATGCTCATTTCTCCTTTCAGAACTGACGACTTTCACCTAATCCCCCAAGCAACACAGTTTTGCTTCGAGCATCAAAAACCTTTGTGTAACATTTTTTTCCTATCCTGGGCAAACCGAATGACCAGTACCAGGCCAGACCCGGGGGGAAACCGATCTAGTTATGTCGGTCTTTTTTTTAATGCTGTAGACCTGCAGACAGGCTGACGGTCCGCTTAGAAAAAGTCGAGCCTGCGACCATCCCACATAGCCTTAAGTAGCGACCGAAGTTTTTAGTGGGTATACCACCGCGACCAGCCTGGTTATTTCTTGCTAGCCAATTGATTGGTTGCAGTGAACCCTACTTATTCGCGTCGAATTCCCCTCGGAGTTCCGACAAAACAAAAAAAAGAAGGCGAACTATGTTATGTGTATAGATAGAAGATGGACGAATTTAAATTAAAACTACGCAACATTTCAACATTAAATGTACAAAATTATCGCTCAGTTCAGCTCCATTTGCAAAACTAGGGCATGTCGAGTGCATACTACAATCCACTCGCGCATTCATATCGGTCACTCAGAATAGGTTACATATTATTACATTACGAGGCTTGACCTCTTTACAGATATATTACCGTTCATTACATACTAAGTCACCCACAGTCTAATGTGGTTATATTATTAAACCTCTCAGGATCATAATATATCCAAGATTAAATATAAGTATGCAAATGTTTTTATAGCGAAGAAAATTTTACAGTTTTTTTAACGTTCAGGAATACATTAGTTGCCTTAGATATTAGATCTTTACCTATGAAATTGCCGTTTTGTATGAAAAAATTTAAACGATTTTTTTTCATGTATTTTTAATTTTTATTAATCGAAGTAATCACCCATGCAATCAATGCATCTTTGCCAACGCAGTGGCAGTTTATTGATGCCCTTCTTAAATAAATCAGCTGGACGGGAGGCAACAAATTCTTCAAAGGCATTTTGTACTGCCTCTCGGGTACTGAATTTTTTTCCCGCCAAGAAGTTATCCAAATTCTGGAAAAAGTAGTAAGTCTGTAGGCGCAAGGTCTGGTGAGTAGGGCGGATGACGGAGAACTTCCAACCCAAGTTCTTGCAACTTGGAGACCGTCTGCTGTGCAGTATGAGGTCGCGCGTTGTCGTGCAGAAGCAGCGGAGACGAGCGATTGACCAATGCTGGTTGGAGATGTGCCAGCTTTTCCATAATGGTGTTCAGTTCTTCACAGTACACATCTGCAGTAATGCTCACCCCGTTTGGTAAGAAGCTGTGATGAATCACACAGGCGCTAGACCACCAAACAGTGACCATCACTTTTTTAGGGGTAAGTTTTCGTTTAGGGCATTGTTTAGGTGCTGAACCAGGATCCAACCAACTTGCTGAGCGCTTGAGGTTATCAAACAGAATCCATTTTTCATAGCAGGTAACAATGCGGTTTAAAATTCCTTCATTCGTGTGTCTGTTGAGCAGTGCAAGGCACGTCTCGACGCGTACTTCGCGCTGGCGATCATTGAGTTCGTGGGTCACCCATTTGTCAAGCTTTTTTACCTTATTAATTTGACGCAAATGGACCAATATTGTTTTGACGCTAACGTCGAAAGCTGCTGCTAATTCAGCCGTAGATTGTGTATCATCAGCTTCCACAATCGCCTTTAATTCGTCATTGTCGACCAAAATCTTCGGACGACCGCAAGGTTCATTTTTCAAGTCGAAATTCCCAGAACGGAAGAGAGCAAACCAATAACAGGTGGTGCGTTGGTTTGTAGTGTTAGCTCCGTAAACGTCGTTGATGTTGCGTGCCGCTTGTGCCGCGTTACTGCCACGACGGTACTCATATTCCATAATTTTTACTCGTATTTTTAATGTATCCATGATGACGAAAAAGATTGAAATGCGATGAAAATGTAACACTAATCAATAAACAAAAGACTACTTTTGGAAAATAATTCCATGTTTTTAAAATAAAATTAATTTGAAATTAGAATTCTTAGCCAAACAAGAATTATTTTGATTTGAAATGGCCAGTACTGCAGAACAGCAATTTCATAGGTAAAGACCTATTATATACGTTCTAAAATGACATCCGGCAAAAAAATATTCTCATGTCATCAGCCAAAAATTGTCCTCTACTGGACGTAGGCCTCCTTATGTTTGCGCCACAAATCCCGGTCCCTTGGTTTCCCATTCAGCCTCGAACGGCAACTTCGCGCAGGCCATCGGTCGTCAGTCTCCTTTCCAGGGCTTGTTAGCTCCAATGTCCATTGGTCATGTGAAAAGCGAGACCGGCCCATTGCCACATCAGGTTGCATATCTTTCGAGCTATATCGATTACTTGGTTCTCCTACGGATATCCTCATTTCTGATTTTGTCCATAAGAGAAACACCCAACATAGCGCGCTCCATAGCCGGCTGAGTGACTTGAAATGTGTGTATTTCGGCTCCATATATACGAAAAAATATCGATTAGGTAATAATTGAATAACCAACTACGAAATTTAAGGGATGTTTTTCCCTTGAGCGCGAAAGAGTTGAATAATATTATTGTATTATTATAATAATTTTTTTATTGCTATAGGACAGCAAATAGGCTGACGGCCTGCTTAGAATTCAGCAGTTACCGTCGCCTGTGGGAACGCCTGTGGCATCGTGAACACACTGCTGTCCCATATGTACCCTTATGGGTACACGAACTTGGGTTACTAATGCCGGAACACAACACAAGGTTACTATGGCGGCATACTTAATACCAAAGGTGGTTGCCTTCCAGACGGGCTTGAGGCCCTACTACGTAGCTAGGGTGGGTTGTTTTATCGGTTTTTAGGACAGGCCGACCCCGGCCGCAGAGGTTAGTATTCTTTCTCCGCCCCTGCACGGATAGAATCATTTGTATCATTACTTCTTCTATGATGTAACTTGTGTAGCAAATATCAATCATTAATATTTGTAACACATATTTAAGCTTTACAGTAGGCAAGAACATTAAAGACATTTCAGCAAGCAGTTAGTTATTTAGTCATTGCGTGATTACTAAGCTGACCTTTCACAAATTTGTAACTTTACGTAACTAATTGTGTAACTTCAGTATTCACACGTCAATATTAAATACTAATTTGTACAAATGAAAGCCTGCGTAATTTTAGTTACTTTACAAAAAAAATACAAAATTAATATTTGTAAGACATGTTTTTTTCTCCGTGTAAGGGCGGCGTAAGAATACTAACCGCTGTGGCCAGAGTCAGCCTGTCGTAAAAGGCGACAAAACAATCCTACCCGTCTGGATGGCCACCACCTTTGTAAGTATAATAACCTTGTATTGTGTTCCGGCATTAGTGACCCAGATTCGTGTACCCCTATGGGACAGTAGCGTGTAAACATCCATAGGCGACGGTAACTGCTTATTATTAAGTGGGCCTCTCTGCTGTTCCTTAGCAATAAAAAAAGAAACACGATAAATATACAGGTGATCATAAAATGTTATAGATGAAAAATATGTATCGCTATTTATGGCATACAAATTTGTAAAAAAAAAATATTATCATTAATATTTGCATATTTTTGTGAACTCTATAATTAATTTCATTATATTATATGTCTTTAAAACAAAAACAAAAAAAACGTATGTCAGTATATAAAACTAATCTATACAAATAAATAAAATTGGAGGGTCTGTTTGTTTTATTAAAATAACCGCTTTTTACTAAGTGCATTTGGATGTATACACGGTACATATTATTACATATACCAAAACAACATTTTTTACAATTTTTGTCTGTCTGTCTGTTTTTTCCGGCTAATCTCTGAAACGGCTGGACCGAATTCACTGGCAGATAGCTGATGTAACAAGGAGTAACTTAGGTTAGTTTTATTTTAGAAAAAAAAAATGGTTTTAGTTAATCAGTTTCGGGTTTTAATTATCCAATTTAAGTTGACCTCTGATTTATATCATCAGTCATATAAAGTAGGGTTCAGCTTAGGCTGGAATTTGTAGGTTCGAACGCAGTTTGTATATTTGATTTATTTATATTTTAGGGTATATAGGCTTTCTAATCCAAAATAAACTATAAGATTTGTCCAAAAAATGCTACCCAAAGTCACTATTCCACGCGGACGGAGTAGCGGGCACAGCTAGTATTGAATAAATAAAGTTTGTGGTAGCCTGCCGGCTCCACTACGCCTGCGCGACGTGTGTCATCCGTTGCCAATGGTTATTATTTCTGAGAGAAAAAAATCCAAGTCGCGCTACTAATTTCTTTGTGGTATTTTTGTATTTTAATATAAATAAATGTATATAGCAACATAATACTATTTCATCCTTCGACGGGGCGTGCTACATCCACTCCCACAAGTTAATAATTAATTCAAAAAACACAATAAGAATTAGCTTACGTGTAACTAATATACAGTGTGATATATCACATATTCTCTGAGTGTATGTTTTTATGTGCCTTAGAAAGATGGACTTCGCTAGGAAAATACAAGCAGGAACTGCGGTCAATGAGTGACACGGAACCTTCGATAGCCTTCATATTGTTCTGTCGGCATTGGTATACTATCCTTACCGATTACGTGTGTGCGGTAACTAACCAAGTCGCTTCCATGAGTTCTCAGGAGATGAAGAATACACGAAAGCGCGCGGGATGGAAATCAAACCGGTGTCCTACGCAAGCGTCCCGACGTGTGTTAACGTTACGCCGTGTAGGTCGTCATCAACAAATCAGTCTACTCGATCAACCATGTTTACATCGAAGAAATGTATCAACTTGACTTTGTAAAATAAAAAAACCTTGCACGTGTAATGTTTATTTAATTAAAATATATTTAAGAACAAAAATAATACTGATTCAGTGAAAAATTATTTGAAATTTCCACTTTGAACACGTTTATTTTAGCTCAATTTCATTTACGTGACACTTCAACGATTTCCGGCTCCAAACTCCTCCAAAGTTATATACAAAATAAAGGAACAAAAATAAACGACCTCAATTGTTTCATACTTTTTATGTTATTAATAAGAAATATTCCTCTTACAATTGTTTATGTGGTTTCATCAAGAATTAAGAAAACGACTTATTTAAGGAGTAGAAAAGGCGACAAATTGTTTGACCGATTGTCCGATTCTTTCAACTCCCTTTACTAGGTTACAAACAAAGGAATGACACCCTTCGGTATCCTTTCACGAGTGTGACGTCAAAGGACAATCGCTCACGTGCAAACCAAATTAATCCACACTTATTTTGTTTTTTCTTGCTCTTGATTGAAGAGAATGAATAATCAACACAAGAAATACGGTGAAGTATTGCAGAGTGACTGAATTTAATTGGCTCCAAAGGTGATTGGCAAATTCAAAGATGGTCCTCATAATCCTTATTTTTTTTATAAACTTTTGATTTGTATCTGATATCATCATTCTTTTAACTTCACGCCCAACATACTACGCTCCATTGCACGCTGACAATTTGAAAGCCTTTCCCTGTGAAGTTTTGTTAGGGACCGGGTCTCGCAGCCGTAGATTAAACAAGGTAGGACACATGTATGAAAGGTCTTCCTTTTGAGATGGATTCCCAGCACTTTGCTCTTCATCACCTTCTTCAAAGACCAATATTTCTTCCAACTGTAGGCTATCCTCTTGTTAACCTCCTTAGTCATTTGGTCGCATGGGGAGATTATTTGTCCTCAATAGACATATTCGGTTACATAGCTGAAAATATTTCCATTAATTGTTATGTCCACCTGTTTGGAGTTGGTCATCACCAGATTAGATTTGCCCTCATTTATCTTCAGTCCTACTTTCTTGCTTTTCACAATACTATAGCGCACTATAAAAAGTTAACTGAAATTGCTTCCATGTTATTATTTAGATAATAGCTATGAATTAATTATTCCTATATACTCGTAAATAAAATGATAGTGGTCTGCAGTTGTGCGCGCATCACGGCAAAACTACTACGGATAAATTTCAATTAAATTTTCTAAGTTTTATTTATTAGACACTTGGTCCTAAAAAAAATATTACGATATCTTCATTTCATATAAGGTTATTAAAGTTTTAAAAAACGTGTTTTCTTGTCGCGGAGAAGGGGGGCAAGCGCTGTAGGTCGCTTGCGTAGAAGATTAGAAGTCTCTTCTACCTGTGCCTCATAACGGAAGCAACGCGGACGAAGTCGCGGGTATCAACTAGCAATTATATTTGTATACTGAGCAAGGCAGAGAATGAAAGGATTTAATATTTTATAAAAAAATATTAGTCCAGTTCTTTGCAAATAAATTTGATTTAGATCGTTTAATACTTATCGGTGTTCTTCCTTTTAGCGCTATTTCGAGTACAAGGGTTGTGTAACAAAGCAAAATAAAATTAGTAAGTAATCATACATATAATATTATAAATGTGAAAGTAAGTTTGTTTGTTACGCGTTCACGCGAAAACTACTTAACCGATCATCATGACGCTTTGTACACATATTCTTGGAGGTATTAGAAGTAATATTATTCCAAAAATAGGGAGAAATGTTCGAAGCCAATTTGTAGTTAATATTTGGGGTCGAAAAACTTAGTATTAACGGCTCTCTGATGACGTCGATGACGATGCCCGAAGTCAGCGTCACGTGACCGATCGAGCCGAGAGATGGGAGCGCGAAAGGTTAGAGGTCAGTAATTGAGGACTAGGACGATGAGGTCGGTGGAATCTTCCACTTTAATATGTCAAAAATATGTTTACAGGGGGGGGGAGGCACTAAGTTCTTCAACCCAAGTAGCCAAACCAGCCAAGCAGTAGAGGGGGGTAAGGTTCGACTCGGTGGTAATCCCCAAAATTTTAGAGTTAGAATTTCTAGTACAAATTAATTAATTAATTACGAGAGCGAGTTGATCTAACCAACGTAAACAAACCGTCTAGATCTGAGTATCTTGGTAAGGATAATGATACAAACTATTGCATTGTCAGTCAGTGCTTTATAAGTATGCAAAATTTCGAGTTAATTCGACGTTTTGTAGGGGGTCAAAATCATGTTCAAAGTTTCCGTTACATACTAACATATGCATGAAGCTAATAAAAGCGTGTTAACAATGCCAAATGTAAATAAAACAGAAAATATAAATTTAAAATAAATATATATCCAAATCCATAAAGCTGCTTGAATAAGAATCCCTATATCATTTAATTTTAACTAGACCCACTTCAAAATATTATAAAACGTCGACATATTCGTTGCTTTTGTAGAGGTAATTAAAAATTAATTACTCTCTTCGAAGTCGCAGTGAAGCTCGGGGGAAAACAAATTAGGGTCGAAATACGTTGTTATTAATTCAGGTGGAATTGTTTAAAAAACAGCGAGTGAGTCATGTATGAAATGCGTAGACAATCTTAAAGTGACTTCTATTCCCGAAAATTTCACCGTGAGTCAGACTTAATTTTTTTTTTTTGATATTGTTTATTTAATATTAATTTAATATTGTTTATTTAATAATATTCAACATCCAAGTGGCATGATTGTATTTTTTATATTTTACGAAACCATACAAGAAATCTTCGTATTTCATTAATTGAACTCATATGTAGCTGCTACTAGCAGCCGAGCGATCAATATTTCTAACAACTAATGTTACCTATATTTATTACCTCTCCGTGCAGGAGCGGGCTAAGAATACTGACCTCTGCGGCCAGGAGCGGACTGTCGTAAACGTGACAAAAGTCACTTTTACGACAGTCCGCTCAGGCTCTTTTACGACAGGTTCTTTTGAACCCAGGTGGTAGGGCTCCAAGGATGACAACCTTCTGGATGACAACCCCCTGGTCCTAAAATATGCCGCTCAAATAAGCTTGTGTTGTGTTCCATCATTAGTGGCCCAGATTCCAGTTCCTTTACCTAGACAGCAGTGTGTAAGCATATGCCCTTGGTATCACAAACAACGATAGGCAACGTTAAGTGGGCCACAGCAAAAAAAAAATCTAGTTTTCTTCGTACTCCTGTACAAAATATTATTTTGCACATCATGTTGTTTATTACAATCCTCTATTGTATTAAAACGCTATTAATACCACTGAAACAGGTTTGCTATCATTAACGCTCGGTAACGGAAAGTTTCGAATTATTTACAAACTGGTATTCAATAACAACTGAAAACTGAAGCTTATAGAAAAGTTTGTGAGAAATTAAAATTATTTCCACAAGTTCAATCATAAATGTAAATCTGATACAGTTTTGATAAACAATGGAGAAATAGGTAGAGGTTTGTTATTATATATGGCACGTATTAATAAATGTATCTTGTAGAGTTCCGGCATTAGTGACGTAAGTTCCTGTACTTTTATGGGACAGCAGCGTATTCGCGATGCCACTGGCGTTGCAAACACCCATAGGTGACGGTAACTGCTAAATTCTAAGCGGGCACACTTAGTCTGTCTGCTGTCCTACATCAATAAAAAAATGGCTTAAAAATTTGACGCGTATTTAAATTTAAAGATAAAGTTTTATAATTCCTACCTGATCGTAGCAGGGATCACAACACAGTACACCCGAGTCAAGTAATCAGTAAGTTTGAGACCGGTCCTCCTGGTGGAGCGTCTCCTACTGAACTGTAGCGTATTCGTCGGAGAACATGAGTATTTGCACACCTACACAAGAGCCGCAGACGGGGTGGCAGACGGTTTTTGTTGTCTGGTTCCTAGACGGAAGTTCATTTACACTTTTTATTTCAGAGTTCAATGATATTCGTATAGATCTAAATTCAAGTATAAAATGAACCTTAATATTTAAAAAATTACTTATCGATTACATTAAGTTATTGCATTATTGTATTATATGAACACAGTGAAAACACACTTAGATTTTAATAAATTCTGTTTATAATTAGTTATTTCCGGTAAACCAAAGGTGGTGATGCTTACGCCATACGCCAGGATGATGATTTTGTCAAGATCTTTTAGACCTGAATCAATATCATGATTAATTGAAATCAAAATATAGTATTTGTCATTAAATACCAATAATTCAATTTTATCTGTACTACTGAAAATTATGTATTCTACCCAGCGAACATTTAGGTAGCTAATCGGCTATTAAATTATTATTATTCTTCGTTTTTTAAACAGCTCCCTGATAGTAAAAGCAATTATATAAGATCTCATTTTAGATATAGTCAGTTAGTTAATAATAATGCCTATCAATAATGAAAACCTTTTAACGAGTCCCAGCTCCACTTGAAGGTTTTATACAGAAATAGCTGACCCAGCAAACATTTCTGCCATATAAATTTAAAAAAGTTGCCTATGTACTACTACTCTAAGGTCCAATCTATCTCTATACGATTAGAAATTCATTGAAATTGATTGTGGTTTAGGTGTGAAAACGTAACGTTAACGTTACGTTTTCATTCTATATTTATAATACTAGCTGTGCCCGCGACTCCGTCCGCGTGGAATAGTGACTGGGCAGAAGTTTTTGGATATACTTATCTTATAGTTTATTTTGGATTACAAACCCTATAAACCCTAAAATATAAATGAATATGCAAACAGTCAGTATTATCGAATGCAACTGTTACGCCATGCGCCTCCGGAATACGTACGTTCGAACCTACTAAATCCAGCCTAAGCTAAACCCTATTTCATATGATTGATGATATAAATCTGAGGTTAACTTAAATTGGAAATTCAACCAGCAATGTCCAGTCTAAGCTGAACCCTATTTCGTATGATTGATGATATAAATCTGAGATCAACTTAAATTGGATATTAAAATTTCCGAAACTTATCATTTTTAACAAAAACTATTATCTTTTTCTAAAATAAAAATAGCCTAAGTTACTTCCTAATACATCAGCTATCTGCCAGTGAAAGTCCCGTCAAAATCGGTGCATCCATTTCAGAGATTAGCCGGAACAAACAGACAGACAGACAAAAATTGTAAAAAATGTGGTTTATATGTATATGTACCGTGTATATGTTCGAATTAACATAGTAAAAAGCGGTTATTTTAATATTACAAACAGACCCTCTAATTTTATTTATTTGTATAGAGTATAGATGTATAGATTAGTATGGATTAATGAAATTCTTATAACAGTCATTTTACATTCTTTGGTCTCTAAATATACCTAATAATAACCTTGTGTTGTGTTCCGGCGTAAGTGACCCATGTTCCAATCCCCCTTCCCGTATAGCAGCGTGTTAGCGGTGTCCCCAGTGTCGCAAATATCCATAAACGACGGTAACTACTTACTATATAGTGGGTCATCAGCCTCTGCCGTTCTAGAGCAATAAAGTTTGACGACTTCCCTGGCGTAAGGATATCACGGGTTCCATTCCCGTCTCGTGTCTGGGTGAATAATTATAATATGTAATTATTTACAAAAGAGAAGTATATATACATAAGTAAACACAAGTACTATGCTTTGGGACTAGATGGTGTTGTGTGAATTGTCACAAAAAAAATTGTGCGGTCGGGGGACCCCCGTCAGGAACGAATCTCCTTACATTTTAAAAAATAAAACAGAAATATAAAAAGAACAAATCTTCCTGGATGACAAACATCCAAATATGCCGCTTTAATAACCTTGTGTTTTGGCATAAGTAACCCAGATTCCAGACGCCTTAGAAGCCGGTGCGTTGGAATTGCATCTGGTGATGCAAACATCTATAGGCAACGGTAATGGTGCTTTCTATTAAGTGGGCCGTCAGTCTTTTTGTACAAAGCTATAGTGTGTGTGTACTGTGTACCTACTTATGTACGCACGTAAGAAGTTTATATTTCTTTGGCGTAACAAAATAAAAATCTTTCCAAAAACTATATGTTTCGAGTTATCCTACGTTTGTAGAAAAAAATTATTTCAGTTTATGATGTAAATAAATAAACACACACCGTCAATTGACCTCAAATTCTACAAACGTACTCAAAGTAATATGCAAAAACCACTTGTAACACTTATTATAATCACAGTAAATTATCTTTAAATCAGTAAATTATTAAAAATTTACAGATAGTTATCAGCTATACCATGTCGTTTTGTAAAAATTTATCTTTCTGCGGAATTGTAAAAACAACAAATACAATTTTAATTCAACAATATATTGTTAAAATCACTTTTTAATCGACGAAAAAAACGGAGGAGGTTCTCAAGTCGACGAGTATATATATTTTTTTCTTTTTTTTTATTACGCATTACTTTTTACAGGGTAGTCCGATTTTAAAAAACCTTTTTTTATTGGAAAGAGTATACCCCTAAGTTGGTCCCATATAAATTTGGGAAAAACAATCCAACCATAAGGGTACGAAAACAGAGAATGATTATTGTTCACTCACTGATTATATTTATGACTACGCATAACTTTTGAGAGAATTAATTTATTTAAGCATGTAGTAATTAGTAGATTATAGCAACAAAAATTTATAAATTAAAAACTTTTTACCAAAAAAATTAAATCGCCGAACAAACTGAAACGCAAAAAATAATAAACCTTCTTTTTATTAACCTTAATAACTAAGTTCTTATACTAATTTAAGTATACCTTAGTAATTTTGAGTCGGCGCCAAACAAGCAAATTAATTAATTACGTAAAGCATAATGCGCGGCGGCGGCGCAGCGTGACACGCCCCTTCGCCGGAAAATGCCGAGCGTTTATTCGTACGAAGTTAATGTCAGCGAGACAGTAACCCGAACGCCCGCGTGTGCCCACACGCGTGAGGGCCACTGGCGCCGACTCAAAATTGCTTAGGTATACTTACATTAGTTTAAGAACTTAGTTATCAAGGTTAATAAAAAGAAGGTTTATTATTTTTCGCTTTTCAGTTTTTTCGGCGGTTTAATTTCTTTTTGTTAAAAAGTTTTATCACTTATACTCACAGTAATTTATCTTTAAATCAATAAATTGTTAATAAATATCAGTCACTACGATATATTGGGTATCCC
This sequence comes from Malacosoma neustria, assembly GCA_963693495.1. NCBI lineage: Eukaryota > Metazoa > Arthropoda > Insecta > Lepidoptera > Lasiocampidae > Malacosoma > Malacosoma neustria. The sequence continues at coordinate 3,620,123 of OY856386.1, forward strand.
AAAATTAACGCAAGATTAGAATTAGATAGAAAACACAGTTTTTAGTCTTTTGATTGAGGGTTATTTATGGAATAACACATCGGGAAAATAGCCTCCACGGCCTTGCCTGTACATACGCACTCGTTTGTTGAAATTTTCCATGACCATTTTGTATATAAATGTTGTTGAATTTCTTTGATGCAGCGTTGAATCTCCTCCTTTAATGCACGGGTGCTTGGGGCTTGTTGACCTGTGATTTTAAATAACTCCATAAAAAGAAATCTAATGATGTTAAATCACACAATCTAGGGGACCAATTCTGATCACCGAAACGAGAGAGTACACAACCTGGAAATGTCTCAAGCAGTAATTGAATTGTTTCACGGGCTGTGTGACATATGTCACCGTTTTGTTGAAACCACATATTGGCCACATCAATATTATCCAATTTCGGTAGAAAGAACTGTGTTATCATGTCACGATATCGAGCACCAGTAACGGTCACTGCTTGACCAGTCACATTTTCAAAAAAGTATAGTCCAATTATGCCTCCAGCGCAAAATACACACCAAACAGTGACACATTGTGGATGCATTTGTTTTTCAACAATCAGATGTGGATTCTTGGAACCCCAAAAGCGGCAATTTTGGCTATTAACAAAGCCAACAAGGTGTTAATGTGCTTCATCGCTTAGGATGATTTTGCTCGAAAAATCAGCATCCATTAATTGTTGATGTTAAATAATCCATTCAACGAACTCTCTTCGTTGTGCATGGTCATTAACCTTTAGTTGTTATGTTAATTGAAGTTTGTAAGCATGAAGACACAACTCTTTAGTGAGTATACGGTATAGAGAGCTTCTTGAAATTTCCAATTCTTGTCCATGACGCCGAATTGTGGTTCCTGGATTGTCACCGACACTCACGCACTGCTTCGATATTGACATTTAAACGGCTTTTTTTGGACGACCTTTTTTTGGATGGCTTCTTGAATTTTATAATCTTTTCGCAGGTGATGAAGTTAAAACACTATTCAGGCCATATTTTGTATGAAATTTTTGAACTCCGGCCGCCAAGCTTTCATTATTTTTAAAATATTGTTCAATAATGAAGACACGCTGTTCTATCAAGTAACGCTACATTTTTACCAACTCTAAACTCAGCTGTCGAATTTTTTTTAGGGTTGCTAACACTAATGCACAAATGACGACAAATTGAAATCTTGCGTTAATTTTGGGGCACCCATCTATATAAATAAAAATGGGTCTTCAAAATTTATGTATGCTCATAACTTTCGAATGACTGCACCAAATTGGATGATTCTTTAATATATAGATATATTCTTATGTTCAATATTTCATATACAAAGATAAATTCACCACCGTCCAGGGGCATTGTTGCCATCAGTTGATGGTGAATTCAAATTTCTTCAAATTTATTTCCTAGGAAATTCTGAAGCAGAAGTAAATCAACGCTGTGCTATCAATCGTTCAGCTAAGAGAGAGAGAGAGATCATCATGCATCTGCAACAACTTTTACGTGAAAATAATCAGTTGATCCAATTGTTCAAAACAGCTTTAGAAATGATGCCATCAGATAATCTTAGAATAGTAAACAGAGCAGACAAAAGGCCTGCAGGAGAACATGAGAGACGCTTCAACGTACCAGTGTTAAATGAAGTTGAGTCTCGCGACATTGTAATTCGACGACGTGATGGTGGCAACCTTCAACGTATTAGCGAAACATATCGTTCATGCATGATGAACATTAAAATACCCGTTAATATTTTGCCGAAGAGTGAATGGATATCATTTTTTGATTAAGATCATTAATCCAGTGACTGGTACTTATTAATAAAATTAACTTCAATATTTTGCTGAATTTATTGAACGGCAATTCCGTTGCCTAGCAACGAAAGTTTTCCGTTGCCAGGCAACGGAAAACGTTTTGAAATCTATTACATTCAAATTTATACTCTATTTAAATGTATTACAGTTCATTTTGGATTACGGAGATTTTATATTTCAAACACACGCATACACACACAGCATACGGCATTTTACAATTAGTTACGTGACGATTTCTACTAAATCGTACTACCCGTAAACCGCATTAAGGAACTCCATTCCAAAAACATAATTGTAAATAAATTGATCATGTAAGAAATGAATTAAAAATGAAACACTGACATTTAAAACCGGCAGTTGTTCTTGTGAACTTTTCAACCAGCCGCGTACACAAATGTCGAGCTCATTTAATATGCCGACAGTAGTCACGATGAATTAGTAACAACGATAGCATGTCCATTTTCATAGATGAAATTATTAATGATCCTAATGTTTATTCTTGTAATTAAGCCGGTAAATGTCAATATTTCAGCATAATTGGGGTTTTACCTACCCACCTACCCTAGGCCTTCTGAGAAGAGAGCAGCTGGAAGATACGCCCCCGAAAATGCACCATGTAATCGTTCTATCAACAATATATATTTATCTGCGTAGGGGCGGAGAAAGAATACTGACCTCTGCGGCCGGGGTCGGCCTGTCGTAAAAGGTGACTAAACAACCCACCATAGCTACGTGGTAGGGCCCCAAGCCCGTCTGGATGGCGACTACTTTTGGTCTTAAGTATGCCGCCACAATAACTTTGTGTTGTGTTCCAGCATTAGTGACCCCAAGTTCCTGTACCCTTGTGGGACAGCAGCGAGTTCGCGATACCACTGGCGTTGCAAACACCCATAGGCGAAGGTAACTGCTCAATTCTAAGTGGTTCACAGCCTGTCCTGTGCTGTCCTACGACATTAAAAAAAGGGTAACACAAAATATATCAAGCATAAGAACAGAAAAGATTTAACCCAGAATAAAAATTTTACCTTTTCGGATAGTATCATATCATTTATTCATGAACAAAAAAATTTGTGTCTGAAAATTTCTAGATATTAATACCATACATTTAACAAATAACATTTAGTTAACAATAAATTGAAATAAATAATTAAAATCATTACTTTTGTTACATTTTTACATTATACTTATTTATTTTATTACATTTATTAATTTATTAATTTATTAGGTTTCCAAAAATACAAATTATTTATATAAGCTTCACATTGTCAAAATATATACATATATCCATATACACAACGAGTCAATATAAATTATAAGGAAATATATTCTTCGATTGAGTATAAACAATTTTTAATAAGAAAAGATCTAATGCTTTTATTAAATACATTAAAGTGATACACCTTATTTTTTATATCTATTGGTAATTTATTAAACAATTTTACAGCTTGAAATTTATAGCATTACTACATTTAGGTTTAATATGATTTTACTTTTTAGATCTTTTCTTCTTGTGGATTCTCTCTGTTTCCTTTCTTCTTTAGTTTCAAAATCAAATATATTTTTTGCAAGGTTAGTTAGCGTTACCAGTATATAAAGAGACGGGACCGTAAGTATATATTGTAGACATACCAAGAATATTTTCTGAAAGATATTAGGAAATTTGAAAGGTACTTGGTAGCTCAGTGGTATTTCTCGGAAACCAATCCAGAGGTCCCGGGTTTGAATACCACGGTGGCATGCATCATAGACACATATTCTCACATGATGTACATATCATAGCAGGTAAAGGAAAACATCGTGAGGAAACCTACTGAGATCACGTGTATTTATAACCCGCCAATACGCCTTGGACAAGCGTTTTGGGTATACTGTCCAGTTCCACTAAGGGGACCCTATGGGCTGTTATTATAGGCAATTTTAAAATGTACCTATATAGAATATCACGCAGAGTCTCAAAGGCCACCTGCAGATAATCCGAGGAAAAAGTGGATTACAAAAGAGACATGAAAGGCTATTAGAGAACGAAAGGAACTACTCAAAATCAATGTTGAGTCTTCCCATACAGAGTACCACGAAGCCTCAGCAAGAGTTGCTATGCCATAGGGACCAGAATTTCATGTAGAATTTCAAAGTCATGGTTGTGGACAGATCCGGCCAACTCTCTAGAACTGAAGAACTCTCAAACTTAGAATTTGTCAGCGAGTTTGTTTACCTCGGATTCCTATAGACTGACCAAGGAGGAGATATTAGAGATCAAAAGAAGAGCACAAATGGCCAAAGCCGCAATGACCAAACTGATACGCATATGGCAAAATCGAAAGGTCTCCAACGTGACTAAAATGAGACTAGTACGAACATTGGTCTTTTAAATTTTTCTCTACAGGGCAGAATTATGGACAATTACGGCATCAGAGCGCAAGAAAATAGATGCACTCGAAATGTGGTGTTGGAGACGAATGTTCCGCGTACCCTGGACGGACAAAAGAACATATAAATCTATTTTGGACCAGCTTCGCATTAAAGTCAGGCTCTGAATAACCTATTATCGGAAGATTCTTGGGTACTTTGGTCACATTGCCGATCAACTTGGATAAGCTGATCTTGGCGGGCAAGGTGAAAGGAAAGCGACCCCATGGCCGATTACCTAGCCGCTGGTGTGACTAAGTAACCGTCCTTACTGGACTCCCAATAGCAATCACTGTTCGAGAAGCGGAGAACCGGACGAAGTAGAAACAGCTTACGAGACAGGCCACGGTTGATTTTCAAGGACACGACCTTCAGTAATGAAGAATTCGACCAAGAAAAGTATATACATATAAGTAGTCTGTAAGCAAAAGGGCATGCAAAATTGCAAATCCATCTTTTGCAATTTTAGTTTCAAGTTAACGTTGTTACTGAAGGAGTTAGATGAGTCTATATTTTTTTAATGTTTGTGCCCAAATGTGAGACGTAGACCCTGACATAAAAGGACAGAGAAAGGCTAGAAGCATTTGAGATGTGGCGTTGGAGAAGAATGCTGAGGACAAGCCGGACGGAGAAAAAGACCAACAAGGAAGTGTTGAACACGGCGAAAGAGAAAAGAAACATCTTGAGAATTATTAAGAATAGAAGAGGATAGATGCTGGGACACCTGATACAACGTGTTGTATCAGGTGTCCCAGGTGTTGATTAGATCATCATGATGAGCTAATCAAAACCATCATAGAAGGGAAAATTGAAGGAAAGCGGAAGAGAGGGAGACCAAGAAGGACATTTATGGAGTAAGTGAATTAAAGACTGCATGTTGGGTCGTATCAAGAAGTCAAAGAATGTAGAGAGGTGTAGAAGACGCTCCCCCGACAAGAGGGGGAATCTCTCAAATAAATGACGATGGTGCCTAAGCATAAAAACGACGCATATTGAACTCATTGCGCGCACTCTGAAATTCTTTTATAGTTCCGAATATCGCTGCAGCAAACCTTATCTTATTCACATGATATCATTAATAAATATGTATATCTTTATGCTGCAAACTTGTAAGTACAATATCTCTTACTATAGTCTAGTCGTATGTTGTTATCGAACTTATACTCGTAACAGTCTCTACGGCGCACCATCATATATTTATCAATTCGCACTCTTATTTTAGAATACTTGTACCCACTTTTGTATGTAATTAATTAGGTTTTCTCTTTGATTATCAGCCTATTTAGATAATTTTGTGACTAGTTTTTCTTTTTCTAATAACTTCCTTTCATATTAACTTCATCATTTCAGCCGGAAGACGCCCACTGCTGGACAAAGGCCTCCCCCAAAGATCTCCACGATGATCGGTCCTGCGCTGCCCTCATCCAACCTATCCCGGCGATCTTGACCAGATCATCGGTCCATCTTGTGGGGGGCCTACCAACACTGCGTCTTCCGGTACGCGGTCGCCATTCGAGGACTTTTCTGCCCCAACGGCCATCAGTCCTTCGAGCTATGTGCCCAGCCCACTGCCACTTCAGTTTTGCAATCATCCGGGCTATGTCGGTTACTTTGGTTCTCCTGCGAATCTCCTCATTTCTGATTCGATCTCGCAGGGAAACTCCGAGCATAGCCCTCTCCATTGCTCTCTGAGCGACCATGAGCTTTCTCATAAGGCCCATAGTTAGCGACCACGTCTGCGTTCCGTATGTCATCACTGGCAACACACATTGGTTAAAAACCTTCGTCTTGAGACACTGCGGTATTTGGGACGAAAAGATTTTACGGAGCTTCCCGAACGCTGCCCATCCGAGTTGGATTCGACGAGTGACCTCTTTCGCGAAATTGGACCTGCCTAACTGGATCGTTTGACCCAAGTAGACGTATTCGTCAACAATTTCGAAAGTACAGTTCCCAACTGTTACGGGGGTAGGTGCGACATGGACATTAGACATGATCTTCGTCTTGTCCATGTTCATTTTGAGACCTACTCCTTGGGAAGCTGTATTGAGGCCATCAAGCATATGGCTTAAGTCTTCCATGGTTTCAGCCATGATTACGATATCATCTGCGAATCTAAGGTGAGTGATGTACTCACCGTTAATGTTGATGCCCAGTCCGTTCCAGTCCAGAAGCTTGAAGACATCTTCCAACGCAGCAGTGAACAGCATCGGCGATATGACATCGCCTTGTCTGACTCCCCGCTGCAGTCGGATAGGCTTCGAGTTCTGATCCTGGAGACGGACTGACATGGTGGCGTTTTCATACAAACACTTCAACGCTTTGATGTATCGATAATCAATGTGGCACCTCTGGAGAGACTGAAGCACCGCCCAGGTCTCGATCGAATCAAAGGCTTTCTCATAGTCCACGAACGCCAAGCATAGTGGCTGGTTATACTCCTCCGTCTTCTGTATAACCTGCCGCAGCGTATGTATGTGGTCTATGGTGCTAAAACCTTTTCGGAATCCGGCTTGTTCGGGAGGCTGGAAGTCGTCAAATCTGCGCGCGAGACGATTCGTGATGACCCTTGAAAACAGCTTGTAAACATGGCTCAGAAGTGATATCGGTCTAAAGTTCTTCAAAAGGGTTTTGTCGCCCTTTTTGAAGAACAGCACCACTATACTTCCGTGCCAGGCCTGCGGCGTTTTGCCATCGAGGATGACGGAATTAAATAGCTTCTGGAGGATTTTAAGCACAGGAGTACCACCAGCTCTCAGAAGCTCGGCTGTAATTCCATCATCACCCGGCGCCTTGTTGTTTTTAAGCTGTTTAAGGGCCACACTAATCTCGTACAGACTGACGTCTGGGATATCTACGGTGTAGTGTCGGGTTAATTTGGCTCTTGGGTCTTTAGCCTTGTTGTTAACAGGTGCCCGTGTGGTCGTGTATAGCTGTCCGTAGAACTTCTCGACTTCCCTCAAAAGTTCGGGTTTAGACGAAACGACCCTGCCGTCGTCGGTCTTCAGCTTCGTCAGTTGGCTCTGCCCAATAGACAAGTCTCGTGCGAATACTTTAGAGCCCTTGTTACGCTCTATAGCCGCCTTTACACAGTCTGTGTTATGGCGGCGGATATCGCGAGTCAAGGACTTGGAGATCTGTCTATTTAGCTGCCTATACTGGGAAGCATCGTCCGGGGACTGAAGGGTCATTTGACGTCTCACATCCATCAATTTGAGAGTAGAATCTGAGATTTTTCCGGTTCTTTTTGAACGGCTGGCCTTGAAGAATTTAGACCCGGCCGTTTGAACAGCTTCCACGAACCTGTTATTATACTCGTCCACGTCAACGCAGTCACCGAGGCATTCGAAGCGGTTTTGCAATTCGAGTTGAAAGTTTACCGGGTTTTGGATCTGTATGGGTGCAGGTCGGAGCGTAGACTTCACCAGTCGAGACCTCTCCAATTTTGGATTGATATTCAATGTGCCTCTTACTAAGCGGTGATCACTCCCAGTTTTCACCGAATTGATCACAGAGACATCATTGAATATCTGTCTTTTGGTCGACATAATGAAGTCAATCTCATTTTTGGTGGCACCATCGGGACTAATCCAAGTCCATTTGCGTTGTTCTGGCTTCATGAAGAAGGAGTTCATCATATACAGGTCCTCCTTCTCCATGAAGTCGGCCAGCATCTGGCCTCGGGTGTTCCGATTTCCGAACCCAAATTGCCCCACTCTCAACTCATCGCCGCTACGTTTCCCCAATTTTGCGTTGAAGTCTCCCATGACAACGTTAAAGTGGGTTTTAGAAGTGTGGATGGCTGTTGAGATGTCCTCATACATGGCTTCCACCTCCTCGTCAGGATGTGTCGAAGTCGGACACTTATTAATGTCAAATTGTTAATTGTGTATCATGTATTGATTTATAATCTAGATCTATACACTACCTACACTAAGACCTATTTTTGAGATCGTACTGCTGATACGTACATTTACCAAGACTGTACACCACCTACGTTAAAAAGACAGACTCAAACAGTTACGATATGAAGGAGTTCAAAAGTACCTTTAGAGATGATTCCAGATTTTTGCACTAAATATATTGGCTACCTGTTAATACATTTCTCCTTCGGTCAATGCACGGAGGCACTGTCCCGCCGGGCGGGGCGTTGACACCGCTTTGTCTTGCAATCGAATGCACTGTGCAATATTAAGATGTTCGATCGATTTAATGGCTTCAGAATATTAAGTACATCAGTATGAACTATATACCATAATTGGATAAATGGTAGTTCATGTAATTTCACGTTATTCTTACAATTTAAATAGGAAACGACTTTAGAGATACAGAACGTGCAACATTGATATTAATGACGACCTCGGTGGCGTAACGGATAACGCACTTTGGTACGCTTACGGAGGTCACGGGTTCGATTCCCGTCTCGCGTCTGGGTATGTATATTATGTATTTATTTACAAAAAAGTATATAAGTAGTATATCAGTTGTCTAGGGCCCATAACACAAGTGCTACTTAGTTTGGGACTAGATGACGCTGTGTGAATTGTATTATTATATTATTATTATAATAATGTTTATTTTTATTACCATTACTATATATATTTCTGTTTATGAGGTATAAACAAGATAACGTTGTGCGCGTCTATATCCTTAGAATGAAAATGAAGTTAATATAATTTTAGTGACTATTTTTAACAGTAGATATTAATTAATTATGTATTTTTTATTTTCATGGGGATGACTGTCATTATCCCCGGTAAACTAAGAGATGATGGTGACGCCAGAAACTTATCGCACAGGTTAAGGTTAATTTATTACTAGAGTTTATATGATGGTCTTGGCAAGACCTCTTACAACCGAATCATCACCATGCTAATGGGAAATCGAAATATTTATCATTAAATATCTATTATTCATAATATTCCATTTCCTAAAGAGACAGGAAAATGAAACAGGAAGAAAGTAGGCGTTTAGATAGGAAAAAACTGAGGAACTGGGCCATGGGTATTCTCATTTACCGCACGAAACGCAATTAATTTGAAACTATCAAATACAATTCAGTATTCTCTGAGGGCGTGCTTAATCAGCTGACTTAGCTGGCTCGACTAAAGACAGGCTCTTTAGTAGAAGATAATAGATCTTTATATAACTAATTAGGATAAAGGAAGTAAAGAGAAGTGATTGTATGAAGATATATGTAAAAAGTTAAAACATATTAACAAGAGAACAGATGTTTGGAGTCAAATGTAATAAAGTCTATTTTAGGTTTATACATTTTTTAAATCTTAAAAAAAACTAAAATTATCTTTTTAAAAAATCTTCCTGATCCCTTAAAAAATCGTATATCTCGGCGACTACTGCGTCTTCATCTTTAAATTTATGGCCCCTGAGACGTTCCTTTAACTGCGGAAATAGGTAGGAATCACTAGGAGTTAGGGCCGGTGAACATGGAGGATGTACCGTCAATTAGAAGCCAGCTTCTTGATTGGCAGCCATCGCAACTCTGGACTTGTGCGCCCTCGCACGTTACCTTGGTGAAACAAAACAACTTTAGCGAGTTTGCCACGTCGTTGCTTGCGTATTATATCACGTAACTTTGTGATTAGTCCCGAAAACACAGTCCATAATCTTACCGGCGGATGGCCTTAAATTTTTCGAAGTTGGAGATGACGCTCTCTTCCAAGTCATGGACTGTTTTATCGTTTCCGGGTCATAATGGTGAATCCATGTTTCGTCCATAGGTAGTTATGAATTGAGTCAAAAATCGTTTAAGATCTTGTTGAGACAAACCTAAACAACTTTGTAAAATTCTCAGGCTCCTTTGTTTCTGCGCGTCAGAAAGCATTTTGAACACTCCGTGCGCTTACACTTTTTTCATACCCAAATGGTTTTGTATAATATTATGGCCACTTCCTATAGAAATCTTCATTTCTTCTGCTATAAAACAAACAGCAACACGACGATCCGCCAAGACAATGTTTTCAAATTTTTTAATCATTTGTGCCGTCCCGTGTGTGGGTCGTCGTTAATGGAAGTTCTTCCTCGCTTGAACTCAGCACACCAAAGCGCAACCGTAGAATATGGAGGAGCATGAACCCTTAATGTTGCCGTCAAATCTTGATTTCCCAGCTCCGTAGTAAATTTTTTCAAGCAGAGATATTTTATTAGCGCGCGAACTTCAATTTTATTCATTTTTAAGAACACGTTCCGACACGACGCAAACAAATGACTTAAATTTTTAAAAAACAAAAGAGAATTGATTGCTTTATTATTATTATTATATCTAATGTCTGGGCTATGCCTGTCAATTTTTATTTTACTTTCCATGGAGAATGTATCGCATTATCACTATTTATTATAGGAGAGTAGTAGTACGATATGATATTAGTATTTTAAATACGCAACCTAGCCTCTTAGAGAGCTATTTAATGTTTACTTTAAAAAATCCATAGATACTTAGTGGTATTGAATTGCAACTTACAAAGCCATGACATAAGTGTAGAATAGCGTAACTTAACCGAGACCGACTTGAGCTACTTAAAGTATTGCATTACAAAGCATGATATCTTACATATTCACTTCTGAATCCTAATGCCAAACATGTCTACTCTTATCATTGAATTTATATCTATTGGACACTGTGATATAATTTTCATAGCATACTGGTATGAAATTGGGAACTAGTCATGTTACGTACAGCGAGTTACTATGTTATTTTCTTTTCCTTCCACTCCTGGCATCATTTATTTCATCTTTTCTTCTGGATCATTTCGTCTTCCCGCTATCTTTCCCTATTCCGCAGCCGGCAACATTTTGGCGACGATGACGACGATGGTAACTGCGTACACTAAAGTGTCTGTCCATTGTTTAGAAGCAACACTGAGGTGTCTAAGCCATAAATACAAGAATACCTCATGCTTTCTAGTCATGGCCCATGTAGTCTATTTTATTTAAATCATTAATAAGCGTCTTGTTCGTCCATCCTACATCTATCATGCAAATAACATATACGAGTATAGCACACTGCTCTACCTTAAAAAAACATTTATCTATCCACCTATTAATTACATTCGATGTAATAGATGGATAAATAATAATCCGCACACCATGGTCTAATCCAGAGGCTCCCAATCTTTTTCGGTTTTAGGCTCCCTAAGTAATCGAATTTTATCCGCGGCGTCCTTAATACATTACTTTTTTTTCAAATATTTTTCACTTTCTTGAAAAATTTAAAAACTTTCCTTTTTAAAAGCGATTACCCATTTAACAGCGAAAAATAGAAACAAATACTTAATATTTTCCTCGGGATAATATAAAATATCTAATTTCACCTATTTCTATAATATCCATATCGAGACTGGATAACCCCCATGGGGTTAGGTTAGTTAAAAAATAAATTAAACACGAATTTTAAATTCATAAGCTTTTTGTTGTTGTTGTGAATTGTTTAAATTAATACTGTGACGCCCTAATGACGGCGCGGCACCGTGGTTTCTCGGGGAGCCGCGGCGCACACTTTGGGAATCAGTGATCTTACTAATCAGTTATTATAATATATTTACAACGGAAATCTCTAGGGCTCAATTCTGGAGCATTTCCTTCCGTTTAGTAATAGTCGGGGGATCTTATGCAGTTTATTTGCTAATTATTCTCAGAAGAGCTACAGGTTTCTCCGCGTACAATATAACAATGCATGCGGAGCGGTGATGGGTCTGCCCCGCTACTGTATCACCTCGGGCATGTTTGCTCTGGCGCGCATTGACTGTTTTCAGAGCGTAATAATGCACAAGCGGATTGCGTTCCTGGTGCGGAGTAGTACCAACATCGTCTAATAGCTATGATAGCTGCCCGAGTAGATTGTCCTTACATAAAGCACTGTAGCAATCAACATGTTCATGAATCTGCATTTTGACATTATTAAAATTATATTTTGTATATTATTTTTATTGATATTGAAAGTGAGACTGAATGCAGGAAACATGATGAATGGAGCTTTGCACTCCTTTATGAACAGTCGGAAGGCATCTAACAAGGCTTGTCTGGCTGTGCATGAGGGGGTGTTGGTTCCGACACTCATGTACGGAAGTGAAAGTTGGATATGGCAGAAGAAACATGAAAGTAGAATAAATGCAGTTGAGATGAGAGCGTTAAGAAGTATGATAGGAGTCAAACTGAGTGACAGGATAAGAAATAGTGAGATAAGGAAACGTTGTGGTCTGAAAGAAGATGTAGGGACAAAAATTGAGAAAGGTATGCTGAGTTGGTTTGGCCATGTCGAGAGAACGAATGAAGAACGATTGACGAAAAAAGTGTATAAGGCGAGTGTGAATGGAAGTGTTGAAAGGGGTAGACCTAGGCGGACGTTTCGAGACCAGATCAGGGACGTCTTGAAAAAAGGCCAAGTCAAGAGTACCCTAAACCGAAGGGCATGTATGAAGGGAATAATGAAAGTGGACGAAGCGAAACAAGTATGTAAGGATCGTAGCAAGTGGAAAGAAGTGGTCTCTGCCTACCCCTACGGGAAAGAGGCGTGATTATATGTACATATGTATGTATGTATTATTTTTATTATCATAATACTTATTTTGTTATGTTTGTGTAGTAATTATATGATTTAATGTAATGTAATTACTGTAAATCTATGGGCTTTAAAAGGTTTGACCTGATTTAAATAAATAAATAAAAAATATAATATAAAATAACTCTTTGGTAAGCCGGATCTAAAAAAGAAAGTGCAGGGTCCTTAATTTATTGCAACGCATATAAGTGCACAAAAGTACACAAGGAACATTTAAATTTTAAACTTAGAAGTAATAACTTTAATTATAACTCGTTTTTAAAATTATATTAATACTAAAAATGATTTATACCCTATTGAAAAAATACGACTATGTTTAATATCTAAAAATAGGTTTGATGCAACAAACAAAACTCAACAAATGCAGTATATCAACAAATCAAACAGTTACATGAGCTGGGGACAAAATTAATTCTGAACTAATAAACCAATGTTTGCGTTGAAAGTAAAAAGGATTTTGTACTTGGGATCGCGTGTCAAAAGGCAGCAATAAAATCTTACCGTCAAGTCTTTGCCCTTTACATATAAAACTTCAAGTTGACTTTTTATATTAAGCTCAATTTTATTATAAGTTTTTTTATAGCTAGAGTCCATCAGACAGGCAGATGGCCCACCCTGCAGGTGGTCACCGTCGCCTATGGACGTTTGCAGCACCAGGGGCATTACCAACGCGCTGCCGGCCTCGAATAAATTTTATAACGTCTTTTTTGAAGAACCCCATATAGTACTGCGCTGAGAAAACCTCAGCCGGAGGAAGCTCATTCCAGATCCTGAGAGTATGCAACATGAACGTTCTAGAGAACCGTTTCGTACAAGAAGTGGGGATGAACACCCAGCCGATGGCGGGCAATGCGATGGTACGACGAGGACACCATTCTGAATAGCTCTTCAGAACACTCCCCGTTGTACAGACGGTAGAATACGCAAAGAGACGCAAAGTATCTCCGAAGTCCAAGAGTGTCTAGACCGTTTGTGAGTATGGGAGCGCCGACAACACGAACTGCGTGCCGTTGGATCGAGTCTAGGGGATTGAGCTGACAGGCGGGTGCTCCAGCCCATAAATGTGAGCAGTACTCCATATGCAGTCTGACCTGTGCTTGTATAGCACAAGTCGTTACCTTGGACTGAAGTACTGCTTGGACCGGTTTAGCACACCTAGCTTTTTGGAGGCAAGCTTAGCTTTACCTTCCAATTGTCCCCTAAACTGCACATCATTCGTGATGTCGACACCAAAGATCTCAATACCGCTTGCGATGGAAAGAGAGGTTCCTTGGAACTGTAGCGCAGGTGCGAACGGGGTTTTCTTGGCAGAGAATACGCAAACTTGCGTCTTCGAGGGGTTGAACTGGACAAGGTTTTATCGTCTCCATTCAGAGACTCTCTCTAGAGAGTTCTGTGCTTCAGACACAAGTTTACTTTTAATATATTATGTATTATTAAAATGAAAATAACGGGTGCAAAGGAGCTAAGATTTTCAGGATTGGTACATACGCAGCATTTGAAATATTTTGCGAGGAAAAACTGTCTATACGGTACATCGGAAAGCGACTCCAGAAGCAAGCAATTTGAATATCATCAGTTAGCCACTTATTATCACACTATATATAATACACTGAGAAGACAATTCTCAAATCATCATCATCCCAGCGTTAGTCCCGGTTGCCACCCAAACTTTCGTTTCGGTGCCCGGGGTCCGCTTTCCGACTTTTTCTACTCCACTTCGCGCGATCTTCAGCATCCCTGGTAGTGAGCCCATTGGCACGCATATCACCCTTTACGACGTCAAGCCAGCACTTTTTGGGTCTACCCCTCCTGCCGGGGCCCGGCGGAGGCGGCATGGCCAGACATTTGTTTCCCACGTAAGCATCCGGTTGCCGTAAAACATGGCCATACCAACGGAGCCGGCACTCCTGCAATTTATCTGCAATGTCACGGACATGAAGACTACCGCGAATGCGGGAGTTCCTAACGCGGTCCTTCCGCGTCAGACAACAGTCAGAAGACAATTCTCAAATGTCGATGCGAATTGATCTCACAAATCAGTATTCTATCAAAATCATATAAATCTCAGACACGTACGCCAACAAAAAATAAACAAAGAGTATTATTATATTGTATCTAATCAAAATGATTCATCAATCATAGTCCAGTGGCGAAGACCTGGTGCCCTTGGAAATTGTCTCAGGTTATTAAATTGTGTATCTAGATTATACTTTATATGATTTAGAAGGCTAGAGCAACGTTAAATATTTCATTATAGCATACCTTGCAAGTTTTATACTTGAAAAAGATTAAGGTATTAATGTAAAAAGAAATATTTTCTCATGACAAGGTAATTGTCTCATGGTAAGAAATATTTTTCATCTGTAAGGTCCTGTGGGATTCTGCGCTTTAAACGACGACCAATTAGGTCTTCAACATTGGGATGGTGTTCAGTGCGTTCTTCGTATAATCCCACAGGACCTTATAAAACAGAAACAATACTGCTCAAACCGATAATGGGTGCGACACAGGTCGCACACCGAACATGTCATTAAAGGCAGATCGAAGTATTAGAAGAGACCACAAAATTAATATCTAAGGTCGACGAAGGTAATTGTGAACGTCCGGTGTAATTGAAACTATCAATAGTATTGAAAAACAAGAGGGAATCTTCCTTGTTGAGAATCAGAAGATTTGTAATGATGCAAGTGATTCTACTAAGATCTTTTGGCATGTAGTCAGTTTTTCTGCCAGCTGGAGCGCACTACTAAACAATAGACAAAGGTCAAGTTTTCTCTTCAAGAGTACAGAGGTCAGCCTGCAGTCACTTCTATAACGATCTAATTCAGACAAATATTTTTTCATTCGCCCCGGTTTTCTTGAAATTTAAATCAACAATGATAAACCGATTATAATATGATCCTATTTATATTAATAGTTGAATGATTATTGATTGATCTTGAATTCATCTGTCTCAATATTAATTCATAAATATGAAATTCGAACAACTCGGTCTCGAGCCGAAGTATCGCTCTTTTAAGTTCGACATCGTGTTAACAAGAAGTAATAAAAGAGACGCTTAAAGGTAAACTGTGTGAAAATATAGGAGATAGAATTTGAAATATATTTTTCGAACATCGGTCGGCCTGTCGTAAAAGCCGACAAAACAACCCACCCTAGCTACGTGGTAGGGCCTCAAGCCCGTCTGGATGGCGACCACCTTTGGTCTTAAGTATGCCGCCATAATAACCTTGTGTTGTGTTCCGGCATTAGTGGCCCAAGTTTCTGTACCCTTATGGGACAGCAGCGTGTTCGCGATGCCACTGGCTTTGCAAACACCCATAGATGACGATAACGGCTAAATTTTAAGCGGGCCGTCAGCCTGTCTGCTGTCCTACAGCAATAAAAAAAATGCCTAAGTCTGCCAATAATGAGCAGATAAACCGGCTGTTTTTAATAAACGTTTTTCAAATAATAATGTAAATTGATCGGGTCAACTATTTTTTTAAATGATCTATCAATTTTCGTTTTTTCAAATGGCGATGCCCTAGTGCCCTTGGGTTTGTATTAAGTTCATTATTTGAGTACAGATTGAACTTTTATTGAACTAAACTTTAAATTTCATCCAATATTTCAAATAGTTAATCGGTGAAACATTATGTGTTATTAAGACTCTTTATTATACTTGTACAAGTGATTATTTTATTTTTAAATTGTTGGTTTTTCAGGTACGAAAATTTTAACTATTCTGCTTGTCCCTAGTACCTTGTTAATAAGCTTAAAATTGAACAAAAGTATTTATTTGTCTTTTTTAACGCACGTCGGTATGCTTGCGCAGGTCACGTGTTCGATTCCCGTCCCACGTCTAGGTGTTTATGAATGTATCTATAATATTTATTTATTTACAAAAGAAAAGTATATATGTAGTAAATTGGTTATCTAGTAACCATAACACAAGTGATATGCTACTAACTTTGGGACTAAATGGCGTTGCATGAATTGTCCTAATATATTTATTTATTAAAAATTTTAATGATATCTGATTTCGTACGTTGAACGTATGAAATTACGAACTTACATAATGAAAAATTATCGTGTATTTACGTACGTCATTATTGTTATCATCCTTTCTGTTCTACTGTGTTTAAATTACGTCTTAGCATCCAGCACGAGGACGTACGTCATAAAAGAATATTTCATCTGACGTTGTCAGCGGAAACTATCATCGTAAAATTAATATACATTGGTATAAAATATACCATTGACAGGACAGGACATTACGTTCTGAGAAAATCTTGTTAGCATACATTAGTTGTGTCAATAACATTTTACACTTAATTGCGTCAGATTAATAAAGGGTATAACGAACTTTAACGGATCAAGGTTCTTATATACTTCCACACGTCTCAATTAAGCTACCACATGTCACATCAAAAAAATTAATAAGTAACAATAACTACAGGTTTCAAATGTTAATACATTTTCTAATTATATTAGTTGACAAATAACAGAAGTTTCTAGATTCTTCGTTTAGCGTCTTATAACTCAATTGCGCTTAATCGTATTTTCAGTCACAAGTATTTTAATAACAATATTGCATATAAAATTTCTTCTACTAAAACATGATAAATTAACACATTTACTTAACAAACTATATAAGCTCGGTTTAATTGCAGCACGCAAGATAATTCCAAAGCATCACACTCAAGTCGGTTAAAATATATCATTCTTTCAAAGACACTGCACGAATGTATCACTGCCCTTATTAATGTCGTTCTAAGCCCACGTTCAATTATCTCTTTATTCGATGCAATATTTGTCTGATGGATGCACCCGTGGGTCGATGAACTTTCACAACACACGGAAATATATACAGGATGCAAGTATTTTATTATGAGTTTCACGTGTGAAAGTTCAAGATAGAATTTTCCACACACGACAGTTTCATATTGGAAAGTATATTTTAGTTAATGTAACATATTTAGCGTATAATAAGGATATCACATCACGTACCTAAATGTAGTAAATAATTCATAGATGTGAAAATGATAAAATTTACTGACAAAATTTATGAAGAAACTGAAATTTACAAAACCAATAAATTATTTACATACCAAACATGTATTTTCATTTA
Organism: Malacosoma neustria; assembly: GCA_963693495.1. Taxonomy (NCBI): domain Eukaryota; kingdom Metazoa; phylum Arthropoda; class Insecta; order Lepidoptera; family Lasiocampidae; genus Malacosoma; species Malacosoma neustria. The sequence continues at coordinate 3,638,048 of OY856386.1, forward strand.
TATCTTTAGTATATGGGAAGTTTGAAAGTAGCGCCAGAAGCTGAAAAGTAATAGGTTAGCCTGGTATGGCCATATAATGTGAAGAGAGGAGCGTCATGTAACAAGGAGGATGCTAGAAATGATAGTGGATGGATATAAGAGGAAAGGTAGACCAAAGGATAGGATTGTGTAAAGATGATATGGTAAAAAAGGTATGTATGTTCAGATTACGGCTAACGGAGGAGAGTGGAAGGAGAGAACATGTTTTGCCGACCCCACATAGTTTGGGATAAGGACAGGAAGAACAAGACTTGTATTTTTATTTACATAGTTTTATCAAAATCTACACATTCACAATTACACATTAAAAGAAAAAAATCAAAATACAGTATTAGAAAATATAATATACTTAAATTAAATTATCTAGATACGGAACCAGAAATATTACTTTGTATTATAATAATCTAAGCAATTATTTATAATAATCTGCGATTATTTATAATAATTTGCGACTAAAAATCAAATCATCTCCAACCTTAAATATCTTTAAGAAAATATAAAGGAAGCATATAGAAAACTTTATGTAAATAAATAAATAAATATATTATTCAACATCTCACACGGTGCCATCCAAATCTAATGTAGGCAACATAGCACTTGTGTTGTGGGTGCTAGACAGTTGATTTAGTGCTTTTATGTTTTTCTATTGTAAAGAGTGCACAATTTGCATGGACACTCGAGACGGGAATTGAATCCGTGATAAAATTGTAATTGATTATAAAATTAATGACATTCCTATTTGGTGAAAACTGAATGTGTATTCATGAACTTGAATGTAAAATATAAATAATTATAAAAACTGTATTCGGATCGAAGTACTAAACACTTAATTTAGTTTTAAGCATTTTTCTCTGTAAGTGAACGATATTGTTTTGTTCTTTGAGAAATAAAAGTTGACCAAAATAAAATTTTGTCTGTTACGTTTTCACGCCTAAGCCGTTGAACCAATTCTTATGAATTTCGGTATAGAGATAGTTTGAACCTTGGAGAAGACCATAGGCTTTTTTAAATTATATGATAGAACAATGTTTGCCGGATCTGAAATTTGCCTATAAATTGAAATCTTAACTTTGTATAAGCTTACAAATATTAAAAAAAATTTACAAAACCAACTTGGCAATAAACAGCTAAATTCACAGAAACCATTCGCAGTTCTGTTAAATTCTACATAACTCTTTATCGTGCGGCATGAACATGACTAGACCATTTGTCACATAAAATATATCACGAGTTATTAGCCTGGAAACACGCTATTTTGGCTGCAACGTGAAAAGCGAAAATATTTTCTGAAAACGGAACGAAACTTCAACAACGATAAAAATAAATACGCGTTGTAAATTCGTCATATTTTAGTTTATGAACATTTATTATTATAAATAATATATTACATAATTTATTTAATTATTTTGATAATATGATAATGATATGAATATATGTCTTGTATAAGTTTATTTAGTCCTACAATAATGTACATGTACTGGTTTTTTTTCCATTAAAACTGGCATCGCAAACATATAATTGATATCCATTTGCAGGACAATGTTAATGCCCAGCCTGGACATCGTGACAATATCTTTATAAAAGTACTTAGTAGGAAATAATTAAATATGAAATAAAGTAATCGTGTCTTTTGACCATGTAACAGGGTCCATAATAACTGCCATTGGTGTCCAGTGGCTGGGCTTGAGCCCTTCTTTAAAATGATCAGACTATATTCACAACGGTCTTAGGAGCATTGGATATGGTTATTGTCTCCCATATGTAAGCTTCCTCACTTTGTTTTGTTTCACTTTCAATTGGAGAAATAGCTTGTACGTCATGTCAGTGAATTCGATCCCCCTGAGGGCAAAGTTTTACTATTATAGTATGTCGCAAATAGTTTGTTTTGTTTGTCAAAACAGTTATATAACTGTCAACTAAATATGTTTGTAAAAAAGTACCACTTTCATCTGTGCAGGGGCGGAGAAAGAATACTAACCTCTGCGGCCGGGGTCGACCTGTCGTAAAAGGCGACAAAACAACCCACCCTAGCTACGTGGTAGGGCCTCAAGCCCGTCTGGATGGCGACCACCTTTGGTCTTAAGTATGCCGCCATAATAACCTTGTGTTGTGTTCCGGCATTAGTGACCCAAGTTCCTGTACCCTTATGGGACAGCAGCGTGTTCGCGATGTTACTGGCGTTGCATACACCTATAGGCGACGGTAACTGCTAAATCCTAAGCGGGCCGTCAGCCTGTCTGCTGTTCTACAGCAATAAAAAAAAAAAAAAAAAAAACCACGATTCAAGTACATATCATAAGTACTCTTACAAAAATGTACATTGAACGAAAAAAGTCACCTAAACATGTCTTATACAGCCCTGTGAACCTGTGACCTCTGCCTCAAATGGTACCGCGTTCAGTTACTATGCACTTAAGTATCTTAACTAATAACTAAAGATAAGTGTTTTAGTAATATTCAATGTTTGATTAAAAGAACGTATAAAATCAATATTGGTATCCGTTTTTACTTGTTAATATACATAGCCGTACATATATATGTACATAAATGTACAAGGGTTCGTTAAATTTCATCCCATGCACCGTGCGTTAATATAGCCGACTGCACTGCAGACAACAAAGGAACATGCACCCAGACCCCGTCGGTTCCCAGTATATACGATATTAGGTAACTTTACGAGACCGTCGAGACCGGGGTGGCGAACGTCTGGCAATCAGGCGACGTAAAAGTATTTTAAAGGAAACTTAGCCGTCTGGCAATAAACAGGTTTGAATTAGACGTCTGGGCAACTTTAGAGACAAAGGATATCCGAGTTCAATTTTAAAATGGAAAACGTATTTTAAGTTTTAGCATTTTCGCTACGTATCAAGCAAATTGTTTATTATAAAATTGATTTGTTTCAACTTATGCTTAAAGTTTAACATGGTGGTTTTGAATTTTAATCAAACAAAAAGAAAGATAATTGTAATATATTTAGGGTTAAAGTTCCTTTAAGTGCCCTTAATGTCTCACCAATGTCTACGTATTTCGCAATCCAACATACCCCTGTATATCGCTCACAGTCGCCCGTGGCTCTCGTGTTTTAACAGTGACATTTTGACAACTATACATAAATACGTGAGTATAGTAAGTATGCTATAACGAGTACCGTAGATCGTAGAATGTAGAGTAGAAGTCGAATATACTACATTGGAGAAAGAAGGAAGCACTGACACAGGAATTTCCTTTCCATGTAAAATCAAATGTATTCCAATATATTACATCTATTTCTATTGGTGCACAATGAAAATAAAGAAAAACACTCATATAAATAAATGACGTGTCGATGAAAAACAGCCGATTTCTAACTGAAAGTTTTGAATTTTACAAGGAGTGAACGCATAATAATGAGTTTTATCGAAAATTTATATATTATCACTAGGCAAAATTTATCCGTGTATATTTGGGATGACGTTTTTGTTGTTTAATTATGCAAATATTTCTATTAGTGTTTATAAGCTACATGCTTTTTTTAACAAGTTAAACGTATGTTTGTGATTGCTGCATAAACCTAGAGAAAAATTGTCTTTGGTTTTATACAACACTAGTATATGCCGAGCTTCTTTCCTTTTCCTTACTTTCCTATGTATCATCTATTTGAACCCTGTTTATTTTCGAATTTTATATTTTTAATGTGTAGAGTTTGCATTAAATAAACATCTTCTTTCTGACATTTTTCGTGACATTTTCTTTGTTTACCAAAGTTATATAAGAAAATATATGAAATTATTAGAGATGTTTTCCGTTTGCCTATTCCGAAAAGAAAAACGAATCATTAAGGTCTATGGCAGGGGTGGCCAAGATCCTTGACAGTCCGAGCCATTTTTCAAAATTGGAAATTTATCGCGAGACGCAATTAAATACGTATTAAAAAGTTATGCAAAAAATGTATTACATTTTTTTACACAAATTATATTTATTGAAAACATAAATAGAAGAAAAGAAATATGTGTATTAAATTTAAATATTAAAAATTAAACGATTACGCCACTGTTTATGTTCGTTAGCGCAGTTTTAGATGAGTCATATCATTCTTAACTTGGACGGAAATTAAATTTGTTACAACGTTGCACTTCGTTGTTGTCAGTAATTTAAAAGACATTTTGAAACACATACACATACAGAACGATAATACACATATCATGTAGATTAATGCATAAATAGATGTAGGTAGTTTTAGTTTTTATAATTTCATTTGTTAGCTGCGCCAATCGAATGTTCTAGCTTATTCTAACCGTATCTTTTAATGTTCCATATGTAAAATAAATCTTTAACACTAAGCGTACTGATATTGTATACCCATGGTTACTACAGCGGATCAAGTGACCCGTTTTTAAATTTATGAATACGTGAAGCAAAAACTTTGTACCCCTTTTTACGAAAATTGCGCGGACGGAGGTGTATGAAATTTGGCACAGTTTATATTTTTTGCCTAAAATCCATTAGAAATATATTAAATGTATTAGTATAAATTTGCACACACTACTGCTCGAATGATACACAACATACACACACATTACTTAAGCTTTTGTTTTTTTTTTTATAAAAGTTAACTATAAAGACAATTGGGTTTTGAAAAATTTTTTTTGTAATAAATGAAAAGATCATATATAAGTTTTATAAAAAACTATTTTTTTCGCAATAATTCAAAAGTTATTTCAAAATAAAAATTAATTTTTGAATCCAGTACCGAAGACACGCCGACAACTCCCGAACAAACCCGAGCGCTTGTGACGTCATAATGTTAGTTTTCACTCATTGCAGTTGATAGAAAAATAATAAACACAGTGTTTTGATCTATTTAATTTTGTTGTCATTGTTAAATATTTAAAATCATATTAAAAATGTCGAACCTAAAAAGTTATCGTTCTTGTTTTGTACCATTATGTACGTACGAATACTACAAAAACAACTCCTGACAAAATGTTTTTAAATGTTCCCCAAGATGACAAATGTCGAAATAAATGGTTTCAGGCAGTGCACCGTGATAATCCCAAAACAAAATCGATTTTTTTTGTTGTGAAGATCATTTCGATGTAAGTATTTCTTAATACCATTGTTATTAATTATTATTTATCTAAGTATACAAATCAAATAATTATTATATACTTCTTTATCACACATAGCTAATCGGAACCAACTAACAACTCGTATTTTAGCAATAAATTTTCAATATTATTGTCTAGTCACGTGTAATAAATAGCCTTTTTTTTCAAAACTCGATGCATTTTTTCATAAAACTAACTAGTAAAATCGAACCGCGGTTATTTGACCGCTCTGATAGATTTAGTGTTTACAAACATATAAAAGTCATAAAAAATAAGAAAGCATGTTACGCGATAATCTTTTATCTCTGTGAAGATATTTATTTAACTTTAAAATTTATATAAAATACTAAATAGTTACCCAAATCTGCTCTGTTCATTGCACTGTCTTACCTGTAAACAGAAAGTGGAACTGTAATAAGCTATTTTCACGTGATGGTTCATTTGAATACAGCTCCCAAAGGAGTCGTGGACATTACCAGCGAAGTAATTAAGTTAATTAGTTATGTACAGTTTGTATCATTACATAAAGTATGTTTTGTAGTGTGATTTGTGCATGTCTAACCGAAACTAATTGTGTAGTCATACCACTTATAGTACTGGCAATTGTAGACCATTAGGACTGACAGCCTTCCGTAGTAGTAGTAGTAGAATATGGTAATCTCCTTTCATTCCCAGGGCATCGTAAAAGGCGACTAATTGATTCAAATTCATATTCAATTTCCTATGGTTCTTAGGTAGAATTTTTTGAGTCAGATATGTATTTTACATTGAGCTATTAAATATTATCACCGCTTTACAACGTATGGCTGTTAAAAGGAGCTGACAAGAAACTTTTCATGTGGTTTTTATTTCAATTCTCGGGACATACATCCAGTAGCATATCAACGATCATATTCGCCTGCACGATACTGTGCATGTGTGAGTGATTACAACATGACAGGCTTGTCACTACGGTGACTAGTGTGTGCAAAATGTTTGTTATAGAAAAAGGTTGTAAATGCGACTTGTTTTGATGAAATGGATTTGTGAAACTGCTACAGAATTCATGGTCGCCATTGGCAAGCTTTAGCAAGTTTTATTCCTAAACAAACAATCCAAATGAGCCATAATACAATGCAGGTTAGACAAACTTACACTTATGAAATTAATGAAAAATGCCTGAAGCACGTAGCTATATCTTCAATATATTATTATACTTTATACTATTTAACAGACAGCCAAAGAAATGGCTACATCCGCCTTTCCTTTCGAGGTTAACGTCAAATTTTAGCCAAATATGACTCCAGTGTTTTTTGGAACGAAGTTCCTTTACGCGGCTTACAGGTAATGCGATTTAGTAAAAATCATCACGTAACGAAATGCCGTATGCTGTGTGTGTATGCGTGTGTTTATCGAGCCTACTACAAATAAATGAGCACACGCAAGTGAGTGCGCAGCCCCTCTGTCCCTGTCTCTTTTATAAAATATAAAATCTCCGTAATACAAAATGAACTGTAATAGATTTCAAGACGTTTTCCGTTGCCTAATATTGGAGATGGCAGCCATATTGGTTCAATAAATTTAACAAAATATTTAAGTAAATCGTAGTGACTGATTAACAATTTATTGATTTAAGATAATTTACTGTGATTATAAGTGATAAAAGTAGTTTTACAATATGTTGTTGAATTTAAATTGTATTTGTTGTTTTTACAAGATATGAAAAAATATTTCTACTTTCTTTTATAAATCGACTTAATTTCACACAATTCAGAAAGAATTGTTGATTTTAAAGTATAATTTCTCTGACTTCCTCATTCTGTGCGGAGCCCTTTGGCCCATTGGTGTAAATTACTTCATTGTCATTCATAAGGACCTTGATAGGACTGGAATTGAATAAAGTCTTTTTGTTTCCGAACTAAATTAACTGACCTCATTTTAATAAATGATTAGATTTAATGGAGCGTGACATTTTTCAGTTTTCGTTAAAGAAAATATGAATTACAAATATAATTCAAATTCTGTCAATTCCGTTATAAAGCCCGCGGTTTTAAAGCTTTTTAACTTCCGGTTTGTATAATTTACGGTCCTAAACACTGATCATCAAATATTGTTGCGCAACGATATCAAATTAGAATTCTTAGGTTTAGTCGTAGAGATTTTGCTCTAGTATATTGGTCAGTTTCTAATGACTCTTTGTTTTCTATGTCATAGACAATATACATAGATCTTACGATATTACTAGATCGGCTATTATTGCCCAAATAGTTCACATACTTCTGAACACAGGAATTATACCCGTCAATAATAATCTATTACTATTCAGGAGCATACGTGTTATGTCACGATTATTTATTCATCAAAATTAAGGACATGGATTCTGAAAGTAAGATACATATTTAATATATTATCTAATGTGCATTTTTATTATGATATTTAAATTAAACTCTTATTGGTAATAATGATGATTTAAAGTATATTAAAATAGCCATTGGCGTGATCAAGGATTGGAGAATTAAAAGATAATCTTAGTTATTGTAACCACAGATTCCAATGCACAATAATTATGGTATACGCCAAATATATATATATATATATATATATATATATATATATATATATATATATATATATATATATATATATATATATATATATATATATATATGTTCAATCTTTGCTTATAGGGTATTTGAAATCCCGCCTCCTGATTTTTATTACCTACCCTCACTCTCGGTGAGGTAAATGGTAAAAGCGAGGGTAAGACAAAAAATAATATGACTAGTACTAGTACGTGAGCTTCTAAACGCGCGGGACGGTCGACGTTCGACCTCCCTGAAGACCATTCTCTGCTCCGTGCGCAATTGGCTTCAGTTACTCCTAACTTTCATTGGCCATACCATAAGATTGTGTGTTCAGTGTGCGTGACATTTAGCTGGTGCCGTGCAACAGTTCCTCCGCGAGCGGAACTGAACCGGGAAGGGGTGGAATCAAGGTCCGCGCGAATTTCTTTGCCCACTGCAAGGTGTCGCGTCTCTCTAACCACCGCTCCTCTCCCCTCCTCTCTCATACAGTCGACTGCTATCTCTCTCATCCCTGTACGGTGCAATCTCGGTCCGTGACCGGCATCGTACAATATACGTCAAATAATATAACACAGAAACCCTGAATTTATAGGTATATAAAGACAATATAACTTGTCAAATAGGCTCACATGAATGTGGCAAGTTTTCAATGACATTGTCTCTATGCGGTTGGTACAAAGATGTGGCTGAGGGCACCAGGTCAAGAGACGCCGGCTTCCCTTAGGCAAAGTAGGTCGTGGCTTTGCCATTCTTCGGATCGGCGAAAGCGCTTCCGCAAACATAGCTTTATTGCTGGCCTTTTATGAATTAATTTTAGAACTCGGCTAACTCGCGATAGTTATAAATAAATCATTTTTTAGCTTTTACTTGCAGTTTTTGTTCCATAATCTCTTAATTAACCCACAATTCGCACATTTTTAATTATATGAATTGAAATTTAAGATTATAAATTGACAAACTCCGTGGCACAACTACTTCTGCACTTTGGATCGTCTGGGGAATTACATGTACAAGTCCTGAATCTGAGTTTTGAAGTATAATGTGTATTTTACATTATTTACTAAAAAAAAGTATAAGTAGTATTTTAGCTGTGTAGTACCCATAGCATAAGCGATCAACTGTTACAATATATTTATTTGCTTATTTATCACAAAACTAATACACCTAAATATTGATTTCAACGAAAAAGCTTTAGTGTACCTAGTATTATTAGAATACCTAGAACTCGTCTTAAATATGTAGATACGCTTTATTTTGTTCTCAGAAATAAAATTTCAGCTGAATGAATGTAAAACAGTTTATCAGAAATTAATATTTACTTAAGTGCGTACGCTTAGTGCTCGCGTTTCCATGAAATAAATGGTTGTAAAAACTAAACCACAACTATTACAACATGTAACATGTTGTGCCGACCCCATATAATGTGGGATAAGGGCAGGAGGAAGAAGAGAAACATATAGAAACATATTTTTGTGTTCTAAAAATTTATTATGCATTTCCTACACTAGTTGAAAATCTGTATTAGGCTTTTTACAACCACAAAGTGATAAACGTATACTACTAAACCAAACTTAAAATAAGCTGTAGAGGCCTAAGTTATGGTTACTAGACAACTGATTACGTATATATTTTTATAATATTTTGTCTAGATTGGGAACTGAGAGCATATTACGACCGAAAAATGTCACCTACCACCACCATACCATACCAGCCGTACCCTTATTTCAAGCTAATATTAAGTAATGTAAAGACTTAATTTTCATTCATAGTTCATATGCCTATTTATCGATTGCCCGAATGCTTATTGTAGAAATGATATATTTTTGTATCAACCCGGCACGAGGAACCTGTGACCTAGTTTACTGACCTCCGTTGACCTCTCGGCCTGGGTCGCATCTCTTGCTCACAAAGCTAGGCAAGCGGTGGTATAAATCGCCCTTAATTCATGAGCTCTTGGTAGTTTATTTTAACTTTACTACACTATAAAGAGTTATTGAAGCGTATTATAACCTTTTGTTTTATATTTTTACATTCAACTTATACGCTCGGAATAACTGAATAACTTCGTAGACATAAAGGTTATAACGCTCAATCCAATTTTATAGAAATTGAATTGCTTAGAATTTTTTTGCGCTAGGGTTTGTACTTCTGAGCCCGAGTGTAGTGTATGCGATTCAATCTATACCATGCATTTATAGTATACCTTATTTTTTTTTGGTGGTGAAAATGCATGAGGCACACGTTATCTCGTGTGTCTATGAATTAATGAATATTCTATATTGTACAACACACAAGAAATACAACATAGGAGAGAAACAAATGGCGGCCTTATCGCTGGAAGCGATTTCTTCCAGGCAACCTTAGAATAGATTAGAATTAAAGAAGGATAAGTGATGCCTGGCTTTTCTTTTTTTATTACTGAGGTATAGAAGACAGGCTAACGCTCCAATTAACAGTAAGCAGTTAGCGACGCCTATAGATGTTTACGATGTTAGGGGCACCGCGAACACCCTGCTGTCCCATAGGTGTACATAAACCTGAATCACTAATGCCGGAACACAACACAAGATTATTATAGCGACATACTTGAAGACCCAGTGTGGTTGCCATCCAGACGGGCTGTACCACGTAGCTAGGGTTGGTTTGACGCCTTTTACGAGAGGCCGACCTCGGCTGTAGGGGTAAACATTCTTTCTGGGCCCCTGCATGGATAAAAGGTAATATTATGTCGGCATACTTGAAAAATAAATGTTTGAATAAATATGCAATATAAGTAGAATTAAGTACTTCTGTCTCTATGGTAGGGTCCCAAGCCCGTCTGGATAGCGACCACCTTTGGTGGAGTATGTCGCCAAAACAATTTTGTGTTATGTTCCGGCATTATTGACCCAAGTTCCCGAACCCTTATGGGACAGTAGCGTGTTCGCGATGCCACTGGCGTTACAAACACCTATAGGCGACGGTAATTGCTCAATTCTAAGTGGGCCTGCATGTCTGCTGTCCTACAGCAATTAAAAAAACCTTGTGTTGTGTTCCGGTATTAGTGACCCAGGTATCATTACCACTCTGCGGCCGGCAGCGTGTTCGCGGTAGCGAGCGTCGCAAACATGTATAAACGACGGTCATCATCATCATCATGTCAGCGTTCATCCCGGTTGCAACCCAAACTTGCGTTTCGGTACCCGGGGTCTGTTTTCCGACATTTTCTACTCCACTTCGCACGGTCTTCAACATCTCTGGTAGTGAGCCCACTGGCACGCATATCACCCCTTACGACATCAAGCCAGCACTTTTTGGGTCTACCCCTCCTGCCGTAGCCCGGCGGAGGTAGCATGGTCAGACATTTGTTTCCCACGTAAGCATCCGGTTGCCGTAAAACGTGGCCGTACCAACGGAGCCGACACTCTTGCAGTTTATCCGCAATGTCACGGACATGAAGACTACCGCGAATGCGGGAGTTCCTAATGCGGTCCTTCCGCGTCACTCCACATATCCATCGCAGCATATTCATCTCCGTGACACGCAGTTCCTGCTTGTGTCGCTCCAACACCGGCCACGTTTCACAGCCGTATAAAAGGACAGGCCTAATGATGGTCTTATAGACCTGTCCCTTTAACTTTACCGGCATCTTGGGGTCACAAATGACACCAGCTACCTCACGCCATTTGGCCCACGCGGCAGCAATGCGTGCCTCGACGTCGCAATCGATGTCACCAGATGCATGAAACACAGATCCCAGGTATTTCATTTGGTCCGTGCGCTCGACCGTGTCGCTGCCTATGCATACGGGTGTGGGATCTGTGGCGTTACAAGCCAAGTACTCGGTCTTCGCCACATTGAGCTTCAGACCACCGTTCTCAAGCGACTCCTTCCACGCCTTCACACGTCGCACCAGCCTACCCCTGTCCGAATCTGCCAGCGCGATATCATCAGCATACATGAGCAATGTATAAAGGACGGTAACTGCTTACTATTAAGTCGCCCGTCAGCATGTCTGCTGTTCCTCGACAATAAAAGAATTAAGATACTGCATAGCAGCATAATGTGGAGAAGGATTACCATAAATAATATTCTGATTGAAAAACTTCAGATCATGAATAAAACAGTTTAAAAATGTTATTTCCATTAAAGATATTCACCAAAGCACTACATTATGATAATTTAGTATTCCTAAACCGTTTCAACACAAACACTTTAAAATGTATTGAAGTTCCACAAACTGGGCCACAAAATAGTACAAACAGTTACAAATAACCGCGTCCCAGTTAAAACGTGCAGCGCTGGTAATTTAGCTATTTCCGTATGTACCTAGCCTGACTAGTTTCATACGTGTGTTAGGATTATTAGACATTCCTCTTTGGGGTTTAAAATGAAAACTTTAGTAATTAACTCATCTTATTCAAAACTTATTTCTGAGAGCATTTTTGTAAATTCAACTGTAGTTTGTGAAATTTCAAATTTGAGTTTCAGAAACTTGTTTTTCTTAACTAAAGAGACACTAGTAAAAATATTGATTAGGTTAAATTTGGTGTATACAGGATCGATACTGTCGGTATGTCTATCAAAAAACAAAGTGTTCTCTTCTTTTATTTTGCTCTCTGTGAATTAGTAAAAGATAAAATATATTTCTTGTATGTTACGACTCCCTAGTTAATTGATGGGATAGCTAGGTAATTAATAATCTTATATCTGGCAAAATCCAAAATACCAAAAATGTTATCATTTATATTTGCCTTATATGATATACTCAACTGGTCAAAAGTTTCATAGCACTTGTGTTATGGGTTTTGCGGGTAGTTATATAACTACCTACTACATATAAACTTTTTATAAATAAATGCATCGAATCGAATTCGTGACCTCTGCAAGCGTACCGAAGCGCGTTATACGTTACACTACAGATATTCATGTAACGTTGCGTATTTATATATTAAAAAAATATTTGGTATACTTTTTTAATGAAATTTTCTCTCCCATAAAATTTCGGAGTCTCGCGGATGGCAAAATGTACCGAGCTATTCTTTCAGAGTTGGATAATCAAAAGACGAGCACCTAAGTAACACACAAACTAAATAAATAAATAAATATATTGACAATTCACACGTTGGCACGTTAACCGGACGCGCGAGAGAGTTGGCCGATGTGCTCTCCAGGCGGAGGGTGGCCGTGGCGTTCCTGCAGGAGACTCGGTGGAAGGCCAGCAGATCCCGGTTCATTGGGAATGGCTACAAGCTGATCTACACAGGTGCACTTGGTGGGGAGAATGGGGTTGCCATAGTGCTCTCGGAGGAGCTCCAGAACGACATTTTGGAAGTGAAACGTCATAGCGACCGGCTTATGGTCGTTAGGGTGCTTATCGATGGGGTAGTTACCCACTTGATAACTGCCTATGCGCCACAGGCCGGTTGTGACGACACCGATAAAATAGCGTTTTGGAATCAACTCGGAGAAGTGCTCCGTGGAATCCCATTATCACAGGGGATCGTTTTGGGGGGTGATCTGAACGGTCATGTGGGTGATGAATGTGGGGAATTTGAGCGTGTTCACGGTGGATTTGGGTACGGTAGCCGCAACGCGGAAGGGGAGGACATCCTCAATACGTGTGCGGCTGCCGACCTTGCCATCGTGAACACGTATTTCAAAAAGAGACCCGAGCATCTCATCACCTACAAGAGCGGGAGGAATGCTACCCAAATCGACTTCCTACTCACTAGGAGACACCACATCAGCAAAGTAGCCAACTGCAAGGTCATACCCGGTGAGAGTCTCACTGCACAACACCGTCTTCTTGTCATGGACCTCTGCGTGAAGCCCAAAGGCAAATGTGTCGACCGCCTTCAACGCCGAATCAGGTGGTGGCTGCTTGATGAAGTCAAGTCCCAGGAGTTCGCCTCTGCCATCGGCGACAAGTGCGCCGGAGGTGAGGGCGAACCGGTTCAAGCTTACTGGGACAGGATTCAGGCGGCTATCCTTGGGTCGGCGAGAGAGGTGCTTGGCGTGTCTAAGGGCGGACGCAAGTGTGACAAGGAGACTTGGTGGTGGAACGACTCAGTCCAGAGGGAGACCAGGGCGAAAAAAGCCCTCTTTAAGAAGTGGCAAGCGTCCAGATCTCCTGAAGATCGCGACGCATACAGAGATGCCAAACGCGCCACCAAGAAAGCTGTAGCCAGAGCCAGACGAGACCACTTACAACCAATTTACGATAAGTTGGACTCGTCTGAGGGGCAGAAGCTCATATATAAGTTGGCGCGCTCCAGGGTCAAAGCGGCACAGGATATCTCCAAGTGCCGCTGTGTAAAAGACCCCGGGGGCAACTTGTTATGCGAGGACCTCGCGGTGAAGGAGAGATGGCGCTCATATTTCCACGAGCTGCTGAACAAGCAGCATAAAGAGGTGCAGCCGCCAGATCTTCCTCCGAACCAAGGACTAGTGCCACCGATAACGCCTGTAGAGGTCCAGAATTGTCTTCGCCGCATGAAGAATCGGAAAGCTGTTGGATCCGATGGAGTCCCCATCGAAGCCTGGAAGGCGATGGGCTCTCGTGGTGTGGGCACTTTAACCGACCTTTTTAACCGGACACTCCTCACCGGTACGATCCCGAACCAATGGAGGCTGAGTATCATTACTCCAGTCTTCAAAGGCAAGGGATCGGTGCAGGAGTGCGGTAACTACCGCGGTATAAAGGTCATGTCCCACACCATGAAACTCTTCGAGAGGGTTATCGACTCTCGGATTCGACAGGAGTGCACTGTCTCGGAGTGTCAATATGGGTTTCGCCCTGGTCACGGGACAATGGACCCTATTTTTGCCCTAAGGACTGTCGCGGAGAAATACAGGGCGAAGAATACGCCTCTGCATTGTCTGTTTCTTGACTTGCAGAAGGCCTTCGACTGTATTCCTCGCGCGATAATCTGGTGGGCATTGCGGTACAAGGGGATTCCAGAGGCCTATGTTGGGATCATCCGAGACATGTACCGTGATTCCGATTCCGTAGTTCGGACCGCTGTTGGCGACACAAAACCTTTCCCCATCACCGTCGGGGTGCACCAAGGATCCGTCCTTAGTCCGTTTCTGTTTAGCGTGGTATTAGACGTATTATCAGACAGCATCAGAAACTCACATGAGCAGCCCCCGTGGTTGCTCATGTATGCTGATGATATCGCGCTGGCAGATTCGGACAGGGGTAGGCTGGTGCAACGCGTGAAGGCGTGGAAGGAGTCGCTTGAAAACGGTGGTCTGAAGATCAATGTGGCGAAGACCGAGTACTTGGCCTGTAACTCCACAGATCCCACACCCGTACGCATAGACGGCAACACGGTCGAGCGCACGGACCATGTGAAATACCTGGGATCTGTGTTTCATGCGTCTGGTGACATCGATTGCGACGTCAAGGCACGCATTGCTGCCGCGTGGGCCAAATGGCGTGAGGTAACTGGTGTCATTTGTGACCCCAAGATGCCGGTAAAGTTGAAGGGACAGGTCTATAAGACCATCATTAGGCCTGTCCTTTTATACGGCTGTGAAGCGTGGCCGGTGTTAGAGCGACACAAGCAAGAGCTGCGTGTCACGGAGATGAATATGCTGCGGTGGATGTGTGGAGTGACGCGGAAGGACCGCGTTAGGAACTCCCGCATTCGCGGTAGTCTTCATGTCCGTGACATTGCGGATAAATTGCAGGAGTGTCGGCTCCGTTGGTATGGCCATGTTTTACGGCAACCGGATACTTATGTGGGAAACAAATGTCTGGCCATGCCGCCTCCGCCGGGCCCCGGCAGGAGGGGTAGACCCAAAAAGTGCTGGCTTGACGTTGTAAAGGGTGATATGCGTGCCAATGGGCTCACTACCAGGGATGCTGAAGATCGCGCGAAGTGGAGTAGAAAAAGTCGGAAAGCGGACCCCGGGCACCGAAACGAAAGTTTGGGTGGCAACCGGGACTAACGCTAAGATGATGATGATGATGATGATATTGACAATTCACACAAAGCCATTTAGTCCCAAAATAAGAAGCTTAGCGCTTGTGTAACGTGTACTAGACAACTACCTAACATTCTATTTATATACATTTCTGTTGTAAATAAACAAATATTATACAATAAAAAGTAAAAAACAACTCTTAACATAAGAATAAAATTACTGACGAGAAAATTGATATCACTATTCTAAAAAGCGTGAGGTGCTCGATATCAATTTTAATAGTTTCATTCCGAAATGCAGTTAGTTTCAAAATATCGTACACTCCACGCTTTTAAAACAGTGACATTAATTTTCTCGTCAGTAATTTTATTCTTATGTTAAGAATTATTTTTTACTTTTTAATTTGATTCACTATAAAATATAATTTATTTGTTGTCAATAATTACCAATCGGTAAATGTTTTTATTAATTTAACGTCTTCTGGCAGTTTTATTATTTAACGCCAGAAGGCGTTTCGGCACAAGGAAAAGGAAGCGTTAATCGTGATGATCTTGATAAAGACTATGGGACAAAATTACTGAATTTGTTTATTGTCGTCAGGTCTTGACAAGTGTGCAAAATTTTGAATTTTTTTTTGATCTTTCAAATTGATTAAAAATCTAATCTAAAAATGTCGTTATATAGATACATGGGTACAGGTCAAAATAATATAAAGCGTGTAAAACACCCAGACTTGGGAAGCCAACCTCCGCATGCGTTCCAACATGCGTTAGCTATTATATAATGGAGGTCGTCAATTGATACACATCAATTTTTTTTTGCTGAGGAATAGCAGTAAAGCTGACGGCCCGCTGCTGTCCGCATAGGGGCATTAGAACCTTGGTGACTAATGCCAGAACACAACACAAGGTTATTAGAACATGTTTAGAGACAGGGGTGGATGCCAATGAGACGAGCATAGGGCCCTACCACCTATAGTTAGGGTTGTTTTATCGCTTTACGACAGGCCGACCCCGGCCGCAAGGGATTCTTACTCCGCCCCTGCATGGAGAATATTAAAGAAGATAATAACATACTTATTGCTCTGTAGTAAAGTTCACTATTCACAACAACATACGCTATTTCAAGATCCAAACTCTTCGTAGGTGGAAGACTTCGCTTAAAGTAGGGCAAAAAGGAATCGTAATCTATTAACCAACACCGCTCCCGCAATCTTAGCAATTGAAGATAGTAAATCTTTCATTAAACGCGTCAGTAGTCGGGAGAGGCCAATACAGACCAGACTGCACTGGATTTCCTCGGCTCTATGCAGAAAATTTAAATGAACCATGACCACCTAGATTCAATCTATTTTCCCTTTGTAAACGATTTAGCCCCACTTCGGATATTGTGGTTCAAAGCAGAAATCCATTTTATGTGGAAGTACCTTCCATAGCAACCATTAGATATTTTCAATTTTATAATGCTTTGGTAATTTATTTAGAAACTTATTATATATTTATATATGTTCAGAAATAAAATTTGAAACGCACAATTTATAAATTTTTCTTTTCTAATCTTTTCCTAAACCATAGTCAGGCACATTAAATACATACATATATAAATAATCACGCCTCTTTCCTGTAGGGGTAGGCAGAGACCAGTTCTTTCCACTTGCTACGATCCTTACATACTTGTTTCGCTTCGTCCACTTTCATTATGTAATGATTTATTTTTACAAAGAACAATCGACTCACATGAGACGAAATTTTTGAAGACAACTATAAAGTCGTATACTATACTAATGTTGCGGTAGGTTTACACCAAGGATCGGCTCTTAATCCTTATCTGTTTGTAGATGCAGTAACATCAGGAATACAGGAGGAGGCACCTTGGTGTATGTTGTTTGCCGATGACATTGTGCTGGTTGGAGAAAATGCTCACGAAGTCCAGAGCAGATTGACTAAATGGCAGAAGACTACAGGGTGTTGGGTTAAATGTAAGTAGAACTAAAACTTAACATATATTTTGCGATATTGGTGGAATATCCGACTTCACCCCGATTACCTTAGGAGATGTGGTGCTGCCAACTTGCTCCAACTTCCGGTACCTCGGATCATTAATCGAGAACGACGGTGAGATAAGCCGAGGTGTGATAACAGAGTGAATGCAAAATTCATCCATTGCAAAATTCATCCAATGGCAAGCGGTCTCAGGAACAATTTGTGATCCAAGAGTACCACTTAAACTCAAAGGTAAAATTTATAAATTCGTAATAAGGCCTGTCATATTGTATGGATCGGAATGCTGGGCCACAAAGAGGATGGACGAAAGGGTGTTACATGCTGCGGAGATGAGAATGTTGAGATGGATATGTGGAGTTACGCAAATGGATAAAATTAGAAATGGGTATATTAGACGAAGTCTTATATTTATTAAAAAAAAATACTATTGTTAAAAATAAAAACAACAATAAAGGCTTATTTTATTTATTTATATTAGGCGAAGTATGAAAGTAGCGCCAGTTATTGAAAAACTTAAAATTAATAGACTAGCGTGGTTTGGCCATTAATGCACAGGGAAGAATGCCATATAACAAGAAAAACGATAGAAGTGAGATGATTTCATGAGTGGATGGATCCAGGAGTAGAGGTAGACCAAAAAAGATGGATGAATTACGTAAAAGATGATTTGGCAAAAAAAGGTGTGAATATTGGGATGACGGCTAACAGAGGAGAGTGGAAGGAGAGAACATGCTGTGCCGACCCCATATATCTAATGTGGGACAAGAGCAGGAGGAAGAATGATTTATTTTTAAAAAAATAATAGGGCTGTATTTTATTACCATAATAATTATAACAAAACTTCAAATATTTTTTTAAAATTCATTAAGGCTGATTATTAAAGAATATTTTAGCTACAGAGTTAAGAGATTAGTGTTTTTACGATACATGTAAATACATTAATTTCATGATACATATATGTATAACATTTAAGCCCGGTTGTAATCAAAACTTTCGTTTAGATATCCGCGATTCCTTGATTAGTTTTTATTTATTTATTTATTGTTGGAACTGTGTACATTATAATGTTGGTAAATACATTTTGTATCAACAGTTTGCCTTTTTAAGGCGTACAAAAGTAAAGTTATTTTTATGCTTCAAATTATTAGAAAATAATAGTAACATATTCATTTATTTGCCATTATAATTTAATTTTATCTAATTATTTTATTAATTTGAAACATAAAAAGTATAGAATTAAATTAATTTAAACAAATAAAAAAAAATTATCATATTTAATTATATTATATTTATAATTTATCAAGTTAATAAAATAATATGTATCAATTCTTTTATGTCAATTCCATAATAATTTGCCCTTAATTAAGAAACTTGTCCTTCAGATATTCATCTAAGTTATAATACGACTTCTCAATTAACATTTGTTTCAATTTGTTTTTAAAAGAATGTTCAGAATTTGTATCTTGTAGCAATTTGGGCAAGTGATTATATATTCTGGGGGCTACACAAAATAAGCTTTTGTTCAGGTAAGCCGTATTACTAGGTGGGCAAGAAATTTTGTTTTGATGGCGATTCATCATAAATTTATTAAATAAATGCATATTATTTCTTAGAAACATTATTACTTCAAAGATATATACATGGTAGAGTAAAAGCATTTATTTTAGGAAAGTAAGACTTTTTTTTTATTGCTGTAGGACAGCAGACAGGCTGACGGCCCGCTTAGGATTTAGCAGTTACCGTCGCTTATAGGTGTTTGCAATGCCAGTGGCATCGCGAACACGCTGCCGTCCCATAAGGGTACAGGAACTTGGGTCACTAATGCCGGAACACAACAAAAAGTTATTATGGCGGCATACTTAAGACCAAAGGCGGTCGCCATCCAGACGGGCTTGAGGCCCTACCACGTGGTAGGGCACTGTCTAGCTACGTAGCTAGGGTGGGTTGTTTTGTCGCCTTTTACGACAGGCCGACCCCGGCCACAGAGGTTAGTATTCTTTCTCCGCCCCTGTACGGATAAGACTTACAACTTTCAATTTGCTTTAGATTAAATATGGACCTTATACACCCTTTTTGTGATTTAAATACAATATCTTTATCTATTGAATTATCCCAAAATAATATACCATATCGTAATAAAGATGTCACATTAGCATTATATGCAGTAATAACAGTAGATAAGTTGGTTTTTTTTAGACAACATGCGTAAAGCGTATGAGTATTGATTGATTTTTGCACTAAGCTTTTCAACATGTAATTTCCAATTTAATCCACTGTCTAAATATACACCTAGAAATTTTGTTTCTTGTACAGTTTGTAATGATTGTCCTTTGTAATTTACTAAAATGATGGTCATTTTAGTTATTCTATTCTTTAAATGTTAGTAAATTCGTTTTTGTCAGGTTTATTTTTAAATTATTACATTTAAGCCAGTCAATAATTACGTCCAAAGTTTGATTAATGTCAGTTTGAATTTTTATGTCATCCTCACCACTGAAAACAACAGTGCTGTCATCTGCAAATAATACCATTTTAAGGTCAATTACATTAGGCAGATCGTTTATGTAAATAATAAAAAAGTAATGGACCTAATACACTGCCTTGGGGTACTCCGGTATTAATTTCTCTAAATTTAGATACATATCTAACTTCCTTATTTAGCTTTGTACAGTTTTTTGTAATCACAGTACATTGTGTACGGTTACTTAAGTATGATTCGATCAACTTTAAAGCATTGCCTTTAATACCATATGCATTCAATTTTTCTAATAATAACTTGTGATTTACGTGATCAAATGCCTTTGTCAATTCCATAAACAATGATGCTGTTGAAATGCCTTTGTCTACATTCTGCATAACCGTTTTAAGGAAGTCGTAAATCGCCATATTTTGCTATGGGTTTTACAGAATCGACTGAAGTCTTAAATACCAGCTCAAGAAAAAGGAAGCTTTCATCAAATCCTCGTTAGTTAATCCCTTATACCTATGCTATATGGAAGGAAAAAGTGACAAAAACATTGCTTTAAAAATTGTATACGTAAAAAATCATTATGCTGAATAAAAAATTAATTTATATTTACATTACATAAATAAAACTGAATAAATCGTTAACAAATATTGATAGTACTATATGACTAGGCTTTTCTAGACTGTTCTAGAAAACTATTTTAATTTAAATTAACATTAGAATATCATTCCGCTCATTTTACTCACCCAAACAAACATCAGTTCTCAATATAAATGGCCAACGTCAATCAACTGTTTGTACGAGTACATAGCAAGTCATTAATCTTAGGCGGAATGCGCATCATTGTAATCGGCTTACGGACTCGGTGCGGTCGTACATCCCTGTTTATTTATAGGATGCATTACGCAAAGGAAAACAGGAAGGAACGCAAGAACGCGGACTGAGGGTTGACACAGAGATAGAAGAGACCTAATGAGGTCTGATGGTGGTAATCATCAATGATGATAATAACCATCAAATCAAAGTTTCGTCACTAATCCGTATCTTTCTTTTTTAATAGATAAATGTATACGAAAAACACAAAACCAAGTCAAATATTAAAAATAAAAATGATTGTGCTTTTAGAAGCTGCGTTTACTTTGGTGAAATTGCTTGTTTTTATGAAGAAGTTGTGTTGGTTATTTCTCTTGACGGGTTCCCACGGCCCGAGGGATGTGTGGCTCCGGGAAAGATGTTCGGCCATCCAACTACCCACTAAAAACCCCGCTGTTCTCCTATCGCCTATATGAACACCTCTCGTATATTATTCTTATTTTTACATACATTTTAACAGAACAAAACAAACCTTACAAGTACGTAGAATCTATAAATATTTTGTTACGTGTGGAATCCAAGGCACAAATATGAAAATAGAAGGGGACGTAGTCACTGACCCAGAAATTATACTTTTTTTGGGAAAGTTTGTTGTTGTGATATCTATATACTATTTGTAACTAGTGTATATGTATGTGATAATATTTTTGAGTTCTTAAACAAACAAGACAACACTATGCACTGAAAGAGTAATAATTAGTAATTATTAGTATTTAATTTTTTATCACGATTTGAATAAGCGCTGCCGAGCAAGGTGCTCTGCTTAGTTTTTTTTTAATGTTATTAAGTATTTAGTTGTTTTTCATGTATAAAATAAATAATCAGGGACGATTCAAACAGCGTCATATAGAAAACGTCTTCCAAAGTAAGTAGCATATTACTTGTGTTATGGATACTAGACAACTGGTACACAACTTCTATACTTTTATTTGTAAATAAATTCATATTGTATAATAATGCGTGACGGGAGTCGAACCCGTGACCTCGACGGGGATTGATTTACAAGATAAACTCTGTTTAGGTAGTTTTCTCAACTAATGTGATAATAACATAATTGTCATGTAATGATAGCAAAGAAAAAAAATTATGATGAAACCGGCATCATCCTTTTAGGACATTATGAGTAACTATTTTATAAGCTGTCTAACTTTTAAGCTTTACAACTCAACCTCACCTCAACAGCGGCTTTAATGCTATGTTTCCTTTTCGAGATTAGAGAGCTTGCCGGCAGTTCCCCTGTACGAATAACAAAGTCAAATTTATTTAATCCTGTGCCATCTTAATCCAAGAAAGTAAAATGTCATAATCCGGCGTATTAAACATGTTTTCACACTGACCTAACGGGGTACGGGTCTGCGGTTAAGTATAATTCTGTAAATCCACAAAATCATAGCTTCTATTGGCTTGGATGACAGAACTCAGTAACTCTTAGTCAGTTAATTGTCTTCCACTCTGGATGATAGAATTATTTAATTTGCATCACAAATAGTACCTTTCCCATCCAGCTTTGGCTGGAAATCTTGCGCAGGGCATTAGCTCGTCAAACTGGAAAAGGTTCTCTCCTACTTTTAACAAAACGTGATCTCCAATCCAGTATCTTTTTGGCCTTTTTTTTTGGTCTCAGGGAAAAACCTCTCTTGACGGGGGGACCGAAGGATATGTGGGACTATAATTTATGCAAATTTCCTCATTATATTTTCCATCACGTTTTTTCTTTTTTTTTAAATTGTTGTAGGACAACAGACAGGCTATGGGTGTTTGCAATACCAGTGGCATCGTGAACACGCTGCTGTCCCATAAGATTACAGGAACTTGGGTTATTAATTCCCGAACACAACACGAAGTTATTATGGCGGCATACTTAAGACCGAAGGTGGTCACCATCTAGACGGGCTTGAGGCTAGGGTGCGTAGTTTTGTTGCCTTTTACGACAGGCCGACCCCGGGCGCAGAGGTTAGTATTCTTTCTCCGCCTCTGCACGGATAAAAATCACGTGGCATTACATGGCAATAATATGGACATTATGCGACAAAATTTGCCTATCTGCATGTATAATGATATTCGAACCCGTAACCTCTGGATTGGTGTCTCGATACAACTAAACTACCAGGTACTTTACTCTCAAATAATGCACTAAAATTGACTTCTCAAAAAGTTTTTATTATAATTCAGTCAGCCCTTAACAGGTCTATTGACAAGAACAATAAACATTCAGAATAAATCTAGCCTCTTGGTGATTCACAGTTAATAAATTGCGATGTACAGTTCTTTGTCCCGCAACTTATATGGCGGATTAGCCACAACGTGCAAACTGCGGAATAATTGTCTGAGTGCTGTCTCTACTGATGGAACGCCATATTGTCTGTCTTCCCTTTATTGATTACCGACAAATGATGTTCATATAATCGCCGCAGCTTTTAAGGGACCTTTTCTGTATAGCGGGGAAGTCGACGTGGTTATGTCGGCCACACCGTTAAAATCCTACAACGCCACCTTTGCAATACTGGCCGAGACGTTATGGCTAGCGGCAGTCGCAGTGCCACAGACTAAAACCCCGGTCACCGTCCAAAACCTTACGTGAAGACACCGCAGGGTCGAGTTTTGGTCATTGCTCTGCGAAACCCTTAAAGGGAGCTAAGGGAACGTACCCATACCACGTGACCTATTTTTATAAATTTTTTACACCCCTCCCTCCTCTTGATGACCATCTGTAGGATATATGGCAATACCCCCTCCCCCCTCCCCCTCTAGTTTTGAATATACATATATAATACTAGCTGATATTCGCGACTTCGTGCGCGTTGCTTGATATATTAACAAAGTTTTCGTTATGAGGCAGAGGTAGAAGAGACTTCCCCTCTCCTATGTACGCGCGCTACACCGCTTGCCCCACTTCCCCGCGGCAAGAAAACACACATCACTGATGACGTATAGTGCTTATAAAAATCATTGTTTTTTAAAACTTTAATAACTTTATATTAAATGAAGATATTGCAATATTTTTTTTTAGATAAGGGCCAAGAGTATTTTAAATAAAACTGAAAACTTAATTGAAATCTACGAGTATCCAGTAGATTTGACGTGATGCGCGAACAACTGCAGACCTCTATTAGTCTAGTCAACAAGTTAAAAAACGTGAAAAATAGAAATAAAGGTCCTAAAAATATGAGCGAAGGCTCATTCGATTTGGAATCGCCTCTAGAAAAATGTTTTTGAAGGATTTTGGTGCAAGTAAAAAATTGCAATTGTTATTAACAAAATAACATGAAAAAAATGATATTTCGTTTTTTGTTAATAACTCGAAAAATATTAATATTTAAGCAATTTTGAAAAAAAAGCTCGTTAAAGAGGAGGAAATTTCCAATAAAAAAGTCCTAACTCTCGTCAGCCTGTTTGCTGTCCTACAGCAATAAAAAAAAAATACGAGTACATATAGAAACGGATAGGCAACCACGAGTAACCCACCCTGTTAAGGTTTCCAAAAAGAATCCTAACTAAGAGCTTGAATACAAGCAGAATTATCCTTGACAATCTTTAAACAAAGAAATATAATAGGATAATTCATACAGCGCCATCTAGTTCCAAAGCAGCCGAGCACTTGGGTTATGGATACTAGACAACAGATATAGATAAGGTTCAAGCGGAAGATCAGCGCTGGCCATATTGACCAGCAAATGCTGAGCTGAACAAATAATATATCTAATTATTTAATTTCCTTACCTTAATCCAGTATAATAAATAGTTCCTAAAAGCACACAAATAACAACTTATGTGTTTTAGAAACTACTTTTCTATTTGTGTAGCCTATATAATAATAATTTAAAAACTGGTCACTTGATCCGCTGTAGTAACAACGGGTATACAAGAGGTGTGGGGGTGTGTGTGTGTATATTGGTTAGTACATTTTGTATCAACAGTTTGCCTTTTTAAGGCGTACAATATTTACAAAGGTATTTTTATGTTGGAATTATAATTTTTTTATAATTGTTTTATTAATTTGAAATAAAAAATATACAATTGAATTAATTTTAATAAATAAGAAAAAATAATTTAAAAGTCATTTATCAAATTAATAAAATAATAAGTATCAATTTTTTTATGTCCATTCCATAATAATTTGCCCTTAATTAAGAAACTTGTCCTTCAGATATTCATCTAAGTTATAATCACTTCTTCTTCTCAATTAACATATTTTATTACAATTTGTTTTTAAAAGAATGTTCCGAATTAATATTTTGAAGCAATTTGGACAAATGTTTCTTTTCTTTCTATCTTTTTTAAATATTGTTTATATACTTTTCTTTTGTAAATTATAAATAAAAATGTTTATTATAAATACACATAATCGAATCCGTGAGCCCCGCATGCGTTTCGACGCGTAGTGCATGCCGTTGCGCAAACGAGATCATCGATTATAGATTCGATTATAGAATCGAAATATTACGCATAAATAAAATACAAAACCATTATACTAATAATACATAAAAGAGACGATCTATCACCATATGCTGATCTACAATCTGCAATTCTGCACAACTGTGCATTATCTAATAAAATCCGCTAACTAACAATGAAACCACGCGTCTTTCACAACCGTTATTGTAAACATTGCAGTTTAAACGATATGCATAATACCGGGATACACGTTTACGCCACAAAAGTATAAGAGCACAGAACTAAAATTCATGTATGTATGTATTTCATTTTTATACCTACACTCTCAATCTTTTTTTTAATAATAATAATCTTTATAAAATAATCTTTTCAATAATTATTTTTAAAAGTTTACAATAATTTTTGTATATGATTTTATTTGTTTTAGTAGGATTTCGCCTGAAGTAACTCTGTCTGTGAAATCTGTGAGCTAGCGAAAGAACTCAAAAATGTAATAGTGTCTGCATAATAAACATAAACATACAGGCACAATTTACCTACTGTACAACTTATAGTAAGTCCTACTACTGTACAACTTATATATTTTTCGTTTCTTATTCTTCTTTTTCCTACCCTTATCCACATTATAAGGGGTCGACACAACATGTTATCTCCTTCCACTCTCCTCTGTTAGCCGTCATCTAAACATTCACACACTCTTTCACCATATCATCTTTTACATAATCCATCCATCTTTTCTTTAGTCTACCTCCGCTTCTGTATCCATCCACTTTAATTTCTACTTCCCTTCGCATTACAAACATTCATTGATAAACAAATATATTATACATAGTCTCCTAGATACGGGGTGGGAATCAAAACTATGATCCAGGGTGTGCAGGTGTTCCAAAGTACGAAAGCCAACGGCTTTGGCTACGGCAACGCTATGGAGGACGTTTATCAAATTTTGAAATCTCATGATGGAATACACAAACAACCTAATGATAAAGTACAATTCTATCGTTATTTCTAATTCGAACTTTCGTACCCTGTATCTTCAACAGATTCACGTTTACACTAAAACATTTACAAATGTGATGGATATCGACGAATGCAACATGGATGATTTAGTTGTATGTCGGTTGTTGTAATGGATGAAACTTGATTTCTGCATTTGTAATCTTTTGTGCTCGAATAATAATCCATATACTTTTTATTATAAACAATAAATAACCGATCGTGTTTACGTTATAGAAGTACGGTGCAAATTGTAAATTTTAGCCCTTCTAATGACCTAAACACACTCATTCCAAATATATTGACATTGACTGTGAGGGATTTCTTCCAGACAATCTGCACATAATGTGGAATAAGGTAAGGAAAGACATTTTAGATTTTAACACATACATTATATCAAATATACAGAAGAGGAGGAATTAGGGAACCTTTTAATAAGGCCTGAAGTCCGTCTGGATGGCGACCACCTTTGGTCTTAAGTATGCCGCTATAATAACCTTGTGTTGTGTTCCGGCATTAGTGACCGAAGTTCCTGTACCTTTATGAGATAGCAGCGTTCGCGATTCCACTGGCGTTGCAAATACCTATAGGCGACGGTAACTGCTAAATCCTAAGCGGGCCGTCAGCCTGTCTGCTGTTCTACAGCAATAAAAATATATTATAATATGCATTTTTATAAACAGTTTTTCTTTATTTTCTTTCAGCATTTAATATCAGTTTCACATGGAAATGCATTAAGATAAAAATTTCATAATATTTATTATCTTGAATCATTCAAATTGTTTAGATAAGATAAATTCACCTCATGTCAAGATACGTGATAAGCTTCCCAAAATAGTGAGATATCGTGGCATCATCAGAAAAAATAACAATAGCCTGTATCTACTTAATAATATTAAAGTCAGCACTATTAGTACTTTCCTTTTTAACGAATAACTCACATTATGGATGATAAATTAAACATTAAATGTCAAGATGTGACTGAGATTTTGCTACTTTTTTTTACTGTTGAGGAACAGCTGACAGGCTGACGGCCCACTTAATAATAAGCAGTTATCGTCGCCTATGGATGTTTGCGACACTAGGTGCACTGCGAACACGCTGCTATCACATAGGGATACAGGATCCTGGGTCACTTAACACAATTCAAGGTTATTATGGCGGCATACCTACTTATAGAGCATGGGTGGCCGTCGGGCTTTTACGACAGGCCGACCCCGGCCGCCGCCGCTTAGTATTCTTACTTCACCCCTGCACGGAGAAGAGTAAGACGTGTCAGTAATAATACACCTCTTGCGTGACATATTGATGGCGCTACTGTCTGTCTGCTAAACTCGAGCTACAAAAAAAGAGGCGCTGGTGCTACGCTGTCACCCGCTGCATATGTTATCAAGGACAAAGTTCAGCCTGCAATACACTTCGTATATTATGTCGCTGAAAGTATATACAGGTGTCTTTATAGAAATCAGCGCACCGACAGCTGTGCAAATTTAACGAACATTGGCTAGAACGAATGAAGTCATCGATAATTTTGATGCTTCCCAAATTTTTAGGTAGACAAAATGGAACTAAACTTGTCCCGACCAATCGGCAAAATAATTAGAAAATTATAATAGTGACATAGTCTATGGAGTCTAGTGGAGTCAGCACTTGGCAAATATAAAAATAAATATGTTAATCATATGCATCTTAAGAGAGAGAAACCCCAAGTTCCTATTGCCACCCTAGATATCACATCTAGGTACGTACATGATACCTACATGTTCAAGTGTACGTGGTAATCCACGTACGTACCATATTGTTATACCAAAATAATAATTTTTAAACTATAGTACCACAAACTGTGTGTATAATTTGACCCCGATGTGATTAATACATAACTCGTTTCGTAAGTTTGAACTAACATTTAAAATTAGAATTATCAATAAAAAAGTAACGGCTACATGTAACGAAACTAATCGATATAATTAATTTTACATTAGTCCTTGGGTCAAGGAAACGTCGACTAAGTTCACGGCCGTAGAGAACCGGCAACTAAAAGAATAGAGGGAGCCTATCTCAATTATATGGAGTTTAAAAGGCAAATAATGGGTATTCCGTTAGCTCTGAAACTGAAAAGAAACAGCGGTTTATCTGTGTTGTTATAGTAAGTTCTCTCCGTGCAGGTGACGCGTTGTTATCAGCCGTAAGTGATCCAGGTTCCAATTCCCCTCCGCGAACGGCAGCGTATTAAAGGTGCCCCTGGCATTTCAAACATCCACAGGCTTATTGAGTGGGCTGAGAGTCTGCTGTAAAAACATTAGGTAAGCGCGTCAGATGATATCACGTCGCGCCAGGCGCCTGACATACAGGATGGTTTTAGTGGATATACTATCGGCCAATCGTAGTCTACTGTAAGATCTTCATCAAGTTTGCGCCACAAATCCCGGTCCTGTATGCCTTTCCATACCCAGCCACGACCTTAACCTAACTGGTAACCATGCGCAGGAGGTCTCTGAGTCGTGTTTATAAAAAAATATGTTTAGCTATATCTTTTCCATTTATTTTCTTGTAGCTTTTGAGGACTCAATAGATTTAGGAACCATGTTTTAAACAGGTTGTATAAACAATAAAAATGATAAGTAGTCATTAAATTCATTTGTCCAATAAAAGATGTTGTAGAATTTATTGTTTTTGAGTGTTACAGTATAAAACACAAAAGGGTGTCGAAGAGTCAATGATCTTTACTCTTCACCTCTTTGATCAAAGAAGAGTCATAGATCGCATCGTTGAAAAAAGTAGTAGAGAGGGTTTTTTCTGTGAAAGCAGACTTAAACTTCTGCACTCCCGCGTGGCGTTTATTATCCTGAACGAAGAGAAGGGAATAAGTAAAATGTAAAAGACGTAAATAAATTTGGTATGGGCCTAAAATCTATACTTTAGAATCATGGATCAAAAAGTTTTCTTAAATTGCTTTTTCCCCGTTTATGTATTAAATACACCTATGATAGTTTATGTAGTTGGATATAATATAAATATGATTTAACCACACTAAAGTGTAGGATTTTTTATCAGTAGCTTGACCTTATCCGAATTATTTGAGGTAAGCATTGTCATTGTCTTTCTCATTGCCATTTTATTCTATGTTGGCATGCCTCATATGCCATGTACAACACATGTTTTGCATCGCTGGAAGAAATTGGATATTTCTGCTTTAATTTTTTTGACTGATTATAATTAATTGAATAATATATTATTTATACGCCTTTTGGTTAAAACAAGAAAAGAACATTACCAATTTCTATGTAACATCTGTGCGTTTTTGACTCTTGTTCAAACAAATAAATGATTCTGAATTGATCGCTTTTAGTTAGCGTGATGATTACTTCTGTTTTAAATACGGTCGAAACCCCAGTAAAATAAGTGAAATTCAAATATGATAATAGATTTGTGTATTATACATGGCATATAATTAGCTCTACCTTTTTTATAATGGAAAAAATAAAATTTCTCGGACATTTGGCACGAACATGTCGCAGACATGGTGTACCTTCGTCAACGCAGACCTGTTCCATGTTGAATTAAACATCGCGCCCTGTGATGTCCAGATTTATTTTTAGTTTTAGCCAGCATTAAATAAACATGTTTCAAAAAGATAGCTGAGGATAAGGTTGTCAGGTATACGTTTCGAAGTCAACGGGTTAAGGTTTTATATTTTTTTATTTATCCAAAGCACGAAAAAGCCTTACATAATTATTATCACGATCCATAAGTAATTGTCATGGTCATTGCCAAAATGTCTTATATAATCTTACACGCGGAAAAATAAAAGTGGGTTAGAAACCTGGAAAGCTCTTCTTGTAGACTGGCGTCACACGGCCATAGCCGAAATAAGCCACTCCATCTCGTGCCTAGTGCATCGTAGAAGGCGATAAATTAATAACTTCTGTTAGACAACGGCTAACAGGGGAGACAATATGTTTTGTCGAATACATATAATATGGGATAAGGGCAGGAAAGAAAGTAAGCTCGTAGATAATAAAAGAGAAATACCGTGAAAGAATATTTCAACCAAAAAATAATGGTAGTAGATAAGTTAAATGCGGCCATTATAGCTGCATAAAACATCTTTAAAACTGATGGTCTTAATATATTTTTTATTAAAGGGAAGCATCCAATTATTTTTCACAATAATTTGAAATATAAAAAAAAAAACTAAAGCTATTGAACAATCTATGCTCTTAACACTTTAAGCTCCAGACAATCCTATCATACTTTCTAAGTAAAGTACGATCGCTTACATTTTTAATGAAGCAGTTCGCTCACTAGTTAAAATCCGCATTTCAGCAATCAAAATTTAAGAAATCCTAGACAACACTTATATATCAACAACCTACGTTGAGAAACAGCTAGTTTATCAGTTGTCTAGCACAATAACAGAATCGGTCTAACTTATTTGTTAGGTCTAACTATGTGAATTGTCCCAGTATGTTGATTAAATATCAATTAAAACTCGGAAAATAATTGAACGATTGTAATTTGGTTAATTACATCGTTAAAAAGGTATTCGTTACTGAGGGCATAGAAAATAAATGGGAAGTCGCCGGTAAAGTGAGATATTTATATTCAAGGCATAATAATATATTCTACCTGCAGCTGAAGTGAGGTTAGCTTATCTTAAAGGTTGTGAGTCGACGACGGACGGCCCCGTCGACGTCGAAGCGGTGGCGCTGTGGTTTCGCGGGGCGATGACGCGGATCTGCGATGCGTCCATGCCCCGTGTCCGCCAACAGTCCGCAAGGCGCCAGGTGTACTGGTGGAACGACGAGATCGCGCGGCTGCGCGTTGCGTGCGTTGCGGCTCGCCGTCAGTACACGCGATACCGGAGACGACGTCGACGGGATCCCGTCGAGGAAGACGCGCTGTATGAGGTGTACCGCGCGTCCAAGGAGACTCTGCGGCTGGCCATCGGCGACTCTAAGTCGCGTGCCAGGGAAGAGCTGCTGGGGTCCCTAGATCGGGATCCGTGGGGGCGCCCCTACCGTTGGGCACGGGGCAAGTTACGTCCCTGGGCGCCTCCACTGGCGCAAAGCATGCAACCCCAGTTGCTAGACGCGGTGGTATCGGCCCTCTTCCCTGAGCGAACGGGACACGTTCCCCCAGCGATGGCTTCGCCCTCAGCCACAGACTCTCCAGAGGAGGAGAGCACCGATGTCCCCGAGGTGACGCAAGCAGAGACGAGAGCGGCCGTGTCGCGACTCCGGGCTAAGAACACAGCGCCCGGACCCGACGGAGTTCCTGGTCGAGCTCTCGTCCTGGCTCTGAAGGAGCTAGAGCCCCAGCTGAGGGGGCTCTTCGCGGCATGTCTCAAGCAGGGTCAGTTTCCCAGTGTGTGGAAGGAGGGGAGGCTGGTCCTGCTCAGGAAGGAGGGGCGCCCCGCGGACTCGCCGTCCGCGTATCGGCCCATAGTGCTGCTCGACGAGGCGGGCAAACTTTTTGAGCGCATTATCGCAGATCGCCTCGTCAGCCACTTGTGCAAAGAGGGGCCGGACCTGGACAACAACCAATTTGGTTTTCGTCGGGGGCGCTCCACCATAGACGCCATCATGCGCGTGAGGGCCCTGGCGGAGGAGACGGTGTCCCGGGGTGGGGTGGTGCTGGCGGTGTCTTTAGACATCTCCAACGCATTCAACACCCTACCCTGGAGTTGTATTCGGGAGGCTCTGAAATACCATCGCGTGCCTCCCTACCTCCGCCGTATGGTAGGGGCTTATCTGGAGGGTAGATGCGTCACCTATCGGGGACGTGACGGTGCCGGTCGGCACCTCATGTCGTGCGGTGTTCCGCAGGGATCGGTTTTGGGACCGCTCCTGTGGAACATCGGCTACGACTGGGTGCTGAGAGGCGAGCTCCCGTCGGGCGCCGACTTGACGTGTTACGCGGACGACACGCTTGTCACTGCCCGGGGGAGCTCGCACAGGGAGGCGACGTTGATAGCCACGGCTGCGGTGTCACAGGTGGTGAACCGCATCCGGCGCCTGGGCCTGAAGGTGGCCCTTAACAAGTCGGAGGCCATGGTGTTTCATGGCCCCCGACGTGCGCCGGCGCCGGGATCACACATTGTGGTCAGTGGGGCCCGGATAGCTGTCGAGTCCACCATGAAGTATCTGGGATTGGTGCTCGACAGCCGATGGGAATTTGGGCCCCACTTCCGGCGGCTGGCGCCCAAGCTGATGGGTGCAGCGGGCGCGCTTTCGACGTTGCTTCCCAACTTGGGGGGCCCGAGCGCCGCCTGTAGGCGGTTGTACGTGGGAATCGTGCGGTCCATGGCCCTGTACGGGGCCCCTGTTTGGGCGTTGGACATGACGGCCAGCACTCTCGCCATTCTGCGCAAGCCGCAGAGGGTGATGGCCGTCAGAGTCGTCCGCGGGTATCGCACGATTTCCTACGAGGCGGCTTGCGTCCTGGCCGGATCCCCGCCCTGGGACCTAGAGGCGAAAGTACTCGCGTCATTATATCGATGGCGCGAGGAAGAGCGGGCACGGGGCTCGAGGCCGGCGCAGCGCCAGATCGCGCTGCGCCGAGAGGAGCTCCGTCAGGTCTTGGTGGCGGAATGGCGGCAAAGGCTTCTGCGCCCTACCGCCGGCCTCGCTACCGTCGAGGCGATCCGGCCAGTACTCGACGACTGGCTCGGGAGAAGGCACGGCTCCCTGTCGTTTAGGGTGACGCAGGTGCTGTCGGGGCACGGCTGCTTCGGCAAGTACCTGTGCCGCATAGACAGGGAGCCGGACGCTCGGTGCCATCACTGCGTCCACGGCGGGGAGGACACGGCGCAACACACACTCGCCGAGTGTGTAGCTTGGGAGGAGCAGCGCCGTGTCCTCACAAATGAAGTAGGAGGAGATCTGTCGCTGCCGGCCGTAGTGCGGAGGATGGTCGGTAGCGCAGAGTCGTGGGACGCAGTGGTGTCCTTCTGCGAGGACGTGATGTCGCAGAAGGAAACTGCGGAACGGGAGAGGGAGATCTCGACTCCCTTCCCCGGCCGCAGAAGGCGCACCGGGCGCAGGGGAAGGGCGGATAATGCCCTTTTCCGGCCCCCATGAATGGGTCCAGGGGCGAGGGACTTGGGGAAGTCCCCGCCCCCTATTCGATGGACCCGAGGCGGAGGCGCGTGCGGGTGTCGGCGCGCGCCTCTGAGGCGATGCACGGGGTAGTTAAACACCTCACTACCCCGTGCAGGAGACGAGGCCCGGACAGACCGGGCCAGCACTAGTGTGGGGCTGCGGAAGAATCTGGATTCCCGCGGCCCCGCGCGCACGTGTGAGGAGACACCGGGGTGGTGGTTTTAGCCGGTAGGAGTCCGGCATGCCCCTCTGCCTTTCCCCAGGCGGAGGTAGTCCATGAGGATTTCCCCACCCAGTAAAAAAAAAAAAAAAAAAAATCTTAAAGGTTGTGTATTCAATTAACTTGAGAACTGAGATGCCTGTAAAGCAACGAGCTTTTGGCCAATCTTGTGAATTTTTTATTACTTTCAAGAGCTTTCTGTGTTTATGAAGTAAGAGGTAATACAGTAATCGATACTAATATTGTAAAAAGGAAATATTTGTATTTTAATATGTTAGTAATGAATAAACAAAATAATTACTGAATCGATTTCAAAATACTTTTATTATTAGACATTAGCTAACTACCCCTGAGTAACATGCGCTATATTTATTACTAGAAAAAATTACGGATCCCTATGTAAGGTATAAAAAGATTAGCCATAAAATGTCTTTCATCGCATGCGCTGCGGAAATTATTGAAGATAGAACAAAAAATGTTCTACAATATTAGAGAACATATCGATATCTATAAAAAATTGTAATAACATATGTCAAACTATTGTAGTTATGTAACTATAACTTTTTTTTTATAATTTAAAAGTTGATAGAAATTCCGTCTTCCTTATCCAAATAAATCATTTCGTATTCAAGCCTGTTTCAATATCTTCTGGTAGAGAGCGTCAGTGCATTGAGCCTATCAATCGCCGGGTTGACATTGATGAACGCTAGGAGATCAATTTTTTAATGATGTGGAACACTTATTAATTAGCGTTTACCGTCGCCACGGATGTCTGCTATTCCCTGGGCACCGCAAACACGCTGCCGTCCACGGAGAAATATCACATGTCGTAATACGGTGGAAAATTTTCAACTGGAAGCTCATTCCACATTGTTGCTGTGCGCAAAATAATCTTTCTGGAGGACTTTCGAGTGCACGACTGTAGAGGCTTCTGACAGTGAGGATGAAGTTCATAAACAAAATGCTCATTTCCTTACACCCATCATAGAAAGATGGCTCAGACATAAAAGGCGGACCGGCGCCGACCTGGGCTAAGGAATACTTTGCTTACAAGCAAGACTATCTTTCTGTTGAGCCAAGCAGAAGGCGATAGACAGGTTGATTTTTGGTGGGTTACCGAAGAGTCCTACACATCCTTCAGCTCTTCAGTGGGGAACCTGTAAAAAAGCTTTTCCAGGAAAAGTATTGCTAAGTATGGTTCTTAGTTAGCTGATAAAATAATAGTCTGTGATTAAGTGACACTGCCCTGCAGTAACAGACGTAGTTGTTTCTGATGTAGAAAATGATTGAATGAACCCGGTCCCAACACATACTTCAAATTAGATTAGCATTGTGTTGTTTAAATGAAAATACTAGTTGTCTTAAAAAATCTTTATATTTTTTTCTTTTATGGTAACGAATGCTGTCTGTCCTTTAATCTGAAAATAGTTTTTGTTTGGGATCGATTAAAGCCTAATTAATATTTTTATAAAACCAAGAGGAAGCACTTCATGTATCCTACGTCATCTAGAATTAGAGGCATCTAAAAAAATGATTTCGACCTAAAATGTTTCTCGATCAATAGCACAAAAGCGAACGCTGAAGCTAGAGCTAAGGCCGACAATCATGTCAACTTATATAGGAGTCCGACATGAATTTAATAATTTTGTGACTCGGGACATCCTAATATTTTAGTGGTGATATAATAGACCGATCTGGGGAGTCAAGTCTAAATAAGTCTAGCATACAATCACGATTACAATATAATTATCCGTGAACGGGCGGAGTAAGGTACTAACCCCTTCAACTGCAGCCAGCCTGTCGTAAAAGACGATAAAACAACCCTAGCCAGGTGGAAGGCTCCAAGCCCGACTGGATAGAAACCACACCTGGTCTCTAAATATGATGCTATAATAAACTTGGGTTGTGTTCCGGTATAAGTGACCCAGGTTCCAGTTGCGAATATAATTAACGAATCAGAATGCCTGTGACGTTTATGAAAGGGTATGAATAATGTTACGCAAATATTACACGTATAATTCCCAGAAGTTTCGCAAGTGTTTATGCTAGTGAAATGTTGGGAAACCGTTTGGTATACGGTGCAATGTAAATGATGGGATGCGGTACTGAAAATGTTGATCTACGTTTAAATTGGGTCGAATATGATAGGGCTGGCATCACAACACTATCATAATTACCTGATTATAACACGGTACTCATAGAACGCATTTTCATATTACGCGATTTCAGTCCCTCGTATAATTTCACACGTTATATTTCTGTATGTACTGTGAAATTTATAATGATGTGTACAGTTTCGCGTACCTTAAAATATTCTTAGTTTGATTTTAATAAAACATACATACATACATATAATCACGCCTCTTTCCCGTAGGGGTAGGCAGAGACCACTTCTTTCCACTTGCTACGATACTTACATACTTGTTTCGCTTCGTCCACTTTCATTATTCCCTTCATACATGCCCTTCGGTTTAGGGTACTCTTGACTTAGGCTTTTTTCAAGACGTCCCTGATCTGGTCTTGAAACGTCCGCCTAGGTCTACCCCTTCCAACACTTCCATTCACACTCGTCTTATACACTTTTTTCGTCAATCGTTCTTCATTCATTCTCTCGACATGGCCAAACCATCTCAGCATACCTTTCTCAATTTTTTTCACTACATCTTCTTTCAGACCACAACGTTTCCTTATCTCACTATTTCTTATCCTGTCACTCAGTTTGACTCCTATCATACGCTCTCATCTTAACTGCATTTATTCTACTTTCATGTTTCTTCTGCCATACCCAACTTTTACTTCCGTACATGAGTGTCGGAACCAACACCCCCTCATGCACAGCCAGGCGAGCCTTGTTAGACACCTTCCGACTGTTCATGAATATCCGCACATATTTTATTCATAACATAATTTTTCTTAATATTCATTTAAATCATTTGTACTTAACGCGTTATATGGGGTCATACAAGCGTTATACGAGAATACTCCTACAACGCGTTTCCTATAACGCGGAACCAATCTACCGTGTTATAGGGGGATTACTGTATTAAGATTTTAACATCTAGCGCCTATTTCCAATTTAGATACATAAATTAAAAAAATTGATTGTTTAAATACAAGGGTATCTTTGGGGGAGGCCTTTGTCCAGCAGTGGGCGTCTTCCGGCTGAAATGATGATGAAGGGTGAATAAAAATAACTTATATCGAATAGATTTATCTGAATTATTACTGAAACAGTGGCCAGTTTTATTGTTTACTAGCAGCCCGTCCCAGCTTCGCACGGGTATTTAACAAAAAATTAAAAATTAAACCCTTCTATTTTTTTTCGGTCTCGGGGAAAAACCTCTCTTGACGGGTTATCCCGGCCCGGGGGGACCGAGGGATATAAGGGACTCCGGAAAAGATGTTCGACCCACTAAAAAACCCCGCTGTTCTCCTATCGTCTACGCCCGGGCCCACGGATATATGGCCTGCCGATCTCGTGGCCCGGGCCGGCGCCGGCCCACGCTTTGTCTTAAAGCGGGCCCCTTCTAAAGTGCTGGCGCCAGGGGGTCAGGGTTTCGTCCCCCCGGCGCTCTCTTGTAACAACTCTAGGAGTTGAGGGAGGCTGTGGAACAGCACGCGGCCTTTTCCCTCGCGGCAATAGTGCGGGCGGTGGATCCTCCCCCGAGGGGCCGCCCGCGGCCGTTTTCTACGTCGGCCGGAGATCGTTGCCCGCCCTCCGGCGCCGACGACGCGGCCTACGTTGGCGGGAGGGGAGTGCGGTGGCGGACTCCCGCTCCCGTTCCGCCGCCTCCCTTGCAGACACTACTGTCTCGCAAAAGGAGGCGATGGCCGTCCATCCAGGATCGCCCCCGACCATGGACAGAACCAGGGCCGGGAGTGACAGGTCCGCGGCCAATTCTGGACGGGACTCGCATCCCCGTCGCGTGCTAGTCAGGCGTGGGTACGACTACCAGACGACACTCCAGAAAAAGCAGAGTCGCCTGACGTCGTAGCCGGCCCAGCAAGACCAACCGACAGCGAGGATACAATTCCCGCCCCGGGAACACTCCCTGTGCAGGCGCAGTCGAAATAGGCATGGTTTCGACTACCAAATCAGGTCCCAGGGTAGAACCCGGGACCCCAATCAGTATTCGCAATCATCCCACCGGGGACCACGCCACGAACAGAGAGCTAAGTTGGAAAGGATGTAAGAGGTAGACGGAAAGAAAGGTAGGACTCTGTCGCCTCGAACGGAGAGGGGAGTGAAGCGACGGATGCTCGGGCACCTCGGGTACGCACACCCGTGCACTCCTCGGACAGAGGAGCGCCCCTGAGGGCAAACCCTTCTATTTGCGTCAGGTTACTAAAAAAATAAAATTATAAAGAAAGTTTGAATATTATTATTTTTATGAGCTTTTATTTTAATGATTTTTTTTGTTATTACTTTTTATTTATTTTTAGATATTTTTTAATACTTAAGTACTTTTTTTCTAATTTTTGTAAAAACCCCAGTGACGCACGCCTACATTGCATAAGGTGCTGCTTAGCTAGCCGAACAGGGTGAGCGGCTACCACGCAACATTTTTCTAATACTTACATTTTTAAACTCGTGATATCTTTCGAATGGAGTATCCGAATTGAATAATTCAAAAAGTTATATAAAGGTATTGAAACAGTTTTGAATATGAAGTAATTTATTTTGATAAGGATTAATACCAAGATCCAAATAAAGAGTCTTTTCTAGGGGCGGCATTTCAATTAAATTTTTAAAATAAAAGAACACTTATTGTGGCATAACTATAATAGTTAGACATATGCTGTCGCGACACTTTTTGTAAATAATGATGTGTTCTGCAAAGTTGTAGTACATTATTTTATTCTATCATCAATAGTTTTCGCAACGCACGCGATTTAAATAATATTTTAGGTAATTTTTTTACACTTTGGGTTACATTATTGGAGTTTTAGTAAGGAACCCTAATTTTTTTGATAATATAATATAGCCTATGTCACCCGGGGATAGTGTAGCTTCCCAACAATGAAAGAATTTTTTAAATCGGGTCAGTAGTTTCGGAGCCTATTCAAAGCAAACAAACAAACAATCAAATCTTTCCTCTTTATAATAGTAGTATAGAAGTATAGATATAGATATAGATGTAATGTAAAGTAAAATGACTTCCACTTGTCAAAAAAAGGATGATGAAGTGACCTCATTTATACGCTGAAACAATAATACATGTACCTCAATAAAGTACCTGGAATAAATAATATTTCACTGTGAAGTTATGGTTAAAAATTAAATAAGTTTTAATAGGAAATATGTGCCTAGAGGCCTAGGTGATCCAAAACAAATGGTTATAGGTTACCGTCGCCTACATACGCGTACGACAGTAAGAGTAAGGTGCTGCACGCTTCAAATGGGAGATAGAGAAGGGATAGAAAGAGAAGTAATCGACTTTTTTTTTATTGCTGTAGGACAGCAGACAGGCTGACGGCCCGCTTAGGATTTAGCAGTTACCGTCGCCTAGGGGTGTATGCAACGCCAGTGGCATCGCGTACACGCTGCTGTCCCATAAAGGTACAGGAACTTGGGTCACTAATGCCAGAACACAACACAAGGTTATTATGGCGGCATACTTAAGACCAAAGGTGGTCGCCATCCAGACGGGCTTGAGGCCCTACCACGTAGCTAGGGTGGGTTGTTTTGTCGCCTTTTACGACAGGCCGACCCCGGCCACAGAGGTTAGTATTCTTTCTCCGCCCCTGCACGGATAAAAAACGACTATGAAATAGGGCCAAGTACTCTCGTAAAAATATGATTTGCTCAAAGCTAATAATCTCGTCAGTTTCATAGGAACGTGGCATAACACCGATCCACCCAGTCAAGGGTCAACTAAGCCAGTCAAATAATTCAACGGCCTCTATGTATGGCGCAAAGGCTTTCAAATGTAGGAACGCCTGTTTGGATGGATAACATGTATTTATATACAAAATAAAGTATATAAGTATATCAAATATATGATAATACTTATAACACAAGCAGTCTGCTGCTTACTTTGGCACTAGATGGTGCTGTGTGGGTCATCGTAATATTTTTAATTCATTAGAAGATCAAAGACTTCACAGCCCTAGTAGAGGCACGTGTCGAAACTCACATTGCAACGGCCCACCAATCCAGATGCGTGCGCTGTGACCCCTTTCGTTTCGACACTGTCCAATGTTTGGATTTAGAGTAATTTAGCTTGTTTAAAGGAGTTTTATGGAAACCCAGTAATGTGACCCAAAAAGTTTTTATGATCTTCGTTATATCATGCATTTAAAAAGTTTTTATAGTTAAATGAACATAAAAAAACATGTGCGTCTCGGGACGCCCGGCAGAAGTGATAACTTTAGTTTAAGTTGTGGTTTAAGTTAATAAGTACTTTAGTATAAGTTAATAGTTCAACTTAGATTAGTTTATCTAAGTTGAACTATTTAATATTGAAATTTGCTTAAATGTTAAAAAAATACTTAAATGTTATGTATATTAATATGATAATGTAAGAAAAGGTTATTTATTAATAAAACCAAAAATAATTCAAAACTAACTAGTTTACAAATTTCCAATTTTTCCAATAACTGTTTCAAAATTATATTAAATAAATTTATTCCCTAATGTAGATTTTTTTGAAAGAAAAAAAAACAACTGTATTTCACTGTAATAAAGTCGCTATTCGAATAGATCTAGTGGGTTAGAGTGAGAGAGGATGAGCCTGCCTATGTCTACCGCTGCCGTATGCGTGAGAGAAAGGGAAGCCAGACAGACTGGCGCCGTAACGCGTTACGTAACGAAGAGGTTTAACCTCCCATAAGAAGTTATCACGTCAATAAACACATTCTGCTACCGATGAGAAATCATTGTTCTCCGTGTAGGCGTGAACTACGAATGACGATGAACCCTGCGGTTGGGGTCGGCCTGTCGTAAAAGGCGACAAAGCTACCTTAGCTAGTTTGGGGCCCAGTTGGATGGCAACCACCCTTGGTCTATACGTATGCCACACTAAAAAAGATTATTTTGATCTTGATATCATCTCTCCTCATTTACTGATTTAAAATTTAAAAAAATCTTAGTGAGACTGCTGATAAGATGTTTGAATTTGAATGGCTTGAATTAACAAATTGTACGAATGGCCACCGAATACACCCTTAAATAATATTTTTATTGCTAAGCACAGATTGTAAAGGTTATTGTCCTAATATATGAGAGAATTGGAGTCAATTGGCATCTTATAACATTGATTGCACTTGTGATTCACCAGATGTTGCTATCCGGACAAGGCCTAGCATTGTTTATTTGGCGCAAAAATGAGATGTATGAGCCAAATGTAAATATATACACAACTCTTTTTTGGTTAACTTAACAAATAAACTTTATTAAACTATAGACGGTTTTGTTGCTCATAGGGCTCTCTTCCAAACCCTGACTAAAGAATAGCTGACTGGCGATGCAGCCACGGGGGCTGCTCATGTGAGTTTCTGATGCTGTTTGACAATACGTCTAATACCACGCTAAACAGAAACGGACTAAGGACGGATCCCTGGTGTACCCTGACGGTGATGGGGAAAAGTTTTGTGTCGCCAACTGCAGTCCGAACTACGGAATTGAAATCACGGTACATGTCTCGGATGATGTTAATATAGGCCTGTGGAATCCCTTTGGATCACAATGCCCACCAGATTATCGCGCGAGGAATACAGTCGAAGGCCTTCTGCAAGTCAAGAAACAGACAATGCAGAGGCGTATTCTTCGCCCTGTATTTCTCCGCGACAGTCCTTAGGGCAAAAATAGGGTCCATTGTCTCGTGACCAGGGCGAAACCCATATTGACATTCCGAGACAAAGCACTCCTGTCGAATGCGAGAGTCGATAACCCTCTCGAAGAGCTTCATGGTGTGGAACATGACCTTTATACCGCGGTAGTTACCGCACTCCTGCACCGATCCCTTGCCTTTGAAGACTGGAGTAATGATACTCAACCTCCATTGGTTCGGGATCGTACCGGTGAGGAGTGTTCGGTTAAAAAGGTCGGTTAAAGTGCCCACACCACGAGAGCCCATCGCCTTCCAGGCTTCGATGGGGACTCCATCGGATCCAACAGCTTTCCGATTCTTCATACGATGAAGACAATTCTGGACCTCTGCAGGCGTTATCAGTGGCACTAGTCCTTGGTTCGGAGGAAGATTTGGCGGCTGCACCTCTTTATGCTGCTTGTTCAGCAGCTTGTGGAAATATGAGCGCCATCTCTCCTTCACCGCGAGGTCCTCGCATAACAAGTTGCCCCCGGGGTCTTTTAAACAGCGGCACTTGGAGATATCCTGTGCCGCTTTGACCCTGGAGCGCGCCAACTTATATATGAGCTTCTGCCCCTCAGACGAGTCCAACTTATCATAAAGTGGTTGTAAGTGGTCTCGTCTGGTTCTGGCTACAGCTTTCTTGGTGGCGCGTTTGGCATCTCTGTATGCGTCGCGATCTTTAGGAGATCTGGACGCTTGCCACTTCTAAAAGAGGGCTTTTATCGCCCTGGTCTCCCTCTGGACTGAGTCTTTCCACCACCAAGTCTTCTTGTCACACTTGCGTCCGCCCTTAGACACGCCAAGCACCTCTCTCGCCGACCCAAGGATAGCCGCCTGAATCCTGTCCCAGTAAGTTTGAACCGGTTCGCCCTCACCTCCGGCGCACTTGTCGCCGATGGCAGGCGCGAACTCCTGGGATTTGACTTCATCAAGCAGCCACCACCTGATTCGGCGTTGAAGGCGGTCGACACATTTGCCTTTGGGCTTCACGCAGAGGTCCATGACAAGAAGACGGTGTTGTGCAGTGAGACTCTCGCCGGGTATGACCTTGCAGTTGGCTACTTTGCTGATGTGGTGTCTCCTAGTGAGTAGGAAGTCGATTTGGGTAGCATTCCTCCCGCTCTTGTAGATGATGAGATGCTCGGGTCTCTTTTTGAAATACGTGTTCACGATGGCAAGGTCGGCAGCCGCACACGTATTGAGGATGTCCTCCCCTTCCGCGTTGCGGCTACCGTACCCAAATCCACCATGAACACGATCAAATTCCCCACATTCATCACCCACATGACCGTTCAGATCATCCCCCAAAACGATCCCCTGTGATAATGGGATTCCACGGAGCACTTCTCCGAGTTGATTCCAAAACGCTATTTTATCGGCGTCGTCACAACCGGCCTGTGGCGCATAGGCACTTCAAGTGAGTAACTACCCCATCGATAAGCACCCTAACGATCATAAGCCGGTCGCTATGACGATTCACTTCCAAAATGTCGTTCTGGAACTCCTCTGAGAGCAGTATGATGATTTAATATCATTGTATATAATTTAACTTAGCAATTATTCATTCTAATTGACGTAAACGTTAAAAAAAGCAAAATCTGTTTACTTCTCATTGTATTTGTTTGTTTCTGATATATAGTTGTGTATGTCGTCGTTGTCAAACAAATATCTGTTATATGCACTTTTTGATATTTTACCATTTTGACTTAATAGTCAAAATGGTAAAAATTATATGAGAATGTTTTTACTTCATACCATAAAGTTCAACTTTTTGCACATAGCAGATATTAGTTTGATAACAACGCTATGCTAGACTTTCGGACAACATGTGCGTGTATTCGTTGACAGTATTTTTTTTCATTGCTAATATAAAATTGCCTCTCATTCGTTTGTATGTTTACATGACTTCTCTGACCGGTTATTATACTATTTAAAATGTAAAAAGTCAATGTTGGAAAATTAGTGTTTTGTCTTTTTTTTATTGCTGTAGGATTGCAGACAGACTGACGGCCCACTTAGAATTTAGCAGTTACCGTCTCCTATGGATGTTTGCAAAGCCAGTAGCATCGCGAACACGCTGCTGTAACATAAGTGTACAGGAACTTGGGCCACTAATGCCGGAACACAACACAAAGTTATTATGGCGACATACTTAAGACCAAAAGTGGTTGGGCTTGGGGCCCTACCACGTAGCTATGTTATGCTATGGTGGGTTAGTTTTCTTTCTCCGCCCTTGCACGAATAAAACGTGTCTTAATTATTATGAATAAAAAATAAAGAGAAATGGGCAAAATAGTAGCAAAGTGGAATCCTAGAGAAGGAACAGGATACACATGCAGCAGAACTTGACAAAGAAGAGAGTAGAGTGTATTAAGAGCGAGTTCATTTTAAGAGTCTAGAGAGGGCTTATGCAACAGCAAACCAAACTATGCTGATGTCTTCATAAATAAAACAATTTTTATTTTTTCGGGGTTGGGGATTAAGAGAATAAGTCGCAGCTGTAAATATATATACGAGTACATATTTAACTACCAATGCCTACGGACAAAAAGCTATGGTCCCGGAAGTGCATTGACGCCTTAGAGTAGGTATACATCTAAGATTGACGCATGAGTTGCATACAAATTTTGCGCGGTGACTACCTGACCTCTAGCTTCGAAATGAATATGTATGCACTTTATCATTGATTGTAACTATCATTTTAAACTTTGTTTATTTTATGTTTTAAAAGGAAGTATATAACACACAGTAACAAATTATTGTCCAAATACATTAGTACATTCTTATGTTATACATATACCAATAAAATGTATACGAGGAGCTCTCTCTTTAGCA
The DNA here is from genome assembly GCA_963693495.1 of Malacosoma neustria. Lineage (NCBI taxonomy): Eukaryota > Metazoa > Arthropoda > Insecta > Lepidoptera > Lasiocampidae > Malacosoma > Malacosoma neustria. The sequence continues at coordinate 3,682,358 of OY856386.1, forward strand.
GGGGCGAATTAAGAATGCTGATCGGTGGGCGTGGCCTATCGAAAAATAAAATAAAACAATCCCATGTGGTACGAAAATACGACGGTCTTAGCCTAAACATGTCAATCACTAGGAATGTACCTTCATGATGAACTTCCATCTCATCTTAGAAGTGCTCGTGGTTCATATTTTGAGTCGATTTCCGGTGCTCTCACGAGTAGCTAACAAAACTGTCTATGAGTTCTTGTCGTGCGGTAATCGAACCTTGTTCAGATCGTCATTCATAACCTTCTTTAATAAGGTGCAACTTAACTCTATCAATTAGTCAAATACAACAATTAATATTACCTTCCTATGCGTAATTTCTATTTATAGTTAAATGATTAATTAATTTAAGACAACATTAAAGCATGAATCTAGCTGCTTAAATATTAACTCAAAATCAAACGAATGTATAGAATTTAACAATAGTTATTAGAGGAATAAAAGATCAAAGAGGTTTTAAAAATGTAAACAACGTGCAATTAATTAACTAATGAAATTCGTTCTGAATCTTTTGTCTGGCAAAGTAACCTTACAATTTGGCTGGCGTCATCCAAAGTGTAATACCTATATTTACGTCTAGTGCATTAGAGATTGCCACAAACAAATTACGTACAGCCGCAAAACTACGCTTCGAGGGGCTCGTGGTTACTTCTAAACGTCGGCCAACTATGAAACCACAGTCACAAAAAACTAGAGATCGTAGAAGCTTCATAATCGAGACACACGGAGGCAAACTCAATATCGGAACATACTGGAAAATTCTAGACTAGAGAATCCATTATAGTAAATCACTTTATATCTCTTTTATTGCTTCATAAAGTAGAAAATACTCCTGATAATAAACAGTGCTTGGAAATGTTAAATGTAATAATAACATACTTTATTGTACTCATTTAGATCAACTTTACAACAAGATTAAAAATACAGACAAATAAAGTACAATCGCCGGTTTCATCGGAGTGAGCTATTTCTTCCAGAGAACCTCTTGAGAGGATTTATTAGTAAATAAAAGTGGGCAGGTTTTGACAACACGCAACGTGAAACAAAATAAAACAATATTTATAATAAGATATATTAAAATACACACACACACACACACACACAGACACATACATACATACACACACTAATAGATATATATATATATATATATATATATATATATATATATATATATATATATATATATATATATATATATATATATATATAATAATAATAATAAATTGTTTATTGACATATATAAAAATCCATAACAATTAAATCATTGGTCCCCAAACTAGGTTGACTTGTATCTTGGCGACCCGATTCCGATTGATACAATATAATCTATGAATTTACGTAAAACTAAGCTTATTTCTATGTTCTTATTCTAAAGGTATATATATATATATATATATATATATATATATATATATATATATATATATATTTACTGTTGTAAGATTTTAACAGCCTTTAGCGCGGCAGTGCGTAAATGTGCGGCGTGCGTAATTTTTAAAATACAGCTATTGAAATCCCCCATGACTATGGTATGAGTGTAAGAAGGAACGTACATTTCTAGGAGATTATCGAAAGATGAAAATAAATTTTGCAAAGATTCCCCGTGAAGGATCCGAGTAAAGTTCCACTTCAACTAGAAGATGTTCACCGGCGTCTGCAGGTGGCGGCTGACCTGACATGTCTGAGTTTAGAGAGATATGATTTCTTTAAGATATGAATAAATTTACAATTTTAGATTTTATTTTCTGTATCAGACTTTTAGGTAAATATAGTTCTGAAGTCCCCGAGGTAACCAGGCCAAAACGGAAGAACAGTGAGGCTACGACGTTGGTAGCCTCTACCAGGTCATGCAGTTTGGGGCCTTTTAGGATAATTTTTGTGTTATTGCAAGTATGCAATTATGTTATTATTGCAAGTGCTTGATCCCATTTCTCCTAAATAAGTGTATTTTATTTATTTCTTTCTTTCAATTTTGATTCTGATGATGGATGGCCTTTTAACTCTCTCTGATCATAAAAAGCAGAAATTCCTATTTGGAAGCACCATATCTTTGAAGCATGCCAAACGAACCGTGTGGAAAACCTTTGCGTGCAGGTAGATGAATGAAGATGATGCTTCACAAAAGTTGTAAGTAATTTTTAATTTTATACATGTTCTTTTTTATTACTATATTTTTTATATTTGTCTTTATTATAACAAAAACCTTAAGGGTTTGACGGTGTTTACGTGAGGCTCCCCTCAAAACTAGCACACTGACTCTTTTCAGCCAAAACGACATACTTAATAGCCCAGTCATTAATAATCTGGAAAGTATTGCGTGTGGTGTTTGTCACAAAACTAATCTTTCGTCTAGTTGAATACTTGAGTTGACAGCCCTAGCTCGACCGGCGAGTGTAGGTATTAAATAGAATTTAATTTCTGTACTCTCAAGGCTTTTAGTCGTAGTTCTGCGTAATCTGATTGCCTAGTTTCAAGTTACTTATTGTTCTCCCAATGAAAGTGCACTGAACCTTTCTCCGTGATAATGGTACGAGGAGTCATTGTGCCATTTGTTACGCTTCCGGTACAATGGCCGTTCAAGAGATTTATTAGAATTAAAATTTCTAAATAGTGTTCCAGAAAAACATATTCCTTCTCCACATTTTTACGTCCACCCAGTCAATTCCTATCTCCTTTTCCGTTCTTGAGACCGCCCACCTATTAATTGGGGATTCGCAGCGGTGTAGTATGGGACTCCTATACAATGCCGTGCGCCTTCACAATTGATAAGAAAACGCACGTGGGTGGTATATCCACTAATATACTTTCGCGGTGCCCGGGCAAATTCTTCTTGCTAATCTAACCTATTTCTTCATTCATTTTCTGTGCCATTTTTTTATCTTTGTTTCAATACCAATTTTTCCAACATTCCGTATTTCCCCACTTTTGAGAATGTCAATCATTTAACAATCGCCGTGTTACAAACGTCAATAGACAATGATATTTTTATTGCTGTGGTTGCAGATAAGCTGAGGGCCCACTAAACAGTAAGCAATTACTGGCGCAGATAAACGTTTACCAGACGCCAGGGGCAACGCCAACACCCTGCCGTGAGCGCGCGCGCGGCGCGCGCGCTCGTGTGTGTGTGTGTGTGTGTGTGTGTGTGCGTGCGCGTGCGCGTGTGCGTGTGCGTGTGCGTGTGGGCGTGTGTGTGTGTGTGTGTGTGTGTGTGTGTGTGTGTGTGTGTGTGTGTGCGTGTGTGTGTGTGTGATGTGATCACCTTGGATCACTGTTGTGTTCTAACATAATTAATCCAGTTGGATTACTTATGTTGGAACACAACACAAAGTTATTTTGGCTGCATTTTTAGGGACCGGGATGGTTGCCACCCAGACGAGCTTGGAGCTTACCACCCCCATCTGCAGAGGTCAGTATTCTTACTGTAGCCCTACACGGAGACAAATGATAGTTATTTTTTAATGCCACCCTCCGAAGGCAACATAAAGGGCTTGGTACTGATTAATGTTAATCTCGTATTACAACAGGGAAATGCACTGTGACATAATAGCGTCACCTAAATAATACAAGACAGAGGTGACCTCTATTACTATCTCATTACAATATGGAAGCCTTTGCAGTGCAGAGCATCCACCTTTATTGAAACGAGGCTTCAAGGACATTTATTACATTACTTAACTTATTTATTAATTTTATATTATTAACCGACTTCAAAAAAGGAGGAGGTTATTTTTATTAATAACTTAGTATTTCTCTGAATTGATGAATGAAGATAATGTCTGCAGTGGAATGTTAAAGAAGGCACCCGTTAACATGGGCGTTGTAAAAGAAATGAGTACGGCTGAGGTTAGATTGGCTGTAGATAGTATGCCAAATGGCAAGTCTGTAGGACCGGATGAAATACCTGTGGAAGTATGTAAGTTCTTGAAAGCTGATGGATGGAAGTGGTTGATTTTGTCCTTTAATAAGTTGTTGCAAGAAGAGGCGATCCCTGATGCATGGTGCAGTAGTACGCTAGTGCTCATTTTAAAAATAAGGGGCATGTACAGGTTTGTAACAATTATAGAGGATTAAAGCTCATATCGCACAGCATGAAAATTTGGGAGAAAGTAAGAGTTAGGCGACTACGAGAGGAGAGCGAAATATGGGAGAGCCAATTTGGTTTCATGCCCGTGCGAGGGATTACGGATGCCATGTTCGCACTTTGCCAACTGTGCGAGAAAGAAGTGCACATAGTATTCTTTGACCTCTAAAAGGCATATGATCGGATTCCTAGAACAGTTTTGTGGTAAGCTATGAAAGCAAAAGGAGTGCCTATGAAGTACTTGTATCTTATTCTTGTGATGTACGATAAGGCAAGTACACACGTCCGGTCCCTAGCTGGTGTCACAGACAAGTTCAATGTTGCGGTGGGTTTACACCAAGGATCGGCTCTTAGCCCTTATCTGTTCTTCCTGGTGGTAGATACAGTAACATCAGAAATACAAGTCCTTGGTATATGCTCTTTGCCGATGACATTGTGCTGGTTGGAGAAAATCCTCACGAGGTCCAGAGCAGATTGACTAAATGGCAGGAGAGATTACAGGGTGTTGGGTTAAATATAAGTAGAGCCAAAACTGAATATCTATTTTGCGATTATGGTGGAAATTCCGACTTCACCCCGATTACCTTAGGAGATGTGGTACTGCCAACTTGCTCCAACTTCCGGTACCTCGGATCATTAATCGAGAATAACGGTGAGATAGGTCGAGATGTGAAAAACAGAGTGAATGCAGGATGGATGAAATGGCGACAGGTCTCAGGAACAATTTGCGATCCACAAGTGCTGTTTAGACTTAAAGGTAAAATTTATAAGTCCGTTATAAGACCTGTCATATTGTATGGATAAGAGTGCTGGACCACAAAGGGGAAAGATGAAAGGTTATTGCAAGCAGCAGAGATGCGAATGTTGAGATGGAGCGGAGTTACAAAAATGGATAAAATTAGAAATGAGAAAATTAGGGAAAGTTTGAAAGTAGCGCCAGTGGTTGAGAAGTTGGAAAGTAATAGGTTAGCCTGGCGTGGCCATATACTGCGAAGAGAAGAGCGTCATGTAACAAGGAAGATGTTAGAAATGAGAGTGGATGAATACAAGAGGAGGGGTAGACCAAAGAAAAGATGGATAGATTGGGTAAAAGATGATATGGTTAAAAAAGGTGTGAATGTTCAGATGACGGCTAATACAGGAGAGTGGAAGGAGAGAACATGTTGTGCCGATCCCACATAGCTTGGGATAAGGGCAGGATTAATAACAAGAGCAGGAGGAATTAATAGCTTTAGTAGTGCCTGGATTAATTTAGATAGATAGATAGAAAACTCTTTATTGTACTAAAAAAAGAAAAACACGTATTAAAAAAAATTATATAAAAATAGATAGCACAATGGGCGGTCTTATCGCTAAAAAGCGATCTCTTCCAGACAAGCCAGACGTGGATTATGCTTTGATATAAAAACATTAGGAAGCACATTAAATTTAATCAAATATATATATATGTTCTTATATTAGATTTATATATACATATATATATATATATATATATATATATATATATATATATATATATATATATATATATATATATATATATATATATATATATATATATATATATATATATATATATATATATATATATATATATATATATATATATATATATATATATATATATACACACACACATACACATACATACACACATATACATACATACACATTTATTTACATTTATTTGTATATTTATAATATTTAATATGAAGGATGGCTGACTGGTATGTAAAAAGACAGCGCAAACAATTAAACCTAGGGTCGCTAAAATTTTCAACTTTTTTGCATCTACCCCTCCTACCGAAGCCTAATGGAAGCGGGATGGCTAGACATTTATTACCCACATAATCATACGCCAAGCAAGCAGTTTCTGTCCAACGTGACCACAAGAGAAAAGGATACTCTGCAGTTTATCCACAAAGTCACGAATATAAAGACTGCCGCTGATGAGTTCCTAAACCAATTTTCCGCGAGATACATATTTTTTTTATTGTTATAGGATAGTAGATAGGCTGACGGCCCGCTTAGAATTTAGGAGTTACCCTCACCTATGCGTGAGTAACGCCAGTGGCATCGCGAACACGCTGCTGTTCCATAAGGGTACAGGAACTTGGGTCACTAATGCTGGAATACAACACAAGGTCGCCATCACGTAGTTGGGTTGTTTTGCCGCATTTTACGCCAGGCCGACCCCGACTGCAGAAGTTAGTATTTTCTCCGCCCCTGCACGGATAAACATATACACAGTTCCTGCTTATGTCACACCAGTACCAGCCACACTACAACCTTATAAAAGAAAAAGACTACTCATGGTCTTATAAGACTTATTATTTCAACTTCATAGTTATTTAGGGGTCACAAATAATACCAGTCACCACACGCTACGTGGCCCACGTGCTCTACATATCCCAGATACTTCACATGAATCCGTGCGGTTAATCGTATCACGACTTTTGGGGGCGGATGTGGGATCTGTAGAGTTAGAGGCTAAAAAGGTCTCAGCTAATTGATCTACGCTTTCACCCGGCGTACTACTACCCTCGTCCGCGTCTGCCAGCGTAATATCGTCAACATAGATGAGCAATCACGGAGACAATATACCATGCTGAATAAAAACGGACAAAAGATGTTTATGGATGGAGAAAGGTTTCGTATCGCCAACTACAGTCCGAACTAATAAAAATACACTTTTTTAGATGCATTGAGGCTTGACCTCTTTGATGATCGTGATTGCTGAAGACAAATATGACAGAAACTGCAGGCAATAGTTTCTATTAGACTGATAGCATTCATACTTATTGGTTGTACGGCAATATTGTGCGTAGTTAGAAATGTCATCAATAGCAAACAACTTTCCATTTGTGACATAACCTGTTAGTCCTGATTTTAGATTAGATATTAAATTAATAATTATGATACAAACAACGTTTACTAACTAGAACCTAAACTAAAATATAGTAAAAAATATTTATATAATAGAAGAAGAAAAAGTATTGTACAATCACATATTATAAATCCTTGTTTCTGGGAATCACATTAACGGTAACCACATTTATCTGTGGTACAAGTTTTATACTGTATTAAGGCTCGCAAAAAAGTAAGCAGGTATATATATAACGTGTTTTACTTTAATATAGACCTTAAAGAATTGCAACTCACATAAAGCGTTTAAAATTTTTTTTTATTACGGGCTTTTTAAATGACAATAAAAAGATAATGATCGCGTGTCACACGTGCAAAGTTCGAGGTTTTTTGTTGCTTATATTAATGGGGAGCTTTCAATAGTGGCACACGAAGATTGTACAAAAGTGAAATAGATGTTTATTGAGTAATTTTTTTACGGACGCGATCGTGAATTGAATCTTTCGAATTAAACGAGAGGTCTAACTCTCGTTTAACGAGAAGTTGACTAAAATGAAATATACATTATTGACTTATTTCCTTCAGAAAGCACCAGTAACGCTCGAATTCACCACAGAAAAGGGTGGAGGTTATACCGTCTCTATTTTTTATAGGGATAGGCCTATCATTATGGGACTTTTTTTGTTGTTTTTAACCTGGTTTAATTACTTTTATCAATATGTAATATATTATATCTATGTGATATCTAATACATATCTTGGTTAAATCGATATCAAAGCATATGCTAACGAGTGCGAATTATTTGATGAGCGGTCGAAAATCATAGTTCTGAATGTATGAATTGCAAAAGGATGCGATTACCAGCGTTTAATAAGTTCATTGTAGGTACTGCAGGGAGCCGGCTGCCGGTAAGTGAATGAAGTCTAAGGGGGCATTTCTACTCGCCAGCTGTGCAATGGAAACACAAAACACATCATATTTCGCCGGCTGCATCAAATAACATTGGACCCACCATTAGGATTTAATTTCTTTTAACATTATAAATGTGCCTGTAAATTGTTTTGTCAATTTGAATGGTTTTGATTCAATTTGAGTTTTTATATAGTTTTAAAATGTTAGTAAATAACTAATTAACTTCTTTACAATTTTCGAATGTACATAGTACTTAATCTTTTTAGTTAATGGCCAGAAAACTTACAACAGTAAGTTATCGAGCCCAGCCTGTGCATCACGAACTCAGCGTGTACCTCGTCAGACCAGTTGCGCCGCTCCCCCCGCGCCGCTCCCTCCGCACCGCTCCCCGCGAACAGCTGACGGGGCCAACAACAAAGAACACAAACCCAACCCAGACAACCATAACATTACACAATTCAGCGATAGAAAAACTTAATTACTATTATCACTAATTACAACGGTAGACGATGTTTATTGATTCGTACGTTCGACCTTTTCTTCTTACGTTTTGTTTTAATCAATTCGTAGCCATCTTTATTTAAATATGTATGAATTAGAAACCAATACATAATCAATTCACCGTTAGCTCGATTATTGAATTGAAACGAAATTGACCATGAACAAATATTGTGAAAGGTGATTTCAAGACCTAACTAAGGGCACCATACTTGCCTTTCTGCTCATCCAATATACGAAGGCCCTCAAGTTGTGGCACTCCAAGAAATAAGAGTCTCACAAACTGAGTATAAATTCATATAAATAATATAAATTGTCACGGAATCATTGTGCAAAACGCGACCGTCACTTGTGTCGTAGTTTTTTACCGACCGGTTGCTAGGATGCACAGACCGCACACGTCACAAATTACATTCAGTCTAATAGAAGACGTCCTCCATTTATTGCCGTATTTGTTTACGATAGGCTACATCTTATTTGTTATTTACATCACTTTTTAGTGGCCTGCTAACATAATAATCGTTGCACTGCCTGCGCACAATATTTGCTGCTCTTCTGCGTCAACAAATTTCAACAAAACAGTGTGGAGATCGGGAATACTCGTCATTGTTCGATGTGGCTTGCTTTCTCTGTCAAACACCCGCATATTGCGCGATATTTTGGCTTGCTCCCGCATTTGACAACTTTGAACTTTTTTGTTACTATCTTTATTCTGTAATTGACCAACAAGTAGGGCTAGATTGATTACACTTTTCTTAGAACTGGAAATCGTTTTCCGAGACGTGAACTCCTTTAGGGTACAAACAACATAAATCAATTTATTAATAGAACGCCTACATTTTTATTCATAGCAATATTGTTTTGTAACGAAACAATGTATTTATAAAATTAAAGTTTTTTATAACAACGTTGTATAATCAGCAACTCATGGGAGCTTTTTAAGTACTTATTATAAGTAAGATAGATTTCATAGTAACATGTCGATGGACAAATTGAAAAGGCGTATATGCAGTGAAAATGTAGAGAATACGGTCCTGAGGATTACATTGACGCGAATCCACTTTTTCACTCAAGTTTTTCAGCATATTTTATGCTTATAAAGCCCTGTATTTTTTGCATCCATCGCTCATCAAATCAAATTTAAATATTAAGTCTTTATTATATAAATGCAAGTGTGAGTCTGCTAAGCCTTCACATCTTGATAATTATGATCATCATGATTTATTAATATCTCCGTATATGGGCGGAGTAACCCCTGCGGCCGGGGTCGGCCTGTCGTAAAAGGAGACAAAACAACCCTAGCTGCGTGGTAGGGCCTTAAGTCCATCTGGATGGCGACCAGCCTAGATCTAATGTATGTCGCCATAATAATATTGTGTTATCGACTTTAGTGACCCAGGATTATGTACCTATGATAGCAGCGTGTTCGCGGTGCTCCTAGCGTCGCAAACATCTAAGCGACGATAACTGCTTACTATTAAATGATAAGTTGTTTTATAGTCTCAAATACAGTATAGTTTTCAGAGGTTTTGATAAAAGGCAGATTACCTGTCATCCTAAAGAAGTTTTGTTCCCGGAAGACGAAGTCGCGAACCAATACTTGTTGGCAATTAGTAATTAATTAGATAATTTGAATGACATTTATTTACAACATTTGACGGTTTCACTACTTTTCAGCAGACGTGTTCACATACTGATAAAAACAATATCAGTATTATTTTTAATACTGGAATTTTGAATTAAAAAAATTAAGCATTTCTATAAAAATTAAATATTTCTTTATTAAAATTATTGTATCTACGTTGTTGCTGACGAAATTTCTTTTACTTGTAACCTAGGCTATATTTGATATTTCTAATAATAAACAGCGGTCGCGAAAACATGAAAATTACACAGATAAGTCCCAGTTACATCTTTCAGGTTGAAGCCTGGAATCTACCATCATATTTTGTTCAAACAAAACTAAAAGATAGGCCTCAATAGCCATCTGAACCCTGAAAGGACAACTGCCAAGTTGAGGTTGCTATAATATGAATCCTGAAAATCTTGGTTGGGCTCTATTCACACTGGCATAGTATATTAAGAGTTATATTTTTTATAACTAAAGTTCCGCTGACAAACCTTCATCACTGTTCCCTATGGACGTATGCAATATTAGGCATCGCTAACATGATGTAGACCTTAAATTAAACAATTACACAGGCTCCCTCCGATATCATACTGCAATGGAAAAACCTCAACTTGAAGCTCAGTCCGAATCTGTAGAGAACACATGATCGTTCTTGAGAACCGTTTTGTACAGGAAAGACAAGGAATAAGAAGAGGTGAAGTGTAGTGCCATACTTATTTTAATAACAGTATCACAAATTAAAAGATAAGGGTTGTTTAATTATAATCTATGTTTAAGTTCACAGGTTATGTGTTTTTCTGCCAAAATTTGGCTGCATTACGAGGAGTCTTGCTTTTGCCTGAATTCTTCTTTGGTGCAGAGTGGGTTTCGGAACCAGCTGCTGAAGCATTATCTTCATTCTCAACTTGGGTTTTTAGTGTTTTCTTTATGTAGCTGATCTGGAAATAAATCGTACAAATGTGTTTTTTATACCACTCCTGTTTGATGGTAATAAATTCCAATTCTTTCAAGTCGACAACCAATGTGAATGTTGGTTCACATTTCTTCCACTAGCTATTACTAGTTTAAAAACAAACGTAACCTTAAAAATACTGCTGGTATACGACATATATAAAATGTTTAATATAAGTTGTGTTCAATATACTATATAGAGTTCAATTATGTGTGCTTAACAACATGTGCCTAAGATGTTTATTAAAAGTATATAATGCACTCATGTAAATCATAATAGTTTTAAATTTCCTGTCTAAATTTTATTCAACTTTCAATTTAAAGATTAATCAACCAATTCACATTGGGGCTGTAAATCAAGTTTCTCGCCCATAGGCCACTCTTAAAGCTTTTTGCTTTATTATACAGCTTGATGAGGCAATTAGCTGATGCAATTAGCTGTGAACCGGTGGTATGCCTAGGTGTGAACATATTAAGCTGAGTTTACAATGTCAGGTCAAAGAAACACTGTTTAAAAATTCATTTTATTACAACTGTTACAACAATTCTTTGTGCAGGGGCGTAGTAGGAATACTAACCCCTGCGGCCGGAGTCAGCTTGTCGTAAGATGACAAAACAACCTTAGCTATGTGGTAGGGCCCTAATCTCTTTTGGATGACAAACATCCCGGTTCTGTAATTATGGTGCCATAATAATCTTGTGTTGTTTTCCAAAATTCGTGATAAAGGTTCCTGTATCCCTACGGGACAGTAGCGTGTTCACGATTCCTTAGCGTCACAAACATCTATAGGCGACTGTAACTGTTTACTATTAAGTGGGCCATCAGCCTGTCTGTTAGCCATAGCCATAGAAAAAAAACACCTACTACACACCTCTTGTTCAATGTTCTGCTGGTGTCTTATAGCCTTTTGCTTATGGTGATTAGCCCTCTGGATGTGCCGATCCACTGAGTTTAGAACTGCTTCACATGAATTACACCAATCTGCCAAAACATCAGCAATACTTGCAGCATCTTCTAAGCGAGCATCTCGGCCTAGAGCTACGTCCACTTCAACACGCTTACATTCCTGATCTAGTTTACCATGGATTATATCTGTAAGATTAATTACATATAAATAACAAAATTGATGCTAAAGTGGTTAGTATTTGAGTTTAAATTAGAAAGACCAACATTTGATCACTATAATGAAACTTTTACACCTTTTAGGTAGGTTTTGAAGCTAGATATATAAACCTAGAAGAACATAAAGAAATATTGATGTGTGTTCTTGAATATAATTTTAATGTCCTATATCTGAAGGTAGGAGAGTAAAACATATTGTCAATGTATAAAAAATTCTTATATTTTTTTGATTTATTCTTTTTCTGTTATTCAACAAGCGAACTGGGTGGGAATGGCTAGTACATAACACGTGTCAAACTGTATGGATACATATCAGACATCAAAATTAAAACCTTTTTTGTTAAATGGTGAGAACCTATATGTCCTCATTTCCATTTCCCTGAGTCAGGTATTTTTAGCTTATACAACTATTACAGATATTTAGTCATTAATTTAAAACTCTTTGGTGAGGCTCTTACCATCTTAATAATTCAAAAATACCAACAGTGTCATATGGTATAAAAATGATCATAACAATCTAAATAAATTATTATGAAGATCACAAGAAGAATGGAGGACATCAGGGGAAGCCTTTGCTAAAAGGCAAGACTTATGTCAAGGATTTGGACAATTAGTTTTTTCTAACCTTATCGTACTGAATGTAAACTCTTGCACAAGTATTTTTGAATAAAGGCTATTATCATAAATTATCTTTACCTGCATAAATAGCTTCAATAATAAGATCTTCTAAGTCTCTAACATTCTTGATATCAAGTTCTTTCAGCAGCACACTATATGGAATACATTTCTCCTGTGTGGCTAATGTAGCAATGGTCAAATGCTGCAACTTTTTACACTGGGCTGGTGTTAATTCAAGATATTCCGATTTGTCCTTTAAATATTCTTTATATGTACCATATGCAAAGAGGTTCAGTGTTTTAAAATGAGTTGCATACTGGCCAATTTCTAACTGTAATTAAAAATGTAATTATAATTACATAACAACTTTTCCTTTTCTTAATCATTTTTAAACATTTTTTTATTGCTGTAGGATAGCAGACAGGCTGACGGCCTGCTTGGGATTTAGCAGTTACCATCGCCTATCGGTGTTTGCAACACCAGTGGCATCGCGAACACCCTGCTGACCCATAAGGGTACAGGAACTTGGGTCACTAATACCAGAACACAACACAAGGTTATTATGGCAGCATACTTAAGACCAAAGGTGGTTGCCATCCAGATGGGCTTGAGGCCCTATCACGTAGCTAGGGTGGGTTTTTTGTCGTCTTTTACGACAGGCCGACCCCGGCCACAGAGGTTAGTATTCTTTCTCTGCCCCTGCACGGATAAACATTTAGCTAAATACCTGATAGCTCAGTGTTATTACACTTGGTGACCAATCCATAGGTCCTGGGTTCAAATTCTACAATATTGTGCACCACTAAGGCAGTTTTGCTCGTCTAATGAGCATATACTGGCAGTGAAGGAAAACATTTGTCAGAAAATCTGCATACCGAGGACACTGATATGTGTAATCCGCTAATTTGGTGTGGCAGGTACACTTCCGTTCCCTCTTAGGGAAAGTCCAAGCTGAACAGGGGGATGTTATTATAGGGAGCCACTCACAACGCAACAGGGGGGATTATAGTGCTTAAGTGGTTACCTCACAACGACAACTAGTAGATATTAGTAAAATGCCATAAATTAACACCTATGCCATTGTGCTAATTGTTTCGGTACTTTATTTAATCTTAATGTAAGAGCTTTATTTAATCACCAACACTTTTAGTAAACTTTAAGAAAAGAGACTTAAGTCATGTAAATAAACAAATGAAATGCACAAATGAGTAAAATTTTGGTGTCATTCTAACCTCTTTGACATTCGGCATTTCTAATAGTTCGCCGAAGACATGAACTCCTGGCGCTTCCAGTACTTGTTTGATAAGTTCCGCACAAGCATGGCCTTTGGCTCCCTTGGCTAAAAGCACGAACTGTTCTAGCGGGTGGTTAGTGGAAAATGATAAAGATGACTGTTCCTCTCTTTCCATTGACATGGGATTCATAGCGGATATCTTTTTCAAAGGTTTAATTAGTAAAAACGCTACTTCACCAATCCGTAACAAATAACTTAAATAAGAAAAATTATTGTAACATATAGCTGTTCAAGATTTTGTAGGTATAGTATGTAATTATGTACCTATTGTTTTTCAGTTATTTTATTGACATATTGGTATGACATTGACACACAAAACTAGTAATTATTTATTGAAGCAATAATAAAACGTAACGTCAAAATTTATAACTGCATCATCCTTCGATCAACAATAGATTGTTGATCGAAGGCATCTTCTTTGATTATAAAAAAAAATCTACAGAGAAGTACTGATGACAATGCACTGCACTTTTACCCTTGCTCTTTTTAAAGTAAAAGATTGGATGCAAACAGGATCATTTACTTGTAAGAAGTACAACTCCTTATATAATTATATATATGTACTGATGGAAATATTACATATAACTTCTATATAATTTTATGAATCTTACTACGTCTAATCACGATTCTTTGTCTTGTAATATGGTGACATTGGTGACACAGCTATAAGCTATGATTTATGGACACAACACACATATTGTTTGTTTATCTTATATGTTAATGTATTAAAATTTTTATAATTAGAAAATAAAATGTGTTAACCTTGAGCTATGAAATTTTAATTTCAATCACAATAGGAATTGAAACAATAAAGAAAAATATTTTTTTAAATTTAGATGCAACAAAACGTGCTCATCATAAACTAAATGATTTTAACATTTTTAACCTACCTACATGTTAGGTAGGTACTATGTATCTGAATATATACATTGATAATATACATAAATCAAACTCGTGTTACGTTTAATAAATTTAAATTATGTTTTTATTCATACAAAATGCATTAGTGTTCAAAAAATGAAAATTAATGACTTTAACGACTGAATGCACACATAGAAAAAACTACAATAACCATAAAGAATAAAATGGCGGACAGTTTTTTGTGTGTGCGATAAAATAATTGTTTTCGTGAAATCGAGAGTTTTAGTAGAATTTACTTAGTTTGATCATGTTTCATGCAAACTATTTACTTTAATTAAACGTAAATATTCATTTACAATAGTTTTTAAGTGTGGATTTATTGAAAATAATGTGCGTGTCAGTGATGGTCGTAGCGTCGTTGTCTTGTGCCGCCTTAGGATTTAAGCTGCCTGTATCATTTTACGAGTGTCTGTAGTTGTAAATTGAATATTTTGTAAAGAAATATGAAATAAAAATGACGATAGCGTGCGAATACTAACGTATTGTCGGCGTTTAGTTCTGTGGGTGCGTTGTGCGTGTGTAGTGGTGAAAGCATACATACATGTTCGTAATGATTAAACTGTCATGAGGTCTCTGTTTACTATCAAATTGTGGATTTGTGTTAGTGGGTTTTTCATGTAGTGTGTTGATATTTTGTTTGTGAAAATGTGTATGCCTACTCCAAACAATGTTTCGGGCTTTGGGTACTCATGGGGTTTTACCAGTTCTGCTGATCTCACCAAAGGTGAGGTGGAGACCCCCAGCAGCTTGAGTTACACTCTGGGAAATACGGTAAGGCTGATGAAATGACCTTGTTTACAAAGAGACCAACAGATTTTCCATCAAACCTAAATATGCTATTAGAAATATTTTATATTTATCTTGTTACATTTGAAAATATATATAAATGGAAATAGTCCAAATTATTTGGTTTTTGATCTATAGCTTGCACTTGGGAGCTCAGGGTTCACTGTTATGTCTGTCATAGGACAAGACTTCAATGCTTATTTTATTTTTATGTATATGACTATATTTAGCCAAGAAAAAAATGGGTAATGGTTGAGCTGAAATTAGTTTTGCAGGAGGGATGTCTGTCTGACCCAACTGTTAAATGGAAACTAAATTTTACCCCTCTTTTGCTTTCATGTTTCACTTTTTAATCTTCTGAGGAATGAAATGGGGTGGCTATATTCTTTTTGCATTCAGCATTAGGTATTAATTTAATTTAACTTTAAATAAATATGAATGCTAGTTAAGTACCATGAACTTTATCCTAAGACTTGTCTTAAAGTGATAAATAAAAACATTAATATTTATTTGATTATTATGAAGCTGAAAAAGGGTGTCCCATTCCACAAGTTTAAGGGGACATCCATTAATTACGTGAGCTATTTTTCTTTTAGTTTAGACTCCCCCCCCTAGGTGAGATTTAGTGAGATTTGCCTGGACCCCCCTCCGCTTACGTGGGATTGGCGCTAAAAATATTTTAAACTAAAATTTATTTTTACTATTCAGGAAAATAATAAACTGTTCAGGTATACTATAATTAATTAATTTAAATTAAATAAAATATAAAGTAAAAAAACAGATAAAAACATATTTTTTAATATCTGTAATATTTTATATTTTTTGAAGGTGATGTGAGATTTTCGATTATCCCCCCCCTCGGTTTAAATGAGATTTGGTGAGATTTCATTGGACCCCCCCCATTCTGAGCTCAGTAATTAATGGATGTCCCCTAATAAGAAAGATAGGATACAGGATTTTGTGGAATAGTCCTCCTAGTAAGTTTTTTTGTTATTTCAGGTATCTCCAGAGACAACTTTAACAGTTATGTCACACAAATCTCCCCAAGTACAAGAGAAAGTAGGCACAGTGGTAGCGGTATCAAACTCTGGTCAAGTAACGAGGGTGGTTACTACAGGTACACCCATCACAGCCAGGAGAGCTATGTTTGTTTTGAATGATGCCCCAGGGCAAACAATTAATAGGGTTTCACAACAAAATCAAACAGCCACCATTCACAGTGAGTATATTAAAAAGAAAATGAGATTCATACTAATCTGATAACTTTGAAATAATTTTATATTAATAAATGTAAAATATTTATTAAATATATTTATAAATATATAATATATTTTTAAATATATATATATCTCCTTGAATAAGTTGTCTCTCTTATTCTCCTTTCTTGTATCATTTTGGTATGTAGGAGATGTGACAGCTATCTTCTTCCTCCATATATTTCAAAACTAATAATTAAACAAACAATGATATGAGGCGTGTAGTTGCAAAACCCGCTATATCAATATTTTGTTTAAACTCTTAAATTGAACTAAACCAATGCTGATTTAGTGGCATTTGATTTGAAACTCAAAATAAATGGTTGAATATAGAGGCAATAATATAGAGGCATTTGTGCAATAAAAAGTTGATAGCTATGTAGATAGTTTATAGTGTTTTAAAATGATATATCATCATTTTTCCCAAAAACGTTTTAGCGGGTTTTGCAACTACAGGACTCATATGTTTACTTCTGCTCCATCATTATCCTAGCGAAAATTAGAATCCATGACTATTCCATTTGTGAATGTGGTTTACATGAGAGGACAACCAAACATATATTTTTTCACCACCTTAACCTTTCTACCCCCACTCTATAGTATTTTGCCCAAAGAATTTCCTTGCCCTGTTAACACTATCGACCGGTTGTTTTTTATTCTGCCCCTTTCTGAGTACCAGCTTAGTTGCACATGCATTTACTCCCAGTGCCTGTCATTATGTTGTCTTTTTTCCTTTTGTTTCAAAGAAATGTAATATTATTGAAATACTTTTTTTTGCATTTATTTTATATAAAAGGGTCATTCATATAAACTAACATTCATAAGTTCAAGGTAATCCTCAATCAAGGTAAACCTTCCTAGGCTAGCAGTGGATAAGAGATAAGAATTGGAAACCGAAAAGCTGATAAATAGGCTAGCGGTCGATAAAGCTTGGCAATCAAAAAGCTGATAAATAGGCTAGCATTTGATATAAGCATTAGCAATTGAAAAGCTGATAAATAGAAGAGAATAGAGGTCAATAAAGTGTTAATTTAAATTTCCTCCTCAGCCTATCTTACCCTAAATCTATAAATATTTAATGCAAGTTCCTTGCTTTAAATGATATATATTTGTAATCAGTTTAACTTGTGCCACCTTGTCCTTCTCTGAAGGTTTTCGGAAAATATTTTTGGAGACTGTTTAAATTCAATTTACTAAAGCAATTTACATAGCAAAAATAGCTATTCCATCATACAACAACTCAACTTTTACTGTGACCTTGGTAAAATCAGTGCCAAAAGCATTGGAGCCATATACTAAAAACCAATATGAAAATAATAAATTTTAATAAATTATATAAAAATCTTTGTCACCAGCCGCAAACCTGACGAAGCCTTTCATGACACCATTGGGGCCTCTTCAACTTACACCAGAAGAATGCAATGAAATTTTAATGAAAAGGGCCCTACAAGCCCAGGGCATAGCTACACCGGTGATTGATGCATCACAATTAAACCATACACTACTTAATGGAGGCTTAAAGAGCTTAGTTGAGGTTACAAGTCAACAGAACCAAGCAGAGTCAATTCAAAACGCTACAGTACAACAGCACCATTTGCTTCATGCAAAACAGGAGCCCGGAACCACAAATAGCTCACCAAAAGTAAGTTTTATCACTTATTTTGATCTATGAAAAAATAATATAGTATGTCACTATAGAGAAGTTTAATGTTTATGAGGAGATATATTTTTTGTTTATTAGGTTATTGAGTCATCTCTTATCTGTGCTGTTATTTTTAACTATAATTCTTAAACATATTATCATCCTAAATGTTCTACTTATACATACATGTAAATAATTTTTTTTTTATTGCTGTAGAACAGCAGACAGGCTGACGGCCCGCTTAGGATTTAGCAGTTACCATCGCCTATAGGTGTATGCAACGCCAGTGGCATCGCGAACACGCTTCTGTCCCATAAGGGTACAGGAACTTGGGTCACTAATGCCGGAATACAACACAAGGTTATTATGGCGGCATACTTAAGACCAAAGGTGGTCGCCATCCAGATGGGCTTGAGGCTCTACCACGTAGCTAGGGTGGGTTGTTTTGTCGCCTTTTACGACAGGCCGACCCTGGCCACAGAGGTTAGTATTCTTTCTCCGCCCCTGCACAGATAATAATTCATTTGTGGAAATAATAAAATTATTAATGTGGAACAATGGTTAGTTATTTCTTGTCTCAGAAAATTGTGTTTTAACAGTGTTGTTAGACTGTCTATTCACAGAATGAGCTGCAGATCAACTCAAACACGGTGTTAACAGTAACACCACCTACCATAAAGGAAAGGCCGTACTCTTGTGATGAATGTGGAAAGTCTTTCCTACTGAAACACCACTTGACTACACATGCCAGAGTACATACAGGTGAGATATTTATAATAAATAGTGATCGGAATTTGAATATAATTAATTTATTTTTTAAGTTTGTACTTTATTAGAGTTCATGGTTACTCAGTTAATTTGCATTTTTTCTACTTCAGCATTGCAAAACCTGTATTGTAAATTTTCGTTAGCATATATTCACATTTTATAAACATTTCTCACAAATAGCCATGAGTAATTCAATTCAGATTACTGATACACAATTTTCTTTATGCTTGAGCAATGATTTTATCTATGAACGAAAGAGTTGGCTTAACAGTCTCGTTACCAGGCCATATACTCTTATAAAAAAAAACAAAAGAGTAAGTAAGGTATGTATGTGTGTGTAATGTGTATGTATCCTTAGCAGTAGTGTGTGTGTGTAATGTTTATTTAATGTATTTCTATTGAAATTTAGGCAAAAAAATGGCTTATAGTACTTCTTTAAATAAACTATAACTGTGACTATTTTCATACTACTCCATCTGCACAATATTTCTGTTTGCTTTCGAATTTTACCTGCTTTATATATTTTTAGGAGAAAGACCACATGTGTGTTCTCACTGTGGGAAAGCCTTTGCTAGGAAACACTGTCTCAACACTCACATGTTGCTGCATTCAGCGGAACGGCCGTACAGATGTCATGAGTGTAAGATGGCTTTCACCCTTAAGCATCATCTTGTTACACATTCAAGGGTGAGTTTATTAACTAGTTAAAACAATTTTTTTCCCCATTTGCTGTCTGCAATCGGCTACATAGCCATAATCAGATGGTTTCCATGTCTATATTGATTATAGGTGGCACTCCTGTAAGTGGCACCATTATAGTGTAATGCTGGATTTAGATTCTCTGATCCAGGTTTAGTATCTGCCGTCTTTTGAGGTAATATATGTTTTCACGACTTGTGTTCAGTAAGCTTCTGGACTAGCTTGTTTGTGTGGTGTCTCTCTCCTTATATTTTTCGCTATAATCTCTGATTACTTCTCGAACTGTGGGCATTTCCAGGTATTCGTAAATTTCTGTGTTTCTAACAAACCAGTGTGCATTGGAAATTGTTCTTAAAGAAAAGTTTTGAAATCTCTGTAGTATCTCAACATTCCTATCACAACAAAACAAATTTAAATAGGCAAGCTGGAGTGGCAGTGGGCAGATCACAACTGTTGCAGAGTCGATGAGCGAAGGTGCAAACTAGCTCTGTAGTGAAGATTGCATCTTTATAGTAGTACAATGTATTGAAAAGTACTACTATATTACTAATATTGAATAGTAACTAGTCAGCGCTGGTCACGAAAAGCTTCTTCAACATGTATTATAGACTCTCTAGACTTACATCTAGCAGTGGACAGTGTTTGGCTTAGGATGAAAACTAAATCAGTTATTTAACTTTTAACCTTCTGAGTTTTACTTTTAAATTAAAGAATTGCAAAACTTTCAGTGGTGGCCAATTTATGGCAATGTAAATATCAATTGGTGATAATTTATAACTTCATCTAAGTGATGAAGAGTGACTGTGTCTGGCTAATTCTTGATGTAAAACAATGATTTGGACTTACAAAGGTTCTGTGAATTCAGGAACCATCTTAATTTAGGAGGGTTTATTAGGGTTCATCTTTCACACAATTAATAGTGATAACTAACCTTAGTTTTATAGCTATAAAATGTGATATGTAGGTACATAGTCGTGACCGTCCATTTGTGTGTGGCGAGTGCGGCCGAGGATTTCCCTTGAAACGTCATCTGGTGACACATAGCAAGTATCATGCAGGGGAGCGACCATTTGTATGCAGTGACTGTGGGGAGAGTTTTGCTCAAAAGGTAACTAACTATATATCTTCATTATTTTTGTGTTAAAGAATTTATGCTTAAATGTAAAATCCAAGGTTCCCTTGATTATTTTCATCAAATTAATATTAAAAATAGGAGCACCACCTAGCATCATAAATATGATGATTCTAGGTGGTAGGGTCTCAAACCCATCTGGATGGCAACCATCCTTCATCTATAAGTATGCCGCCATAATAACCTTTTGTTGTTTTCCGGCATTAATGACCCAGTGTTCAGTACCCCTTTGAGGACAGCAGTGTTTGCGGTGCCTCCTGCGTCTAAAACATCCATAGGCAACGGTAACTGCTTAATATTAAATGGGCCGTCAGGCTGTCTGCTGTTCTACAGTAATAAAAAACTTGGCTACCCACTAATAAGGGATCTGCTTGCTCCTGCCTATCTTACATAGTTGATGAAGTTTTACTTTTGTAATGTTCTAAAGTCATTATGTATTTTAGGAACACTTGGTAATGCACAGCCGATTCCATGGTTCGTTGTCGCCATTCGTATGCCGTGACTGTGGAGCGGCGTTCGCACGCAAGTTCCAGCTGGTGCAACATGGGCGCGTACACGGCCGCGTCCCCCACGCCTGTCCTGTCTGCGCCAAGGAGTTCCTCCAGAAGCGCACCCTTGTCTCCCACATGAAGTAATTTTTTTATTTTATTATCTAAAACAACTAACAATTTTATAAATTATGTAGTAGTGTAGTTATAGTATGTACAAATAATCAGGCAAATTAAAGGTTTTCATTAAGAAATAATTATATACCGAAAGAATAACCTAAATAAAAAAAGACTAGCTATTGTGTGCGTGCGCGTAGATACGTGTGTGTTAATATAGAGGTAAAAGAATAGAAATAAATGTTGTTATTTGTCAAGTATGTATGCTCACTATCATTACAAAAATGACTTACCACATATAGTTTTTGAGACGGTGGACCCGAACAATACAATACAAATTTAGGACCTGTGTAGGATACAAAGGTTTCATGCTACAATAAGGAAACATACAACAACCATATATATAACCCTAAAAAAAATATTATATCTAGAAGAATACTGAGATATACCTTAGCCTGTTGATTATCGTCACAAGTCAATAGTATTGCGCGTCATTTTGCATCCACCTACATTTAGATTACTGTTTGTTGTAATAAATAAAATACGTTTTCAAGTAAATTTTTAATTGGCTTATTTTAGTTGAGAAAAGGAATTGAATACAATTCATTAATAACTTTCAGAATTCACACCGGGGAAGGCGTAGTAGCATGTTTCGAATGCGGTGAGGCATTCAAAACGAAACAAGAGTTGCAGCAGCATTGTAAAATTATGAGGCATTGTCTAACTAATACAACGACACAAACACAGCAACAACAACAACAACAGCAGCAGCAGCAACAACAACAACAGCAGCAGCAACAACAACAACAACAAGCAACTGTTATTAAACAAGACGAATACAAACCGCAAATTGTACAGGTATGATTTTTCATTTATTTATATATAGACCGTCATCATGTATTAGTAGAGCACAAAGATTTAAATTATAAAATTAACTCTACTATTGTAGTGGCAATCCAATCGTTCAGTGCTGGTCGTAGGCCACCCTATGTTCATCACACATCCAATTAAAAATACATTAAATTAAAAAAAAATACACATACACTGCCTTTTACACACATTACACAAATACTCTTTTGTTTATGGTTAGTCTATAATATGAATTATGGTCGAATTTTGTCTATTAGTCGACTGTTAGTTTCTGATATGTTATAAAATAGTTTTTTTTTTTTCATAACAGGAGGACTTCAAACCTCAAATTGTACAACAGGTCAGTTTCATGGATATTTAATTAATAGCTTATTTTGTTATAGGTTGTTTATTGTACCGCTTTTTACTAAAACATCTGTGTCCATTGGCTTTATTTTAACTTTGAATAGTATTTTCGTTTCATATTATATATTAATTTAATATTTTAATTTTCTTTGGTTCATTTACTACTAAATAAATATAAATAAATGAAAATTATTTATTTTCATTCAAGTTAAACTAAAGTAACATATAACCAGAAAAAATATATGAAATTAATAATGTTTATAACTATTGTAATCTTTTCAGTGCCAAATCCCAGCTATAGTTCAAACTTGTGGCATACCCAGAGTTGGATTAACTTAAGCCACTCATTTGCTATAATATTTTTAACATAAGGAAGAATTCTCACTTTTTATGTTTGTTCTTTGTGACAAATCTTTTCATAGATGAAGATGATGAGGAATGATTTGTTTTCTTATCAGCAACAACAACAGCAGCAGCAGCAACAACATCAACAACAACAGCAACAGAGGCACCAGCAGGCAATAATCATCGATCAAGATGACTTCAAACCTCAAATTGTACAGGTATGTTTAAAATCTAAATTCTAAATTCAATTACGAAAAAGCCTTTGGAGATATTTCAATGAATTTCGCGAAAAATATTTTTTATTATTATTTGATCCAGAAGTCATCAAAATTTTCATTGCAAAACTCATCAAAAAATATGTTAATCCGATCTTTTTTTATCGATGAGGAACAGCAGATAAGTTGCGATGCATTTTTTTTAAATTATTGAGTGGTGAGGCTGAAGGACCATATAAAAGAATGGTACGGCTTAGATCTAGAAAGATGGTAGCCGTGGTGCGGGAAGCAAAGATAGTGTAGTTTTGATAATCACGTAAAAAGGAAAGGCGGAAATACCCAGCAAGTCAGAAAGAGCTGCTAACCTGAGGTTCTCCAATCTGCTACCTTCCACGGCTGGTTCTGCGGTTTGGAATCTAGCCCTTTATAATTAGCGGTTCACAAACATATAAAAACTCGTGCGGGTTTAACCAAGACACGACGTTACTTGTCGTTGGCGTGGGTGCTAGCCAAGAAGAGGGCGGCGCGGCGGTGGTCGAGTAGTTTTATTCGAAATCACTGTCAGCAGCATCTAACTTGTGGGTAGGCAGGGAAAAAAAAAGGATAGGATGAAGCGCAATCACTGAGGAATAGAAGACAGATGTTTACGACGCTACGGGCACTGCGATCACGCTCTTGTCTCATAGGGGCACAGGAACTTGGTTCACTAATGCCAGAATACAACACAAGGTTATTATGGCGGCATACTTATACTCAGCGGGGTTGCCATCGAGATGGGTTTGGGGTCCTACTACGTAGCTAGGGTATTTTGTCACCTTTTACTACAAGCTGACTGGTCAGAGAGTTGTAAGTTGTAGTATCTATCCTTTATTTTGAGGTGGAAATGCTTTGGGACTAGCAGTGGGGTAGGATGTATAATGCGTCCATGAACGTCTCTGGTATAACCACTAAAACCTTAGTTCCTCTACTGCCCGGACGTCGGGCTGAAGGACATGCATTCTCGTTCCTTATTTCATCTTCACTTGATGGTATTGTTTTGTTCTTAGGTGATAGGGTCGGACGGACATATATCCTTACCAGAGAAAACAACTCCTGGATACTCGTGTCCTGAATGTGGCTCCTGTTTCAATACCAAGGTTTGCATATTTGTTAATTTATATTTTCCTGTCATGCTATAGTCTAGAAATCAACCAAAATATTTTCTTTATATACTGCTGACACGAAAGAATAAGTTTCTTTGCACTAGAATCTAGTATATTTTTAACAATAATGCGCTGAATATGACGAACCGAACTTGAGGATCTTACAAATACTGTTTGCTGTGGGGTTTGATTTAACAACTTCAACCGTTGCCAACTGATTAAGGTCATCTTAAAAGAAAATCCTTTTCATTTGTAGTAACCCACATTTGGCAAGTATTATTGAAAACATTTTTACAATCATGCTATTGACAGATACATATACCTAAACTAGACCAAATAATTTATATTATACAAATATCCTTTATGGGGACTGGGAGAGCCTTTGACAATGAGCCAACCGCAGTTAATTATTATCAACAAATACTGTGAATGAATGTGTGTTTCGCAGGAAGCGTTATCGCTGCACGTGCGCTTGCACGCGGGCGACCGCACGTGTGTCACGGACCTGTGCGCCCTCACCGCTGCTCTGCAACCGGGGCTGGTCGCCGCTGCGCAACAGGCCAACCACAGTTAGTATCACTATTCGTGTATTTTATACTTATTACGGTAGGTAGGTAGGTGGCGCCCGCCTGGACAGGAGGCGAACGCATATTCCTCACTCGCGGATACCTGGCAGAAGAGGAACACTGGGGTAGTTTTTAGTGGATACACAAGCGACGCGCATCTCCCTTGTCCACTGTGGGGGGCGTACAGGTATTGCATTATTTTCTCGCCGCTTTAAAGTTTTAGTATACCTAAGCTTAGACAACTTGGGTGCTTGCACTCATTTGTTGTCGAAAAATATAGTATTACTCATATAATTTTCTTTAGTAAATGCATAATAATAAAGTAAACGTTGTAACGATGTTGTATGAATTTTGGTCCAATTTTGACTATTAGGAGACCACTAATATATTTTATTATATCCCATCTGTTTTTGTTACAGATCAACCAATACAAATAATAACGTCAAATCCGAATAATGTCGTCCACACTCAGGTCATAGCTACAGTAAGTTGTTCAATGTTCTATGAATGTCAGTTTGTACCCAGAACGGAACGCCTTAGGACGCGCGGTCTCTGGAGTCGGACTACTCCCATCACTTTTCGAGGGAGTTGTAAAAGTCGACAAATCCATTTCTCATTTTGCTAATTAGAGACAGCAAAGGTAGCAGAGATGCGAATGTCTAGACGGATGAGCGGAGTTACAAAAATGGATAATATTAGAAATGAGTATATATTAGGGGAAGTTTGAAAGTAGCGCCAGTGATTGAGAAGCTGAAAAGTAATAGGTTAGCCTGGCATGGTCATATACTGCGAAGAGAGGAGCGTCATGTAACGAGGAGGATGCTAGAAATGATAGTGGATGGATACAAGAGGAGGGGTAGACCAAATAAAACATGGATGGATTGCGTAAAAGATGATATGTTTAAAAAAGCTGTGAATGTTCAGATGACAGCTAATAGAGCAGAGTGGAAGGAGAGAACATGTTGTGCCGACCCCACATAGTTGGGAATAAGGGCGGGAAGAAGAGAGACAGCAAAGGTACATGGTAGCTTAGTAGTATCACTCGCGGGGATCAATCTAGAGATTCCACGCTCGTCAATGTGCATGTTGTAGCCAAATTTCTATGTACCGACGTAAAGTAACTATTCGCTGGATCCCCGGGCATGCGAGTATCGTGACTAATGAAAAGGCCGATGAACTTGCCCGGACAGTGATACTAGGTTGAATGAACTAGCATAGCCACCTTTCGAAATAATATTGCAGTGACTGTGAAGGAAAACACTGTGAAGAAACCTGCATATCGAAATAGACAAGCGTGGCGGGTATACTTCTAGGGCGAGCTCTGAGCCTATCAGTAAGCTGTGACTGGTGAAATCACATTTTTGGGAATGTTTTTTTATAAAGAAAATAATAAAATTTACATAGCTCGCTGCGTCAAAACTCCGCCGTGGATGTGTGTAGTTAGTTCTTCACCCTGCTACTGCGATCACTGAGCTGGTATGAGCTCGTCATCTCAGCTCTTATGTCGAGTAGCAGGACTTCTTAAAAGACTGCCTCTGCCTCTGAAATATTACTGGACTGACTGGAAACGGTGAGAAAAAGTCTTATTGATTGTGGATTTTTTTATAGAACCATCATGTGAGCACTCCCCGGCCTAAGATCCACTTTTGCAGCGACTGCGGGAAGGGGTTTGCGGCCAAGCATGGCTTATTGGCTCACCAGAGGAGGTCAGTAATAAAACATCATACATGTGATACATATACATCGCTCCCTTAGTAATATATGGACACTACTCGAAATTTTGAGGTTTTGACTTTTTGCGTTATATGGGGTCAATATAAATTGTTCTACCACTTGGCTTTCACAAAAACAGAAAAAAGCTAATTTTTTAATGAATACTGTAATTTTGTCCCTTTCACACCACTCTCTCGCGCGCCCGCCTCTTACTCCTAGAGAGGCTCACTAGTAAGGCGCCAGTAAGTATTCAATCCAGTAAGGAATCAATTTTTTTTTGTAATGTTTCAGCTGTTAATACTATAGTACGTTTAGCATAGTCTACATAAAAAAAATTCAGGGCTATAGCACTTTAAATTAAGATATAATTATGAATAATATAGTAAAGTTATCCGTGCAGGGGCGGAGAAATAATTAGTATTCTTTCTCCGCCCCTGCACGGATAGTACCTCTGCGGCCGAGGTCGGCCTGTCGTAAAAGCCGACAAAACAACCCACCCTAGCTACGTGATAGGGCCTCAAGTCCTCCTTTGGTCTTAAGTATGCCACCATAATAACCTTGTGTTGTGTTCCGGCATTAGTGACCTAAGTTCCTGTACCCTTAAGGGACAGCAGCGTGTTAGCGATGCTACTGGCGTTGCAAACACCGATAGGCGACGGTAACTGCTAAATTCTAAGCGGGCCGTCAGCCTGTTTGCTGTCCTACAGCAATAAAAAAAAAATATCGAGAATACCGAATATTTAAATGAGTTTTTCCAAAAGTTTGTGTTTTTGAAATATAATTTTACATTACTAAGGGAGCGACATGTTAAGTAACATAAATATGAATGATTATTACTGAGGGACAGCAGACAGGCTGACGGCCCACTCAATAGTAAGCAGTTACCGCCGCATATCTATGTTTGCTTTGGGCCTAGATGGTGCTGTTTCAATGGTCACAATGTATATATTTATTAATCTCTTTAGGGGCCGTCCATTAATCACGTGATGTTTTTTTTGGCATTTTTTAACCCACCCTCCCCTTTGGTGATACATGGTGAGGTTTAAGACTCCCCCCCCCTCCCCCTGCCCCTCCCCCTATATCACGTATATTTTTTTATACCTACAAAGGATCTTAATTTTAAGTATCATCTAATTTCATTATAGAAAATTAAAGACTAGAATAATAAATAACGTTCAGAGGTAAACAGAAAGGTTGCAGGGTGTTTTTGACTGACATAAAAATAATGAAAGAAATGCGAAAAACTTTTTTATAATACATGAACAATGAACATAATTTAATGTACAGTATCCTCGGACCACGGATTAGCAAGACTTTCTTCAACACCAATAACTGGATAAGCATCTTGCAAGTCAGTTGTTAGCACAGTGCTAAATTCGATTTTGTACGCGTTGCCAAAAAAATAAAATACACGTGATATATTATTACACCCCCCCCTCCCCCCTTGTGATATTTCGTTATTTTTAATGGACCCCTCCCCCCCCCCCTTTCGAGCCTCACGTGATTAATGGACAGCCCCTTATGTGTCTCTACCCCTAAACCGTAATATCTGTCTCAGAGCCCGACTAAGAATTGTGCTCCATCTGGAAGCCTAGATTAGCTTAAATTTTCAATGGATTGCTCTCATAGCATCATTATGAATTCTGATTCTTAATAAGGCCACATTTTGGCGGTGGTATGTTACGGACTATTATTATAATAATGGTGGTGACTATTGAACCTATAATAATTGTGATATTATGATTTTTAGGCACCAAGACGGCAGCTGTGCGTTGCGCACCCACGTGTGCAACCAATGCGGTAAAGCGTTCTTCCAAAAGAATCATCTCATGTTACACCAAAGGCAACACATGGATTTACCGCCCAGAAATGTGAGTGCGCTAATTTAGGCTCTTGGGGGCCGTTTCAAGAATTCCTTAGTAAATATTGAAAAACTTGTTGCTATATTTATCTTAACGGAAATAGACTTCAAAACTTTCAGATGGAAGTAAATCGGAACAGACTCCTTCTAACTTTTGGCTTTGTAAGCAATGAGTTTGGTCAAATTTGTAACTTTTTACTATTTCAATCTTTTCTATTGCATTCTTGGACAAAAAAAAGAAAAGTCATTGAGATTTCTGGACTTCAATAATTAAAACAACATTTCATTTAAAATCATATTTTAAGGTAATTTTATTATTTTACGTAAAGAAGGATATGAGATTAGCTACATCATCAAAAAAACTTAGTACAAATCTATATTCTGTGGATTCCTATTAATTCTTAAGAATTCTAAATCAAATGAGATGTTTAAGTACTAAATTTCTAGAGAGGTCGTTAAATGAAATATTTTTATCACCCCAACATGCTCAAAATTTCAAGTTTTTCTAGTCATCCAAATGACAAAAGTAATATTTCCAGAGCCAACAAAGTGTTCAACAGCAACAACAACAGCAGCAGCAAAACCAACAACAGGTTCAGGCACAACAGCAGGCTCAACAACAAGCAGCACAGCATGCGGCGCAACAGGCTGCCCAGCAAGTCCAACAGGCGGTACAACAACAAGCCATCCAACAACATCAACAGGTTCAACATCAGAATAGTCTGGAGATCGATGCTCAGGATCATCAACAACCGACACATATACAAGTGGTTAGTTTTTTCTTTTTTTATATTTTGTCTTGTCATTAAATCTTTTAGATACACATTGTTGATAAATCGCTTGTCTTGGCCTGCTTTTGGTCAAGCCATTTGTCTGTATTCTGTAGGCCCTGGATCAGCGAAAGGATAATGAGGTTTTTGTTAGGTCATGAATATGTGTTGTAATGGTGCAAAGTTTCGTCTTTCTTACATTTACTATTTTACATTTGTTTTCAGGTAACAAATAGATCTGGTCAAGTGATAGGCAACCAAATAGTGGTGGGGACGGTTGGTGGGAGGCGTACCCTAGTAACCCCTCACCTTATACTAGGGAGGGATAATAAAACATTAACAACTATACCACATATCAAACATCACACAGGGAGGCAACACACTACTAGGTAAGTGGCTTCAGTTCCATCATCATAGTAATTTCCATGAGTAAATCCATTCAATATGTAAACTGTATGAAAGTTGAATTTCTGAAACCCTCAGGATTGAATGTGAAAGATTTAAATAATGTAGTGTATGCAATTTCGTCTACCATATGCACTTACAACATATCTATGCTGTCTCGTGTGTCTTTATATAGTTTTTTATTGCTGTAAGACAGCAGACAGGCTGACGGCCCGCTTAGAATTTATCAGTTACCGGCGCCTATGGGTGTTTGCAACGTCAGTGGCATCGCAAACACGCTGCTGCCTCGTAAGGGTACAGGAACTTGGATAACTAATGCCGGAACACAGCAATTGTTACTGATGAGCACCAACGCTTACGACGCGCTCTAGTTAAACTCTGTGACAGCATTTAACAGTAAACTCAGGTTTAGTTTTGGATGCAACCGGGATGATAAGTGGTGCAAAATATATTTATGAAACCATTTTTCTCTTTAGCAGTGATGTAAAAGAAGTTGGTGGTCTGCTCCTATCAACAACAGGCCGCGGAACTGGACTCCTCAAGTATGAGATTGCGTTGCAACCGAACAACTCTGTGGTACAAGTGCAACAGCTTGACTGAAAGCGGGAACACGACGAGCCAAGACTCGTTTGGATTGACAAGTGACAATAAGTGTAGTGAATCACAGTGATGTGTCGATGTAGTGAAAATACTGCAGAGTATAAGTACAATCCAACGGACATCGTCTCCAATGAATCTCTGAATCCTTGCAGATAATGTCCATTGGATTTTGCTTCTATATTCATCAAATTTCACTATTAGGACACTTGATTAAAAGTACTATTAAACGCCATCATCACAAAGTGTAGCATGTAAGTGACATTGAAGAAAAACACTGTGTAAGCGAGTGACAGTAAAATGGTTAGTGAAGTGACAAACGAATAAAAGAATGGTTTAAAAAGGAGCAGGTAAGTTTTTAAAAATAAAAAAAAAATGCCAATTATTATTCATAAAAATGGGAATTATTAAATATTTAATTTATATACTTACAATCCATTCATTTAATATAAAATTAAGTAATGTTGTGATTGATTAGTCAAAACTCAATATAACTAGGTCTGAATATATCGACGCTTGAAAGGTAACCCTTATTAAGCAACATTGAGTGAAGTGTTAATTTTTTTCTAAATATTTGAACTTAAATCGATTTCCTGGAAAGTACATTCAATGTCACTTAAAAAAGGTTGCCTTTCAAGTGCCGATATATATTCTGATATATATTCTATCTATGTCGCTGTGCCTGTATGGCAGGCTATGCAATAAGGCACACATGACAGTATGTTTAAACTGTGACAATAATTATATTTTTCATGCTATTTGGATGAAACATTCACAACAAATAATTTACAACAAGCACTTACTAGATTTTGTTAGGTGATTTTTAAAGCTTTTTTTTTTTATTGCTGTAGGACAGCAGACAGGCTGACGGCCCGCTTAGGATTTAGCAGTTACCGTCGCCTATAGGTGTTTGCAATGCCAGTGGCATCGCGAACACGCTGCTGTCCCATAAGGGTACAGGAACTTGGGTCACCAATGCCGGAACACAACACAAGGTTATTATGGCGGCATACTTAAGACCAAAGGTGGTCGCCATCCAGACGGGCCTGAGGCCCTACCACGTAGCTAGGGTGGGTTGTTTTGTCGCCTTTTACGACAAGCCGACCCCAGCCACAGAGGTTAGTATTCTTTCTCCGCGGGCCCCACCGAAAGCTTTTACAATAACATTTTTTATTCATCACAAACAATGACATGCAAAAAACAATAATAAAATATCAATAATCAATTATTTTATTATGGTTTAAAAAATTCATTACTCATTAATTGTTTATTAACCATGAGTGTGAGGAGTGCCATCGCGCGCGTGCACGTTCTAAGTAAATTGCCATGTTGAAATCAGTTGCTGTTTAGCACATTGTACTTTGACTTTACTGTAAATGACATGAAATACAAAATATTTTTTTGGCATTTCTAAGTACTTAGATGTGAGTAAAAATCAATGGCACTAAAATGGTTAAAGATAGAAAATGGAAATTTGGAACATTTGGTTTGGTGTACCAAACTATCTATTTTTACTACTAATTAAAGATTTATGAATTTATCAAATAATTTTTCCGCTCTGCTGTCCAATTGGATATTTCGAGATACAACATTTTCACTTTCTGTATCTAGATTTACATTAATGCAATATGATCATAATTTAACCATTTATGGGTTTAAATCTTGTTATACAAGTTTGTATACTGTTCTAGGACACGCTGTGTTGTACCTATTACAATAAATAACCACTGCCTAATCGCATAAATAGATCAGTTCAGTTGTCTATGAGTGCTAGACTGTACTATGGATATAAAGTCAATAGTTATATGAAACTACGCTAAATGGCCTAATATATTTATAGATAAAATAACTAATGTTTTTTTTATGACATATATCCCAGTGCTCTCAGTTCTTTGCCTATGAGGAATAATTTTTATATTGAAGAACTATTTGTTTAGATTTATATGATTTTGGCGATGTGAGAAGTCAGTGAAGATTAGATTGTGATTATTTTACTGTAGTATTGATGCAGAATAACCCTTTACGCCTCACAGGAGATGCCATATTAGGGAACATACCCATACCCCTTCAAGGAGGAAGGGAAGTCATCAAAATAAAACTTGGTCACAGCGAGGAGGGGTGGTACTTAGGTTTTCATAGTCAACATCCTGCAAAGGAAATCGTGAAATGCTATATTTTAATATAACACACAGCGTTTAAGCTTTTAAAACTAACAAGTGGCAACACTGTAGTGTCAGCTGATTGAAAACTTTTTGTTTGCAAGAAGTTATTGAAAACCGTATTTATGAATTACTACGTGGAAACTAGGAGGGGCGGGGGGGGGGGTCTTCTCATATGCTAGGGATGGTCAAAAAGGGGAGGGAGTGGGGTAAAAATAAAAATAGTTTACGTGGTATGGGTACTTCCGTTAGTAAGCATAATCCACATTGGCTGTATAGTACATACAAGCAGTAAATAAACAGAAATATTTCAATGATAGTAATATCTAATAAAATGTTACGCACAACTCACAATTAGTTTATGAATATGATTTTAATAAGGAAATTGGTGCTGATGAGTGATTTATTCACAGAATGTTTTTGATGAGGAGCAAAATCACAATATTCATTCAAGAGTTACTCATGGATAGAAGTGACTACTCAAAAGTGGACCCTAGTCTTCCAATTGAATTCTTCTGATGTAATCGAGATGAAAGTTTGAAAGTAGTAAAAGCTTTTGAATGAAATCAATCACCTATGAGTACTAATTTCAATACATAGTAATTAAAACTACTTAATTATGTGAAATATGTCAAATAACTACTTATGTTCTAAAATTTAGGACATACAAATGTAAAAAGACTTGTACGTAGATGAAAATTAGCACCGAATAGGCTAAGAGTAACCTAGAATAGGGTTTTGTAGATTATATGTACATATCAAGGTGTTTTTGTAAGGCAGTAAAGAAATGGCCGAATGTTTTATAAACCTGTACAATATCTCTGTAGTTTGTATTGCATTTAAGTGTAATTTTATTTGACTTTTTGACTACATTAGTGATGTAGTTAAGGTTCAAAGCCCTTCTTTTTTATTATTTAATTAACTTAGTTAGTGTTTTAAAATCACAAAAAATCAGCTCATCACAATACTTCTGCTTATATACACACTAAAATCTGTATCTTTTACGCTGCTGTGGAAATATTATATTTGTTTATATTTTGAGTTCGACAAATATTAGACAGACTTTCCTGTTTGGCTGGACCTGAGGTTGAAATTTTGCCACAGAGTGCATCATTGAGCAGTGTCACCGGGATAAAATTGTGGTTGTCGATTCGTAACAATTCTTTCAGCATCTATGCCAAAGTATCAGATAGGATGGATTGTGTTTGTCTAAATTTGGTTCCTATAGGGATGATTGCATTCTGACCCTCAAACCTTAAAAGGAAAACCTTCGTTCATTATTTAACAGTGATGGTTAATCACTGAAGCTGAAAGGTTTGTGGATTACTGTCTTGAAGGTCACGTTCGCCCTAAGTAACTGGATCTTCTTGTAACTGAACTTAAAGGCTTTCATACTTCGGAATATCTATGGGTCTACGAGTCATGGGTTCAATTGCCATCCTGAGTCTGAATATTTATGTATTATATATATTTATTTGCAAAAGTTCTCAAATTCAGTTGTTTAATATCCATCCTATAAATAACACAGGCGCTGCTGCTTTCTTTGAGTGCCTGTTTTAATTTTCGCAGTATATTATTTATTTTGATGAAATTTTCTCTTTACTGGTGCATCACTAATTTACAATTACATGAATAAGGTTCCTTAAGTACATAGTAATGCTTATTCACGTCTTACCTATTTTAAAGTATAAAGGTGGATATATATTTGTCTGACGTGTAGTGTCGTGACGCGTCAGAACGGTATCGGTTTCATACATTTAGTATGGTAATGTTCATACTTGTAATGCATAATGTGTCGTGATGGCTTGTGTTGTGTCGCATCAGAAACCATCCCGGTTGAATCAGAGCAGAGGGGCGGGGGACGGCGTCGTCATGCCACGTCAGACAAATGTGCAAATGCCAGTATCGTGTTGTGACGCGTCAGAGTGTTTTAAGCTCTTTAATGAGACAATGAAACTCGCCATTAATTTCTCTTTTTCTATTGACTGGATGAATCCAATATCTTCTCTTTCTTTCTTTTGTTATCAAAGTTGCCAGCATCATAAATTGAATATCTTCTTCATAATCAGAATCGGATAACTCATAGGAGAGTATTGAAAACATGTCACCTTTCCTAGAGCTGGGGCTGTATTGATTCAAAATATCCTCAGAAGGCGTCAGAACACGCATATAAATGTGAAAACTAGCCATCACGTCAGGACACGACACGTCACGACACATCAGATAAATATAAATCCACCTTGATGGCAATATGAATTATCAATAATAAGTTATGTGCAATTGAAAAAATTAAACTGGTTTTGGAAGATCTGAATTATTATTTTATATAAGGCTTATGTTATAAGGTGGAAGAAATTATATGACTTGGCCAATATTTTACAATACTAAATCGTATTTATCAGCTTTTTTGTTATATTTTTATCTATATATTTATTTTATCTAGTCTGTGATAGTTATATTATGTCTTCAATTAAAAATAAACTACAAAAAATATAAGTTTTAACTGACAGTTGATAGTGAAATATTTTCTTATGCGAATATATGGCATGCTTTTAAAAAAATATACTGTAGATATAAACACTCTAATGGTTCTTCTCAAACACACTAGTACTGATGACAGTATAACAGTAGAAGTACAAGTCCTATTGTTCAGTCAGTAGAACAGTAGACATATAATTTCTACTGTTCAGTCTATAGTAGACGTACAATTTCTACTGTTCAGTCAGTAGAATAATAGTAGTAAAATCTCTTTTATTCTACTGGCAAGTATTAGCGACGTTGTCAAACAATATTAAATACTACACTACTATTAATACTACTAGTCAAGTAACGATATCTACAAAGTTCTTTTGCTTAGCTACACTATATTATTAAATCATTTGGCCACGCCGTCAGTAATTTTTTTGAATGAAATCCACTGTAGTTATGTTTTTTTATTGTATGAATTATTTTTACTTTTAATTATTTTCTTAATAATTTGCAAATTTAGATTTCAATGTTAAAACAATATATTTATTTATAATATTACTAAAAATCTATTTTACTATCAATTGCCAGCAAATAGGTGAACAAAAAAAGAGCTTGTATATTTCACAGTATTATTTTGCAATGGAACATTTTGTATACAGGTGTTTTTACCGTGACTGTAGCCTTGTTGGTAAATTTATTTATTGGAACAATAACTTTTGTTACATTCTTGTAATTGTTTGTCATTTACTTAATGTAAATATTGTAATGGATATTAATAATTTTTATATTAAATGCAAATATACATATAACCAATCACTGTGTCGTTTTTATTTTCGACCTTTTTGGAATTTTTTATTTAGTACTGACTCGGAAAATGTTCTGTATATAAATTAAAAAAAAAAATAATAAAAGTAGTCTATGTCTTTCTTTAAGGTTCACTCTATACCGAAATTCATCAAAATTGGTTCAGCCATCGCTGTCTTTTTTATCGATCTTTTCTTGAAAAGAATTGTACATCGTGATGTACAATTCCGTAGTACATTAATTTGATCAATCCCATAAGGTTTAAATCAAAAAAATCAAATGAAAAATCATTTAATGATAAGGTCAAATAGATAGAGGAGGATAGATAGAGTGCCGACTCGGGCGAGTCGACCGTCTCTCTTTTTGGGAAGGTGTGCCGCGAGCGAACATGATCGCTGCGCTCTTGTCCGGATTCAACTCGATCTGCCATTTGCGGAACCAGTTGCCCAGCGTGTCAACCGCCGTGTTGAGACGACTGCAGATCCGATACTAATAGATATCGGACGTGAAGAGGGCGGTATTATCTGCGTATAAGGCGAGATGTTGTTTGTATAGAAATTATTGACAAGCATCTGCTCAGTTATTAATGAAGTAATGAATGTTCAGATATTAATGGTAACTTGTAGTGTATGGAACTTATTGACATTTTAAATTGTTCAGAAGTATTTGGTCACCTTGTCTGCTACAATATATCTGACGGCGACTGTACAATAATACTGTAGTACATTATTTTGATCTATCTCGTAGGGTTCTTCAGCCAGCGTTTGCAATGTAAACGCAAAAAATGTGTTTTTATTTACATCACATTAGAATCCTCCAAAATTATCAGTGTCTCTACTATATTATACATGTATTATACATATAAACCTTCCTCCTATATCACTCTATCTATTAAAAACCGCATCAAAATCCGTTACGTAGTTTTAAAAATCTAAGCATACATGGGACAGACAGCGGGAAGCGACTGTTTTATACTATGTAGTAATAGTGATTAAAAGGTTTATAAATCAGTCAAGCGTCACATGCAGATTGAAACTTGGGACTCGGCGAATCTTCATTTTCTTTGCCAAAGAGGCACAAAAAGATGGAATAATAATTAAAGAAGCTGACGGGTCAGCTTGTTTAAAACGGTGTACCGCCAAAAAAAATTGCGACCAAAAGTAGCCTATGTCCTTCTCCGATATATACCGCCTATATTACGATAGATATATCGTAATTAACCAAAATTGGTTTAGTATTTTAGGCGTGAAAACATAATAAAGTATTTTTTATTGCTGTAGGACAGCAGGCAGGCTGACGGTCCACTTAGAAATTAGCAGTTAGCGTCGTCTATGGGTGTTTGCAACGCCAGGGGCATCGCGAACACGTTGTCCCATAAAGGTACAGGAACTTCGGTCACTAATGCCGGAACAAAATCCAAAGTTATTATGACGGCATACTTAAGACCAAAGGTGGTGGCCATCCAGACGGGCTTGGCTTTTTACGACAGGCCGACCCGGCCGCAGAGCGCAGTATTCTTTCTCCGCCCCTGCACGGATTAAAGTTAGTTTCACATTTATAAGATTAGTATGGCTCGAGCTTCCCTCTAGAGTGAATGAGCAATATACCTAAGAAGAAATGAATAATTCAGTAAACTTTCATATATGAATAATTACATCGTTTGAAAGGTTACGATGTACGTAGCAAAATTGATATGTACCTAAAGTAGTGCATAAATTGGAAATTCGGTACGTAGCTGACTTAATTACAAAATCAGATTTGCTACGAGTGTTAGCAGTTGGTACGGCGTAGGCGTATTACCTGCTTTGTGTTAATATTATAAATAGATCTTAGTGGTTGTATAAGTATATCATTTCAGTATTATTTCTGTAAATACGATTTCTTACATAGACTCTAAATATAATACCATATGACGACCGTGGTGGCGTAACGGCACGCTTGCGGATGTCACGTGTCCGATTCCCGTCTCGCATCTGAGTGTTTCTGTTTAATATGTATTTATTTAGAAAAAAAGTATTTTTCTATATATTTATCTATATTCGTTTTCTAGTACCCAAAACACAAATGTTATGCTACTTTGGGACTAGATGGCGCTGTGTGAATTGTCTCAGTACCTGTATTTATTTATTTATTATATATATGTACACATTTTGCCGAAACTAAAACACATATGACATATACAAATACTTAAAAGATTATCTATACAAATAAATAAAATTGGAGGGTCTGTTTGTACTATTAAAATAACCGCTCTTTACTAAGTGCTTTTGGACGTATACACGGTACATATACCAAAACAATATTTTTTACAATTTTTGTCTGTCTGTTTGTTCCGGCTAATCTCTGAAATGGCTGCACCGATTTTGACAGGACTTTCACTGGCAGATAGCTGATGTATCAAGGAGTAACTTAGGTTATTTTTATTTTAGAAAAAAAAATAGTTTATTAAAAACGATCTTCTTCTTTGGCGTTACACTCTTGCCAGAGTGGTCGTGGCCGTCACGTTGAGGTATTAAAAATGATAAGTTTCGGAAATTTCTGGAAGACAAACATTGATAAAAATGTTGTTTTGGTATATGTACCGTGTATACGTCCGAATGCACTTAGTAAAAAGCGGCTATTTTAATATTACAAACAGACCCTCCAATTTTATTTATTTTTATAGATTTAAGTTGACTTCTGATTTATATCATCAATCATATGAAATAGGACTAGCTGAGGCTGGACTTTGTAGGTTTTTTTTCCAATTTAAGTTGACCTCAGATTTATATCATCAATTATATGAAATAGGATTAGGAATCATATGAATTAGCTTAGACTGGACATTGTAGGTTCGAACTCACGTATTCCGGGGGCGTATGGCGTAACAGTTGCACTCGATAACACTGACTGTTTGCTTATTTCATTTATTTATATTTTAGGGTTTGTAATCCAAAATAAACCATAAGATTTATCCAAAAAATGCTGCCCAGTCACTATTCCACGCGGTCGGAGTCGCGGGCACAGCTAGTCTGTGATAAAAACTTAAAGTAATAAGTTAGAAAAGAAGTGAATGAGTTAAAATGCCCGAAAGCCAGAGAGTTGAAAATCAATGCCGAAAGCAGTGACTTTTTAATGATTTTTCATTGATTTATGATTTTTGGTCCTACGACTCCATAACGAAATGCCAGTTCCACACGAAGAACCCGTCTTCTCTAGAAGCCTGCTGCGGTACTACAGTTTCTCCGGTTTTACTATGGTCAAAGATTGTGAAGAGTACAAAACTGAAGGAAATTCATTGATTATTTTAAGTTATTCTCCGTGAAGGGGCGGATTAAGTATAGTAACTATTAAGTATAGTTAAGCTTACTATTAAGTAGGCTGAAGGCGCAGGTTCGGGTAATTTTTAAAAGATCTCCTTTTGTCGTGATGCGAGGAACACCTATTGAAAGAGGGCTTACATACTAGCAATTTATTACGTTCCTCTAGTGCGGCATTAAAATTATCACGAATTATATCAACTATGCACGCGCTAGTCAAGAATTTATCTATTTTTATTTGATCATTTAAGGACGCACCATTGTTATATACGCGCTGAATATAAGAGAACAATGAATTTAACTTTAATTGTAACAGGTCACAGATTCAAGATGGTGGACGCAACGTGTACGCAAGTGACCAATAAATATGAAGGAGCTGGTTCAGATAATTTTTTAAGGATCTCATTTTGAATTTATGTGAAGAACTTATTGAAAAAGGACAGGACTCACCGAACTCGAGGGGTCTTCTTTCTCGTACTGCCGTTATCCACCTTTATAACTTGAAACACAGCGTGTAGTAAACAATCAGCAATATTATAATCCACAAACAACACAAAATACTGTTATTAAATTATGTATAAAAGACGGCGCACAGGGACAATGTTCAACGGTTTAACATAGTGGTGCGCAAACTTTTTTCGACTACAACTCCTTCAGTAGAGAAAAAAAAAAACTGGCCACCCCTAGATAAATGTCCACAAATACGATGTAAATTACGCGCATTTCTTTCGCTTTCGATGAATAAAAGCATTATTATATCTAACACATATTAATTAATGTTATTTATAATTTTAAGAAAATACTTTTTATATAACAAAAAATCAGTAAGCCCTTTTGCCCTTTAATGAGAAGATGAGGCTGCGACTTTCTAATTAAAAATAAATAAATATATTGTGATTTTTTAACACAATGGCATCTAGTCCCAAACTAAGTTGCATAACACTTGTATTATGGGTACTGTACAACTAATATTAGTTGTAGTAGTATATACTACTTCATATATAATTTTCTTTTATAAATATTATTTTTTTTAATAAAGATAGGCGTACGTTTGATCGCAATCTCACCTGATGGTAAGCGACGATGCGGTCGACGGTGTAGCACGCTTGCCTATAAGAAACCTGTTCACTCTCCTCTTGAAGACCCCTAAATTATAATGTTCGGGAAACACAGACGCTGGCAAAGAGTTCCACTCTTTGGCGGTTCGCATGATGAATGTGGAAGCAAAACGCTTTGTGCGGATAGGGGGCATGTCGACCATAAATGGGTGGCGCATTGCCGTACGGTCTGGTTGTCCTGTGATGGAAGGGAGACGGAGGAATTAAGTTGTCCGCTCCAGGAATAGATGGAATTCCTTATTCTTTTGTGACCAACCTAGATGACCATTCCAAAAAGTTCTTTTTATCTCTTATAAATTCAATATTCTATTCTGGTTTAATCCCCATTTCATGGAAAACTCAAATCATTATACCAATTCTTAAGCCCGGTAAAGACCCCCTTCTCGCAGAATCCTACAGACCTATTGCATTATCATCCGTTTTAGCTAAAATAATGGAACATCTTATAAAGAACCGATTAGAATGGTTAATTGAGTCCAAAGGCCTCCTCTCTAATAACCAATTTGGATTTAGAAAAGGCCTTGGCACAATGGATAGTTTAAGTCTCTTAACATCAGACATCCGCCTCGCCTTCTCTCAAAACGAACATGTAATAGCGGTATTTCTAGATGTTTGCTCAGCGTATGATAGCGTTGACTTGTCTATTCTAAAACAAAAAATGTTTAGTCTTGACCTTCCTTCAAGGATTATAAACATGATATTCAATATGTTAATGGAACGTTCAATTACGATTCGTTCTTCTGGTTATAATCTTCCTGCACGTTTGGTATGGAAAGGTCTCCCACAAGG
Source organism: Malacosoma neustria (assembly GCA_963693495.1). Taxonomy (NCBI): domain Eukaryota; kingdom Metazoa; phylum Arthropoda; class Insecta; order Lepidoptera; family Lasiocampidae; genus Malacosoma; species Malacosoma neustria. Next base: position 3,723,633 of record OY856386.1, read on the forward strand.
TTCCGTTCTCAGTCCGCTTCTTTATAGTTTATATACTGCGGATTTGGATTCTTCTGTGAACTGTTTTTGTAAAATACTTCAATATGCAGATGACATTGCACTGTATACCTCGTCTACCTCATTTTCAGATGCTACATGTCGTCTCAACTCTGCTCTTTACTATTTAAATGAATGGCTCCTAGAAAATAATTTATCATTATCTCCATCAAAAAGCTCTGCAGTAATTTTTTCCCGAAAACGAAATATTCCGAATGTTTCCATCCATATTAATAATATCCCCTTCCCGACTGTCATGACGACTAAATTCTTAGGCATGTTTTTAGATTCGAAACTTTCAGGTGTCCATCATTTAAATTATATTTGTAATAAAGTAGAGAAAAATATTAATATTCTTCGTGCTCTATCTGGAGTTAAATGGGGATCTCATCCATATAACCAAAAACTCTTGTATAATGCTATAATAAGAAGTCACTTTGACTATGGTTGCTTTTTACTAGAGCCTTGTAGTAAGCTTTCATTAGCGAAGCTTGACCGAATTCAAGCCAGATGCCTCCGTATTATAACAGGATCGATGAAATCCTCCCCGACCAGCGCTCTACAAGTGGAATGCCTTGATCCTCCTCTTTTTCTACGACGACAATTTCTAGCGGATAGATTCTTTTATAGAATGATTGAACTCTCTAACCATCCATTACTTAGTGTTCTTGATTCTCTTCTCCAGTTTAGTCGAAGTTCAAAATTCTGGAAACACAAAACTTTACCAAACCTCCTCAAATCTTATAAGAAATACATTGAACTTCCAATTAAACCTTTTCAAAATTACTCTTACCCTATTTTCCAACACAGTTTTGACAGTCTCTTATTCTCACCTAAAATTATTCTTAACTTTGGAATAGCCAAATATTCAATTGGCGCAAATCAACTGTTTAACAAAATCATTCAAGAAAATTGGTCTGACAGACTCCTTGTGTTTACTGATGCATCCAGACTTTCGGACGATGGTCCAGTTGGCGCCGCTGTTTGGATTCCTAAATTTAAAATCATCCTTAATTATAAAATCCCTTACCCCAATTCCGTTTTTTCTGGAGAGGCCATTGCCCTGCTTGAAGCAGTTCTGTACATAGAATCTCATCATATTAACAAATCTATAATTTTCACAGATTCTTTGAGTTGCCTACAGGATATCAACAAATCTCCTTTCCGTTCCAAGCTATCCTCTTTATCTCTTGATATTAAAAAAGCTCTCCACTCTTGTTTTTCTTTAGGCCTAGACGTAGTTCTGGCCTGGATTCCTGGCCACTCCAGTATTCATGGAAACGATAATGCTGACAGTTGTGCCAAGCAAGCGGTTTATATAGGTTCTAATAAATATAACAGATGCTTCCCCCGTGATTTATGTGCCCTTGCTAAACCCTCAATGATTAAAATTTGGAACGAGTGGTGGCAAAAATCTAGTAAGATCACAGCCAAATATTATAGCAATTTACAACCCTCTATCCCTTCAACCTCCTGGTTCTTCCGTTATCGTCATCTCCCAAAAAAAATTACTTCCATTATAATCCGTCTCCGTCTTGGACATGTATGCACACCGGTTTTTTTGAATAAACTTAGAATTCGTGACAGCTCTTTATGTGAGTGCGGCTTAGGCGAAGGTTCAGTTGAACATATATTCTTTGATTGCCTAAAAATTTCTACTCCCTTATATGATATCCTTCCCAAAGACATCCCACGTCCCATCAATGTAAATTTTTTATTAACTATGGTTGATAATCAGTTTATTAATGTTTTATGTAAATTTTTAAGTTTAAATAATATTAGCGTTTAGTGTAATTAGTAAATAATATAAATATTTCAAATAATATGTAAAATAAATATGTACCTTTCTGTAAATATTTATATAAAATTGTATCATTCTATTTTTAAATTCATATATTTTTCATTTTCATTTCATTTCACTTTAAACTACCATTTCCTCTTGGTTTGCAGTTAACTAATTAAAATGATTGTCAAAATTATTTCCTGATCCTTGCAATTATGCTCTTTCGCCACCTGCCTGTCTATAAACGTCTATACTTTGACATTGGCAAATCAATGCCTAAAGCATTGGAGCCACATTAAAAGAAAAAAAAAAAAAACAGTTTTACGATTATCCAAAGGGCTTCTAAAGATTTTGGGATGTAACTACAAATCTGATGATAAATTATGATAGAAATATTTTTATTCTATATTTGGCAATAAATTTTATAAAAATTATAGCGTTCTGAGAATGCACTCCGTTCCTGTCTTCCCCCTTCGCAGTAGTTCAGTGTAATTTTGAATATATACTGGCGCGTATGTCGCTTGACGTACCGCTATGACACGAAACCTATATTCTTAAACATTTCCGCCATTTTGTTGTAATCATACAAATGTACATTTTTATAACAGGGTTGATTAAATTCTGATGCTAAGTAATACAGCTTTCATTACATAATAGTTGATGGTTAAATATTAAATTGTTTTAACAGTCTACCTGTAAGGGATTAGGGAAGGGGTAAATTATATTTATCAATATATAAATTATTACCTGTCATGAATTACGCCGGTACACAAAAAAGTAGTTTGTACACGTGACGCCACTTACCTACTAACATATATTTCGATCCGCTGAATCCGAATCTGCAGGAAATCCTAGAAAATTTACAAAAAGTACAAAATATTGCGAATATTAATGAAAAAATAGTTTCAAAACATACCAAACATTTAATTTTTATTTATTTAAATAATAGTCAATGTCAGAAATGATATTGTTAGAATTATGTCACAGTCAATTATTACATTTTGTCATCTAAATAGTCGTTTGTCCTGTAATATGATTTCTCAAAACTTCTCAAGACATTCATTTAGCACGCCTATGCTATAAAATATCTTATATCTATCTAAGCATCTAAGTTTGAATCCCTGGAGGTGGTTCTGTCGCTAAAATAAATGTATTACACGGACGTGCGAAGGAAATTGGTGAATTTTTAAAACTGCTTTATTTAATGATATTATCCTTTGGGAGCTATAAATCGTATTTTTGTAATTTATTTTATTGCTCTAGCAGAGATGGGCAGAATCACTTGCTAGTGGTCGCCGTGGTATTGCAAGATCGGACCATGAGTGTAAATTTTATAACTACAAGCCCATATTGTAACTGGAAAAGATATCTAATAAAGATACGTAAACGTTAGTTACTTTTTGATTTTTTATTTTATTTAATATAAACTAGTGGAAAAATTAGAGGATCAAAAATATATTCCAAATATTAAGCGATTTTTCGGATACTTGTATTTTTGTTAGAAATGGTCGTATTGGAGTGGTAAAAAAGCAATTTGAAGCTTGAAGTGTCTAGTTTTAAGATTGAAAACATTTTAAAAGCAATGTTCAATGCTCAATCCTAAGGAATACTGAGAGAAAAAAATCAAAGTTTTTTAACTTTTTCTGACAACCACCATATATGGTATTTTTTTATTGGTGTAGGATAGCAAACAGGCTGACGGCCCACTTAGAATTTTGCACGTATCGTCGCCTATAGGGGTTAGCAACGCCAGTGGCATCGCGAACACGCTGCTGTCCCATAAGGGTACAGGAACTTAGGTCACTAATGTCGGAACACAACACAAAGTTATTATGGTGGCATACTTAAGACCAAATGTGGTCGCTATCCAGACGGGCTTGACGTACGAGTAGCTAGGGTGGGTTGTTTTGTCGCCTTTTACGATGACCAACCCCGGCCGCAGACGTCAGTATTCTTTCTCCGCCCCTGCACGGATATGGTATATTGCATAACTTGTTTATTCACACAAATTGCAAACAAAATTCAAGATGGGTTTTGTTGCTACTGTTAAACTTCCTATTGATTTTAAAAAAATATTCTCTACATTTATTTGAAAATTTAGTAGCTGAATAATGGAGAAAATTATAATATGGAGAATTATAATATGGCTAATAATATGGAGAAAATTATTAACGTGTCTTTCATAGTTCAGCCGTTTCGTTGTTTTATTCGATTGAATTATTGAAATAATTAAACGATTTTATTTTTGATCTTAAATACAGATAATTTTAGATAAAAGGAAAAAATTTCTGAGCTTATTCTAGCCTATCACATGTCACATTCAATATGAATTCTCATAAAACATCTACGCTCAGATTTTCAGTGTAAAATTCTTTTTCTATAAATTGAGTGGTAACCACAATTCGGGTGGCGGCTTACGTCGTAACTTGAAGCTGCAATCGGCCAACACTCAATAAGAGACCCGAACGCCTACACGCTGAAAGAGGCCATTTTACGATCCGACCTACCGAGGGTAAATACTTTATACGACAATACCCGGAATGTTGCCATAAATTATCGTTCTCACGATTTATTGCCAAGGATTTTAAAGGTTTTCAGGATTGGGAATTCTGAATTTCAGGGTACAAATATTTGTAGTTATAAATAAACTATCAGGGTAAAATAGAATAGAAATAAAAAATCTTATTACCACTTAATGGTAGGAATTATTGAAGTTTCAAATGGGTCAGTATTCGAGAAAGTATGTAAATCTTCTCGTCACCAGTAACAATGCCTGTAAAAAACTCTTTAACAGTACGTCTTACTCGAAACGACATACATATGTAGCTTAAATGTGATTAATAGGGACGGGACAGAGCACTAAATCTGCGTGAAAGAGTGCAATAAAATATTGGACCGGCCTGTTGTAAGGTGACAAAACAACTAGATGAAGACCGCCTGGAAGGTAACCAGCCCTGGTCTCGAAATGTGCCGCCATAATTGTAATAAAGCCTTGAGTTATGTTCCGGTATAAGTAACACAGGTTCCAGCACTCTACAGGGACCGTAGCGTGTTAGAAATACCCCTGGCATTATAAAAATCTCTACGCGACGGTAATTGCTCACTATTGAGCCTGTCTGCTGATCCACGGATATTAAAAAAAATTATATTTGGAGAAAACCGTTTTTGGAATATCTCTGAGGGATCGATTCGGTAATGAAGTAATTAATCAAAGAGAAGTCACTGACGTGACTTTTGGAATATGCAAGCAGAAGTTGGGCTGGCCATATGTACAGAAAAATAGATAATTATCAAAGTAGAAATTTGAGTAGCGACCATGTCTTTGTAAATGTAGTGTATGTAGGCTTACTAAGTAGATTTGGGTGGAGATGTGTGAAATTTGTTTTACGAATTTAACACATATGACTTATTTAAAAAAATAGTTGAGTTTCTGCGAGTGTCAAGTCGTCCATAAAATAGCTGCAATATTACAAGTATCTTTTAAATTGCCAAAATTCTAGAAGGACTTGTGCGTAGATTTCCAAATATTATCGTTTATTTTAGGCATTGTCGTTTGTAGTATACTGTTAAGAGATCCTAACAAAAACCAGGCACTGTTTATGAGATGAAATTTTGCGTGGGTCGTAGGCGAGTGCTTTTATTTGGGGGCAATTCTGAGTTACCCAAGAGGTTTCATTTCCACTATGGACGGCTTTCGTAGTGGGTTCGATTCCTATCTTGAGTATTGCTGAGGATCAGCAGACAGGCTGACGGCCCACTTAGTAGTAAGCAGTTACCGTCGCCTATGGATGTTTGCGACGTTAGGGGTACCGCGAACACGCTGCTGTCTCATAGGGGTATAGAGATAGTGTTTATGTATACTATGTATTTATTTACAAAAGCAAAATATATACCAGTTGTTTAGTACCCATAGCACAAACCCTGTGCTTACTTTGGCTCTAGTTATCTGTTTTAATTGTCACAGTATATTTAGTGGGTGCAAGGGTTCCTGGCCTCCAATAACTTTGTTGTTGTGAAGGCCGAGTTCTTCCTCCGAGGGCTTTTTGGTGGTAATGTTCTAATAAAAGTCAACCCCAGGAGTTTATCACTAAGCGTCTTAATGGAAAAAAGTCATACTGCTTAGCACCGTCCTGTCCGAACTGAAAGCTATTAGAGGCCAGGAACTCCTGCACCTCCAAAAGTATATGGAGCTATTGATTTGAAATACAGTAAGTGATTGGTACCATCTAAAATATGTATTTCCACACTGACATTAATACTCTACCACGGATGAAATGATACAGTCTTGCACTATGTAAAAACCGCTAGGTATCTGGTAGTTTAGTGTACACTCGGAAAGCAATCTAGAGGTCCTGAGTTCGAATCCCACATGCACCGTTTAGCCAGTTTTTCTCGCCCAATGTGCATAATATAGCATAATTGCCATGTGTTGCGAACGCAACCAAATATCGTTCGAATATGATGATATCCTGACCGCAGCGCACTTAAAACGCCTTTTTAACGTTGTTTTTCAACAATAACATTATTCCCAGAAATTAAACGACCAGTTCAGTAGTAAAATACTTACGATCTGACTGCACTAGTAACCATTTTTATAAATTTACACATCACAGAAACATGAGGGAAACCCCGCGTAGCATGGAAACATGATTGTTATATATACGAGAGACTTGAAATCGCGTTTTATACCGTGTTGCAGGAGAAATTACTTATTTGTAGTATACTTTGTTTATACAAATATTTTTTATATAACATACAAAGATCAGTTACACTGTCTCTCGTCAGGTCAAATTGAGAGAAATGGACTCGATTTGTTTTGACAGTTAGAGAAGGGTATTTTAGCTTCATGTAATTAAAAAATAATAATAATAACTACCACAATTTTTTGTACATTTGGTGAATTCTAGACAATTATCTGAATATTAAAGATTAAAAGTTAGTTACATTAATTTACCTCTTTTGTAATTTACTCAGTTAATTATAAAGTTACCGAAAAAATTCTTTTTTGAGCTAAATCTGAGTATAAATCACGAATTAGCGTCCCGAGAAAATGAACTTTTAATTCATGTAACAGATTAGTTACTCAGTTCGAACTTTTTCTTTGATTAGTGAGACTATAATTTATAGGCGTACGGGGACTGTGATGAATGAACCAAAAATTGGTTTTTTGAAGCTCGGACAAACATAAAATTAATACAAAAGTAAAACAAAAATCAATACAATTCACAAAATAATTAAAATATACAAAATAAATAAAACGATTTATTGATTTTTTTAATAATTATAATTTTATAAATCACTATTCATATGTATCATGACTTAAATTTAACTTTTTTAACTAAACAATTTGATAAACAAGTCAATAGTGTAATATCCCGATATTTTAAGTTCTTTGAATGCAGTTTCTTAAAAAAAGCGAGCAGCGCAGATAAAATATCAGCCAAGATAATATACACGTTTTACGAGCGCTGCAAACCCACGCACAACTGAGAAAGAGCCGTGAATGAATAAATTACAGTATCACTTAAGAGATCGTTCCTTAAAATGCGTAATCATTGATATACTAGAGCGGACATGAGATAGATTGTTGCTTCATGCAGCTCGACAGTTAGTGCCCCTTACAATACACTACAGTTCTTGTTCTTAAAAGTGTGTCACGTCAGCTATGAAGCTGGCACTTCGGAGCCAGAAGTACGTGCTTATATTTTATTAATAATCATTATCTCAACGTTAAGTCCCGGCAACCCGCTGTTTCGTCTCTACATCATCCGGTCTTCGGCATTCCTAGTAGTGACTACATTTACACGCAGTCACTTTTTATGAAGTTAAGCCATCAGAGAGTAAACATTCTTCTTCTTCGTCGTGTTCTTCATTCCTAAAGGTCATGCGCGTCTTGATAAGCCTTTACGGAGACGCTGACGACCTGCCTCCACACCACTCTGTCCTCGGCCTGTTTCAGAGCTGCAGGCAAAGTGAGCCCCGTGATAGTCTTAATTTGATCCGACTATCGGGTTGGTGACCGTCCTCTGGGCCTTTTCCCCTCTATTTTGCCTAGCACTAGTAAACATTATATGTGCCTTATTGCCTCAGGTGATCTTTACTTTTATTATGCGAGGAGACATAAATAATAAATGACATAAATATAGCTGAATGTGGTTTTTCAAAGTTTGGCTTCGAACCCAGAATGAAAATATAAATTATTCTACTTTTGCTGCAAGTTAATTATATATTTTTTTTTTTGGTCTCGGGGAAAAACCTCTCTTGACGGGTTCCCCCGGCCCGGGGGGACCGAGGGATATGTGGGACTCCGGGAAAGATGATTGGCCATCCGACTACCCACTAAAAAACCCCGCTGTTCTCCTATCGCCTACGCCCGGGCCCACGGATATATGGCCTGCCGATCTCGTGGCCCGGGCCGGCACCGGCCTGCCCTTTGTCTTGAGGCGGGCCCCTTCTAAAGTGTTGGCGCCAGGGGGTCAGGGTTTCGTCCCCCCGGCGCTCTCCTAACAACTCTAGGAGTTGAGGGGGGCCGCGGAACAGCACGCAGCCCTCACCCTCGCGGCAATAGTGCGGGCGGCGGGTCCTCCCCCGAGGGGCCGCCCGCGGCCGCTTTTTACGGCGGCCGGAGGTCGTTACTGACCCTCCGGCGCCGCCGGCGTGGCCTGCGTTGGCGGGAGGGGAGTGTGGTGGTCAACTCCCGCTCCCGCTCCGCCGCCTCCTTTGCGGACATGACTGCCTCGCAGAAGGAGGCGACGGCCGTCCATCCAGGATCGCCCCCGACCATGGACAGAACCAGGGCCGGGAGCGACAGGTCCACGCCGATTTGGGCGACGAGGGCGCGGCGCTCCTCGCGCCACGCAGGGCACACGGCGACAGTGTGGTTCACCGTGTCCTCCTCGTCGCCCGCGCCACAGTGGTGGCACCCCGACGTCATCTCCCGCCCTATGCAACGCAGGTACCTCCCGAAGCAACCGTGCCCCGAGAGGACCTGCGTCAGGTGGAAGGTCAGGGCGCCGTGGCGCCTTTCCAGTCATTCGGCCAGGACGGGCCTCACCGCTTCGATGGTGGCGAGGCCCGCGCTGGGGTGCGCGAGGCGCCCCTTCCACTCCACCATGAGCACCTCGTCGCGCAGCTCCGCCCGCTTTACCTCAACTTCGCGAGGCGCGGGGCGAGAGCCACGCTCGGCCGCGTCCTGGCGCCACCGGTATAATAGCGCCAGGACCCGGGCCTCGAGGTCCCATGGTGGGGATCCGGCCAGCAGGGAGGCCGCTTCGAAGGACACCGTGCGGTATCCCCTAATCGCCCTGACGGCCAGGACGCGCTGCGGCCTGCGTAGCAGCGCCGTCGTTTTGGCCATCAGGCGATCCGCCCAGATTGGGGCCCCGTAAAGGGCCATCGACCGCACGGTTCCCTCGAAGAGTCTGCGGCACACTGCGCCCGGCCCGCCAACGTTCGGCAGCAAACGGGAGAGTCCCGCCGCCGTCCTCCGCCTGGCTCCTCAGACGCGTGATCGCGTCAATAGTGGAGCGCCCCCGGCGGAACCCGAACTGTTCGTCCGCCAGGTTTGGCCCCTCCGTCTCTAGGTGCCGGACGAGGCGGTCTGCGAGGATCCTTTCGAAGATCTTCCCCACCTCGTCCAGCAGCACGATGGGCCGATAGGCGGACGGTGAGTCCGCCGGGCGCCCCTCCTTTGCGATCAGGACCAGCCTCCCCGTCTTCCATCTGCGGGGAAACCGGCCCGACCGCAGACACGCGTCGAAGAGCCTCAATAGACGGGGCTCCAGGACGTCGTGGGATAGAACCCACGCACGCCCCGGTATGCCGTCCAGGCCGGGGGCGGTGGTCTTGGCCTTCAGCCGCAACATCGCTGCCCCCAGCTCTGCCCGGTCCACGTCGGGCACGGGGTCGTCGTCCGCGCTGGGGTCCCTCTCATCCCATTGAGGCGGGACCATGGCGGGAGGCGAGTGCTCAGCTCTCGTGGGGAACAGAGCGCCGACAAAACCATCCACCTGGCGCGGGGGGAGACTCTTGGTCAGCGGGGGCGCCCACGGGCGGAGCTTGCCCCGCACCGTTTTGTAGGGTCGCCCCCAAGGATCTTGATCTAAGCTGGCCAAGAGTTCCTCCCACGCCGCCGCCTTCGCCTCGCGGATAGCGAGGTGGAGGTCGTTTCTGGCGCCCCTGTACTCCCCGTAGAGCCGAGCCTCCGCGGCCGCTCTGTCCGCGTCGCGGCGACTCCGTCTTCGGAGCCTGGTGTACTGGCGGTGGGCGTAGTTGCACGCCCTGCGGAGCCGCTCAAGCTCCGCGTTCCACCAGTACACCTGGCGCGGGGGTCGGTGTGGCCCCCGCCTCGGCATCGCCGCGTCGCAGACGTCAGTCATGAGCGATCGCAGATTCTCCGCCTCCTCATCGACGTCATCGGGAGGTACGTCGCCCGGCCTCGACCACGTAGCGACGGTCAAGGCCTCGCGGAAAACCTCCCGATTCATCTTTCCAAGTGTCCAGCGCGGACAGTCACCCAACGGGGTCACCTGGGCTGGAGGCTCTCGCTGACGGGCGGAGATGCTGAACCGGATGTAGCGATGATCCGACAGCGTCTCGACGCCCGTGAGCACCCTCCAGCCTCGCACACGGCGGGCCAGGAAGGCCGACGCGAACGAAACGTCGACGATCGACCCCCCCAACTGCCTCACACACGTGTACTCGCGACCCTGGTTGAGGATCTCCAGACCCCTCTCCACGACCCAGTCCTCGACCAGCTCACCCCGCGCGTCGGTCCGTGGGGAACCCCAGGCCTGAGATTTGGCGTTGAGGTCCCCGAGGACAAGCACGGGGCGCGGGAGGAACCGCTGGACCGCGTTGCCCAACTCTTCCATGTACCCTTCAAATTCGGCGAGACTCCTGTTCGGGGAGAAGTAGCCGCCCACGACCACTATCTCCCCGAATCTAGCCGCGGCGAAGCCCCTGCCCCTCACCACTTCCGTGGGGAGCGGGGTACCCGCGGCGGTCCTGGAATGCAAGGCCACCATACCGTCCAGGTCCCCGACCCAATCGCCTTGAGCGGGGACGTAGTACGGCTCGGCGGCCACGGCGATGTTGATATTCCACTGCGCCAAGCTCTGAACCATGAGATTCTGAGCGTTGGCGCAGTGGTTGAGATTCGCTTGTAGGAGATGGATATCCATTATCTGGTTGAGATATCCATCTCCTCAGTCCTCAGTGCCTGCGCCTGCGAGGGGGCGATGTCCCCCGCGGCGGCTTCGGCACGACGGCGCTTTCGTCTTTCCTTTTCCCGCCGCTTCTTGGCCTGTCTTTTGGCCACGAAGCGGCTGGTCCTTTCCTGTTCCTTTTCTAATACTTTCGCCGGTCGGCCAGTGCGGCGGCAGGTGCACAGCGGCGAGCCACCCCCGACCCTATGGTTGGCCGGTCTGCTGGCCGCCGCGCAGACCACGCAATGGGGCGTGGCCTTGCAGGTGGCGGCCCAGTGCCCTGGCTGACCGCAGCGGTAGCAGGCGTCGCTGCGGCTCGCCGGGCCCCTACAGTTCACCGCGAGGTGACCCGGCGCCAGACACCTGAAGCACCTCGGCTCCCTCTTATCCAGCACCTTGATGAGAGCCGAGGCCCAGCCGACCGGGATGTGGCCCAGCTTCTTCAGCTCGTTGGCGGCCACCACTGGCACGAGCACGTACGTTGTGCCCGTCCCGTCGCGCCCCAGGCGTATCCCTCCGGACGTAATTTTCTCCGCGGGGCAGCCCGTGGCGCGAGCGATGGCAGCCGCCACATCGCGCGCCGTCGTGCAGTCGTCGAGGCCCGAGATGCACACCTTGATGCACTTCTCGGGTCTCGCTATCTTGACGTCCTCCTCCTTGAGGACGTCTTTCAGCCGCGCGGCGAGGGCATCGGCTTTCGCCCCCTGGTCGGCGCCAGAGAGCAACATCATGCGTGCCCCCGTCCGCACAGTTTTCATCTTTATGCCGCCCTGGATATCGAGGGCGGCGATGTCGACTTTGGCCTTGGCCTCCGCCAAGAGGCCCCCGTATGTGACCCCCCTCTCCGCCGCTTCAGGGCGGATAGTTAGGGTGACAGCGGCGGATTTCGGGGCCCTAAGCTTGCGGGGACCCCTCTTCCTCCTCTTCTTAGGAGCCGGCGGCGGCTGCTTGGGCCTAGGTGTTATGGCCGATGCTGCCGCCTGCCTGGCTGAAGTTAATTATATTTGCGACAATCTGGAAGAGAACGGATTATGCGTAAGTAACGGGTAGCTAGTAAATATATTTAAATATTTATTTATTGTCATTATTTTTTGTCATGGCTGCTCTAGTTCTGCATGATATCTGTGTAACTCAATGTGTAATGTATCCTTTCTTAAGAGCTCGGGACAATATACATCCACACGAGGCCTTATTAGCTATTTGTAGTACAATAAAATTGTTTAACTAAATCAAAATATATTTTAAATTTTGCATGTTTTAATTTGACTTGGATGTCTCAAATGTGTTGGTAGAGCTAATAGTTAACCACGAAGAGGTGACGGGATGGAATTAAACTATCCGACTTCTTCTTATTTATTTATTGACGTGTTATGGACACGTCAGTGTGCGGCAAAAGAACGAACGTGACTGACTGTCAGAGCCTCAGAGAGCCCCCTGAGCTGTGCTTCGGTTCGGCTTGGGATCCGTAGATTTTCCCGCGCATTTCGTCTCGTGTGCAGGCGGTTGCGGTAATTCCGCCACAACCTTATTAGATGGAACAAAATTCGTAGTAGTTGTTCGGTACAACTGTTGAATTTTGGTAAAAATTCTGTGCATTTTTTTACGTCGATCCCTTTCGTGACTCCTTTTATCATTCGGACATATTCCGAGTGATTAAATGCGAGGAAATCTGTTTTTTTATAAGCACGCTTTCCTTTTAATTACATATCTTGAAAGGAAATCCTTCTTATACACCGTAAAATCTTTTTGTAAGCTATTTTAATCTCTAGATAGATATATATGATTCATATATATATGAATGTCAAATATCAATTACTCCTTTGATATCTTTATTGTCTATCCACTCTTAGATTTACATTAAAAAACATTACCTAAAATAATTTTATTTATATGGAACTCGTTAGCGCCTTAAAAAGGTTAAAGAACACTGCACACAAAAATTTGACAACCAACTTATACTTACAGCCGGCGAAATAAGTTTGATTTATTTGGTTACGTTTATCCGCCGGATGTATTTATACATTTTTTCAAATGTTATAGGAACGATATTTATTTAGAGCTGTTTTAAAAATAGATTAATGGTAGACCTCAAATGGCCTCATCTCAGTAATTTTATGGTTGAAGACAACCAGTGCTGATTTTCCTACAGTGTGATTTTACAAACGTATTTACTATATCTATAATTTCTTTGTACCATTTTAAACATATACGAGTATGTTTGAGTTTTATATTGCTATTATAAAATAGCAAAATAAAACTTAATATTTATATTAACATGGAAAATAAAAGTGAAAAAGATGGACTCCAAAGAAATAATGACAGCAAAAATAAGAATAAAGTTTTCCACTATTACTCAATTTGAGATGAAGCTACTTAATCCATTTAATATTATGAATCAAAAATTACCGTTTATGATTCCAAATAACACTAGTGTCGTGAAACAAGTCTGCCTGTCTCACTCAGTGATCGTAAATAAACAATAAATCTTTTATTATCTATACCTTCACATTCCACGTCCTTTGTGAGTAATTCATTTCGAGTACAAGCTGCCCGTCTTTGGAACTCTCTGCCTTTGACCATCAGACAAATCAAATCAGTTACTTCATTTAAAAAAACTGTAGTAGATCATGATCTGCAGTCTATGAAATAGTTAAACTGTATACATGTCATCAGCAAACTATTGTGTATATTATTATAACTATGATTCACTATCTAATATTTTGTATGTATATTGCTCCTGATGTACTATATATTATATACATGTATTAAGATTATAACTTTATATTTAGATGTGTATTTATATACTTATATGTTCCGTTTATATTTATATATAATTTAATTACTATATAGATATTACACCACCATTAAATATTCTTATATTTGTAATATATTTCTCCTGGGTTTAACGGTTGCCTGGAAGAGATCGCTTTAAGCGATAAGGCCGCCTATTGTTCATGCTATGTATTTTATTTTTCTCGCTGATGCTGTAATACTTTAGTTGGTGAACAATAAAGAGTTTCATTCATTCATTCAAACTTTCTTAAATTGAAATTATATAGAGTACATCGCAATTAGATTTTTGATATTTTAATTGCCAATGTTCCCATTTGGGTCGACTCATGTTATGTTTTTCACTTCTTTTCTTGCACGACTCACTTTATTTTCTGTAAAAAAATATGAACATAGAAAAAGAACAATTTCAAAGGCAATTGTAGTTTTTGTTCGATTCTATTCTATTTTGCAGGCTTCTGTTGACGTCGAGAGATGTTTTGTCAACCGCAGCGTTTTTGCTTTTATAAATTTAAATTGTTTTTATGAAGCCCCACAAGGCTTCGTTTGAGCTTTGAAAATATTATAAAGCTCGTATGTTATTCAATGGTAAATATTAAATAAATATTTTGTGTCAATTCATAACGCCATCTACTTCCAAACTAAGCATACCACTTGTGATATGGGTATTAGACAACTAATATACTACATATATACTTTTCTTTTGTAAATAAATATACATAAATAGCCAGACGCGAGACGAGAATCAAACCCGTGACCTCCGCAGGCGTACCGAAGTGCATTAACCGTTACGCCACAGAGGTCGTCTTCAATTCAATGGTAAATATCAAATATGTTTCTTTTCATATTTTCTTAAGTTATATGGCTGGTAATATATATTTTTAATGACACGTTTGCTTTTTAAATAAAATAATCAAATATTTTCTTACTGTAAATTTTAAACTAATTTAAACTTAATAAACTATAGTTTTTTAATTATTCCTTAATAGTTGTACAAATAATTTTCACCATCCGCCACTTAGAGGAATGATTTCCTAATACTTACTTTTAAGGAGTGTTCAATAAAAAGTGATAATGAGTATGACGCAATTATCTTTTATTAAATGTTATTTTATTAAATGTTATTTTATTTTTCGACGTAGTCACCTTTCAGGTTTATACACTTTGTATATCTTTTTTCTAAAGCTAAAATTCCCTTTTAAAAAAATCTTCTTCCTGATTCCTTAAAAAATCGTGTACCGTCTGCGTCATCATCTTCAAATTTATGGCACCTGAGACGCTCCTTTAACCACAGAAATAGGTAGAAATCACTAGGAGCTAGGTCCGGTGAATATGGAGGATGTGCCATCAATTCGAAGCCAGCTTCTTGAATGGCAGCCATCGCAGCTTTGGAGTTGTGCGTGTTTCTTGGTGAAACAAAACAACTTTAGCAAGTTTGCCACGCCGTTCTTGCGTATTTCCTCACGCAACTTTGTTATTTGTCCTGTGTACAAAGTTCCCTTAATAGTGGCTCCATGATTAAGGTATTCGATCATTACCACCCCTTGGCTGTCCAAAAAAAATAACCCATGATCTTACCGGTGAATGGAATCACCATAAATTTCTTCGGAGTTGGAGATGACGGTCTCTTCCTAGTCATGGACTGTTTTTTCGTTTCTGTGTCAAAATGGTGAAGCCAGGTCAAGATGATGTTGCAACAAACCCAAACAGCTTTTTGAAATTCTCAGTCTCGTTTGTTTCTGCGCGTCAGAAAGCATTCTGGGCATCCAGCGCGTTGACATTTTCATACCCAAATGATTGTGTATAATATTATAGACACTTCTAGAAATCTTCATTTCTTTTGTTATAAAATAAACAGTAACGACGATCCGCCAAGACAATGTGTTCAACTTTTTTAATCATTTGTTCAGTCACTACCGATATAGGGTGTCTCGTGCGGGGCTCGTCGTTAATGGAAGTTCGTCCTCACTTGAACTCAGCACACTAACACGCAACGGTAGAATATGGAGGAGCATGAACCCCTAATGTTGGTCTCAAGTCTTGATTTACCAGCTCTGCAGTAAAATATTTCAAGCAATGATTTTTTAATACCTATTAAAAAGAATTTACTTGTAGATTGTAGATAGAAAACCGTTGGTTGGCACAGCGAGTCTTAAAAAGATTCTGACTCAGAGTTGTGTTGTCTTTCTAAAGTGAAGTAAAATCTATTTGTTTATCAGTTGATTGATTTGTTTGTCTGACATTCGCCCTAGACGGATTTATTAAAGTGACAAAAGAATTGTTGTTCTTTGTCGTTTTTTTCTTATTAAGTCAATTTATCTTGTACCTACCCTAAAATCGATTTGACCACCACCCTGGCATAGCGGTTGACGCATTGTGGTACGCACGTGGAGGTCACGGGTTCGATTCCCGTCTCGCGTCTGGGTGTTTATGTATAATATGTATTTATCTACAAAATATATAGTAGATTAGTTGTTAAGTATCCATAACACAAGTGCTATGTAACTTAGTTTAGGACTAGATGGCGCTGCGTGAAAAAAAAAACATCTGATCGGCCATTTCGATTGAGTAATAATGGAATGAAAAAGTCTTAGCAGCTTTGTAGCTCAGATTTCGAGTTCTCATTTAGAAACATCTTTTCCGGTTAACAATATCTGGAATTCAATCCTAGAAAATTTTGTAATACTAGTATATTTGTATGATTTAGTGTGAACACATAATGTGACTTTGTTTAGAATATTAACATTTTAACTTAGGTTCTGCTTCCATATAATGAAAGCTATATTTTGAATACTTTTCATAAAAATATTTTATGATTTTAGCTCTTGTTTAGTTTTCACTCAAGGCATAATAAATAAAATTAAACCAAAAAAGATAATACTTTTCTTTTAAACTACTCAAACTAAACATCATCCTAACCTTAAATTCCGGTTGCAGCATAAACTTCCGATTCGGTGCCCGGAGACCGTTTTTAATTAATTTAAACTAATCACACCACGCTAAAAGTTAAAATATTGTTTGCGCCTAAACTGAAATTGTAGGCAATATTGATAATCAATTATACCACTAGATGGCGTTTTTTTATTGCTGTGGGACAGCAGACAGGCTGACGGCCCGGTTAGAATTTAGCAGTTACTGTCGCTTATGGGTATTTGCAACGCCAGTGGCATCACGAACACGCTGCTATCCCATAAGGGTACAGGAACTTGGGAGGGGGGTTAAAACCAGAGATGGTCGCTATTCAGATGGGTTTTGGGCCCTATCACGTAGCTAGGGTGGGTTGTTTTGTCGCTTTTTACGAAAGGCCGACCGTGGCCGCAGAGGTCAGCAGTATTCTTTCTCCGCCCCTGCACGAATAAAATGGCAATGTTATGGCAATATATGCTCACGTTAACATTTCCCAGTGATATGTACATTGTAATGTAAACCCATATGGGAATTAAACACAATGTGTCTTTGCTCGTTTTAGTAGTGGGTTTAGAGGTTGTTGTAATCGTTGTCAGGTGGTCGTTTTGGTAGTATATAGTCCTTGGTTGTAGTTATTGTTGCATTCAAGTTAATGAGTTTGTTTGAGAGTCCTTGGAGTTTACACAAATATCATATAAAATAGAGAAATCAAGAGGTCACTAAATAAAACGATTGAGTACCAAATATTCTTCGTTTATTTTATTTTTAAATGCATTCATACAGTAATTAATCATTTATTTTAGTAATTAATAATTATAATTAAATTTGTCTTTTCGTATACATTTGTATGTAATGTATAAAAGTACTTATAAATAAATTTAATCTAATAATTCTTATATAACTTTATTTGTAATAACATCTCCTATTAATGTGGCGAGTTGCACACTTTTATGTATGATATATGTTGTATATTATTAATAAAACATAATTTAGGCAGTTATAATGGCTATATCAATATTTTTAATTCATGTAGTGTAACTTATTAATAATTTTTTTATTTATATATTTGAATATAATAATCTGGTAATATTATCAAATTATTTAGGCAAAGTATGGAGAAATCAGTTTAGAATGAAATGGACTAGTCACTGTGAAGAGGATGCACATACGAGTTTCATCAATTAATTTATTGAAACATTACAATATCAATGAACAAATTACAAAATATATTTTAATATCACGCAGCGTTTTGCAGAACAAAGTAATAAGGCGATTGTATTTTATTAACCCCAGAAGTGGTAATATTCGCCATGGGCCCATGCCACTCTAGTCTATATTTGTGGAGAACGTGAGTAGTCAATGAACCAAGCATTTTGCCCACTATACCCGTCGCTGGGCATGATTCACCAAATGGCAGAGAGGCTAGAGAATGGGCTCTAGATGCTTTCAATGGCACCCACCCTTCGTTGCACCATCGTTCGGGTATAAATGCCTTGGCGCGACCCCATTGCTTCTCAGTCTTGCTTGTTACCCCATGGGCTAGTACTATATCCACCTAGAAAGGGAATTAATATTACAAAAAGGCAAGGAACGATTTTGATCTTAATATAAGTCTGTTCTTCATGTTCCCTTATTTTACAAACTTCAAGATATGTTTCGGATGCACTTAGCATACAATAAAGTTGAAAGATGAAAATATTGTTTCATAACCATTAGCATAAAAGAAGTAAATAAAGTCTTTGATTTAACTTCTTTTATGCTAATATCTAACTTTGACTGTTAGGCAAAATTTTTAGAAATAGTTTAAAACTAGAAAATGTAAACATAATAAGATTTACTTACCCCAGCAGGTATTTCATAGCCTCCTACAATAATACTCTCTCTGTTCCTCCTTACAACTCCTCCAGTGGCAGGATGGAGCCGCATCGCCTCCTGTGCGCACGCCATAATGTAGGGTAGTTGCACATTATCAGCGCCCGCGTGTTTACATTCTACTCCCCATAGTACTTCGTCGTGAGCCCTTTGTTGTTGAGCAGCGTGGAGGGACAGCTGGTAGAACATGCTGATTGCTGTTTGAGCGAGCTGCAAAATATACAATATATGTAATAACACCATTATTTTTCAGAGGAAATTAAACTTTTAGTGAATCTACAGGAACTATGGTCTTGTATAATATTGTATAACGCCACATAATACATAATTCAATAGTCATAGCATATTGTAATTTATAATTAAGCTCTAAGATTCTTTTTGTAAAAATAACTTGTTACTATGTTTAATGTCAATTAAAAAAACTTAGTAATTTCAATAGTTTGTTTTACTTTATTAGGGGTCTCTAATCTTAACACGGATGACACGTCCTCCATCAGAGACACAGAAATTTTTTATGAAATAGTGGAGAAATTGGGAAATTTCATGTTGCCTTTTCAGCATACATACTCGTATATACAAATAACTATACTTACATGTCACGTGAATTAAATATTAATTTAACATCAAACTTAAGTCTACATTTTAAACTTCTATGAAATATATATTTTACTCACTGGGTCTACTCCCGCCAGCAGCATGTCAGCAGCAAAAGGCAGTATCCTGCCTTCAAGTGGCCTAAGTTTGTCCAACAATGTCTGTTCAGGTTTCAACTCTCCCGAATTTAGGGTGTTTAAAGCTTTGAGCAGGAAATGTTCAGTTAAACTGAAACAAAAAGATTACAAAATTGAAATAGGGTATTAAATAAGTCTAGCTGTTCTGCCATATAAATTTAAAAAACAAATGTAGTGACCTGCATTGTGAATTTAAACCATTCACGAATCCACTTGAACACACAAAAATTTTCATTAAAATCGGTCCAGCCATTTAGGAGGAATTCAGTCACATATACCAAGTAATCTGCAGGGCATGTGTGTTATGGATACTGGGCTACTTAAACCTTTTTGTTTTGTAAATAAATAAATTTCATACATAATAGCAAACACTGATCACTTATAATTATAGCTACTCGTACCTAAAATTGCTATTCAAATCAATTGACAATGCCGAGAAAATACATAAGCAGAATTTCAAACACCAATATCTCAGTAAAAATCTAAATTCGATGCAAAAGGCTTATTTGTTTGATACAAGGAGTAATTCAGATAAAGTCTTAGTAAAGGAGTTTAGGATTTATCACTTGTTCTAAATTAAAATAATAATTATCAACTGAAACAAAAAATGTATAAGTTATAATGTACTCTAATGCGTAAATGCCACTTTGAGTGACTACGTGGTGTCCAATTGTGTGCAAATTTGTGTTAATGTGCATACGAACGTTATGCTAACAACACGCACCATGCGCGTGGTCGCAACGTGCTTTAAGAATGGTTCCAAATTCATTGCTGTATTGTTGGAATAACAATTTAACGCCTATACCTACTAATAGGTAGGTTCAAATGGCAATTCAGCAGTAAATAGGACTGATCCGAAAATTTCAAGTCACTGAACGGGCTTTGATGAGATTTAAAAAGAGAATATCCATAAGAAACATAAAACTTTCCAAAAATGCAAGTTGAAGTAGCAATATGGCAGATAGAAGTCTCCCTTGTCTTTGGTCAATGTAGCAAAGTTTTCGAATATATCACGGTACCGAAGAAACGTCCCTCAATCCAATGGAGCGATGACATGCATGCCTGCCAGTCGAGAGTGGGTGAGAAAAGTAAAAGATTTTGGCGCAAACTTGGTGCTATGTCCAACTGTAGACGACTTTATCACGAATATTTAAACACTTTAGCATTATCATCCAACGAGTATGTATATTAAATGATAACTCAGCCTAAAACGTACAAAAGTTTTCGATGCTCATCCCATAACAATCAAATAGAGAGAGGGAGAAATATCGATTTCGATTTACTAGTGATGTACAAAAACACTCACCTAAAATGCCTATCGAATGTCTTCAAAGCACTGTTGAAGATATGTGAATCAGTCTTTAGGGTCCCCTCACTTCGCACTAAGAAGTTTCCGTCCGCGATATCCCTTGAACACCGCACTAGACGTTCCGCTGGAGTCAATTCTTCGAGATCACGTTTTGAGAGTGAACAAACATCCAATATTTCATCGTCTAGGGAAGTTTTTTCCGGTTTTCTATGAAAAAATATTTTTATCAAATGTTTTTACTCCTATCATGGGCACTGAGTTCTTTTTTTTTATTGCAGACGAACAGTAGACAAGCTGACGGCCCACTTAATAATAAGCAGGTACAGTCGCTTATAGACTTATAACGCTAAAGGCACACGCTTCTGTCCACGTGGGGGTACTAGAACCTGGGTCACTAATGCAGTGATGAACACAACATAAGATTATTATGGCGGCGTACTTATATACCTGAAGTATATGCCACCCAGACAGGCTTGGTAACTACCTAAGGTTGTTTTGTCATCTTTAACGACAGACCGACCATCTTCGCAAGGGTTAGTATTCTCCCCTCTGCATGGAACGGGATTGTTTGAAACAACTCTGCTGGTTCCGAAACATTTTCTGTGGATTTGATTAGGTCTAAGAATAGTTTGACTGACTAAAATATTATGTGAAACATTTTTTTATTAATTGATCTTAAAGATATATTATTTCGAATGTCAAATTAGCATATGGACCTTACTGCAATCTTTAAAGCATCAACATTAAATTATAAAACTGATATAAGGTCAAAGAGACAACTTTAAATAACATGGACCGTAAAACGTAATCATCACATGATATACATAAAAAAGTTAAATCAATTTTTTTTAATAGCCTTTATTGCTGATACTGAACATTGATTTTACACACAGTAGCAAATTGTTTTAACTTAGATCTATCTAATACATCGGGTTTCCCGGTTCAGTGATCAGCGTGTCCAGTGACACATAGGCCTCTTCCAGTTGCTTCCATTCTTCTCTACTGGTAGCTTTTCTAGACCAGATTGTCCCTCCAATCATCTTGATATCATCTGTCCATCTTTTAGCTTGTCTGCCTCTTTTTCTTTTGCCATCACATGGTTGCCATACTGTTATAATTTTAGTCCATTTCATTCTGCTTTCCCTTGTCATATGTCCTGTCCATCGCCATTTTAAACGTCTTAGTGGAAGAAGAAAACATGTTGTGCCGACTTCATGTGATGTGATAAGGGTAACAAGAAGAAGAAGACGTTTAAAAATTAAGAAGCATACTTTTACAGTATTTAGCCTAATTTTTCTACCTATATAATGATAAAAAAGAATCTTACTTGTTTTCAGCGGTAGGTATGTGAACTGCCCCATCCAAGCACCCGAGTCTGATGCCGAAGACCATGACTCCGATGGTCTCGATGGCCCATCTGTATATTTCAGTCTCTATTTCTTCGTTCAATGCGTTTTCCGCGTGACGGAGGTCGCCTAGCCTGTTAAACAAAGTTAAATGTTAAGATTGAATTTAGTAAAACCGTTGTCAAAAATTGCTAGACATTATTTAGCTTTCCAGCTCTCTAATCATTAATATCTTATTTTTGATATTTGTTGACAGTTTTATCTTTTATGTTGACCGCCCCATTAGGATAAAACATGTTAGCTGGGAAACTCAACAGGAGTTTTCTTTTAAGTTTTCAGCTTCAGAATGATACATAATAATAACAGACCATAACGGCCCACTGTTCGACTCCGGCTAGATCTTCTCTCTTTGTAAGCTACAAGGTTGAAGATAAAAGATAAGAAGAAACAAAGTGATGTATGAGACAGTCATATAGAGGCTGACCGTAGAGCCGGTCTTAGACCGTGGTCATCGCAAGATACTGTTGCGCACGTAATCATACTCCTTCCATCAAACTTTGGGTGATCGAGGAATAGTTACATGTTATCATTTATTTTATAAATCTGATTGTACGTCATTCTTTGCCAATATTTTTTTTCTTTCTTTCTCACTCTGTGCATTGGCATACGGAATACTGACCCCTGCGGCCGGGTACGGCCTGTCTTGTAAATGGCGTCAAAATAACCCCAGCTACGTGATATGGCCTCAGGCTTATCTGGATAACACATGATTGTGTTGTAGTATTAGTAATCCAGGTTCCAGTACCCCTATGCGTACAGCAGCGTGTTCAGGTGCTCCTAGCATCGCAAACATTCATAGGCGACGGTAAATGCATACTATGTTGGCTGTCAGTTTGCCTATTGTTCCTCAGCAATAAAAAAAATAAACTGAGAGAGACCTAGTCGGAACGAATAGTATATACACTACACTTGTTCAATATATAGTTGGTAATATAAAACGATGATCTTTGTATTCGAGCATTCTCACAAAGTTTTCCTTCGCCATTGGTACATGTCAATGTTATCATATGCACAGTATATTAGAAAAACTTTTTACGCAGATATTAAAAGAATAATTGTGATACTCCCATGAAACAAATATTCACGCCTTACGCCTTACTAATACCTTCAACGCAATAAAATATACGTTGAAGGTAGACTGAAAAAAATTGTTTTTTGACGATTGTCATATTTTGTTAGTTGGCAGATATAAAAATGTATAAGCTTTTTACAAAACAAAATACATGTAGATAGATGTAGTAGAACATAAACACTTGTTTAAAATCAAATAATTAATAGATCATAGATTTAAATCAAACATGATAAGGCAGTTGCCTCGACCTTGTTTTGGTTCGTGACTCGCATCGCTTTGGAAAACAACAGTCTTAGTTTATCGATACTTCCGATCAATGAACCCTATATGTACAAGGATAATTTACAGTGGTTCAGTTTATATTAATTATATGCAGACTTTGAGCTAGGTCAAACTTGTTTATACCATAATATTAAATCATGTTAAGACTTTTATATGGTTTAATACTAAATATTATTGAATTAAGTAGCAAAACGTCCTGTTTCCCTTTTTAAAACATAAGGATGCAGAAATATATAAAAAAATCAAAATTTAATTTATTAAACCTGACAAACGTTTAAAAAGATTAATCAAAATTTTATATAAATAAAATAAATATATTGGGACATTTTATACTATGCTATCTAGTCCTAAAGCACTTCTGTTATGGGTACTAGACAACTGATATACTACATAATGGTATATTATACTTTTATTTTGTAAACTAGCTGTGCCCGCGACTACGTTCGCGTGGAATAGTGACATTGGGCAGCATTTTTTGGATAAATCGATATTATTGGTTTACTTTGGATTACAAACCTTATAAACCCTAAAATATAAATAAATGAAATATGCAAACAGTCAGTGTTATCGAATGCAACTGTTACGCCATGCGCCTTTGTAGGTTCAAGCTAAACTCTATTTCATATGATTGTTGATATAATCTGAGGTCAACTTAAATTGGTAAATAAAATTTTCGAAACTTATCATTTTTAACAAAAACTATTTTGTTTTCTAAAATAAAAGTAGCCTAAGCTACTCCTTGTTACATCAGCTATCTGACAGTGAAAGTCCCGCCAAAATCGGTGCAGCCATTTCAGAGATTAGCCGGAACAAACAAACACACAGACAGACAGACAGACAGAGAAAAATTGTAAAAAAAATTGTTTTGGTATATGTACCGTGTATACGTCCGAATGCACGTAGTAAAAAGCGGTTATTTTAATATTACAAACAGACCCTCCAATTTTATTTATTTGTATAAATAAATACATGTTATACATAAACACCGAGACGGTGGACGGGAATCGATCTGTGACCTCCACAACTTTACTGACTGCGTTAGCCATTACACCAGGAGGTCGTCAAAATATAACAATATATTATAATAATCTTAATATAATGTACTTCTGATATTATGTACTAACAATCACGCTGACGGTGGCTTGTCCGATTCTGGTGCCACCTATCTTAACCATAGTGAATCTTAATCATCGAAGGAATTACATTTCATCCGAATTAAGGAATATTTCATAATATTTATATACTCGTATATTGTACTAAAGGTTACTAAAGGTTTGTACTTATTACGAAATATTTTATGACAAAGTGTTCTTGTTTTCGAAACTCAAGTTCCTGTAACTTATGTAACAGACAATCCGAGCTTGAACAAAACTACTCGAGATATCGTGTTTAACTTTCTTGTCGTTGGAGCCTTTTGTGAATTGCTAGACAGTTAACCAAATGGAATAAATTAATATAAAAAAAATTAAATGACATATTTTATAAGAGCTGTTACTTTAGTTATCAATCGAAGAAAGACTATTTAATACAATACAACGTTTACGATGATATTGTAAGCTACAAAGTCAAAGATAAGAGAGATGGATGAGATAAGAAGAAACAAAGTGATTTATGAGACTGCCATATAGAGGCTGACCGTAGAGCCCGGTCTTAGACCGTGGTCATCGCAAGGTACCGTTGCGCACGTAATCATACCCCTTCCATCAGGCTTTGGGTGATCGAAGAATAGAAGAGATTTTAATGGATATATCAAGTCAATTTCTGAACCTACGGGAATAATGCACGGAATATCATTTCCACTTCGAAAAAAATTTGAGTAAAAAACAGAACAACCTACACGACTCCATTAAGAAAATATATACTATGAAGGGGTGAAACTACCTATGTGGTAAAAACATGCACGTCGAAATACTTGTGGGGTTACGGGTTCCATTCCCATGCCGAATCTGGGTGTATATACATATATATTTATTTACATAAGAAATGTATATAAACATATAATCAATTATTTAGTACCCATAATACAAGCGCTCTCCCGTTTACTTTGGATTTAAACGTTGCTGTTTTAATTGTAATATTATATTTATTTATTAAATAATAAAAGAGAACGGTTTGTTACCTCCTGGTTGTGTCAGTAGCGATATCTTCAAAAGCTTTGTCGTAGCTCCTTAATAAGGTTCCGTCTTGGAGTAGAGCTCTGATTGCAGCCCATATAGACTTATTCTCGTCTCTGAAAGAAATACATAAATAAAATGACCGGAAATAATATACGCTATATAGCCTCAGCTAAAAATTACATTAATCTTCCTTTCAACGTTAAGGTGATAGATTCTCTGAAAAACAATTCAGGCACATATCTTTCAACTATTTTCTTGTATTTTTTTGCAAAAAAAAATAGCGCTTAAAATTTTGTTAAAGTAATTTAATTAAGAGAAGGGAGATTCTTGATGAAATAAAATAATTAAATTCTATATTAATTACGTTTAAGAGCAGTTAAATAGATACTGTCACACACTGTGTACTACTTTATCGCTGTAAGGGACGCATTGTTCATTATGACCCGATACACGACAGCATGTATGTTGAAATACCTGGGATCTGTGTTCCATGCGTCTGGTGACATCGATTGCGACGTCAAAGCACGCATTGCTGCCGCGTGGGCCAAATGGCGTGAGGTAACTGGTGTCATTTGTGACCCCAAGATGCCGGTAAAGTTGAAGGGACAGGTCTATAAGACCATCATTAGGCCTGTTCTTTTATACGGCTGTGAAGCGTGGCCGGTGTTGGAGCGACACAAGCAGGAGCTGCGTGTAACGGAGATGAATATGCTGCGGTGGATGTGTGGAGTGACGCGGAAGGACCGCGTTAGGAACTCCCGCATTCGCGGCGATCTTCATGTCCGTGACATTGCGGATAAATTACAAGAGTGTCGGCTCCGTTGGTACGGCCACGTTTTACGCCAACCGGATGCTTACGTGGGTAACAAATGTCTGGCCATGCCGCCTCTGCCGGGCCCCGGCAGGAGGGATAGACCCAAAAAGTGCTGGCTTGACGTTGTAAAGGGTGATATGCGTGCCAATGGGCTCACTACCAGGGATGCTGAAGATCGTGCGAAGTGGAGAAGAAAAAGTCGGAAAGCGGACCCCGGGCGCCGAAGCGAGAGTTTGGGCTGCAACCGGGATACAACGCAAAGATGATGATGATGATGACACGACAGCATGTATGTCAGTTTTACCTTTAATACCTAGTTACTAATCTAATTATATTGGTTGTTTTCCCTAATACATTTCCTTGATTTCCTTCCCCGTCTTAACTATAATAATACGCACGTGGAATTTTAAGGATGGTCTTTTGCCTGTTATTGAGATGAAGGTAATCTTAGTTCCTGGGTTCAGTTGCCTGCATAGATATGTTAATTAATTAAAGTCAAAATGATGACTATAGATACGGTATGAATGATGATGTCGAATCATCTTCAGCATTTTTCAGACGAAACCCCTATGGGATAGTAGCGTGTTCTCAACTAGGGGCACCCCTAGCGTCGCAAACATCCACAGGCGACGGTGTCTGCTGTTCCTCAGCAATAAAAAAAATAGGTTTTCATATACGATGTTCTATTGACAAGAAGTTGTTTTCTTTTTCTAAGCGTTTCATTGCTGCTACATCTTTACATCATTCAAAATTGCTTTACGGTGATTCTTACTTACTTTTTTCTTAATTCTTCTCTCTCATACGTCTCTTTATTTTCTTTCCCAATCAAATTGTTCGGTGTCCTTTCAGTCTTGTGACTTTCATCGTACAAATAACAAATATTAGTACTTCATAGTTTTTGCTTAAGATTAATAATTTTTTAACTTTCTGTAGAGGTAATTTTTTCCGCGTATATTTGACCAAACGACTAATGAAACCTAATCTATGGATAAACATTTTCTAATAAGTTATTCAAAATAACGGCTTTCTGGAGCTGGATTACAACTGTATAAGGACTGTTTAAATCTTCAAAACTTTTGCTCAATATTTTAGGGATAAAGCCAAATCAAAATCATTTATTTGTCAGAAACAAATTACAAAGTACACAGTAGTTAATCATGTTTCGCCAACAACTTAACCCTTACCGCCATTATATAACAATTTTTCCGACCTAAAGCCGTGTTCATGTTTGGGGTCATAAGTCATAAAAATCTTAATTTTCTTTTACAAAATTACCAATTTGAAGTAGGTATGTATACACTTGTTAGTGTTGCACTCGCAATTTTCTGAAGAGAGGTTTACAAGAAGGCCTCACCCCGCAAACCG
The DNA here is from genome assembly GCA_963693495.1 of Malacosoma neustria. Lineage (NCBI taxonomy): Eukaryota > Metazoa > Arthropoda > Insecta > Lepidoptera > Lasiocampidae > Malacosoma > Malacosoma neustria. Next base: position 3,751,323 of record OY856386.1, read on the forward strand.
CTCTAATACATTTTTTTAGCATTAAATACTCTTTCTACATTTGCAGGATTGCCCCAAATTAGGAGGCCATATCTTAGACCTGAATCTACGTATCCATAATATGCAGTCAAAGCCGTGTCCCTGTTTACTATTCTTCTTAATCGACTTAGAACAACAAATTTGTTCAATTTCTTACAAACCGAAACCACATGCGCTTTTCAATTACAGTTTTTGTCGAGTATCATCATCATCTCAGCGTTCATCCCGGTTGCAACCCAAACTTGCGTTTTGGTGCCCGGGGTCCGCTTTCCGACTTTTTCTACTCCACTTCGCACGGTCTTCAGCATCCCTGGTAGTGAGCCCATTGACACGCATATCACCCTTTACGACGTCGTTTTTGTCGAGTATGATACCGAGAAATTTAATTTTATCTACTTTATCAATTTTCTGGTTTTTATGTGTCAAAATTGTATTAATGTCATCAACTTTATTATAATTTTGGAAATAAATAAATTTAGGTTTTCATAAATTTGCATGTAATTTATTTTTAACTAGCCAATTGAGCACATTACTTATTTCTATTTTCATTAACTTTACGTGGTCATCAGTTTTATTATTCTTAGCAATAATTATTGAGACATCATCTGCAAAGAGCACACATTACTGTTTGGTTATGGAAGGTAGATCATTAATGTAGAGTAGGAAAAGTAAAGGCCCTAATATACTACCTTGTGGGACACCTTGTGGATTTCATTTACTTTTGCCTTTGATTTATAACTTGTATTAACAATGTCTTTACCCATTTTGTTGAGTTCAATATATTGTTTTCTATTAATTGTCAATGGGTGAAAGTCTTATGGGGATAGTTCTAGCTGCATCAACTTGCCACTGTACCTTTATTTGTGTTCATACGTGTGTATTTAGAAAAAAATTCTGAATGTGTGTTTGATAAGTTATTATTATTACCTATATTTAATGAAAATAAACTATTAATCTCTCAGACACACCTCTTCACGTCATAATCGCATGAGCGTGCATTAAGTCAGTGTGTGCAGTTTGCATGCCATGGAATAAACACGGTTCACAGGCATGTTATCAATTTACCATTTTAAGTTTATCGTGAAACATAAATTCGGTTTATCCTGATACTGTAATACGTTTTTATTATATTTATCAACAAACGGTCGAAAGCACGCTCGCTATGTGTGGATCTCACGACACGACTCATCCATGCCGTAACATACCCACTTGCATGGTTACATATAAAATTTACAGAATAATTCGATTAGCGACCGCAATACTGGACCACAAAGGAGAGTGATGAAAAGACGTTACATTCTACTTGCGTAAAGAAAAAAAAAATACAATCAAATCTCTTTTGTTTTTCAAAAATAGAAGTCATTTTTTGCGTCGTGTCAGAACGTGTTCTTATAAATGGAATAAATTGAAGTTCGTGCGGTAATAAAATATCTCTGCTTGAAAATTTTTACTTCGGATCTGGTAAATCAAGACTTGAAAGCAACATTAGGGGTTTCATGCTCCTCCATATTCTACGGTTGCGCGTTGGTGTGCTGAGTTCAAGCGAGGAAGAACTTCCATTAACGATGACCCCCGTACGGGACTAGCTACATCGGTAGTGACTGAACAATTGATTAAAAAAGTTGAAAACATTGTCTTGGCACATGTTCGTGTTACTGTTTGTTTTACAGAAGAAGAAATGAACATTTCTATAGCAAGTGTCTATAATATTATACACAACCATTTGAGTATTAAAAAAGTGTCAGCGCGCTGGGTGCCCAGAATGCTTCTTGACGAGCAGAAACAAATGAGACTGAGAGTTTCATAAAGCTGGTTGGGTTTGTTACAACAAGATCTTGATCGATTTTTGGCTCCATTCATAACTATGGACGAAACATGGCTTCACCATTATGACCCGGAAAGTAAAAAAGTCAATGGCATCGCAAACACGTTGATGTCCCATAAGCGTATAGGAACTTGGGTCACTAATGCCGGAACACAACACAAAGTTATTATGGCGGCATACTTAAGACTAAAAAATGTGGTCGCCATCCAACCGGGCTTGGGACCCTACCACGTAGCTAGGATTAGTATTCACTTGCAAAATTACTTTTCTCTGTGCAGAACCAGAGTAGGAATACTAACGCATGCGGACCAGAGCAGCCTATCCTAAACAAAAATCCTATAGCTCGGTGGTAAGGCTGGCAAGGCTGTCTGAATGGTAACCACCCTTGGTCTCTTGATATACCGCCCTAATAACCTTGTGTGTCTTCTGATTGTATTTCGACATAGGTGACCCAGATTCCATTTACTAGTGCAGTGTTTTTCAATCTGTGGGTCGCGACCCTTAGGGGGGTCACGAAGCCTTACTCGGGGGGTCACCGGCAAAAGGAAAAAGCTCTCGCCCGCGACGACAATGCGGTGTGGCAACGCCGCGAAGTTTAGTCCACGCAAACTGGCAATCAAATCATAGCCGCACGCAGCCTTACCAACTTACCTCGTACTTACTTTCAAAGCTGTCGTGACTTCTTACAGAATGTAGGTCTTAATAATGGATATACGTACCAAAATAGAGAAAATCATAAACATAATCTTATAAATTACTTACTAACTTTTTGTTTCTCTATGGTCCAATGGGGTCGCCAGAATTTTTCAACCCTTAAAGGGGTCGCATATTCAAAAAGATTGAAAAACACTGTACTAGTGGACACCCTCCGTGTTAGCGATGCCCATTGCGTCGCAAACATTCATACGTCAATGTACTCATAATAAAATATTTCCTTACTGATAAGTTAGCCGTCAGTTTTATGTTAAATACAGCTATGGCATACAGTAGGATCACCAAATAACAATATTCATCAGCTGAATACTGGCTCAGTCCAATCTTTGGCTTATGACATATTAAAATGATGTGATATTATAATACAACGGCCCGCAAAATAGTATCGAAATACAAAGAATCAGTTTATAAAATGTTTAAGTTCTGCTAAAATATTCTTATAACAATAATTACACCATTAAACGATAACTAGTATATATAGATAGTTCTAGCTGATCCGGTAAACGTTGTTCTGCCATGTAAATAAAAAAAAAATAGCCTATGTCGTTCTCCAAAGTTCAATCAATTATCTATCTCTATACGGAATTTCATCAAAATTAGTTCACGGTTTAGACATGAAAATGTAACAGACAGACAACTTTGTATATATTCAAACTAAGTTAATTATCAAACTAACCAGACCTTGGGATCATACTGAGAGAAAATAATGGAAAAATCGTCCCGAATGTAAGTCCCAAATTACCTTGAATCGAGTTCACTCAAAAAGTTTCTCAACATTTTAAATCAATTTGCATTCCCTGATCGATTATTTAACGTAAATTCAAGGCTTTTAAGTGTAATTCATGTGTACATATAAGGATTAGATGCTAGTTGTTTTTATTATTCAAACGGGTTTGCAACAGACTACTGCGCAAAGTATACATGTATGTATATATTATGAGATACGTTGTGTACGCGTAGGATACGTTTGTATAATGCAGGTGTGTTATATCCTTGAGGCTGTACACTGAAGTGCCTAAGTAAATAAATCTTTTATATTTTTTTTGTTTATAGTTCGTAGCAATTTTATTTGTTATATTTCTGTCTATTTTCAATAATAGTTGATCACATATTATTGTGAATGAAACATGGCGTATAAATGTAATTTTAACTTATTTGTATTACAAAAGGACTTCTAATTAATCCATATTATTATTATAAATGTGAAAGTAACTCTGTCTGTCTGTTACGTTTTCACGCCTAAACCACTGAATTAATTTTGATAAATTTCGTTAAAGAGATAGATACCTTGGAGAAGGACATAGGCTACATTTTTTTTTTAATTTATATGACAGAACAACGTTTGCTGGTCAGTTAGTGATTTATAAACAAAAGTTATTGTATTTTGTCATAAACTATTTAGCTTTGTATAATAATTTCATATTATATACCAATAACAATTTATAGATTAAGTATGTTTTAATGTTAAATTTTTTTATTGCTATGGGATAGCAATAAAAAATGGTTACAATAAAGTTGGGCTCGAAGAAAATTAATAGTTCATAATTTCCAAGCTTCAAATTAATTAGATTGAAGCTTATTGTAAATTCATTAAGCATCATTTAATGCGTGTAATAATATTTGCGGTGAGACCCAAATTTAATCTCAAATCCCCTAATAACCCTAATAACAAATCTAAATAGACCCCAGAGTGGAGTAGAAGTAGTTAAATTGACTTGGACCCATACGTATCGGCTCTTACATCGCCGTATAAAGAGTGTTAATCACAATGCACATACTAAACGCAAGTGTTTTGAATTACAAATAACATGTTCGCCAAAACAATTCTACCGAATATTGAATTTCAGACATTTGAATACTAAGTAGTAGACAGAACGCATCGAAGCAAAACGCGGAGAGTACAGAAGTAAATGTTCAGTAAGTAATGTTTTGTATCAATCTTTGACTTCTCTTCTTGGTCATCTCAATTTTCACACCTTTATTTGCCATTTATGTGGCAGCATGAATTACACGGCAATAAGAGCTATTATTGGCTCTGTTTCTAAATTAAACTTAGTAAAATATTTCTAATATTTGGTCCAATAATCCAGGGAGCAATTTTTTTTCGGAAACAACATCATTTAGAGGAGATAATGTGTATAATAAACATTTTAAATCCCACTCATCGCGAGATCTCTAAAACTATACATCCGATCAACATGAAATTTAGCATAGTCACTCATTTCGTGATCTAGACACTTTAAAAAAACGGATCACAAAGAGTATTTTTTTTATTTATATGGCAGGACAACGTTTGCGGGGTATGCTAGGAAATTTTATAAGTTATCAATCGTTATGAGAATCAGATCAAACTATATCTGTGCGTTTTTGTGTCCATTGCTAAGGTGCGCATAATATCAAGATTTATTTCTGTACATTCTACTATCTGTGGTTGAGATGTGGTTTTGTTTATGTTTATACCGTGACTCATGCGTTGCCAATTCAGGTTTTATGGTATTGTGTTTAATTAAGATTTAATGTTTGATTTAACATTTAATGGAGTATTAACATTTAATGGATAAATTTAATGATTTAACATTTAATGTTTATAATACATTTAAGGATAGTTTGTGAGTTTAACGAATTTAGAATGCTTACTTGTAGTACTATTTGTAATTACATTGAAAAAAGGCATTCATAATTCTGCCTTAAAAATTCATAAAATTAATGTACGATAGGTAATTTTTTATAGTAGGTATTTATTTATTATGACATTTATTGGGGAACTAAATGAAATGGTTGTTTGCCAATAAATTCATATTTTTACACTAGTTGTTTTAGGTATCATCACCGTTCAAGTGATTGATCGGGGTTGCGTCCAAAGCTTTTGCACTTAGTGGCTGGTGTCTACAGGCTGCCACTGTGGATGTGTACAAGTATTAAATAGTGAGGGGAAATGACTAAATTGACGGTGACTAAATTTCCGGCTGTGTACAAAAACTAAGAGCTGGACTAACGAGAGTGTTCCTCAAAACGCTAGTGATAAGGGACCGGTCCATCTTGGTAAACAGCCTCGGCCGTTGTTTACGTAGTAGATATTCTATTGAGCACCGAAGATTTCTCTCTTCCCTTCTTACACCATATGAGTTATTTTGGTATATGGTTCGAGTGCACATATATATGTTATGGGGTAATATACAGAATGTCGGAATACTTACCCATGAGCTGGACACTGGCCGATGCTCTTCCTGTGATGAATCAGTGGCGATTTCTTGAATTGAGGCGGCTCAGTTGAGAAACTTTCATATACCTGTTGGAAAATAAATACAATGTAAACTCTTAATAACGTCACTTGATTTAACGACAAACTCCTTAAAATTTCGAAATAGCTTGACTTTTGGTTGTTTTACCTTATTTTCTATACAATAATATACAATAATAGCGTTATGTTCACTCTATTTAATGACAAAAATAAGGCATTATAAATCACACTGAGTAACAATAAGTGGATGAAGAAGATGAAACAGACGATCTTGCCCCTCTACCAAGCATCAATGAAGCAATTAGCGAAACTATTAGAAAAATGCTTTTTATATATTCAAGTCGATCTGGCAGTATCTCAAGATATGAGTAAAATACATAAGAAAATTCAATTAAGATATTGGAGCAGCGAAACAGACGAAGATAACAGACTATACGCAATAAGTGTTATTATTTGTACGAATAATAATGTTCGTGTGTAAAATGTGTACTATATTTGTAAATACATGCATATTATTATAGAATAGTAAAATAATTTTTTATAAATATTACTCTCTATTTAACGACCACTCTGTATAACGCTGAAAAATGCATAGTCCGTTGATTGTCGTTATATAGAGTTTAGACTGTACTTGAATAATAAATAATGTATTGCCATCTTTGCGTTTAAACCACTTAACATTGTCATTATTAGGCAGAAGTAGGTTGTTCGTTTTGTCACAAAATATAACAACACACACAATTTATTATTCAGGATGTTCTCCCATTGACTCTTTGTTCATTCTGGCCTTTGTTCAGTCTGGCCCTTCAATACCAAGTGTAATAAAGCCTATACTCCATTAGTCGTTTTTTGATGAGGAGTAACCCATTTGCATTTTTAGAACGCCCAAACTAATCGCCCAAATTATTAATATTCTATATTTGTCTGTCACCACAGGTCTCAGTAGCAATAATAAATATTATTTGATACAAAATCGTAAGTAAATACAAGTCCATCTAGATAATGACCACCTTTGGTCTTAAGTATGCCGCCATAATAACTTTGTGTTATGTTCCGGCGTTAGTGACCCAAATTCCTGTACCCTGATAGGACAGCAGCGTGATCGCGATGCTACTGGCGTTGCAAACACCCATAGGCGACGGTAACTGCTAAATTCTAAGTGGGCCGTCAGCCTGTATGCTGTCTTACAGCAATAAAAATACACGTAAACAACGGTCCAGTCGAAATTAACTACTAATATATTCTGATAACGCAATTGAAGCACGCTTTGGCTTCGTGCTATGCTAAACCGACGGGCGTGTGTGACACCGTTGCGTAACCGTGACCGTAATTCAAACAAGTATTCTTTTGCATTTTTTTGAATATTAGAGGCGGTTGAATTTGATATCTTTTTGATAAATATTTATATGTTTTAAAAAACATAGGATCTTTATCAAACTCGACACTTAATCATTCGAAGTAGTTCAAGTGTACTCGAAAGTTCGTATTTTTTACTGTAGTGGAATAGCAGACAGGCTGACGGCCCACTTGAAAGTAAGCAGTAACCGTCGTCTGTGGATGTTTGCGACGCCAGGGGCACCGCTAACACGCTGCCTTTCGCGTAAGGGTATTTGAACTTGGGTCTCTTAGGTTGGAACACAAGGTTATTTATTATGGCGGCATATTTAGAGACCAGGGGTGGTTGATACCCAGATGTACTTGGGGCCCTACCACCTAGCAAATTCGTATCTCGTTAGCGGTGTTTATGAAGTTGATTTCTGTTTCTCTCTAGTCTATGTAGCTGTTTGGTAATATTGATTTTTAGCCTATTTTTAGGTTATTGGTAATATAGATAATATAGATTTCGTTCGAATGAAGTATTATGTATAGCAATTATCAAACTATCTAAAGTGAAAGGTATTCGAGGCAGGGAATCAGAATGTGTTATTAATTGCTTGCGTTGTGGTAGATGGCATTGTAGGTAGTGAGTTTATTACTGTAACATCTGTCATTGTGAAACGTGAATGCTAGAAAAAAGGTGAGCTATATTAAATCTACACATGTACAGGTGTTAATAACTGATAAAAATAAAAACTGATTTTACGAACAATAATGCACAAATATTGTCAATGTTTTAAATTTTAATTATTAATTTGGCTTTACTAGATACATTTCATCGAAATTAATACTTACTACTATTTCGCCATATATATAATATAATACAAAAAATATATTAATTTATTGTGATGCAGCAAAAATCTTTACTATTACATTAATTATGGAAGTGAATTAATTGTTAGCTGTCTAAACTTTCTTTTTTTTTTATTTAATAATCAACTTTTTGAATACTAACGTACATACAACACGTATCACTAATATTTTTATATTCAATACTACAAGGAATTATATAAGGAAAGAACAGAACTAAGATATTTTACTCTTACCTTATTACTTTATTTTTACCATTTCAATTAACTTTTTATGAACATAATAAAAAATATCACTTTTGTTGTTATGACCACGTTTTATGGTAATTCCTAATTAATGTGGGGAGCATACATACTATTGCTATGCTATTTTGCTGAAATCCGATATCAGGGTAAAATCTTCTGCAAATGCTTGACACCGTAATTAGCGAAATGCCAATGAACTTATTAGGGATGCCGAAAACTATAAAGGAGAGAAAAATGACGAAAACCAGACTTCAAAGTAAACATTTGTTTTCCCAAAACATTTTTGGTACTAAATTCAATTGTTATTGAGAAAGAATTATTATTATTATTTTAATACACAGTATATTCACTACGGTGTCATAAGTGAATGACCCTCAACTGGTTAAATAAAGAATAACAATGAAATTAGTTTCCTATAAATATATTATGCACACAGTTGTAGTAATGTATTATAAATTGTAAGTAATGAAACAAATTATGTAATAAATTTTAGATGGATGTTACTTAGTTATTTATATTTACTTAATTAATAAATATTTAAAAACTTTTACTTTACATCACGTGGTTCATGTATTACTTTATATTTTCGTGCTTTATAATAAATAATTTTTATTTTAATTTTGTTCTATATAATTACTGGATAGTATGTATGTAGTGAATATTTATTTTCGTTTTTAGAGTTTCAGAAAGCGATATTGAACAGATAATTTGAATTTTCTATAGTTTTATCATTATTATGTGATTTTTTTATTGTTTCTAATGTTATTAGTTTTTCTGGCGTCTATTAATATTATGTACATTATATAATTTGTGACTGTAATATTTTATATTTATTATCTCGATGTCCTTGACTTCGCTCTTTGGGCCTATCGGAAAAACAGTGCTGGTTTTTGTCTAAAGACCAGCATTACGCTGAGATAGGTTCAATTTAGGACTTCAATGTACTTTTACATGTTTATATTGTTTTTTTTATTAGTGTAAGTATGTCCATAATAAATTATTTTTCTTTCTTTCTTTCAATTATATCAGAATGACTGAAGGAAGTTAGATGAAATTAAGTACAGAGATTGATTCTGGAGCAGGACTTGGCTATTTATTATTTTATAGCTGGTGTTCAGCAGACAGGCAAACATTACAAGGGTGAAACTTAAATTATACAAACGTATATAAAATGACCAAAAGTAGATAAAATAATTGATTCCACTTGCTCCAGAACTAAATATGTATCTCTGGGGCAAGTTTTCTCTACCATTTTTAATTAACTAATTCTAAAAAAGCCAACATGTCTACTGTTATTACAGCAAATGGCAATGTGACATCTTTATTACGATATGGTATATTATTTTGAGGTAATTCGACAGATAAGTGTTGTTGTATTTAAGTCAAAAAAAGGTGTTTATGGTCCATATTCAAGTAATCTAAAGCAAATTGAAAGTTGTAGGCCTTACTTTCCTAAAATAAATGCTTTTACTTTGCCATGTTTATATATCTATGAAGTAATAATGTTTATAAGAAATAATATGCATCTATTTAATAAATTAATGGCTAATAGCCATCAGAAAAAAATTTGTTGCCCACCTAGTAATACGAATTACCTGAACAAAAGCTTATTTTATGTGGCCGCCAGAATATATAATCACTTGCCCAATTTGCTACAAGATAATATTAATTCAGAACATTCTTTTGAAACAAAATGAAACAAATGTTAATTGAGAAGTCGTATTATAACTTAGATTAGATGAATATCTGAAGGACAAGTTTCTTAATTAAGGGCAAATTATTATGGAATTGAAATAAAAAATGATACATATTATGTTAATAATTTGATAAATGACTTCTAAATTATTTTTTCTTATTTGTTAAAATTAATTTAATTCTATATTTTTGTGTTTCAAACTAATAAAACAATTAGATATAATAAAATTATAATTTCTCATAAATGAATAAGTTTGTAATAATTTGTAATAATTTGAATTAATTATTTTGTAATAATTTGAAGCATAAAAATACCTTTATAAAATTTAATATTGTACGCCTTAAAAAGGTGAACTGTTGATACAAAATGTACTTACTAACATATTATACATTATAATGTACACAGATCTAACAATAAATAAATAAAAATGAATATTATATATTTTACAATATGAGTGATTATGTGTGAGTGCGAGGGAGCGTTTGTGCGCGTGCGTGCGTGTGCGTATGTGTAGGTGTGAATTTTTCTAACTAGGATAAATAACTAGGATATAATAAACTAACTAGGATAAGGCACAGTTTTCGCTTCACATATTAATATTTAGATATCATAAAAATTAAAAACTATAGAAATATTTAAAATATTATAAAAAAAACATTATTCCCAATAGCAACAGCATAATCATACGATTCTATATTTGAGTATTGGGTTAGACTTTCCTTTTTTTCTTGCATCTGACAATATATTTTTATTACATTCATACTATCAATGAAACATAATCGACTGTATATTTATCAACATTGAAATATATTTTTCCTATAAATACTAAGGTTAACGCACTCGTGACCTCCGCAGGGTTAAAATATGCAATTCTTCAATTGTGAATTTGTTTGCAGAGACAGTAGGGCACTGATCTTTTGTTTACAGGTTTAGGTCTATTTTGAGTTTATTCACCACTCTGTACCTACATGTTTATCATATCAAAAGATTTGTAAGAATCATTGACCTATATTCATTGTTTTTAAACGTACACATATTGAATTAATTAATTAATGTATGTGGTAGTCAAAATGCAATCAAACTCAGAGATCTAGAGGTCTCAAGTTCGAATCCGAAGATATGATGTCGTTTTTTTCGACTATTGTACGTTTTATAACATAATTCCCATGTACCGACTATGAAGGAAAACTGCATTACGCATTGAGACATTGGCTCGAGAACAATGGGACGTTTTGGGTTATTATAAATAATATGTTTTTAACAGAATTTACAAGATAGTCGCTTATGCTGTCATGGCCAGATTTTATGGAGCATATAAGTGGGGGAATGAAATGGCTTTGCGTTATTAAAATTGACATGTGTGGAAAGGAAAGCGGACCCCGGCCGTAGTGTAAAAGTTCGGAATGTAGCCTGGATTTGATGCTATGATTGTAAATTAATTGAAACAGTTAATTCCATTTGTAGGTCGTTGCGATTGTATATTAGGCTTAATAGGCTTTATATGTCTGTAAAGTAGGTAGCATTTTTATTTTAAGTAATATATTTGTGTATGAAGGTAGTATTAAATGTTGTTTTGTGTCATCATCAAAACGTGATTGTCATGCATTACGTATTCTTTCTAATAACTATATCATATTGTCAGAGGTTCTTAAATTATCTATTTTATTAGATAATAAATAAAAAGTACAAGATTTTTAAAAAGCACCTTCAATTTGTTATCTTTAAGTACTAGTTTGCATTGACAAGGTTGCTTGTTTGTGTCATCGGTCAGATATCTTTAATAAGAAATGATTTCTCTTAACATAGTAACTATTACAAAAAAACAGTTGATAGTAGAAGTTCTCGAATATGATCTGGAATTGATATTTTATTCATAATTATTTTGGAATATTTAATTTTAATGATTTATATCGGGAAAATAACTTTTCTTAATAAGGTTTAAGTTTTAACAGCGGGTTAGAATCAGTATAATAATACCCGGTATTAATACAATAGACGGCGGATACGTACAACGACAAAGTGTTTGTAGATTATACTCGTACTAATATTGCGTGGGAATAGGATCAATAAACACGCTTGATATGATACCAATAATGAAGCAACGAAACCAAGTGTGACGCCAAAATTATTTACAGAGCGAATACAAATATTAAAAATATAGTTCGGAAGTGAGAGACTGAAGATAAACAAATATATGACAATATGATAAAACAATATTATTAGGTTAGCGTTTGTTTGTAAATATACAATGTACGTCACTCTGATAATAGTATAGATAATAATACCGTTTATTTATAAATACTGAATGTAAGAGACGTATTATAGATAAATAATATACCGTATATAGATATATTGAAACAATTCGCAAGCGCCATCTTTCTTTTGATGCTGTGAAACAGCAAATAGGCTGACGACGGTCGTCTTTGTAGTAAGCCATAGATATAGAATACTAAGTAAGCAGATACCGTCGCCTATGGACGTAAAGGAAACGTAGTCAATATTTATACCGGAATGCGACACAATGTTTTTATAGTGAAATATTAAAGATTAGGGGTGGTTGCCATCCTTTTTTTATTGTGAGGTGGAAAATACTTGTGTACCCATTAAAAGTCACCCCAGTGTTCCTTTACTGGCCGGTGCCCGACCGGGAGGAATATGCTCTCGCTTGCGCCTCCCGTCCGAGCTGGCGGGACTGGCCATGGTGACGTCGGCCGGCCCCTCCTGTGTGTCGGCCAGGGTGTGTGAATCTTACCATCTGCCTTACTTCTATCTATCTTTTATTCTTACTTCGCCCCTGCATGGATATAGTCTCAAAAATTAGTTACTAACAACTGATATTCTTTTTTTATATGGAAATTCTTAATGCACAGTTCACAGTTTAGTGGTTCGCGTAGGGTAGTGTGGGTCTCGCGTGTGCGCCCCCGCAGCGGACAAACGGATGCACGTCACGGCCACCAAAATTACTCGGGTAGAGGCTAACTGATATATACTATCTATGTATTTTTTTATAAAGATATTATTGTTGTATTTGTACAGATCAGAAATTTTAAAAGTACAATAATTTAAGGAGCAATCGTAAACGTTTGTTGAAAATTCACAATATTATTACAACATTTTTCCTTTTTTCATTGAATAAATTCATTTATGCAAACAAAGTGGTCGCCAAATAATAGTAACTTAATAAAGTAAGACAGGAGTGGTCATCCGATAAGGAGCAGGCGTAATGAGAATGCCATCTGATTTAGAACAGGAATTTGGGAGTGGGAGAAATGTGACGTCACAGAATACAGAACACAAGATGACATGATTAATATTCGTAAAGAACTGCAATTTTTTATCCGTGCAGGGATTGAGAAAGAATACTGACCTCTGCAACCGGGGTTGGCCTGTTGTAAAAGGCGATAAAACAACCCACCCTAGCTACGTGGTAGGGCATCTAGCCAGTCTGGATGCCGACCACCTTTGTTTTTAAGTATGCCGCCATAATAACTTTGTGTTGTGTCCCGGCATTATTGACCCAAGTTCCTGTACCCCTGGGACAGCAGAGTGTTCGCTATGCCACTGGCGTTGCAAACACATATAGGTGACGGTACGTGTTAAATTCTAAGTGGGCCGTCAGCCTGTATGTCAAAAAAAATCATATATTTTAAAAAGTAAGAATTTTTTTGTTATTACTTCAGACGCACTCATTTTAATATTATGTTTGGATCAGACACTCAAAAACTGGGAGCAAATGTCTTTGTCTATCCGCGTCTTGTAGTCCACAAAATATGGTAATTAAAAAAGTAAAGATATAAAATATATATACGTTATAAATTGTTAGAAGTCTAGTGATTAAGCTGATTTCAGATAGCAAGTTAGTATTTTAACATTTAGTAGATTAACATTGTTGTCGATGTATTAATAATATAAATTTGCTATATATTAAAGTTTTTGGGTTTAGTTGAGTGTTATAGTTATTTTATGTTCTTTTTGTAAAAGTAACCGCTCTCCTCCGCCCCTGCTTCTCCGTGCAGGGGCGGAATAAGGAGCCCGACTCGATGGCAACCACCCCTGGTGTGCCGACATAATAACCTTGTGTTGTGTTCCGACATTAATGACCCAGGTTCCTGTACCCCTATGAAACACAGCGTGTTCGCGGTGCCCCTAGCGTCGCAAACATCCATAGAAGACGGTAGCTGCTTACTGTTAAGTGGGCCGTCAGCCTGTCTGCTATCCCTCACCAAAAAAGAAAAAAAAATGATTTTGTTTGTCGAACATTTAAATTTAGTCTGAATTGTCAGACTAAATCTAAATGTGCGATAAAGTACATAGAATACTAAATAATTTGTTTTGATAATGATAAGTACGAGTCTAAACATCTACACAAAACAGATGTGGTAATTAGAGCTATTTGTTTATTGGCCTATTAATTCCGGCCGCAGGATTTCGTATTCTTAATCCGTCTTTGCACAGAGAAATTGATAATAACATTGCCTTCAATTTATTGTAGAATAGCAGCTCTTATTAATTATAGTACGAAAAAGACAGAAGATTTATTTAGTCTTGAAGATACATTGATCTAGTAGGCCAAGCGCCGCAGCAAAAAAAGTAGGTTTGTAATGCAACGTATGGGACCTGGTATTTTTTTTTGGAATATGTTCAAGGGTGTCCCCTGAATGTAAATCCAAGTAGGTGCGGCGGCGGCGCGGGGGGGGGGGGGGTCACTTCAGTCGCCATCTTGAAAAACACGTTTTATCGAATATCTCGCGAACCGCGCATCGTACGACAGAAATTGTAGAGATCATTATTGTAGATAATAATATTTGCCATCTTTTTTATTTGATACTTTTTTTGTATAACGCATAGGTTTTTAATTATAGCGCTCCAAACTTTTTACAATATGGTTTTTACAAAATATTTAGTTGAAGGTCAATGATAAATTAAAAATTAAAAAAAAAACATTTGAAGAATATTCTGCGAAATTTTCATTAGTAAATACCATAGTTTGCAGCGCTATAATTAAAAACCTATGCGTTATAAAAAAAAAGTTTCAAATAAAAAAGATGGCAAATATTATTATCTACAATAATGATCTCTACAATTTTTGTCGTACGATGCGCGGTTCGCGAGATATTCTATAAAACGTATTTTCCAAGATGGCGGCTGAAGTGAACCCCCCCTACTTGGATTTACATTCAGGGGACACTCTTGAACATATTCCAAAAAAATACCAGGTCCCGTAAGTTGCAAAAAAAAACCCCGGCGCTTGGCCTATAGTTGATAAACGTTTGACTATCAATTGAGGGTCGGAGGTTGAAGGTGGGTTGGTCGTCTGAACAGTGACTCCTAAAACTAAATAGTTTTATTACAGAAATTAGTAAAATCATGTTGCAATCAATTGGGCTTTTTCTTACTGTTGTTAATCCCGATCCAGAGATTAGAATATTGACCTCGGGGTCTATTACTATCAAGTATCACAGGATGAAGCTAATACAATTCGTAATTTGTTAAAAGAAAATAATTAAATGCTGGTTTATTTTACTACGACAACTAACTGACTAGGGATTTCGCATCCCTAAGAGTTTGTGCGAGAACTACCTAATCAGTAAATGTATTTGCTAGCTGGTCAGTTTGATGGCCCTTAAGGCACCAAAACGCTTGATGATAAATTGAATGAATAATTTCGAGTAACGGTGTTAGTAGGTAAAATCGAAAAAATCCACGGCAAGTACCTGGTCTAATAAAACTTATAATGCTGGGATCCACCGCTAAGATAATGAGGATTTAAATATTTAATAGCTTTTTAACACGTAAAGGACATAATGACAATTCGATCACATATGTGAACGATAAAAAAGTAAACACTGGAATTCATTTTATGATAAATATAATCCTTACAAATCGTGTGTCAAATACTGCGAGATTAGATTGCATTGCCGCTTACATGAAATTAAACATATAAATCAATTTGATACTATAGTTTTAGATCGATAAATGGCATCACAGTGACGTATTTTTTAGCTTTACGAAATTTTCACGAATCAAACATATTGACACTAAAATGCTGGGTTACTTTATGCAAATAATTGTATGTCGTATTTACGAGAATACTAAAATGACGTGTCGCCATATTTAGTAGATATTAAAAAAGTGAATTGTTGTATATTATGACATACCGCGGCTCAGTAGTGCATATTATCGACTACCTATTTACTCAGCATGCTCACAGTTTTTATAATAGACGAAAAGTTCAATATAGTTGGAATTAAACACCAGGTGGGCGAACTAATTAAAGCCCTGCGGACCGCAAGTTCAGTTGTGCCTTGTGCGACCTTAAAACTAAGAGTTAGTCAACCACGCCAACCATTTTGTTCATCCTACTGAATAAACAAGGCGTAAGTTAAAGCTTTAGCAGTCACCCAAATCAAGTGAGCAAATTTAACGACTAGTGATGCCCATGCAAAAAATTAAAAAAAGAAATATTCTAAAGCTTTCGAATAAATCTCAGTTTAAAAATAGAAATCAAACAAAATACTCCTTTAAAATCTGCGAGTTCTCACAAGAGATTTGTTATCTACGTAAATACTTAGGTAGTCTAGACAAAGTACTTTCACTTAATACAGACTCGAATGCCGTCTTAGCGCTGACATATTAGGGCTGTTAATAGAAAAAATTGTTTCAGTGATTAATATCTCTCATTTGTAAATAATGATAATAATGAATGGAACTCTACTGTTTATCATAATATATAAATAACATTTTGGTTTCAAATGAGTTCTTTGAAAAACAATTTTTTGTCACAGATCATTGAGTTTTATAACAAAACATTTTTTTTGTATAATTAAAAAGTTACATCAAATTAAAAATAAATTTTTGAATCCAGTACCGACACGCCGACAATTCCCGAGCAAACCCGAGCTCGTGTGACGTCACAATGTTAATTTCTATTCATTGTACCACACAGCTTATATACTGTTTTGACTTTACATCGATTAAATCTTGTTATTTTCGTCAATACATTGATAAAAATATAAAAAATGTCGAACCTTAAAAGTTATCGAACTTGTTTTGAACCATTATGTATGAATATTATAAAAACAACTCCTGAAAAATGTTTTTAAATGATCCACAATATGCTAAACGTCGAAACAAATGGTTCCAAATAGTACGACGACCTAATCAAAAAACAAAATCAGTTCTTTTTTTGTTGTGAAGATAATTTTGATGTAAGTGTTTTATGATAATAATTATAGTCATTAATAATTATTTATGTAATCAAATAAATTGAATAAATAGAATTCAATAAATCATATATTCTTATGGATTCTAAGTAAAACTGTCAATTGTTCAATTTGAGAATTGTTTTTTGATTTTTTGCAAATTGTTTTCATTTGAGACTGAATAGATGTTTTTGTCAGTTTTTCGGCTTTGATATATTTTATAACAATGCCAACGCCTGATAATCGAGACTTTTTTCAATAGCACGCAACTGCAGTAGGTGTAGAATCTTCACTTCTCCGATGAATTCAAATAAGTAATGCTAATGCATGTTTGCAACCACCGTACATCAAACATAAAATATTGTCTACATAAACAACTTATATTTTTATTAAAGTATTTGTTACCTGCTGAAGCTGCACAGTCATGACATTGGACGTCTTGAACTTTTATTAATCTTTCGTTAATAGTTAAAGTTACTGAGTAAACTTTACTCGGAAAATAAATCGGAATTAGCCGTTATAAATCCTTTATCACACATGACTATGTATATAAAATTACCTGATATAATTTTTTTTTCGGATATATTTAGTCAATTTAGGTGTAGAAGAAGCTGTACTGTCATAAAATTCCTTTAACATTATGACGTCACAAACATGTCGACCTATCGTGGCGCGTTCGTATTCACGTGATTATTTAAAAAAATTATCAGTATTCAATTGTTTATAAGTAATTGAATTAAAATTAAGAGTTTCGCAACGACTATTAATTTAATTTATGTTAAAATTTTAAAATAAATAAAAAAATATTGTTTTTTTCAAAAATCCTTATCTTTTGGCATACACTACATTGTCACTAATACTTTTTTACACATATTATGTTAAACTACAAAAGTTACAGTTTCAAGAAAAATCATTCAACTCATTTAGAACATGTTTGCGCCAACTTTTTTCTTTAAATTATTTCCAGTCGTGTCTCAAGCTTCACTTCGGAGTTCGGGTTTTATTATTGTTACGGAGAGAAACTGTGTGTGTGTGTTTTGTTTCGTCGCTTCCCTTTTGTGTCCGTTTATTTCTAAACATAAGAAGCATAGGAAAATACGTGGAACAGATTAGTTTTAAATGGCCACCGTGTTATTTGACACCTCAACTCAATAGAAAATCTTGTTTCAGAGGCTCGGTCACGGTTTATCAGGTTGCACCTTTTAACAGATCTTAGTGCCCTTTTCACCTCAATTATCATTGGCTAATAATGGTAATAAATAAGTTTAAATATATATAAACATAATGATGATGATGATATATAAACATAATATTGTTTTCATTTTCATGAGTTGTCATTATTTTTTAGCAAGGCCTTTCCCACCCCTACTTGTAGATAGGCGACAGCTGTTTCGAAAGTTGTAAGTACCGTTCGCATATTCACGTGACCACGTTTTCTGTGCAAAAATTCTCACTAATAGTAACAATTCATGTTTACTTTCTAGGTGACTAGAAAGTATGTGTTGTTCTTTTCTTGCTATAACGTAATTTTATTTGTTCGACAGAGATATAAAATTAAGATGTCTAATTGTTATTAAAACGTCTACTTTTTTATTAAAATATTTCTGTTTGTGTTTTTTAATAATATTTTATAATAGTAGTTATAAAGTAATTTTTGAAGTCTATTTGTAAGTACCTATTCTTGAAGTCAAGTATGATGAAAGGTCACACTATGGTTGAAGTTAGTAAGAGTAGTACAAATAATCAATAAACGCAATGAAGAATAAGCTATGACAGCTAGAGACCAAACTGAAATGCGACTTAACTGACTTGAAATTAGATTGAAAAAATCATTGAATAAGTACATACTCTACCACATCATTCCATTGTCTTCTGTCAGTCTACTTTGGCTCTTATTTTTTAATGCTTTATCTCGTTCATATTTAAATATGTTGTCGATCAATGATCATCAGTTGTAATTATTCAAATACGAAGAATAGATTGATCTGTCCGACAGTAAGAAAATGAAATCTACAATCTGCATAATGAAATAGATCATCAAAATCCAATGAATCTATTTAGCATTGGAACTTGAATTACAATCAGAATTCAACCTTTTTGTGATGGGACATTCAAAACATATAATGGAATAATGTAATAGTGGTAATGGCGATAAAATTAATGATACCGATAATAAAACTTATGACTTTTGACATGTCTGTGTGACATGTGCTATGTAAAGTTAGAAAAATTCATTACATGTAGCATGAAATAAATTTTTTTTCTATATCTAATTTAGCTATATAAATACTTATTGCAGCATACTTCTGTGACGTATGCCTATTCTTTGTTTATTATGTTTCGCGTAAACGATGAATTGTGTATTGCATTCAAATCAGTCCCTAATTTGAACAGTTTTAAAAGCTTTGACTGCTATTCAGTAAAATAATAGCAGAATTAAAACTGTAAATTTAAATAAAACGGAAAAACTCTTAGAAAAACCAGCCAGATCCTGTAGATATTAAGACTATAGTAATTTTGTAAGTTTACATATAAATTCTTATCTATAGTCATGCGGTTGTCAAAATTTTCTAAAATGGCAGGTCAAGGACTTCATCCACGCAACCTTCGCAAAATATCTACGATACAGCGGACGCATACAAATTATAAATATTTTTTAAATTTTATGTTAATAACATTCTTCAACTAGCAGACATTAAAATAAGAATAAAAATGCAAAAAATACAGAGTACAGGTTTTACGTGTAAGGATAAGTTTGTACTTATCGAAATATCATATAATTAAAATATGAACTTACTTCTCTCATCATCTCAGGATCGAAGACGTAAACCACTGGACGGGACCTGGACGCTTTGGCTAGCCGCACCAGGTCGCCATATTTGTCGCGGAGACCTTCTAGAAGACCTAGGCCGACAGTGTGGTGGAAGCTACCTGTTAAAGTAGTTTATTTATTAATCATCATTTCAGCCGGAAGACGCCCACTGCTGGACAAAGGCCTCCCCCAAAGATCTCCACGATGATCGGTCCTGCGCTGCCCTCATCCAACCTATCCCGGCGATCTTGACCAGATCATCGGTCCATCTTGTGGGGGGCCTACCAACACTGCGTCTTCCGGTACGCGGTCGCCATTCGAGGACTTTTCTGCCCCAACGGCCATCAGTCCTTCGAGCTATGTGCCCAGCCCACTGCCACTTCAGTTTTGCAATCATCCGGGCTATGTCGGTTACTTTGGTTCTCCTGCGAATCTCCTCATTTCTGATTCGATCTCGCAGGGAAACTCCGAGCATAGCCCTCTCCATTGCTCTCTGAGCGACCATGAGCTTTCTCATAAGGCCCATAGTTAGCGACCACGTCTGCGTTCCGTATGTCATCACTGGCAACACACATTGGTTAAAAACCTTCGTCTTGAGACACTGCGGTATTTGGGACGAAAAGATTTTACGGAGCTTCCCGAACGCTGCCCATCCGAGTTGGATTCGACGAGTGACCTCTTTCGCGAAATTGGACCTGCCTAACTGGATCGTTTGACCCAAGTAGACGTATTCGTCAACAATTTCGAAAGTACAGTTCCCAACTGTTACGGGGGTAGGTGCGACATGGACATTAGACATGATCTTCGTCTTGTCCATGTTCATTTTGAGACCTACTCCTTGGGAAGCTGTATTGAGGCCATCAAGCATATGGCTTAAGTCTTCCATGGTTTCAGCCATGATTACGATATCATCTGCGAATCTAAGGTGAGTGATGTACTCACCGTTAATGTTGATGCCCAGTCCGTTCCAGTCCAGAAGCTTGAAGACATCTTCCAACGCAGCAGTGAACAGCATCGGCGATATGACATCGCCTTGTCTGACTCCCCGCTGCAGTCGGATAGGCTTCGAGTTCTGATCCTGGAGACGGACTGACATGGTGGCGTTTTCATACAAACACTTCAACGCTTTGATGTATCGATAATCAATGTGGCACCTCTGGAGAGACTGAAGCACCGCCCAGGTCTCGATCGAATCAAAGGCTTTCTCATAGTCCACGAACGCCAAGCATAGTGGCTGGTTATACTCCTCCGTCTTCTGTATAACCTGCCGCAGCGTATGTATGTGGTCTATGGTGCTAAAACCTTTTCGGAATCCGGCTTGTTCGGGAGGCTGGAAGTCGTCAAATCTGCGCGCGAGACGATTCGTGATGACCCTTGAAAACAGCTTGTAAACATGGCTCAGAAGTGATATCGGTCTAAAGTTCTTCAAAAGGGTTTTGTCGCCCTTTTTGAAGAACAGCACCACTATACTTCCGTGCCAGGCCTGCGGCGTTTTGCCATCGAGGATGACGGAATTAAATAGCTTCTGGAGGATTTTAAGCACAGGAGTACCACCAGCTCTCAGAAGCTCGGCTGTAATTCCATCATCACCCGGCGCCTTGTTGTTTTTAAGCTGTTTAAGGGCCACACTAATCTCGTACAGACTGACGTCTGGGATATCTACGGTGTAGTGTCGGGTTAATTTGGCTCTTGGGTCTTTAGCCTTGTTGTTAACAGGTGCCCGTGTGGTCGTGTATAGCTGTCCGTAGAACTTCTCGACTTCCCTCAAAAGTTCGGGTTTAAACGAAACGACCCTGCCGTCGTCGGTCTTCAGCTTCGTCAGTTGGCTCTGCCCAATAGACAAGTCTCGTGCGAATACTTTAGAGCCCTTGTTACGCTCTATAGCCGCCTTTACACAGTCTGTGTTATGGCGGCGGATATCGCGAGTTTATTAATAAATTATTTATTTATTAATATTCGAAAATAATAACACTTATACTCAAATCTTAAAATAAATTGGTAATTTTCATTGAAATTGAGTAAAACAGAAGACAAAGGCTCTTTATTGTTAGATGTCGCCATTGTAAAAGCCGAAAAATTATGTGGATTCCTAATGAGCATCCGATAAGAGCTCTTGAAGCTAATTAGTACTGCCTTTTTATCTCATAATTAATATTTTCTTTGTTTACATAAAGTATGTATATCTAGTATCTAAATAATCAACACACAACACACGTGAACAACTTGGTAACGACGGGATCTCAAATATTTTTAAAACTGTGTCAGATTTCATTTACGTTTAATTTTTAATCACGTAAGAGTGTTTATGAGAGAACAGACATTGATCTAACAATCTAGATCAAGAGAAATTGAGAGAATATTACTCTAACCCATGTCTCATAGAATATTTGCAAACACCTGAAATGCACCTTAAATGTAACATCCCTGCTTGAGCATAAATACGAGTAGCTAGTCGGTTTTAAAATTAATATGACAAGACAGGTCTGCAAATAGACATTAAAGCAAACCTAGACTATTACGGGACCCGGGGACCGGCTTGGACAGTCTATTTATAAATAATAATTATTCTTAGTACATTACACGAGTACAAGAAACAGAGTTCAATATATTTTTAAAATCACGAATGATTTGACAATTCTTATGGAATTCAAAATGGTGTCCAAAATCTTTGAGTGAATACATAAATTGAGAACCTTTCATTTGACATTAGGAGTGTCATAAATATGACTAGGATTTCTATTATTAGTATTTTTGGATGGTAGATGAACTGCAGATTAGTTTAGGTGCTGTTTAATGCAATCAGGTAGGTAGTATTTGTAAGTAATTTTTTTACCTATTCTTGGCAAAACATGTGCGGAATGCCGTAGCATAGGCAACGCTATTGGGCCGGGTATTTCGTTGAAGGGCTTAGCAGCTGTGTCCAGTGCTGGTGCAGCAACATTCCGTCTCTGAGGTGACGTAGAAGTCCGTTTCGAAGATGAGCCAGCAATATGCCGGCGGCAGTGACGATGAAATCTGAAACAATACATTTTGCAGGAATTGGTATCATATAAAAAGTATTTAGTTTTTATCTGAATAATTGGTTCATATCTTTAAATTTAAGTTAAAATAAAAATCCACGATCTGTGTGGCAGGAGACTGCGGCTAGGCATGGCAGGCTAGCCAAATAACACAGACATAATTAATTCATTCGTATGTGTGTTGGTTCAATTTCCTAAAATGTGGCAGTCACATTTTGGAGTGATGCGATCCAGCCATATCCGTGTTAGTTTTTTCGTTTTTGCAGCTGCTTTTGGGACTGATTTTCTAAGGTTTTTTTTATTGCTGTGGGACAGCAGACAGGCTAGCGGCCCGCTTAGAATTTAGCAGTTACCATCGCCTATGGGTGTTTGCAACGCCAGTGGCATCGCGAACACGTTGCTGTCCCATATGGGTACAGGAACTTGGGTCACTAATGCCGGAACACAACACAAGGTTATTATGGCGGCATACTTAAGACCAAAGGTGGTCGCCATCCAGACGGGCTTGGGGGCCTACCACGTAGCTAGGGTGGGATGTTTTGTCGTCTTTTGCGACAGGCCAACCCCGGCCGCAGAGGTTAGTATTCTTTCTCCGCCCCTGCACGGATAGAAGGTGAAATTTAATTTGAGCGAACATCATTGTAAATAAGATCATCAAATTCTACTTGCCGACAAATTGTTATCCAGGCTTTTCTTTTCATATAAAAACAGTATTTCGAAAATGTTACAGATCTAAGTGACCTATCCTGGTAGAAGCAGAACAACTAAATAATAAATCTGTGGGCGTTTGAATTATGCTGCATATAAGTTTATTGAATTTCTCTGAACTAAACAATAAGGATTGATAAAGCGGGTGCCAGCTTATCTCTTCAAAGAAACGTTTCTTTTCACTGTAATACTGAAATACGCATTGTACTCGTAACTTAGTAATCCCTTGAAGAATAAAATGGAATTGATGTCACCAGCCTCGGGATGAAAGCGAATTGGGTCAATTTGCTTGTTATTTTCCGCATTTAAACGCGTTTCGTTTTTATTAACACGATTATTCTAAATACAGAAACCGAATAAGTTGTTTTTGAGTTTTCTATTTATTAGGAAGGACATTTCTAAGGTTTAAGACCTAAAACCAAGCCGCACCTAGCTACGGGGTAGGGTCTCAAGCCCGTCTGGATGGCGACCACCTTTGGTTTAAGTATGCCGCCATAATAACCTTGTGTTGTGTTCCGGCATTAGTGACTCAAGATCCTGTACTCTTATGGAACAGCAGCGTATTCGCGATGCCACTGGCGTTGCAAACACCCACAGGCGACAATAACTGCTAAATTCTAAGCGGGCCGTCAGCTTGTCTGTTGTCCTACAACAATAAAAGAAAATAATAAGTAGCGAAGTTCTTGAGACAGACTTGTCGGCAAAAGAGGCGACGGACGAGAGAACCCTAGGCTCGCCTCCCGTTTGTGTACGGTCACTGATTACTGGAGGTTGGCGACAAATCTTCGGTCGCCGTAGTAATGGGTCACAGGCGCGGCCCTCTGGAAAAAGGGTTGTACATACATGGCCAAGAAATGGGCACGTGTGTGTGACCCGCGCGCCTTTTTCCCTCATGGGTGGCTTGATTTTGGCTATTAAAAGACTCGCGAGAACGAGCTGGCTTCAGCTGGGGCCGCGGCCTCTAGTTCATCGGTTCCTACAAGTAGTTTTAGTGGGTATACCAGGACCGTTCGTCCTAGCCTAGAGTCGGGGACACATGGGCGCATTTGCATGGGGACTCCCACACTATCCCGACGTACATTTCCTCGCAGCGGAGTGTACGTAGCGTATTTTCATCTTTCAAAAAGGCTGCCAAGCTCTTTGTGACGAGCGTTGTCATATAACGCGTAGTATTCACTATAATTGCATATTAAACTATTCTATATTTTGGAAGAGAAAGAGTATGTGAGTAAATTTAAACAAAGAGTGGTAGACAAAATAAAAGGGATGGATGATATGGTTGGAAAATCTATAAATGAATGTTGAAATGGAATGGCGGAATGCATTACAGGTGTGGCAAAGGATGTTTTTGGAGAAACGAAAGGGAAAGGTAAAATTGAGATAGAATCTTGGTGGTGGAATGAAGAAGTACAGGTGATTCCGAAAGAAAAGAAAAACACTTTTAAAGAATGGAAAAGTGTAGATAAAGAGAATGTTATGATAAAGGAAAGCAAGAGGAAAGAATATTTATAATGTAAGAAGAGAGCAAAAAGAGCTGTTGCTGTCTCCAAGGCCAGGGAACATGCCAAGCTATGAGTGAGTGAGTATGAGTTTTTAGGAAGCTCTGGATATCAGAAACATCTTTATAGAATGGTGAATGATAGAGAAAAGAATGTAAGGGATACAACCCATATGAAATGTATAAAATATGATAACAGAAGGGTCTTAACAGACAATGAAGCAATAAAGAGCAGATGGAAAAATTATTTCTGTGAATTGATGAATGAAATGAATGTCTGAAGTGGAATGTTAGAGAAGGTACTCGTTGTGAAAGAAGTGAGTACTTCTGAGGTTAGATTAGCTGTAGATAGTATGAAAAATGGCAAGTCTTTAGGACCGGTTCAAATACCTGTGGAAGTATGGACATTCTTGAAAGCAGATGGATGGATGTGGCTGACTATGTTCTTTAATAAGTTGTTGCAAGACGAGACAATCCCTGCTGAATGCTGAGTGGTGGAATAAAGCTCATGTCGCACAGTATGAAGATTTGGGAGAAAGTAATAGCTAGGCGACTACGAGAGGAGAGCGAAATAAGGGAGAGCCAATTTGATTTCATGCCCGGGCGAGGAACTACGGATGCCATATTCGAACTTCGCCAACTGTGCGAGAAATACAGAAGTGCACATAGGAACCTGCACATGGTATTCGTTAACCTCGAAAAGTCTTATGATCGGGTTCCTAGAACGGTTTTGTGGTGAGCTATGAAAGCAAAAGGATTGCCTATGAAGTACTTGTATCTTATTCGTGTGATGTACGATAAGTCAAGTACACACGTCCGGTCCCTAGCTGGCGTTACAGACAAGTTATCTGTTTCTCCTGGTGGTAGATGCAGTAACATCAGGAATACAGGAGGAGGCACCTTGGTGTATGTTGTTTGCCGATGACATTGTGCTGGTTGGAGAAAATGCTCACGAGGATCAGAGCAGAATTGCTAAATGGTAGAAGAGATTGGAGGGTATTGGGTTGAAGATAAGTAGAACCAAAGGTGAACATCTATTTTGCGACTTTGGTGGAAATTCCGCCGTCACCCCGATTACCTTAGGAGGCGTGTTTCTGCCAACTTGCTCCAACTTCCGGTACCTCTGATCATTAATCCAGAATGACTGTGAGATAGGCCGAGATGTAAAAAACAGAGTGAATGTAGGGTGGATGAAATGGCGACAGGTCTCAGGAACAAT
The DNA here is from genome assembly GCA_963693495.1 of Malacosoma neustria. NCBI lineage: Eukaryota > Metazoa > Arthropoda > Insecta > Lepidoptera > Lasiocampidae > Malacosoma > Malacosoma neustria. The sequence continues at coordinate 3,777,708 of OY856386.1, forward strand.
TTGCGATCCACAAGTGCCGTTTAGACTTAAATATAAAATTTGTAAGTCCATGATTAGGCCTGTCGTATTGCATGGATGGCCATAAAGGGGAAGGACGAAAGGGTGTTATATGCTGCGGAGATGAGAATGTTGAGATGGATGTATGGAGTTACGAAAATGGATAAAATTAGAAATGAGTATATTAGAGGAAGTGTGAAAGTAGCGCCAGTTATTGAAAAACTTAAAAGTAACAGACTAGCGTGGTTTGGCCATATAATGCGCAGGGAAGGATGCCATATAACAAGGAAAATGATAGAAATTATTATAGATGGAGGAGTATAGGTAGACCAAAAAAAGAATATTATTATTATAGATGGAGGAGCAGAGGTAGATCAACAAAAAGATGGATTGCGTAAAAGATGATATGGTAAAAAAGGGTGTGAATGTTGGGATGACTACTAACAGAGGAGAGTGGAAGAAGAGAACATGTTGTGCGACCCCATATAATGTGGGATAAGGGCAGGAGGAAGAAGTTATTCTATATTTTTATTTCATTTGTTCTGCTTGATCTCAGTGTGTGACCTCTCAAAATATGTTTGATACTTAAAATTATATGATCAAAGATTCTACTATTAAATATAAAATCTTATATTTACAATTTACTCTTTTGAAATTCTATATACGAAGGTCATTAAATAAACACAGTATCCTGCCTTATACTTCGTATACATGAACTAAAAAATATGCAGATACAACCTTTTTCAAAATGAGAGCAGCTATAAACAAAGCTCATGACGCAGTTTGGCCAAATAACAGGTTCAAGGAGAAGTTAAAAACAAGTTTTACCGATTAGTCTTTTTAACTTTATTGCAAGTTAACTTTTATGGCTTCTTGCAATGTCGTTCTGGGTAATAAGGTTACCCCATCCGGATCTTTGGGACTTATTAGTCGGAAAATCATCTATTTTCTGTTGGTGCTTGGAAATAGCAGAGCAGAAGGGCACCGGGATAAAATTGTGTAGAGGAATAGGCTTTCGCTTTAGTGGGATATATAATAAATAATAATTTATTACATGAAACATGGTAGTAAAATAAGAATCTTATAAAGAACGAAGAAAAATACAAAGAGATAGAATGGGATAAGAATTTATAAAATTCATCAAACTCGAATACTGACCAAATTAGACCAATATTAAGATTGACAGACAATATGGACCTGGTATGATGTTGTATCATAAAGGTGAGATGGAAGCCACTGGACTAAAAAATAGTGATACTATCAAGCCTAAGCGCATGAAAAATAGAAGAAAATGGATGAAGCCCCCAAGCTTTTAGAGATGGCAAAAACACCTTAGTATATCTTCTTAAATGACGACTTTATTCAGTGGTCAAATGACAGTCGCTATTTAAAAAAATAAACTTATCGCAGATTCGGTACCTAAAGCTACGTTGATATGTACAATAAAGAATTTAAAAGTTCATGTTAATCGATTTATTAGTACCAGTTTGTGCTGGTTTAAATTGTCAAAAGTTTAATAATATAACGGTATTCAGTAATGAAAGTTTTTGGTGTGGTCCCAGTCTACAAAGAATCCCTATTCTTTGTAGACTGGGACTACAAAGAATAGGGATTTTGTGTCCCTACACCATCTTGTTTTATTTATTTATTTACTTCAAAATTATTCTCGATGTTCGAATCTTGCATAAAGGGTATTTGAAATCCCGCCTCCTGATTTTTGTTACCTACCCTCACTCTCGGTGAGGTAAATGGTAAAAGAGAAGGTGGAACGCAAATAATAGAGGTAGTATCACGTGAGCTCCTAAGCGTGCGGGACGGTCGATGTTCGACCTCCCTGAAAGCATAGTACCGCATGAGCTTCTAAACGCGCGGGACGGTCGACGTTCGACCTTCCTGAATACCATTCTCTGCGCCGTGCCCAATTGACTTCAGTTATTTCTGTACATTTAGCTGGTGCGGTGCAACAGCTCATCCTGAACTGAACCGGGAAGGGGTGGAATCAAGGTCAGTGCGAATTTCTTTGTCCACTGCAAGGTATCGCGTCTCTGTAACCACCGCTCCTCTCCCCTCCTCTCTCATACAGTCCATTGCTCTCGAGCTATCTCTCATTCCTGTACGGTGCAATCTTGGTCCGTGACCGGCATCGTACAATAATACAGCATAAATTTCAAACTTACAAACTATATTGAACAGGAAATTGGCCAAAAAAGGTCACACTTTGCAGACTATATATTATACAAAGAAGACATAATAAAAAATAGTAAATAGCATATAGAAAGAAAGAAAGAAAGAAAATAATTTATTTAGAGCTTAAAACTATAACAAAAAAATATACATTAAGAAATCACTAACACATTTGTCTTAGCCCTAAAAAGGTGCCTAACTCAGCAATGCAAGGAGCTGTTTAAAGAGCATCCTGCGCTGATCTTCCGTTAGGACCCTTGAAGTGACGATATAACAATTATTTATATCACGTTTATTAACAATAAGCAATTTAATTATTAGTAATTTATTAACAAAAACCAAACATTTATATGTACTAAATATTAAGGAATACAAAAAATATTAGTATCAAATAATAAAGAAAGAAAAAATCAGACAGAAAACATCAACTGAAGTGTTAAAAGATTGTAAGAAGAAATAAACAAAAATACGAAATATAAATTTAAAATTTTACAGAGAAAAAAGGATATACGTCCAAAAACAAACAAACATTATTGTTTATAGGTTGTGTTTGTTGTATAAGCAGTAGCGTTAAAGCCAGGGATTCCCAAATTATTTTGGGTTACAGACCTCATTTCCAATATGAACTGAACCTCAGATTCTCACAAACAACTTAATTAAAAAATTCTATCCTTTATAAATAAATATAGGATATGTTGTATTCTATTGATACAAAATATTAGCCATTCTTATAAAAAATGGTACACGTAATACAACTTAGAGAGTATCTTGAAAGTTTCAAATAAGAACCTCGTCGACCTCTAAAATCCGTTTTCATTTCTTTTTGAATCGATATCACCAATTTCGGAATATTCACACAACACCATCTAGTCCCAAACTAAGTTGCATAGCACTTGTGTTATGGGCACTAGACAGCAAATATACTATATACATACTTTTCTTTTGTAAATAAATACATATTATAACATAAACACCCAGATGGGAGACGGGAAACTCGTGACCTCCGCAAGCATATCGAACTGCGTTAACCGCTACGCCATGGAGATCTTCATGGTTGGCCTAGCCTATTCTGGCCGGAGACGCACGAGGAATCATATCCCTTGATGATGATTGATGATGGTTTTAGTGGGTATACCAACAAAGTGCGTTCCCTTGTCAATAGAAACAAAAAATGCACAGGATTTCCACACAATCTGCCGCGTATTTAAAAAAAAAAGTGTTGTAATGGTTGAATATTAATCAGTTAAGTCAGATGAGCATCTATTTCTTTTTTGCCTCAATAAAGAACGTATCATCAAAACTGAAAGATGGGCAATATTATTTCCCTATTGTTGGCTGATTCATACTGATGTTGGCTGAACCCCAGACTAAGCGAAATTTAAGAATCAAGGTAAACGCAAAGTATGACGAACATTGTATTGATATGAGTTAACGCATTGTGGTGATGGTCGTCTTATATTTAAGGTTGATCTCTCTGCCCTCATCATTGATAGTTACTATGTAAAATTAAAAAAAAACAAACTTAATATTTAAATATTTAATAGATTTAACTTATTGATATGAAAAAAATCAAATCAACGCATAAAGTTGAAATTAAAGAAGTTATTTTTATAAATTAACTAATTTTTTTAATGCTGTAGAACAGCAGACAGGCTGACGGCCCGCTTAGAATTTAGCAGTTACCGTCGCCTATGGGTGTTTGCAACACCAGTAGCATCGTGAATTGGCTGCTGTCGCATAAGGGTACAGGAACTTGGGTCACTAATGCCGGTACGTTGTGTTCCACACAAGGTTATTATGGCGGCATACTTAAGACCAAAGGCGACCAGCCATCCAGACGGGCTTGGGGCCCTACCACGTAGCTAGGGTGGGTTGTTTTGTCGCCTTTTACGACAGACTGACCCTGGCCGCAGAGGTTAGTATTCTTTCTCCGCCCCTGCATGGATAAAAATAAAAAGTTTTAAAATATTAAAAAAGTTAAAAAGATATATAAAAAGTTTATTTTATTTAAGATATTTAAAAAGTTTCAATTCATATTGTTGAATAGCTATGCCCGCAACTATACTTGTGTAGTTACTTATATCCAACGGCAAAGGTAGAATGGGAGATCGGAGGAGGAGGGGGGGGGGGGTTGGTCTACTAACTGAAAATTTCAGCTCTAATACCAGTGACAATATACATTGCTGAAATCGGCACTAAGATCATCGGAGAGCGATACACGCTAATCAATCTCGAACAAGAGTGCTTGATTAGTCTACGAATATTTTCTTCAAGAATTGTAAATATTGTTAATTATACGATGCAGTTTTTTATTGGTTAAGACGGTTGCATTGTGAACAAGATATGAAAGGTTCGAAATTAACACAGCGTAAGAAATTGGTTTAAACTTAAAAAATAAACTCGAAAAACTGAGCTTATTTAATAGTGGAGCTTAATAAAAGGGAATCCCTAATATCATGTGATATTTGGAACAAAATGTATATAAAAATATAGTTAGGTCCTTATTTCAATGTGATAAAGTATAAGAAAATTTGTTTAACAGCTTAACCATTAAGTAATTAATACTTAACATATAAATCTTTATCTTCAAGTAAGTTCAATACCGTCAATCAAGTTATGTGAATAATTGTATTCACAAATTCAAGAGATAAGTTAAAAAAAATCTATAATAAGAATTTTCACCGAAATAAGTTATCTGAAACGATTAAAATTGGTAACAATACCGTTAGAAAATTCGGCATGCACGAAGCTACGAGTACATCTACAACGTGGCTTCAGTCACGTACGCTTTCCAACAGGGGCTCAAAAAAAACTACATTTTAATTTAAGATTTAAGTTTGCTATAGAATCATCATCATCATCTCAGCGATGAATCCCGGTTGCAGCCCGAACTCTCGCTTCGGCGCCCGGGGTCCGCTTTCCGACTTTTTCTTCTCCACTTCGCACGGTCTTCAGCATCCCTGGTAGTGAGACCATTGGCACGCATATCACTCTTTACGACGTGAAGCCAGCACTTTTTGGGTCTACCTCTCCTGCCGGGCCCCGGCGGAAGCGGCATGGCCAGACATTTGTTTCCCACGTAAGCATCCGGTTGCCGTAAAACGTGGCCGTAGCATCGGAGCCGACACTCCTGCAATTTATCCGCAATGTCACGGACATGAAGGCTGCCGCGAATGCGGTCCTTCCGCGTCACTCCACACATCCACCGCAGCATATTCATCTCCGTGACACGCAGTTCTTGCTTGTGTCGCTCTAACACCGGCCACGCTTCACAGCCGTATAATATTTGCTATTGAATATATGAATAATTTCTTAGTTTAGTTCTTAGTTTCCTTTGTGATTAGCTGAGTCGTTAATCGAGACGTAGGTTGAACATTTGATTCGGAATTCTAATATATACTTAGTCAGGTCATAAGTATTGTCACACAGTAAAAACTTTTCTTTTAGAATGCTGGCCACAAAAAACTTTATTGAATTCGAATTTCGAATTGTTCATGAAAATAAAAAAGGCATACTTTTAGAATTTTACTCATTTTTAAATATGGAGTGGACGCTTAAAGAAGACCGTGTTGCAGTTATTGCGTTGCATCGTTGCAGTTACGCGCCAATTCAAATTTTTAACATACTGAAAAATTTGAATATAACCAAAAGATTCGTTTATCGTACCATCAAACGATACAATGAAGACTCTAGTGTAGATGACAGGTCAAGAAGTGGTCGCCCTCGGTCTGTTAGGACTCCAGCAGTGATAAAAGCTGTGAAGGCACGAATTCAAAGAAATCCCAAACGTAAGCAGAAACTGTTGGCCCTTCAGATGGGGTTAAGCAGAACCACGGTGAAAAGGGTGTTAAATGAAGACTTAGGGCTTCGGGCATATCGAAGAAAAACAGGACATCGTTTGAATGCTCGTCTAATGGACCTGAGACTGAAGAGATGCCGCGCTTTGTTGAAGCGGTACGTGGGAAAAAAATATCGGGAAATTCTTTTTTCGGATGGAAAAATGTTTACCGTAGAAGATAGCTACAACAAACAAAATGATAAGGTGTACGCACACAGTAGTGAAGAAGCGAGCAACCGTATTCCGCGTGTCCAACGAGGTCATTTTCCATCCTCGCTCATGGTATGGTTGGGAGTTTCTTATTGGGGCTTAACAGAGGTACATTTTTGTGAGAAAGGTGTAAAAACGAATGCTGTTGTGTATCAAAATACAGTCCTGACGAACCTTGTGGAACCTGTTTCTCATACCATGTTCAATAACAGGCACTGGGTATTCCAACAAGATTCGGCGCCAGCTCATAGAGCGAAGAGCACACAAGACTGGCTGGCGGCGCGTGAAATCGACTTCATCCGGCACGAAGACTGGCCCACCTCCAGTCCAGATTTGAATCCGTTAGATTACAAGATATGGCAACACTTGGAGGAAAAGGCGTGCTCAAAGCCTCATCCCAATTTGGAGTCACTCAAGACATCCTTGATTAAGGCAGCCGCCGATATTGACATGGACCTCGTTCGTGCTGCGATAGACGACTGGCCGCGCAGATTGAAGGCCTGTATTCAAAATCACGGAGGTCATTTTGAATAAACTTTAATGTCATAAGAATCTATGTTTTGTTAAGTTCATTTTGGTATATGAATGGTTACATAATGAATAAACTTGTTACAATTATTTTACATTAAACATGTGACAGAATTTATGACCTGACTAGGTATATTTAAATATTAACTTTTACTAAATCTTAATTTAAGAGCGTATTCTTTAATAGAATACGCAGGTCTTTATATAACTTAAACATAATAAACTTTTCTTCTTTAATCCCTCTTTTACAATAATAATAAGTAACCGAGCCGACTCTGTCCGTGGTTGTGAGAGGATGGCTTTGAATTTACCTATATTTAATTTATTGAAAACTTATGTCCAGCTTCTTTGTTTCGAACACACTCCAGCATAATATGATATGCTTCTTCCAAAGTACCACTAGATATTAACTTATATTATTATTAATTTAATTTACCGGTTGCATATAAAGTTCCTAGTCTTGGGTCTGGTTAACACTTACAAACGTTTTACAGGATGCTTGCTACTTTGAGCTTCTTGAATCATTTGCCTTTTTCTAACACTGTTTAGAAAGAGGGATTGTTATGGCTTGTAAACAGTTCATTAATCCATTAAACTAAGTATCATTATTGATTGAATTTTTTTATCTATATGTTCTTAATTTATATGTGTATGAGATAGAATTTAAAAAGAAATTATATGACATTACAGAAGATGGTTCTAAGGAACGCTTTATTTTACTTATTCATTTATAATTATATGTAATTATGAGTAATTTAATACAAATATCTTATTTTTCTATATTCTAATGTATATTCTACATGTATATACGAGCAGATGTAAGTTATGCTTCACATATTTATTTATATATTATCCGTGCAGGGGCGGAGAAAGAACACTAACCTCTGCGGCCGGGGTCGGCCTGTCGTAAAAGGCGACAAAACTACCTACCCTACTATCTACGTGATAGGGTCTCAAGCCCGTCTGGATGGCAACCAGCTTTGGTCTTAACTATGCCGCCATAACAACCTTTTGTTGTGTTCTGGCATTAGTGACCCATGTTCCTGTACCCTTATGGGACAGCAGCGTTTTCGCGATGCCACTGGCATTGCAAACACCCATCGGCGACGGTAACTGATAATTCTTAGCGGGCCATCAGCCTGTCTGCTGTCCTATAGCAATAAAAAATATGTTTGTAGTTGTAGAAAAACTAAAAACGAGGGTAATTTTGTATTTTATTTAATACATAATATTTAAATGTTTAAACTACAAACTATTATGAAAGTATCTATAAACTTAACTAAACAATGAATATTCTTTTACAAAATCTACACACAAACAAAACGTATGTACGTACGTATGTTCATTGTCATAAAATTGGCGCTTATTTCTTAAGGTATTCGCTTAATTATTTTACAGCATCGTATAATATTACCGGTTCTTATTTGTATTCAACTGTGCGAAAGTCCGGTGAAAAATGGAGCGCGCATTTTTGCGACGGTCGAGATTTCAAGTCGGTATTAAGTTATCGCTCTAGTCTTTTTATTATGCATCTCACACAAGAACCTGCTGTAAAATGTAAAGAACTTTTTCTATATTATTTAAAATTATTTTTACATTTTTGTTTTCATTCCACATTGATTAAAATCATCCGAAAATATTGTGTCGAACTTTACCTAAGAATATATCCTATAATTTATTTAAATTAAAATGCTAGGAAAATAATGTCATAAAAATAACTTACAAAGATTGACGAAGCAATAACGCAGTTTTGGACATTTTTAAATCCGCACAAAACAAAACACAAACATAAATGTCAAAAATTTAAAAGCACTTTCACTTCCGCATTATTTTTAAAAGTTTTATTAAACTAACTGAAATATATATATCTTTAAATATCAGTCGTAATATTTATAGATGAACCAGTGCTGTTTCGCGCTCGCGTCGCTCGATAATGCATTCATGTATCGTACCGTCTCGTATACTACTTGCGTTAGGGATGCCCTTCAGTCGTGTCGATAAAACATTTTAATAGTTTGGAATGTCTGTATACTATTGTGATATATTGTGACTAATAAATCCTTGATTTGTATTTTAATAGCAATTATGAAAATAATATTTTTTAATCCTTTTTTGGGAGGTGAAAATGCACACAACAACAGCAACCCAACCTGCCGGGCGGAATGTGCGGTGAAATAATGTGGAACTCTCCGTGCAATGTGTCCGTAGGTCTCCGTTTCTTGGCTAGGGAACGTACGTTGCTGGTATACCCACTAACACTACCCCAGTTTTCCTGAGTTCCTATTCGTCTTGAGCATCAAGGCTGCGAGATGCAATGAACTGATAAGATCGCGGCCCCGACTAGTGCCGGTCCGCTTTCACGGGTCTCTTCAAAGCTGGGGAGGTAATGGCATCTTTATTGTTTTAAAACCCAAATGATTGTACATTTTACATTACATTGTAACATTAGATTAGTTGTGAATTAATATAAGAATTATAATGAAACAATTAAAATATTGATAAATAAAATTTACGTGACAATCTTCAAAAGAAAATTTGTAATAATTTTTAGTTTATTTTAAATTTATTACAAACTTGTTTTATAAACAAAAAAAAAAGCTAGAAAAAAGATATCGATTAAGTTTTATTACGTTTTATTTACACGTTTATTTTAATTTATCGATACGTGAATAAAACCGACAAGTATTGACTTCTCTACACAAAACTGGTTCTCGATATTTGTTTACATTCGCAACTGTTACTCCGTCTTACATTTTGTGCATTAATAAGTTATCCATTTTTGGTTTTTATATGTCCTTTTATTATACAGGAACTATAAGAAAAGAAAGAAATTATACAGGAAATATAAATGATATGAGTGTTTTTGAATACCTATATCCTTATGTATTTCAGTTAATGTTTTATAAATATGGTGAAACTGAAGGTAGATGATATGCTTTCATAACATACCGAATGATATTAAATATACTAATTTCATGATACATTGTTACTTTACCACCTTTTTAATTAAATACCTTTGGTTTGCACTTGTAAGGAAAACAATATTTGTTTTAAAATGTAATTTGTTGTAAAATAAATGGCTGATAGTACAAATTAAGACAGCTAAATTAAATGACCCAATAAGGGTTTTTGTTATGGTATTGTATTTTCAAATTAATTTTACGGAAATTATCATCATCACTTTAGCCTTAAATAACGGTGCATCCTAAATTTTCGCTTTGGTTCCCGGGTTCCATCTCTATTTTTTCCGCGTGATATACTCTTTGTTATCCCTGGTAATGAATTTATTCATACGCAGTATGAATATATTAAGTATATATTAAGCCATTACTTCTTGTTTCTACTATAAACTCACAGAACGACAAAGACGGCATATACGAAGTAAAATATGAAGCATGTCTTCTGCTCGCCCTAAATGCTTCTTGTAAGGGACCGTCCATTAATCACGTGATGTTTTTTTTTTGGAAATGTTTACCTCCCCTTTCCCTTGGTGATACGTGGTGAGGTTTAAGACTCCCCCCTCCCCTCTATATCAAGTGTATTTATTAGTACCTACAAAGGATCTTAATTTTAAGTATCATCATCTAATTCTATTATAGAAAATTGAAGACTACAATAGTAACGTTTAGAGGTAGACAGAAAGGTAGCAGGTTGTTTTTGACTGACATAAAAATAATTAAAGAAATGCGAAAAACTTTTTAAACTAATACATGAACAATGAACATAATTTAATGTACAGTATTCTCGGATCACGGATTAGCAAGACTTTCTTCAACACCAATAACTGGATAAGCATCTTGCAAGTCAGTTGTTGGCACAGTGCTAAATTCGATTTTGTACGCGTTTGCCGAAAAAATAAATACACGTGATATATATGTTATAACACCGGAGGGTGTATAAAAAACACGAACTATCACAAGGGGGGATGGAGATCCCCCCTTGTGATAGTTCGTGTTTTTTATGGACCCCTCCCCCCCCCTTTCGAGCCTCACGTGATTAATGGACAGCCCCTAACTTGCCGGTTGAACTAACTTAACGCATGTTTTTGTTTCATTTTTTTTCATTTTTCAGTATAACTGCTAATTAACATATGTTATAAATATAATAATAATTAACATAAATAGCATTTTTCATTGCCTTCCATTTTTATAAGTTAGATTTTATTAGATTTTGGGATATCGATATGTAAACAAAGTTACAGAAATTTTCACATCACTAGCCGTGAACTATGCTCCCACATCTGTTTACTCCCAATCAATTGCTTCCAAGGATGTTATTTGTCGACTTGAAGTACATTAATGTCATGGGCTTTATCATTTCCTGTAGATGACGTGCGGAGTCATTGTTTTACTGATTTGAGTTTTGTTACATAATAGCTAATTAATATAACGAATATTATATAGGCGTTGTACCAGCAAGATCTCTAAGACTATCTGCTAAAAGCAGGCGTGTCAGGTTTCAGCCTTTTTTTCGGTAAAGCCCGTTTAGGCTCCAAGCCTAAAATTCGCAACTGATTCACTGACTGAGAAGTTGGTTTTAGAGAGTAAATATTGGCTGAACTCAGCTAAGACATACCTGTGCCAGTTTCATTCATTATTCGTCACATCATTATGTAGATGAGATTGACCTTGTTAATAAAAACCTCAGTTAAATACATTAAACCTTTTACGTTAATGTATACATTATTTAGTATTTCGACGACATCTCGGTACGCTTACGGAGGTCACGGGTTCGATTACCGTCTCGCGTCTGGGTGTTTATGTATAATATGTATTTATTTACAAAAAAAGTATATAAGTAATATATCAGTTCTCTAGTACCAATAACACAGGTGCTATGCTATTTAGCTTGGGTCTAGATGGCGCTGTGTGAATTATCACAAAATATTTATTTATACAAAAGTTTCTTTTATATTAAAATCAGATGTCTTCTTCTTCCTGACCTTATCCCAAACTATGTGGAGTCGACACAACATGTTCTCTCCTTCCACTGTCCTCTATTAGTCGTCATCTGATTCACACTTTTTTACCATATCATCTTCCACACAATCCATCCATCTTTTCTTTGGCCTAGCTCTCGTCTTGTATCCATCTACTCTCATTTCTAGCATCCTCGTTGTTACATGACGCTCCTCTCTTCGCATTATAAGGCCATTTCAGGCTAATTTTAATAAACCTAATTACTTTTCAGTTTCTCAATCACTGGCGCTATGAGTATACAGGGTGACTTTGACAAACCCGTCCAAATTTACACAGAAGAATCTTTAGTAAAAGTTATGAGAACATGTATTATAGTTTTGTATCACATAGTACAAAAATGTTGAGTAATCAGCATCACAAAGTCATTCAAAGAACTCGCAATTTACATAATACGGCGCTAGAGTGTCAATGACCTCTCCATCTGGCCTAGTAAAAGGCCGAGGACGGCGGCATTGCACCGGTCGAGCGAATACGCACTAATCATTTACGCGGGAGAGACAGAGACAGGTAATAACAGGTTAACGTACGAAGGTTGCATCATAGTACTATTCTGTACGATTGAATTAATGATCATATATGAAATATTTTATGGTGAAAATTTGACATACAATTTTTTTTGCAAAAATAGGTTCCTTAAATGATGTTTAGTGCGTAAAAAAAATTTGAACGGGTTTGTCAAAGTAAACCTGTATATGAGTATTGATGAGTATACAAAACAAAAATTAACATATTATGTTTCTTAATTTACATCCATAGTAATTAACCACCCAACAAAGAATGAGCTCCGTTAAATGGATACGAAAAACCATCATTCATAATAATGCCTATACAAATGCGCTGGCGCAGCGAATGCCCCAAATACTGACACGTCATTTAGAAATATAAACCATAAGTGCATAGATAAAAAGTAGGGATTCGTTTATAATTATTTGAACAACTGTCTATGCGTACGTGATAGAAGCAACGTAAGCTTATCCGTAGGTACTTTTAAAGTGAAAGTTATAAAAATACAGTAGAGCGTCGATTATCCGAACTAATTGGGGGACATAGGTGTTCGGAAAACTGGCTTTTTCGGATATTCGAACTATATTGATTCAGCCATACAAACTTATGTACAGGTACCATACTTACAAACATTTTTATATCTTCAGTGACAAATGAGGTGTGCAAAGCCCGCTAAACGTTTTTGACAAAAAACTATATATTGTTAGAAAACCCTCTAAACTATCTACATAGCTAGCAATTTTTTATTGCACAAATGCTTCTATATTCTATATATTTTAATATTATGCCATTTATTTTGCGTTTCGAATCAAATCCCATTAACTCAGCATAGCGGATTTTATAAATACGTGCCTCAAATAAGAATTTAACAGTCTTATAATTTAAAATAAATTAAAGTTTCAAAACAACGCAGGACATTTTGCCTTTTTTTCATTGCCTAAGCAAATAAATGGTTCTGTAGCACAAATCATGTTTTCATCTTCATTTTATGAACTTAAATTGATGAGGTGCTAACGGTGGTATCAGTTTTATTAGTTATGAGGTCTAAAATTTTATTATCACATCTAGTGGTACTCAGAGTGTACATCGTAGTTGTCCGTTCATTAATGAACCTTATATTCGTCATATATGTGACAATCGAGGTATTTATCTTTCACAGAAACAATAGCACGCATATGTTTAAGTATTTTAAAACGAGGATTTAATTTCAATTAATTTTTTTTATCGACTAGCTGCTATTTGGACGTGACATATGAGTACAAGAAACAAACGTGTTTCTTGTCTTCGTATGTTAAATGTACCATAGTAGTTCGGATAAGTGGTCGTGATCGGCGTTCGGATAATCAACGCTCCACTAGTACTAATATTGAATTTAGTATTAAATTTATTTGAATGTATGACAACTAGAGATGCCTCCGGTGAGGCTTTACATGATGTTAAAACATGAGGTGGATCAATTGAGGACAATGTTCAGAGATTACGTTAGTGTCTTCATACGGCTCGACATTTCAAATGATCTGGAAATACTTTACTCTTGTTCGGCACGTACACAGCCCGTAAATTATACCAATCATAAATCCGTTTAATAACAATACGAGTATTTTTATTTTAGCAGAATACGTGTCTATGCTGACACAGATTTGTATAAGAGATACGAGACGGTTTATACAAATACTTATTTTTTCCAAATATGATCTGTAAAGTTGTGACTATAAAATATAATTTCTTATGAAAAGGTATCTTTCTATCAATAAATTTTAATTTTGTCTCTTTTCTCACGAAATTTGTCATGGAAGAGTATCCACGCAAAAGGCGTGCATACGTGATAATTCTGAGCAATGGATTACAAGCTCAGATGTAAATGCTAGTATAGGTAATTAAAGTTATGATATCATTTAATAAAAATTTATAACGAATGACAAATATTGTCGCAGAGCAATAACTTAAAGTCGATTCAGGTTGACAACCGGAGATTTAATCGGTATGCCGTTCCTGAACTCGCTGGCACATCATGACCACTCAATGACCAGTAGCATAAAGGCGGCGCCAAAGAATTAGAATGCAAAGAATACTCAACAAACTCACGAGGGAATTCCGAGTTTGGCGTGGTAATTCGGTTTTCCTCGAATAAAAAAAAGAAACAAAAAATAGCAGTATAAATATTAAAAAAAACATCACAGTACTAATAATGATCCTAATTAACTATTAACAAATTTCTAATACTACATTATGTAAATTAGTATATTCGAAGTTCAAAAAACAAATTATAATTCATAAAAAACTATGATACTACTTTAATTGGAACCTATGTATACAAACAGTTAAAAATAACGCAACGAAAATAATTACGCGTCATACGTGACACACCACACGTGGTTTCTGTAAAGGGGTTGCCTTTACTTAATGCACGTGACTCACAATTCTTCGTAAAACGTCTCGCCATTGTCACAAAACCCTGAGAGCACAGAAGTAAGGCTTTTATGTACGTATTTTATATTTTCTGCCTACGATCAGAGATCATTCTACAGCTTATTCAGGACATTTACATACATACTACTACCTTATCTTACCTCATTTACATACTAATTCCAGAGGATTGATTTTTAGATTAGTTTGTTGTTATTTTTGGTTTAGATTTGTTTCTTAAAAAAATGTTGACTTATTTGGATAGCAAAAAAGTAATACTAAAGAGTAATAATAAAAACTGCCAAAGGCTTTAGCACCCTCGAAATAAGTTGGACTGGCCCTATTAACAAGTGCCACACGCAGCGTCAATTCAACTATCATATAATTCAGTACAACATTATTTTTCTGTATTTCACATTCACTTTTTTATATTTTTTTATAACTAGAGTTCAGTAGACAGGCAAAGGGCCACCCAGGTTGGTGGTCACCGTCGCTCATGGACGTTTGCAACATCAGAGGCATTACTAACGCGCTGCTGGCCTCGAAGAAATTTTATAACGCCTGTTTTGAAGAATCCCATATCGTACCGTGCTGAGAAAACCTCAGCCGGAAGCTTTTTCCAAATCCTGAGTACGCAACAAGAACGTTCTACATTTCGTACAATTAAGAAGAGGCTCTAAGAAATGGGGATGAACACCCAGTCGATAGCGGGCAGTACGGTGGTAGAAAGATGACGAGGGCACCATTCTAAATAGCTCCTCAGAGTACTCTCCTTTGTACAGACGGTAGAATACGCAAAGAGACGCAGTCTCTTCGAAGTTCAAGCGTTTCTAGACTGTCTGTGAGTACGGAAACGTCGACAACACGGACTGCGCACCGTTGGATGGAGTCTAGGGTATTCAGCTGACAGGCGGGTGCTCCAGTCCATAAATGTGATCAGTACTCCATATGCGGTCTAACCTGTGCTTTGTATAGCACAAGCCGTTGCCTTGGACTGAAATACTGTTTGGACTGATTTAGCTAGACAGAACAAAGCAGCCCTATCAAACAAAATATATTTTAACGCAACCCTTTATGAACCAGCCATTTTATAAATTTCGTGAACCAGTCCTACGAACTTTATGAACCAGCAGTGGACGATTTAGAAAAATGGCAGGCAGACCGACAGCTTCCTGACAGGCAGACCGACAGCTTCCGTTCTTTCTTCTGTTATGAATAGTGGTGGGATGGCACGCAGACCGACAGACAGCCACCGCACGCGACGACGACCGAACGATAAAAGAGAGCCTGGCACCTACTTGCGGCGCTTTATATAGAAGCGGTTAGCCTGACCCTCACTCGTCCCCATTCCACACTCCGGAAGCGACTCTCATTGGTCGCTTATATTCCGGAAGTGACTCTCTTTCGTTGTCCAAACATTAGATTCTCATTGGTCGCTTATACTCCGGAAGTGTTACGCTCCGGAAGTGATTCTCATTGGTTATCCACACATTAGATTCTTATTGGACGTTTATATTCCGGAAGTGTTACACTCTGGAAGTGATTCTCTTTGGTTGTTTTAAATATTAGTCAGTGTTGCCAATAAGATAATTTTGAGTTCGATATTAAAGTATGTTCTGGGTTTACGTGTCCATTATATGTTTGTAAGTAATTGTTTGTAAATAATTGTACAGGTTTAGAATGTACTGGTTTCTTGAAACAATTAACATTTCAGTCAATTATATTTTTACACATACCTTACAATATTATATGTTATTTAATTAAATACAAATTTTATTTTCCATTTTTATTCAAGTAGCGTCACTAACTGCAAAGTTAAAATAATTTATTTCACTGTTTTAGTTTTCCGTGAGGTTTCATTCGAATATAAAACGGGATACCGTGTGAGCGATGATTATGCACGTTGGTCGAACCCGCATAGTATGAAGATGAATTTCTGTACGTCTTGTCTTTTAAGTTGTTGCTTACGTGAGATAAGGTGCGTATACGGACGACAACTGTCTTAGGCAGACTAGTCTGGTAAGTGAGGCGAGAGGTTAAATTACGAAATTAACTTTATTTTTGCTTGATTGAATTTCCTTATCGTTCTATTACGTACAACAGTTAACACGTAGGTTTTTAGCTACCTTTTCCATATTATTATTCTATAAATTACTTGCTTTTACAATCTGTCTAAAAAGCTGTTATTAATTTGACCATAATTGTTTATTCTATATTCTATTAATGAATGGTTTTTGAGAAACGACAAGGAATAGAACTGTACTAGGGCTTCCCAGGGTATCGTAAAGCAACATACGATTGTTCCTATTCTCAAGGTCAAAAAACCTGGTAATTAGTAAAAGTAGCAGTCATTAAATATAACATATTCACCTTTATTATTATTATTATATTTTATTATTTTAACTCCCTTGGTAAGGGCCGGTCTGAATCAAGCATGAAATATATTTGTATTTAATTATTAGTTGTGTCTGTTATAGCTGAAGTTGTAAATAATTTCCTAGTTATTCAGTAAGTATTTAAGATAGTGACTTTTTGTATGAGATGGAGTGTGTAGTAACTTCAGAATGTCTAAGTTATGCATGAGTAATTTAGGGACTATACCTGTCGTGGAGAGAATTATTGGTATGATGTCAACTGTGTTAACTTTCCATTGTTTCTTTAATTCTATGGCAAGAACTCGATATTTTATAAGTTTGGCAGAAGTAGTTGACTGAATATTGTGTGTTTGGAATGGCTACATCAATAATATAAACTGTGTTATAATTTTTTCATGTACGGTTATTTATATCAGGTCTGTTGTGGTGCACTGTTTTATGTGTTATAATACTACGGCTCTAATAAATGTTGCAACTTTTATTTTCTAATATTGTTTCAGGTTGATATTTATAATATGGTATTTTTTCTTTGATGCATTTGTATATGAGCAAGGTGCTGGTGCACTATTGTAGCTACCTGGTAATGGCGATGTTTGTAATCATTTTGTACCAATACTGGACAAGCTCCGGTTATATGTTGAATAGTTTCAGACGAGGAATTACATTGCCTGCATGAATCATTCTGTTGTTGTATCTTTTAAAATGTGTTTTTTGTAATTTCTTGTGACAATAACCTGGTTCTGTATTGCAATCATAAATCCTTCAGTTTTGTGAAACATTCGCCTTTCCCGAACCACTCGTTTGACTTTTCTTTGTCAACGTGTGGCTGACTAAGGTCAGCGTAATGTGTCCCGTGTAGTGACTTTGCAGCCCAGCTGTCCATTTTTTCTTTATGCTCTGTGATTTTCTCTATAATCTGCTCCTGTCTATTGTGTAGGTTGAGAGATGTAAGTTTCTTATCTAAGAAAAGTTTCTTATCTAAGAGCTTTTTTTTTATAAAAGTATTGACGTAATATTGTAATCTGTTTATTGTGTAAGTTTTGGATATCTATTATTCCCCTAACACCTTCTTGACGGGGAAGGGTGAGTCACTGGATTGAAGATTTGGGATGATGTTTTCGATTTTGTGTCATTGTGGCATTTATCAGCCGCTGTAATTTTTTTAGTTCTGTTTGGGACAATTTTATTATTCCGAACGAATACGTAAGGATTAGTATGGTAAAAGTATTTATGACTTTGGGTATTTTTAGTATTAAATTTAGACAGTGCTTGAATTCTTTAGTTAATTCCTGTTTTGTTCCTTTCTATTTGATTTTTTTTGACTGACAAAATCCCAGATATTTATAGGTACTGTATTAACAGTACATTTACAATACAATTTTACATATGGCATTCGGCAGAATGGAGAAGAAATAGATCCTATGAATATTAATTCATAGGATCTATTTCTTCTCCATTCTGCCGAATGTCATATGTAAAATTGTTGGGCTGCGTCAGCTAATTTGAATAGTTCCTTTTCCTCTGTTAGAGCGGGTCCTTTTTAAGATGTAACCCAGGAGCTAAGGTTTTTTACCTTGGCACTCTCCTGTGTCGATCCGGCACTGAGAGCTAGTGACGGGTATTAGTGATGAGGGGGTCTCATTCTTTCTTATTTATGAATCAGACCACTAATTCAAATAATTCTCTGATATACTTATTATTTGGAATTCACACTCGAGAGTTCGTCGTAAAACATTTAAAATAAATTGAAAATTAAAACTTCAAGAACATAATCCTTTCGTAAAGAAATTCACATTTTAAACTGCATTGAGATATTAGACCATATTTGTAATATTCTAAGGTTTATATTTGAGGAAATGTTTTAAATTAACTTTTTTAAGCTTAGGGACTGTACAGAACGCTACGTGGTTCAGTGTCCCGTAGGGCATAAATATTTCCAACAAACAGCTTTGTGACACAATTTGCATTATGAAATTGTTGTACGCTTATCGTTTCATTGCAAACATGAGCCATTGTTCAAATTGAAGCTGCGAAGGGTATACTTATCTTAGGAAAGATGGTGGAAGTATTAAGAGATTAGCGGATTATGAGTTTGTAATAATTGGAGAAAATATTTAAAACTGTTTTATCATTTAATCCTATTATTACTTTTTACACGCTTTATATTAGCTTCAATTGTATGTTTGTATGTTTGTAATTATTTGTTTGTAACCGACTACTTTGGGGGCGATTTTGACCCACTTTAAACGGCCAGATTTCGTTCAAACTTTGTAGATATATCGAGGGCCGATGACAATGCAATAATCTGTATAGTTTGTATTATTATCCTTACCAAGATCCTCAGGATTAATGAATTTTCGGTTCTCGTCCGATCACCGAAGTGAAGGAGCGTCGGGCGTGGTCAGTACTTGAGTGGGTGACCGCTTAATAAAATCGCGTGACGGTGGATTTTTGTTCTTTTATATGTTTTATATTAACTTGACCTGTATGTAATGGAATTTTTCGGAATTCGACTCGATTTTTATTTACTTTGAACAATAAAATCAAAATTCTGCCGAAACGCCACCTGGAGCATAATTAATAACATTGCCAGAAGATGGCGTTAAATTAATAATAACGTAGCCGGAAGATGGCGTTATATTAATAAAAATATTTACTGATTGGATATTGACAACAAATAAATTATATATCACACTTTTATTTTATAGTTAACTTTTTAGTTTTAAAGTTAAAAATAAATTATAGTTTGAAAAAAACTAAAAACGCATTTATCAAACTAAACTAAAAGGTAAAAAATAGTTTTCATAAATTTAAATTAAGGATAGTGGGATTAACAAAAAAATGAATTTTATTGTAAAAAAGTGTGGGGTGCTTCTTGTCAATTGTTATTTTGAAAATATCTTAAAAAGCATCCCATGCTTTTTTATGATAAAATTCATTTTTTTGTTAATCCCACTATCCTTAATTGAAATTTATTGAAAATTATTTTTTACCTTTTAGTTTGATTTTTATAAAAGCGTGTTTTTTAGTTTTTTTTAAACTATAATTTTATTGATACGGAACAGCAGATAGGCTGACAACCCACTTAATAACGAGTAGTTAACGACGCCTATGGATGTTTACGACGCTTAGCTAGTGGTATCGCAACCACGTTGCTGTCCGCTTAGGAGTACTGGAACCTGTTAATTAATGTCAGAACACAGCACAAGGTTATTAGGGCGGCGTACTTATGAACTAGGGGTGGCTGCCATCCTGACGGGCTTGGGGCCCTACTACTTAGCTAGTGTTATTTTGTCGCCTTTTATGCCAGTCCGAGGCCAGCCGCAGAGGTCTGTATTCTTACTCCGCTCCTGTACGGAGACTTGTTATAATATTGGTATCCGTAAAAACATAATCTCACCGTATAATTTATTCCAAACGCCTGTGGCAGTCGTACACACACCGCTAAGTTTAATTCGTTCTTTTATGAACATGAGATCAGGCTTCGTGCGCCAAGTCATTGATTTATCCACTGGATCCGTCAATTGAAGGATCCATGTTTTAGCCTTAACACATTATATGTAAAGAACACGTGGAAGTACTCTTGTTTGAATGTGGTCTTGCGTAAATAATGCGCGTTTGAAGGTGATTCAGTGTGAGTCGATGCATCTGAATAGTTGGAAATTTCTATTTATTTAGATTTATCACCTCCACAGGTAATGAGACAACTAGTTCTTCTATTTTCAAGTTACTAATAGTTAATTAATATAAGAATTTTCTTTCTCGAAAGTTGGGATTGTTGGTTTACTTTTACGTTGGTTGCTGCACCTACACAAAACAAAAAAATTGTAGGATTAATCTTAACATGTTTTATATTTTTTTATTATCATATTATAGACCAGAGTTTCAAATATATTATAACTAGTATATTTTTCAGCACTTAAAGCAGTGGACGGTAATGCCAGTTCACCCTGAAGTGGCCAGAACAACAATCGCTATAATATTGAAAATATAACTTATATTTTAATATCAACCTTTTGTAACTTGTACCAATTCCCAAAGCTCCTTATTACAAACCATTTAATAAATAAACAGGCCAGAGGTCATCGAGTTCTGAAAGAGCTCAATCTGGATTAAAAGATTAAATGGAGGCTAAGTTTAAAACAAATGGACTCCGGATTACACTAGAGTTATCTTCAAGTTATTTACAATATTTAAAATTCGGGTATATAAAATATTTTGTTAAGTAAAATTTAATGTAACGTTGTCACGAGATTTCATTAAATAATAATAGTGAGTGTTGAAACAGCTGACAACAGAAGATAGAAAACAGGCTTTTACTTTCACAACGTTTTGAAGTGGAAATCAAATATAAAATTATATTACTGTCAGTTTGTATTAGAGATATTTTTTTAACAAAATGAAATCCCCTAAGTTGGCAAGCCTTTTCGTTTATGTTTTACGGGAAATCCCCCGATTGTATTGTAAATTATTTCTCTTTTGAGAATCATAAATGTGACTATAAGTTAAAAATAGTTACTTGGGTGTTTTATGTAACTTTTGAGAGGGGAAGGAGGGGTACAGAAAAACGTTAAAGCGCGTACCGTTAAAAAAAATGCGTTACGTAATACTTGAATGCCTCCGAACGAAGTTACAAATTCAGGGTCCGAGGTCCGATGACACGCACAAGCAGTCACTCGACCTAAAGCTGGACTGACAGTGGTTAAAAATGTGTACCATTTTACAGACAGCTTTTTATATTTTCGGTTATTCTAAGACAGCGTAAGCTTTAACGTGTGTGTCTCCACTACATACTACCCATAGATCTGAGTATGCGTTTAATGTTTTTTTTTTATTGCTATAGAACAGCAGACAGGCTGACGGCCCGCTTAGGATTTAGCAGTTACCGTCGCCTATAGGTGTATGCAACGCCAGTGGCATCGCAAACACGCTGCTGTCCCATAAGGGTACAGGAACTTGGGTCACTAATGCCGGAACACAACACAAGGTTATTATGGCGGCATACTTAAGACCAAAGGTGGTCGCCATCCAGACGGGCTTGAGGCCGTTGTTTTGTCGCCTTTTACGACAGGCCGACCCCGGCCACAGAGGTTAGTATTCTTTCTCCGCCCCTGCACGGATAAAAAACGGATTAAAAGATGGACGGATGGTACTTGGAAAACAGCATCAGCTAGTCAGCATCATTAATTAATTAGTATCAAAATTATAACCGCACAGGTCAAAATATTAACCATAAAGGTAGATAATAATAAATTTATTATTTGCCTAAAATAATTGAATTATGAAAAATCACTCGCTGTATTAATAAATCAAAAGCAGTTTTCAGTTAACACATACACAGATAAATACGCACACACATACTCGCATGTACAGTCAACGTTCAAAAGTCCATTAGCACCGTAATGTTTATATTCTGTCTGGTTTAGCGTGTATCTGTGTGTGTCATGTTTCTACGCAAATATTTAACGTTATACGGTATCAATACGAGAAAGTATAAATATGGGTCGATGCGAGACAAAGATAATATTATTATCAATGCTTGCACTGCGCTCAGCCTATACTAATATAAAAATTTGTCACTTAACGTAAAGTAGCGAGTGACTGAGGTTAGATGGAATATAAGTCATGTGGGTTCGAATCTTAGTGTCCTGATACTTTTTGTTTTGTTTTTACTATATCATAGGATTAAATTTATTCAATTATACATATTTACGAATAGCAAAATGTAATATTTTAAATAGGTAATAAATAAAAACAATATTTGAAAAATATATTTGTTTCAAATAATAATACTATAACCATTATGAATTAAAAGAAACAGCTAATGTTAATTTGTGGTAATGTTATAATATTTTCAACCCTAAAATATATTTTTGTGTTGTTAATATTGCTTATTGAGGTTTTACCTTAATTATTCATTTTTTCGAGGTAAAGAGGATTAAAACTTAACATCAATCTTACAATTTTATATTAATTACAGGCGTCCCTTGGTAGAAGGAAATTAAAATGTAGAAGGCTCAATTGAAATAAAAAAATATATATAAATAGAATAATAATAAAACAATGCCGCCAAACAAAACTTGTGAAAAAACCAAGTCTCGCAACTCAGTCCTTTTACCGTAAAAAGTTGTGAGATCCATGTAATATAAAACCATGTCGGTTACTTTATAAGACATTCTGCCTTAAGTTATTACGTAATTAGCTAACCTAACAACATCTTCTATTGATCATATCGATGTTAAAAATATTTCACGATTTAAATTAAAATTGACTTGGCAATATTAGTTTATATTAGCTTGCATATTCATGCCATTGATATTTAATTAAATCGCACTAACAGTAATAATACAAACATTCGTAACTAAGCTCATCAACCAACAACGTCAGTTATTTTCTCCAAGTTAGTAAATCAATTTCATTTCAAATCTTCCTGTTTATTAGTTATTTTTTGCGTAACTTAGTTAAATTTTAATCATTCTACTAAAGAAACATTTTCTATTGGTATCAACATTCATAACTCATAAATAAAATATGATAAGTCAATATGCCCTACTGCGCACCATTACCGTTATATAACTATCCATACGCTCAAACCGCTAAGCCATAGCGCCGTTTACATAGGAACTTGAAATGTACAATATCAATCGTAGCAAGCGAACAATGTTTGTGTGCATGAATTGTCTTCAATGAAGAAGGTCATAAGTACAGCTAGTGATGCTATAGTTTCGTAGGATTGCTAATGGACTTTTGAACGTCACTGTACACAGAGAAAGATGGCGAGAGAGAAACGGACAAGCGCATTTATTGTTACTGTTTGTAAATCTTGTTTCTGTTTGAATATAATGAAAACTCCCATGCTTAACCTTCGTCTTTCTTTCAATATTTTGTTTAGCAAATATTACTTTTCGAAGTTTTACCATGGTTTTACCATAAAAATATATTTGTCTTAAATAATGCCATACTTTAAATAATAATAATAAAATGTACATGCATGATTCACACAGCACCAACCAGCCCCAAAGTAAGTAGCTTAGCACCTGAATCATATTATGGGTACAGGACAATTGATATATACTTTTATTTTGCAAATAAATACATTTATACATAAACACCCAGACGCGAGACGGAAATCAAACTCGTAACCTTCGCATGCGTACCGAAGTACGTTAGCCACTAAGCCACGGAGGTCACATCTTGTTCACAGTAGGACAGAGCAAAGCTTATTATCCATTTTCATAAGAATATCAATTACATAAGAATAACTGAATTCAGTTACTCATATTTCCGATTTTGAAGCTATTTTTAGTAAGAGCTTAAGACGGGTACGCCATAATGATGAAAGCTTTATCGTGTTAGGATTCCAAAGATATCAAGGCTTATATGGTATTAGTATTATGAGTACTTTTTTAAATGTCAGCGATAGAATCAGTGAAATATTGATACCTGACAATATAAAAGCCTAAAAATATTTACTTAGTACGAAAGTATATTAAATGTGAAATATTCAATTCGCTTATAACTATTTATAAGTTGTAGATATACTCTGAAGCTGCTGCTATTTGATCCAGAATCGGTTGCGAACACACACCACCTTCCGAGTAATGATCGATAATGGTGATGTCCGAAAATAGACGATGACACTGCAACACAGTTTACTATAACAATTGCAGTGTATGGTCACCATTGTAATTATGTCTTTGTTTTTTTATTGTTGAGGAACAGCAAACGCACTGACGCCCCACTTAATAATAAACAGTTACCGTCGCCTAAGAATGTTTGCAACGCTAAGGGTATCGCGAACACGCTGATATTGATAGGGGTAAGCCTTTGTATATGGTTAGTAAATAAATAAAAAATTAAAGGCTGGGAGCATCGACAGCCTGAAAGTATCGATGGAACTTCTTACATGTGAATTCGATACTAAAGTATCGAAAAATACATTCATATTTTAGGTGATATTATAATTTAATATTTGTTGTAATATCCAATCATGTAAACGATATTCGTTCATATTAGTCATTCAGATCTTCATCGTCATCAGGTTAGGAAAGTGGTCGCCAGCCTTATCATACAAAAGAGCCAAATGTAGATAATACACAAATAAAATTTATTCTATCCGTGCAGGGGCGGAGAAAGAATATGTCTGCGGCCGGGGTCGGCCTGTCCTAAAATGCGATGAAACAACCCACCCTAGCTATGTGGCAGGGCCCCTAGCCCGTCTGAATGGCGACCTCCTTTGGTTGTAAGTATACCGCCATAATAACTTTGTGTTGTGTTCCGGTATCAGTGACCCAAGTTCCTGTGCCCTTGTGTGACGGCAGCGTGTTTGCGATATCACTGGCGTTGCAGACACCCATAGGCGATGGTAACTGCTAAATTGTATGTATTCAGCCTGTCTGCTATCCTACAGTAATATAAAATAAATAATAATTAAAAAATACATTTTTTTAAACATATGATTTGCTTTAGTTATATAATATAATAAGTGATATTCCGTGTCTGAACTAAAAATTTCGCAGAAGGGTCTTAGCCGAGAAGTCAAAAAGCTAGCCGAGACTCACAAGACGCGGGTTGCGACCACTATGTTACGACCTCAATATATAGTACTAGTTGACCCGGCAAACGTTTTTCTGCCATATGAATTTATGAAAAAAGTAGCCTATGTTCTTCTCTAAGGATCAATCTATGACTACCGAAATTCATCAAAATCCATTCAGTAATTTTTGCGTGAAAGAGTAACAAACTTCCATACATACAAACTTTCGCTTTTATAATAGTATCAGAAAAGATATTTGTTAGGTGGTAGGGCAACGACAACTTATTACTGTTAAGTGGGGTGTCTGTCTGCCTGCTGTGTATGGTGAGGTAAGGTGACATCGATTCTGTTGTAAAGGTAAGCATTGCTGTCGCGTTGGCCAAATGGGGTGAGGTGAGTGGTATCATTTGCGAGCCCAAAGTCTATAAGATCATCATTATACCTGCTTATATAGCAACCCTGTTCCGTTCTATCTAAACTGTGTGTCACGGAGATGAATATGCTGTGGTGGAAGTGTAAAGTGACGCAGAAGTGACGTTAATAACTTCCGCATTGGCAACAGCTTTCAATCCCATGAAATTGCGGATGAATTGAAGGAGATCACCTACGTTGGCATGGCTAAGTTATTCGTCAACGGGTTACGTACTTGAGGAACAAATGTCTAGCCATTCTGCCTTCGCAGAGCCTAGGGAGGAGAGCTAGACCCCAAAAATGCTGGTTAGACGTTGTAAAGAGTATATGCGCGCCAATGGAGTTACTACTAGATATACTGATGACGGCACGAACAATAAAGGTATATACGGACAATGATAAAGGTGGCGTAATTTTAGTTTTCATTCAATATACCCCTCATATGATATTTAAGATATCAAATGAGGGATTGGAGATAGGCCAAAAGTGAGGATTCTAAAAAGAGGAATGAGAATAAAATTATCTATCGAATGATTCTCACCTTGTCAAGAGCGTAAAACAGCCCTGTATTTATTAACGAAAACCTCTGTGATGGAAATTATCAGGACAGTATTAAAAAAAAAATTTTTAAGTCTCAGGACAAAGAATCCTCGGACTGAAATTGCACTAAAAAGATTGATGCCCTCATCAAGGATGAATCGGTGAAACTGAACAATTAAATAATCATAATTTATCTAGAGGGCTGCAAAATTCTACATTAGAGAAAGCTATATTTTCTTATTTAACTACTGTTCTTTATGAGTTCGAAGCACCCAGATCTCGGTAATTGAAAATGATTGCGATGTTAAAACATAGTAACAAAGATTATTGGCCTTTTTATAGGTCTTCTGGGAATAGAGTGAAATAAACACAGATGATGTTCATACGAACTGTAGTAACGGAATGTTAAAGTTTCTTGTGTGTTTCGAAAAGTTTGTTCTTTATAGTTGGATGGTATAATATCGTGGTATTAAAACGTGATTTTTTATTATAAGTATTCTTCTTCTTCCTGTCCTTATTCCATATTTTATGGGTCGCAACAACGTGCGTTTTCTTTCCACTTTTCTCTATTAGTCTCCATCTCAACAACAAAAAACGATCTAATGAAAAAGGGTGTTTCATTATATCATTTTTCCGCAATCCTGGGTGAATCTTTTCTTTCGTCTACCTCTCCTTCTACATCCATATACTCTCATTCCTATAATTTTTCTTGTTTCATTCTTTTCTTCTCATTACATGGCCATACCACGCCAGTCTGGTACTTTTTAGTTTTTCAATTACTGTTGCTACTTTGACTCTTCCTTTAATATACAAATTTAAAATTTTATCCATTTTCGTAACTCCATTTATCTATTTTTATTACAAGTAACCTACGTTCTTTTTAATAAATTTGACTCTCGTATTGTACAAAAATGGAAACCGTTTAAAATAACAACTACGTAAGGTGTTCAAAAAAATAAAAAATCTAGTATTCCGCGATTGGCTGACGATGATTATTATCACAATACTAAATTTATTTTATCCGTGCAGGGGTGGAGAAAGAATACTAACCTCTGCGGCCGGGGTCGGCTTGTCGTAAAAGGCGACAAAACAACCCACCCTAGCTACGTGGTAGGGCCTCAAGCCCGTCTGGATGGCGACCACCTTTGGTCTTAAGTATGCCGCCATAATAACCTTGTGTTGTGTTCCGGCATTAGTGACCCAAGTTCCTGTACCCTTATGGGACAGCAGCGTGTTCGCGATGCCGCTGGCGTTGCAGGCACCCATAGGCGACGGTGACTGCTGGGTTCTGGGCGGGCCGTCAGCCTGTCTGTTGTCCTACAGCATTAAAAAAAAATTATAATTACCTTGGGAAAATTCATGATAAAAAGAAAAGAAAGAAAAGTCTTAAAATTGCATGCGGTTTCACTTTGTTTTACTGTATAATCGAATGTTTTCATACGCAAAATATTCCAAACTCAATTTACCAGTGTAGTAAAAACAACGGCGGAATGACAAAATGGAATGTTCCCGCAGCCACATATTTGCACAATGTTACATTGAGTTTTTCAACATCGGAATGTTTGACAACAAATTGGAATGGAAAATATCAGAAATACAATACTGTTTTATGGCTTTCATAGGAAAATTCAGATTGTAAGAACGGTAAAAATGTCAAGACCTTTTCAATTTTTTTTTCTTTATACAATGATTCTTTTACAGATTTGGACAAGGGTAGACACAAAACTTTTGAGGCCTGAATTACATTAGTAAAATTTAAATTAAGCAGCATCTCCTTAATCAGTTTTTTAGCTGACTTCAAAAACTAAACTGTATTGAACTATACACTCGCGGAGAATACAAGTCATGTAACAGTCTCAGCAGAAAAAGAAGAAAAACCAGTTGGTATAAACACTACGTAATTGTAAAATATTTTGCTGAGTTAGACATGATGATGGTACGACTTTTGTACAATCATAACTATGAAATACTGTCAATATGCAACAACATACAGTATAAAGTAGTGAAACTTGTCGGTATTTTGTACTTGAGACTTAAATCACCGTCCTGTAGATATTGTTTGGTAAGTCAGCATATTGAAGAAACATGATCATATGTTGCATTGAATATGCGCTGTAGACTTTTTGTTTTGTGTATGATCATTAATACCCCTCCCTGATGGCGAGCTTTTGTACACATAATTATCACCTTTCATGATGATGATGTCCTCCCAGACGTATCCGTCGACGGCGACACCCTTAGCTCGTCCTTGCCTGGACTCTTGCATGAGCGCGAGCATGACTCGCAAAACCAAATTTTGTTATGAAGGTCCTATTACAAGAAGCGCAGTAAAGAGACCCACTTGAATTGCGAGTATAGTTGTAGGAGGGCTTGGGTCGAGTTTTTCGGATCAGGCGTTTGGCGTCAAGGTTTTCAAGACGGGAACGCTCAAAGTTTTTTATACCCGTGTTGACAGCAGTTCGCCACTCCGACCTCTGCGTTGCAAGCTCCTCCCATGACTCACTAGACATGCCAATTGCAGTCAAGTGGCGTTTTAAGACATCCCTGTAACGCAGAAACTGTCCTCCAGGCTTTCGTTTACCTGAGCTAAGCTCAGAATAAAATACCTTTTTTGGTAATCTGGAAGACTCCATGCGTACAAGGTGTCCACACCAGCGTAGTTGGCCTTTCATTAGCATACACTCCATTCCAGCGAGCTTAGCTCGACGTAGAACCTCCGAGTTTGGCACACGATCCTGCCATCTCACCTGAAGAATCGCCCGAAGACACTTCATGTGGAAGGTATCAAGGCGTCTGATATCTCCCTTGTAAAGACACCAGGTCTCCGAGGCATAGAGCAACAATGGTAAGATTATGGCCCTGTAGACAGCGAGTTTTGTGTGGAGTTTCAGGTCATGTGATTTCCAAACCCGTCGGTTAAGACCACCGAAAGCCGCAGCTGCTTTGGCGACTCGCGCAGAGATCTCAGACTCGAGACGATTATCACTGCGCAAAATAGTTCCAAGGTACCGGAAGGTACCCACTTCCGGCAGTGGCTTTCCTCGTAGGTAAACAACACCATCGTCCGCAGATTTACCTTTCGCAGGTTGTTTTAGAATCTGGTTAAGTTTGTGAAACTCAGTCCCCTTCACTGGATTTAGCCCGTGGATCGACACGGTTTGCCGGGACACGGCCGCTGCATGCACAACAGCTACTTGGAGCCACCAGTAAAGAGATTTGTGGAATATTTACAATGTAGACAGAATCCACCATCTGCGATGCAGATCGATCGGTAGTATTCTGCAAGATTCCACTGCAAAACATCCCACTTATATCCCAACATTGGTTCAACATTGCTGGACGTTTCTCAGCCATAAACATATCCAGTATACCGGGATCCAGCGGAGGGAGTTTTATTTCTACTTTACTTCTTTTATTACCTCAAGAAGATTGTCGAAAAACGTCTAAAAATTTTTTACACATTTAAAATAACATATTTTTCTTTAAGACATGAAACTACTGATTTGCTTCTGCACTAGTATAGATAATGCTTCAATTATGAAGATTAACATAAGGTTATTATGGTATTGGATCGTCATCCTCTTTAGCCATTGAGATTTGGAGGGATATCATTGAAAGTCACCACTAGACAAAACTATATTCCTCTAGCAGTACAATGTTCCATTTTGTTGTCGAAGTAATTAGGACAAGATAAAATAAATAGATCTACAGTTATAGATGTAAATTCAACCATAGCCATCTATCGTTAATTTTTCAACCAGCTATTTGAAAGTCTCTGGTAGCTATTTCAAATCTCAAAATTATGTGCTCTAGTAGATGGAGTCATTTTGTTACCTATTACAACATTCAAGAAATGACTAAATGACCATATTGGTCTCGTGGACACTGATTTTGCTTTATGTTTTGTTTTCACCACTCAATTTTTTTTTACTGCAGTAACAGCAGAAAGGCTAGCGGCCCACTTAATAGTAATTAGTTACCGTCGCCTATGGATATTTGTGACGGTAGGGCACCGAGCACACGTTGCTCTCACATAGAGGCACAGGAACCTGAATCTACATCTGAATATCAACAACGAGTTAGTAAAATAAATATTGGGTTAATTATGTTCGATACCTTATAATGAGTCACCAGCTGGATGACCGAGCTTTGCTCGGTATTTTTTTTATAAATTGTGTTTTTTTGGAAATTAACAATTGATTTTCTTAGTATAACCTCAAAGTAAACACTCATTGACTTCGTGTTACTTTAGTGTTGTTGTGTCGTTAAAGCAATTTAAAAAAAATAGTATTATTATTCGCCGATAGATGTCAGGAAGAGTCGCCTTTTTGTTATTTTTCTTCCAATAAAAAAAAAGCGAATAAAATG
This sequence comes from Malacosoma neustria, assembly GCA_963693495.1. Classification (NCBI taxonomy): domain Eukaryota; kingdom Metazoa; phylum Arthropoda; class Insecta; order Lepidoptera; family Lasiocampidae; genus Malacosoma; species Malacosoma neustria. Next base: position 3,808,584 of record OY856386.1, read on the forward strand.
ACATTTTCTAGAAATGATTCCTAGCTAGATGGATTAAAAATATAATAACAATTGTGCTTTAAAATTAATATAAATCTGAGGCCATAAATAACAGTCCTAAGTAAACATCCGTACAAAAAATACGAACCCAACACCGACGTATCTCGTTTCAGCACAAATGAACACATTTATTGTACGTCCCAAATGTTTGCGTTTGTGATTGGTTTACGAACAAAAAAATTTAGTCTATTCTCGTATTTTATAGTGAATAGGATAATTGCGATGTTCCCCTCCCCAATATAAGACTCTGGGTGGCGACTGACAAATCATCACATCTCAGCCAGCAGCACAAAGGCCGCCGTAGGATCAGAACATACATAGGACATAACAACATCGGTTTTCTTCCGGTGTCCGGCATGGTACTAGTCATTTGATATCTCTGGTATATTATGTATGAAGAACATGCTAGCACCTTATTTATCCTTTATCGGCTTTTACTACGGAGCCGAAGATAAACTATTAGGGATTGTCAACATATCCTCGATTTGATCCATTCAATATTAACAAATCGTCTTCGCATCTTTATTGGATTGATGCCCATCCGTGATACTCTCTTGGTTAATGAAGGTACAAGAAAAATAGATAAAATATAGGCGTGCTGAAGACGACCAGTGATATTCAACAATGTACTTCAAAGTAAAGCTTAAGAGATGGACAAGAGGAAACACTTGGAAGAAGAGGTTCTTTTATACATGCCGTAAATTCTATGAATGAGTTGCGTAATTAATGTAAATATATACTAGATGTATCCAGGATACATTATAATGCCACGTGTAGCCAGAAAATGAGATATATTAATTTTTCTATCAAACATAGGTACAGGTTTTTGGGTCAACTCTCTCAGACGTACTCGGAACATCTGATAAATTTTCTGCACATACTATTAAAGTTTTTTAACAATCTGACCAATGGAGGTCAAAATATTTATAATGATGCAAATAGTTTGTTCTAGTCTGGGAGTATACATATATGTTGTCAACTGTACGTTTGTAAACAAGCTCTATGATACAGGTTTTTACCTAGTGCAGGACACTGTCTAAAAATACTATAATGTATACTATACATATATAAGGTAACGTGTTCAATGTGCGTATTAGGCAGTGGATCGTATTATTTATTATTGGTATAAAAAACTGCTATCTTTCTACATAATCCTAACCTACAAGTTACTTATTATTTTCTGGAGTATAAAAAATAATTTACACCAAAAAATAAATTTTTACAGCATTATATAAAGTATTTTAAAATAGTAAACCTATTTTTAAAATTTCTTGAAACTAGCGAAAAAGTAAAATAAAATTTAGCCCACTCTAAAGAGATAGTGCCCTATATTTTCCACTTATCGTGAAAATAAGAGGCTTTACTGGGATTACTCAGCAATAAAATGGCGTCATTTCAAAGTGAAGCCGAAATGGGACTATAAAAGAAATAAAGTGACACAATCGTAGATGAACTCGATATTATCAACTTGCAATCTATTTTTGTTGATTGCACAAATTTCTTGATACTATCTCTTGCGCTAGAAGGGATAAGCTTTCGTGTACACGACCAGCCTAGGCGGTAAGAGACCAATGTAGAGGTGACATGTTAGATTCTTATGGCAAGCACTACTTAAGCAGTTTTTCTCACCTTATGTGCAAAAGTAATTGCCATGGTGAGAGTTCCCTCTCTATTACATAAATGTCTGCCATTTTGAAAAAAATAATTTGCACCGTGTACTAAAAGTGCCTTCTCGTCAACCATCCCCCAGTGCTTATGGACTTTAGTTCATAATGAGGAAATGCGTAGGAGAACCAAAGTAACCTATATTGCTCGCAAATATGTAAGTTGAAGTGGCCTGATGAGCGAGGGGTCAATGTCCTAGAGTAGAGACCGTGGGCAGGGAAAAGCCTGGATGGGTTTACGGCGCAAACTTGGGGAGGCCTACGTCCAGCTGCGGACAGATTGGCTGACGACGACTAAAAGTGTAACAACTTCAAAGTAATTCCTCTCGTTGGCCTCCAAAGCCTACACTGGACCTCGTGGTTTCCTGTCAATTAATCTTACTGAAAAAATCTTCTGTGATATTTTATTAAACATCACAGAAGAGGGAAATATCAAATATTGCTCTTCTTCTACTGTTTACTAAGTAGTCAGCGATGTCATTCGTCGCGTCTCCTGTCAACTTTGACATTAACGTTTCATTTTTCGTTTTTAAAACTTAACAATGTACTACATTGTTGTATTTGTTGTATATACCTATATACATTATATGGTTTCAACTACATACGCCTTTTTAGGTAATAGAGTATAAGAGTGAACTCTGTACTAATAATAAGCAAAAGGTCAACTTCGATTGGTTAAGCCATAATAAAAGCGTATCCTTATTTATTTTTGCAATTACGACATTGTCAATTGATGTTTGAATGGCTTCCACTAGCTTCGAAAACGATTATTTTTACAGAAGGAATTCAGGGAAAGTAATTTGAAGTACCTACTCAAGTTTTATGAACGAAGCAAAGCCTATTAAACATATTTTGTTCATTAATTTTTCAGATAATATTTTTTCATATGTGTGATACGGCTGGTATGATTACGTTGATGAGCTTAATTCCCCTTTATGATATAATAATAACAGCACGTTGTTATTGTTGTTTTGACTTGAGCCTTCACACGGAGGGAAAGGGCAGTGACCCCGCTTGGTATGCAGGTTTCCTCACGATATTTACCTTTATCAACGGTAGATGGCAATTATGGTATATGCACATTAAGAGAGAAAACCTTCCCACGGTGCATGCCACCGTGGGATTCGAACACGGGACCTCTAGATTGCATTCCGAGTGTGACACCACTGAGCTGCCAGGTACCACGAACGTTCATGATATATTATTTAATGCAACTCAATCTTAATGCACGCTCGTATATATATGTATACGGGCCTTTGAATCTCTGAAATGAAATAGATTTTGTCACTCTGTTAGTTCTTATAGTCTTCTTGTAATATTGTACTACAATGCCACCATTAAAACTTTATTGTGTTTTTATTAATAGAACGATAAGAAATAGTTTCTAATATAATGTTAAAATTTAAGTGCAGGCAATTTTAATTATTTCACTTATTAGGAGCAGTGGCGATGAAAAAGTCGGAAAGCGTACCCCGGGCACCGAAGAGGAAGTTGTAACCTAGATTTAATGCTAAGATGACAATGAACAAAATTTTTGGCAAGGAAAAGATTAACTAATTCAAAAGCTAGGGTTCGTATCCAACAATTCTGATTATGCATAGACACGCTGATGCAGAAAAAAATTACACGACGCTATATCAGCACTACTAGGGGTGTTCAATAAAAAGTGATAATGAGTATGATGCAATTATCTTTTATTAAATGTTATTTTTTTATTGTTATATATATTCGTTCCAAGGAGAATATATCGCATTATCACTATTTACTCGTATTGAACACCCTTCATATACATCTATATATTTACAAAAGATCATATGTCAAGAGACATTAGACGCTCAAACCCTGAATATGCTCAGAAATTTAACTAATAATATTCCCAATTCGAACATTCACCGCATATCCAATGAGGTTATAACCCACTGGACGTGAGATGCCTATACATCTCTTGAACCAATAAAATGGATCGGAATACGCTAATTCTTATCAGTGAACCGTTAGAGCATACTTAATGTGGTGGGGCATAGAGTAAGTAAATGTATGTAGAAACTGCAGACAGGCTGATGACTCACTTAACAGGAAGTGGTTACGTTCGCCTATTAATAGGGCATAATAAATTAGGGCGCTAAGGGAACTAAAATCTAATCACTTATGCCGAAACACAGTACGAGGTTATTATAGTAGCAAATTTATAGAACAGGGGTATTCGCCATTCGGTTTGGAGCCCTAGCTTGTGTTGTTTTGTTGCGTTTTACAGCAGGCCGGCCCCGGCCGCAGGGCTTAATATAATAATATTCTTACTCCACCTCTGCACGGAGAATAACGTGCTGACTGTATTCTTAGCGTCGCTTTTGCTAGCTGTAACATAATCCGAAACTTCCACATATAAAACATTCCAAGCCAAAATATATTTTAAACTTAAATGTAGACAAAAAATTTAATACTCCTCTATAATTTTAAGATAGATTTTGAGTTAACATTCGCTGAAAAGTTGAAAGTACAATTCGCACTGAGCTTGATTCCATCCCTTCCTCGGTTCAGATCCACTCGCGGAGGAACTGTTGCATGGCACCAGCTAAATGTCACAAACTAGACACTGACACTCCAAATACACACAATTGTGTATTTGGAGTAACTGAAGCCACATTACTGTACATGGGCATACGATAGAAAGATTTGAGGAATATGTCTACTTGGGACAAACCTTGAACCTTGCCAAATTCGGACAAAATAACGAGATTGAGCGCCGCATCCGCCTAGGGTGGGGTGCTTTTGGCAAACTGTCCGAAGTGTTCAAGAGCACAAGCATTCCCATTAACCTCAAGCGTCGGACCTTTCAACAATGCGTCCTACCAGTCATGGACTATGGAGCCGAGTCATGGACGCTGACAAAGCAGGTGATACACAAGCTCCAAGTCACCCAAAGAGCCATGGAACGGGCTATGTTAGGTATCTCTCTACGTGATCGAATCAGGAACACAGAGATCCGGAAGAGAACGAAATTGGTCGACATAGCCCATGTGATCGCTAGCAGAAAATGGAAGTGGGCGGGCCATATATGTCGTAGACAGGACAATAGGTGGGGTAGTCGGGTGCTTGAGTGGAGGCCTAGAATAGGGCATAGAAATGTAGGCAGGCAACCGATGCGTTGGGCCGACGACCTTGTTAGAGTGGCCGGTAAGGACTGGATGCGAAAGGCGCTAAACCGAGAAGAATGGCGTGCATTGGAAGAGACCTACACTCAGCATTGAGTGTTTAAAGGTTGAAAACGAAAGAAGAAGAAAGAAGCCAGTTGCGTATGGCGTAGAAAGTGGTCTTCAGCGAGGTCAAACGTCGACAGTCCCGCATGTTCAGAGGCTCACGCGATACTACCCTCGTCCCACGCTCGCTTTCACTATTCACCTCACCGAGAGTGAGGGTAGATAACAAAATTAGGAGGCGAAATTTCAACTATCCTCTAGGCAAGGATCGAGCAATCATGATGGGGAGAAGATAAATAAGAAACGCTCATTTGGCACATTGGAGCTATAATTAGCGATAAATAATAAAAACAACTCTTTAAAGCGCCTACTCTACATCTAATGTCATCTTTGATGGCTAAATTTAAGTAACATTGGCTTTTTTGAAAGTTGAATGTTTTTTAGACTAAATGCTCGATAATAAATGTCATCGTCATATTTCATAAAAAAATTAAGGTAATTCTGTTCCAATTTTTGTCTATCCTCAAACCTCTAAAAATTGCGAGTTCCATAACGAACATTTAGAATAATACTGGCATATCTTGTCTCCGCATATCCATATCTTTTCTCCGGGCCGTCACGCAATATATTCCATTATCACGAAATATTTCATGCAAACAAAAATACAATATGCAAAGAACGACACAAAAGGGGCGTGACTGAAAAATGTGTTATTTGATCGCGTCTAGTAACTCATCTGGGAATAAACAACGATCTTCTAAACTTTGTAAGGAAAGGAAAGCAATGAATTGAATTTTATTTTTCTCTCTCTTTCTATGCAGGGGCGGAGTAAAAATGTTGGCTACTGTGGCGGGGGCGGTCTCTTGTAAAAAGCGACAAAATCCTAGCTAGGTAATAGGGCTCCAAACCCGTTTGGATGACAACTAGCCCTAGTTACTTACTCCTCTGCGGCCGGGGTTGGCCTGTCGTAAAAGGCGACAAAACAACCCACCCCAGCTACGGCCTCAAGTCCGTCTGGATGGCGACCACCTATGGTCTTATGTATGCCGCCATAATAACCTTGAATTGTGTTCCGGCATTAGTGACACGAGTTCCTGTACCCTTATGGGACAGCAGGGTGTTCGCGATGCCACTATATATATATATATATATATATATATATATATATATATATATATATATATATATATATATATATATATATATATATATATATATATACAGGGTGACTTTGCCTCACCCGTCCAAATTCACACAGAAGAATCTTTAGTAAAAGTTATGAGAAACATGTATTTTAGTTTAGTATCACATAGTACAAAAATGTTGAGTAATCAGCATCACAAAGTTATCACAAGAACTCGCAATTTATACTTGACACCTACAACACGCGGCCGACTGATTATTAATTAATTATTTACGGCAGCGGCGGCAGCCGTATTTCGCACGCCGTAATTCCCCGCACACACACACCGCTACGCTGCAACCGACATAGGGCTGCCAAACTAAAAAATAAATCAGGGTATTTATTTATAAATGTACATAGTAAAAAACATAACTTCACTAGCTTCAATGATTTGTTACAGTAGAAACTGAATGTTGACGAAACTACACTGTACACTCATTTTAAAGCCTATAATAAAGATTCATCTTTTTATGGTGGGCTAAAAGTCCCACCTGAAACGTTTAGAAAAAGTATTTTTAAATAATTTTGACAACGTCTTAATGAATCGGTCTGGTAGCACCATTTTCTTTTTTTTTTGGTCTCAGGGAAAAACCTCTCTTGACGGGTTCCCCGGCCCGGGGTGACCGAGGGATATGTGGGACTCCGGGAAAGATGTACCCACTAAAAAACTTGGGTCACTAATGCCGGAACACAACACAAGGTTATTATGGCGGCATACTTAAGACCAAAGGTGGTCGCCATCCAGATGGGCTTGAGACCCTACCACGTAGCTAGGGTGGGTTGTTTTGTCGCCTTTTACGACAGGCCGCCCCCGGCCACAGAGGTTAGTATTCTTTCCGCGCCCCTGCACAGATAAAACTTAAACATTTGATTGAATAATAAAAAATATGGTTGAATCGCAACATTCGTTTTATTACAATAATCATCATAGGTACAACCCTAGCGCATTCTTACGAAGACGTGTTGACACGTGTCCCGCACGGCGGGCAACACAGTCTCGACTCTTTGTACGCGTACTTAAGGTACATTTCTTCTCGTTTACAATACCGAGGAGGATAGATAGATAGATAGATAACTCTTTATTGTATACTCAATTTATCTACAAACATAGAAATTCTTACAACTAATACACAATAGGCGGCCTTATCGCTTAAAGCGATCTCTTCCAGGCAACCTTTTAAATAAAAAATTTAATTTATTTTTATAAGGAGTCTGGTGATGTAGGTGTAGGGCTTTGAGTTGAGTATCCATGCTTATTATTTACTTCTTCTTGTACATAATTTGTATTACAAACTAAAAATACATAATAATCATTACAATCAACATATACAAAATGTTACATCACGACACGTAGTTATTGAGTTTGAAATAGTGAATACGAAGTAACTTCTTAAAACTTGACAGTGATTTAGCTTGCCTAACATCGAGAGGCAAAGCATTCCAAAGTTGGACAGCTTGCACTGCAAAAGAATTTTTGTAAAAATACGAAGTGTGTGCAGGCGTCTTGAGCTTACGATACGTACTAGTGCGCAAATTCAGGGAAGTAGAAAGGCGCAGGAAATCGAAACGTTCCTTAAGGTAATGTGGACTAGTAGGTGAGTATAAAATGTTATAAAGTAGAGTGAGGAGATGAGTATTCCTGCGAAAAGTTATTGGAAGCCACTTGAGTTTTTTACGATAATCAGAGATATGGTCAAATTTGCGTAATCCAAAAATGAACCATAAACAAAAATTTTGAATACGCTCAAGTTTATTTAACTGTTCTAAGGTTAAATTCAGATAGCATGCGTCAGTATAGTCCAGTATAGGGAGCAGGAGAGACTCTGCTAGCCTAATTTTGGTAGCAGTGGGCAGGAAGTTTCTAATTCTTCTCAGAGATCTTGAAGATAGAAATACCTTACGACTTATCTCAGATATGTGGGGCCTCCAAGACAACTCACTATCGAATACTATGCCAAGGTTTTTAACTGTATCGCTGAAAGGAATAACCGTACCATCGAAAACAACTTGTGGCAATGAGGCCCATTTTATTTTAGCTAACAGTCTAGGGCTACCTATGGTAATCAGTTGAGTTTTTTGAGGGTTAACCGTAAGACCAAACATTGCACTCCATTTAAGTACACGATCTAGGTCAGAATTAATACATTCAATTGCATTGTGAAGTTTATCCAAAGGAGCGTGAGTATAAATCTGTAAATCATCTGCATAGAGGTGATAAGATGAAGATAAGTTATCGGAAATCGAATTTATAAAAACAGAAAATAAGAGTGGAGATAAAACGCCGCCCTGTGGCACACCAGCGGTTACATCACACCACGATGAGTAATTATCATCGATATGGATTCTTTGCCGGCGGCCATACAGGTAACTGTGAAACCAGTCAATTACTGTTGGAGAGACGTTAAGAGTACGCAGAATTCCAAGTAGAACATCATAATCCACATTATTAAATGCACTACTAAAATCAAGCAGCGACAATACAGTCAACATACCACCCTCCATGCCATTCCGGACGTCATCCGTGATTTTCACTAACGCAGTTACCGTACTATGGCCTGCGCGAAAACCAGATTGATAAGGATTCATAAGTGAATGTTGGGTAAGAAATACATTAAATTGATTATGAATTAGGCGTTCTAAAACTTTGGAAAGGAAAGGAAGAATAGAAATTGGGCGGTATTCACAAAAAAAGGAAGGGTTGGGTTTTTTTGGGAGTGGAATAATTTGCGCTTCTTTCCAGGCTTCTGGGAAGGTTTTAGAGGATATTGAGTAATTGAAGATATGAGTTAAAATGGGATTAATGACATCCAGAATAGGGAGAACCATATTCCGACTAATACCGTCACTGCCGACGGCATTTGATGTAATGGATAATAGAGCACTCTTAACATCGCAATCAGATAAAGGACTTAGAAGAAAAACTGGATGAGAAGGAGTTGGAAGCAGAGAAAGATTTTTTAATGTATTAGACTTAATGTTATTGTCATAGTAGACATTAAATGTGAAATGTTTATTCAGGTCGTCAATATTCAAATCATTAAGCTTGGGACTGTGCACTGATTTTCCAACTCCTAAGGTTTTTAGAAACTTCCATACTTTAGAAGGATTGTCATTTTCAACTGTAGCATGGATATACCGGCGTTGTGCATCTCTACACACTCTATTGCAGTGATTACGTGCAGACTTAAGCTTCTGTTTATTTTCTTCAGTGGGGCGAAGCTTATACTTGGCCTTAGCCCTAGTTTTGATATGTATGAGTTTTTTTATATCATCGGTAAGCCAAGGAGCTGGGAGATGTTTAAGTTTGATTCGTCGCTTTGGTGCATGTTTATCGTAAAGCTTCAATATAATGTTGTTAAATACTAATACTTTTTCATCAACAGTGATTGCATTGAAGACCCCTGTCCAATCTTGATCTTGGGCATCTCGAAGCAAGGAATCTATGTTTATACTACCAAAATTACGCTGGAGAATAATTTTAGGTTTAAATTTTGGTGGGCGGATGTTATATGAGAGAAAAATCAGGTCATGATAAGAGAAAGCGTCTGCTGGGCACTGACCATGTGTGATAACGTGAGATAATGAAGACACAAGAATCAAGTCTAGGAGTGAGGGAGTACAATTAGGAAAGTAATGAGTAGCCTTTGAAGGAAGTATGGTCAGGCCAGATGCCGTTACAAGGAGTTAGGTAATAAAGGTCAATGTACGAACCTTGGAACATATGATTATTTGCACGATTGAATGAGCAACCAAGTTACTAAACATTTTCCTTGGGATGAAATATTTTATTTTGAAAATTTTACATACAATTTTTTTGCAAAAATGGGTTCCATAAATGATGCTTAGTGCGTAAAAAAAATTTGGACGGGTGAGGTAAAGTCACCCTGTATATATATATATATATATATATATATATATATATATATATATATATATATATATATATATATATATATATATATATATATAAATAAATATATATATATATATATATATATATATATATATATATATATATATATATATATATATATATATATATATATATATATATATATATATATATATATATATATATATATATATATATATATATATATATATATAACGTGTACTTGAGTATATTAGAGAGTGAGTTTGAGACCGGTAAAGTAGTTATTTTATGTTGCAGTATTATTCTTGTTTCCATGGCCGAGCAAGAGGCACCACATGCGGGTTTCTCAGCACACTTCCGCGTGACGAAGAAGATGTTGGGGCTTAACATCTTCCCGGCTATGAAGAGGCCTCTAAAAATGGGCCAGCGCCAGTCGTGGCCGCGGCCTGGACATTGGAGTGGTTTGACTGGGTATAGCGACTTGCGTCCCCTAGCCTAGAGAAGGGGGCTTACAGGCGTATTGCTCGGGGAGTCAGTACATTGAAGTATGATAGTTAATTTCTGCTGTATCTAAAGCTTGAACCGTTATGAAATCACAGTCAAAGACAAGCGAAAAATCAATTCTCATAGCGTACGAGCTTCGTTGGCTCAAACATTTCCGCTGGTGAATGCAAGCCATTAATCAAACGAAGGCGGGACGTCGCTTGATGTACGGCAGTGAAAACAACGGAAGCTTTTCAATATTATGCGGTTCCCCATTCTATTAAATGGAGCAGTGTTCCGACTAAACAGTTTTGCTGTATTTATAATACAAAGGAAATTGGGGAACTGGATTACTCCATAATGGAGTAGCAGTGAAGAGTTAACGATTTTTTGCCTTTCCCTATTCACTAAAAACATCTGTTTGAAAATAGTTTTTTTTTTATTGTCGAGGTTCAGCAGACACCCATTTAATAATTAGCAGTTATCGTCGTTTAAAGATGTTTGTGACACTAGGAGCATCGCAAACACCCTACTGTCCGCGTAGGGGTGCTGGAACCTGGGTCAATAATTCCAGAACACACCACAAGGTTATCCAGTCGGATTTGGGGTCCTGTCACCTAGCTAGCGTTGTTTTGTAGCCTTTTACAAGGGGCCAATATTCTTACTCTGCCTCTGTACGGAGAGAAACTTAGGACTTCAATTACATTTTAATAAAAAAAAAGTTTAAATATATTTAAAAATAACAATATATGTATAAGTAGATGATTTGTAGCTACACTCGGTGTTTCTCTATCTAATTTATTTTGTTTTAAATAGGTTAAATTGCTGGTGAACGAAATCTATGGAACATCACCTTTCAAAGTTAAATGGGTTTTTGACTTTACTGGTCTAATTTTTTTGTTAGCTTTACTGATGTAAATCGCATTTAAAAAAGCATTCATCGTACGCGATCTTCGTATGTATGACACTGAAACCAATACAACGTCAATAAGTGGACAGTCTTCGCAGTTCTAATACTGAACCCACGTCCTATAACAACAAGGTTGCATGTATTTTCTCCAGGTGGAGGCAATAGGTCATAAATCCATTCCCTAAGTGCATAATATGTATACATAGGGACCGATTAAAATACAATTTAAACAAATATAATTTTGTATACGTGAGAATTTAATTATTGTTTGAAAGTTATAACAAACATGTGAAGCATAAAATTTCGAAACAGCCATTATTTGTTTTCGTCTCGAATCGAGACTGAAATATTTAATAACTTTAGGAGCATATTATATAATACATAAAATACGTACTAAATATCAGTTAAAAGTAATTCACAAAAGGAATACTTTAAAATTTCGTGGCATTATTACTTTTCATCAAGTGGTTAGGCAGATTAAAATAATAAATTAATTAATACACACATCAAAAAAGTCTAAGCAACATGTACTAATTTAAATTTTAGGATGGTGGATGAGCCGCTGTATGGATGAACTTCCGGAATGCACCTGAGCCTTTCAGTATTTCCGGGCCTACGGTACACTCGCACTCTTCTTGTATCAGGCCTAAACCCGAATCGCGACTCATCGGAAAACGTAATATTATCCCATTATTCCTGGGTCCATGTTCTGCGTTCTCTACACCATTCATTTTGACGAGCGCGATTCCCGTGAGGTATCGGTGGGCACCTAATTGGGCGTCGAGCTCGTAGGCCGTACTCATGCAGTCGATTTCGCACAGTTTGGGGACTTACATCAACACCACTTGAATTTTGTAGCCTCAAACTTATCTCTCGAGCGGTTAATATCGACTGGCGTCTTGCAGTCAGTTGTATATACCGGTCTTGCCGAGTGGTTGTACTCCTTTTATGGCCTGTATGCTGTTCAGCGGGTTCCCTTGTATTATTGTGGCGCTGCCAAAGACGACAAATAACACTTCTGTGAATGCCAAAATGCCGAGATACCAGAGATTGATTACTTCCCGCTTGCAACGTCCCTACAGCTCTTTGCATTTCATTTGCCGTCAAACGACGTCGCTCCATGACGTAAAGAATATCTAACAATTCAATTTTGTCGCTAACTTTATTTAAATGGTTGGTAAAATTATAAAATCCAGACTAAACGTAGCAATAAAAACGCACTTAAATTCAAACAAATTCCCTTTCATTTAATTTTATGAAAAAAAACAAAACATTATCGATTTTTTTTTACAACCAGCCAGTATGTTATCAATAACAAAAAAATTTACATACGTACGCACTTTGAGTGAGTAAAGACTTAGAAATTAATTAGTATAAATGGTAAATTTGTAATATCATTCATGTTGCTTAGACTTTTTTTATGTGTATATAATAATCTATATCTTAATAGAGATAAAGGAAATAGAAACCAATAAAAGTGTCGCTAGAGGATATAGTAGATGATTGATAACGAAATTTCGTGTCCTACTTTCAATGTGAAACGAGAAAAATAATTGAAATAAAAAGGATGACAGATTTTTCCCCAAAAAGGGGTTAACCTCAGGCAGGTGGCCGGTTGTACAAACTAAGTCATAACTATTACAACATGTAACATGTTGTGCCTACCCCATATAATGAGGCATAAGGGCACGAGTAAGAAGAATCTATATCTTAATAGAAATTAGAATAAATGTTAAGGGTACATATAAAAAAGTGTAATAGACGTAAAAATTCTGACGCTGGATTGCTAGTAAGATCCAAATACGATGTTATTGTTATCCTTTGTGTATTAACTCAATTTGCGAAGAGAAATCAAGAACAGTATAAACAGTATAAATAAGTGTTCAGTTAGTGCCAATTTCTACTCGAGTTATTTTGTGCTTCAACGTTATGCAAATCCCAGATTTACAAATTATTTCCATTTAACTTGAAGTTAGTATTAACAGACATGATTTACGCGTTGAATTAATTTTTAATATTTTTCAACCAGTAATTGTCTATCTAAAACTTTACACATTTAACAAATGTTCTGCTATGACAGTGAATTTTAAATTAAAGAAATAAGAAATTCTGCTAAATATTCTGATATTATAAGTCGTCCTTACATTCAACGCTTCAATTTTAAGTTCCGGTGTCCACTGCTGATTTCACTCAACACATTAATGATGTGACTAAATCTAAGGCAATCGTCTGACTATTCAATGTTTGAAAAACATTACATTAGAGCAACAACATCTTTATAAATATATTCTGTGCTCCAGAGTCTTTGAAAGAGTCTAGTATCAGCTTGATTCTCTGACTTAACATTAGTTGTGATTTAAAATAAAAAAAATAGATACTGTGACAATTTACCCAGCGAAATATGCCGAAGTTATCAGCAGAACACTTGTGTTACGGGTACTAGGCAAGTGATATACTATTTATATATTATATACTATTCGTATATCTGACGTGTGAAGTCGTTGTCCCACGGAGGTCGTCAATTTGTCTTGGAACACGTGTCTAGGGTATTCATACTTATCAACGTCACCTTGGCGACAAATGTTATGAAAAATAATCCTATTACAGAAAATCACATCCATAAACAAAGTATATTATGTATGAACAAGATTATTCCCCAGATGGGCTCACCTTGCCTGAAGGGTCCACGCATATTGAGACGATTCCAATACGAAACAAAACTTATATCTCAAAGAACAAATGGGGTGGGTAAGCGTGAGTGAATTATTTAAAAGGGTTCTTTACAAATACACAACATTATTGAAAGAGCGGTTAACAACATGGCGGATTTGAAACCACGTCAAACATGAAATGAATCTGTAACGATTGAATTAATTAAAATATAACTTGAATTTTTTCAATGTGAACAATAAATATTAATAATATGACAGATATTAAACTTAAAAGTATGATTTTGTTGTTGTAATTTATCAATTTATACTCCAAGATATCCAAATTATGCTCAGTCATCAGAGACGCAACGGATAGGCAGACAGATGAAGGCAGATTATCAAAGAAGGTGCACCACAGCACTTATATCCACAGCCAGCGATGACCACGATCCTCAGCCATGAGGGAATGACTGCAGAGAGAGAGTTGTAATTAAAAAAATTGGCGCAATCTGTTATAAATGGGCATTCGCCAAACTTATTCACCTTATTATTACACTGATACTGATTTTGGATCTACAAAATATGTCGTAGATGGCCTGGGATGAAATTTAAAGCACTTAACAGTTAACCTAGCAACAATACATTATAACTACGATGTTTCCCTTGCATAATTTTAAACATTATATTGTTTTGGACAAGATCATTTTATTTGATTTGAATAAGTGCATTTCATGCACTTATTAATAATTATTAGTTATTTTTATAAAGTTCTTATAAGAGGTGTTTACAAATAAGACACATCAGTTTTTTTCAGTTAGCTTTGAATTAATTATGACCCTCTTAAAAAGAATAAAGAATAATGCTTCCTTATTATATACCAAAGAAATTGTTTAAGACGACTTATTGATATCACTTTTTACTAGTTTAGGACGGCGAACTTCGGCCGGCGGCGAAATTTATATACAATCTGTTTTCTTATGTTGTATTTACTGGCTAGAAAAAGAAGGTTAATAAACACTGCCAAAGTACCGATGAAAAAAGTACGCAACATTATCCTCTAGTAGAGCAGCAGGTACAAAGCTCCGATGTGAAAATTAAACATAACCAGGAATAGTTATAAAAACATAGCTTACTTATTGTACTTAGGTTATCTTGGGCTCAGCAGTATTACCAGTCTACACGTAGTTCCGGGCGTGGCCTCTGGAAGCCCGCACACGAATGGGCTAGAGGGATGCACACCCAGCTTACTCTTGCGTGAAAAGCAATGTTATGGCTTGACACCAATGTGGTGGCCAAACAAACGTCAGGTTTCATGGTCCTGGCACTCAAGGTGAACGAAGAAACACTTTTGTCCCCCAAGAGACTGGAACGCTTGCGTAAGACGCGACGGGACGTGCACAGTGCATTTTTACTTTAAAAAGTCTCAACACGCTGCCTCTACTCTTGATGTTCCTTATTATACGATCGTAGTCTTATATGCTGTCATTTTAAATATTTTTAATTTTCGGCTTATTTAACATATATCCTCCAACTCTGCCAGCTAACAAAGCTTCTGTCGTGAAAAATGGATATATCCAAATATTTTATTATACTTTAGGTGTCGAACCCTAAAAATAATGCGAGCAGGTCAAATACCTCATTTCTGCGAACACCTGAGAAAATCCATCTGTTTTTACTTTATTGCGTACTATTTTTCAAATCAAGTCTGTCAACTTATGTTGTGTAAGTTCAGGTTTATTGATACTTAGGAAAATGTTGGATAACTTCCAGAATTATTTAAGTAAATGCAAATAATATTCTAGCATATTTTGTTGTTTTCTATATATATAAATATTTTTTTTTTATTGATTCATCATTATCATCATTCAAGTATTAAATCTCGGTTGCAACCCAAATTTGCGCTTCGACATCCGGGTGCCGCTTTCCAACTTTTACTTTTCCACTACACATGGTCTCCCTCATCTCTGGTAGTGAATTCATTGGCACACATATCATCTTATCTTATCTTATTTTTGGGGCCGAGAAATATCTCGGACACTTCGACCCAATGGGATCTTTTGTGTTCCCCTAGATAGCAATCACTCCTCTCCAATCTCATTGAAAATTTGCTTCATGAGCTTAACAATGAGGTATGGAGATAGGAGCCTGTAGTCTTCCGGTGTTGGATATCCTACCCCCAAAAGATTCATTCGCCTCCTGGCCAATGCATCACATGTACACAGTAGGTGTTCCATGCGTTCTGTATGTTCCCCACACAACCTGCACATGGGTGTCGCGGTTAGACCCATCTTCATGAGCAGGTTGTTGGTTCCAAAGTGCCCAGTAAAGGCTCCAAGCAAGTAGCGTATTTGCCCCCTGCTCATGTTCCAGATGGATCCTCGTGCTTTGTACGTGGATCCCAAAAATTTTTTGGAGTATTCCAGACCGATTCTAGTCAGCCAGTGTTGTTGTTGACTGCAGTCTACAAAATCCCTGAATGTGGCTTTCACGAGGCTAGTCGGAATGCCTACACATGGTTCCGGACCCATAAAATCATTAGTTGAGCCCTCTCTTGCCAGTTCATCTGCCATTTCATTGCCATGTACTCCCTCGTGTCCCGGGACCCACATTAATCTTACCCTGTTATGCCTTCCAAGCCTATTTAAGGTTTGAATGGCATCCAGGACAAGTCTGGAGTCAACTTTGAAGGAGGCGATGGCCTTGATTGCAGCTTGACTGTCACTGAGAATATATATAGATTTGCCTTTGGTGCCTCTATCTATGTTCTCCTGAGCACAGGTTATTATGGCATATGTTTCAGCCTGGAATACACTTGCCATTTTTCCCAAGCTTTTACTACATTTGTAGTCTTTCGCGTATACTCCCGCCCCTGTACCTGATTCCATTTTGGATCCATCAGTGTACCATACCAGACTATTATGTTCCGGTGGATCTGGTCCCTTTGTCCATTCCAATCTTGTTGGAATTTGGAACCTGAAAAGCCTTTCAAATATAAACCTGGTTTGCATTTTATCGGATATCATATGTGTTATCCGATCCAGGTCCTCATTTCCATCGAATTTTGTATGGTTGGTTTTTGGCTTGGTGGAGTCCCATAGGCCAGCTACAGCAAGGCGATATAGTGCCCTCCTTGCCTCAAGTTCAACCATAATATGCAGAGGAGGAATGTTAAGATATCTTACTTTCTGACGTCAAGCCAGCACTTTTTGAGTCGACAGATGCGACATGACCAAAAATTTGTTCTCCATTTAAGTAGCTGATTGCCTGCTGCTGCCATACTCCTGCAGTTTATGCGCAATATTACGGACATGAAGACTACCGCGAATATAGGAGTTCCCAACGCGGTCCTTTTGCTTCAGTCCACATATCCACCTTAACATGTTCATCTTCGTGTCACTCAGTTCCAGGGTGTGCTAGTTACAAAGGTCAAATCTTGTAGATTTCAACTTAACCGGTATTTTGGGGTCGCAAAATACATCAGTCATTTCACCCCATTTAGCTGAACATAAGATTTACTGATTACACTGAAGGTTTTATCACGGACCTTTCTACCTGAAGTCAGCTGGAGTGTCATGTCATAAGCCCTCATTTTGTTAAGACTTTTAGCGTCAGTTCTATTTATAATACACAATTTCCTTGTTCAAAGTTAGGAGTCACATGGACAGAAGGACGGAGAAGAAAGAGTGACAACATATTTTTCAGTTGTGATACACCTACGTCTGTCCCTCAACCCTCATAGAAACAGAAACGTGAGAAAAAGCGGAAGGTTTTATTGATCATGAGTTTACAATTTAGTTTACAATTTTACTTACTACTCGGCCACCCATTTCGAATGATTTGATTAAAATTTGTAGCTCATCATCGTCCCTAGTATAGTTTTGTATTTTTAATAAATGGTCCATTCGTTCCCTGCCGACAGCGCACACCTGAGCCTGCATGTGCAAATAATCGCGCGGCTGCTTGTGTTCCTCTGAGCGAGCGGTCGGTGCAACTACACGCGATAGTTACAGTGTCGCCAACACTTGAAATTTTATACCCCTAGGACTTAAATTAAATTCAAAAACCCCTAAAACCCCCTAACTGACAATTTGAAAAATATAGGTTCTTATCTACTATTCAAATGTTTAATTTTTAATATTTTATTTATTTTTAATAATTACAAAGAGCATAAAAAACTTTTTTATGGTTATTATTCTAATAATGACAATTATTTATAAACCACTTAATTATAATAATAACATTATCATTATGCGGTTCACCACTAGATGTCATGATTATCATAAAATTACATTTAAAGATATAAAAGATTTGATTTTTCCAAGTCTTTAGACAAAATTTTATAAACCCTTAAAGATTTTTCCCCCTAAAAAAACCCCGGTGCAATTTTTACCCCTAAATTTGGGGGAAAACCCCTAAGTTAGCTACACTGGATAGTTAGTGTATTGTATCCGCTATAAACAAATACTTCCTCGGAATGTACACAAGTTTAAAATAATACGGCTGTAAAAGTAATAAAATTCTTTGGAGACGTGGTGGGGCACTAACTAGTGGTTTATTTATAATACTAACTAACGGTTTATGATCCGATTCAATTGTTACATCTGACCTGCCATATATAACTATAGAATCTTTCACAAGTAACTACGACCGCGTATAGTTCTTTTTCGATTTGCATGTACAACTGCTCTGTTTTATTTAAAGCTTTAGATGTGCATGAAACCGGTTAATTGTTTTGTAACAGACAACCGCCTAAGCCGTTTTTACTTTTACAGCGTCCACCGATATAGTTATAGGTTTTTCTAAAGAATAATATTATAAAATTGGAGGTCTTGAGATAAACTTTTTTTATTATTTAAAAACTTTTATCGTATTTATGATCCCAGTGCCACTCAACATCTTTTTTAAATAGCTCTCGTAAATAAGTCGTGTCCTCAGAAAAGTTTGGATTGAACCCACTTACATATGTCACAACTCCAAAAAACCTTTCAATATCCTTTTCATTTTCCAGAGTAGTAATATTTTTGATCGCTTCTATACGCGAATCGTCGGGCAATATTCATTTCTCAGAAATTTTATGACCCAAATATTTTATTTCGGATAAACCTAACTTACATTTTTGTTTATTTAATTTAAAATTAATTTCCCTACATCTTTGTACAGTTGCCGTCAGATATATTGCAGCAGACAAGGTGACCAAATACTTCATACACTACAATTTACCATTAATACCTGAACATTCATTACTTCATTAATACCTGAGCAGATGCTTGTCAATAATTTCTATACAAACAACTAACCAAAAATATCTGAACACTTACAACGTCAAGTGTATCTACGCAGACAAACACTGAGCTTACCTAATTCGTTACTGCGTGATTTAAAGGACGAACTAAAAACGACTATCTTTAGATATAGACTGTAGATACACTTTGTTCAGATACTTTTGGTTAGTTGTTTGTATATAAATTATTGACAAGCATCTGCTCAGATACTAATGAAGTAATGAATGTTCAGATATTAATGGTCACTTGTAGTGTATGGAACTTTTTGACATTTTAAATTATTCAGAAGTATTTGATCACCTTGTCTGCTACAATATATCTGATGGCGACTGTAATACGGCTTCCATCTTTGGTCGTGAATACTTTTATTAGATGACTCCTTCGAGGTCATGAAGATGATCATATAACCTGAGTAATTTATTTGTAATAATGGTAATTTATTTTTCACAATTCGCAATTGTGATTAATAGCAGTTATACATTCATAAGCACACAGTGACATTGAAGCATATTAATGTTTTGTTTCAATCTGTTCATGAGAAATTGTGAGGTTGGCACTGAAAACCAGGGCTGGGTCGGTAATTCTGGTACAGCATAATGCTGAGTTGCCAACCTTATTTGTCTTAAGCAACATTTGTTTATTTTGTGTTTTTGAATATATTTCATTGTTTACTTTTTTATGTTGTTTTTTGGCAAATAAAAATCATTTCATTTCATTTCAACCTTTTGTGGAAAATCTTGGAAGCAGAACAAATGTCGAAAGACATTCATAAAATTTTTTATCTACCAAACACTTTGTTAAAAGTGCACAAATCCGTATCGGCGAACATTATTTGCCAAAACGAATGTTTGGCATCTAAGGTACTAAATACTTTAGCACCAGATAACTGAGTAATTACCTCCTCGAAATTGGGAAGTTTAAAATGTTCCCGCCTAATCGCTTTATTTAAATCTCGTCTCGATCTAGACCAGTGATTCTCAACCTTTTTTTGTTGCGGCACATATTTAACGATTTCAAAATTTGGCGGCACACAAAGAAAAAGATAAAAATTATTTACTTACTACAACACACTGCATAAATAATTTATGACAAAAATTTTAAATATACGAAATAAACTAATATATACTACAATAATAACTAAACGTTTATTAAGGGATCAATTACAAGCTAATAATAAAAATATTTTTAATGCGAAATTTGAGCTTGATGTTTTTTGATAATTTCATTTATATTTGGTCGTAAAAATGACAATGCTACTCTCATATCGTTTTCTACATTTAACAATCTTGATCTTTTTTTAGTTTTAATGTTGGCTAATGCTGAAAATCCGAATTCGCACAAATAAGATGTGGAAAATTGTAATGTTTAAAGCTTTTTTGGCTATCATTGGATAATCGCATCTGATGTTAATCCAAAATGAATTAATTGATTCTTCTGAATGTTTTAAAATTAAATCTCGATTATTGGAAAGCAAAATGAGTTCTTCGAAGAGAGCACTAAGAAAAAACGCGTTGCAAAGCAAATAATAAAATAATTTATTTTTTTGTGGATTTAAATATATATTCATGTTAAGAATATTTTTCTTTTTAAATGATATAATTTAATAATATTAACATTATTATATATTTGCAAAATTTGGCGGCACACTTTTGAAATTTGGCGGCACACAAAAGTGCCGCGGCACAGTGGTTGAGAATCACTGATCTACACAAATGCGTATGTCCTCACTCGGTTTATTAACAACAGTCATGCGGTTCACCCAGTCAGTGGGCCCCTATCAAGCCTTGTTGTTGTATTTCTAGTAATTTCTTCCTAACTTGTTCTTTAAGAGCCAAAGACAACTGCCTTTCATTTTCATTCATTCAGAAGTCATTTTTGCCAAGTCATTCGCGAATAAAAACGGTTGCGGCGGTTGTAACATTGACTCCATATTTCTCGGATTAAAGTTTTCAACGACTTATATATTTTATTCTATATTATGCCCTACAATATTTTACAAACTTGTTTTGATTCGATTAGACCTTTTTTAACCGGCTGCGCCATGTAAAAGTATTTATTATTGGGGAGACACTCAAATCAAACCACTGTACGGCATAACTTATTTATTCCATCTACCCACCAATGGTGGGTATTAATACTTAAGCATCTACCGACATCTACAAGAGGCATTGCCAACGCACTACCGGCCTCAAAGAAGAACTGAAACCAGCTTTATTAGTGCCAGAACACAAGACAAGGTTATTATAAGTGGTTGCCATCCAGTCGGATTTGGAGCCCTACCACGACTTACCTTGGAGCCAACCGGCCGCAGGATTCAGAATTCTTATTCCATCCCAGCATACAGTCAATTAATAAAATAGCGACCCCGTAATTCTCGGTTTTTCGACCTTTATTACCAAAACTTTATATGTATCTAAATTTTGAAGCTCTGCGTAACATACTATAAAAAGTAAAACAAGTAAACTGTTTAACCCAACCAGCGGTATTTAAACTAAAACGGTTAAATGGCACTTACCGTGACGGGTCAGCTGAGTGTAAATTAAGTGCGGTTAAAACGGCTGGTTTGAGCAGGCTTTATCTTTACGTTGTATACGAGCTCTCACAAAGGCCTTTGGATTTCATTTTCGTTTTTTATATACATGGTGTTTTAAATTTGCCTAGTAAGTTTTTATCCTCTTCTTGCAACTGAGAGGAAACGAGTAGAAACTTCGGACAAATCTTTCGGAGCTTCATCTTGACAGTGTAGTCAAGGATTGTCATAAAGAAACATTCGAGCACGCCTTGGTAAAATTTTGTTTTCTTTAAAAAAGAGCAATAAGCTGGAACATATATATAGAAAAAATTATTTTTAGAAATAAAGAAAGACTTTTATTAGTAAAGAATGTCAAAAACACGCTAAAAGCCGACCCCGGTTGTAGGGGTTAGTGGTTAGTATTCTTCTGTCTCTGCACGGTGAAAAACATATATGCATACAACATACTAGAGATTGAAGAAAAGAATATAATTATAAATACAAATTAAGCGTATATATATATATATATATATATATATATATATATATATATATATATATATATATATATATATATATATATATATATATATATATATATATATATATATATATATATATATATAAAATAAATATGTAGTATGTATACCAACGGAAAATTTTTCTACACCATTTTACTAACGCCATTCGCTGGGCACATTGATATATATCTTGCGTGTTTTTGCTCCACACTTGAATCGTTCCCCCTTTTGTCGAGCAATTTGTAGATAAAGTTCGCAAACGGACCCGAAGCGAAAGTTTTTGGGGTGTTGACAGCGGATTAGAGATCTCGAAAAAGCTGAACCCCTTTGTGCTTGTGAGCGAGTGGGATTTAGCCCGTTCTATATTATTATGCATAAGTATTGTCAAAGTTTTGAGCATGCCGTGACTTATTCATAACTTGAGATTTAATAAAAAATGTGATTTGAATTTTACTTATTCTTAAATTTAAATATCTACAAGGAAAAAAGTATAAATCGCTTAAGGCTATATAGTATGTATTAGGTATATATGTATTAAACTTAATTCTGTATAATATTTTAAATTATTCGTAATATATATTTCTACTAAATTAAAGTATCGAAATATATACAATTGTTAAAAAATAAAAAAGCCTATTGCAGGTAATGCACCTGAATCACTGTCATGTACATGAAGCAAAAGGCTGAAAATATTTTAAAGGCTAGCTTCTCAAACTGGGTACTGCGATATCCTGGGATGTAGCGAGCATACAACAAGGATACCGTGATTATAAGTAGGAAAAATCAGCGGTGGTTAACAAGGTTACATTAAAAATGCTTGTACGTTTTTCTTTCACTTATCTCTACGAGTCTGCATTCTCAAAGTATGAGTAGATAAAAAAAAACAGATACACGAGCAAACTTTTTGGGTCTAGTGATTTGAAAGTAAAATTAACTAAACTTCCCATAAACATAAAGGAAATAATGGAAGTAACCATCAAAATTGTTTCATCGCATTAAATACAACTGAGCACAAAATGTGCAGTATACTTCTTCTTTTGTTTAAACTGCTTAAAAGTAACCTGTGCTACGAAATATTATTCACTGATAAAAGTGGCGCGGTGAAAAATGTTCAGGAACCAATGCTTTAAGTAATTCTGTCTCTATAAATCATGAAAGAAACAGTATGATCTCCATGAAACAAAGTACACTGAGGTGAAAATAGTCCATTATTGATTCGAGCAAGATTTACGAGTTGCCGTTTGAAGATGGAGAAATAATAGAACACCTGAAAAATACAAAAAGGCAACGTACTCATGGCATAAACATGGTAATAAGTCTATTACTGTTTTATTATTTTTCTTTCGATGGTTAAAAGTCGTCAAGCTCAATTTTTTTATCGTCTTTTTTATTGCAGAACCGCAGACAGACTGAAGGCCTACTTAACAGTAAGAAGTAAGCCAGTCAATCCGATGAAGCTTCTGGGACTACCTAAGACAATGAATTGGGTTTTTGAAGGATTTACTTTAAGTCCATGTTTTCTGCTCTAGTCAACTGTTTGTTGAAAATCCTGGTTGTTAATTACAGTTACATTTAACTTTCCAATTGGGGTTTGAGTATAAATTTGGAGGTCATCTGCATAAAGGTGGTAGAAGCTATGAAGTTTAGCAGCGAAAAGTAAAGGGGACAATATGTCGCCCTGTGGCACACCAGCAGCAACATTACAACAGGAGGAGAAAGTTTCCTCGAGGTGAACGCGCTGCAGTAGACCAATAAGGTAACTTTAAAACTAATCAACTATCGCTGGAGATATGTTAAGAGAACAAAGCATAGCTAGCAATATATCGTGGTCTATAGTATTAAAGGCGTTGCTGAAGTTCAGCAGCGTAAGTAAGATTGTTTAATCGCTATCCGTTGCAAATCTTATATCCTCAGTTACTTTAATTAAGGCAGTGAAAGTGCTATGGCGTGGATGAAATCCGGATTGTAGGGAGTTATGGATACCACTAGTATTTATAAAATCATTTAGTTCTATATGTACAAGTCTCTCGAAAACTTTGGAAAGGAACGGAAGAATAAATATTGTTGGGATTAGATTTATTAGGAATTGGTATTATCTGAGCTTCTTTCCAGACACGGACAAAGCTGTTGTAGGACACAGATGAATTAAAAATGTGGGTTATGATAGGGACAATGAGATTGAGGATGGGAAGAATCATGTTCCTGCTGACACAGTCACTGCCTATTGCATTGGATGTTATTGCTTCCATGCTCATCTTAACATTACAATCGGAAAATTGAGTGAGTGTGAATAGAGGGTAATCAGTTTGTGGAAGTAATGAAATATAACTTAAAGTATTTTTTAGAAGTCCCGTATACGTGAGATGAGGGAGAGAATTATAATTTATATTATTTTATAAAAAATATTATTTATATATAAATATATAAAAATAATAATAAAGTTTACATTATTTTTTATATAAATTAAAAATTAAAGGATTGAAAATAGATCTTAACATTAACATCAATTGTTTCATGTTAATATATTATTATTCAGATAAGATGTCAACAGGTTGAGTGCACAGTTTCTTATTCCGCAGGGGTGTAGTTTTTTGAGTAATGTTTCAGGAGGGATGGAATCAAATGCGAAAACGCAATTATGAAAATTTTCTCAAGAATGTAAATTGTATCCTTACAAATAGCGCTACGGAGGATGTCAATCATTTGCTTACTACGAAATTTTTTGGCGACTTCGTACTGTTTTTGTTTTCCACTTAATTATTAATTTTTTTTTACCATTTTCAAAACTCGGTTTACTAAAAAAAATGTTTAGTACATATTTTATAAAATTTAATACGATTCTGGATGTTTTGATATAACAACAGAAAATAAATGCAGTCCGCAAATAAGTCGTTTCTAGGCACAAATTCGACTTTTGGCAAAGTTATAGAGAAGTATATAGATGTATGACATTTTGATTTTTACGTTTTGAAAATATCCCATCATGATGACTAGCTCTGTGGGTAATTCTGGTTTCATTCCTCTACATATATGAATTACATTCTTCTTATTCTTCAAGTGCCTCTTCGGTCCTGAAGGTTGGCGGTTAGCTTATTGTACTCATCGTTATTAATATCGAGATGGAATTGTTGTTTGACGGAGTTTATAGCGGTCTACTCCCTGATGTTTCGCAGCCAGGACTTTTTCCTGCGTCTAGCGCGCCTATTTTCCTCCATTTTGGCCATCATAATTAGCTGAAGAACCATATAATTATCGTGACTGAGCACATGGCCTAGGTATTTCACTTATTACTTCGTTTTTTTATAATTATCATCAATGTTCATGGCATGTGAACACGCTACATCACGGTTTTGTTCCTGACTTGTGTCCAGTTGTTGCGCAACATTAAACGATAAACCACATTTCAAATGCTTGTAAACGTCTTGTGGTGGCTCTTTTAAGGTCCACGCTTCGCTACCGTTTTGACCACTGACCAAATGTAGCAAGTAGCTGGACTCGAAGCTTTATGTTCAATCTGTGACTATACAGAACTTTTCTCATTTTATTGAAAGAAGCTCGGGCAAGTTCTATCCGGCATTTAATTTCTTGGTCGGATTTCCATGCTTCATTAAACCAAGTTTCAAGATATTTGTATTGTCGCATAAGCTCAAGTTGTTTCTCACCTACCGATATATAACGATTTAAATCGGGATTTTTTGAGACCGCCATGAATTTTGTGTTGATATTATAGACAAGAATAGACAATCCAGCAATCTCGCTTTTTCGTTGACTTTATTGTTATAACTATTGATTTTTGTTAACAATTGATTGAATGAATTCATATTAAATTGTACCTGTGCAAAAACAGTGTGTATTAAAACTAATTCTGTAATAATATATTAAATATATTGGCACGATTGAAAATATGTATTCAATTTAACAGAAATAATCCATAGGTACAGTACATAGTACAGTACGGAGTACATAAGGTATGAAAGCCACAGTATAAAAGTTGTTAATATAATTTCAATATAATTTGTGATCTCGTTAAATTTTTCAAAACTATTTTAGTACTGAAAGATATCACAAGTAACTTCTAGTTCTTACTTGTGTTGTGTTCTAGTACTTACTTAGTTACAATTATAATTACACAAGATCTTTGTGTAATTATAATTGTAATGAAAAAACCTTTACTTCAATGTTATAATAATGTACATATTTTAGTCGTTATTGAAAAACGAACTGTATGGTTTACATAACGGTAACGGAAATTAATATATTTGATTGATAGCAATTAATTACTTTAATGGAGAACAGTGTTTTCGTATTCATTATAGATATTGCATAGGAAATGTACAATAAACATTACCTTAGTGGACTTCACATACTAAAGACGGGTAAGTCACCAAAAAATGGCTGACGTAGAAAAAGAAAATTCCAATGAAACCCAAGTAACTGAAGAGAATATTGATTTTCGTCATATCATCAATGAAATACGACCAGCTATTGCAATAGAATATTGTTATGGAATATTTAGATTTACAGAATTAAACGGACAGTTGTTACCTCCCAGCAAAAATATGAAAGCTTATAGTATCATCTTATCCTGTGTATCAGTGTTCGTGTTCATATTTCTACCATTACGGAATAATGTTCATGAGATAAATTTCATAATGGTTATGCTTTGTCTCAATAGAATACTTATTCTTCTACAATATGTGTTAAACTCAGTAAGAACGACTGCATTTTTAGGTGAACTCAATATACGACTATTCACTCTTTTCGCTGAGTTAGACAAAATTTTAAACATTGATGTGAAAGAATCTACCTACAAGACAACTAGAGTACTCACCATTGTGAGCTTGGTAATTCTCAGTATAATTCATACCGTTTGTTCCATTTACGAAGTTGCAGCTTATCAAATCACTGTTAGGATGATTATGATTCTCATCTTGTTTTTTTCTCAGAAACTAGAAATACTAATATTTTGCATATTAATTCTCATGCTTAAACAAAGACTTACTATTATTAATGATTATATAACAATATTCATTGAAGAGAACGATAGAAATCATGATTGTCTTTTTTTGATCACGGGAAAGAAAACCAATGCAGTTTACAATTGGATCGGTCGTCCATCCAAAAAAAATATAAAAATACATGATTTAGCACACGCATATGACCAGATTGGGACTATCTGCGGACTGATAAACGATATATTCAACTACCCAATCTTTATGACAGTTGTAGTTACATTAACGTCTACAATTATTACTATTTGGACCGTACTTTACTACTACCTTTCTGTTGATAACAATATTGCAAATATTATATGTATTGGATTTTGGACATCAATAGCGATTTTAAGCATAGCTGTTATGTCGTTTACGTGCCACATGCTTACTGATGCAAGAAAAAATACGAGGATTTTGGTGAACAAGATAGTAATGGATTATGATCTACCGAAGACTATGAGAGTACAAGCTAAAGCATTCATGGAGCTCATGGAAGCGTGGCCTCTGAACATATACGTATATGATATGTTTGCTGTGGATGTAACCTTGACACTAAAGTTCATTAATGTTGCCACTACTTATCTGATTGTAATTATACAGATATCTAATTTTATCTAATTCTCATTGTTTGCAAAGTTTGTTAATGCACTCA
Organism: Malacosoma neustria; assembly: GCA_963693495.1. NCBI lineage: Eukaryota > Metazoa > Arthropoda > Insecta > Lepidoptera > Lasiocampidae > Malacosoma > Malacosoma neustria. Next base: position 3,836,546 of record OY856386.1, read on the forward strand.
TTCATATTTCTAATTAAACGTTTGACAGTGTTAAATTATATTTTGTTTCAATCTATTTCCTTGGTACTTTATTTTCCCTTTCCGATGCCTCTCTATTTTCATTTTATTGAAGTCAGCTAAATGCTTAAGTCGCCCATATAAACTGCATGTTACAATAGGGGAGTCCAAGAGGCGATTTTGAAATTTACTCGAGCGCGACAGATGAATATAAGGGAGAATACCTTAGACATTGATGAATGCCTCCAGCCAGTAGGAGCCCTTAGTATAGATGGGTACACCCTGTGGAACCCCTCTGATTAGTAAAATAATCGATCATCTGAAATACTCCAGCGCGTCAGATTAGGATAAGGGGGATAATTACTAGCTAAGAAGTGTAAGTTTTGCTAATATGACAATTTGAGCGTAACCTACGAGTAAGGGAGTGAGAGGGTAAAAAAGTTACAAAACAATTACAGCTGTTCAAAAACTAACGTGGTTTATAATATTTTTATTATAGGTCTGACAAAAAAGCCAAGTAGATTTCAAGCTGCCTTATTAACAATACCCCTCAAAATAATCGTTAGATTTATTGGTCACTATGGCTGGGACATCATGATAAACTTTGTAATGTAGGGTTTTACGCATATGAGAGCCAAATCTATAATTCAACTAATACATTATACTCAGCAATTCCTCAATTTCTTCATAATTTAGGGTTAAAAGCCACGATTTCAATTCATATTTTAACATTTTGCTGTTGTACTCAGTAATATTTTTAATTTTATTCAATTTATTGTATATGAGGGCACCTAGAAAGTTGATATTTCTTTTAGCAAATATACTATTGGTTTTTGGTAAAGTAAACGAGACATATCTTTTTATAGTTTTGGGTAAAGTGGGAACTATGAGACAATGATACCTTTTTACACATTCCAATACAAATAACTGACGGACACTTAAAACTTGAGTTAATTTATAAACTTCTACAGTTGGATGTCTAAAGGGTACTTTGAGTATTACTTTAAGGATCACCCTCTGTGCTCTTTCGACGTCTATAAGATGGCTTTTAGCTGCACCTCGCCATACAGTAATACAGTATGATAGAATACATTCGCACAATGCTTTATATATTTGTATGATTAATGTACTATCTGTTACTTCACGCAGAGTTTTGAATATATATATATATATATATTAACTTTCTAGTGCGTTTTTCAACAGACTTTATATGTTCTTTCCAACTTAGCCTTTCATCGACTATAACGCCTAGATATTTTACATGTGGAACTCTTTCAAGATCAACACATCCGATACGAGAACATGGTGAATGTTATATGCTCTATTACAGGGAAACGTATGTATCCAGGGGTTAAAACATGACGGGGGGTTTTTGGCATTTGTCATTTTAAAGCAAATATATTTTGTCTTATCTCTGTTTATGGTGAGAAAATTATCTTCAAGCCTAGCTGTTACTTTTCGTAGCCCTGATTCTGCAGTTTCCTCGACAGCCTCCCATGAGATGTCATGGAATAGAATCAATGTATCGTCAGCAAACATTAATAAGTCTGCACCTTTGAGTTGTAGTTTACACAATTCATTCAAATATATCAGAAACAGACTAGGTCCCAATGTACTACCCTGCGGTACACCATACGTGCAGCTTATAGTGTTACTTATCTGATGGCCTACTTTAACCGACTGCTTTCTTTCTAGCAGATATTCCCGGAACCAGGATAGTGCTAAACCTCTTATACATATATCATTTAATCGAGAAATCAATATGGAGATGGATACGGTGTCAAATGCTTTCTTCAAATCAAGAAAAATCCCAACGCATTTATGTCCTGTATCAAGATAAGAAGTGACTAGAGATGACAGCTTTAAAGTTGCGTCATTTGTTGATTTTGATTTTTTAAAGCCATATTGATTTCCCGCAAGAAAACTTTTGGTCTCGAGGTGAGGGGCGGCTGATAAGTACTTTAGTAATTAAGGATGACTCCTAACATTAATTGCGGGACTCAGTGATATTACAAAAACAACCCTTAATCTCATTTTAGGTAATAATTAAATTACCTGTCAAACAACGTATATTTTTATGGCAGGTAACTGAAGAACTTCAGATGAACAAAGAATGAGCTGGAGAAATTTTACATCAAAATTTACACATGACAAAATTTGCGCGCGCTGGGTACTGACAATACTCACACCGCTTAACAAGCAACGACGACTCGAGAGCTATAAGGATTTTTTAACACTAGCTGACAATATAATTGTCAAATTTGTGATCGTTTCTTCACCGTGATTAAAACGTGGATTCGCCAGTATGATCCTGAGTCTAAACAAGAGTCGATGCAATGGATTAAAAAAGGAGAAGGACCGCCGAAGAAATTCAAAGCGGAAAAGTCGGCATCTAAGCTAATGGCGACTATCTTCTGCGATAGCGAGGGAATTTTATTAATATATTACCCACCGAAAGGGAATACAATGAACGGTCAGTATTATGCCAGTTTGGTGAGTCAGGCTCGTGAGGCTGTTCTGCAAAAACGACGTGGAAAGGTAACGTGCGGGGTTGTGTTTTTGCAAGACAACGCGCTCGTTCACACCGCGCATGTTGCGAGGCAGGCCTTGGAATACAAGGGGTTTTCAGAAATTGACCATCTACCGTACAGTCCAGATCTGGCACCTAACGATTTTTTCCTGTTTCCAAAATTGAAAAGGACTTACGGGGTCGGAGATTTTCAGATGAAAACAACAATTATCGGTCAAAATTTAAAAATGCGAGACGAAAAACGATATTACTTCAATTTCAATTTTCTTGATATTTTTTTTCCACTAAAATGCCTTAAAACAAAAAAAAGTTATGAATCTTGGCTTGAAGATTATTTTACAAACAACTATTTTCTTAGCTCTCCAACAAAGCATAACAACTAAGAACTTATTGCAAAGAAACTGAAAAAAAAAAAAGATCACAAAGGAAGCAAGATGGAAATTCGTATTCGAACTAAACTTAAGGTCATTCTTTAAAATTTCCATAAAATTAATAAAAACAATACGCAATGTAAATAAACCAAAAAATGCTAATTTAAATTAATATTTTGACTTTGGCTGCTAAGACAACATACTGTCTAATGTGACTCCAAGGATTCTGACCGTCTCACTGATTGGTATCGATTTACCGTCAAACGGCAAACTTGAAGGTGTGAAGATGAATCCAGTTTACCTTATTTCGCACCCGGGAGCTACAGATAATAATAATTTGAGTTTTTCACAATTTACGTGTAATCCAAAGTACTTACCCCATTGCATTATATGGTCAAAATCAGAGTCCTTACGGCTTCATATAACTTGATTACAGGTAGGAAGAAGAAAGAGTATTGGAAATAGAGTTAATAAAAATTGAGAATAATAAAAGATACGCCGCCCTGTGGTACACCGACAGATATACTACATTGATCAAAAAGTTTCCGGACTGACATATAGATGGCGCCACATATGCAAAATTTATTATATTATTCGATAGCGCCATCCTTTATAAGGTATGTGTCAAAATTTCATGATTATTGGACCATGTTTTCTCAAGTTATTGTTGTTTGTGTCGAGCAACTTTGGTATCTTTGTCAAAAGATGGATAAGAAAGAATTTTGTGGGTTGCAATGTCAATCAAGCATAGTTTTTTAATCGTAAAAAATGCGAAAAAGTTTAGCAAGGGCACATAAATCACGGGGGAAGCAATTGTCAAATTTATTAGTACATAGGTACTAATACAGATAAACTGCTTGCTTGGCACAACTGTCTGCATTGTCGTTTCCACGAATACCGGAGTGGCCAGGAATCCAAGCCATAATTATGTTTAGGCCTAAAGAAAAACAGGAGTAGAGAGCCTTTTTTAATATTAATAGATAAAGAGGATAGCTTTGAATAGAAAAGAGATTTGTTAGTATCCCGTAGGCAACTCAAAGAACAATAACTACTTCAAGCAGAGCAATAGCCTCTCCAGAAAAAACGGAATTGAGGCAGGGAATTTGATAGTTAAAGATAATTTTAAATTTTGGAATCCATACAACGACGCCAACTGGACAATCGCCCGAAAGTCCCCAACTTTAGTTCCCAAAGTGGTCCAAGTGGACACCCAGGGGTCCACGGGAGACTCTACGGGGGTCTACGTTGGTGTGAAAAAAAAAATGGAGGTCTGCTAAAATTTATTTGCTTTCGATGGTAAAGAACTAAAATGTTGGCTTACTCACCTATCAATGTAGGCAGATAAAATATTTTTTTTATTACCCTTAAGAAGGGGCCCACCTTAAGACAAAGGGAGGGCCGGCGCCAGCCCGGGCCACGAGATCGGCAGGCCATATATCCGTGGGCCCGGGCGTAGGCGATAGAACAGCGGGGTTTTTTTAGTGGGTAGTCGGATGTTCGAACATCTTTCCCGGAGTCCCACATATCCCTCGGTCCCCGGCCGGGGGAACCTGTCAAGAGTGGTATTTCCCTGAGACCAAAAAAAAAGGCAGATAATATTTTAAGAAGCTCAGTGACTGTTACTTGTAAAAATTTGTATATTCTATATTTAGTACAACGTGTCGAGACTTACAAAGCGCCGCCGCTGTCGTCCACAATGCTTGTTCAGACGTGTAAAGGGACGAAATACGACTTGTGGTGTGTGTGTGTTTGCAATTTTGCATGAACTTGTTTTATTCCTCACCAATATAAATACGAATGCCAAGGCTAAACGTTATTTGCTTAGTACAATTAATTATGCAATCAATTCTCACTTTTTTTTCGAAAACTTAATTCTTGGTTGGAACTCAGCGACAACGCAAATTTCAATAGTAAGATGTAATCTTCACATTTTTTGTCGAGTTTTGGAAAAATGGTAGAAATGTAGCTGCAAGGGGTCCACCGGAACCAGCAAAATTTAAAGTGGTCTATGAGAAAAAAAGTCTGGGATCCTCTGGTGTAGATGCATAATTAAATACAAGGAGTCTATCAGACTAATTCTTTTTAATAATTTTGTGAAACGATTTGCGTCAATTGATTCAATCATTGAAAAATCAAATCATCAATCAATCAATCAAATCATCTTTGGCTATTCCAAGTTAAGAATAGTTTTAGTAGAGAACAAGAGACTGTCAAAACTGTATTGGAAAATAGGGTAACTGTAATTTTGAAAGGGTTTACTCGGGAGTTTAAGGTATTTCTTACAAGATTTAAGATTTGGTAAAGTTTTATGTTTCTACAATTTTGATGTTCGACTTCGCTGGAGAAGAGAGTCAAGAACACTAAGTAATGGATGGTTAGAGAGTTCAACCATTCTATAAAATAATCTAAAAGAAGATGATTAAGACATTGCACTTGTAAAGCTTTGGTCGGGGAGGATTTCATCGAACCTGTGATAATTCGGAGGCATTTGGCTTGAATTCGGTCAAGTTTCGCTAGTGAAAGTTTACTACAAAGCTCTGCAACGATAGCAACCATAGTAAAGTGACTCCTTATTGCATTACACAAGAGTTTTTGGTTATATAGATGAGATTGAGATGAGGTGAGAATTTAACTCCAAATAGAGCACGAAGAATATTAATATTTTTTCTACTCTATTATAAATATAATTTAAATGATTTACACCTTCAGGTGTAAATCATTTAAATTATATTTCAACCAACTTTCAAGTTTTGAATCTAAAATCATGCCCAAGAATTTAGTTGTCATGGTAGTTGGGATGGGGATATTATTAATATGGATAAAAAAAATCGGTATATTTTTTAACCCCAATTATTTGATTACCTTCACTAGACTAGCGTTTTCTTCGCTTTTACTCGATAAGGGTTTAGAAAAGGTCTTGATGACGTCATAAGCTTTAGAGCTTGTTTTGAGCATGTTAGCATGCTATCACGTGATATGAAGTAATGTTAAACGAACAAATGTCGTCGTCCCTTTTAGAAGTACTCCAAAAGATCCCATTTCTTATTACGCTCTATGCATGTACTTAAATACACGGATCTTAGGTCCACGAGTCTTGCTGTCTTGAGAGTATTTTGTACTCAAAAGAAAATTTTACTATTCGAGATTACTGTTCCTGTTTTTTTTTTTATAAATATATAGTAAAAGTGTATATAATTAACACCATCTAGTTTCAAAACAACAACAAACAACGCTTGTTATGAGATAAGGGTACAGGAACTTGGGTCACTAATGCCGGAACACAACACAAGGTTATTATGGTGGCATACTTAAGGCCAAAGGTGGTTGCCATCCAGAAGGGCTTGAGGCCCTACCATGTAGCCTAGGGTGGGTTGTTTTGTCGCTTTTTACGACAGGCCGACCCCGGCCGCAGAGGTTAGTATTCTTTCTCCGCCCCTGCACGGATATGTAATATCTATGCAGGTATACGATAGATACGATAAATAAATAATATATATGATAGATATGATATAAATGTTAATATAAGTATACAGATAAATAAGCATGACGTAAATGAAAGTAGAAACCGAAGCGAGATTAGTTAGTTTGTAGGAGCATGTAACCAATTTATTAATAGACCGATTTCTCTGTACATGTTAATAATTAAGAGCTATATAATGCTTTGTATGTTTCTCAAGTGTTTCGATATGCCATTGAGAATGATGGCTTCGATGGCCTTTTGATGTCGCGCCATCATTACGTTCATTAATCACGGTAGATTATGACATTTTAATAGTGTATTGAAGATATTTGATTAGAAGCACGTGTTTAACAAATAAATTATGAAGTATGTATGACTTGCGTTTTAGAGCCACTCCTTCCACAGCTAGTCATGGTGTTGCTTATATTTAGTCCCATCAATTTACCACCAATAATTCCCAATATTGAATTAATCGTATTTAAGCAAATACATTGCCACCCCTGTTCTACGACGAAGCTACCCCCTCGGGAGTCATTCATTCATAATATATTAAACGCAAGTATCGTGTCAATTTCCTCGATTTCCGTTGTTCTATTCCAATATTTTAAGAAACTAACTAGCTCAATCGAAAGTAGTTAGTGCCTGTGCCAGTATTACAGCCATAAATGAAAAGACCCAGCAGCACGAACACTGAGGTAAGTGGTTGTGCCTTTGTATTGTCGAAATTCCATTCCCGATACTGAACACATGGTGACATTTAGACGATACAGCTGGCTCTGTATCTACGTAAGTACGGCCGTATTTGTAAGAACCTCATGTCAGTAAAAATATTTGTATACCTATCTATTCTATTTAATCTATTCTATTCGTGTAGGGGCAGAGAAAGAATACTAACCTCTGCGGCCGGGGTCAACCTGTCGTAAAAGGCGGTAAAACAACCTACCCTAGCTACGTGGTAGGGCCTCAAGCCCGTCTGGATGGCGACCACCGTTGGTCTTAAGTATGCCGCCAAAGTAACTTTGTTTGTGTTCCGGCATTAATAATCCAAGTTCCTGTACCCTTTTGAGACAGCAGCGTGTTTGCGATGCCACTGGTGTTGCAAATACACATTAGCGACGGTAACTGCTAAAGTCTGCTGTCGTATAGCAAAAAAAAAATCTCCAATATGTCCAAATGAATGGTTCTGGTATTTATGAAAAAGCCCTGTAATCATGGACATAACTATTCTAAGCTTGACCAGTATACAGAATAAAATCTATACTGGTTAAGTCTTCCATATGAGTTTCATTTCCAATTAAGTTTAACGCAACGCAACTGGACATTACCATAGAGCTATAATTCTGCGATGCTCTATGATAATAATCTACAAGTTACGAGTGAAGGGGGAATGAGGTTATATAGTCAGGAAGAGCAGTAAATTGTGTGATTAGGGGACGAATACTTATTACAGCACATTGTTATACAGCTAAAATTCTGGGGTGCTCTTCAATATTCTTTGCAATTAAGTAAAATAGTCGAGTGAAGTGGGGAATGAGTTTTTCTGGCGAGAAATTTCAGCGTAAACGATTATTTATTACATCAAGAGTTCTAAAAATAAAAGATACTGTTCAGTCCTTGTCTAGATTTAAGTGGGCAAAACTAGTTTAGTAACCAGAAAACTAGTTCCGCTAATTTATCCGACTATCCTCAAGTTTGCGAGAAGTGCCGATCGACGCCGGGCGGTCGACATTATTTTTGTGTCAACGTTTGGTAAAACAAGAAACACTTTTAGCACCGTGTGCGAAGTTCGTGTGCCTCATATTTTTAGACTATATTGAACGTGTCAAACCTAAATCCGTACACAACAGACAAGTGCAGTATAGTTAAATAAGAACTGGCGCCTTGCGAGATTCCACTGCAAGTTGCACCTGAACCGATTCAGATTGAGAAATAATAAGGTTGGTGGAGTTTCTGCCTTTCTAGTGTGGGTACCGATTCACAATAATTAATACAATCCACTAATATTAGCGCATTTACTGGCTAAACGGGGCGACGTTTTACTAAACATAAACTTACAAATTAATTTCTCCGTCAAACCGTTTATACAGGCATGATTAAAATATGATTATCGATTACATAAACAGATGTCACACACAGAACCTTGTTTGCGTAATACTCTGTTCCACAAAACGTTTGGAGACGTCGCATTGTCTTTGAGTATGATTGTTAAAGACCTAAGTAATTGCTGTCTTTGTCTAATCTGTGGACATTGTATTATTGGTTGCTTAAAATAAGCCTTGGAATTATTGGAAATTTTAAAACGCAGCTTGAATTTAATGTTTTATGTTACGCCCTTCGGTAAGTTTGTGGAGGTCTTGGGTTCGATCCCCGTGTCAGGGCTGGGTATTATGTATAATATATACCAGCTGGATGACCGAGCTTTGCTTGGTATTTTTTTTATAAATTGTGTTTTTTGGAAATTAACAATTAATTTTCTTATTCTAACCTCAAAGCAAACACTCATTGACTTCGTGTTACTTAACAACGCCATCTGCTGGAATAGCTTTAGTGTTGTTGTGTCGTTAAAGCAATTTAAAAAAAATAGTATTATTATTCGCCGATAGATGTCAGGAAGAGTCACCTTTTTATTATTTTTCTTCCAATAAAAAAAGCGAATAAAATGACATTTTCTAGAAATGATTCCTAGCTAGATCGATTTATCGCCCCCGAAACCCCCCGTATACTAAATTTCATGAAAATTGTTGGAGCCGATTCCGAGATTCCAATTATATATATATATATATATATACCTAGTCAGGTCATAAATTCTGTCACATGTTTAATGTAAAATAATTGTAACAAGTTTATTAATTATGTAACCATTCATATACCAAAATGAACTTAATAAAACATAGATTCTTATGACATTAAAGTTTATTCAAAATGACCTCCGTGATTTTGAATACAAGCCTTCAATCTGCGCGGCCAGTCGTCTATCGCAGCACGAACGAGGTCCATGTCAATATCGGCGGCTGCCTTAATCAAGGATGTCTTGAGTGACTCCAAATTGGGATGAGGCTTTGAGCACGCCTTTTCCTCCAAGTGTTGCCATATCTTGTAATCTAACGGATTCAAATCTGGACTGGAGGAGGGCCAGTCTTCGTGCCGGATGAAGTCGATTTCACGCGCCGCCAGCCAGTCTTGTGTGCTCTTCGCTCTATGAGCTGGCGCCGAATCTTGTTGGAATACCCAGTGCCTGTTATTGAACATGGTATGAGAAACAGGTTCCACAAGGTTCGTCAGGACTGTATTTTGATACACAACAGCAATCGTTTTTACACCTTTCTCACAAAAATGTACCTCTGTTAAGCCCCAATAAGAAACTCCCAACCATACCATGAGCGAGGATGGAAAATGACCTCGTTGGACACGCGGAATACGGTTGCTCGCTTCTTCACTACTGTGTGCGTACACCTTATCATTTTGTTTGTTGTAGCTCTCTTCTACGGTAAACATTTTTTCATCCGAAAAAAGAATTTCCCGATATTTTTTTCCCGCGTACCGCTTCAACAAAGCGCGGCATCTCTTCAGTCTCAGGTCCATTAGACGAGGATTCAAACGATGTCCTGTTTTTCTTCGATATGCCCGAAGCCCTAAGTCTTCATTTAACACCCTTTTCACCGTGGTTCTGCTTAACCCCATCTGAAGGGCCAACAGTTTCTGCTTACATTTGGGATTTCTTTGAATTCGTGCCTTCACAGCTTTTATCACTGCTGGAGTCCTAACAGACCGAGGGCGACCACTTCTTGACCTGTCATCTACACTAGAGTCTTCATTGTATCGTTTGATGGTACGATAAACGAATCTTTTGGTAATATTCTAATTTTTCAGTATGTTAAAAATTTGAATTGGCGCGTAACCGCAACGATGCAACGCAATAACTGCAACACGGTCTTCTTTAAGCGTCCACTCCATATTTAAAAATGAGTAAAATTCTAAAAGTTATACATTTTTATATTCATGAACAATTCGAAATTCGAATTCAATAAACTTTTTTGTGGCCAGCATTCTAAAAGAAAAGTTTTTACTGTGTGACAATACTTGTGACCTGACTAGGTATATATATATATATATATATATATATATATATATATATATATATATATATATATATATATATATATATATATATATATATATATATATATATATATATATATATATATATATATATATATATATATATATATATATATATATATATATATATATATATATATATATATATATATATATATATATATATATATATATATATATATACAGGGTGACTTTACCTCACCCGTCCAAATTCACACAGAAGAATCTTTAGTAAAAGTTATGAGAAACATGTATTTTAGTTTAGTATCACATAGTACAAAAATGTTGAGTAATCAGCATCACAAAGTTATCACAAGAACTCGCAATTTATACTTGACACCTACACTCGACAAGTGTCAATGACCCCTCCATCGGTACCGCATAATTCGCTACATTTCACTGATAAATACAGTACCTAACATAATGTCGAAATACAAAAATTTCATTAAAGGGCGCGTTTGTAATAAGTAAAAAAATACGTAAATCTTTAGTGATATGTACAATAATTAGTAAAAAATCAATTAGAAGTTAACTTACCATTACTGCTTTACACGTATTTTAATAAATGTTCAAAATGCAGTCCGTTTGTCTCTAAGCACAGTCTAGCTCGTTTTTGAACATTTTCCTTTACCTTTCTAAGCACTACAGTGTCATTACGCACATCTTCAAACGCTCACACAATTTTAGTTTTTAAGTTCGCGAGGCTTTGGACCTCTTCCACATACACGTGTCTTTTAATTTCACCCCACAAATAAAAGTCCAATGGTGTTAAATCCGGTGATCGAGGCGGTCATGGGACGGGACCACCACGACCGACCCAACGATTACCGTATTCCGTATTTTTGCACTGTCGACGTCGCGAGAGAACGAACGGTAAACACAATGCACCAACGCGGAAACACGCGGCCGACTGATTATTAATTAATTATAGCTGTGTGTCGTTCACGAATGAATGTTTCAAATGAAGTACTTCAGTTAGTTTCTGTCCTTCATTCTTTACTTCAGTTACAATTCAACCATCTCTTTAGTTCAGTTGTTTAGTTCACCGGCCGCGAACGAACTAAAATCGGCACTGTTCGTATCTCGTTCGTATTTCACGAACGAGACTTGTGCAGTGCTGAATGCTGATTGATAATTTTTGTCACGCTCTGTTGTACGTACCATAATGATGTTCTATTTCTTTCACTCAAACGTTCGCTCGGTACGTACCCAGTTCTTAAGCGGTCGGGTCCTCTAACGATTTGTCATATCTTTGTCTAACTTGTCATACAAAAAAGCTAATTTAGAACTGTCAAGCAAAATGACAATGTACTACTATAGTAACTACAGTTTACAATATGTTTGTTCGAGTTTCAAATTTTAAATATTAAATGAAGTGCATTGTTTTCATTCTTAAGTATAAAAACAAATAAGAAAGCTGATTGATCAGACTATCCCTTCTATCACAAAACTGCTCCAAAAATTTAACACGGAGTTCGAAGGAAGGTTTAATTTTATTGAATTTTCCGTGTTACATACGGAAGAAGCTTTGTAATACAAAAAAATAATGGAAATTATCTAGATTGTCAGCCCTAAGCCTGATCAAGTATGAAAGGAAATCTGTGCTGTAAGTTTTTTTATTGCGTAGGGCAGCAGACAAGCTGACAACCCGCTTAGAATTTAGCAGTTACCGTCACCTATAGGTGTTTGCAATGCCAGCGGCATCGCGAACACGCTGCTGTCCCATAAGGGGTACAGGAACTTGGGTCACTAATGCCGGAACACAACACAAGGTTATTATGGCGGCATACTTAAGACCAAAGGTGGTCGCCATCCAGATGGGCTTGAGACCCTACCACGTAGCTAGGGTGGGTTGTTTTGTCGCCTTTTACGACAGGTCGACCCCGGACACAAAGGTTAGTATTCTTTCTCCGCCCCTGCACGGATAATTTTTTTATCGGAGTTTTATTTTTACGAACCAATTTCTCTGAACAGATATACGTATTAACTTCAATTACCTATTTAACTATTCGATACGAGCTCATGTCTCAACTCGTCGAACTAATTTAAGTTTCCGATAAGACTCATTGAACTCTTCTTTTAACAACCTATTTCATATCTCTTGATAAACTAGTGAACGAAAACCGATCTACAAAGAAAACAATTTTTGTTGAACAACTGAACCTTACTGAACTACTGAACTAAAAGATGGATATAGTTCAAAGTAATGAAAAGACACATTTGTATCTTTTCATTTCAGTCACACATTTTTCGCAAGGATAATTAATTATTTACGGCAGCCAGGGTTGGATTCGGACCCTTTGAAAATTATTGTGTATGGAAATTAAAATACTACTTGACTAAAATTATACTACGTTTCTGGTTTCTTCGATTATGTTTTGAATAGAAATAAAATAGGTAGCATTTTTAGTGTGATTTTTTTTATAGGTACTAATTAATTTAATAGGTACTAAATTTTTACAAATTAATCAAATTGAAGCAACTGGATGTCTGTCTCAGCCAATACGTCAAACTCCTCTTTCAATACGTTTCCTCTTTGGTGTTGAAACACCACACTTTTCTTCGTCCTCGCTTTCACTCATCACTACAAATTGTTGAAAAGAATGTATAAGCACAAGAACAAAATGTATAAATACTCTAAAATTAGCTTCTTCAAATTCAAATATTCACTATCGACTACCGACTTACACTAATGGGTCTAATGGACAATATTATTTTGTCGTAATATCATCGTCTCACTCACACTCATGCATAAAAAAACATGTATCCTATTCTGTCAGAACGACCGGTATAGTAAAACATTACGTTGGGGAAATCCCCAGTGGTTGTCGTTGCCTGATTTGATGCTGCCATACGTACAGAAGAACCCTATAATATTGTAGGGTACATTTTTAAAAGCAAAATCACCACCAAAAAACAAAGGAGTCCGGTCGGCCTGAACATAAAATAATGGTATTTTCGCGTAGTATACTTGCATTACGATACTACATACTACATATCACGAAAATATGGTACGAATAATACTAATACTTTGGTTGTATAATTATACAATTATACTACCAAATCCAACCCTGCCGGCAGCCGTATTTCGCACGCCGGATTTCCCCGGCAGGCCTCCACTCGCTCAAGACCACACACACCGCTACGCTGCAACCGACATAGGGCTGCCAAACTAAGAAATAAATCAGGGTATTTATTTATAAATGTACATAGTAAAAAACATAACTTCACTAGCTTCAATGATTTGTTACAGTAGAAACCGAATGTTGACGAAACTACACTGTACACTCATTTTAAAGCCTATAATAAAGATTCATATTTTTATGGTGGGCTAAAAGTCCCACCTGAAACGTTTAGAAAAAGTATTTTTAAATAATTTTGACAACGTCTTAATGAATCGGCCTGGTAGCACCATTTTCTTTTTTTTTGGTCTCAGGGAAAAACCTCTCTTGACGGGTTCCCCGGCCCGGGGTGACCGAGGGATATGTGGGACTCCGGGAAAGATGTACCCACTAAAAAACTTGGGTCACTAATGCCGGAACACAACACAAGGTTATTATGGCGGCATACTTAAGACCAAAGGTGGTCGCCATCCAGATGGGCTTGAGACCCTACCACGTAGCTAGGGTGGGTTGTTTTGTCGCCTTTTACGACAGGCCGCCCCCGGCCACAGAGGTTAGTATTCTTTCCGCGCCCCTGCACGGATAAAACTTAAACATTTCATTGAATAATAAAAAATATGGTTGAATCGCAACATTCGTTTTATTACAATAATCATCATAGGTACAACCCTAGCGCATTCTTACGAAGACGTGTTGACACGTGTCCCGCACGGCGGGCAACACAGTCTCGACTCTTTGTACACGTACTTAAGGTACATTTCTTCTCGTTTACAATACCGAGGAGGAGTTAGGTAATAAAGGTCAATGTACGAACCTTGGAACATATGATTATTTGCACGATTGAATAAGCAACCAAGTTACTAAACATTTTCCTTGCGATGAAATATTTTATTTTGAAAATTTTTTTTGCAAAAATGGGTTCCATAAATGATGCTTAGTGCGAAAAAAAATTTGGACGGGTGAGGTAAAGTCACCCTGTATATATATATATGTATATATATATATATATATATATATATATATATATATATATATATATATATATATATATATATATATATATATATATATATATATATATATATATATATATATATATATATATACAAGAATTGCTCGTTTAAAGATATAGGATTTATAAACGAAATAAAAGTACATAAATAATATATTAGTATCCATAACATAATTGCTACGTCACTTACTTTGGAACTAGATGGCGTTATGTGAATTGTCCCAGATTTATATGTTTATAGTTTACACGCAACATTTAAAATGTTATATAACACTGTATAATTTTAAGCACTTTTGCACTCATGAGAACTACCTAGAATGCAAAATATGACAGTAACCATTCATCTCATATATATTCATAATAAATAAACATGAAAGAAAGAAAGAAGAAGAAAAAAGAAAACCATTTATTTGCCAAAGAAAACGACACGAATCACGTACACCATTACATAAAAACCTTAATATAAAATCAATGCCGCAATCCTCCCTAACGAGGCTGGCCACTCAGCATTTTGTTGCATCGAAATTGTTCGGACACAGCGCTGGTTTTCGGTGCTAATACCCAGATTTACTATATTGAAACGACTAAGCAATTCAAGCCATTGTATAAGACATGGATGATACGGCAGCTAATAGGATGAGTACTAGTAGCGGTTGTTAAGTGAGTTGTGATTTTGATGGCAATAACAGAAAAAGGCTACTACTTGGAATTGCCTGTGACTACTGCTCGTCAGTCTTGAGGGGTGAAGATGAACTGCAAATGTGGTCTCCATTGATCGAGCTTAGCCTGTTCTGCTGCATTATCTATACTATAATTAATATTACCGAAAAGTCAGAATTGGTCGTTAATGCTTACCTATCTTTATATATTTTTTATTGAACATCTGTTTTCTCTCTTTAAAGATACGGTAACTTTTCAAAAGTTTAAAACTTACTGAATTCTACTATTCTATCTGTTCAGGGGCGAAGAAAGAATACTAACCTCTGCGGCTGGGTCGGCCTGTCGTAAAGTGCGAAAAACAACCCGCCCTAACTGCGTGGTAGATCCTCAAGCCCGCCTGGATGGCGACCACCTTTGGTCTTAAGTGTGCCGCCATAATAACCTTGTGTTGTGTTCCGGCATTAGCGACATAAGTTCCTGTACTCTTATGGGACAGCAGCGTGTTCGCGATGCCACTTGCGTAGCAAACACCCATGGGCGACAGTAACTGCTAAATTCTAAGTGGGCCGTCAGCCTGTCTGCTGTCCTACAGCAATAAAAAAAATTGGATTTAAAAAATGTGCCTTTGTGGTGCTTTAAAAAGCTATATAAGTGCTATGCTATGCTATAAGTGCCTTAATCACTCTAGGAATAAATTAGTATGTATGAAAAAAATAATATAACAGCTGAAGTTCCATACAATGAACACAGTGTAATAAATTTGTCAGTGGCCAATTTGCGGCACAATCGACGTTTATTCATCCGGAGCCTTGACTTATTTATGACCACATGCTCCATTGCTCACTAAAGGTCTGCAAACCTTTTAGAACCATTTAAATCGTATATATATCACAAGTTCTTTAGGACCTTCGAGTGATCAATCTCCTACTTCTTACAACATACCCAACATCAAACGAGGGTCTGGCTTAATTGGTTTTCCATACCGACTTTAGTGAAATTTATTCCAGCAATCAAGTGACATTTGTAATCTTATCTGTAAGTTACGCACTTAAAGCCTTGAGAAAGCATATAATCGGTTTCTACGATGACATGAACCTCTGGCAGTTTTTCTCGTTTTTCCTTACAGATGATGAAAGAAAGCATCATAAAAGAACCTGCACGCTGAGGTCACTAGTTTGTGTAACTTGCCGATTTACCTTGGACGAATATAACGGACATACGTTCCCTTTATGGTGAGGTCCAATATCAGCAGTTGGATATTCTGGGTGGTTATATTAGTCAATCTATTTCCAGCATTACACTCTGCTAGCTATGAGTATGACAATACGAGGGTACCCGTTTCCCAAATGAAAAATTGGGATTATTAAAAATCGATACTTTAATCAAAAGAGATTGGTAAGAAAATTCGTAATTTTTTCTTCAAGAATATCACACTAAAGTTTAATGCCTAGTTTCTTATCTATCTCATTTTGTTTTATTTGGAATAATACGCGTAACCCGCGACAACTTACTTTTCTCATTTTGTTTTTATGACAAAGTTTTGCATGTCTCTTTTGGAGCAAATCATAATAGTGTGAGATCTAGTTATTTAAATTTAGATCTCATTTATAGCTTATATTATAGACAACTTGATAAATTGCAATTATTTATAGACAATATAAATTATATCAGAAATTACTGCAATTCGATGAATTTTAAACATCGAATGGACCAGACTGGCATAGATTCTATTTCGTGCGGTGAGTTTGCGTTTTTATTATTCATAGTGGGGGTGGAGTGTCTTTATTATATAGTAAGACACTCATCACGAAGCATTTCACGTAGAAGTGGCAAAAAGCATTCTATCGGAGAACAGTTAGAGCCCCAAATATTTATAAATGCTCAATATGCAGTGCGAATATCGAAAGCGATCTTGAACATCTCTCTACTAAGGTGTATGATATATATAGTCCACTTATCGCCTGCCACCACCCTTGTAACTTTATAACATCTTCACAACAACCTTATCAACCTCATCACTGGGATGCTGAAGCGGATAAATCCACTAAGGTATTGTCTCCAGCTATTGGTCAAGCAAGTTCGCTGGAACCTAGCTTGTAGAAGATAGGTACTTATATTGAGGTTTGGGCTTTGTTGTCTATTCTCTCTCTGATGTACCGTTGCGAAACGGAAGTATGGTAGACTAGGTTGAGAACTCCGATAAATTCGAAGTGAAGACTCGCTTCCAGCATTAATTGTTACTGTATGTTTTCTCCTCGTGTAGCCTTAAGCTCATAATGAGCCTCAATAGAGATGCCTGCTCGACCGTACTATCACGGTCAACTTAACAATGGTTTTACAACTAACCTTAAAGTTTTAGTTAGTTCAAGAATTTATAGTCTTATAAAAAGGGATTTAAAGTAGAATGAAAATAATTAAATTCCTTTTTTTTGTAAAATATTTGGCGGAAATGGGGTACTTAATCCATATCCAATTTATCAACATTTCAAGCGATAATTTTGTTAGTAAATTGAAAAACTTTCCAAGATAATGTCCTTTCTTGTGAAGGAATTTTTGCTATCTGAAAGCAATATGATTATATTAAATTAATTTGGACACAATTTGTGTGATAACAAAGTAAACCTTTTTTATATTTTATTCGTTCCTACTTACTTATGTCATTTGATACCTCTGGCACACATTATTTCTAACCTGAAAACTTATTGTACAAACTTAAAAATTAATAAAATAAATAAATTCATAAATCTAATTGCGTAATTTTTTGATCTACAAAAATAGATATAAATTATTTTAAAGACATTATACTTAAAGATTACCTAAATAATTTAAGTTTATTTTTTGTTTTATTAAAAAATATATGAAGTTTAAGTTAAAAGTAATATATCAAAGTGTATGTAACGTACTTTTTATTATAGCACCGGTAGTAAAAAGATAAAAGCTTCAAAAGCTTGCTTGAGTGGTTCTGCGATTTCAATAGCATTAGTTTGCATAATCAAGACATAAAACTGTGCAAGTTTTATATTATTTGTTCTCTTGTAGCCGACTAATTGATTCGTTATCCCGACAAGACGGCAACCATACATAGGTGCAATTTTTCTTCGTGCAGGGGCGGAGAAAGAATACTAACCTCTGCGGTTGGGGTCGGCCTGTCGTAAAAGACGACAAAACAATCCCAGCTACGTAGGCCCCAAGCCAGTCTGGATGGCAACGACCTGTTGTGTATAAGTATGCCGCCATAATATCCGTGCAGGGGCGGATTAAGAATACTAACCTCTGCGGCCGGGGTTGGCCTGTCGTAAAAGGTGACAAAAAGCCCACCGCAGCTACGTGGTAGGGCTTCAAGCCTGTCTGGATGGCAACCACCTTTGGTCTTAAGTATGCCGCCATAATAACCTTGTGTTGTGTTCCGACATTAGTGACCCAAGTTCCTGTATGGGACAGCAGCGTGTTCGCTATGTCACTAGCGTTGTAACTGCTAAATTCTAAGAGGGTCGTCAGCCTATCTGCTGTCCTACAGCAATTAAAAATAATAATAACATTTTTCAGCATTTTTATTCGTTTCGTGTATCACTACCCGTAACATTTAAGTCAAACCCTAGAACTATTATTTTTATTGTACAAAAAATTACAAGAGTATGATACAGTAGCTACGCAAGTGATCTATTATGTGATCATCTGGGACTAGGTCCCGATGAACGATGTTTTTTTACATATGAATAATAGTTTATTTTGCTTTAGGTGTAAGTAAGTCTGTCAGTAAAAATACTTGCGTTACAGGTTTTCGCTTAATGGAAAGAAATATCTGCCAAAATGCCGAAACACTCATAAATATAGCTTGTCTGTTCTTGTCCTGTCTGTGACTAAGTGTAAGTCGAAACTATTTAAAATATGCACAAATTTTGCTATACAAATTTACTGTAGCTCGTAGCTAGCGTCAGATTACCCTAGGGAGCTGACAGACCGATGATCAGACCGAGGCTGTCTACAACCAGACCGGATTTGAATATCAACCAGTAGATGGCAAAGCCGTATTTTGTGCGTAACCACATTGGAATAAAATGCTAGAATATTAATGCTAAAATGTAAACCCAACACTTTGATGTCTGCAGTAGTGGGTTTCTCGTAAAATCCATTTTGTAGGGAGCAAGGAACTGGCAATTTTATTGCTGGCTCTGCGGTGAACGATGGCACGCAGCACAGTTTTATGTTTGGACCTTTACGCATTTACATTGTTGAGAGTTTTAAATGGTAGTATTTCAGGTATTTTGTAAGTTTTACCTACGTAATTTACAGCTGCATTGAATAAAATAATTCAAATATAGTTAAGGTTGATTTTAATGTATGTATTTTGAGAACAAAATTAGGAGGAAAATTTTCTCATTATAAGTTTTGTCAATGAAAAAAGAAGCATAGGATGGCTACCAATGCCCTGGATACACACCATATAGGAGGCAACAAAACCACCCTACAGAATATCCAAAGGCTGGCCCCGAATAGATCATACTGTAAGAATATTTCACAAAGAATCACCTTAATCACGTCGCTTAGTAATGAGGCTACGATAAAAGAGAGTTTATGACAGTAAATTTAAGCGTTTTTTATATATTATAGTATCTAAAACTGTATATTGACTTTGGAGAAGTAAAAAGGACTGTTGGATTATTCTTTATTCTCACCTCTATTACTATTGCAATAAGTATTACAATTGTTATGCAATTATTTGATGTATTCGATAGCTTACTAATCGAAATAAAAAGACAAAACTTGCGTACCAGAAAAATATAAGTATTCAAACTTCAAACACCTGGTGAGACAAATTTCACATTTTCTAACTTTATTTGTTCTCTGGGTGCATCCGTGCAAAACATTATAAAATAAAATAAAATTTGATATAAATTTATGAAATATTATAATATAATCGTGGAGAAACTAACTATAAAAATAGGCTATACCTGCTGTAGGCACTTTTTTGTTTAATTCATTACATATTTATATTTCACTTTTTAATTTTAAATCATATATAGACTACGTTCCAGGCTACTAAAATAGAATATAGTAATTAAATAATTAGATCTATCTCTGTGCCAATTTTTATCTAATTCTGCCCAGTCGTTACAGCGTGGTTGACTAAAAACATACGTCTATTGACATACTGTATTATATTATTTTAAATCTTTAAACGAGCTATTGTTGTATATATATATATATATATATATATATATATATATATATATATATATATATATATATATATATATATATATATATATATATATATATATATATATATATATATATATATATATATATATATATATATATATATATATAATTGGAATCTCGGAATCGGCTCCAACAATTTTCATGAAATTTAGTATACAGGGGGTTTCCGGGGCGATAAATCGATCTAGCTAGGAATCATTTCTAGAAAATGTCATTTTATTAGCTTTTTTTTATTGGAAAAAAAATAACAAAAAGGTGACTCTTCCGTCAGGAAAAAATTAGTATTATTATTCGCCGATAGATGTCAATCTATCTGCGAATAATAATACTATGTTTTTTAATTGCTTTAACGACACAACAACACTAAAGCTATTCCAGCAGATGGCGTTGCTAAGTAACACGAAGTCAATGAGTGTTTGCTTTGAGGTTAGACTAAGAAAATGAATTGTTAAAATCCAAAAAACACAATTTATAAAAAAAAATTACCGAGCAAAGCTCGGTCATCCAGCTGCTGTAAATTAAATCAGTTACAAATGTTTTCTTATAGTGAAACTAAATCGAGGTATAAGGAAGGAATTTAGGATCTGATAATTCCGATCTTCAAGAAGAATAAGCGAAATTTAGCTGAATGAAAGGGGAATACATTTTGCTAAGAATTTGTGAACCATTACTAATTATTTACATACAGTTACAAGAGTTTTGGCTATTACAACACTATCAACGGGTCTTTAGAACTCAAAAGGACTATTTTTGAAGTCAATACTATCATATCAATAATTTGATAGTACAAGCAGCAACTATTTGTAAGATTTTATAGAAAATTTTCTACAAGTTTTTTTTATAAAATTCATATGTATTAAAAGACAAACGTTTTCCTTTTTATATATTAATAAGAGCTTTCTTTTAAAAGTTTTTGACCTGTAAAAGCCATCCAGATTTCACTCATCTTACAGTAATAAATCTTTGAGTTGAATTTTTTTTAAGTGAGCTTGCTCTTAAAAGCAATTAATATTTTCTTTGCTGCATAAAACTCTGAATATTTTAAGTACCTATGTGTGGAAGAAGACAACTTTTAGGCTAAGTGATCCAATTTAATAATGGCTAGTTAGTAGTAATCTTAGAATTTGGATGTGTTTTTACAGCTATATCGTTGGATTCGATGCCCTTGGAGTGCAAAATATTTCTATTTAATATAATAATAACATTAAGTTTGTAAAATGCAAGGAAAAAAAATAAAGGAAATAAGGAAGAAGCTTCCTTCTTTCTTTGAACGAGGAAAAAAGGAATTTTTAAATGTATATTATTGTGTATGTGATTTATGTCTATGGTTTTTTATTTATAGGACATCTTCGCTGTCTCGTGTGTCAACGGATAGCTGTAAATGTCACTGTTATGGTCTAGATATAATAGCTACGGAAGACTTTAGGCGACATACAGCGACATTGCCGAGCTAGTGAGGCACCCATAAGAACACTATATACGAGTAATATCGTTTATAATATAATATGAGAATGCATGCAGAATCTCTACAAGGATTCTTCGAGTTTCTTGGATCTGAAGATCATCCCTTATTAACCTCGAAAATTTTTAAAAAGTAGAAAAAACTTTGACATTCAGTAAATAAATTTAACACGTTAACTGCCAAGCATTTTGACGAGTATGTGTCGATTTGCCCGTTGCAGGTGTAGATAGTGAATAGTCAGTTTCTATACATTATAGCGGCCGGGAGATACCCGAAGCGCGCCACGCGTGGCAGGCCGCCCTCGCGATACTCGCCACCCGGGACTCTCCTTCAATCATAATACTCTGCCGTTGGCAGTAGGCAGTCGCTTTATGACCGCACGCGATCGAGAACGTAAAATAATATAATAAAATGTCCTTTTATTGTTGTAAACGTTTCATCGATATTTTCAAATAAATCATTTTAAAATGCACCTGTCGTTTAACATACGCAAACCCGGAACCATACACCACATCTGGCGCCCAACGTAAATAAAAAATAACCAGTG
Organism: Malacosoma neustria; assembly: GCA_963693495.1. Lineage (NCBI taxonomy): Eukaryota > Metazoa > Arthropoda > Insecta > Lepidoptera > Lasiocampidae > Malacosoma > Malacosoma neustria. The sequence goes on from OY856386.1 coordinate 3,859,049, forward strand.
TTAAAACCGTGTTTGTGTAGTGTTGTAGTGAAAACAAAATGCCGCGTACTCGTCAAGGTGCTGCTGCATCGTCGGATGGTGAAGAAGAGGGAAATCAGAGTGTGACGATGTCACAAGAGATGTTCTCCAACCTTATCACGTCATTGCAGAAGTCACAGCAGGAGTTTTGCTCTCAGCTACTTAGGGAAGTACGAGCGTCAACTCCAGATCCGTCCGCTATCTTTTCGGACGTTGCTGTTCAGAAGTGCGGCAATTTCACACAATGTACGGCACGTTTCTCGGGAAGTCCCGATGAGTCCGTAAATAACTTTATAGACGCAGTAAGTGTATATAAGTCATGTCTCAGGGTCAGTGATGAGGACGCCTTGAAGGGCTTGTCCATGCTTCTCATTGGTTCTGCAGCAGTTTGGTGGCAGGGCGTCAAGTCTACCACAACATCTTGGGCGGAAGCAATTACGAGGTTTCGTTCGGCATACGGAATGCGTCGACCGCCTCATAAGATATATTCTGAACTCTTCACATTGTCTCAAGGAAGCGAACCTACGGACTTGTTTATAGCTAAGGTGAGAGCGTTGCTGGCTAAGCTTCCTGTTGGAGATTTATGTGAGCGAGTGGAATTAGACATGACCTTTGGACTTTTGGATCGTCGTATAAGAAAGCGGGTCGATCGCGAGAGCATATTCACTTTTGAGGATCTACTTCGGAAGGCTCGCAGCATTGAAGATTCATTAGCTGAAGCTCGAGAGACCAGTGTAGTCCCCACGGTATCGTCGAGACCACCTCTTCACGCCGAAGCGCGTTCGAGCAGCTCACGCAGTGTTCCAGTGGAGACCGACATTAAGACAGACAGTGCGTACGTCAACAGGAAGCAAAATCGTTTGTTTTGTGTCTATTGCAAGCATCGCGGTCATTTAAAAGACACGTGCGAAAAGCTTTTAAGTGTTAAAAGTGATAAAAGGGAAAAAGTTTCTATAAAGTGTTACGGGTGCGGTGCAACGGGCACAGTCAGGTCTAAGTGCGTAAAGTGTAACCCGAAAGAAACCGAAAACCCAGGTACGAGTGCGTTTTACTCCGTCGAAACCGGCGCGATTACGTCATGCGAGCCGCGCGAGCGCGACGCCGGAAGTTTGAGGACTTTCCCGCATATTCGCCAAGCGCCGCGGCCGCCGCCGACATCGCCGACAAACGTTTCTAACACGCCGCCGCGATCCTTTGTGGCGCCGCCGCCGACAAACCTTTGTAACTCGCCGCCGCGAAGCGTTTGCACCGACTTAAGGTATTTTTGTAGAAGTAAGAAATGTAATAATGTAAGTAATTTTATACCTCTTTCAATTTGTCCTACTGTTAATAATGACCTTTGTACATGTTTAGCTTGTAAAGTTTGTAATCGTAATGTTGATTTAAGTGGTTTTCAAACTTGTAGCAACAAAGTCAGTAGTACCCAGTCATTTTTTGTTAACAGTAATGTGGTTAGGGACAGTAGTTCTCAAACTTTTTTCAAAGAAGCCAGTGATTGTCAACCTTTGCATTTTAACCCCGTTTGTTTTAATAAAAATGAACAGCCATTACGGCCGATTCTTAATATATCCATACTGGGTGAACATGGAGTGGGGTTAGCTGACTCTGCGGCTAAAAGTAGCATTGCTGGGCATACTTTATACAAACTTCTTAAACAGAAAGCCCAGCCATTTTATGCTGTAACAAAAATTGTCAAGTTAGCCGACGGCCTTAGTAAGACTATGGACTTACTAGCCACAGAAGTTGAGGTGACTCTCGAACATAAAACTAAAGTAGTACGATTTTTTGTTTTCCCTAATGCAACAAGTAATGAAACGTTGCTGGGTATCGATTTCCTTAAGTCATTTAATTTAAACATTGATTTTGGCCGTTCCACGTGGACCTTTTCGGAAAAGAAGTCGCGTGTATTTCCTTTACGTTTTGAAAACAAGTCACCTGGGCTACCGTGTGCGTCCCTTGGTGTACTGCGGGATGACGAGGCAACGTCTTTAAATCCGCGTCAACGTACGGAAATTTCTAAGGTCATTAATGAATATGAAGATATCTTTGCACCAGGGGGAGATCCAACTACTTACTGCGAGTCCAGTTTAGATTCTCCAGAAAATGTTTTGGGCAAATTTCACGTTTCACAACTAACGCGACTCTACCTTCGTAATGACAACGACATGCCTCTTCGTCCCGTCGTACCAAAGAGAAATAGAGGCCGTCCGCCTAAAGTGAAAGGGAGTCCTGTGCGAGCGCAGGAGAGGTGTTTCTCTCCTGCCCTCGAGGGGGAGGATATAGCGGCCGGGAGATACCCGAAGCGCGCCACGCGTGGCAGGCCGCCCTCGCGATACTCGCCACCCGGGACTCTCCTTCAATCATAATACTCTGCCGTTGGCAGTAGGCAGTCGCTTTATGACCGCACGCGATCGAGAACGTAAAATAATATAATAAAATGTCCTTTTATTGTTGTAAACGTTTCATCGATATTTTCAAATAAATCATTTTAAAATGCACCTGTCGTTTAACATACGCAAACCCGGAACCATACACCACAACATTAGATTGTTTACTGGTTTGTTAGTTTTTAAGATATTATATATTTTTTTCTCTTAGACACCGGAAAAACTTAATTTCACTTCCTAAATTTCCTTTATAAATTCTGAGACTTCAAAAATTGGCACAAAGTAAGTATCGGCCACCAGACACCGACGTAGCGTTTAATGTGTTAAATATCTATATTCCAAAAGATTCAGAGATTTTTAGTTGCTTCGAACCTAAAACTCCTGTAAATGTGACAAATGTTTGAATTCTTTAAATAAAGATGGAAGGGAATGATAAACTTATAATTACGAGATTGCTTAATTTTTATTACAAAATGTAATAGACCTCGTAACTGGTTATGTAATATTATCCCATATCCCACAGATTGGATTGAATCTTCCTCTAAAGGAAACAATTAGTATACTCGTGACGCTTGTCCAAATTAGCTTAACGGATTAAACAACAGTACCATTTTTTTTTTTTTTTTTTTTTTTTTTATACCGAGGAAAACTGTTACAGTTTCCACCAGCCTCCGGGGGAAGGCCGGTGGGGTATGTGGGATTACCTCCCGAGGGGGCTGCCTACTCCCCTCGGGCGGACCGGGGGCCAAGGCCGCCGGTCCTACCCACTAAAAACCCCGGTCACCACTCTTGGCCTTAGAGGGGGCTTCGCAGGATCGCCTTTTGGCATTACTCTGCTAGGCCCCCAGCCAGACGTCTCCAATGAGGGTACCCCGAGTGGCAGTTCCCGCTGTTTTTAAAGGAGACAGCGCGTACGCAGTCCCCACTACCAAAAATTACGCGCCCGAGTTATCCACATTAGGGATAATCGCAGGGGTCAACCCATCCGCAGTGCAATGGAAAGGCCTCGCCCTGGGGGAACCGCCTTCTTGATCACGGTTTCCCCTACGCCAGGTAAGTATACCAAACACAACCTTTACCATACGCGAATAATTTATAACAAGAAAATACACTAAGCGAGTAAAGCTGCGTAATATAAGCATGTTATATTAATAATCTACTTTCTTCTCCGTGAAGGGGCGAGGTAAAATAGTATGTAATGAAATAAATTACTAACTTCTGCGACCGTGACGGACTGTTGCAAAAGGCAACAAAATAATCCTAGCTAGGTGTTAGAGTCCCGAATCCTTCTGCATGGCAACCATCTTTGATCCCTGAATGTGTTTTATAATGTTGTGTTATGTTCCAGCATAAGTGAACTAGATTCCAGTTCCGCTACACAGACGGCAGCGTGTTGACGGCACCCCATTGCAATAAGCCATTGATGACTAGAGTTTAAGAGAGAGCTGCTTTTTATTGAGTATGCTGTTCTACTGCTCTAACACTCAAGTATGGCACCACTTCGCTAACATGTAACAAAAATACTTGCTTCCATCATTTTAGTCACTTTAGTATTATATATATATATATATATATATATGCACTGACTAATAGTTTTACAGTATGCTATAATAATCATAGTTATAATTGAAAATTGAAGTACATAAATCCATATAGAATACTAGAGCTTTAGATATATTGGGTTATGTAATGCGTTGTTAACAAAATAATATATTAGGGAACGTGATTGAATGTAATTGCTTAAATAGATGCGTTAATCCTGAGGAACAGTGGCGGTAGGCTTTGTAGAACTTAATTAATGGTTAAGTTTAAGCCTGTTTGCTTTAACAACGATCAACAACACGTAGTGTTAATATTTACTACTCATGTTACAAGAAAATACACACATTTATATATATATATATATATATATATATATATATATATATATATATATATATATATATATATATATATATATATATATATATATATATACCTAGTCAGGTCATAAGTATTGTCACACAGTAAAAACTTTTCTTTTAGAATGCTGGCCACAAAAAAGTTTATTGAATTCGAATCTCGAATTGTTCATGAAAATAAAAATGTATACTTTTAGAATTTTACTCATTTTTAAATATGGAGTGGACGCTTAAAGAAGACCGTGTTGCAGTTATTGCGTTGCATCGTTGCGGTTACGCGCCAATTCAAATTTTTAACATACTGAAAAATTTGAATATAACCAAAAGATTCATTTAGCGTACCATCAAACGATACAATGAAGACTCTAGTGTAGATGACAGGTCAAGAAGTGGTCGCCCTCGGTCTGTTAGGACTCCAGCAGTGATAAAAGCTGTGAAGGCACGAATTCAAAGAAATCCCAAACGTAAGCAGAAACTGTTGGCCCTTCAGATGGGGTTAAGCAGAACCACGGTGAAAAGGGTGTTAAATGAAGACTTAGGGCTTCGGGCATATCGAAGAAAAACAGGACATCGTTTGAATGCTCGTCTAATGGACCTGAGACTGAAGAGATGCCGCGCTTTGTTGAAGCGGTACGCGGGAAAAAAATATCGGGAAATTCTTTTTTCGGATGAAAAAATGTTTACCGTAGAAGAGAGCTACAACAAACAAAATGATAAGGTGTACGCACACAGTAGTGAAGAAGCGAGCAACCGTATTCCGCGTGTCCAACGAGGTCATTTTCCATCCTCGCTCATGGTATGGTTGGGAGTTTCTTATTGGGGCTTAACAGAGGTACATTTTTGTGAGAAAGGTGTAAAAACGAATGCTGTTGTGTATCAAAATACAGTCCTGACGAACCTTGTGGAACCTGTTTCTCATACCATGTTCAATAACAGGCACTGGGTATTCCAACAAGATTCGGCGCCAGCTCATAGAGCGAAGAGCACACAAGACTGGCTGGCGGCGCGTGAAATCGACTTCATCCGGCACGAAGACTGGCCCTCCTCCAGTCCAGATTTGAATCCGTTAGATTACAAGATATGGCAACACTTGGAGGAAAAGGCGTGTTCAAAGCCTCATCCCAATTTGGAGTCACTCAAGACATCCTTGATTAAGGCAGCCGCCGATATTGACATGGACCTCGTTCGTGCTGCGATAGAGGACTGGCCGCGCAGATTGAAGGCTTGTATTCAAAATCACGGAGGTCATTTTGAATAAACTTTAATGTCATAAGAATCTATGTTTTGTTAAGTTCATTTTGGTATATAAATGGTTACATAATGAATAAACTTGTTACAATTATTTTACATTAAACATGTGACAGAATTTATGACCTGACTAGGTATATATATATATATATATATATATATATATATATATATATATATATATATATATATATATATATATATATATATATATATATTTTTTTTTTATATATTTATATATAGACTGGGGATGGGAATCAAACCCGTGAGCTTCGCAGCCGTTCCAACTTGCAAAAGCCGTTGCGTTTCAGACGTCGTCAGAATAAAGAGCTTGTACGATAAAAACAACATCAATTTTGTGAAATTATATATCAGTTATACATTATTAAATTATAAGTACATCTATTATATGTACCTAGAAATACTATTCAATACAATATGGTCAGACATAATAAAAAAACGCTTAAGTTTGACCCGTTTTCTTTAGTTATTTACTATGATGGAAATTATTTTATAATATAATATAACATAAAAACAAGAAGCTTATTTTTAATACTCGTATGCAAGTAAATTATGGATGTTTTTATATTAAGTAAAATAAGGTAAATAATTAACATAAGATCCCGGTGGGGCCTCACACAACTAGAAAGAAGATTTAAAGATTAACTTAAAGATTAATAAACTAAGGCCGACTTGCACAACCAGTCACTAAACTGATTTAGCGCTAAACTTGTTTAAATCGTCATTCTGTCCCTGTCACATTGACAACATTTGACAGGGACAGAATGACGATTTAAATAAGTTTAGCGTTAAATCGGTTTAGTGATTGGTTGTGCAAGTCGGCCTAAGATTTTTTGAACAAAATTTAAGACAGCTAAATATGTATACTTTGAGGTATTCATAAAATGCATTTATTATGCATTCTCGTTTAGTCCGTTACAACAGCTACGATTAGCCAGTGTTGTGTCGTAGTCCGACGTAGCCGCACGTCGCGACTCACGGCTACGAGCTGCGATATACAATACGACAAAAATAAAATAATTTAAATAAAACAAATTATACACAGTGAGATTAAATTATGTTTTGATTAATTATATATTTTCTTTATAATGAGTGTAGAATATTTTAATATTTTCAAGAATGAAACTACAAATTCGACTGAAAGTAAAAGTAAGTTAGTTAACTTTAAATTATATTATTATACAATATGTAATTTAAAAAATTTCAAGTAAAACTTTGATCATATTAAAAAGTAGATGATATGGTTGATTTAATGGGTGCGTAAGTGTTCTTATAAAGTTGTTTATGAATTTTAATTTTTTCTCTTTCCGTGGAGGAGCGGAGAAAGATACTGCGACCGGGAGCGGCCTGTCGTAAAAGACGAATTAACTAAGAGACAATATATAAAGTAAATAACTATTTCAAAATACACGCTATGAATATACCCGGCACTAAAAAAAATTAACAAAATGGCTATTATCTCTGAATTATAATGAAATGGAATCTCTTAATAAAACATTTTAGATTTTAAAAACGAAATAAGTTAATTTTTTTAAATAAATAAATGTCTATTCATCCAACACATTTCTGTTTTTTTTTCTTGCACAAATCCATTCACAAAAATATACACGCGCACCCATATATACAAATGTTTTGTTTTTTACTAGCTCTTCTTATGTCAACGGAAAGAGAGAAAAGGAGTTTGGACTCCAGTCTCCCTCTACTTCATTGAGTTTTTAGTAAAATATACATAGATAGTACTTTTCATAATATACTAGTTGACCCAGAAATCGTAGTTCTGCCATATGAATTTAAGACAATACCGAATTTCATCAAAATTGGTTCATCGGTTTTGGCGTGAAAGCGTAACAAACAAACTATGTATTATTTTTTAGGTTATGGGAGAAGATAAAGGTTTTTAAAGCTAGGTACCTACCAACCCTAGCTAGATGCTAGGGTTGTTATGTCTTTTTTTACAATAGACCGATTCCGGACGCAGGGGTCAGTATTTTTACTCCGCTCCTACACGGAGAGAATATGTAGACTACAAGAGATTGTTTAATTTTTAAGGGAGAAAGTGATTTGCTGCCTTAAAGATAATAGAGGGAGTGATTCATTTTTGACCTTTCACGATACCCTAGGAACGATTTGCGGTAGTCTGATTTTTATATCAAGCTATGGAACCATAAACGCGATATCTCATGTATCTGTATACTTTTTTCATTTCTTTTTTTAGGAGAGAAAGTATATCCGTCTGTAATTTGTAAATGTAGTGTTTTCGTGGATATACTTATTACTAGGGTATGAAAAAGGTTGCTTTTGTTGGAGAATTAAATTGTGATTAATGTTGAGCCACAACTCATGATTTTCCCGTTTCCCACTAAGTGTATCATTACTTTTTTTACTTTAACTATCCTTTCTGTAACTGAGTTATATCTTTCTATAATCATATTATTTAGATTTCTCTCCGTGCGGAAGTGAAGTGAAATTCCGGCCCCTGCAGTTGGAGGCGACTTGTTGTAATATGCGATAAAACAGCCCTGGCTACCTACCTACTACCTGGTAATGCTAAAAGTTCACCTGGATGGCAACCACCTGGTTTCTATATGTCGCAATATTAACTGTGCTGTGTTCCGGAATAAGTAACCCAGGTTCCAGTATATCTACGGGGATGGTAGCGTGTTAGCGGTACCCTTAGCGTCACAAATATCCTTAAGCAATGGTAACTACTTACTCAAGTAGGCCGTTTGCCTGTCTGCTGTTCTACAATAATAAAAAAAGTCTTATACCTTAGTGATAACATTTGCGAATAAATTACAATAAAGCGATAAAAACAGCTTCATTTGCCAGTTGGTACATTCCGTCAAACAACGGACTAAACTCCAGTGCAGGGGGTTTCTCTCAGGTATCAGACGGGAGTGACCTCTATAAAAGCCAAATTTATTCATGCATTAATTCTAATGCTGTTTTATACAGTGCCACATAATTTTACAGACATAAACAATACATTTTTTGGGTCTGGATTAACCCTCTAGATGATGACGTAATTCCTTCCTTCCTGCCCTTATCCCACATTATATGTATGTATATCTTTTACACAATCCATTTTTTCTTTGGTCTATCTTTCGTCCTGTATCTATCCACTCTGATTTTTATTATATATCTTGATATATGACATTCTTTCCTTTGCATGACATGGCCAAACCACGATAGCCTGTAAATTTTATGTAATATGTTTAAAAATATTAGAGTTCATTATCTAGCTATTTACCGGTTTTACACTGTCATATCTATAGTTTAAAACCACCCCAACAAAACTCGATTTAAAGGTCACGTATTTCAGCCGAATCAATCATGGTGTATCGATCCCCATTGAATAAAATATCCTAATGTAACGTCCACGGCCACGGCTTCTACGTTTGGGTTTTATGGTCTCATGTAATATTTTGGTCACGATATAAAGCTAGACGGACTACTTTTGTAATGTAATCTAATGTTTTTATTACAAAATTAGTTATACTATTTATGTATAAACATACATTTTCATGATTCATCGTTCTATGCAATGAAGTACTAGTAAATAAATAAATTTGCTTGTTCGTCGATTTGCTTTGAACTTTTTGTTCACGAATTAAAACTAATAGTCCAGTGAACGAGAATATTATATTCAGCATCATTAAGATCTATAAAGCTGTAAAATCTGATCTTCCGTTATTCTAATGCAACCCAATTGATCATATTTTAAAATAAAATTCTTCAAATCATCTGTTCATTAGACTGGGCGGCATCTACATTTCATTTTTTTTATTGCTGTAGGCCAGCAGACAAGCTGACGGCCCGCTTAGAATTTAGTAGTTACCGTCGCCTATGGGTGTTTGCAACGCCAGTGGCATCGCGAACACGCTGCTGTCCCATAAGGATACAGGAACAATACAGGAACATGGGCCACTAATGCCGAACACAAGGTTATTTTATGGCGACATACTTAAGACCAAAGGTGGTTGCTATCCAGACGGGCTTGGGGCGGTACCACGTAGTTGTTTTGTCGCCTTTTATGACAGGCCGACCGCGGCCGTAGCGGTCAGTATTCTTCCTCCGCCCCTGCACGCATAAAATTCATTTATTGTATTTATGCATAATACTCATATAAATATTTTTTGCGATAAATTTTTTGCGCCAATATGAAAATTTCTCCGTCTAAAGGGATCATAATAGAAGCAGAATTGAGCATTGTTGGTAAGTTAAAGAGTATAATGAGCGAAATAAAAAATATTTGCTAAAAAGTGCAAAAATCCCATGTTAATTAAATGGGAAAAGTATCGTTATTTAGGCAGGGTTAAACGGTATCGTAAATTTTTTTTTGTAGTTTCTGTAATTGTTATTAGGTCAAAAAGAAACGATTTTGACGATACCCAAGTCGAAATAGCCAACTTGGTAAATAACGGACACCCTACTGTACCCTTAAGAGACAGCAGCATGTTCACAGTGCACATAGCGTCGCAAACTTCCATAGGTGACGGTATCTGCTTACTATTAAGTGGGCCATCAGTCTGTCTTATGTTCCTTAGCAATAAATTATTTACGAAACAAAAGTATATAAGTAGCACATAAGGGGTCTAGTACTCAATACTGCTTTGATGCGTACTTTGAGACTAAATGGCGCTAAGTGGATTGTTCCAGTATATTTATAATTTATTTTAAATTTACATATAAATTAGTTAAGCGGCCGCTATACATGCGACTCATGAATCGTAACGTACATTCATCAGATATATTTCGTAAAACACGTCTTTTTTTCAGTTCTCTGTACGTTTATTTTTTAAAACGCTCTCCGATTTTTATTATTTTTCCTGTACCAAGTGCTCGTTTCGCCTAAGAAGTTGTTAATTGTCAAATGTATATTTTATTAGGTATCTTTATATAACTAATAATGATGACCTCCGTAGCGTAACGGTAAACGTACATCGGAACACTTGCAGAAGTCAAAGGTTCAATTTCCGTCTAGGTTTTTATGTATAATATTTATTTATTTACAAAAGAAAAGTATATATGTAGTATATTAGTTGTCTATTACCGTTAACACAAGTGCTATGCTACTTATTTTGAATATAAATGGCATTGTGTGAAATGTCCCAATATATTACAAAATAAAATATGTATCCATAAAAACATATTATACATTGAACTTTATAACCGAATAAATACTAACGACTTTATTCATTATCCATTATCAGTATTGCTAATTAATGAAGTTGTCTGTTATCGTCAATTTACTTAATAAATTACAACTTAACTCAAGCAGGTAGTGTAGGTAAATTTGTAAACATTTCGTATTAAAATATATGTAGGTACATATATGACCAACTGTTGTGTGCCTTCAGTATAAGCACAAAATAATAAGGCACGAAGATTCAGCTAATTTTCTGCCTAGTTTACCACGTAGAAATCATTTTTATAGCTGGCAAGATTATATGAGATGGTTGCTCGAGTAGTAGCCGACAACTATTGAAATATAATCAAATCAAAAAATCATCACCCAGAACCAGAAGGTCAGTCAACTTTCAGTCATTTCTTTGCGAAGCTGTTCTAATGCTTATTTCTTTTGGCAAGGAAGATATTGCATAGGTTTGTTTAAGAAACTAGGTTATAGAATTCCATTATTTTTTACTTTTCATCGAACAGGTATAAGAAAAAAGATATAGTATAATTTTTATATGAATGAGTGAACATTGTGCTGTGAGGAAAACACGAAAAATGCCCTTTCATTATTGTTTATGATTTAGTCAAAGTCAAAGTTCTATTTATTTTTCGAATAACAGGTTACAAATGTCAAAATTTAACAATTTTCGAATCTCTGTATTCTGCGATGTACGTAGCTTACAAACATTTTTTAATTATCAATTCACAATTATGTTATTTTAGAAATGGTTAAAGTCCGTCGTGTTTAAAAGAAAAAAATCCATTCAAATATAAAAAAATAAATTAGGTATGCCAATGTCAGAAAATCGAATATTATCATTGATAAATAATTATTATACATCACATTAATAAAAGTATTAGTAAGGATAGGAATTTTTCTTTCCATATCACTTGATAAAAATAGCTTTAGAATTATTTTGGTCCGGGACACCAAGGTATATATATAAATCAAAGGTTTAAAGTTATATGACTCAGTAATATTATACCTGAGAGCTTTATCATTGTTTCTGCTCTTTGCGACGCACGATATATTTGAGTGAATCTTCTGTATCTTAATATTTTTAGGCAGGCGTTGGCATGACGGCGTCGAACTAACTTCTCGTGCTAACAATTTGGAACTTTACCATGACCAAGTTCTTGTGAAATAATCGTACTTGTTGTTCACTTCATGGCTGATTTTCACTACATTCACCTTTCATCATCCAATATCAACGACGATGTTAAACTGGTTGCAATGCTTATATTAGGCTCGGAGTTGAGATTGGTGGTAATTGGAACAATAGTTGACTACCTCTCAACCCAAAAAGTCAAATAACAGAATTTAATTTACCTTTGATGCCTGCAACCTTTTAAAAAAAGTTCCATTTGAAGTTATTTACGAGTCTCTAAGAAAATGTTTTCATACTTTTAAACTTATTTCTGGCTCGAATTAACAGCTCTTACTTTAAAAGTGGTGGTTCGAATAAATTATAATATATTTTTAAACGCAAAATAGATTAATAACTTCTAACATTTTTCTGCTAAGTAAATTATTATGTCATATAAAAAAAACTGTTATAATATTTATCAATATAGAAATAAATAAGCAAATATTTTACAAAATTCAATGTTTTGTATAATTATTTGGGCTGGAGCACCTGCCTATCAGCTCAATCATCTTACTCCATCCAGCGGTGTGCAGTTCGTGTAGTTGAATATTCTATGCTCACAGACGCTCTAGACACGTCTGGCCTTCGGAGAGACTTTGCATATCTTTTCGTATTCTACTGTCTGACCAACAAGGAATGTTCTGAAGAACTGTTTAGAAAAATGCCTTCTTCGTTTTTCTACTACCGCATTGCCCACCATTAGCTGCGCGTTCATCCCCATTCTCTGGATCTTCTCTTTTCTGTACGAAACAGTTCTCGAGAACGTTCCTGTTACGTGATCTCCGGATTTGAAATTAAATTCCGGATGAGGTTTTCCTGCACAGTACCAAAATTTCTTTGAGGCCGATAGGGCATTGGCAATTCTTCTGGTGTTGTAAACGTAAAAGACGACAGTGATCATCTGCTATCGGGTGGGTTGAACTCCAGTTTGAAAGTCAGTGTCTGCTGAACTGCTATAAAAAGTTATACCTCTGTTAAAGTTCTTGTTTTTTAGAAGAAAGATTCTATTTCCTCAGCTAAATGTCATTAATTTTGGTGTTTCTGCTGGCGAAAAAACGCCATCACATAATATGACGCCAATACGATACTTGTTTTGGTTTATATCCAAATCGACGGGGAAAGGCATTCTCATGTGTCCAACTCATAACCCATATTTAATGGCAGAACCATTCATTTCAAAATGCTGGTCATAAGATATTTTTAGGAGGCTCTTTATGCCGCTGATATTATCATGTCATAAACAATTTATTATCTGATTATGATGCATCTTACCGATAAATCGTACTTTGGTTATCTGCTGATAGCATTTATTATTTAGTTTTACTTTACAAGTGCGAATATGGTCTATCCTCTACTCTTAAATGAAAAGTCCAGCCCTAAAGCGTCGATCATCATGTACTTAGGTGTATTATTTGGCAGGTACTATCAGCTTACCCTGGAAGATATCAGTAGAGTTTAAAACGATAAATTCACCTTATTCCTAACTTTGTCGTTTTGACTATTCGAGTTCAATGACTTTCTTTTCTTGGTACAGCTTATCTCGATTAAATGTACTTAGCTGTAGGTTGCTATTAAGTTATAAATTTCCTTCATGGAATCACGACAATAAACCTTTGTCCCCGTTTTCTTAGTTCTCAGAAATAAAATATTGAAGTAAAATTATTTATGTTGTCGCCATGATATTAAATTTACTAATCTATAAATCAACTAGTTGCTACCCATGGGTTAATGAAATAAATTAAATTTATGGGAATAACTTGTAGCTTTACTATAATCATGTTTACAAAATAATTTATTTTTTGTTATTGAAATATCAATGAAATGCCTTTTAGTTACGCTAAACGAGTTGTTGGTTAGCTTATACATTAGGTATTTGCTAATATGTAATTGTAAAATTATATTTATTTTATTGCTTAAAACAGCAGATAGGTAGATGGCCCTCTTAATTGTAAGTACTTACCGTCGCCTATACATGTCAGCAGCAGTAGGGGCACCTCTGACATGCTACCGTCTGCTTAGGGGAACTGGAAACTGAAACACGACAAAAGGCTATTATGACGGTAGATTTAGAAACCAGGGATGGATTCTATCCAGACGGACAGTCCTACCATCTAACTAGGGTTGTTTTGTCAGCTTTTGTGACAGGCTACCCCCGGGCACAGAGGTTTGTATTCTCACTCCATCCTAGCACGGAGAATATCTCTCGCAACTTATTAAAGAAAAACTAATATAAACTACAAGCAGGCTAATCGCTCATAGAAATCTCCTCCAATAATTTTTACAAAAGATTGTGTCTGTAATAAAGTATGAGACGTGGTAAAACTAGTTATTCACAGGGGTGACCTCCTTTTAAACCAATCTCAAAAGAAAATACTGAAATGTACTATATTTTATTTATCACCAAAATCGTCGTGATCGTAGAATAATGTCGGATTTGAAAAAAATCCAAAATTCACTTTTTACCATATTTGGATACTACATTGTCTAAATATTATTGCTACATTAAAAAAAAATTACATGTATTTTAGATTTCAAATTAAGCAGTCGGTAAAGTGACGGATATGATAGATTCCCATAGTAAAATGACGCTTGTGTATTTTTAAAATGGCTGTCCTGTAAAGTTTAATATATGTCAGATCCGTCACTATTCTACGACTACGACGAAATTAGAAACGACAGCAGAAGTATAAAATAAACTGACGGTGAAAAATCGGCCCTAGTATAATTTATTCTTCTCCAAGAAAGAAAAGAGAAAAAAGAAAGAATCTCCAAGAAAGTGTTGAGATAGTTTTTTTTTTCTATTTATAGCACGACACGGCCCCAGACATAAACAGTATTTTTCTTATAAAATTTGATACGTGAAGCAATCATTCGTATAATGTGAACGATGGCAGGAAACCGCCATGACATGTTTATACTCGTACAGCCTGACAGCCATGAAATCCAACATAACATTACATTAATTCAACGCACGCGGATAACGTGTATCCACATGCGAATTCTCGGTTCAAGTTTCGTTCACTTATGTGAATGATTCATTTTATCGTATAAAATGTATCGTATAATAATAATAACTTTTTGATGCATGATTATTGCGGTTTATTACTGCTGAGGTTATATCCGGTTAGTCTCAGGCGCAACGGCTTACGTACGTCGTATTGCACTTAAAGTCATGGGTTCAATTCTCATTTCATCTACAATTTATGCATAATATAATGTGTTTATTTACATAAGTCGTATAACTTATTTAAGTAGTATATTAGTTGTCTAGTACCCACAACATAACTGCTCTGATGCTTACTTCGGGACTTACTAGACAGCGCCGTGTGAATGGTCTCAATATATTTATTTATTTTTAAAATTCCTAATTTATTTGAAATTTAAAATGATCGCTCGATAAGCTTTTATTTTAATAATAAAAGCTTTTATATTGATATACTCGTATCAGAAATAAAAAAGATAAAACTTTATATAAATATAAAACAGAACATATTTTCAATATTTCTGAGAATATGAGCTTTGTCGAGGCTCTTTGACATAAGCTCACACAAGAGAAATATATGCTATTTTACATTTAGTAAATGCAGTTTCGCTTGCTATGTGCATATTAACATATATCTCTCATCTACAATTAGCATAAAATGCCACATTGAACTCACTGAAGATTCATTTGGAATTCATAGAGGGGTATTCAGTAGTATGAAATGAGTAGTTTGAAAGTTTTAATACATTTTGAGCCTAAAGCTACATAAAAGTATAAACTCTACTGTGAATCTAGCCTAAGTGGTTTATAAGATGCATATTGTCAGGTTTCCAATAAGTAGACGAAACGTAACAAGAATCAAAGTTAACATACGCTATATGACTAACGTGACCATTTTCTTTTTCGTACCAAAGCGGGACCCCTACGGAATTTCGTATATAAATAAATAAATAAATATATATATATATATATATATATATATATATATATATATATATATATATATATATATATATATATATATATATATATATATATATATATATATATATATATATATATATATATAGATATAGATATATATATATATATATATATATATATATATATATATATATATATATATATATATATATATATATATATATATATATATATATATATATATATATATATATATATATATAGGATAAGTCAGTGTAAGATGTATATTTAAGTGCAAAATAAAAATTATGGTTTAAAAAATGATTTGAAATAATCTTACCCTCACTGACATCTTAATTCTTACACCAACTTGCCCTAAAAATAATATTCATAAATAATTTCGCAACAAAAAACTACTTTGCTACATCATTTTGCTAATCAGCAAAATTAGAGTTACTTTAGTATGTATTTTGTAATACAATAAGGAGTTGGGATAAGTAAGTATTCGGTAAGTTTCTAATAAACATATGCACAACAGATAAATGAACTATCTTTTTTGTCTATCCCGTTCTCGCATGTCAGTCGCTCGCTCTCGCTTGTTCCTGACTGTCAACCCGCGTCTACGCTGCGCTGCCGTCTTTCGCGATATTAATGTAGGCAAGTAGTTAAGTAGGTATAAAGGTTTATTCGTAAAAGCACGGGGTTGGAGTGCCTTAACGTCCGTAGTCGCTGTCGTTAGTCGTCTGAGACGATGACAGCCTTAGCTTTAAGGAAAAAAAAGGACATTTTTGTTCTCGTTGTGGACAGCGGCACGGACGGCCTGAAAGCGGGACAATCCCGCCCAAAGCGGGACGTATGGTCACGTTATATATGACATAACTTTATGATTGATTTAGATGCAATGAAAATTAAATAAAATAAATATTATGAACAAAAGTACTTAAAAATAAATATGTTATTAGGGTTTTTTTAAAAGCATGTTACAAATTTTTTTGACCACTTGAGGTGACCTCCTGCTATCGGGCCTGATTATGTGTTTGCTGAACTCTAGGTATTAAAAATCCTGTAAATATATATTTATAAATAAATTAAAAAAAATAGTTTCTTTCCTAAGCATAACAAAAATGAATAAAATTATTTTTTATGTCCTTTAAGCGCCTCAATAGCTGTTTTCATCAATTGACAATCGTTATTGAAGAATTTTATCCATGCAAGGGCGGACAAAGAATACTGATCTCTGCGGCCGGGGCCGGCCTGTCATAAAAGGCGATACAATAACGCACCTTAGCTAGGTGGTAGGTCCTCAAGCCCGTCTGGTTGGCGACCACCTTTGGTCTTAAGTATGCCACCATAATAACTTTGTATTGTGTTCCGGCATTAGTGACCCAAGTGCCTGTACCCTTATGAGACAGCAGTGTGTTCGCGATGACACTGGCGTTGCAAATACCCATAGGCGACGGTAACTACTAAATTCTAAGTGGGCCATCAGCCTGTCTGCTATCCTACAGCAATAAAAAAAATTAAATTATATTGGTCTACCTTCAACATAAATTCTAATTAATATTTAAATATATTTTTTGTTAGGGAATATTTATATCATGCGTAAACTCACGTTTATTACGCGTGCTTAAAATCCATAAAATAATAATTTAAATCAAAAGTTAAAACTGAGTCAAGATTTTTTTATGATAAATTTTATGAATTTTCGACGACATATTTAATACAAAGATTATTTTATGAATAATACGGGCATGGTGTTGTAAACCTCGTGCTGTATTATAATTCCTACATGCTCTGATAAGTCCTTGCTTTTGTAATTAAATATTACGTATACTAGGCTGGTCTTTCGGCATGAATATTCCAATAATAAAATAAATAAATTACTATATCGTTATTAAAATATTATAATAATATTCCAATAATAAAATAAATAAATTATTATATCGTTATTAAAATAACTTTCCAGATATTTGTGATATTTAATATCATGTCTGAAAATTTTATAGACGATAGACCCAAATTTGTCTAGACGTCATTAAAGTTATTATAGGCCTACTAGTTGATCCGGTAAACGTTGTTCTGCCATATGAATTAAAAAAGTTGCCTATGATGTTCTCCAAGGTCCAATACATAACTATACCGAAAGTCATCAAAATTGGTTCAGCGGTTAAGGCGTGAAAGCGTAACAAACAAACAAACTTTCGCATTTATAATATTAGGATACATATAAATTGGTTTTACAATACGCGCAGAGGAGATTACAGGAAAACTGGCCTGAAAAAAGAAATAGACGAAAAATATGGCAATATAAATTATAGTCTAAATTCATTTATGTTGCAACATAGAAAAAATAATTGTGACCCAATTCTTTTCGTTGCTACATATGTAGATACAAGTTCGCTCTTAGCTGAATTAGTTTTTGATCAGATCCTCCGTGATCCTATTATAGCGGGTATATGTTTTGTGTTCCATTTGTGGGTTATATAGGTATATTAGATTTAGGATATTACTTAGTATTGTGTAGACTTGCCAGACTATATAAATGTAATTAATATATACGATGAACGATTATGGGAATTGTTTCTTGAAAATGTCTGAAATGGTTTCGTTTAAGTTTCAAGTTGAACTGTAGGTAAACATTTTTTTTCTAATGCTGTAGGGCAGCAGACAGGCTGATGGCCCGTTTAGAATTTAGCAGTTACCGTTGCCTATGGGTGTTTGCAACGCCAGTGGCATCGCGAACAGACTGCTGTCTAATAAGGGTACAGGCACTTGGGTCACTAATGCCGGAACACAATACAAAGTTATTATGGTGGCATACTTAAGACCAAAGGTGGTCGCCATCCATACGGGCTTGAGGCCCTACCACGTAGTTAGAGTGGGTTGTTTTGTCGGTTTTACGACAGGCCGACCCCGGCCGCAGAGGTTAGTATTCTTTCTCCGCCCCTGCATGGATAAAATTATTTGAAATCATCGCATCAATAGAGAACAACGCTTACGATAAACAGATAGATAGATAGATAACACTTTATTGTAAACCAATTTAACAAAAACAATGAAACTTATTAACATAATCAATATGTACTTGACTTACAATGGGCGGCCTTATCGCTACAGAGCGATCTCTTCCAGGCAACCCGGACAGAAGTGGCATTGCTTGTGCAGAGTTAGATCCTATTTCAATAATGTTCAGTGAATATTTTTATTGCAGAGGTACAGCAGACAGGTTGACGGTCCACTTTACAGTAAGCACCTACCGTCGCCTATGGACGTTTACGACGCTAGGGTTACCACGAATACACTGCTGTCATACAGGAACGTGAATCACTAATGCCGGAACACCTGAATGTTATTACTTAAGACCAACGGCGTTTGCCATCCAGACGGATTTGGACTCCTACCACGTAGCCAGGGTGGGTTGTTTTGCCTTTTACGACAAGCCAAACCGGCCGCAGGGATTAGTATTCTTACTCCGCCCCTGTAAGGAGAAAAATAGAATAATAGCCTAACAGAATATGTATTTGTAAGTATGAAAAATTTTGGTTCCAAAATTACTTTCAATATATTTAATAATTCAGCCTTTTGGCATTCAACATCTACTCGCTTAAATTTGAAATGATTCGTTTTAAATTAACTTTTGTTTTTCCCAGTTCCACTCTGTATTATAATTATAGGCCCGCTGTGAAATATTGTTATGAATAAATTTTGGCACGGATTTTTCATAAGTGCCCTTTGATAAAGAAGCAAGTAAATCTTTAATAAACAAAAATTATTAATATTGAACAAGTTAATTAGATTAATTACCCTGTCAAGCTGATAGAAAAAAGAAATCCTAAATGCAATGGAATAATATATGTAGTTAATTATACCTATGTTAGCAGACCCGATAGACATTCTGTACTCACATCTTAAATCCGAAAACTTCAATAAAAATTGTAGTAGATCGATTGATGAATCTAAA
The DNA here is from genome assembly GCA_963693495.1 of Malacosoma neustria. Taxonomy (NCBI): domain Eukaryota; kingdom Metazoa; phylum Arthropoda; class Insecta; order Lepidoptera; family Lasiocampidae; genus Malacosoma; species Malacosoma neustria. The sequence continues at coordinate 3,878,818 of OY856386.1, forward strand.
TCATTCTCGAATCTACTTGAATAAAAAATTTGATCAAAATCGGTCCAGCTGTCTTAGAAGAGTTTAGTCACATTCGCACACACACGCATTCGCGGCAGTCTTCATGTCCGTGACATTGCAGATAAATTGCAGGAGTGTCGGCTCTGCTACGCTCAGCCACGTTTTACGGCAACCGGATGCTTACGTAGGAAACAAATATCTGGCCATGCCACCTCTGCAGGGCCCCGGCAGGAGGGGTAGACCCAAAAAATGCTGGCTTGACGTCGTAAGGGCTGATTGGGATGCTGAAGATCGTGCAAAGTGGAGTAGAAAAGTTGGAAAGCGGACCCCGGGCACCGAAATCAAAGTTTGGGTTGCAACCGGGACATAACGCTGGGATAATGATGAGTTACATACACACGCATAGAATAATAATACATATGTATTTAATTGAAGTTGTTTACTATGAACAGCTGTTTAAATAAGTATGGCACACATTAGTAATATACTCAAACAAAACTGTAATATTTCATTGCGAGCCCACATTTCGCTGCCGACCTTTCATTAGGACATTCCGTGAATAAGCCGCGAGGCCTGCAAATGGGTATGCCACCTAATAAAACCTAATTACTGGCATGTGGTCATGCAAAAGCTATTTATACATTTTATGCCATTTTCGAAAGCTGCGTTCGCGCCTTCTTGCATCGTAGCGATATACGTACGTTTCGGTTGCTGCTCCGTTTTCGCGCTGCCAACCGTAGTCAACGACGCTCCCGTCTTTGCCGGACATTGTGGAGAAATATGGCCGAATTTGTTGCAATTGAAGCCCTTTTTTCCTTGTATCTTTTTCAGACAATCTTCGCTTTTATGACTATTCTCTCCATAGTTATAGCATCTAGCTTTTTCATGACCATTCTTTTGTATTAGTACTTTTCTGTTTTACTTTTCCACAAATAGGTTTTTTGTTCATTTGTGTAATTACTGAGCCAGCCTTGTACTAAAATATTTTTAAAAGACCTCTCGGTTCAAGAGTTTCCTCTAGGTGTTTGTTGTAATTTTCAGGGTTTATGGTGGTGACAGATATATATATATATATATATATATATATATATATATATATATATATATATATATATATATATATATATATATCATCATTTCAGCCGGAAGACGCCCACTGCTGGACAAAGGCCTCCCCCAAAGATCTCCACGATGATCGGTCCTGCGCTGCCCTCATCCAACCTATCCCGGCGATCTTGACCAGATCATCGGTCCATCTTGTGGGGGGCCTACCAACACTGCGTCTTCCGGTACGCGGTCGCCATTCGAGGACTTTTCTGCCCCAACGGCCATCAGTCCTTCGAGCTATGTGCCCAGCCCACTGCCACTTCAGTTTTGCAATCATCCGGGCTATGTCGGTTACTTTGGTTCTCCTGCGAATCTCCTCATTTCTGATTCGATCTCGCAGGGAAACTCCGAGCATAGCCCTCTCCATTGCTCTCTGAGCGACCATGAGCTTTCTCATAAGGCCCATAGTTAGCGACCACGTCTGCGTTCCGTATGTCATCACTGGCAACACACATTGGTTAAAAACCTTCGTCTTGAGACACTGCGGTATATATATATATATATATATATATATATATATATATATATATATATATATATATATATATATATAATATATCACAAAAACGGATTAAAATGGCATTTGTAGATTACGCAGTTATATATCCTTGAACTATATTTCGTATTCAGTGTAAATAGGATGAGAGTAGATTTCAATCAATATCTGAATTGGTTTGCAATATTGCGCTGCATTGAGTGTCAGTTGCTCAATCTATTATGCGAAAGAGACTCCGCTCGTTGTTCCACACTGATAGCATCGATTGATTTAGTTTACTAAACGTAGTTGAAGAAATACTACAAAGTCACCATCAAAGCGTTTCCATTACATCCTTAGCTACAAACTTTCAATTCAAAACTTTGAGAAAATGGCATCTATTTGCGTTAACACTTTTTACCGTGATAAATTAATGTAAAGAAAAGGAACATATTAATTTTATTGAAAATCTCTATGTCGCAATTACTTCGCTCGTCAGAACGCCTTTTTTATCACTGAGGAGTAGCAGACAGGCTGGCGGCTCATTTAATAGTCAGCAGTTACGTCGCCTAAGGACGTTTGCGACCCTAGGAGCTCCGCGAACATATAGAAACCTAGTATAGAAACCTAGGTTACTAATTCTGGAACACAGCAGAAGGTTATTATGAGGCATACTTATACACCAAGGGTGGTTGCCATCCAGACGGGCTTGGACCCCTACCATGTAGCCAGGATTGTTTCGTCACCTTTTACGACTGGCCGATCCCGGCTGTAGAGATAATTATCGTATTCTTACTCCGTCTCTGTACGGAGAAAGCCTGTGAGGGTTGAGTTTAAATGTTTATGCATAACGTATTTATTTACAAAAGAAAAGTATATAATACCACTTGTCTATTATCCATAACACAAATTTTTCTGTACGCTAATGGCCTTTTCTTCTATTTTTTTTACTCCAGAAGTTACGTTTTAATGCAAATGACAATCTTCCATTCGTATTACATTTCAACAACATCAAATTAGGACTACGTTTCAAATTGGCCTGTCTCAGGCGCTTCTATAAGTCCGTTATAAACTTTTATATTTTATAAACTTTTTCAGGAGTTTTTAACTTCTTGTTTTACAAACGTTTTACTTTGAAAAGCCACTTCGCAGGCCGAATACTATTCAATATTGGCACAGGGCTTTTTTTAACAGCTGATTATTTTTCTAATGTAGGTAGAACTTTGTCAGTTTTTTAAGTTTTTACCGGTTCTTTATTCTATTTTTTATAATTTTTGCCATTGTGCTATTTATTTTATATTTTATTTCCAATACATTTTCCTTACCTCTTTCTTCTATTTACTATTTTTTTTATTTATTTGACTGTTTTTATCTACATTATTTTAACCTCATATTTATTATATTACTAATTTTATTTTTATATAATTCTATTAGCCACTTGGCACTCTGTGTTTACTTTACAATATTGATTACAGATATTATTTTTCCTTTAGTGGTACTTATTTTTACTTGCATAATATGAATATATGACCATATTTAATTTGTTTTTGTTAAGCTAACATTTTTATAACATTCACGTAGAAGCTCTAAATTCATCTCATCACCAGCTCCGCAATAGTTTTTTCAGTGAGCTTAGTCGATGGTTGGATATCCAGGTCTGTCTCAATAATACTGTATGTCATAGTGTTTTGGCTCCGATAATATCCCTTTGCCTATTTGGGTCATTATATTTTCGTGAAACTTCTTCATGAAAAAGAGCTACATAAGGTTAGTTGACAATAAAATTTTGCGAATGTTACGCAAAGCAATACTAACAAAGCCTTGAAACTAAATCCTGACTCATTATTTGCGTGATTGTTGTCGGATATTGATAGAGCAACTTCCAAACAAACATCAAAGCGGGTTCATGTATTGCGAATTCAATGAAAATGTATATATTTGTTCCAAGGTTTTCGGTGCATCAAAGTGTATAAAGCTGTAGAGGGACTGAAATTACATAAAAAGAGAGTAGCACGTGTCTCCGTAGCGCTATCGGATGATAAACGAAAGGTTGTAGTATAAAGTACACTGTAGAATATTTTAGTTGATTTAGTCTATGGTATGCAATTACACATACTTGCACTGTCTCGTGTGACGTCTATATTAAAGATGTCACTGTCACTGTCAAGACATGAAAGCAACAGGCAATTATGGACGACATACAGATATATATATAGCGGCGAGGGAGATACGTGGATATTGCCGAGTTAGTGAGGCATCCATTGGAACAGGAATTGGAACTCATCGAGGGGGCATTTTTACTTAACTACATCATTAATATTTTTTAATATTCATAGCGGAAGACGGCTTTTGTTTAATTTTAGAATATATTTTTTAAATATTAGTAGCAAAAAAGCATACAATGTTGTGTTCAAGTATACCTTCCACGTTTTCGTTACAAATTCCGGTCGCTTGCTTTTTCTATTTAGTATTTTCAAGTCTAGGTACAATTCTTGGTATTTTCTGGGTAAAGTGCTACTAAATAAGTATTGGAGCTGTCGTGAGTGGCAAAGGTAATTTGGGACTTACAGGAAAGGCATTACCAACTAAGTTGCCTTACTTCAGGATTTCTCTACAATTCGTTCATTCTTATTGCTTGCAGCACGCAATTAACATGTTGCATTACATTAATACGCAATTAACATGTTGTCGTAATCCGCGACCGTATCAACGAAGGCGTCTGAAACTGGTTTTTAATATAACGACATAGGAGCTGAGGGAGTTTCCGCGAACCTTACATGTTACTACACATATCCACTGCATATTGACGACCTCTGTGGAGTAACAGATAACGCACTTCAGTACGCTTACGTAGGTAGGTCACGAGTTCGATTTCCGTCTAGAGTCTGGATGTTTATGTATAATATGTATTTATTTACAAAAAAAGTATATAAGTAGTATCTCAGTTGTCTAGTACCCATAACATAGTGCTATGCTACTTAGTTTGGAACTAGATGGCGCTGTGTGAGTTTCATTCTATTCTGGCATTCTTCACCTATCACTTCACAAACCTCATATCATGCATCACACATTCTTTCCATCGCTTTTTAGGTTTACCTCTGCCCTAATACCGATCTATTTTCAGGTTCAACATTTTTCTAGTAATGTGGTCAGCCTCTCTTCTCATTACATGATCGTACTATGCCATATTATTATTTATTATTATTATATTCATCTCTCTGACACATAGCTTCTGTTTGTGTTGTTCTAGCGCCGGATACTTTTTACAGCCGTATCAGAGGCCTAATAATGATCGTACCGTTGATACACGATAAATAGGTAATATTAATAAAATACGTTAATTCCAATTTGTTGATGGGTTTTCAGTATCAAATGGCCATTATTTTTTAACACGCTTTTATTAGCTTCATACGTATATTAATATAAGCCTATGTAACGGAAACTTTGAACACGATTTTGACCCCCCTCAAAACGTCGGATTAACTCGAAATTTGGCATACTTATCAAGGACCGATGACAATGCAATCATTTGTATAGTTTGTCTAACTAGCATCCTCAGGATTAATTAATTTTCAGATCAGTTCTCATCCGATCACCGAAGTTGAGCAGCGTTGGGCGCGGTCAGTACTTAGGTAGGTGACCGCCTGGGAACACCGTGTGACGTTGGCTTTTTGCCCTTTTTTACACGATTTATATTAACTTGGCTTGTAGGTACTATTTATATTTCGGGAATAGCAAATAATAACAAACATTTTAAATGAAAATGGTTTATTGTTTTTCGAAATATTCCCCTTGATGACCAATACACTTTTGCATTCGTTCAAACCATGTGTCATAGCAGTTTTTCATTCCTCTTGAGACATCTCCAAAACATGGTTTTTGAGCGCTTCAACTGCTTCTTCGGCGGTCGTAAATCGTTGACCACGCAGTTTACCTTTGATATTCGGGAACAAGAAGAAGTTATTGGGTGCCAAATCAGGATTGTACGGAGATGAGTCATCAATACGATGTTATGACTGCTCAAAAATTCACGTGTCTGATGAAATGTGTGAGAGCTCGCGTTGTCATGATGGAGAATGATTCGTCTTTGGAGGTTAGGTTTACGAAGTTCTCCGAAGACTTCCGGCAAACAAATGGTCGTGTATCACTCAGAATTGAACGTACTACGTTGTTCAAGCGGAATAATGGCCGCATGGCCCATTCGGCTGAAGAAACAGGCAACCATTTGCTTCGCTGTGCTTCTTCCACGAACAACTTTTATTGGATTTAGCTCGTCTTGGAATACCCACACGGTTGATTGCTATTTTGTTTCTGGCTCCTACGCATATATCCATGATTCGTCACCTGTCACAATTTTACACACGTCTTTCGAAGCACTTCGGTCGAACTTTTTAATCATTTCCTTCTGCCACTTGACGTGAGCCTTTTTTTGAGTGATTGATAAATTATGGGGTATCCAACGAGAACAAATTTTTTTTACAACTAAGTGTTCATGCAAACTCGAATATATTGAAGTGGAACTAATGTGCAAGGATGCCTCTATCTCACAATGTGTCTTAATATGACGATCTTGCATTATCAGTTCACGCACTGCATCGATGTTTTGTGGCACAACAACCGATTTTGGACGACCTTCACGGAATTCGTCGGTGACTGAACTACGACCACGATTGAATTCGCTATACCAGCGATATACTGTGATTTTTGATAGTGCTTTATCGCCATACAAAGAACTGAGCTCATCGACACATTCTTGTTGAGATAATCCATGTCGAAAGTTGTGAAAAATAATTCAAGGAAAACCTTCTCATGACATTATTTTTTGGTCAAATTGATTTTCTTAACTTACTGTAAACAAAACAAATAGCACTTGTACATCAAAACGCTGTGAGTACGTTTATGCTAAAAAATGTCAATCTTTATTATGGTGTTGCCAGATTTTAGATATTGACATTAGTGTTGTCAGTTCCCGAAATATAAATTACCCTATGTACGTAACTGGATTTTCATACTCGACTTTTACCCAATTTGAACAATCAAAACGATTCAAAATTCTGCTGAAATGTTCCATCCAGAACTATCTGACGTTTAATTAGTAACATTGCTAGAAAATGGCGTTAAATTAATAATAACACTGCCAGAAGATAGCGTTAAATTAATAAAAACATTTGCGGATTGGGAATTCACTACAAACAAATTATATTTTATAGTTAGTCAAACTAAAAAGTTAAAAATAAATTATAGTTTAAAAAACTAATAGACACGCTTTTTATAATTAATCAAACTAAAAAGAAAAAATAATAATTGTTAACATAAGAATAAAATTACCGACGAGAAAATTAATGTTACTGTTCTAAAAACCGTGGGGTGCTCGATATCAATCATTATAATTTTTTTATTAGTTTCTTAACACATAACGACATCAGTATTTAGATTTTATTGATTATTTTACGACATAAATTTTTCATTTATTACTTTACCATACAAATATGTACCTTAAGTTGTATGTTATTAGGTGTATATTGTAATGATAGTAATTTTTATGAACTGTAAATGTTTTCAGTGTAATGAACTAAACCCGTCATTAGGTAAATGTTAATAGTATATTCGATTGTAATATAAGGACCATTAGGTGCTTTTATTGGCGATGATAGTGTTATGAAGTCTGATTAGAATTGCAAGGTAGCGTTTATTTTACATTTTTTTTTATTGCTGTAGGACAGCAGACAGGTTGGCGGCCCGCTTAGAATTTAGCAGTTACGGTCGCCTATGGGCATTTTCAACGCCAGTGGCATCACGAACACGCTGCTGTCCCATAAGGGTACAGGAACTTGGGTCACTAATGCCGGAACACAACATAAGGTTATTATGGCAGCATACTTAAGACTAAAGGTGATCGCCATCCAGACGGGCTTGGGGCCCTACCACGCAACTAGGGTGGGCTGTCTTGTCGCATTTTACGACAGGCCGACCCCGTCTGCAGAGTTTAGTATTCTTTCTCCGCCCCTGCACGGATAGCATTGTATTTATAGGATTTTACAGCGTTGCGACTGTGACCTGTAACTAGTACTATTCTTTACTTGCGCCCTGCTCACCTCTGCGTGAGGAAGAAAACTCCGGTGATGATGAAGTTGACCCTTCTTTGAAGAGCCTGCAAAAGCGGACTAGCGCCAGTCGGGGCCGCCGTCTGATTAGTCCGTCGCGTCCCGTAGCCTCGTCACTTAAGGCATGTGAAGGAACGCCGGGGTGGTTTAAGTGGATACATCAGTGGCATGCGTCTCCCAGCCTAGAGAAGGAGCTACAGGCACATTGCACGGAAGTCCTACACCCCGCCGCACGTTCTCACGCACCGGGTTGTACGTCATGCATTTCCATCTCCCAGAAAGAAGTACTACTCTTTACTCCAGATTTTTGATGTACGCCCATTTCGGGCCAGCATAATTCTAAGTGACGGTCTAGCCAGCGATATAGCTTATACGCTACGTCAACATTTCTCTTCCAGAAAAAAATCTAACTTCCTAATGAGGTTACGACTAGTCAACTACTATTGAAAGTAACAGACCAGCACGCGCGTATACACGCACTCATAGATATATCGAATTCCATAATTAAAATATATTTCAAGCATTTTCTTTCGCTTTATTCTGAAATGACATCATACGGTTAATTTTTGGTTTGTCCTAAGTAATATTTGTATTAAATTACGAAGTAATAAATCCCGCAGCTTACGGTTGCGAACAAAGCTAAATCCAGCTTACAAGACCCTTTTGTGAAAGACTAATCACTTTTTAATCCACTGTGATATTTTTATTTATTTAATGTGTGTGTATGTTTATTGCGGAAATTTATAGATTTGGAAATTTTGATTTATATATATAAATTAAATTGTCCAAATATAAATTTTATGCTTACGAAACTCTATACGATATATTTAATTAACATTTTTATAATGTTAGCTTTTGTACTTTTTGATATTAGATACGCTAAATTTTATTTTAACGACTTTCCATTAGACCACTGTTAATATATATTGTTACAAGGAGTAACTTGGATCAACCCCTTGATTTTGGAAATTAATTGGGATGCTGCGCAAATTAGCTAAAGCCACGGGTAATAGAAGTATAGTATCTTAGCAATATTTCTAGTTATTCCTAAAATTTCACTTTGAATTCTGGAAATCCTACATAAAGACGAATCTACGAAGTTGATATTAATTTATCCGTAAAATAAGGTTTGCCATCTAACGCGGTAATGAAGGCAGCGTTTTGGGAACGTTTTCGCCTGAAAGCGATCTGGTATCAATATATTATTTATAGTTTTCGATTTGTTTGCAATATAGTGTGTTTGTGACATTAAATCAAGTATATTTATTGTGTTATTATTCATATTTTATATCAGATTGTTATGTCAATATTTCGTTGATTTATAAGTTAAAAATAAAAGTGTCCGAAAAGTTAATACCTTGCTGTCCTTCAATATCCAGTTAGAAAATGATGGATGGAGTAAATATTGAATTCGACTATAAGGATCGAGTCACACCGAAATGGCAGCGGCCGTAAGCGGCGCGGCGAGCACTTTCAGTGTGAAATAATTTTAAACCTTATCTACATAATTAAAAGATCAGTATCGCGGTGCCTCGAGCGGCCTTGTGTCGCCGCTGGCAGCCGCGGGCGGGTGGCGGCTGCGTCGCGACCTTTTCAAGCGATACTGATCTTTTAAATAAGTAGAGGTTTAAAATTGTTTCACACTGAAAGTGCTCGCCGCGCCGCTGCCGCCTGCTGCCATTCCGGTGTGACTCAACCCTAAGGCTCTAAGACTAGTATTGACAGAGATAGCATGAGCAGAAATTCTCATCTAGTTAATTAATTCTGGTAACCACTGACCAGACCGTACATACATAGTTTTAACAAATTAAAATTAATTTTGTTCCAGCTGCCAGCCACTGGATTAGGAGGCGGGAAACTTTAAGACTAAAGAGGGAACAGAACCGAAACCGTCATAAAAATAGGACAAAGCGACAAGTTGGTAAGTTACCTAGTAATACTAGTACCTACTAGTACATTTTAAAGCATCATCCGATATATCTGCTAGTTGCAAGATCTTCTCAGTTAGACCCAAAGGGTGGGGTCTGATTTTGATGGATAGGACAGCCCTTAGCCCATCTGATTGCGGCGTTACAACAACTATCTGATCTCACTACAGGCCTATATAATATTTAGTTTTATATTTCTCTTTACTTCACTTTTAATCGTATTTATCTTATTATTTGATTTTTGATTAGTTGATAATCATAATTTTGTAACTGTCAATTTGCACGGTTCACTTGATAACAATTTTTTTTTCTATTGAGTATTATAACGACATACAAAAATAAATAAGCGGGATAATAATTGGGGGAAAAAGATTAGTCACTTGAATTGTATATTGAAAGTATAGTTATGGTAATCTAGTCTATATCGCTTAGATTGTTCTGGATTTACGAGTTAACAGGACGTAATATAGCCATTGAGTGCTCTTTAAAAATAAAACATTTTACGTTGTAGGATAATCAGTACATTAGCTTAACATATGATAAATAAAATATTTGCATTATTTTTAGATAATATGTAAGTGTTCACTAATTGAGATGTACCTTATATATACTAAACTATGTAGAGTCTATGGTATATATATATACCACAGACAGTGCAATAATATACTTCTCAACAAAGAAATCGAAACACTACTGCAAGTATTATTCAGGCTGCATTTAAATGAAAAAGAAGATTGATATCATTATAAAAATACGCCAATAAATAGCTGGCTGTTTATTCTACACAATGGAGTACCAGAATACCAAATTTGAATTTAAATTTTTAAAATTTTTATCCTAAATGAATGTAGAGATTGTTTATAATGTGTATTCCGTCGGAATTTCTGCACTTAATCACATTTATTTTACATAAATTCTCGTATTTTTAAAAATAAATCACCACTTTAACTCTACTAAACTGCAGTACCGCCTCCATGAGGTTCAAGGATTGACTGTAAGCGATTCTACAATAAAAAATATTGGCGGAGCGTGGCATGATACCTCATAAACCAGCTAATGGCCCAAAATTGACGATAGACGGTGGTCTACGGTCTACGGTGGTAGAGCGCACCTGAACTTCGCACTTGAGCACTTAATTTGGTCATACCTTCAATGGATTTTCTTTTCTGATGAGAGTAAGATCATGCTGTATGGTAATGACGGAAAAAAGAAGGTGTATCGAAGAGAGGGAGAGCGTTTTACACAGTGCTGCATTGAAGAAAGAGTCAGTTACGGTGGCGGATCATGGACGGTTTGGAAAAATTGAACTTGCGTTTGTACGTGCACCTCGGTTACCGTCATTAAATGGGTCACGTTAGATCGAAGAGTGTTTAGAACCTCATGTGGTATCCTACACTTATTTTATTAGCGGAGAATTCATTTTTATGTAGAACAATGCTCATACCGCAATACTTGTGCAAAGTCGATATTGCGGTTATGGGCTGGTCAGCAAGAAGCCTGGATATGAATTCCATAGAACACCTATGGGATGAGTTGAAGAGACGAGTCAGAGCGAGAGATCCTGCTCCGGAGACGCTTGGCCAGCTTAAAACAGCTATACAAGAAGAGTGGGATAACATCCCAAAACACAACATTGTGACGCTTCTCCTTTCCATGAGGAACCGCATGGAAGCAGTAAATAAGAACCAGGGGAGGACATACGAGATATAGAATAAACTATTTTAAACATTTTTCTGTTTTACATCTTTGTTTCTAACATTTAACAATTATTTCTTAAAGGGTAAAAACACACCTATTGAACAAAACACAATAGCTAATAAAATTTAATTTTAACTTGACATATTAATATTCGTTAAATGATGCTTTACAATATCCACAATTAACTGGCTTTATTTATGTTATTGGTTAAATGTAAAAAAATTAACTCATTCAAAACCAGACTTTAGGAGTGTTTTGATTTTTTTGATGAGAAGTGTTTATAATATTATCATTATTTGTTATAGCTATATGATTATTATTGATATAATTCGTCATTACGAATGTGACTTTGACAAAACCATCCAAATTCACACAGAAGAATCTTCAGTAAAAGTTATGAGAAACATGTATTTTAGTTTAGTATCACATAGTACAAAAATGTTGAGTAATCAGCATCACAAAGTCATCCAAAGAACTCGCAATTTACATAATACGGCACGCAAGTATCAATGACCTCTCCATCGGTACCGCAAAAAACTGGTTCAATGACCTAGTACGAGGCAGAGGACGGTGGTCATTGCATCTGTGCGAGCGAATACGCACTACTCACTTACGATATTTACACGGGAGTGACAGACACAGGTGTATGATTGAATTAGTGACGAAATTTTCCTTGGAATGAAATATTTTATGGTGAAATTTTGACATACAATTTTTTTTTGGAACAATGGGTTCCTTAAATGATGTTTAGTGTGTAAAAAAATTTGGACGGTTTTGTTAAAGTCACCCTGTATTAATACAATAATTATATTTATGCAAAGCTTGCAAACTTTTTCTGTAGACTATAGTCTTAAGTTAAAGTAACCAATTTCAATCTTATACCTTCCTTAAAAGGCAACTCAAATATAATAAAACTATGCAAATGGGTGAAAAATTACACAGACATATATTAGAACGTTTTTTATCGTAGAAATTAATGTAAAATAAAACAAAGATCGCGTCTAAAGAGTGTCATAAAGCAGATTTTATGCTAAACCGGTCCGTTTCCTTTGCAAAACACCTGAATCATCAATTTACTGACAAAGAAGGGTCATAAATTATGAATTTTATGAGTATTGTGTTCAAGAAACAATAAGATTGAAGTATCATGAAAATTTGGGTGTTAAAATTTACTAAATTTAAATTTATACTTATAAATCTCTGATTCAAAGCTTATCTCCGCTATCATCATAATTAATATAGTGTTGTTTCATATGCGCTCTACCACTCACCACTCACCGAATATTTAAGTAATGGCCAACCATTACTTAAATGTTCAAGCTGTAAAATCAGGACCCGCTTAATTTGGGTACTATATTTAAATAAGAGCCAGCCGAAAAATACAGTACCGTAGTGTAGTAGCAATTATTTAACCAGTATTCCAAAGCCAAGCCAATGACCGTAGAATTCATTTTAAATAAACGGCGAGATTTTTTTAAAATATACAGTGACAATTAACACAGCGCCTTCTAGGTTCAAAATAAGCAGCAACTGACTACTTATATGCTTTTTTCGTAAATAACTAAATATTATACATAAATACTGACTCTCGGGACAGAAATCAGATCCGTGCTCCCGCAGGCATTCTAACATGCGGAAACCTTTTTTTTTGGTCTCGGGGAAAAACCCTCTCTTGACGGGTTCCCCCGGCCCGGGGGGACCGAGGGATATGTGGGACTCCGTGAAAGATGTTCGGCCATCCGACTACCCACTAAAAAACCCCGCTGTTCTCCTATCGCTTACGCCCGGGCCTACGGAAATGTGGCCTGCCGATCTCGTGGCCCGGGCCAGCGCCGGCCCGCCCTTTCTCAAGGCGGGCCTCTTCTAAAGTGTTGCCGCCAGGGGGTCAGGGTTTCATCCCCCCGGCGCTCTCCTGTTGACTCAAGGAGTTGAGGAGGGCCGCGGAACAGCACGCGGCCCTCTCCCTCACGGCAATAGTGCGGGCGGCGGATCCTCCCCCGAGGGGCCGCCCGCGGCCGCTTTCTACGGCAGCCGGAGGTCGTTGCTTGCCCTCCGGCGCCGACGACGTGGCCTGCGTTGGCGGGAGTTGACTCCCGCTCCCGCCCCGCCGTCTCCTTTGCGGACATTACTGCTTCGCAAAAGGAGGCGACGGCCGTCCATCCAAGATCGCCCCCGACCATGGACAGAACCAGGGCCGAGAGCGACAGGTCGGTGGCCAATTCCGGACGGGACTCGCACCCCCGTCGCGTGCTGGTTAGGCGTGGGTAAGACTACCAGGGGACACTCCAAAAAAACTAGGGAGTCGCCTAACGCTGCAGCCGGCCCAGCAAGACCAACCGACAGCGAGGATGCGATTCCCACCCCGGGAACACTCTCCGTGCAGGCGCAGTCGAAATAGGCATGGTTTCAACTACCAAATCAGGGCCCGGGACAGAACCCGGGACCCCAATCAGTATTCGCAACCATCCCACCGGGGACCACGCCACGAACAGAGAGCGAAGTTGGAAAGGATGTAGGAGGTAAACGGGAAGAAAGGTAGGACTCTGTCGCCTCGGACGGAGAGGGGAGTGAGGCGACGGATGCTCGGGCACCTCGGGTACGCACACCCGTGCACTCCTCGGACAGAGGAGCCCTCCTGAGGGGAACATGCGGAAACCTTAGCGGCACCTAAAACAACACAACTTGCCGTTTATAATATTGTACGAGTGTTTTAATGATTTCAAATGTTTCTCTTAAATAAAACTTTCCTATTTGTTTTATGCAATAATAAAATGCTGCAAGTCTAGATGATGTTACAAAGATGATACTGAATATAGAAATCTTCTTTCGTTCCTTCTATAAAAGTTTTAAATTTTTAAACTTTTATAGTTGCTATGTTTAACAAATATGAAACTTTTTAACATTTTCTTTCGTACAGGGGCGGTTTAAGAATAGACTACGAGTGGGGGCGGCCTGTCTTAAAAAACGACTAAATAACCCTAGATGGTTGGGCTTAAAGACCTAGCCGCTACAATAACCTTGTGTTGTTTCGACATAAGTCATTCAGGTTCCAGTTTCAAACGGACAGCGACGTGTTAGCGATGACTCTAGCGTTGCAAACATCCATAGGCGACAGTAACTGCTTACTTAATTGAGTCGTCAGCCTATCTTCTTTTGGTGACACGGGGGGTCATCATTTAGGTTATAAATGAAACACCAGCAGATGGTTACTGAATACTGACTGAATAGGTATTGAATATTTATTACGAAATTCGTGCTCATTTTATATGATTTGGTTAGGGTTAGCCGACCAATCAAAAGCGTTAAAAATGTAAACATATTGATACCCGAGTGTAGTTCCAAGAAATGCCTGACGGTTTGATTTGTGTTGGTACACGAGACTAGTTCCAAGAAATTGCTTGAGGCCTCGTCCCGCGCAGCCGCCTCCTTCCGCAGGCGATGTAAATACACGGGTTCGCGGATCGCGGCATGCTCCCGTCATTCCTGGCTATAATATCGCGCTGTGTTTATGTGGTCGCGCCATCGATCTATGTACGCAGCGCTCGTATTTGTTATCTGCCGCCGACAGATCCTTGATGATATTATTGTCGTCGCCCGAAGCCTCTTCCGAGAAATGTAATGCAGTTGGGGTGATGCTTCGAGGTGCGACGTGGCCGACATTGATGTAACAAAACATTTCTTTTCAGAGTTAATCCTTTTTTCTGTTTCTTATAACTGTTATACGGTGGCTATACTCTGTTCAACACCAATAAAAATACTAATAATCTTTAATTGTCCGTAGTACGTAAGATAATTTTTATTTTAATAAAAGAATAATAATTAATAATCATGTTTTTAGAATTTTTACTATGTTTTCACAAAAACTACAAGATACTCTTCATAGTTAAATATTTTTATTAAAAAAAACTCACATATTACCTTTTTGGTAGCTATATAACTATAGCTAGCTCAAAACATATAAAATAAGGAAAGAAAAAGTATTTGTAACAAAATTGCAAACATATGATATCTTGGTACCGAAATATTGCGAAATGAGCCATGCTATGTGGATATCATTTTTTTCCACATAAAATTTATGAACTGGTAACATTTTCTTATCTGTATTTGTAACGCTTTTCTGAGTAGATCTGGAAAGGAGATATATAAAAGTATACAAACAAATTTTAAAAAATGAAGACTTTATAAGGTTTTGGTCATTGATATTAAATGACACTGACATTTATCAATCCACAAAAAAAAACTCATTATGGCGAAAATCAGATACAACGACGTTGGTACCAATTTTTGAAGAATAGGACTGTTATACACTTTGATTGAAAATGTGTACTATATTGTGTTGCTTTTCTCCGTGCAGAGGCGGAGTAAGAATACACGCTCCTGCGGCCAAGGTCGGCCTGTCATAAAAGGCGACAAAACAGCCCTAGCTACGTGGTAGGGCTCCGAGCCCGTCTGGATGGCAATTACCCTTGGTCTTAAGTATCTCGCCGTACTAACCCTGTGTTGTGTTCCGGCATTAGTGACCCAGGTTCCTGCACCTCTATAGGATAGCAGCGTGTTCGCGGTGCCTCCAAACATATATAGGCGACGGTAGCTGCTCACTATTAAGCGGTCCGTCAGCCTGTCTGCTGTCCCTGACTCCGGCTCCAGCGCCCGCACTGCACGGACGTGTACACGCCCGCGCACGCTATCGAGCCCCCCACACCGCACCTCGCCGCACTCGCCGCATCGAACGGACAGCCGCCGCACCTGGGCCTATTGTTCAGTGAGCCAGTGTGACTCATTGCTCAGTTACGCACAGTGCCGGCGCGTTCCCACGCTACAGTGCATTGTTTCGCCAAACGGGTGGACACAATTACGTTGCGAGTTTAAATTGCAACCTAATTGCGATCTGCCTTAAAGGTTGCTTTTGGTCATACAGTTTGTAAATCCACGCGAGTGGTCAGCCAAGGGATACCCAGCGGTGCTAACGCACTTGGCTGAGGCGTGCCCCGAGCGCCTGCCGTTCCCCTTCAGGGAAAGGCAAACTCGGACGGGTCTGGACCACCCGGCCTTGGGGGGACCCCTAGTCGGGCCCAGATATCGCCCAATCTCCACCCTACCCATCCCTCCTTCCATTCTTTGGGGCTGATTTTCCCCCAAAGCAGATAGGGACCCTTCGCACATTAAGATTGGCGAAGGTCTACACAGCTTAGGGCTCACGATAGGACGCACCCCCTGCCTACCCCGGCAGAGGGACTTTTTACACACTCGGACACATCCCCGGGCTGTCCCGCCTGAGGATGAACACGAGTAGGGACACCCCCTTCACCCCGACCCTGGCCGAATTCCTAAAATTCGTCCAGGGGACCAGCCCTGAAACATTAAAAGGCCTGAACGGCCACATCGCGGCTTTCTACGGAAAGCACCTTCGGCCGCAACCCAAGCCCGCCTCCGCCGCACCCGCACCCCGCGTATCAGTTAATGCGCCCACCCCACCACTCGCGCCGCCAGCCCCCGCCGCAACCGCGCCCCGCAATCCAACGGGACCTGCCGCGTCACCTGCCGCGCCCCCCCCTCCGACCGCGCCCGCGCCCCGTAAGCCCGCCGCGTCGCCAGCACCCGCTGCACCCGCGCCCCGCAAGCAACCGCGCGCCGCCGTTCCCTCCACCTCCCGCGGACCTGATCTCACTGCGTCTCTTCTCCCCGCCGACTCCGTCCTCAACGGAACGGCACACTCCCTCGCGGCTCTAATGAGCCCCTTCGCGTCAAATGCTCCGGCTTCCCCGGTAGAAAAGGGCCCCGAGGCCCAACTAACGCGCGCCACAAAGTCGGCATCTGGGTCTGAGAGCGACACGGACTCGTCCGAGTCGTCCTCGGACATGGAGGTCGACCCAAAAGTGGACTCGGAGGGCTTCCGAGTCCACACTAACAAAAGGAGGCGCAAGGCCCCCTCGTCAACCTCAGGCTCCGATGCTGCGCCGGCCAGCAAGGAGCCGCGTCAGGCGGAGCTGACGGCCCCGTTACCGCGTCGCGTACGCCCCCCTCCTCCCCTCATCATCAGAGATAAGCATCTCTGGAGGGATGTTCACGCGGCCCTCCCGCGTAACTCAATTCATCTCGTGGAAGCACGAGATATCTATCACGGTATCAGGGTGACCGTAAAGTCACCTGAAGACCACCGCGCCCTCACGCGTTACCTTCTAGAGCACCGTATAGGCTACTATACGTATGCTCTGGAAGACGAGAAGAGACTCCGCGTAGTCATCCGCGGACTCCCTAAGGAGGTCGAAACCTCCGAGATACTGGAGGATCTCCGCGCGCAAGGCCTCCCGATCCACGAGGTGCACCGAATGCACCGAGGAAACTCGCGGGAGCCATATAATATGGTACTCGCGGTCCTTGACCTCTCCAAAGAGGGCAAGGAAATTTTTAATGTCAAATCGGTGTGCGGGCTCTCGAAGCTTATCTTCGAGAACCCACATAACAAATCATCCCAAAGGCAGTGCCATCGCTGCCAATTATACGGGCACTCGGCACGCAACTGCCAGTCCCGGCCGAGGTGCGTCAAGTGCCTCGGTGACCACGGAACCTCGGAGTGCAACCGCACCCGAGAATCCTCCGACCCACCGGCCTGCGTCCTATGCGGGAAGACTGGGCATCCCGCGAACTACCGCGGGTGCTCGGCCGCCCCAAAAACCAAGCCCAAGGGCAAACCCATAAAGGGCAAACGCCCAGCCGCCGTCAAAGCGGCCGCCCCCAAACCGGTCTATGTGCCGGCACCTGCTCCGGCTTTCAACGCCTGGACAGGGTTCCCGGCTCTCCGGAACCCCCGGCAGCCCGTCGCAGGCTTCTCAGAGAAGCCTGCCCCTAAACCGGCATCAGCTGCACCCGCCGCAGCACCGGTCACCACGTCCCCTTCCGTGGCGGAGGACATCGCGCTTGCGACCAAGTTCGCGACGTCCCTCCCATTTGACCTTCAAGAGGTACGCACCTTAGCGCAAAAGCTAAGGCAAGCGTCGTCGCTAAAGGACCAGCTAATCTTAGCCATGGAACATGGCGAGTTGCTGGAAATCCTAAGCCATAGGGCAACCCATTAATCACAAATGGATTGCACACGTAGGGAAAAACCCCGCTCTCTGACTCTGGCGACTTACAACGCCAACGGCCTACGTGGCCAACGAGAGTTGGTTCACGAGTTCCTGAAGGAAGAAAAAATAGATATTCTTCTCGTGCAGGAGACCCTTCTCAAGCCCAGTACTGGCGATCCTAGGATCGCCAACTACAACATCATCCGTAATGACAGGCGATCCGCCCCTGGGGGCGGCACGCTTATCTACTACAAGAGGTCGCTGCACTGCACCCCAGTAAATACGCCTCCGTTAGAAAATCTCGAAGTTTCTGCCTGCAGATTAGCGATGACAGGCCATCAGCCCATAGTCATCGTCTGCGCATATCTCTCCTGCAACCGCCCGCTACCTCAAGCAGAGCTTGCATCCCTCTTCAGTCTAGGCCCTTCGGTTATCATCGCGGGTGACCTAAACTGTAAACACACCAGCTGGAACTGTTCCACATCCAACACTAACGGAAGAGCTCTACTCCGTCACTCTGACGAATTGCTTTTCGGCATCCTATCCCCCATTACGCCCACCCGGTACCCGTATAATCGGGCCACCGGAGGCACCCCCAACGTTCTCGATCTGGCGCTACTGAAGGGCGTTTCCCTCCAGTTCCGCTCAATCGAGTCCCTAGATGACATCGACTCGGATCACCGCCCGGTCGTCCTTAAACTAGGCCCTCCACCCGACCAGACGCCTCAGACCAAGTCAATCACCGACTGGTCCAGGGTCAGGGACTTACTCCAACATGGAGGATTCGATGACCCTGAGCAGGCTTCAACCCCTATTAGGACCCTTCAGGACACGGAAGGGGCGATCGAAACCCTCACCGGCCACCTCCAAACCGTCGTTCGGGAGTCCACTCGGCAAGTTCCGTACGAGGACGGCCGATTGGCACTCCCGAGGGACGCGAGAGAGCTGCTGAGGAGGAAAAGAGCCGCCGCCCGAGCCTACGACAGCTTCCCATCAGAAGAGAACCGAGTCGCCTTTCGTTCACTTCATCGGGAAGTGAAAGCCCGCATTCAGGAACTCAGGAACCAACGCTGGGAGAGCCTGCTCTCGGAGATCTCCCCAACGCACCAGGCATACTGGAGGTTGGCGAGGTCACTGAGAGCGGAATCCCTCTCGACCATGCCACCTCTCGAAAAACCCGACAACACTGTCGCGTTTGACGACGACGAAAAGGCTGAGTGTCTCGCCGAGAGCCTCAAGGAGCAATGCTCCCCCAATACCGCGCACGTCGACCCGGCCCACCTGCGCGAGGTGGACGCCGAGGTCGAACGGAGATCCTCTCTTCCCGCGGAAGACTCACTCGAGCCTGTCACGGTAAAAGAGGTACAGGACCTAATAAAAGGCCTCAAGCCCCGGAAAGCTCCCGGGGCCGACGGCATCCCCAACAAGCTGCTCAAGCTACTCCCGATACATCTGTTGATGATTCTGGTAGGCATCTTCAATGCCGCCATAGATAACTGCTCCTTTCCCTCCGCCTGGAAGGAAGCCGACGTCATCGGCATCCGGAAACCAGGAAAGCCCGCTGCGAAACCTAGCAGCTACCGTCCGATCAGCTTGCTCAGCGCGCTGGGCAAGCTGTACGAACGCCTCCTCTTGAGCAGACTCAGAGACTTCGCTTATGAAAATAAGCTGATCCCCGACGAGCAGTTCGGCTTTCGAGCCCGACACTCGTGCCCCCAGCAAGTGCTCCGCATCACGGAGCACGTGCTCGCGAACTTCAATCGCGCCCCCAAACCCTGGAAGACGGGTGCTGTCTTCTTCGATGTGGCGAAAGCCTTCGACAAGGTCTGGCACAACGGCTTGATTTACAAGCTGTACAAACTGGGAGTGCCAGATAGACTCGTGCTCATCTTACGAGACTTTCTCCTTGATCGGAGCTTCCGCTTCAGAGTGGAGGGCACGCGCTCATCTCTCCAGCCCATCAGAGCCGGAGTCCCCCAGGGCTCGGCTCTGTCCCCCCTACTTTTCACGCTGTACACCAGCGACATGCCCCGTACCCCACAGGTACATCTCGCCTTATACGCAGATGATACCGCCCTCTTCACATCCGATATCAATCAATATCGGATCTGCAGTCGTCTCAACACGGCGGTTGAGACGCTGGGCAACTGGTTCCGCACTTGGCGGATCGAGTTGAATCCGGACAAGAGCGCAGCGATCATGTTCGCTCGCGGTCCCCGCACTCAAAATGAGAGTCGGCCGACTCGCACGAGTCGGCACTCTCTTTTCCCCATAAAGCTATTTGACCGCGTCATCCCCTGGGTTGATGAGGTCAAATATCTAGGAGTCACTCTAGATAGAGGCCTGTACTTCAGCAAACACATCAGGACGGTAAGGAACAGAGCACACTTTGTGCTCGGTCGCCTCTACCCAATGATATGCGGGAAGAGTAAGATGTCCCTTAGAAATAAGGTGACACTTTACAAAACCTGCATCCGACCGATCATGACGTACTCGAGCGTAGTCTTCGCCCATGCCGGCAAATGCTACATCACTTCGATGCAGCGGCTGCAGAATAAGTTCTTGCGCATGGCAGTCCAAGCGCCACGTTACATGCGCAACGCGGACCTACACCGCGACCTGGAGCTCCTTCCCGTGAAGGAGTACATGGTATCCCTCTCGCGATCCTTCTTCGGTCTCGCTCCCCACCATCCCAATCCACTGGTGGTGGAGACAGTCAACTACACGCCCAACCGCCGAGCACCCCCCGCGCGTCGCCGACCGCGAAACGTGCTCACGGATAGACGCGACCCCATCTCTAGGACGCTGAAGCGAATGCTCTCGCGGACGCAATCCCCCCCAGTCCGGCATGGACCAGCCCGACGCAATAGGTTTAGGGACGCTTTCCGCCCCCCATAGCCTGTAGCCATACACAACCACACATTACAGAAATACACGTAGAATAGATGTGTTGCGGGGGAGTTTCTTTCGCCGTTTCTTCTCCCCCAGCTATAAGCACTCCGAAACGGTAGTAGATTAGAATAGGATCGGCTTCACCGGTGGAGCCGATAGTCCCCAATCAATAGTATTCTTGCTATTCGTGGCTGCTATCAATTATCCCCATGCAGCGTTCGAGCCGGGAGCGCGCCTCACAGGAGACGCGCCCCGAGCACGCTGCCACGGCTGATCGACCCCGCTCCCACGGGGTCGGAATGCCTTTTCCGCCCGGTGTCGCTGTCGTTGGTCGTCTGAGACGATGACAGCCTTAGCTTTAAGAAAAAAAAAAAAAAAAACTGCTGTCCCTCAGCAATAAAAGAATATATCTATATAAATATAGCAAATTATCATTTGTTCTGGATTAACAACCGTCCATCAATCCAAACTTTTAGATAATATATTCAGATTTATAGTATCTCTTTATTATATAAAGATTTATTTAAACTATATCTCCATGACAATAGATATTAACTTTTGTTCTGAAGAAATCACTTTTCCCGTGGTTAAACTATTTCAAAACTTTTTTCTTTTTTCAAAATTTTTATATTAAGAGCTCTTCTCGTATACAGAGGCACACAGTGGCTTTTCGAGGATAAAATTCATTACCGAGTCCCCCTGATTGCGGAGGGATTGTAATTAAAACGCCAAGTGACCAATTTGTTTTTATTTAACAAATAACCGTAAACATCTGGATGGTCATCTACTGGTGCAAAATATGGTTACCTACTAGATTTTCGTATTTGTTAGATGGTCAACTACTGAATCTTTAATGTTAGTTTTTTATTTTATATTTTATTCAATTAATATACATGGAAATACTCTAGTTTAATTTAATTAAAAAACTTTCTTAGATTTTACAAAAACAAACACTAATAGAATTTCGGATGTAAATTAAGGTTAAGCATTAAAAGGGAAATTATGTACTCTTAAATGGTCCACTAATGGGGCTCTTGCCTTACAGTCTTTTTCATTTGTTTCTCACTTTCAGTGCGAAGTGAAGAAGAAAAAATTGCAACCGGGATTTGACGCTAAGATGATGAGGATGATGATGACTCTCCTTCAACGCCTTTAAAGAATTATTCTTTGGTCAACTTTCACAACATTCTATAATAGAGAATTGTATAGTCATTAGTGTAGACATTTTTTGCTCTAACATTGTAAATTATAAATCAAAAATAATCGAATTATGCAAATGACTAAAGTATTAAGTTTAGATCTCTCAATTTCTTTTTTGGTGTATTTTATAATTTTAATTTATTACTATTGTTCTATTGGATGATGCAATTACGTGTATTACCTTTAAGTGGAAACTTTACTGATTTGTTAATTTTTATGTTATCTTTATATTGAAAGAAAGAGAAAGAAAGAAAAAATGTTTAATTAGAGCACAAAATAAGTAAATAATAACATATTAAATAAAATCACATTACAGATATAAGTGCCCTAAAAGGTCTTCTGCTCAGCATAGTTGGTTATAAGAAACCAACGCTGGTCTTCCGCAGAGGCATTCAAGAATGAAGTATTGTATATAATATATTGTGATGTATTGTAATTGTATGTTTCCCAAATAAATAAAAATAAAATTAAATTAAAATAATAGTATTATCATCATACTACTTGTATAAAAGAGCGGATTAAATCTATTTTATTATTTGATAAAGTTATTTTAGTACTTCGCAGGAATGGCTAAATAGTTCTTACGAATTTGTAAGCTTCGTTCATGTTAAGACTTTATTATCTACTGTAATTGAGAAAATTATTTAGCAGTTTTAGTAATAATTTTATTAGGGTTTTATTTTATTATTTCTCAATTTTTTTTATTGTTGTACGACTGCAGACAGTCTGGCGGGCCGCTTAGAATTTAGTAGTTACTGTCGCTTATGGGTGTTTACAAGTGCTAGTGACATTGCGAACACGCTGATGTCCCATAAGGGTACAGGATTGGGTCACTAATGCTGGAACACAAGGTTATTATGGCGGCATATTTAAAGCCAAAGGTGGCCATCCAGACGGGCTTGAGGCCCGTAGGGATGGCCAGATAACCAGATAACCCACCCTATTGTTGTTTTGTCATTAGGGTTGTTTTGTCACCTTATACGACAGGCCGACCCCGGCCGCAGAGGTTAGTATTCATTCTCCGCCCCTGCACGGATAATAAATTTAATTGTCTTATTTTGAAACTATTATTTTATATTGTAGTAGATTTATGTTTTATTTTTTAATCATTCAAAAGCTATTGTCCTATTACCATAATTACCATATACTTTATCAATATAAAGTATATGGTAGTCAACCTTGCAATCAATATCACAAGGAAATTTCATATGAAGATGAACAAGCTTGCCTGGTGTACTGGCTGTAACTCTAGGGCAGTGGTCGGCAACCCGCGGCTCTTTGACTCCTCGGCTACACGAAATGTTTAGTCCAGGCGCGGAGTATTCTTCTTCTTCTTCTTAGTCGTTTCACTCTTTACAGAGCGGTCGTGATCAACTGGTAGTACTATTAAAGGCAGATATTGTTCGCTGTATGATTTTACGCCATTTCTCGCGATTCAGAGACATTCTGGTGCACTCATGCAAAGGCCCGCCAACAGCCGATTTGATCTGGTCGGTCCATCGCATGGGTGATCTTCCACGTGATTTGGTCCCCTCCACTTTGCCCTGGACAACGAGACGCTCTATGGAGTCATTGTTTCGCCTTGAAACGTGGCCGAAAAATTTGAGAATACATGACTGGACTAAAGCGGACAGATGCTGCTTGATGCGGAGTTCTTCACGGATCGAGGCATTGGTCCGAAATTCTGTCCATGATATTCCCAGCATTCGTCTCCAACACCACATTTCTAAAGCATCTATCTTTTTCTTCTCAATGTCTCGAAGCGTCCACGTCTCTACAGCGTATAAAAATATGGGGAATATAAGGGTTTGCACGAGCCGGATTTTCGTGGCCCTTGTGATGTGTCGGTTCCTCCATACTTTCTTCAGCTTCAACGCGGAGTATTACTTATTCTATAATTATTTCCGTAATAATATCTCCTACAAAAGTAAAACATATGTTAAAAAATTGTGTCTTTGAATAAATGTCAATTGTGTATTATCTATATTTGTCTCTTTTGAATGACAATGTTACCAACCTCTGCCCTAGAGGAAAATATTAGCGTAGCTGTAGAACGTCATTGGCTATTATTATTTGATTAATTCTAACTTCAAAAACCGGTTTCTGTTAGATGTAAGGATTTCCCGGAAGTCATTGAGGTAGCTCTAGTGACAGGCCCGTCCCTGTCCAAATAGATGGTTCACGTCCGTTTTACATGACATGTGTCAAGGGCGGGCTCAAAGGGGTTTATTTAAATATATCAAACACGTGACGTACTTATAATGAACGTTTGTGTGTCAAAAATATAATTATACCCTGATAGATAGCTAGAAGCTGAAGCTACCTGGTAGCTCAGTGGCATTATTCCTGGAGACCCATCTAGATGTCCCGGGTTTAAATCTTATGGTGACAATTTATTTATTTTATTTATTATAAGAGTCAAGCATACTCCACGATTAAAACAGGCACCTCTGTAAAAGCCTCTTTCACACTCTTTTGCCGGATCTTAGTAGCGGCTGCATAACTAGACATTGTTTCTTCCGTAAGTGGCCGATTTGTCTTGTAATGGTTACTTTATAATACGTAGGTATTTAAAAAAAATACTGTTGCGTATTTAACACAATCAATTTACCGTGAATATTTCTTAGTATCGAGTTAATCGTACCTAATCAAATGCATTGCCACCCCTATTCTAAGACGACGCTGCCATTTCTCGATTCTTTTTTTGAAAATATACGCTGCGCACGTGTGGCGTTATTTCCTCTATTTCCGTTGTTCTATTTCAATATTTCAAGAAACTAACTACCTCAATCGAAAGTAGTTGGTGCCAGTGCCTCCATAATCTAAGAGCCCCAGCAGCACGAAAACCGAAGTAAGTGGTTTTGCATTTGCGTTGTTGAAATTCCATTCTCGATACCGTACAAATACGATTTAATAAATTTGCTTTAATTTCCATGTTAATATGTAAAATACCTAACTAGACAATCGTCTCTCAGACGTATTCATATTAAAATTATGAAATAATAGCAAGACGTAATTAGTTTTTAGCATAGCAGATACTTTCAATTTCAAACTTTGATAAAATGAAACATGAACTTTAAAAATATATTATATAAATATTATAACTATAAAAGTTAAAAAGTAATATGTACTATATAAGTAGAAGAAAGAGAAGAATCACGGAAGAAATTGATAGAAGACAAGAAGACGTGTTTTCGTCTTCATTCACACCACCCGATACCCGACCTCGTCGAAAGTTTGCGTTAAATGTGTGGCGCGCATCTGTTCTCACCACACGCCACCATAGAAAATACCGTTATGCCGGACACCGCTCTCTGCTGTTCAGGGGTAGCTCATCTGAGGGCTCAGGACAGTCAGTACGTCGTCCACTCAAATGTAAACAGTTCATTTCATTCAAGAAATAGTTTTCAAGAGACTTTAAGCAGGCTTTTACTGTTTTGTAAGAGTTTACTTAGGGTGCTACTATCTGTCACCCCAACCCAAAAACAACTGACGAGTACTTTCCCATAACTTGTTTTTCATGGCAAAGTAATTAATTAACAGCTAATGTTAATTAACCTTTCAAAACAAAATAAGGACTACAGTGCCATGTACAATTCTAATTTAACACATGTTACGTGGGTGCCACTTTGCATGACTTAATTAATTTTTAAACTGGCATACTATTGAAAGTCACAAAGTCGAAAAAACTGAAATACGAATCATGTCTATCGAAATTGGTTCGTGGTAGCCAAGTGGTACTACGGAGACCAACTTGTAGGTCATGGGTCATCGAATAGTATGAAAGCATGCATCGCTTATGAAGTTTTCTCTAATAATGTGCATATTATAACATAACTAGAGGTCGCCCAGGGGTACAATTTCGACCATAATTCATTGAATTTTTAACTTTGAACTACATTAGAGTTCTTTTGTCAAAGGCTATATCTCTATGATCCTAGGTTACTTATTTATGCCATTTTTCTACATCTGTTTCACTTAAAACTTCAAAATGTTTTACATTGCAAAACTTGCATTATAAATCCGTTTCATAACCATATATTCGAATTTTTTAAACACTATTCTCACAAATGGGCAAGAGTAAATCAATTCGGATTACTTAAATACCATTTTTTATGCTTGAGCAAAATGTATTTCGCAAAATACAAATAAAAAAAATTCCAAAGTTTCATTCCTTGTTATTGTCAATTTTGACATTCAATAAGACCAAAGAGAATATAATCACTTAAGCTAATATACAATTAATGTTCATTTATTAAATATGTATTATTAGTAATTGTATAATATTATTTAATTATTTGCTAATTAATTAAATTGAACATAAATTTAAATATTATATTATTTTAAAATTAACCATAATGGTCTTTACCAAACCACAAACTCTTTAAAAAAATAAGAGTAAATATGGTACGCATGTTTGTGTATGTAGTGTATAAATCGAAGTAGTGTGCGTAATGTTTATTTTAATTAATTTAATGTATTTCTAATGGTAGTAGGGGCTTAGCTGTAGGCTACCTATGGGGTCCACAGGTGGCGGATAGTGGTACGGCTTAGAGATATTTTGGCTAGCTGGACTTTGCAGTTCCCGACCAAACAGCGGCAATAGTTAACAGGATGCGGTGGGAAGTCTGTGGAAAGGACTTACCTATAAAACGCTTGCAATATCCAATGACGAATATGTGATATGGCGAATCTATGCCGCTAGTAAATAAGCATTGTCTTCCCCGGAGGCGGAAGCTGCGTCTTCGGTAGAAACTATTTGTGGAGATCGTGTCGGTCGGCACATTTGTAGTTACATAGGCTGGAGCGTAACTGGTCTCACTACAACGACGTGGAAAGCAAATGGAAACTACCACATTATTGTTTCCAAGCAAACTTCATCATGGTAGAAACGGCCCTTAGTCCTCGGCAGATCTTAAATGACCATAGGGTGCTAGTACTTATTTATTCCATAGTCCATCGATCTTGCGATAGATGTGACCGGCTCACTACCAGTTGAGCATGCATATTTAGTAAGCTATGTCTATGATCACTGCCGTAGGCGAACCAAGATGACCGGATTATGATTCGCCTACGGCAATGGTCGCCAACTTTGTCATCAAAAGAGTCAAATACCATATGGATAATACAGAATTGTAATTTATTCAAATAACCAGTTTATAACATAGGCTTTGCTTAAGTAGGAGATATCATTACGGAAATAATTATAGATAATAAGTAATATTCTGTGCCTGGACTAAATGTTACACGGAAGAGCCGTAGCCGAGTTGCCGACCATTGTTCTACGGTATAGATATATCTATACTCTACTATAATAATATCCGTAAACCGAATGCTAAAGGTTAATATTGCTTTCAACTGGAGCGGTAACATTATTAAATTATTTACTTTTGGCAATCGTTGAACTAGGTCATTTATGAAGAGAATTGTTCTAGACCATTCGCAGTTTTTAATGCAATGGTGAAATTTGGCACTGCTTTGTTTATTCCCTTCTTATTTCCTTTACTTTAATTTAAAATTTGGCAATGATATTTTTAATAATTTGGCGCGCTTTTAACACATTCAATCTTTCGAAAGCAAGTTTATGTTGATTTGTATTTGATACTGGTCTGAAATAACTTAATACATATTATACATGAATACCTAGACCTACCTACGACGGGAATTGAACCCGTGAACTCTACAGGCATTTCGACGTGCGAAAGTCGTTGTGCCACGAAATTTTTCAATAACAATAGAACTATTAAAAATAGTTTCTAATAAAAGACGCTAACGTACATTAATAAGTTTTGCTAAGTGTGGTCCATTTAAAACTATAAAAATATATTCTTGAGAATACATTTTATTATAGGATTAAATTTGAATTATTTATTTCTAACGCATATGTTCCCCATAAAAGTCGTTAGGCGTTATCATCATCATCATCTAAGCGTAGTATCCCGGTTGAAACCTAAACTTCCGTTTCGATGCCCGGGGTCCGCTTTCCGACTTTTTCTACTCCACTTCGCACGGTCTTCAGCATCCCTGGTAGTTATCCCATCCCATTGGCACACATATCACCATTTACGACGTCAAGCCAGCACTTTTTGGGTCTACCCCTCCTGCCGGGGCCCAGCAGAGGCGGCATGGCTAGACATTTGTTTCCTATGTAAGTATCCGGTTGCCGTAAAACGTGGCCGTACCAACGGAGCCGACACTCCTGTAATTTATCCGCAATGTCACGGACATGAAGACTGCCGCGAATGCGGGAGTTCCTAACGTGGTACTTCCGCGTCACTCCACACATCCACCGCAGCATATGATCATCTCCGTGACACGCAGTTCTTGCTTGTGTCGCTCAACACCGGCCATGCTTCACAGCCGTATAAAAAAGTCGTTAGCCGTTATAACGATAAGAAAATAAAAGCCTTTTTGATTAAAAATACAAACTAACCTATTGTGACAATTAACCTTTAATTTCAAAGCTATTAAAAGCTCTTTAAGGCTAAAATTTCTTTATGAAATCACTGTAAGGTAAATTAAGATTGTGACTGTAATTACACATTTCCGAGGATTATTAATATTAAAATTAATCACAGATAGTGAGCCACAGAACGGGGCAAATATTCATTATATTGTATACTATATTTATAACCTGATTCGTTTTAATGTGACTAAGTGTACAAGTATGCATAGGGATTAGCTCTTAGGTCGTTAATACTCGTGTCACCTTCACTGACTCGTGAAACTCAATAGCTTATCCTAGTCAATAGATACGGTGTTTGCCAACATGATACTTTTAGGTTGACCCAATAACCGGGTCAATGATTCACTCACTCACTCACTCAATAATGCAAACAGTATTAATAAATTACACAATATTTTATGGTGTTTACATTAATACATTAGTTGATATATATAACATATCAAATTTTAACCAAGTGTCTACCACTCAGCTGGGGTTTATCCTCTTTTATGACAAGCCAAACCCGACTGTTGGGGTCAGTACTACTATTCCCCCCCTGCGCAGAAAAATACATAGCGAGTGAGTGAAATTGATGAATATTACAAAGTTAAAGAGATATCTTGTAAAGAATATTCAACCTTTCTCCGTACAGAGGTGGATCATGAATAGGTACTGACAGGGGTGGCTCCATAGAAAACGAAAAATAACCCTAGATAGGTGGTAGGACTCCAAGCTCATCGGAATGGGAACCAACCCTGATCTCTAAATAAGCCGCAACACAACGTTATTGTAACCTTGTGTTGTGTTCCGAAATTATTGGCCTAGGTTTCAGTTCCCTTACGCGGATGGCAGAGTGTTAGCTGTGGTATCGCAACCAGCTATAGACGACGGTGACAGTTTATTATTAAGTGGGCCGTTAGGCTCTCTGCTATTCCAAGCAATAAAAATAAAATAATATAATGATCGATAAATATATCTGTTCGATTCTTGCATAAAGAGTTTGAAATTCCGCCTCCTGATTTTTGGTACCTACCCTCAATCTCGCTGAGGTAAATGGTGAAAGCGAGGGTGGGACGGAAATAATATAAATAGTAACGCGCAAGCTTCTAACCGCGCGGGATGGTCGACGTTTGACCTCCCTTCAGTTACACCAAACTCTAATTGGCCGTGCTATTAAATTGTGACTTGGCTGGTGCCGTGTAACAGTTCCTGCACGACCTGAACCGAACCGAGAAGGGGTGGAATCAAGGCCAGTCCGAATTTCTTTGCCCACTGCAAGGTATCGGGTATCTCCAGCCACCGCTCCTCCCCCCTCCTCTCTCACACAGTCTACTGCTCTCGAGCTATCCTTCTCATTCCTGTACGGTGCAATCTCGGTCCGTGACCGGCATCGTACAATATCATATACCTTATGATAGATAGTATTTTAACTACCCGCAAAAAGAGGGCCTATTTTGTATCAAGTATAATAACATAAACTAATTGTAAAAGTGACCTAATGTCAATCGATATGCGTATTACACTATTTAACTTTTTAATAATAATAATTTATTTATTTATTTCTTCCCACAAGTTATATTGTTACAACATTGAATGAATATGTATAATAATAATTATTTATTAGTAGAGTGAGAAGACAGGAGCCCAAACTAGGCTACGTTTTTTTTGTACCGGGGAAAAACCTCTCTTGACGGGTTCCCCCGGCCCGGGGGACCGAGGGATATGTGGGACTCCGGGAAAGATGTTCAGCCATCCGACTACCCACTAAAAAAAACCCCGCTGTTCTCCTATCGCCTACGCCCGGGCCTACGGATATGTGGCCTGCCGATCTCGTGGCCCGGGCTGGCCCCGGCCCGCCCATTGTTTCAAGGCGGGCCTCTTCAAAAGTGTTGGCGCCAGTGGGTCAGGGTTTCGTCCCCCCGGTGCTCTCCTATATTGTAGGAGATGAGGGGGGCCGCGGAACAGCACGCGGCCCTCTCCCTCGCGGCAATAGTGCGGGCGGCGGATCTACCCCGAGGGGCCGTCACTGAGTCACGGTCACTAGGCTACCTACCCTAACCTGTGCTATGGAACTCCCAGCCCTCGACTCTCTAATTTATAACTAACAATTAAGGCGTAAAATATAGTTTAAATTACTTTTGTGTGTGTGTGAGCGAGTTTATGTCGTGTGTCTGTAAGGACGAATTGACGAGGACGTTAGCCAAGTATGTTGTATGTTACTTACGTAAACTATCATCTGCACTATCACTAAGTAGGGTTAGTATCCGGCACCGGTAATGGAAGGACCGATAGGAGTTGTTTTTGTGCAAAGCCATCTCCAGGCCGAGTGACCGGATCCTTGTAACCGTCTGCACCACCTTAGCCGTGCTCAGAAGGCACGCCTGGCGGGGACTCCTCTCTCGCGCTGTGACAAGCGTGTTGTCGGCGTAACAGATTACGCCGACGCCGGGGAGAGCTGGCAGCCCTGCTACGAATTATTATCAAATGAACAAACTGTATTATTATTATATATTGTATAATATAAATAATGTAGCATCTTTGGAATAATATTCTATATTAATATAATTTAAACGTGTGTGTATGCATGCGTGTAGCAATAAATGGTGTCAATAAAAATATTATCTCTTTTTTTTAGTTACGGTGACGGGTGGAACGGAGCAGACTGGTGTGGAAATAAGAAGCTCAACGAGACGGGAACCTTCACCGAATACTTCGCGAGTCTTCGCCGGTGAGAGTGGTAAATCTTCTTAATTCAAGAATTTTGAAAAATCCTATATGCATGTAAACAATTAAATAGTATCCGTGCAGAGGTGGAGAAAGAATACTAACCTCTGCGACTGGGGTCGGTCTGTCGTAAAAGGCGACAAAACAACCCACCCTAGCTACGTGGTAGGGCCCCGAGCCCGTCTGGATGGCGACCACCTTTGGTCTTAAGTATGCCGCCATAATAACCTTGTGTTGTGTTCCGGTATTAGTGACCCAAGTTCCTGTACTCTTATGCGATAGCAGGGTGTTCGCGATGCCACTGGCGTTGCAAACATCCACAGGCGACGGTAACTGCTAAATTTTAAGCGGGCCGTCAGCCTGTTTGCGCTATCATTATTAATGAGCAAGACTGATCATATTTTCTTGGCGTGCGCGAGTGTTCCCCGCACCCTGCTCACACCTGCGTGAAAAAGAAGATATCGAGGGTTCATCAACAGGCCCGCGAAAGCGACCCGGTGCCAGTCAGGGTCGCGGCCTGAATAGTAGTGACTAGTTCGTCGCGTCTCACGGCCTCGGTACCCAAGGCATGCGAAGGAAAAGTGCGGTCGTTTTAGATGGTATGCCAGTGATGTGCGTCTCCCAGTCCAGAGAAGGGGGCGTAAGAGCACTGTTTTTATGTCTATATATATATATATATATATATATATATATATATATATATATATATATATATATATATATATATATATATATATATATATATATATATATATATATATATATATATTACTATGGTTTAAAAACAAAGATTTGAATAAAACATGAACAAAACTATTTAAAGAATTAAATTTTTGTAATATAAATGATACATGTGATAGAGTTTCTCTGAGAAGTCTGCCTTCAACGTCCAAAATGCGAATCCATTTATGAAACTTAGAGATCAATGACATATTCAAAAACATAAAAATTTCTTGTTTCTCTGCAGTAAAATATCCAGTTTTCATGTCTGTACCGATTTTATGTTGTTTTTATTTCATTATTTTACGATCGTGCAGTATTAAGTTGAAATATTCATTAGAAATTTCTTCTGACAGTAAAATTGTGTGGTTTTTTGTTATTTATTTCACAAGTGATCTGAATCACTTTGGGACTAGATGACAGTTTGTAAACTATCACGCGTTTAATAATATCTGTGCATCCAAAGCTTGCACTTTAGAGGTGCCAGGGTTATAGAGTACCTACGGGCAAAACCTCAACGCGCATTGAATCAACTCCTTTTGGAGACTCTATTTTTTGACAAAGTTAGCATGAGAGCAAAATTACACACGTACACACAAACATGCCGTATGTAGTTCGATGAAGCACAAGCGTAAAGAAACCGAGGTTATTATATTTAAATTAAACCTAAAACTGTAGCTGGGTTATCAGAACCTAGTTCTAAGCTATATTTATTTCGCAATAAAAATATATTAAAACTTAGATTGACTCAACGTAGATACTTTTTAAATTAACGAGTATTTTTTTTGTTTCTTAGATTTTTAGGAATGTAGTCATAACATTGAACATTTTCATTAAATATGGGGTATATAACATTAAATTAGGTTAACCAATATAATATTAGGTTTTTATTTATTTATTGTTAGAACTGTGTACATTATAATGGGCAAATTATTATGGAATTGACATAAAAAAATTGATACATATTATTTTATTAATTTGATAAATTATAAATATAATGTAATATAATTATGATAATTTTTTTCTTATTTATTAAAATTTTAATTCTATACTTTTTATGTTTCAAATTAATAAAAAAATTAGTTATAATAAAATTATAATTGCAAATAAATGTTACTATTATTTTGTAATAATTTGAAGCATAAAAATATATTTATAAATATTTTTATTTTTATAAACAATAGTGATATAGACCTTGCCCTAAATTCAGACAGTTTACGGCTTAGTTGTCTAGTAAATACATGAAGTTATGTGGTTAGTACCAATGATATGAGCTTTTGTCATGGATTATTTATATACTGCTACGGCAAAACAAAATAGGTAATTCACGGAATTAAAAATGTTTTTTTGGTAATTAGCAGAAATTTATGATAAACAAAAACAAAAAAAAATCATATGATCTTTGCCAATAGGCAATAGCCGTGGAGAAAAACGCTATCATTATTATTTACCACGACATTTTAATCTAAGTAAAAAATTCAAACAATAGCCAATGTTCGGTCAGCCAGAATTTAAATGAATCTTACTACAGTAAAACCTGTTTTTATCTGTGCAGGGGCGGAGAAAGAATACTAACCTCTGCGGCCGGGGTCAGCCTGTCGTAAAAGGCGATAAAATAACCTACCCTAGCTATGTGGTAGGGCTCCAAGCCCGTCTGGATGGCGACCACCACGGCATACTTAAGACCAAAGGGTCTTAAATATGCCGCTATAATAACCTTGTGTTGTGTTCCGGCATTAGTGACCCATGTTCCTGTACCCTTACGGAACAGCAGCATGTTCGCCATGCCACTGGCGTTGCAAACACCTATAGGCGGGGGTAACTGCTAAATTCTAAGCGGGCCGTCAGCCTGTCTGCTGTCCTACAGCAATAAAAAACACCGAGTGGTAAGTATGTACACTGTTAAACAACGAAGAATGTACATGTGCGAGGTTTTTTTATACATTAGTGGGTCAGACTACCCTTATGGCACAGCAGCGTGTTCACGATGCCACTGGCGTTGCAAACACCCATAGGCGACGGTAACTGCTAAGCGGGTCGTCAGCCTGTCTGCTGTCCTACAGCAATAAATAAAAAGACTGTAGTCATTCTAGTAAAAAATATACTTACTTCGACACCACGCATACGGTAACAATGAATCATAAGCTGTAAAGTAAAATTTTAACCGGATAACCGCTTTAATACCTGTGCTGACTACAATAAAATACTAGAACGTGAAAACTGAAGCGGTGCGAGGGGTGCCGCTAACACGTTACCGTCCGCGTCGGAGAATGAGAACCCAGTCATTTGTGCCAAAACACTACACAATATTTAGACACCAGGGGTAGGTAACATTTAGACGGGCTAGGAGCCCTACCGCCTAGCTAGAGTTGTTTTATAGCCTTTTTTGACAGGCCGCCCCCAATTGCAGGTCAATATTTTTACTCCGCTCTTACATGGAGTTTAGCGTTTCAAACAATGACTAAGTAAAAGTAGTTTAAATTATTAAAATAATGTCATTTTCCTCAAACTTTAAGTTTCTAATATTACAACTTCTGACTTGGAAAGCTTAAGCGACATCTGACGTTAAATTACTCACATAAAAACAAGAAATTCTATCATATTACAAGGAAAAGTTTGTAATGAAATTTCGTGGATAGAGAAGGACAACTAGAACAAATAAAAGATGATTGGAGATCGTTAGAGATTAGAAAAAGAGAAGCGTGAGCTTTGACACTATAACTAATAGAGACGCTGTTTTCTGTTATATACATAAGAAAAACATATTATGTTGACCCCATATAATTGAGGATAAAGGCGATAAGAAGACGACAATCTTTACTCTTGTAAAGGACTTTTTACTATTTTTTTATTGCTGTAGGACAGTAGACAGGCTGACGGCCCACTTAGAATTTAGCAGTTACGATGGTACTAGGTCACGGTCGGCGACGGCCTATGGGTGTTTGCAACACCAGTGGCATCGCAAACACGCTGCTGTCTCATAAGGGTACAGAAACATGGGTCACTAATGCCGGAACACAACACAACATAGTCTATATGGCGGCATACTTAAGACCAAAGATGGTCGTTATCCAGACGGGCTTGAGACCCTACCATGTAACTAGGGTGGATTGTTTTGTCACCTTTTACGACAGGCTGACCCCGGCCGCAGAGCTCAGTATACTTTTTCCGCCTCTGCACGGATATAATTACTAGTTACACTGCTTCTAAACTCGGCTCGGAGTTTTTGAATTAAAATTATAGTCAATGAATTATTGTTGAATTTTAACACATTATGCTTGTTTGAAAGAGTTAACATCTTTATTACCA
The DNA here is from genome assembly GCA_963693495.1 of Malacosoma neustria. Classification (NCBI taxonomy): domain Eukaryota; kingdom Metazoa; phylum Arthropoda; class Insecta; order Lepidoptera; family Lasiocampidae; genus Malacosoma; species Malacosoma neustria. The sequence continues at coordinate 3,914,487 of OY856386.1, forward strand.
TTATCTTAAATTTGTGATCTATGCATTATATTTTATTAAAAGTCGCAAAAGCAACAGCAATAACAACAGGAGTAATTTAAAAAATATATAATCAGCATCAATTGTATTTGACAAAGTACAACTGTTATAAACTGTCAACATAACAAACAGCTAAGCTACTCAAAAAGAAATAGTCATATGACGTAAATAAATTTTACTGTATGAGTATGTTCGTCAATCGATCCGTACAGAGGCGGAGAAAGAATACTAACCTCTGTGGCCGGGGTCGGCCTGTCGTAAAAGGCGACAAAACAACCCAACCTAGCTACGTGGTAGGGCCTCAAGCCCATCTGGATGGCGACCACCTTTGGCCTTAAGTATGCCGCCATAATAACCTTGTGTTGTGTTCCGGCATTAGTGACTCAAGTTCCTGTACCCTTAAGGGACAGCAGCGTGTTTGCGATGTCACTGGCGTTGCAAACACGTCTGTCAGCCTGTCAGCCTGTCTGCTGTGCTACGCAATAAAAAAAATTGTAAGTTTGAAAAATATAGATGTATAAAACTTTTACCTAATAGGTACTTTAGTTAGGAATATACCATTTATCATACTTACTAATATTATAAATGTGAAAGTAAGTTTGTTTGTTACGCTTTCACGCGAAAACTACTTAACCGATCATCATGAAACTTTGTACACATATTCTTGGAGGTATTAGAAGTACTTTTTATTGGAAAAAAATACGTAGATATTACCGTTTCTCATTTTGTTTCGATTTAATTTGCCTGTTAATCGCCCAGCGGAGCGGGTGTAATCGGCTAGTACATATATATACGAACATACATACATGTGAACATGCATATGACATATTATCTAACACTGAACAAAAAGAAATTCAACAATGTGAACGATGCGAACTACGTGTGAGGCAAAAACAAAAAATAACGATACGTGTTATCAAAGTCATCATCAATCACGTGTGTGCAGGGAAGTAGAGCACAGAAATTTGTTTGAAACAGATTGTATGATGCCGGTCACGGACCGAGATTGCACCGTACAGGAATGAGAAGGATAGCTCGAGAGCAGTGGACTGTGTGAGAGAGGAGGGGAGAGGAGCGGTGGTTAGGGAGACGCGATTCCTTGCAGTGGGCAAAGAAATTCGTACTGACTGATTCTACCCCTTCTCAGTTCAGTTCCGCTCGCGGAGGAACTGTTGCACGGCACCAGCTAAATTCACGCAAACTGAACACAATTAATTATGGCACGGCCAATGAGTTTGGAGTAACTTACGGGAGGTCGAACGTCGACCGTCCCGCGCGTTTAGAAGCTCACGCGTTACTAGTCATATTATTTTTTGTCCTACCCTCGCTTTAACCATTTATCTCACCGAAAGTGAGGGTAGGTAACAAAAAGCAGGAGGCGGGATTTCAAATACCCTTTATGCAAGAATCGAACATAGATAATAGACGTTATAATGAATATAAATAATATTAATTAAAATCTTTTCCGCTGTGTGGAGAATAAGGCTACTAATATCACTTTTCTAAGTAAAGATGACATATAGATAATTTATATACTTTTTATTTAACAGATAATTAAGAAAGAGCCCATAGCATATTGTAAGCAATTTTTTCTATGCCTTTATAACATATCTATGCTGTCTCGTATGTCTATATATAGTTGTCACGAAGTCACTATCACTGTCAAACACAAAAGCCTGTATGATCGACATACAGGAGTTCATTCCAGAATATTATATATGGACATTGCCAGTGAGACACACATGCATACACTATAAGCAAATTTCAATTTTCTTACCCAAGTTGAAAGTGGTCAGGCAATCATTTTTCCTATAAAAACCTAACTTAGCCGTTTTATTTTTGTATAGCTGTTTGAAATTGTAGTTGTATAGCTCAAGAAAAAGAAATTACATATTCAAACTAAAATTTTAAAGTAGTTCCCAGAGTAAAGCATATTACTATGTCTTCCGTATTCATTCTCCCAGGAATCGAATTTCGAAACAAAAGGTCTTAATGGCTGTAAATATATAATTCTTAAATAAAAAATCATCGTAAATGCATTTGCAGTAAAAGTCATATTTTGACTCTATACTTTTTTTCACAGAATGGGACGGCGCTACAGGAGGCCCTCCGGCGGAGGTAGTTCTAAGAATCCATCCAGCATCTTACCCCACTACGCATGCCAATAGCTCCCATCTTGATATTGGTAAGGAAACTAATTATTACTCCCTAAATATTCAATTTAGATAAAACTACGAGGAAAAATTACGATAGGACAAAAATATATAGAGATGAAAAAAATAACCCCAAAAAAGTGCAAGTAAAAATATTTATATTCATTTTGCTTAAGATTATCCAAGCCACAAGATACGCCAACAGTTTATTACTTACACTTATATCGTGACAAATAATTAAAATGCTGGCCATTACAAGCATGTATGATGTCAAGCCAAAAGGCAAAAGCTAATAAATTTTTAAACAATTTTCAGCTGTTGCGTGAGAGGTTTCTTAAGCAAAGTGATTTATTTTCGACAGCGTTGAATTCCCTAATATACTACATTCTGACAACTTACGTACACTTAGGTCGTAAATCTCCATCGGCTTGGAATATTGGTCGATTTATTCGTGCGCAATGTGTTTTAAATTATTATGAAATTATTTGATTTATTACGAGTTGAATCGTTTTATGGCTTTATAATTATTTACCTATATATTTCAATTCGTACGGTACATTTATGCATTATTATGATGAAAGAACAAAAGTTTCTGTTTTCTTGAATTGGTTAGTTTGGCTTTCTAGTGACTGCCGTCAGACCTTCCGTCCTCAAGAGGAAAAACCTAATCGTGTGCTCATGAAAGCTAAGAGAAGGAGTAATAAGTCTATCAGCCGCCTTTGAGAATCCCCTGGAATGAAATTAGGTGACCCTATTTTTCTGACCGCCCGGGGCCATTCGGCAAATTTAAAATCGACATTAAAGGTTTATTGCGTGTGAAATCCATTCCGTTCATTTCAGTTATAGTCGTTTAGTTCAGTTATAGTCATTAAAGTTTTAGTTTAATATATGTTGTCGCCTTCGTCGCGACATAAACAATATAGAGTATAAAATATTTAAGTTGTATAAATTTGTTTTTTAAATATAAATCTTCCTGTTTGAATTAGTACAAACATTGTATGTTAGTCCTAAATAGAAGGCGCTCGCGTGACACCGTCGCGTCGCTGGTGGGCGATTTTAGGCCATCGGCAGACTAATTTGAATTTGGAATCTTGAAGAAGTCGCTCATATAATACCAAAATATAAGTAAAAATCGTAAAAAGTGAAATAATTAAGTGTTCGAATAATAAGAAATCTGTTTAAATTTCTTTGTTAGTTATTATATGAAACAGGTCTCTAACATTTCCACTTTTTTTATTGCTGTAGGCCAGCATACAGGCTGACGGCCCGCGAACACGCTGCTGTCCCTTAAAGGTACAGGAAATGACCTAAGTTCCTGCATGCTTATGGGAAAGCAGCGTGTTCGCGATGCCACTGCTAAATTCTGGGTGGACCGTCGGCCTGTCTGCTGTCCTACAGCAATAAAAAAAGCTAGCGTTTTATATTGGAAATTGTAGTAGATTCTTGACATCCAATAAGTTATCTGTAAGATCTTATATTGAAAAAAAATATTTTAATTTGACTAGATGGAAGTGGCGTACTGGTGAGGGCTGAGGAAGCCTTGATAGTTGCTTTCGTGTTGCTCCTGTGGGTGGCAGCCATCGCGCTCTTCTTCAACCGGTGGGGCAAGATCAGGTGCGTCTACAAACTGTACGTAGATAACGTTCATATCTTTCGACGCACTAATATTATATATGTTTTTATTGCTGTAGGACAGCAGAAAGGCTGACGGCCCACTTAGAATTTAGCAGTTACCATCGCCTATGGGTGTTTACAACACGAGTGGCATCGCGAACACGCTGCTTTCTCATAAGGGTACAGGAACTTGGGTCAAAAATGTCGGAACACAACACAAAGTTATTATGGCGGCATACTTAAGACCAAAGGTGGTCGCCATTCAGACGGACTTGGGGCCCTACTACGTAGCTAGGGGTGGGTTGTTTTGTCGCCTTTTACGACAGACCGACTCCAGCCGCAGAAGTCAGTATTCTTTCTCTACCCCTGCACGGATAATAGAAATGAGATAATATTAAATTCATTTATGCACAATTATTTATTAAATATGTTAATAACAACTCAAATTTTACGAGTTGAGACGGATATTTATTATCATATCCCATATTGCTTAGTTAAAATAAATAAATAAATAATAAATATATTGCGACATTTCACACAAAGCCATCTAGTCCCATACTAAGTAGCATAGCACTTGTGTACTTGTGTTATGGGTACTAGACAACTGATATACGTATATACTTTTGTTATGTAAATAAATACATTATTATACATAAACGGCCAGACGCTGGACAGGAATCGAACCCGTCACCTCCGCAGGCGTACCGACACACAATGGAGCCAAATTCCAAAAAGCATATTGCAAATTCCATATAGTTTTAAAATATATTTTTATGGTCATTGCTCTAATTTGCATATTACCGTGTACAACCCCAAATCCGGAGATATGCGATGGTGGAAGAACATAAATCTTTTGATTTTTATTTAATCAGTAAAACTAAATCAGTGAAAGTAAAGATGAAGGTAATGAAATAAGTACAAAAATTATAAGAAATTGATTACGAAACTCTTCAAAGGGAAATTCACAATAAATTTATTTATTGTTAGAACTGTGTACATTATAATGTTGGTAAGTACATTTTGTATCAACAGTTTGCCTTTTTGAGGCGTACAATATTTATAAACGTATTTTTATTATCATATATTTATTAGAAAAAAAACAATATTAGTAGTAATTCTGTTAACCCCTTAAAAGTTTTTGTTAGCAGTGAGGTTGCAAGCTTTAAGCTGAAGTATTATAATATGTTTATGTATCTATTTACTAAAAAAATGCATTTAAGTAGCATATTGTTTGTCTACTATCCACAACACAAGTGTTATACTACTGACTTTGGGACTAGATGGTGTTGTGTGAAATGTCCCGATATATTTATTTATTATATATACACGATATTCAAAAGGCAGTGTATAATTTAGTTTTAAATATATTTTATTGGTTAAATAACAATTACCAATATGAAACATTTTAATAAAATAAATCATTCGTTCCCATACAGAATGTTAGAGCCATATCAGCCAAAATTTCAACAGCAGCATCGGCAAAGCTGTGCGCTTGAGAATTCCGTATCCGTACCACCTCACGTAAGTCTTATATAAATGAAATATCGCCTACTACTGCAGTTTCAACTTTCTAGATCTTAGTGCCAGCGATAGTTATCTGACTCGGTTACTTGGGCCAAATGTTACAAAGATTTAAGATATTGAAAATTTTATGAACGGGATTTTATAGCATAAGGATTTCTAAAGAGATCCGTAAAAGAACCAAAGATATTGCCGTACCTTTCAAAATGTGCATGCTGGAGTAGTAGTGGGCTGTTCACGTCTGTAGCAGGACCGATTAATTTTGAAGCAAAAGAGTCCTGGACTGGACGCATTCCAGTCCGATGGAGTGATGAGCTGCGCAAAGTTGCCGGTCGAGGCCTAGATAAGAAAAGCAGGGGATTGGAATTTGTAGCGCAAATTTGGGGAGGTCTACGTCCAGCAGTAGAAAATGGACGGTTGTCGAGGACGATGATAAAGGATTTTTTGCCCACACATCTCAGAAAATCATGTTTTTTATTGAGCTCACTTAGATCCGTCTACGATACACGAAGCAACCTTCGCCAGCACCACATTTTAGTCCAAGTTTCGGCGGAATACAGATATAGGGAGAACACTAGTGTTTGCATCAGCTAGACTTTAGTATTACGGCGAATCCTCCTGTTTCGCGATATCTAAATTTTTGACTGCTAATGAAATTTGAGATATTCCGCCTTCTTTATATTTTAGTTTAGTGTATTTTAATTCCTGAAGCGTAAATCAACTCGCATGATACAGAAACATAATATCTTGAGAACTAAAGGTGAAATATATACATTTATAACTTAGGTGACATGGATGGATTGTGTAAAAGATGATACGGTTAAAGATGTGTGAATGTTCAGATGACGGCTAATAGAGGGGAGTAGAAGGAGAGAACATGTTGTGCCGACCCCACATAGTTGGGAATAAGGGCAAGAAGAAGAAAAAGTTACATTGGCTTAGGCCAATGTCAATTACATACATAATTCTCAGCTTAAGGACACCATTGATCAACATAATTGATTCAGTGGCTACGTAAGCGTCTTTTTACGATAATTATAAGGTCTATTTAAGCGCAGCATAAATAATAAATGATTACGGTAAACTATATTAAACGTTTTGATAGTACTTAACTGCGTGTTTAGGCTCCAAAGTGATTGACTTGAGCCTATTAAGATTGTTTTATAAGATATACTGAGGATTATTTATTAATAGGAAAAATTAAATTAGATTGTTCTTTAAAACAGCATCGTGCATCCTTGTCTCGTGGATGTATGTCGTACGACTGCGGAGTCACTTTTCCGTCCTATCAACCGTGTGGATATCTCGCTCATAGACCTAGACAGGTAATTTTTTTTAATGTTTTAGAACCATTTAATGTAATTAGGTTTCTACTATAACCAAGCAATATGATATATAAATTCCCTACAACCCGTGCGAAGTTACATGAAGAAGGCAAGGGACTTGAGTGCGTGAAACAAACTTTCAGAAATTTATGTCCAGCTGACTATTACGTGATTAACTGGCTCAGGATATTTATTAAGACGAAGGGATTTATCTTTATATACCTACTAGATGATAAAATATTTTATTAACTATAACTTGTAATAAAACATTTTTACGTCGTTTAGATTTCCGCCATTTTGGAATTTTGATTTTACCTGAACCTATATAACTTTCACCAAATATACCAAAAGATCCTTCCATAGTTCATTGGAATCATAAATATCCTTATAAAAAACTTTTTGATGGAGAACTTAATAAATCGTTAATAATTAATTTGATTTCGCGATGTTTTTATTTGATGTCTTAAATATGAAATCTCCAACAGAATTCAGTATTCGTGGGCAGCATGGGAGGAATGGCACTAATACCCGAGAGTCCACCGCGACGCTCCCGATCAGCCGCCGATCTTCCAGCCCTCGTCCCACCCTTAGAAGTTTCCCACTCCACAGCCAGGTCTTCAAGAGCTGCCAGTCTCCATAGTGCTGTAGATCTAAGAGTATGTGCTCCTTCGCCACGCCAATCGAGAGCTGCGAGTCTCTATTCTGCAGTGGACATGCCTCCAGGGTCTATACAAGTTCACGTAAGAGGGTCTGGACCTAATTTGAACCGACCGAGGAGTCCAAGGCAACTGACTGTCACTAATGTGTGAAATTAACTGAAATAGAGTGACTGAACGGACCAAAGGTTTATTTTTAGTGTCATGTGTAACAATTTGGAAATTAATTATTTACGGGTAGTATATCTATTCCATTAATTTTAGTAGAAAAAAGTTTGCCTAAACTGGAAATGTTTAAAGCGAAAAAAATTTTTAATGACCCAATGAAATTTTATTTTACAATAATTCAGTTAGTCAAACATATCGCAAAAATAGATTTATTTAAACACTCACTTCGTATTAATAATAAATACGAAATAGCAAACAGTTATAAATTTTCATATTAAGGAAATGTGTAATGAAACATCTACAAATTAGATTATAGGAACATTATTTTACAAAAATGATTTTTTGAAATTTCTTAAATTAGTTAAAATATACGACCCTAGGTTGACTTCACTTTACTCGATTGTCAATCATTGCAATCGATTGGTTAAATGATATGAGCCTAATCTAAGTCTATCGGGCGTTGATTTATCATCAAAATATCATCGATTAACGATTAGTAAATTGCAATTGACTCATTCTACTTTCATTTGATTATCGTATTGGTAAAAACTGATATTTAAAAGGCATGGTTGATGAAAGGTACCAATTGAAATGTAAATAAAATTATTAATATAAGCTATCTTCTTCTACATGTAAATTTTAGAATCTTTCTTCGTCATATCTTTAAATACAATATTATATATAGGTATAAGTAATACATATATATGCTCATATAAAAATGTTTCTATGAAGTTCTGGGCCTAATCTGTTTCGTTACTAACTATATTATATATTGATAACACAGATAATTACACTATTATATTGACGATTTCCGTGGTTTCTTTATTGCTATAGGACAGCAGACAGGCTGGCGGCTCACTTAGAATTTAGCAGTTACCGTCGCCTACACCGGCCGTGTTTGTAACGCCAGTGGCATCGCGAACACACTGCTGTCGCTTAAGGGTACAGGAACTTGGGTCACTAATGCCGGAACACAACACAAGGTTATTATGGCGCCATACTTAAGACCAAAGGTGGTCGCCATCCAGACGGGCTTGGGGCCCTACCACGTAGGTAGGGTGGGTTGTTTTATCGCCTTTAACGACAGGTCGACCCCGGCCATAGAGGTTAGTATTATTTCTCCGCCTCTGCACGGATAAAAACTCATATGGAACAAAACAACGTTTGCCGGGTCAACTAGTCAAGCCTGGATCACAAATCACCTTGGGCACTCTTCTTATCTTCCTGGTTATATTATGTAGGGTTGATACAAAATTTTGTCTCCTTCCATCTCTTAGTCGTTACTCGATTCATACTTATCATCTTTATATGTTGACATTTTTTGATATATCCGTCCATTTATATCTCATATATTTCATTCCCAACAGGTTCTGAAGATTCAGTCCACGTCTTCATATATTATATTGATATTTCTCTAAAAGAACAAGTAGAATTGTTGGATTTTGTGTTCGCTATCATATTTTCCTGTGACTTTGGGCTTATTTGGGGAGGCAATTAGGATATCTAATGTATTTAAAATAGATTCCAAGAAACCCTACTACCCTACTTTATAATGCAATAACGCCCAATTAGAGCGGTTCGTTCACCTCAATGCCTAGAACTGACTTCACCGGTGAAGTCGACATGACGGCTATTTCAAATTACCTCTGAGATGCGAGTTCAAGCATGTGGCTAGCTAAGCCCTTTTCGCTCATTCTCAATGTTATGTTGAGAAAGAGAGTCTTCCGTCATTACCAACACCATCATCACTTAAGGAATCAATTCATAGTTTTGTGATGCCAAATTGTAACATTTACATCAAGACATGCTATCGTATTTTGTAGCATTAAATGTAAAACATTTATTTTCTCTATTATTGCAAGTCATGTATCTACGTTATTATTATAGCTTATTTTCTTAGAACTCCTGTTACATTTATAGCCCAAGAGCTCAGGACACCCAGACCTTCGTTATTTTATAAAAGCTGAAAGTTTTTCTGTGTATGTACCCTATACAGGTAAGAACGACCAGCAACTATAGAGTTTGGGTTGTGGTTACTTAGGCAGATAACAGGCAGTAAAGGTGTATAAAATAGTACCTTAAATTCGCTAAAGTATAAAGCTCAATTTTTTTATATTTTCTTCGGGATAACTTTAGAAATCTCGTCATCCATTGCCGGACACTTATGACAGTTGCTACCCCTTGCCAGACACCCCTAAACTTTAATAAATTATCATTATAATTTCGTTATAGTATAAAAGCTAAATTTCATATATGTTACATGGGGACCTATAAAAAAATGTTACCTCAAGAGTCGGGCAGTTTTAATGGTTTTTACATCTTGCCAGACACATTGAAAGTCCGCTGTAGGTGCGAGCTTGAGGTAACAACGCTCAACAACGATCGCTTAGTCGACTACGCATCATTTGTCATTTAAAGTGATTGTACTGAACATGTGATACATGTGTGAAGTAACACGGAAGAACCGCATTAGGAACTCTCGCATTCGCGGCAGCCTTCATGTCCGTGACATTGCGGATAAATTGCAGGAATGTCGCCTTTGCTGGTATGGCTACGTTTTACGGCAACCGGCTACTTATATGGGGAACCACCGCCGGGTTCCGACAAGAGGGGTAGACGCAAAAAGTGCTGGCTTGATGTCGTAGGGGTTGATATGCGTGCCAATGGATTGACCACCAGAGATGCCGAAGATCGTGCGAAGTGGAGAAAAAAAAGTATAAGGCGGACCCCGGGCGGCAGAGTTTGAGTTGTAACCGGGATTCAACGCTAAGATGATGATGATGAATGATTGAACAATTATGTATAGGTTTAATTTCTAAAGTTATCCCGAAGAAAATATAAAAAATTGAGCTTTATACTTTAACGAATTTAAGGTACTATTTTATACACAGCGGCGGCGGGCGGCCCCTCGGGGGAGGATCCGCCGCCCGCACTATTGCCGCGAGAGAGAGGGCCGCGTGCTGTTCCGGGGCCCCCCTCAACTCCTACAATACAGGAGAGCGCCGGGGGGACGAAACCCTGACCCCCTGGCGCCAACACTTCAGAAGAGGCCCGCCTTGAGACAAAGGGCGGGCCGGCGCTGGCCCGGGCCACGAGATCGGCAGGCCACATATCCGTAGGCCCGGGCGTAGGCGATAGGAGAACAGCGGGGTTTTTTAGTGGGTAGTCGGATGGCTGAACATCTTCCCCGGAGTCCCACATATCCCTCGGTCCCCCCGGGCCGGGGGAACCCGTCAAGAGAGGTTTTTCCCCGAGACAAAAAAAAACTATTTTATACACCTTTACTGCCTGTTATCTGCCCAAGTAACCACAACCCAAACTCTCTAGTCGCTGGTCGTTCTTACCTGTATAGGGCACATGCCAGAAAAACTTTCAGCCTTTATAAAATGACGAAGGTCTGGCCGTCCTCGGCTCTTGCTCTATTACAGCTGTAATATGTCGGAGTTATAAATTTTACAAGCCGCAAATCGATTCTGTTTGCATAGTCTTTTTACCGAGAACTACCGAGAAATCAATATTGGTTTACTATGTTTAGAATACCATACTGTAATTTTGTTATCGAAAAATAATTAAGGCAACTTATTGGTATTTCCAATACTAGTTATTTATGATGGTAGTTTACTGTCGTTTCAATATTAGTCCCTTTTGTTTCAAGTATAAAATACACTTCTAAATTACAGAATATTTATGAACAATTACACATGTACATAAATTATATGTATACTTCTGTATAATGATATCTTCTTTCACCTTCAGTGTTTTTATTTGTTACGAATTTTGAGTTTTTTTAACTAATTAACAGTAAGCAGTTAGCGTCGCCTCTGGATGTTATCGACGCCAAGAGCACCGCTAACACCCAGCCGTGTGTGTAGAACTGCAAACTGAGTCACTTTTGCCGGAATACAAGATTTATAGAATCATATTTTGAGGCCAAGGGTGGTTGCTATCCAGATGGGATTGGCCCTACCACCTAGACTGTTTAGTATCTGTGGGTCCAATCCCAAAAATAGTTTCTCCTGATTTAGTATGTAAGTACTACAATTTGTATTTGTTTAATTAGGATTTATTTATCAAAGGACAGAAAAATCTATCAAAATATAAATCTTTTTGTGAGTTTGAAGAAAAAATTAAAAATAAACCCAGAACTTCAAAGCGAAATGATACAACCGAGATTAAATGCTAAGACGATGATGCTCAGCGTTTAAATTAGACTCAAATAACTGTCCGTATGTATAATAGTTATAGGATTAAAATAAGCTAGGTAAGCTACTTATATTAACTTAGATGGTTTTGATGTATTAAGTTTCGGATTAAGCTAGCTGTATGCCGAATCGGTATGTAAACTAGTGATTCGTTATATTTTAGTTATATTTAAGTAATCTAATTTAAAAAGCTGTCAAGTAATACAAATGTAAAAATTATTTTAATAAAATCTGCCGGATATTATTGTCGTTTTATTTAATCAATTTTGGAATAAGAAAATTCATTGTCACAAAATGGCGTGTTGACATTTTTTCATCCTGAGGAAAACTGAGCGTGTATCAGTGCCACTATAAACTTTGGAGGAAAAGCCAACACGAGTATGTGGGGTCCTTAAGCTTACTCTTCAATTGCAATCACTAATCTGATTAGCAAATAATAAGCAACGGTGGTAGCGGCGGCATACTCAAAAAACGTAGATCACATGTGCCTTTGTGGGTGCATGCTGCTTTATATTGTCATTACTCTGTAACGACTCGGATTCTTCTTCTTCCTTCTTCGTCCTTCGATAGCCGTATGAGCACTGGAGCCACAGTCGAGAACTAGTGGGATCGAATTGAGTAGACTCGACTGTAGGTCGAAGTCCACCGGTATTTTAAGTATCCAGTCTCGTCTAGATCCCAATTTCAAACTTTCTACCAAGGCTTATGTTTTGAAGAATTTAACTTACCTTTTGTCAAGCCAGCAAGTTTGTGTCTTGCCTCAACTAGCGTCTTTGGAACTAGCAGATCCATCATTCGGAAAACCGAATAAAATAGATATACTATTGGAAGCGGAAGTATATAGCCGGATATTATTAGATGGTTTAATCAAGGGTCTACCACGCACAGTGCTTGCGCAGAATACTAAGTTTGGATGGATCCTATCTAGCAGGACTTCTATCTTGATGACGTCAAACAAAGCACAGCTAATTGTCATGTAATTAGTTTGTATTCAATTGATACTGACGATGATCTTTTGAAGAAGTTCTGGGAGATGGAATCAGAACCATCTTCAGCAAAGACTTATTTGGCTCTCGAGGAGATGAAACGTGAAACTTTATTTTTACACACCATTCGCAGGGATGAGTCAGGCGTTATATTGTAGAATTACCCTTCAAATCTGAAGACCTGTTATGCAAATATAGAAACTTAAAAGAAATCACTCGCAAACGGTTTTTCAGTTTAGAAAAACGCTTGGACAGAAGTACTGAACTCAAGCACGAGTATTCTAATGTCATTAATGAGTACCTGAAGTTAGGCAACAAGGAGGTCGTTAGCAACCGTATCAATTCATCCAATCCGTATCTCTGTTCCAAATGAGACCCAAAATTCTCATAATTTCATCAGCCTTCAACTCCAACTTCTTAGGATCATGATATGCCGTGGTAATATGTGTCATCAAATCAGGATTATTGCTATAACATTTTTGTAGAGGAAAGTCACTTCAATTGAGCAATTCAATCATTTGGTTATGAATAAGTTTACCTTGGTGACAGAATAACTTCCACTGATTAAGTCATCCGTATAGAAGTCATTCAGAACACGGTCTACAGCTAAAGGTAAGTCAGCACTTTCATCACAGGCCAGTTTCTGAAGGCATCTCACTGCGAGGAAGGGTGCCGATGATGTTCCAAAAGGAACTCGAAGAAGCCGATATTGCTGGAGGTTATCATCTGGGTTCTCACGCCAATAAATACGTTGATAATCTGTATGATTTTCTGTAACATTTACTTGACGATACAATTTCACAACATCTGCTACAATTGCAATTGGGAAATGTCGCCAACGCATTACCAGTTGCCTCAACGCTGATTGTATGGCTGGGCCTATCATCAAATCGTCATTTAATGATACCTCATTTGAATCCGGACAAGATGCATCAAAAACCACATGTACTCTACTTGTGGTTTTATCTTGCCTGATAACACCGTGATGAGGTAGATATCTTAGAGTCCATTTCACTTTCAATTTTTCTGTACGACTTTTTGAAGCTAATACTCCAGTTACCAAGTGCAAGGTAGTATCTTATATAGCTAGGCTTTTCCACCCCTTGTGTCGGCTAGCCCCAATCCTTACTAAAGCAAAGGTCTTGATACAGAGACTTGTTGTCAGGGGGTCTTGCTCGTTTTAGTAGTGGGCTGTCAGAGGTCGTTTTTGTCGTTGTAATCTTTGTCAGTTGTTGTTGCGTTCAAGTTAATGAGTTTGTTTGAGAGTCTTTGTAATTTTGTACATGGTACCTCTTATTAAACTCGAACGACAATAAAAAAATAAACAGAAAATCAAATTTATTCAGCCATACAGCAGTATGAAAAACAATAAAATCAAACAATTATACTAGATATTAAAACATTTATATATACACTGATTATATATTTTAACACATTATGCAGCTAGAGACTAATTACGAAACCGTATAAAAAAGGAAAAATATATTCTGTATCGATTTCCTTGTCATATCGCAAAATGACCTTGAAATGCCATGCCCGGACCAACCTGCTCCAATTATCTAGCAGTGTGAAATGGACAGGGACATCTATACAGGCAAGGTTGGAATTTATAAAGCTACTCATTCACATAAACATTAGGCTATTAAATAGTTCTTAATAAAGTAGTTTTCACTTTGAACTTCAATGTGTAATAATAAATGTGAAGATCTGTCTATTAATCAACTTTAAATTGAAGCTAATAATAAATAAATAACAAGAGATGCCGTATTTACTCGATACAAGCTCATTTATGATTGTATAATTCAAAAAATCATCTCCAAGTACATTTGAGGCCATGAGAACCATAGTGGCCTAACTAAGTTTTTTACAATATTGAGTTTATGATTTCTTACAGTTAAAATTAAACATTTTGATAGAACCAGGGTAGCCTAAAAGTGATACAACTAAAATTCACTAGATGGCAGCATAATCACTGTTATGGTTTTTAGTCTGTGATCTAAATTTGAGGTGCCATACTGGCCTAAATAAGATAGGCCACTATGGTTCAAGCCCGCTAAAACTTCACTATCATGATGACATTAGTTAGGCTACTTTTTGACTATCTATTAATGGTATTTGTCATTATTTTTCCGCCCGTGCGTACTAAATCTTTCATAAATTATTTGTGAATAATTGGCTATCTGCCTGGAATATGGAAAACTGCTTCTGCTGAATCTAGGCATTCAAATTAAAGAGTGTATCAGGTTCCTAATTACACAGCTTTGGACTTACTGCCTGGGTATTCATAATTTTCATAATGATGAAGTAACAATGTATGTGTGGAATGAAACAATAGCCTCAAGGGGTCTCAGGAGATTGGTTCCTGCCTGTTACGTTACATCAAAAAGAAAGTCAAAACTAAAAACTTATGTACTCAGACCAGTGCGGTGGTCAAAATAGAAATATTAAAATGCCTTTGGCAGTATATTGTTGCCCATCCAGATTACACAGTAAATAACATAGACCATAAGTACTATGTCAGTGGGCACTCATATTTAGCATGTGACCAAGATTTTGGATTGGTGGAGAAAAAGAAAAAGTTTTTCAAAACTATTTGCGTACCAGATGACTGGATTACTGTAATTAAGGCAGCTAGGGACAGCAACCCATTCAATGTCATAAAAATGACAAAATATGACTTTATTGCAACCAAAAAAAAACTGGAAAATAACATTACCAATAGGAAGGTAACTGCTGAAAAGTCAAAATGCATCCATTTACATTTTTTTTAAATATTCTAATAATGAAGATGTATTATTTGAAAATGTTGATTTAAAGAAAAGGGGCTTTATACATTTGACTGGTATTAAGCTGGATCCTCTATACCCTGATGGAAAACACACCAGTTCTGAGAAAAAAAGGACTTATTTATACCTCCAGTGCATCACAGCTTTTATACTAGTATCAAAGATAATGTGTCAGTTAGAAATGACATATATGTTGAGGATGACATTGTGGTATCCTTTTATTGTTAGGTGTATTTAGTGTTACTGTTGTTTTTTTATTCAAGTGTTTAATTAACAATTGGCCTAATAACCATTTTTTTATAATCTATATAAAAAACCCTACTGCCAAAGTGGCCTATCTGTGATTAAAATGTAGAAAAATAGCAATAAAGCTATTTCGTAGCTATTAAAATCATTAATTAGAACATTATTAAGTTAATTAAAATAAAAAAGTAAAAAAAAGTATGTTTTCTGAAGAGTGGTAATTAATTAAAAAGACGCTGTTTTTGTTTTCTATGGTACTCAAAAGTCTTGTCTGTTGAATTAGGCCACTATGGTTCTCATGGCCTCATTTCAACCACCAACCTTTTATCCATCTACCAAACACGCTAGCGGATTACATCAAGAAGATTTATACTTATCATTTTATATAGAAGATTTTTTCTTCGTGCGGGAGCGGAAATAAGCCGGCCTGTTCTGAAAGACGACAAAACATCCCTAATTACATGGTAGGCCTACCATGTAATTAGGGTTGTTTACCGTCTGGATAGCCAAACACCCTTGGTTTATAAGTTTGCCGCCATAATAACCTTGTGTTGTGGTCCTGCATTGGTAGCCCAGGTTCCAGTACGTCTATATGTACAGCACGTGCTTACAGTGCCTTCATCGTTAGCGTCGCAAACATCGAATAAGCTACGGTAACTGCTGGCTATTAGTCGGTCGTCAGCCAGTTTTCTGTTCCTTAAGAATAAAAAATATAGTATAATAAACATTTGATTACATACTTATTCGTCACAAAATTATAAACGTAGCGGAATAATAGTTTGGTTATTGTGGAGGAACGTTTCTTTATCCTAAGAACGCACCGCGTTCTTCGCATATTTCAGCAACTACATTGAATTTTGCGCGGTCTATTGTAAAAAGGCTGCGTTTGTTCTGGCCAGTTATTTGGAGGTTGGCACGTCAAGGCTATTCGTTATATAAACCTACTCAGTTGGAAAATCGTATTGTTCAAAATTCAGTTCAGTTTTAAAAACATGCTTTATATATTGTTTATGTTCTATGACATTGCAGATAAACTGCAGTAATGTCGCCTTGGAAAATGGTTTTATGGTAACCGGATACTTATGGCAGGAGGGAAGACCCACTAAGTGCTAACTTGACGTCGTAAGAGGTGATATGCGTGCCAATGGACTCACTATCAGGGGTGCCGTAGATCGTGCGAAGTGGAGAAGAAATATTCGGAAAGCAGGCCCCGGGTACAGAAGCGGGTGTTTGGATTATAACCGGGATTTAACGCTAAGATGTGATGATGAGATATATAGGCTACATGGATACAATAAATAAGACTTCATTGTAAATTCTTATATATATAACAATGTACTATTATAATTATACAATACTTATACATATAATGTCTTCTTCTTCCTCCTGCCCTTATCCCATATTATATGGGGTCGGCACAACATGTTACATGTTGTAATAGTTGTGGCTTAGTTTTTACAACCGGCCGCCTACCTGACATTAACCATTTTTGGAGAAAAATCTCCCATCCTTTTTATTTAAATTATTTTTCTCGTTTCACATTGAAAGTACGACACGAAATTTCGTTGTCAATCAGATGATTTCTATATCACACTAGTAATGTCTAAGTTATCTTAATTCAAATATAACAATTAGAATTTCAACAAAAATTCTATACACACATACGTAACTTCTGGACCAGGAATGTTGTTCCACTTACTATTTATGTCGCCGTCGTCAGTAATTGTAGTTGTCAGAATAGGTAACTGCTAACTATTAAGTTGGCTGTCAGCCTGTCTGTCGGTCCACAGCAATAAAATAATGCTTAAAATTTTAATAAATAATGAAAGTTAAAGAAATTTCTCACTCAAAATAAATATTAAAAATAGTATTATATAAAACAAAAACTAATTGAGTGTCACTACCATCAGGGAGCTTCCGTTTAATGCGGGATAAGTCACAAGTCCAATGGGAGTGAGTGATAATAAGTAGAACAATCCTGCCTCGTGGGAAATAGTGTTATGATTGCCGTTGCGCGTAGCCATCGATATTTGTTTTGTTAGTAATTATAAAATAAAACTATTTACTTCTTTAGTATTACTTTATTTACTTGTTCGAAAAACACGGCCAGCTAAAGAGTTAGTTGAATATTGTTCAATATGCTTTAATGACCAGAATCCTGTTATAAGGGTCAAACAGGGTAGAGATCTTACAATAATAATTCCACCATCGTGCCATATGGCATATAAAGTTAACAGTCATTAATTCATAAATTATTAATATACAATTAAAACAATGTAAATTAAATGTGGAGTTTAGATTTCGTCAATTTAGAAGTGCTTGGTTTTTTGTATTATATTATTTTCATTAAATTATGGCACTCAATATTTAAGAGAACTCAGACTGTGTAACAAATGTGCAATGTTCAAAATCTCATATCCTCTACAAATTAGTTGTTCACTGTACTTATTTCGAATTCATAACCGGGTCTGGTGCCTAGTTTTAAACTATAAAAGTGTCTTATAATTTTTATATACCACCTGATTACCACATTTTTTTTTTATTTGGCCAGCTAAGATGAGTTGCCTTATTATATATATATATGCTACAAGTGAAGACAGTAAACTCTGTTTTGTCTATTACTCGTACACATTTGTTAAAAATAGACGTATGCGCGATTGCAAGGAAGATGAACTACTTTTAAAAGAAGAAACCGATGGTCCTAATAACATGGATGACAAATACTTCGTGTCTGTAGAACAAAACGCCAAACAAAAAAGAACTTGTAGATGTTTGTAATTCGAATTGAAAATGTAATTAGCACTAATCTTGAAGAGAATATCATAACAAATTACTTTCATTCCACGTCCAATAAAATTTCCTTTTTAATGACATGTAACACGTGGGGCTCTGTAGACACGTGAGTACATTAATGAACATGTCAACAAGATGCGTTGACTTACTGCAAGTCATCCGTCTGTAATAAATTTGTGGGGTGCTGTGTGCCGTTAACTGGTTGCCAGATTAATGAAACAAGGATTCTTGACTATATTAACGAATACATTTTACAAAATCAAATACAAATCCCTCAATCCCCATCCGTCACCCATCAAAGTACTGACCGCGCTCGAAGGTGCTTAACTTCGGTGATCGGACGAGAACTGATCCAAAAATTTTAAATAAATTAATCCTGGTAAGGATTATGATACAAACTATACAGATTATTGCATTGTAATCGGTCCTTGATAAGTGTACAAAGTTTCAAATCAATCCGACGTTATGAAAGGGGTGAAAATCACGTTCGAAAATTCCGTTACATAGATAGATACATACATACCATGCTAATAAAAGCGTGTTAATAATGATGACTGAGCACCGCAGACCACCGTAATCTGTGCCACCGCATAAATAAATAAAATACTCTCAAAAATAAAATTACTTTTTAATTAAAAACGGATAGTTTGTTTCTAAAATGCGAAAATATTTTGCGATTGCTTTCGGATTGTTTGACGATTGACACCGGCGGAATGAACGATAATCTGTCACTGTCGGACGATCGACAAGGGACCAATTTAAAAATAGATTTATTTATTTTTCTTCTCGATTCGCTAAATGGAAAATTAAGTCAGGACCGGCTTTTGCGAGAATTTATTTCCGGTTCCAAATAATTTCGTAGTTTTACCTATTGCCAGGGGCGTAGCTACCGCCGTATCAGCCGTATCAAAGATACTGGGCCCTCGGGCTACAGAGGCCCTTAACGTGTGCAAGCAAAAATTAGTAAAATGTTATCTACAATTTTACTTAATCTCGTGCTTCCCGGGAAAAAACATATAAAATAAAACTGTCATACAGAGTTTTCACTTACCATGACAGAAATGACAAAAGTCAAAAAAAGGAATCTCTTTTTTCCGGGTAAAGCGTGCGCCCAAACGTTCATTCTACATTGGTTATTGCAGGATTCCCGTGAATGACTTAAGTGTCAGTGAATGACTTAAACGGGGGAATCCCGGAATAACCGATGTTACAATGACAAATCACGAAGAGCAATATTTACGCGTTTTATTTCTTGTGTTGTAATACAATACAATATTATTGTTCTGATTATTTATTGGTTAATTAGTTTGATATGTGAAAAGAATGAGTGAAAGGAATAGAGATTATCCCAGTAGAGCTATGAAAAGAAAAAGTAAACAGAAAAGGGAGGAGGTTATAAAAAATGCCCAAAATTTCTTCATTTTTCAGCAATCAGCTTCTTTGAGTGATTTAGATTGCAATGGTAAGTACTACCTATTTATCTTTTTTTATTGCTCTAGGACAGCATACAGACTGACGGCCTGCTTAGAATTTAGCAGTTACCGTCGCCAATGGGTGTTTGCAATGTCAGTGGCATCGCGAACACGCTGCTGTCCCATTAGGGTACCGAAACTTGGGTCACTAATGTCAGAATACAACACAAGGTTATTAAGGCGACATACTTAAGACTAAAGGTGTTGCTATCCAGACGGGCTTGGGACCCTACCACGTAGCTAGGGTTGTTTTGTTGCCTTTTACGACAGGCCGACCCCGGCCGCAGAGGTCTGCATTCTTTCTACGCCCCTGCACGGATAAAAAATATCTACCAGTAGCGAAGGGTGAATTTTGTTTTATGAAAGAACAATGGCAATATTCAAGGATTTTTTATTATATTTATATGTTTTGATTTAATGCAAGCATTTTTGTTTCTTTTAATATAGTATTCTATATAAGTAGTATATTAGTTGTCTAATACCCATAATACAAATGCTCTACTGCTCCCTCTGGGTCTAGATAAATCTGTGTAAATTGTAATAATATAAATACCTAGTCAGGTCATAAGTATTGTCACACAGTAAAAACTTTTCTTTTAGAATGCTGGCCACAAAAAAGTTTATTGAATTCGAATCTCGAATTGTTCATGAAAATAAAAATGTATACTTTTAGAATTTTACTCATTTTTTGAATATGGAGTGGACGCTTAAAGAAGACCGTGTTGCAGTTATTGCGTTGCATCGTTGCGGTTACGCGCCAATTCAAATTTTTAACATACTGAAAAATTTGAATATAACCAAAAGATTCATTTATCGTACCATCAAACGATACAATGAAGACTCTAGTGTAGATGACAGGTCAAGAAGTGGTCGCCCTCGGTCTGTTAGGACTCCAGCAGTGATAAAAGCTGTGAAGGCACGAATTCAAAGAAATCCCAAACGTAAGCAGAAACTGTTGGCCCTTCAGATGGGGTTAAGCAGAACCACGGTGAAAAGGGTGTAAAATGAAGACTTAGGGCTTCGGGCATATCGAAGAAAAACAGGACATCGTTTGAATGCTCGTCTAATGGACCTGAGACTGAAGAGATGCCGCGCTTTGTTGAAGCGGTACGCGGGAAAAAAGTATCGGGAAATTCTTTTTTCGGATGAAAAAATGTTTACCGTAGAAGAGAGCTACAACAAACAAAATGATAAGGTGTACGCACACAGTAGTGAAGAAGCGAGCAACCGTATTCCGCGTCTCCAACGAGGTCATTTTCCATCCTCGCTCATGGTATGGTTGGGAGTTTCTTATTGGGGCTTAACAGAGGTACATTTTTGTGAGAAAGGTGTAAAAACGAATGCTGTTGTGTATCAAAATACAGTCCTGACGAACCTTGTGGAACCTGTTTCTCATACCATGTTCAATAACAGGCACTGGGTATTCCAACAAGATTCGGCGCCAGCTCATAGAGCGAAGAGCACACAAGACTGGCTGGCGGCGCGTGAAATCGACTTCATCCGGCACGAAGACTGGCCCTCCTCCAGTCCAGATTTGAATCCGTTAGATTACAAGATATGGCAACACTTGGAGGAAAAGGCGTGTTCAAAGCCTCATCCCAATTTGGAGTCACTCAAGACATCCTTGATTAAGGCAGCCGCCGATATTGACATGGACCTCGTTCGTGCTGCGATAGAGGACTGGCCGCGCAGATTGAAGGCTTGTATTCAAAATCACGGAGGTCATTTTGAATAAACTTTAATGTCATAAGAATCTATGTTTTGTTAAGTTCATTTTGGTATATAAATGGTTACATAATGAATAAACTTGTTACAATTATTTTACATTAAACATGTGACAGAATTTATGACCTGACTAGGTATATTACTCGTATTTCATTATACAGACAGATTTCAAACATCTGGGTTCCACTTTCCAACTTTCGTTTGTATATTTTCAGTGCCGAATTACCAAGCGCGGGGTCCGTAGCAAGTTCTTACGAAGGACCTTTGATCTGCTATGGATTCTTAGGTACAAAGTGGTAAAAAAACAATTCAGTATTTCAATATAGCTTATTTGCTAACTATTCAGTGTTGTGGGTATTGGTCGTATGATAGATACTCAAGTAAAGATGAGCGAGTTTAAATACACGGGCCCTTTTGCGCGGGGCCCCTAGCAACTGCTACTCTTGCCACATTGTTAATCCGGCACTGTATATTTTGCACGGCCTTTAGCTTCTCATGTAGTAAGCTCATTGGGACGTATATTACTCTTCATGTTAAGATACATTTTTGATATAACCCAAGCAGAAAAATCTTATAGATCAAATCAATAAATCAAAATCATTTATTTTATACAAGATCTTACAGATCACTTTTTGAATGTCAAAAATTTTCTACGTTTCCAATACAAAACGCTGGCTAGAGAAGATACGGCGAAACAAACTCCCCAGCGAGTGTTTTTTAGTCTTATTTTGTATTTGTCTTTTGTGTACAACTTTAATTAAATACATATGAGTTAACAGAATGGCAATATAATTATTTGAACGAAGTTCCTTAACGCGACTTACGGGTAGTGCGATTTAGTAGAAATCGTCACGTAACTGTGTAAAATGTCGTATGCTGTGTGTATGCGTGTTTAAAATATAAAATATCCGTAATCCAAAATGAACTGTAATACATTTAAATAGAGTATAAATTGCAATGTAATAGAAATCAAGACGTTTTCCGTTGCTAGGCAATGGAATTGCCGTTCAATAAATTCAACAAAATAATGAAGTAAATTTATATAACATATATCGTAGTGACTGATATTTATTAACAATTTATTGATTTAAAGATAATTTACTGTGATTATAAGTGATAAAAAAATTATTCTTATTTCCAGTCTGTGCGGTCGTCAATATAATCTTTAATGGTGTAATATCCTTTCCTGTGCGTTGGTTAATAGCTTTTTTAAACTTATTTGTTGAAAGTCTTTGATTTTTCTCTGGGATTTTATTGTAAAAAATATACTTTGCCCAATAAAACTACTGAATACTTTCTAGAGTCTACAAGAAGTCGTAGAGGCGTGATAACTAGTCAGTTGTACCCCACGTAAGTAGTTGTCGTAAAAACTTCGCGTCTTTCCAATTTGCAAATTGTACGTAAATTTATGGACATGAATGATGCCATGAAAGGAATATAGTCCCTGTTATTATTATTAATTATTGTCATTTTACACATCTGCATTTTCATCACCGTGGAGCAGCTCCTTGCTCGAGAACTAGCCACGTTTCACTTTCGTATATAAATACCTTAACCCTAATCGGACGAGTGTTATAGACTCGTTCTACCAAATCTTAGGTTTAGATTAAAGGTTTCAGTTGTATAAATTTCTTTAGTTACATAACCACAAAATTTACACAAAGCAGAAATGAAATTACTTCCGTTGGAGTAAACATATAACACGCATATTTACACAACCTGTTTTCACCGTAAAATAAACTTTCTTAATAAAAACGGTAAATGTGTAGCTTCATAACACGAAAATACAGTTTTGGCCAAAAGCAGTTTCAAACACAAAAATAGTATTGCCCAATTACTCCAAAAATGTGCCAGATCGTGAGGGGTAACCTCAGGGTACGGATAAGTTGTCTGCACTTCGAATTCATTTTTAGTGGGTATGCTGCACGTGTCTCCGAGAACGAGGGTATCATGCAGAGTGATCGGGAGTTCCACATGAGTCTTCTGCAGCCTCATGTGGCAGGCAGTGTAAGGGCATTTTTCATCCTTCGGAAAAAAACATCGGAAATAAGAGCAAGAATTCGTTATAAAATATGCACATGTGCACAATGATTACACCTGCTAGCTTACAGGCACCAAATAACGGGCAATAATCAAATTTTTCTTCAGTCAAAAGTCAGACGGTGATTGTTCCGTGAACACTAAAATTTATCCTTATTCATTTCATACGTTCTTGTGTTTTTTTAAACGCATATAGGTTTTTTTTTATTGCTGTAGGACAGCAGACAGACTGACTGGTCTGCTTACAGTTTAGCAGTTACCGTCGCCTTTGGATGTTTGCAATGCCAGGGGCATCGCGAACACGCTGCTGTCCCATAAGGGTACAAGAACTTGGGTCACTAATGCCGGAACACAACACAAGGTTATAATGGCGGCATACTTAAGACCAAAGGTGGTCACCATCCAGACGGGCTTGAGGCCCTACCACGTAGTGGGTTGTTTTGTCGCCTTTTATGATCCCTTCACTAAAAAAATCGACATAGCTCGCAAAATATGTTAAGTGACGTGGCTGGTGAGCTGGACACATTGATCACAAGACCAATGAATGTTATCACAAGGTAATGAAGCAAACGAGTCCATGACGGCGTCTGGGAAAATATAGGATAGGTCGTGGCCATGCAGCCTGATAGGAAGACCTGCGTTACCTTCAACATATGGGTAGTCTTTGAAAATGTCCTTTTACATTATACATATAAAAACAGTTTTTCATAAATCATTTAGCTACAATCCATCAAAATCTGTACAAAGACATATGACACCGTTCATTTTACCACACATTTCAAAGATACGCGTGACCCACTTATCACAGGAAGCCGTGACGACCTCCTAAAGGAAACTGTCATTGAAAATGCAGAGATTGAATTATTAATATGCATTAAGAAAACATCTATCACCTTTGAAGGAAGGGGGAAAATTTCTTATAGATTTGGAAATATTTTGGATGAATCATTCCACGTCATTCTTATAATTTCCATCCTATTGCTTAAGGATAATAGAAAATACATACTACAGAGGACTGTTTGCCTGTCTGTTTGTCTGTCTGGAAAAAGTAGTATATATTTTTTTTCTTCATTGAAAAGGGTTTTGCCACACAGCGGCAATGTCACGCCGTAAATCATATTAACTTACTACTACTTAATTGCAATGTGCAAAAAACGAATAATATAGTCTGCAAAGCTTAATGACCTCCTCGGACAAAGGAGATGACAATAAGCCATTGCAATCTCCCAGCGTGGATAGACCATGAACTCCAAATAACTGAACTCTCAATTGAAAATTGCGAGTACATTCTGTTAAAATATGAATAATGTCCTCTGGTTTATTATATGTACTACAATTTGGCGACTGTATCATTTTCATGAGAAATGCAAACTTATTTGATGGAATATGTCCAGAGCGTAGTCTCAAAATAGTTACTATATCTTTTCTTTTCATGTTGCTCTGGTTTACACGTTTACACGTTTTACAAGAAATTTGGGGTTGGATTGTTCGAAACCAAATACCTTTCTCCAGGGATCTTTTATCGAAATGTACCTTCCAAATATCTGCACACTGTGTTCTAAACAACAATATGTAGTTGGAATATAAAGGCATTACTGGGAATGGAATACCCTCAGATGAAGCTTGTTTAGCTAACAAATCCGCTATTTCATTCTCAGGTATTTGAGTATGCGCTGGGATCCATTGCAGATTTATACGATTTTTTTCGAGTTAAGGGGTTAAAGTGAAAGTCGTAACGATCGTTCCTATAATAACCAGCTTTAATTATTATTCTATCTATTTTCCTATTTTAACAGTCTCAGTATACCTAAGGGAACGCCAAGAACGGTCACCACCAAAACGATGTTTTTCCTATTAAAGACAGTACTCGACAATGGGATTCAAACTCCGATATTATTATTTTTATGTTTTATGTAATACTTCTCTTATTTAATCAGTGAGATGTGTTTATAGTAAAATCTTTTGGGCTCCTTTATATTGCAGATGTTTTTTTTTAAAATAAAGATTAAAGTCATTCTTAAGCTAAGTAGGAGCTGTGTGTTATAGCCTGGATAGGCTATGTAGGATGTGTTGTTCAATACAAAAACACCAACGCTATATACGTACTACCGTAGCTTTCATATAGATATGCCCATATCATTAGATAAACATCAAAATTCTTCGTGTTGACGTTGATGTTGACGTAGTCATCATGAAATGTTGTCAATTTACATTGCTAAAAAAATTCTCCAATCATTTCCAGGATGGATGATATGAAGCGCTTTGCAAGTTCATCAAGGAGGGTAACCGTGCGAATGGAGAACAAATTTCAGAATACAGTATTTGCATATCGAATCGCACGTTTAAAGTAAAATCGGATTTTATCTCTAAGATGATAAATAGCCATTATTACTTGAGTGGAATAAGTACTTAATTCTATTTATATCTATAAAACTATAAGTTTATTTTTATACCATTAACATAAATAACTAAACATATAAGCAAATAGGAGGCTTATAAATGTATCACTAAAAGCAATAAATAAAGAAGTTATTTAAGTAGATACATGTAAATTTTTCATATGCGCGTGAGGGCCCTGGCGGAGGAGACGGTGTCCCGGGGTGGGGTGGTGCTGGCGGTGTCTTTAGACATCTCCAACGCATTCAACACCCTACCCTGGAGTTGTATTCGGGAGGCTCTAAAATACCATCGCGTGCCTCCCTACCTCCGCCGTATGGTAGGGGCTTATCTGGAGGGTAGATGCGTCACCTATCGGGGACGTGACGGTGCCGGTCGGCACCTCATGTCGTGCGGTGTTCCGCAGGGATCGGTTTTGGGACCGCTCCTGTGGAACATCGGCTACGACTGGGTGCTGAGAGGCGAGCTCCCGTTGGGCGCCGACTTGACGTGTTACGCGGACGACACGCTTGTCACTGCCCGGGGGAGCTCGCACAGGGAGGCGACGTTGATAGCCACGGCTGCGGTGTCACAGGTGGTGAACCGCATCCGGCGCCTGGGCCTGAAGGTGGCCCTTAACAAGTCGGAGGCCATGGTGTTTCATGGCCCACGACGTGCGCCGGCGCCGGGATCACACATTGTGGTCAGTGGGGCCCGGATAGCTGTCGAGTCCACCATGAAGTATCTGGGATTGGTGCTCGACAGCCGATGGGAATTTGGGCCCCACTTCCGGCGGCTGGCGCCCAAGCTGATGGGTGCAGCGGGCGCGCTTTCGACGTTGCTTCCCAACTTGGGGGGCCCGAGCGCCGCCTGTAGGCGGTTGTACGTGGGAATCGTGCGGTCCATGGCCCTGTACGGGGCCCCTGTTTGGGCGTTGGACATGACGGCCAGCACTCTCGCCATTCTGCGCAAGCCGCAGAGGGTGATGGCCGTCAGAGTCGTCCGCGGGTATCGCACGATTTCCTACGAGGCGGCTTGCGTCCTGGCCGGATCCCCGCCCTGGGACCTAGAGGCGAAAGTACTCGCGTCATTATATCGATGGCGCGAGGAAGAGCGGGCACGGGGCTCGAGGCCGGCGCAGCGCCAGATCGCGCTGCGCCGAGAGGAGCTCCGTCAGGTCTTGGTGGCGGAATGGCGGCAAAGGCTTCTGCGCCCTACCGCCGGCCTCGCTACCGTCGAGGCGATCCGGCCAGTACTCGACGACTGGCTCGGGAGAAGGCACGGCTCCCTGTCGTTTAGGGTGACGCAGGTGCTGTCGGGGCACGGCTGCTTCGGCAAGTACCTGTGCCGCATAGACAGGGAGCCGGACGCTCGGTGCCATCACTGCGTCCACGGCGGGGAGGACACGGCGCAACACACACTCGCCGAGTGTGTAGCTTGGGAGGAGCAGCGCCGTGTCCTCACAAATGAAGTAGGAGGAGATCTGTCGCTGCCGGCCGTAGTGCGGAGGATGGTCGGTAGCGCAGAGTCGTGGGACGCAGTGGTGTCCTTCTGCGAGGACGTGATGTCGCAGAAGGAAACTGCGGAACGGGAGAGGGAGATCTCGACTCCCTTCCCCGGCCGCAGAAGGCGCACCGGGCGCAGGGGAAGGGCGGATAATGCCCTTTTCCGGCCCCCATGAATGGGTCCAGGGGCGAGGGACTTGGGGAAGTCCCCGCCCCCTATTCGATGGACCCGAGGCGGAGGCGCGTGCGGGTGTCGGCGCGCGCCTCTGAGGCGATGCACGGGGTAGTTAAACACCTCACTACCCCGTGCAGGAGACGAGGCCCGGACAGACCGGGCCAGCACTAGTGTGGGGCTGCGGAAGAATCTGGATTCCCGCGGCCCCGCGCGCACGTGTGAGGAGACACCGGGGTGGTGGTTTTAGCCGGTAGGAGTCCGGCATGCCCCTCCGCCTTTCCCCAGGCGGAGGTAGTCCATGAGGATTTCCCCACCCCGTAAAAAAAAAAAAAAAAAAAAAAAAAAAAAAAAAAAAAAAAAAAAAAAAATGTAAATTTTTCATAATACAATAATTCGGGAAAAAACTTTTAGGCGACCTAAACTTAATTTAAGCTAATCTAAGATGGATGGATGTTATAAAGCAAGTTAGTAAGGATTCTAACTTTTTCTTACTTAGAAGAGAACACGAACTAAGTTCAAGTGTTTCTGGCTTTGGAAACTTAGCGAATTCAGCGACGATTTTGAGCTTGATCGGCTTTATTATTATCTTTAAAACGAAACTTAAAAGGGAAACTTAATACGTAACAATATTAATTCAATAATAAAATTATTATTCATACTTCAAAAAATTATCCGTGCAGGGGCGGAGGAAGAATACTTACCTCTGCGGCGACAAAACAACCCACCTATGTGGTAAGGCTTCAAGCCCGTCTGGATGGCGACCACCTTTAGTCTTAAGTATGCCGCCATAATAAACTTTTGCTGTATGATTAATTAACTTTAAATAATAACACCCATAACGTCCGACTACTTGGCTTGAGTTTCCCTGTTCCCTGACTCTGTTACGTGTCGTAGCACGCGCATTATAACGTTTATAATAAGGTAATATTATAAATACCCATTTAAAATATGTCCCTCACACATAACAGAAATAATTACGAAAATCCATCTACATTTGAGGCAAATAAGATAATTTTTTTCAAAAATTCTTTCGCAATTTATGCAAAATATGTGAAAATTACTTTAGCACTAAAAGGGTTAAATAGCCGACTATTTGCGATTAAAATGATAATTACGTTATGCCACACAAAATTTCAACGTCTAATTAAAGCGTCATATGACGCGCGGGGGAGCGGCACGCGCACCCGGTGTGGACGCTCCTCTTCGACAAGACGCCATGACGTATTTCTGTTCCGAACCAGCCACCAAGGAGGCATACGCATCGCGACTGCAAGAAAAAATAATCTGTCCCACTATAACGTGGACATTGACTATCAATCCATAGGCCAGAATCTTTTCCGTTCCAGCTTTTGAAATTGTCAATGTAAACAACTGTTATATAGGATAACTTTGATTTAGTCTATTTGACAGTTGTACTTGACCGGCAATGTTTCAGAAGTTTCTATCAAAAATAAAAATAACTTAATAAAAATAAACAATAGTCATACATGATGTTCTTCAATGTAATCCTCTTTTTTATTGCTA
The DNA here is from genome assembly GCA_963693495.1 of Malacosoma neustria. NCBI lineage: Eukaryota > Metazoa > Arthropoda > Insecta > Lepidoptera > Lasiocampidae > Malacosoma > Malacosoma neustria. Next base: position 3,943,769 of record OY856386.1, read on the forward strand.
ACGAACAGCAAACAGTTTGACGTGCCACTTTACAGTAATTAGTTACCATCTATGGATGTTTGCGACGCTAGGAACACAGAGAAGACGCCGCTGCTCGTATAGGGGTATTGGAAGATGGGTTACTAATGCTGTAACACAACACAAGATTATTATGGCGGCATATTTATAGAGCTAGGCTGGTTCCCATCCAGATGACCTCAGGCTCTAGATAGCTACGTAGCTAGAGTTGTTTTGTTTTGTTTGTTAGTATAGTTACTCCGCCTCTGCACGGAGAGAATTCCTGTTAATCAAACTGATAAATTTCCCGATAATATTGATCATTTTATGACGTCTTACATAACAGGACACGTCCATAAATCTTAACAATGTAGCCATTAACGAAATATATTCATGAATGCATAATGCAATTACGATTTTGCAACGTGCATACAATGTACGGCAGTTAATTTGAAAAGCTCACCACTGCATTTAATGTAAAAGAGCACTAGACAAAACTTGATTGGGGTCTCAACCTTAGGGTTGCCAATTAATTAAACAAAATTGAAGGGTTGTAATTCTAAAGGGTCTAAGTGCTAAAAAAATAAAATCGATATTATTACAAAAATTCGATCTATGTACCAAGCCTAATAATATTCAAATGGATCCAAGTGCCTATCTCTTTTAATTTTTCACTCATACACAGATGAAGTTGTGGCGCGGTCCAAGTACCAACGCACTTTCGCACAACCTTTTTTTGTTATATCTCTAAAACATAAAATTGGCACTTAGACTCTTTAGAATTACAACCCTTCAATTATATGAATACCAGTCGACCATGTCATCGCCTATGCGCACGGGTGTGGGATCTGTAGAGTTACATTAAAAATATGCATATAACATGCAATAACATTAGAGGAGAAAAATTGTATTCTAGATTGTTATCCGAGTATGATGTCATTTACCTACCTTTTTTTTTTTTGGTCTCGGGGAAAAACCTCTCTTGACGGGTTCCCCCGGTTTACCTACCATCCTAATATTATAAATTGTGAAAGTGAGTTTGTTTGCTACTCTGTCACGGCTAAACCGCTGAACTAATATTTATGAATTTTGGTTTAGTCATATATTGGACCTTGGAGAAGGATATAGGCTACTTTTTTTAAATTCTTATGGCAGAACAACGTTTGCCGGGTCAACTAGTAGTTTATAAATGAGATCACATTTTATTATATGATCATTTTAGACCGACTTAGAAATAATTTGGAATTCTAAATTTCCTTTAAATCAAAACTACATATTTGAGGATATACATCTTTTAGCCCCTTTGGAAAAAAATATGAGGGTAAAATTTTTACTATGCACGCGCACACCGACAGTTAAAAAGCAGCATGATTGAGTTAGCTGGTAACTCTGTCAAGTTTCCGTAAAAACTTGTTACTATATTCAAAGTAGTTTCTCAAATATTCATAAAACACGTGTTTTAGATCAGTAGAGATAAAAAAGTATATCATCATTATCTCAGCGATGAATCCCGGTTGCAGCCCAAACTCTCGCTTCGGCGCCCGGGGTCCGTTTTCCGACTTTTTCTTGTCAGTCCATTGGCACGCATATCAACCCCTACGATGTCAAGCCAGCACTTTTTGGGTCTACCCCTTCTGCCGGGGCCCGGCGGTGGGGTATGGTCAGATATTTGTATCCCACGTAACAAGCCGGTTGCTGCAACACGTGGCCATACCAGCGAAGGTGACACTCCTGCAATTTATCTGCGATGTCACGGACATGAAGGCTGCCATGGATGCGGGAGTTCCTTCCGCGTCAGTCCATACATCCACCGCAGCATATTCATCTCCGTGACACTGTCCCTGCATGTGTCGCTCTAGCACCGGCCACGTTTCACAGCCGAATAAAAGGATAGGCCTAATGATGATCTACATGTGTGTATGTGATTTCAAATTATATATGGTGGTGAATGATAGGCCATTGTAAAAATTCGTGATAAAAGTGACAAAAAACTTTTTTAAGTGCATTTATAGATTTGAGATTAATTGTCATTTTGTAATCCTTTTATTTTATTGATTTATTATTTCTTTTACAAAAAGTTATCTAGTACCCACACTTCTTTGGAACTACTTGTAAATGGCACTGTGTGAGTTGTCCCAGTATAATTATTCAGTTTATTTATAATATGTCAAACTAATTCCCTTTAACAAAAAAGTACACTCCACGCGTAAGTCAATGCACAATGCTACCTTGAAAAGATCTTTTTCCAAAATCTTGTATTTGTTGTCTAGCAACCCTTTCTAGTCCAGTGCTCGTTCTCTCGTACTAATTGAGTATGCATAGAACTTAGTTCTAGTGCTTATATGTATATGAAAAACGAAACTAATTTACCTCTTTTATTAACTGTGGTACATTATTGTTTTTATTGTTGTTTGTTTGCTATTTTTCAAACCTCTCTCCAAACCAAGTAATATTTCACAGTTTTAGTTATTCTATTATTTACACCAGATAAAATATGACATACAAATTTAAGTAAGATATGTATGGCTACCACACGTTTAAACGCTTTCGGAGGTTACGGGTTCGTTTTGCGTCCAGCGTTTGCGTGTCTATGTATTTATTTAATATGTATTTATTTACAAAAAAATATATATCTAGTTGTCTACTACCCATGACACAAGTTCTATTGAGAAATGTCCAATTATATTTATTTATTTATATGATAAAGAATATGAAGGATACAATACAAATAAATTAACATTCCTGAAATAGAACATTTCGCTCTCTTAGTATTATAGTACTTATTATACTTAGTATAGTACTTAGTAATAATAATATATATGGGCACAACTCGAAATTTTGAGGTTTGGACTTTTTGCGTTACATGGGCTCAGTATAAACTGTTCTACCACATGGCTTTTAAAAAAACAGAAAAAAAGCAAATTTTTTAATAAATACTGTAATAATAATTGTGTCCCTTTCGTTTTTTCTAAAAGTTTGTGTTTTCGAAATATGCCTTTACGACGAAAATAATACGTCGACTTTGTCATTAGATATCACCAAATCTACTTACGCTCAAATAGTAAAGTGAAATTGGGCAGATTATGTACCCAAACTTGAAGACAATCAAACCGTTAAAGTATCTCTGTGGAAAGGTCAATAAGGCAAACGAAGCAGAAGAAAACCAGGATCAAATTTAGGATATAAATAAAAAATAAATATTTTATGAGTTACTGTAAAAATTCAAAATCTGAATTGAAGAATCTGAAAGTTATAAGTTTATTCCTTCTGATACGGAAGGATGAATTTGACAAAACGACTGGCCAAAATTAGAAGCGATAATGGGGATGGAAATTTTACAAGGAAAATGGGCATCTTTAGGGGAAGCCTTAGCCATTCTAGGATTCTTGCATAGAGAACATCTAATAATAATACTAACACATAATGTAAGCTAATAAATACGTAGTATAATAACAGTACTCGAATAAGATTTATAAATTGTAGAACAATGCAAATAATAAAAGGCTTTTTAATTTATTACATATTGGCTGATCGTCCAATCAGCCGGTCTTTGGTTATATTTTCCATTGTACGAATCTAGCTAATAAATTTTTGATTGAGCACAAATCCTAACCAAATACGTTAATTTAAACCAGAACTCGACAAAAGCAGATGTGCTACATCCATTATTTAAACAATTCAGATTTAACCATTTTTACGTAAGAGCTTTAGTAGTTTCACATATTAATATTCCTGTAGGTGTTTATGATGTAATCTCCCGGCTTTGAGGTCGAGCAGTTGAGGTTAAATTATGAGGGGCGGCCATCACATTGAATCGCAACGATTGGAGTGTCATATAAGCCGTTAAAAGTCAATAATTTGAAAGAGGCAGTTCATTGAGGAAGAAGATTCTAAAAGTTTGAAATGTTACAAATAGATGTTTGTGAAATGACTTTTAATTAAATGTATGTATAAAATTTTGAATACTTTTATAGCTAGATTTCAGAAGACAGGCAAAAGGCCCACCCGATAGTAGGTAGGTATCGTCGCATATAGATGTTTGCAACACCAGAAGCATTTTTATACTATACATATTTAACGTGCTGCCGGGCTCGAAAATTACTAAAGTAGCGTATTTAAGTACATAGTGTATCCATTATTTATCAATTTATCGATACTTTTAATACACCTAATTATTTATCGATATCGCAAAGTGTGTAATATTAATGGTATAGTAGATAATGGTACGAATCTATTTAGGATGCATCCCTAATTTCGAACAGTAACTTATACTTATTACTTAACTGAACTATGCATGTTAAACTCGAAGTATGTATGCTATTAATTATCTAATGACCGATTTAGATAACTAAGAATCGATATTAATGTTCAATTGGATTCGGAATCAGTAATTAGCCGTATAGTTCCGGTAAGTATTACTGCTAGCCGTTTGTTGTTATTCGGTAAAATAATACGTAGTCGTACAAGGACGTTTTATGTGCCATTTCTCTTATACTTATGTGCCTTACCCTTTACAGCTTCTTTTTAGCCTTTTCTTGCCAAGAGAGGTCGTCCTAGTCGTGAAGTTATTATATTTAATACATTGTGCCGTTTTATATTGTTAGAAGTATTATTATCTGAGTTATGTATAACACATGAGTGTCACAAGAAAAAATAATAAAGGGAGGACGTAATAAAAGAATCCCTCGAGTCCGGTGAATACCGTCCTCGCTAATACAGTGTTTTTCGTATGCCTATGGGAATCCTTAAAATTTTCCCGAACCAGTACCTCCAAAAACCACTTTCTTAGAAAAACTTATCCTAATGCGACCCGTTAATTGATTCGAACTTCCTCCTAAAAGGAAATACAGCTTGTAGCTTATGGCTAGTTTATAATTATGAAAGCTTGTCCTTCAGTTTATAGCAGTTTATAGTTTCTTTTTATTGCTGTATGATAGCAGATAGACTGACGACTCGCTTAAAATTTAGTAGTTACCGTCGGCTATGGGTGTTTGCAACGCCAGTGGTATCGCGAACACGCTGACGTCCCATAAGGGTATAGGAACTTGGGTCACATACCGGAACACAACACTTATTATGGCGGCATACTTAAGACCAAAGGTGGTCGCCATCCAGACGGGATAAGAATTGCAAAAAAGCGTGTTAATAAAAAACACTATAATTATAAACCTTTGGCATGTGTATATTTTTACGATCAATTACATTGCCCACCAACTGCAGTGTAGTTTATGATATACCCAGCCGCTATATTCATTAAAAAATAACACTACATAATTTCAACGTAATAATAGAGTAAAGCTAATGATTTTTTTACAGTGCGATTATAAGTGTATTAAAATTTGAAATGTTTACAGAAACCAACTTCGTCGTCGCGTCGTCTAACCACCATTTAATTTAAACACGAATTCGATACGTAGAATTATATCTGAAACACATGGAATATAACAAACCCTTAACGAATCATTCATTACAAGTTAACCAATTACTATATATAGGTACATACATCGGCATAATTACCGGTATTCGCGTTGTAAAAATGCATACTTATTAAAAAAAACCTGTCAGCGACGCACTCCACCAAGCTGCAAAACGGGATCAATGGAGACAGCTAGTTTACGGAATCAAACGGAGTCACGATCCTCAGCAATGAGGGACCGATTGAAGAGAGATTAAAAAAAATCATTTCAAAGTAATCCTGAACTTTGATGCAGTTTATGAGTCCATCAGTTTAGTTAAAATGCATTCTATGAATTGATACATTTTAAATAGATTTATTAAAAAGGATTAATACGCTTTTATAAAAACAAACCGATTATGTAGCTTTACAGAGTATTTTATTTTATTTTAACCTTAGTTTTTAAGTTACCTCTGGGACAGATAACAGATGTCTTTGAGCATGAAATTAAAATATTATTAGTGCGCGGCGGTCTTCCTAATAAGCCTACAGCGCTACTTCAGTATAAATAGGTAAAGCGGCTAATTTTACATGTTTCTACAAATGGAGGTTTATTTATTGTCTTCTTACAAAGGCATTAATTAGAACAAAACACATCGAAGATAATGCAATGTTTGTTTATAATTATAACAGAATTGTATCAAAGTTAACAATAACGTACAAATGAAATCTGTTATATTTAGATGTTTTTGTGAATATGTTTGGTTATTATTAACAGTCACATTAGATGCGTTAGTGATGTAATCGTCAGCATAGTTGCCTACCAAGGAGTTGATCCATGTTCGATTCCCGGCGAACGCGCGTTTTTTGTTCATGACATAAAGGGCGCAGAAGAACTTCAATTAATTACTTTATTTTTTATTAATTATTTATACTAGTATATAAACTTCGTTGCTTGTGTGAATAATAATAATAAGTATACTGTGAAACTGACACAGTGCCATCTAGTCCAAAAGTAAGCAAGAGCGATTGTGTTATGGATACTAGATAACTGGTATAATACTTATATACTTTTATTTTGTACATAAATACATATTATAAAGGGTGTCTGGTGGCAGGTTTATGTTTTTGAAAGGGTTTATCTAAAAAAGTTAAAACGGTGCGGGGGGAGGGTGGTGTCATGCGTTTTTCCGAGAGTGCGGATTCGTTATAGGGATGTCGGAAGTGTAAAAATATTGATATATCGATGTATCGATATTTATTAAAATATCAATATCGACGTCGATGTATCGAGGAAAAAATATCGATATATCGGTCATTTTCAAAAGATTTAGGTTTTTTAAAATAATATAGTATTTAGCTCAATATTTAATATCAATAGTTTAATGTTCATGAGTAGTGGTTTGGGTTGTTTCGTGGGTTGCTTTGGAGTAAAACGTCGAATAATAATAAATTACACTAAAAGCGTACGCGCACATACATGTCGTGCCGCTGGCTGAGCGTCGGCGTCGGTCTCGCTGCGCAGGCGCGGTGGTAGTTTGCAATGGCGGCGCGGTCGCAGACCAATCAAGGACGGTTGAGGCGCGTTCCGTGGGACGCGCTGATGGGAATTAAGATTGGCGCGTTTTGAAGAGTCCCGTCGCGTTATAATAGTAATTTTATAATTTTGTAATCATCGGTCCCTACTCTTTTTTTAAATTCATGGGGTCAAGCTGTAAATGTCAACAGTGAAAACTATGAACGCACGATCACAGAATATTTTTACCAAATTTGCGAGCACATCCATCCTACTTAACGTACACGTGGTTTAAGTAAGATGGGGCGACTCCGAATACAGCCAGGATATCTATGGATTTGCTTCGTCAAAATTCTCCGCAAAAATTTATCATCATCCGTCTCCAAAGCGGCTTAGTAGCTACCAAGGTCACCAGATTTAACTCTCATTCACTTCTTGTTATGGGGCTATCAAAGCAAAGCTTATGCCAATAACTCTCGGCCTGTTGTGCAGTTAAAGGAAAATATCCACAATGAAATTTGGCAAATCGAAGCCGAGCCTGTTGCAGCGCGTTGCACGTAATGAGGTGGACCGATTCAATAATGTGTCCGTCTAAATGGACAACATTTGGATGAAATTATTTAAAAAAAGTAAAATCCTCATTACCTTTGCATTTAATGAATTAGTTAATAAAGCCATACGCATATAAGTTTTAGTTTCATTAGCTTTCAAAAACACATATCTTCCACCGGACACCCTGTACACAAACATCTTGACTCGGGATGAAATTAAACCCGTGATCCCCCGATAATCAAAATTTTTTGCGTCACCTAGGTCTTATAGCTATAATCCGTATATAATTATAATAAATAACCTTGAATGTCATGTAACTAACCGACTGCCTAATCAATGACTAACTAGTCGTTAAAAGGGGTAGCCTAATCTAATCAACTAACTCGTCAGATGATGCGATGAGACTAATGTTATGCCCGAATCACACATAGCATTAAAAAACCGAGAATATAGTACAGCGAGTAGCTAGCATCAAGGTCATTCTTCAAGCTGAAGCTAATTAAAAAACCTCAGAACTCATAATTCAAAGACTGATTGCAGATATTATACACAAAAAATGTATATTAGTTGTCTTTTGAAAACTTTGCACCTGTTATAACAAAAATAGCGTGGACGGAGGAGTATGAAATTTGGCACAGTTAAAGTTTATGTTAAGGAGAATTGCAGAAAGCTATTTTTTTGCCTAAAATCCATTAGAAATACATTAAATTAATTCAAATGAACATTACACACACCACTGCTTGAATGATACATAACATACACATAGGACACATACATACCTTACTTATGGTTTTTGGGCTATCCCTTGCTAGACAGCTGAGTGGTCGCAGTAGAAGGGTGGAGAATCCTACATACCCGCCTCGGCTTCTCTCCTAAACCGTCGTTGTCACGCGTCGGAACGCGTGAAGGTACAGTTTTCCTAGAACAAAGATTTACACAAGTAATATACAGGGTGACTTTGACAAACCCGTCCAAATTTTTATACGCACTAAACATCATTTAGGGAATATTTAAGAAAAATTTCACCATAAAATATTTCATATAGGATCATTAATTCAATCGTACAGAATAATCATATGGTGCAAACAGCGTACGTTAACCTGTTATTACCTGTCTCTGTCACACCCGCGTAAATGAGTAGTGCGTATTCGCTCGCCCGGTTCAATGCCGCCGTCCTCGGCCTTTTACTAGGTCAGATGGAGAGGTCATTGACACTCTAGCGCCGTATTATGTAAATTGCGAGTTCTTTAAATGACTTTGTGATGCTGATTACTCATTTTTGTACTATGTGATACAAAACTAAAATACATGTTTCTCATAACTTTTACTAAAAATTCTTCTGTGTGAATTTGGACGGGTTTGTCAAAGTCAGCCTGTATATACAAGTTATGTATATTTACACAAGTTAATAATACATTGCCTTCCGTACACAAATATTATAATAACTATAGGCACTACAATAACTGTTCATAAGAAATATAACGTAAATATTATTCCTTCACTATCGAAAAATGTGATGAAAGTAAATATTGTAAGATATTATTTTCCGAAACATTTGTTTTGAATCGCTATACTGTGTAATATTACCAGAAGGATGGACCTCGTTCTCCGAGTACATTTGCTGCGCACAATGGACAGACATTCTACATTCCTTGAAGTTAAACGTCAAGAAATGTATTCCATATGTTATGTTTCTAGACAATATTATTATTACACATACTGCGATTCAATATAAATTCTTGAAACAACAATTTAATTTTTGACATTTTTCACTGAATATTAATTTTTTTTCTGGGGAACTTCAGACAGGCTGACGGCCTACGTAAGCAGTTACCATCGCCTATGACTTTTGACGATGTCAGGGGTAAACTGGGACCTGGATCACAACATAAGGTTATTATGGTGGTATATTTAGGGACCAGGGGTGGTTGCCATCCAAACAGGCTTAAGGACCACATAGCTAAGGTTGTTTTCTAGATTTTTACAGTCAATATTCTTACTCAGCCCCTACAAATTATATACTTGATGTATTAGTTATCTAGTACCCACAACACAAGCGCTAAGCTACTTACTTTGGGACTAAATGGCGCTGTGTGAATTGTCCCAATATATTTATTTTATTTATCTAAAGTTATTATATCTAAAGTTCCAGATATATCTCACATTTTTTTAATCGCCAAGATTCATGCACAACTTGCTAGTTTCAGTTGTCAATGTCAACTGCAGTTATGACGACGAAGTAACCTAACTAATACATAATCTGTGGAAGTAACCAGACGACAGACGACATAACTCAGTTATAAATTTTTGATTTGTAGTCAGTATTTTATTACAGTTTAAACTACAATTTAATATTTTCAATTTATGTGTGTTCTCCACTTGAATATGTTTTTAATATTACGAGTTAAGTTCATGACTTTATTCACATGTATTTTGATAATTTTTGACGTTTCGACTATTTTTAAGTAGCTGCTTTTTTCACTGCGTGAATGATGATTTACAGCAGACAAGCTGGCGGTCCATTTAATAATAAGCAGTTACAATCACCTATGGATGTTTACGACGCCAGGGGCACCGCTAACACAAGGCCGTAGTAGGGTAACTGGAACCTGGTTCTATAGAACCTGGTTATATCTTGAAACCAGGAATGTTTGCTATCCAGACGGCCTTGGAGCTCTACGACCTAGCTTGTTGTTTTATCACCTTTTACGACAGGCCACCTCCGGCTGTACGGGTCAATATGGTCTGCCCCTGCACGAAGAATATTACTTTCAGTATCTGAGATTCAATTATAATGTACTATGCAATAAAGTTTCAGGGAATATAAATTAGATTCAATTAGATTACAAATATTTATCTGATTATCGAAAACATCAGTTTTATACAATAGTGCATTTACGATTCATAACACATAAATTCATCATGTTCTGCCTAAAAGGCGTACAATTATTGGCTCACAAAATAGTTTTCAATATAATTATTAAAATATAATAGACATTTTACAAAAAAAAAATACCCATTAAAATGAATATTGTAAATATCAAAACTATATTTTTAACATAGATTTGAGAATTCAATAAATATATTATTATAAACATGTTAATAATGATGAAAACGAAATGAAAACTAAGTTAAATTTTTTCAGAGAATGTTTAATAATGAAGGCTTTTTGAGACGACTTAATCCATATAGCATAGTAATGCAAAGAATATGTGTAATAAAATTTCACATTACGCAAGGGGTCGCTATAATGCGAAGTGACCCATGCGATATGGATATCATTTTTCACGGCATAAAATTTATGAGCTGGCAACGTATTCTTATATGTAGTCCGCTGAGAATAGCCGATGTGGGAGATATAAAAATTGATGGATTTCAGAATGTTTTTTTCATTGAAGTTAGTAAACTGGTAAATAATTGTAAAAGGTCGTAGCCAAATAACATTTCGTCGTAGTCGTAGAATAGTGACGGATCTGACATATATTAAACTTTACAGGACAGCCATTTTAAAAATACACAAGCGTCATTTTACTATGAGATTCTATCATATCCGTCACTTTACCGACTGCTTAATTTGAAATCTAAAATACATGTAATTTTTTTTTAATGTAGCAATAATATTTAGACAATGTAGTATCCAAATATGGTAAAAAGTGAATTTTGGATTTTTTTCAAATCCGACGTTATTCTACGATCAGGACGATTTGTCTTCTTTGATTTTTATCACCTTAGGCACCTTGTTAAGTGAAGGGAGTTCTGGTTTAATTAACGTCTCTGGTTTAATCTCTCTTCGTGTAGGAGCGGAGTAAGAATACTAACCTCTGCTGCCGGGGTCAGCCTGTCATAAAAGGGGACAAAATAACCCTAGCTACGTGGTAGGCCTCCAAGCCCGTCTGGATGGCGACCACCCCTGGTGTTTATATGCCGCCATAATAAGCTTATGTTGTGTTCCGGTATTGGTGACCCAGGTTCCTGTGCCTCTATGGGACAGCATCGTGTTAGCGATGTCCCTAGTGTTGCAAACATACATAGACGACACTAACTGCTTACTTTTAAGTGAGTCGTCAGTCTGTTTACATTTACAAAGGTCTTCAAATATTCTTGTTTCTGTCTTCAGCAAAGAGAGAAAGAGAATAGATGTTGTTATATTTTATGTATCAACTCCAGTTTGAAACCTCCTTGTATCTAACCTTGGAAGGAAAGTCGAAGCTCTTGATTTTTTTATTACTGATAAATGTCAGGAAGGCTAACGACCCACTTAATAGTAAGCAGTTACAGTCGCCTATGGATGTTTGCAACACTATAGTCACCGCGATCACGCTACTGTCCGCTTTGGAGTAAGCTATTTTGTTATCTGTGTTAGGTAGCAAAAAATATCCAATTGTTACCTTTTACGGTTCCCTAGAAACTTGGTGATGCTATTCATGATCAGCGACCACCGTTGGTCTTAAGTATGCCGCCATAATAACTTTGTGTTGTGTTCCGGCATTAGTGACCCAAGTTATGGGACAGCAGTGTGTTAGCGATGCCACTGGCGTTGCAAACATCCATAGGCGATGATAACTGCTAAATTCTAAGCGGGCCGTCAGCCTGTCTGCTATACTACAACAATAAAAAAATTGTAACCTATAATTTACAGGTAGATATGTAAAATAAGACAAGTTATTTGCAGATCATACAAATATTTTTGGTCCCGCAGGATTCGAATCACACACACCATACAAAACACGTAACCACTGAACAGACACAGAAAATTACTTTTACCATGTGAATATTTTAATACTAGACTCCGAGTTCCGGAAGGAAATTCAAATCCCTTCAGAATTAAATAAAGATATTTTGCCGACATTACAAACACGATGCACTTAGAGGAACGTGTGAGCAATGATTTATATGATTCAACCCCCTCGAGAAGGAAAATAATAAATCATGGAAGAGTTTCTACAAATCCCTGTTGCGATTCATTTTAAAAAGTAAATAAAACTGACAAAAATGTTTCAAAAGATGCACTTTTATAACACGCACATCTATGTTTGAGATATATTTTTGACGACCTCCGTGGCGTAGTGGCTAACGCACTTCAGTACGCTTGCTGAGGTCATGGTTCGATTCCCGTCTCGCATCTGGGTGTTTATGTATAATATGTATTTGTTTACAAAAAAAATTATATTAATAGTTTATCAGTTGTCTAGTACCCATAACACAAGTGATATGCTACTTACTTTGGGACTAGATGGCGCTGTGTGATTTGTATTAATATATATAAATTATGGCATTGTACCTAGCACTTGTCAAATTCTCTGTTTCTGAATTTATTCTTTCTTTGTTAATTTCTCTTCATGCCGGGGCGGACTAAGTATGTTTTCCAATTACAGCACTAGAGCGCATTATGCGACATAATGCTCTACGTTGAATGTTTCAACTACAGCAACGCTTCGCACAATCGAGCACTCTCAAAAGTGATGCGTGCAATCGAATACCACCAACTCAGTGACAGAAATAATAACAAGTGTTTTTTCTTTAAGTTGGCATTGATCGAAATTTTATTTATATATTATCGTTAGTAATATTGTGTATTGTTGAAAAAAATTTTAAAGCTTTCGTTTCGTCGTAGTTTTTTAAGAAGAACATAGGCTACATTTTTTAAAATTATATGGCAGTACAACGTTTGCCGGGTCAGCTAGATATATCCCTGTAACGTTCTGTTCACTCGTTCACGTTCGTAAGAACGCTGAACGAGCGAATTTGAACGACACTTGTCACTCGCTGCGTCATTCCGAGCCTACACATGTCAACGCGCGGACACGCCATCAATTCTTTTTAAAATATCATTCTATTTTATTCTAATTGTGAAATCCGACCATTTGTGGAGTAATTGATACCCTGAATTTGGGTCCACTCTGGAGTGGACCGTTCTAGGCCTGGGCCTAGAACGGTTCCTACAACTCGACTTAAGGACGTATCGACGACACGCGTCGTGTGCCCACGGTTGGGAGTCTACAGCCTGCCGTGAGGGACAACTTTATCGTATACCGGCTGCCGAGAGTTGACATTTCTTCGCCGCCGAATCTGCCGGACATCTATTACACAGGCCAGTGGTTGAGTTGATGAGCGTTAGAATGATCTATGTCGAACCCCGACCCACTTTAAATATATTTTTAAAAAATTACTTTCATCTTTTAACTAATTTTTTGTAAAGGAACTACCATCATTATTTTTTATTAAATCTTATGGAGCAGCCTGGTAGTTTTAATTCTAAAAGCTAACGCCTAGGTCACATCTCTTAGTAAACAATAACATATTTGTTTATTATTATTTCGTACCTAAAATTAAAAAAAAAACTAAAGTGAAAGGATTCCCCAAATAATTCCGGTGACAATAATCTAGAAACTTCTTCATTATGATAAAGCCAGCGAAATGTAAGGGTTTTCAACTTTGTACGGCACTGTGGAGGCAAGATGGAATTTGCGAAATAAACTTTTTACAATAAAAACCTTTATAAAGTTTGTTTTCACTTGGATTATGCAGTCTAAGAAGGATTTTTATGTTATGATTTTTTTTAATGACTTAGGTTTGTGTACCGTGTCGTTAAAAGATATGATGAAGAATTAATTGCCAAGGACAGGAAAAGAAGCGGTTTACTTTACCTTGTGTTTGTGTTTTGATTGCCATAGAAAAATTTTTGACTTTGTTCATCTAAGAGCAGCCGAGGGTATTTCAACAAGCACCAGCTCATGAGTCGAAAACAATTCCTTCAACCGCCAAAATATCGGCTTTGTCCAGTAGAAATATCCTCTTCTAGCTCAGATCTTAGTCTTTTGGATTACAAAGTACTTTTAAAATAAAAAATGTGTTCTATTCACAAAATCTGGTTAGAATATGGAGCGCACTGCTATAGTCGATTGGCCGAGAAGATTAAGATAGTATTTAAGAATATAGATGGATATAAGATGTATACTGGGGTACACGACACCGAATGAAACAAGGAAGCTCCATACTTCTCGTAACTGGTAAGGTACCTGATAACTTAGTGGTATCACTCTCGAAGAGTAACCTAGAGGTCGCGGAGTGGGAGGTCTAATCCTACGATATCATAAAACTTATGCAATTTTTAAAAATCGTGAGGAAACCGAAGTCACCGATATGTATAACTCACTAATCCGCTCGAGTCAAGCATATCGAGTATACTGTTTGTTCTAGGGTCAGATGGGCCGCCCGAGCCCAATAGTGGGACCTTGTCTCCTCTAAAACATCAAAATAATATGAGTAAACATAAAACGAATAATTATTAGCTATTATTTGCTGTTTGCACAGCATGGATACTCTACTAAACAGAAAGAAACTTCAAGAAAGAATGCTGATAAATTTGTCGCAGGTGCTAAAATATATTTTAAACCAGTCATAAAGATTCCGATTACCTGTGTATGATCGTTATCTTTTAAATGTCATCTTGTTGAAGCCGGTGAACTGTTTGAAATTTCCGTTCAAATAGAAGTTTCCCCAGTGTTAAAAGTTTTAAACTTGAGCTTTGTATTTATTAGGTTGCAAATTTTTATAAACGTTTAACCGAGTCTTACTGAAGCTTACAGCTGAGTTGTTGAGATGTTTATCTGAACGTGTATTTACCCAAAAAGCATTCATTATGGATATGTGTATTTTGAAAATGCGTATGGAGTAGTAAGTAGTAGTAAAATCTCAAATAAGAAACATCACCTAAGTCAAATTTTAACACACTCAAGTGATTAGCTTTGAAAATCTTGTAATTCAGCAAGTCAGTGAAATGGAAAGGATATTTCTTATATAAAGAACGAAAAGCAGCACGACTTTTAAACTTTTCCATTCACTTTGTGTAAGATACGACTAATAAGTCAGTTTCGCCCTTGACTCAACGCAAGATTTTGATTAATAATGAACGAGAAACTTTGATTTCCTTAATTAACTGGGCCACTAATTACGGCGTCTGTTAATTAAGTAGCATTATTTTTAATTAATTCTTATTACTGATTACAAGATAATAATTTAAATAGAGAAGAGGTGTTGTTTCGATCTATTTATTATGCACGATCTTAGCATCTCTAATACGTACCACTAGTACATCCCATTTAACAGTGTCAATTCTTCTTGAATAACGCCCAAACTTCTAGACTGGCGGGAGGGTCGGCATTCGACCTCCCTGACCACACAGTATCGCGTGAGATCGTAAACGCGCGGGACGGTCGGCGTTCGACCTCCCTTTAAGACCATTCTCTGCGCCGCGCGCAATTGGCTTCAGTTACTCCTAACTCTCATTGGCCGTGCCATAAGATTGTGTGTTTAGTGTGAGTGACATTTAGCTGATGCCGTGCAACAGTTCCTCCGCGAGTGGACCTGAACTAAACCGGGAAGGGGTGGAATAAAGGTCAGTGCGAATTTCTTTGCCCACTGCAAGGTATAGCGTCTCTCTAACCACCACTCATACAGTCCACTGCTCTCGAGTAATCCTTCTCATTCCTGTACGGTCCAATCGTGGTGCGGCATCGTACAACTACCTTTTTTGGTCTACCTTTCATACCAAACCTCCTTTCTCCTTTCCCTCCTTTATGACGTCAAGCGAATACTTTTTGGATCCCTTCTTACCAAAGCACAGCTGATGGGTAAACAAATTTTTAAGGATAATTCAACTCCATCAATTGTAATTGTTTGTTATCTTCAAAACTCTACAAAATCACCCAACCTATTGAAGATGCTCGTTCTGCTTGCAAGCCGAGCTTACAAGCAGCTAATGATTGCTAATAAGTCCTATTTTCAGCTTTTTGTACCCAATCTCCGCTAGCCGTTTCTTGCTTGTCTTTGGCTCGTCACTTGGCTTTCTACCCTACGTGTGCATAGTTAAACTTAAAAACTTGTTTACTTTATTGATTAATCTTACGACGAATATGAAACAAATATAACCCCGTTGAAACTGTTCGTTTCATATCTAAAGCGAACACTATGTACTACCCGTTGTTACGAAAATTGTGTGTACATGTGTATACTCCTCCGTATGAAATTTAGTAGAGTTAAAGTTTATAACATTACGCTTTTTTATAAGAGTTCATCAATATATAACATATAAATTTATAATATATAGTAGTAAATACTTAAAGATTTAATTAATAAATAATAATAATATATAAATGTGGGATATAATAAAAGCACTGAGTCGGAGTTTAGACTTTTTATTTTACATCTTATACATAGAAACACATCTTTTAATAACACACCTTATTCCTTATGTACGTTCCGCCATCTTATATATATCTCTTTTTTTTTTTGTCACAAATGTATCCACAGCATACATCCTCTTTCTTGCCATATGTAATTTTCACAATCCCACATAAATTATAAAATTATTAACAATATACATTTAATAAATTAACATTAATTATTTTATGTGATTGATAGTGATAATTGGTGATAGATATTATGATTAATTATACCTAGTCAGGTCATAAATTCTGTCACATGTTTAATGTAAAATAATTGTAACAAGTTTATTCATTATGTAACCATTCATATACCAAAATGAACTTAACAAAACATAGATTCTTATGACATTAAAGTTTATTCAAAATGACCTCCGTGATTTTGAATACAAGCCTTCAATCTGCGCGGCCAGTCGTCTATCGCAGCACGAACGAGGTCCATGTCAATATCGGCGGCTGCCTTAATCAAGGATGTCTTGAGTGACTCCAAATTGGGATGAGGCTTTGAGCACGCCTTTTCCTCCAAGTGTTGCCATATCTTGTAATCTAACGGATTCAAATCTGGACTGGAGGAGGGCCAGTCTTCGTGCCGGATGAAGTCGATTTCACGCGCCGCCACCCAGTCTTGTGTGCTCTTCGCTCTATGAGCTGGCGCCGAATCTTGTTGGAATACCCAGTGCCTGTTATTGAACATGGTATGAGAAACAGGTTCCACAAGGTTCGTCAGGACTGTATTTTGATACACAACAGCATTCGTTTTTACACCTTTCTCACAAAATGTACCTCTGTTAAGCCCCAATAAGAAACTCCCAACCATACCATGAGCGAGGATGGAAAATGACCTCGTTGGACACGCGGAATACGGTTGCTCGCTTCTTCACTACTGTGTGCGTACACCTTATCATTTTGTTTGTTGTAGCTCTCTTCTACGGTAAACATTATTTCATCTGAAAAAAGAATTTCCCGATATTTTTTTCCCGCGTACCGCTTCAACAAAGCGCGGCATCTCTTCAGTCTCAGGTCCATTAGACGAGCATTCAAACGATGTCCTGTTTTTCTTCGATATGCCCGAAGCCCTAAGTCTTCATTTAACACCCTTTTCACTGTGGTTCTGCTTAACCCCATCTGAAGGGCTAACAGTTTCTGCTTACGTTTGGGATTTCTTTGAATTCGTGCCTTCACAGCTTTTATCACTGCTGGAGTCCTAACAGACCGAGGGCGACCACTTCTTGACCTGTCATCTACACTAGAGTCTTCATTGTATCGTTTGATGGTACGATAAACGAATCTTTTGGTTATATTCAAATTTTTCAGTATGTTAAAAATTTGAATTGGCGCGTAACCGCAACGATGCAACGCAATAACTGCAACACGGTCTTCTTTAAGCGTCCACTCCATATTTAAAAATGAGTAAAATTCTAAAAGTATACATTTTTATTTTCATGAACAATTCGAAATTCGAATTCAATAAACTTTTTTGTGGCCAGCATTATATAAGAAAAGTTTTTACTGTGTGACAATACTTATGACCTGACTAGGTATATAGATAGATATATACAGATAATTGATAATTATATTCTCTTTGGTCTTATAATGTCAAAATTGACAATGACTAGGAATGAAATTTTGGAATGGTTTTTATTTGTATAGTAGATACTATACAAATAAAACACAGATGTGTTGGCAAATCAGTGCCTAAAGCATTGAAGCCAAATAAAAAAAAATCAGAAAATAATATTTGTGAAATACATATTGCTCAAACATTAACGACTAAGCCGCTAAACCAATTTTAATGAATTATATAGTCATAGATTGGACCTTGGAGAAGAATATAGACTACTTTTTTTTTGATATGGCAGAACAACGCTTGCCGGGTCAGCTAGTATATTAAATATATATCCATGTGCGCTATGCATTTTTTGTGTTGAATTAAACAAAATGATGATGATAGTATACAGTCTCAGAATATTTTTCTAATTTACTTACCAATACGAACATTTAGTAATTAACAATAGAATCGAATCCGAATCGTTTATTGGTTTGCGTCTCGAGTCTAATAAAAACTGGATATCTCCTTACCACTTCTACTAATAGGAATGAACTATTCTTTAAATTACAACCTTTGAGCGTATTGTTTACACATATGTACGATTTTATGTACAATATATACATAAAATCGTACACATACAATCGTACGTACGTATATACGTACATAATACACATAAACAATTTTAAAACTTCTCAAATAAAACTTTTTAGTAAAATGCGTAATATTATTTTTTTATTTAACAATAATCACGCAGGACTCGACTTAAAATTACATACCCATTACCCATACATAATAAATCGGAAATACGCTAAGATTGACAGAAGCTAAGAAGACACTTTGTGGTCTGTACAATATAGGAGAAGACGTAATATGAAACATATAAAAATCATTACTTTAAAATTATACGAGAAAAATTAGTTGCTTATTGCCACACGAATAAAATCAAATATACCATAATGTGAGTAGGGAGTGTTTATGTCTTGTGTAGTGTGAACAGAACAATGATTCGAACGATTTAAAGGTGTGTAAAGATTAGTAATTTATATATGATGACCAATTTTAATCTTTATCAAATTATTTTAGTATAATAACTTTAATTATACTGTATTCTCTTTTTGTTTGCTGTGCCTCAAGTACTCATAAATCTAAGTCATTTCATTACTTCACTACAAAAGGCATAAAAATATCTAATGAGTACTAACTTAATAACTACGTATAAAATGATGGTTAGCTCATTTGTAAAGGGGCCTCGGAGCCATCCCTTCAAGGACTTGTCATTAAGATGACAGCCGAAGACAGGGGTGGATTTAAAGAATGAACATTGATTACTTTCGTGGTATTTCTTTTACTTCCGGCACTCCTAATTTGAATAATGCCAAATGGTTATATCCGTGCAGGGGCGGAGAAAGAATACTGACCTCTGCGGCCGGGGTCGGCCTGTCGTAAAAGGCGACAAAACAACCCATAGCTTGGTAGTACGTGGTAGTTCCCCAAGACCCTCTGGGTGGCGACCACCCAGGTCTTAAGTATGCCGCCATGATAACTTTGTGTTGTATTCCGGCATTAGTGACCCAAGTTCCCGTACCCTTACGGTACAGCAGCGTGTTCGCGATGCCACTGGCGTAGCAAACACCCATAGGCGACGGCAACTGCTAAATTCTAAGTGGGCCGTCAACCTGTCTCCTGTCCTACTGCAATAAAAAAAAAATTGTTTAAGATTTCATTATGAATATTTAAGTATTGGGTTAAAAGTTATATGCGATTGAATTATAAGAATTTTTCGATACAATAATTTTTTAATAAAAATAAGGAGGAATAAAAATGCTCTTACGCACTACCTACTTGCCTTGCGCAGTCTTGTGGGGCTCGCACGTAACTGCGCCATGTGGCGAATATTTACTAAAAACCTTTCTAAGTTTCTCTTCAAGGTATGGATCGGTTAATACATCAAATCAAAACTAAAAAAATCAATACCTTCTTAAAACTATTTAGTAGCTCTTGATGTTTTTCTTACATTATTGAAGTTACGATCGATGATTGAAGTGATAACTTCTTATGGGAGTACCCTCCCAACCGTTTTGTTACGTAACGCGTTACGACTGTCTGGCTTCCCTTTCTCTTATTAATAGGTTCTTACATATGACATTGGCGTCTTGTACGGGAGGAATATATAGTCCATTCTTTTTGTAAAATATATTTAATTAATCAAAGTATGCACCATTGTTATCTATGCACTTTTGCCATCTCATAAGTTGTTCATTGATCCCTTTACTAAAAAAATTATGGCGGGCGAGAATCAATAAACTCTTTGAAGGCGGTAAGAAGTTGTCCAAATTCCGGAAAAAATGGTAATCTGTTGGAGTAAGGTCCGGGGAGTACGATGGATGTCGCAGACATTCCAATTGTAGCTCATCTAACTTAGTGGTTGTTTGTTGTGCAGTGTGTGGTCTTGCGTTGTCGTGAAGCAGCAGTGATCTAGAGCGATTGACCAATCTCGGTTGTTTAGCAGCTAGTTCTTCCTTCATGGTTTGCAGTTGCTGACAATATATATCTGCCATAATCGTTTGACCAGATTTTAGAAGGCTGTAGTGAACGACACCGGCGCTAGTCCACCAAACACTCACAAGGAACTTTTTCTGACTCAATTTTCGTTTAAGCAGGATTTGGATGGGTCTCCAGGGTTCAGCCATTGTGACGAGCACTTCCGATTATCGTACAGTATCCACTTTTCATAACAAGTAATGATGCGATTTAAAATTCTTTCATTATTGTATCCGTTATGCAAAGTAACACAGCACTCGACGCGTGTTTGCAAGTTCGATTCACTCAATTCATGAGGTGCCCATCGTTCAAATTTTTTTACTTTCCCGATTTGCTTCAGGTGGATTAATACAGTCTTATCACTTACCCTGAAGCCTGCAGCTATCTCTGAAGTGCTTTGTGATGGATCCACTTCCACAATAGCCTTTGATTCTTCATTTTCCACTTTGGTGTCCGGCCGTCCACGGGGTTGGTTCTGAAGGTAGAAATTTCCAGAACGAAAACGTTGTAACCAAAAACTTACCGTGCTTTCTTTAGCAACACCAGCGCCGTACACATCATTAATCCTTTGAGCTGTTTCTGCAGCACTGGTGCTACGGTAGGACTTGTACTCGTAAATATATCGATATTTCATGTTTTCCATTGTGCAGTAATAAGCGAGGCCAAAGAAAAAAATAATGAGAAAAAAACAAATGAATGACTGTTTTCGAAACTCAAATGTACCAGCTACTTAAATGAAATTATAAATTTGAATTTGGAATTCTTAACCAAAGAGGAGATATTTCAGATCAAAGTGGTCAGTACGACAAAACGCTAATTTCATATGTAAGGACCTAATAAATTATGCATACGGCAGCAGTAGGCAGGCTCCTCCTCTCGCACTCTAACCCACAGCGCTAGATCTATTCGAATTGCGACTTTATTACAATGAAATACAGTTGAGTATTTTTTCTGTTTAAAGTATCTACATTAGGGAATAATTTAATTTAATATAATTTTGAAACAGTTTTTGGGAAAATTGAACATTCGTAAACTTTAGTTATTTTTGAAATATTTTTAGTTTTATTAATAAATAATCTTTTCTTACATTATCATATTAATATACATAAAATTTAAGTAATAAACTAAGCTTTTCTCAAGTTAAACAATTTTAATATTAAATAGTTCAACTTAGATTAGTTTAAGTTATCACTTCTGTCGGACGTCCTGAGACGCACACGTTTTTTTATTTAAACATAACCGAATTCGACCCTGCACCGATAAAACTTGAAATGCTTAGTGTCGCATTCAGTTACCATGGTAAGGCTTTGTGCCACTCAACGTGACGGTTGAAGGAGCATTATCACGACATTAGTGGAAGATCTGAGGATCTCAGGCTCTTAATGACCTTGAATATTATACACAAACAATGAAAGGCTTACAAATTTACATCTATTTAAATAAACCATACAAAGATTCTGAAAAACAGCTTGCAACCATGCAGGAGCTTATTGGATACTTTATGCTGCTACAAATATTGTTTGTATTATTGTAATTCATTTGGTTTGTAAATTTTTAATTTACTATATTAAATATGCCTTATGAGAAAGCTCATGGTCGCTCAGAGGTCAATGGAGAGGGCTATGCTCGGAGTTTCCCTGCGAGATCGAATCAGAAATGAGGAGATTCACAGGAGAACCAAAGTCACCGACATAGCCCGGATGATTGCAAAACTGAAGTGGCAGTGAGCTGGGCACATAGCTCGAAAGACTGATGGCCGTTGGGGCAGAAAAGTCCTCGAATGGCGACCGCGTACTGGAAGACGCAATGTTGGTAGGCCCCCCACAAGATGGACCGATGATCTGGTCAAGATCGCCGGAATAGGTTGGATGAGGGCAGCGCAGGACCGATCATCGTGGAGATCTTTGGGGGAGGCCTTTGTTCAGCAGTGGGCGTCTTCCAGCTGAAATTACTTCCTTTGAGAATTATTTTCAACGCCAACACGTATCCTTCAAGACTTCAAGAGTCCTGAAGGATTGAAAGACGGCTTGAAAGCCGGATTTGAACGGATAATCTACGCATATTATGGTAGGACGCAATATTTGAAAACTTTTATCTTCAGTGCATGATCAATGCAGATCATCACTGGAGATAATCTAAGGCGCATTGACAATCAGCAGAATACTGAGCAATCGATATTGGATATTTCTCCTATGAATCAAATTCGAAACGAAGATGTCCCTAAAAGTACCAAAGTTACCGACATATAAAGTAAAATAGTCATAATGAAGTGGCAATTAGCCAGCCACGTCTGTCACAGGACTGATGAGAACTAAAGCAAACGTGTCCTGGAGTGAAGATCGCATATTGTCTAACATAGTGTAGGACGTCTTCCAACCCGATGGATGCAAAGGATGGATCTGCGTAAGATTGCCGATCGGGCCTGGATGAGAAAAGCAAAACACCGGGATTTGTGCCACAAACTTGGGGACTCCTCAACTGTGGACAATGATTTGTTGACAACGAATAAATTGCAATTATTACATGTTTTATGCCGGTTATTAACAATTTAGTATAATAACAAGATA
Source organism: Malacosoma neustria (assembly GCA_963693495.1). NCBI lineage: Eukaryota > Metazoa > Arthropoda > Insecta > Lepidoptera > Lasiocampidae > Malacosoma > Malacosoma neustria. Next base: position 3,967,110 of record OY856386.1, read on the forward strand.
TTTTTTGATTACATTACAATCCTAAAGAAATGTAATTTGTTGAAAACATTTGCGTGTCTTTCACGGCCCAGTTTCGAAAGAAACAGCGATATAACTTGTACCGTCCTTTCAAAACAATTCATCACCGTAACCCGTTAAATTCATCAAGACTTTTTTTTTTTTTTTTTTTGGTCTCGGGGAAAAACCTCTCTTGACGGGTTCCCCCGGCCCGGGGGGACCGAGGGATATGTGGGACTCCGGGATTTTTCCGACTACCCACTAAAAAACCCCGCTGTTCTCCTATCGCCTACGCCCGGGCCCACGGATATATGGCCTGCCGATCTCGTGGCCCGGGCCGGCGCCGGCCCGCCCTTTGTCTTGAGGCGGGCCCCTTCTAAAGTGTTGGCGCCAGGGGGTCAGGGTTTCGTCCCCCCGGCGCTCTCCTAACAACTCTAGGAGTTGAGGGGGGCCGCGGAACAGCACGCAGCCCTCACCCTCGCGGTAATAGTGCGGGCGGCGGGTCCTCCCCCGAGGGGCCGCCCGCGGCCGCTTTTTACGGCGGCCGGAGGTCGTTACTGGCCCTCCGGCGCCGCCGGCGTGGCCTGCGTTGGCGGGAGGGGAGTGTGGTGGTTGACTCCCGCTCCCGCTCCGCCGCCTCCTTTGCGGACATGACTGCCTCGCAGAAGGAGGCGACGGCCGTCCATCCAGGATCGCCCCCGACCATGGACAGAACCAGGGCCGGGAGCGACAGGTCCACGCCGATTTGGGCGACGAGGGCGCGGCGCTCCTCGCGCCACGCAGGGCACACGGCGACAGTGTGGTTCACCGTGTCCTCCTCGTCGCCCGCGCCACAGTGGTGGCACCCTGACGTCATCTCCCGCCCTATGCGACACAGGTACCTCCCGAAGCAACCATGCCCCGAGAGGACCTGCGTCAGGCGGAAGGTCAGGGCGCCGTGGCGCCTTTCCAACCATTCAGCCAGGACGGGCCTCACCGCTTCGATGGTGGCGAGGCCCGCGCTGGGGTGCGCGAGGCGCTCCTTCCACTCCACCATGAGCACCACGTCGCGCAGCTCCGCCCGCTTTGCCTCAACTTCGCGAGGCGCGGGGCGAGAGCCACGCTCGGCCGCGTCCCGGCGCCACTGGTACAACAGCGCCAGGACCCGGGCCTCGAGGTCCCATGGTGGGGATCCGGCCAGCAGGGAGGCCGCTTCGAAGGACACCGTGCGGTATCCCCTTATCGCCCTGACGGCCAGGACGCGCTGCGGCCTGCGAAGCAGCGCCGTCGTTTTGGCCGTCAGGCGATCCGCCCAGATCGGGGCCCCGTAAAGGGCCATCGACCGCACGGTTCCCTCAAAGAGCCTGCGGCACACTGCGCCCGGCCCGCCGATATTCGGCAGCAGACGGGAGAGTCCCGCCGCCGCCCGAACTAGCCTCGGCGCCAGGCGCTCGAAGTGTGCCGCGAAGTCCCATCGCCCGTCGAGCACCAGTCCAAGATAATTCATGGACGGCCCGACGGCGATGTGGACGCCTCCTACCGTTATGCTCAGGCCCGGTGGCGGCCTCTGACGGGGCCCGTAAAATATTACGGCCTCCGTCTTGTTCAAGGCCACCTCCAGGCCTAGTCGCCGGATTCTTGCCACTGTGTGCGCCACCCCAGCCGTGCCCAGAAGGCACGCCTGGCGGGGGTTCCTCCCGCGCGCTGTGACGAGCGTGTCGTCGGCGTAACAGATGACGCCGACGCCGGGGAGGAGTGCCCCCCTCAGGACCCAGTCGTATGCGATGTTCCACAGCAGGGGGCCCAGGACCGACCCCTGTGGAACACCGCACACGACGTCTCGCCGACTTTGCCCACCCTGGACCGGATAGACGACGGCACGATCACTCAAATATGCCCCAACTATGCGACGGAGGTAGGGAGGCACCCGATGGTACTTGAGCGCCTCCCGCACGCAGCTCCACGGCAGGGTGTTGAAGGCATTGGCGATGTCGAGTGACACCGCCAATAGCACCCTACCTCGAGCAACTGCGTCCCCCGCCTGGCTCCTCAGACGCGTGATTGCGTCAATAGTGGAGCGCCCCTGGCGGAATCCAAACTGTTCGTCTGCCAGGTTCGGCCCCTCTGTCTCTAGGTGCCGGACGAGGCGGTCTGCGAGGATCCTTTCGAAGATCTTCCCCACCTCGTCCAGCAGCACGATGGGCCGATAGGCAGACGGTGAGTCCGCCGGGCGCCCCTCCTTCGCGATAAGGACCAGCCTCCCCGTCTTCCATCTGCTGGGAAACCGGCCCGATCGCAGACACGCGTCGAAGAGCCTCAATAGTCGGGGCTCCAGGACGTCGTGGGACAGAACCCACGCACGCCCCGGTATGCCGTCGAGGCCGGGGGCCGTGTTCTTGGCCTTCAGCCGCAACATCGCTGCCCCCAGCTCTGCCCGGTCCACGTCGGGTACGGGGTCGTCGTCCGCGCTAGGGTCCCTCTCATCCCAATGAGGCGGGACCATGGCAGGAGGCGAGTGCTCAGCCCTCGTGGGGAACAGAGCGCCGACAAAACCATCCACCTGGCGCGGGGGGAGACTCTCGGTCAGCGGGGGCGCCCACGGGCGGAGCTTGCCCCGCACCGTTTTGTAGGGTCGCCCCCAAGGATCTTGATCTAAGCTGGCCAAGAGCTCCTCCCACGCCGCCGCCTTTGCCTCGCGTATAGCGAGATGGAGGTCGTTTCTGGCGCTCCGGTACTCCCCGTAGAGCTGAGCCTCCGCGGCCGCTCTGTCCGCATCGCGGCGACTCCGTCTTCGGAGCCTGGTGTACCGGCGGTGGGCGTAGTTGCACGCCCTGCGGAGCCGCTCGAGCTCCGCATTCCACCAGTACACCTGGCGCGGGGGTCGGTGTGGCCCCCGCCTCGGCATCGCCGCGTCGCAGACGTCGGTCATAAGCGACCGCAGGTTCTCCGCCTCCTCGTCGACGTCATCGGGAGGTACGTCGCCCGGCCTCGACCACGTAGCGACGGTCAAGGCCTCGCGGAAAACCTCCCGATTCATCTTTCCAAGTGTCCAGCGCGGACAGTCACCCAACAGGGTCACCTGGGTTGGAGGCTCTCGCTGACGGGCGGAGACGCTGAACCGGATGTAGCGATGATCCGACAGCGTCTCAACGCCCGTGAGCACCCTCCAGCCTCGCACACGGCGGGCCAGGAGGGCCGACGCGAACGACACGTCGACGATTGACCCCCCCAACTGCCTCACGCACGTGTGCTCGCGACCCTGGTTGAGGATTTCCAGACCCCTCTCCACGGCCCAGTCCTCTACCAGCTCACCCCGCGCGTCGGTTCGCGGGGAACCCCAGGCCTGAGATTTGGCGTTGAGGTCCCCGAGGACGAGCACGGGGCGCGGGAGGAACCGCTGGACCGCGTTGCCCAACTCTTCCATGTACCCTTCAAAGTCGGCGAGACTCCTGTTCGGGGAGAAGTAGCCGCCCACGACCACTATCTCCCCGAATCTGGCCGCGACGTAGCCCCTGCCCCTCACCACTTCCGTGGGGAGCGGGGTACCCGCGGCGGTCCTGGCGTGTATAGCCACCATGCCGTCCAGATCCCCAACCCAATCGCCTCGGGTGGGGACGTAGTATGGCTCGGCGGCAACGGCGATACCGATGTTCCACTGCGCCAAGCTCTGAATCATTAGATTTTGAGCGTTGGCGCAGTGGTTCAGATTCGCTTGGAGGAGATGGATATCCATTATTTGGTTGAGATATCCATCTCCTCAGCCGCTGGGGCCTGCGCCTGCGGGGGGGCGATCTCCCCCGTGGCAGCTTCGGCCCTGCGTTTTGCTCTTCTAGCCTTCTCCCTGCGCTTTTTCGCCTGGCGTTTCGCTACGAAGCGGCTGGTCTTCTTTACTTCTTTTTCCTCTGTCGCCGGATTTGCCGGTCGGCCGGTGCGGCGGCAGGTGCATAGCGGCGGGCCTCCCCCAACCCTATGGTTGGCCGGTCTGCTGGCCGCCGCGCAGACCACGCAATGGGGCGTGGCTTTGCAGGTGGCGGCCGAGTGCCCTGGCTGACCGCAGCGGTAGCAGGCGTCGCTGCGGCTCGTTGGGCACTTGCAATTCACCGCAAGGTGACCCGGCGCCAAACACCTGAAGCACCTCGGCTCCCTCTTATCCAGCACCTCGACGAGTGCCGAGGCCCAGCCGACCAGAATGTGGCCCAACCTCTTCAGATCGTTGGCGGCCACCACCGGCACAAGCACGTTCGTCGTGCCCGTCCCGTCGCGCCCCATGCGGATACCCCCGGACGTCACTTTCTCCGCGGGGCAGCCGATGGCGCGAGCGATGGCAGCCGCCACATCGTTCGCCGTTGTGCAATCGTCGAGGCCCGAGATGCGCACCTTGACGCACTTCTCGGGCCTCGCTATTTTGACGTCCTCCTCCTTGAAGACGTCTTTCAGCCGCGCGGCGAGGGCATCGGCTTTCGCCCCCTGGTCAGCGCCAGAGAGCAGCATCATGCGTGCCCCCGTCCGCGCAGTTTTCATCTTGATGCCGCCCTGGATATCAAGGGCGGCGATGTCCACCTTGGTCTTGGCCTCCGCCAAGAGACCCCCGTAGGTGACCCCCCTCTCCGCCGCTTCAGGGCGGATGGTTAGGGTGATAGCGGCGGATTTCGGGGCCCTGAGTTTGCGGGGACCCCTCTTCCTCCTCTTCTTAGTAGCCGGCGGCGGCTGCTTGGGCCTAGGTGGTATGGCCGATGCTGCCGCCTGCCTGGCTGCGGGTGGTTGAGGGACGGTCGTCGCCTTCTTCTTCGTATTCTTTTTGGCCACAACCGTCCATCCTTCCTCCAGAGGAGGTGGCGGAAGCACTACCCCTCGTGTGTTGGCTGTTGGTTGCGCATTTTTCGTGGGCGCAGCCACTGTCGCTCCTCGGCCCTGCGCTCTGCCCCCTTTTTTCGAGGCGGGAAGCGGCGGGTAATCTGCCACCGATATTTCAGTCCGGGTGACCGCCGCTGCCCGCCGCACCTCGTGGGCCAGTGGTGGCCGGTAGCGAAGCGCGGGCAGCAGGCGGTCCTTCAGCCCCTCCAGCTTGGCGTCGATCATGGTCCCTACCTGAACCATGACGCCGCGCATGAAGAGCTGGTACTCTTCCGGCTCAACATGCGCTGCTGGGGGGGGCTGGCTGGTCTCCGTCCTTGTTGAGGTCGGGGCGGGGCGGCTGGGCGTACTAACCTGTGCCGTGAGGCGAGCCACCTCCTGCCGGAGATCGGCCAATTCGCCCTGCATCCGGCGATTGGCGGCTGCCAGCCGTCCCACCTCTTCCGATTCTGTGCGGGAGCTGAGTTCTGAAATTACCTCCCGCACCGTCTTCACAGACTGTTTAAGGGCCTTTTGACAGGTCCCTTTAAGGCCCTTGGAGACCCCGGCCACCTCTGTGATTGCTGCCAGGGCCCCATCCAGAGCGTTTTGGAGGTCAACCGACGTTTGTGCGGTGACCTCAATCTGTTGTTCTCTATTGTCTTTCTCTCTGCCCTTCTGGGCTCGAGAGGATGTCGATGCCTCTAGGGAGAGCTTGGAGTGGACCCGGCGCGCCACCTCCTCCTTGCGGACTTGGTGGCGGAGCTCCTCCTCGTATTTCGCGAGCTCCTTCGCCTCAGCCCGGGCCACTTGGAGTTCCCTCCGAGCCCTCCCTATCCCAACGTACTGCCCAGTCGACGCTGGGCGACCTCGTCCACGCTTTGACGGACCGCCGCTTGTGGCGGCCGAAACTGCCGAAGTATCTTCCTCGGACGTTGATGCTCCAGGGTCGTTTCCCCCCCCGGAGCGATCCCGGGACCTCCTAAATCCCCTCTTGCGCTTGCCCAGGACGGAACCGGGACCAGCACAAGAGGGAGTGTTCGCTCGGGAGCTCGTGCCGCTCGGAATTGTCCGAAAAGACATCCCCGAGCGGACCGAACCGTCCGAGTCCTCTCCCTCGTTCCTCAAAACTCCGCCTTTCGCAGGCAACCGCTCCAATATCACCAAAGGTGATTGTTCTCGGGAAATGTGGGCCCCCCCAGAATACGTTGGGCCCATGCCTGCGCCCGGAGGCGCAGGGGAGGATTCTCCACCCTGTCGGGTGGTACCTCCCTGGGGTAGTGTTTTCGCATTTACCGACTTCATGTTCATTATTTTGTGGTGTGGCGCTTGGGACCGGGTTTACCCCCCGGCCATGCAGCCCATCGGCGCGCCACAGGACCTTGAGCTTCGGGAGGGCTGTTATAGGTCCCCCAGCTCCAGCCCCCAAAGCTGGGGGATTCCGGACGGGACGGGACTGGCATCTCCGCCGCGTGGCAGTCAGGCGTGGGTACGACTACCAGACGACACTCTAGAAAAACCAGGGAGTCGCCTCACGTCGTAGCCGGCCCAGCAAGACTGACGGACAGCGGAGATACCGTTCCCGCCCCAGGAACACCCTCTGTGCAGGCGCAGTCGAAATGGGCATGGTTTCGACTACCAAATCAGGGCCCGGGACAGAACCTGGGACCCCAACCAGTACTCGCAACCATCCCACCGGGGACCGTGCCACGAACAGAGAGCGAATTTGGGAAAGGATGTGGGAGGTAGACGGGAAGAAAGGTAGGACTCTGTCACCTCGGACGGAAGGGGAGTGAGGCAACGGATGCTCGGGTACCTCGGGTACGCACACCCGTGCACTCCTCGGACAGAGGAGCGCCCCTGAGGGGAAATTCATCAAGACTACTTTATGTTCGAATATCGTCGTATCAAGACGTAACTCTCCACATGGCCGTAAGTCTTGGGTTAATAGTTTTTTGGAGTAATGTTTCGGGGATTATTTTCTATTCTCTTTTAGCCTTTTGGACTAAATAATTAGTTTGTTTTACATTATTATTTTCCCCCCTTTCTTCATTAATAGACATAACAGTAACAATCTAAATTCCGTCGTGACCATTGGCAGTATGTACTCGTAAATATAGACTGGTATACCCATTCCAATTGTGTATTCTGAATGGAGCTCAGAAGCTGTACGCTTGTAAGCCATTGTATTGATAATAATAGGACCTATTTCTGTATTAATCATCTTTGTATTTCTGTATCATATATATTTTACTATAATTACAATACTAACTAAAGTATAAAATAAGACTGATATGAATACTAAAATGTATTTCAATACATTGCACATACATTAATTACATAAGCATGTTGTACGTCCAACATCATCCACGTATCTAATTCTAACTGTATCCAAAGCTTGGCAGGTTCGACATGAAGATGTCAAACAAGAGCTTGTACAGACTGCGTATGACGTCTTTTTTATTGAACTGGCATAATCTGTCCAAGAAACAAAAATATTTGGTTAAACGTGCTACAACGTTGCTACAAATAGTCAGACCACAATCCAACTGCCGGGCCGCTTTCGTCAGTCTGTTTAACACCGTAAAGCCACGGTATATCTTCATTTATGCGAGGAGAGCCGGCCACGCGAAATATCTACAAACATTTCCTAAAGATCGAATGCTATGGGGCCCGAAGATCACGGTGGCATACCTACTAAAGACCCCGGTTGATACCGAGAACTTTTGCGTGATCTAACCCAAACTTCAAAGTAAAATTTTCCGCTATCTTATTTATAGTAGGGTGACTAAGTAGACGTTGGGGTAGACTGGCTGGGCTAATCAAACGCGAAAGCATATTCCTCTGCTTAGTGCCTGATAGTCGGGACTATCAGGGTGGATTAACATCTTGTGCCACTACGGTTGGCATGACATTATACAGGGTTTCCAAACAGTTCTGTTTAAAGTCTTTTCACTTAGAAAAAGTTGAAAGAACCCCTAAATATCTATTATAATCCTTTACTCAGCTAAATATAACGACGAGTAAAATGTTTAAATAAACAAAAGCGATTTCAGCATTCAGTCAATAAACTGAAGTCTACCCAATCGATTCCAGCGACCTTGCACAAGTTGTTGTTAATTAAAAGAGGCTCTATATGTTTCTCGTGGTCGTGATTAAGTGGTGGCCAGCCTCCAGCTTGCCTTCATATTAATAATACGAATCTCGAATCTATTTTCATTAACATCTTATATCTCTTTAAAAGTAAACAAACACACGTACAAGTATAAGGGCTCTTTGTTTTTTTGATAGAAATTTAAATTAATTTAATATAAATTTTAAGCCTGAAACTTTTTATTTAAAAAAGTCAAAAAATTTTGAGGATGACAGTCAACTTGTTTTCACACATAACATAGATCTTATTTCGGGGCCGAGAATTATCTCGGACACTTCGACCCAATGGGATCTTTTGTGTTGATACTGCGTTTTAAAAATTTTAACAGGCGCATGTTTTTCCGAGCCGTGTTTACACAATTATAATCCCGAAATATAAAAATAACTTTAGCTTATTCTCAGAGAGAAGAAATATTTCTCGTCTTTTACAACTCCCTAAAAAAGCAATTAGTTATTATAGTTCATTTATACTTCTGACTAAAAGACTAGATAATAAAATAATATCATAATAATATTCACGAACAGCAAATTGTTATACCACTCTATCTTATATATCAAACGAGCGAGCTCAAAGGTAAATCTATGTTCTAGCCAAATTAAACACAGTATACCGCAGTGACCTACAAAGCGGGCTTTGTTTGTACTAGGCTGGATTTCGCCCCGTACGCGCTTTGCGCGGCCAAAGTGGCCCTTTGTTTGCAGCAGAGAGTGCTCCGTGTTCGCCTATGTCACCAGACTGGCTTGTCAACAACAGAGACTTACTGATGTATAGAACTGTAAACAAAATATGCACCAACATTAGCACGGCTTGTTCAGTGCCTACGTTAATGTTATTCTACAGTCATGTTTGTTGGTTCAATCCCTTTTGATGAATGCAATTCGTTTAGCCTGTAAGTAAATTACGATTTGTCAAAAGCCATGCACTCGGATCTTTACTCGCAGGGCACTGAATTATAAAATAAACTCTCCAAAAGAATTAATTTCATAAGATCCTAGACTAAAAATTCTTTATTTGTGCAACATCTATGTCGGAGGTGAACGCGTCTCTAATGTTTTAAAAATATATCGTTTTTTACTCTATGATATTTGATAAACCTGGTAGTTCAGTGGTACACCTATAATTATTGTAGTTGTCACTGATATAGTTACTGGGCGAGTTAAAGAAACGAAAGCTGCGTATCACTTTTATATTTCTGTAACACTAACGACTAGATAACAAGCACAGAAACTAAACTACGAAGTATGAAATTAGTAGAAGAATACAGAAGACTAGAAAAGTATGAACAAGTGTATTAATATGCAGTGCCTATATATTAAACAGCTTTTTATAATCTATCAATCTAGTTATATAGAATTAAATGGTTTCTTTCAACAGAAACTCATGGCTAAAATTCACAAACCTCTCGATAAAATCAATTCATAGTATATGCAAATGTCCTTCCGGTTTTTACTATTAGCTATCGTCTTCATATTCTCACTTCTCAATTTCTCTTAATTGATTCAATGAATTAAAAATTCTAATAATAAACATCTCAATACATTTTTGCATATCATTTTTTCGAGCCGTGGGTCACGATATCGGTAACAAGCAGTCTACTACATTGAACCTTGCAGTCATCGGCCATCAACTAAGGGTTAAGTGCATTTTGCTAAGAAACCTTATCAGATACAGATAATTAAGTAGGCTCTTTAAACACGTTGAAGTTCGATTTTTTGTATGCTAATTCGTTTTTAAATTTAAAAAAATTGTACGGGAAACAGGTGTATTCTCTTCTTGGAAAGAATTTAGTACCATTTTTACGTGTTGATGGTCTCAAAAGAATTATATGATGCTCCTTTTAAAATAATGTCGTCACTCAGGGTTCTTTTTAAATATTTCAGATGAAATTCTTCTCATCTGAACTCTTATATAGGCTAGATAAATAATTTTAGAACATTCTTTTGTACAGGATGGATGAGGCATAAGAAAATGGGCGGTAACGTTGCATCGATAATGGTTAAGCCGTGGGTTTCAATGAGAACCAAGTAAGTTCAGCTGCTCTTTGGAACACTTTCGGTAGAGTAAGTGTGCTTAAAGGCCCAGCGTTATCTACACCTTGTACAAATGAAGGGTTATTAAACAAACTTTTTGAGATTTTCTATAGTCTACACCAATTTACGACTGTAAGACTTTACGTGTTTTCTAATTTATGTGGTTGTAAAGCACTGTTGCTTTACTTTATTAAACAGCTGCACGCTAACAGACGCTATCGTGGTATACACATTTAGATTTACAAATTAGAAGCAACAACTAAACAGAAATAGTCAACTCTTAAACAACACTCCATTTCATAAAACTCAAAATCCCAATATTCCTGAAGATAATTTTCGAGAAATTTACAAACTGTATCTTCGACGGGCTGAACTAGACGAGATTTGCTCAACGTCATGTACACTCTCGTAAATAAGTCCTGTATAATAACTGCTTTGCTAATGAGTGCCTTGAACTTATCGTATGCTCTATAGTGAGCATATCAAATCCTATTTGTCCATTTTACCCTTCGCGCATTTTTTGACCTCTTTTGCAAAGTAGACCTATATAGTACAAAATTTAATCACACTTTACCATAAAATCTATTATTTCTGGTGAACTATATCTTTATAACAACTAGTGACTGCTTCACAAGGCCCTGTTTCATAAAATGAACACTTACAACATTCGGTTGCCTTAAAATATAGGCCACGAAATCAGATGATTTTGTAGGGCCTTCCGGCACTAACTATTAGATAGATAGATAGATAGATAATTCTTTATTGTTCACCACACAATTTTACAGAAAAAAAGACATAAAAAGAAGTAGGTAATAGTACAACATAGTGAGCAAACGGCGGTCTTATCACTAAATAGCGATTTCTTCCAGACAACCTATCAGAAATATTTAAAGTAGTAGTACAAGGCGGTGCACAATAGACATAGAAATCAAGATAGTAAATATTATACAAAAAAAAAACTAAATTAATCTAACATACAATAGCAATACAATGAAGCATACACATGACGATGCAGTTTATGACTTTAGGTAATGGTCATTAACCAAGTTTTTAAAAATGGCAAGTGATTTTGCTTTTCTAATATCCAGAGGGAGGGAGTTAAGTTATTAAGCCTTATTGTAAATTATACGTGAATATACGAATCTAAATTACATAAACTTTTTACTGTAATCGACATCATTATAGTAGTTAGTGCCGGAAGGCCATACAAAATCGTCTGATTTCGTGGCCTATATTTTAGGGCAACCGGCGCGGCTCGCTACCACGACTTCTTACTCCCTTCTTACTCAAGGGCTTGGATGCGACGGAAGTGTCTTACGAACTCTAGTGGTTTTCGTGTTTCGTGATTTTGTGTTTATATATTTATAATGTATCAACAATCTGAAATGAATATGATTCGAGTCACTCGGCGAATAACGCAAATCGAGCTCCTGAAGCTCTTTTATTTCTGCAGACTAACAAACAAGTAACTTTGTGCCATAACAGGTGACTTCCCCAGTCACCATCAAGTGACACCACCGCGTCTTCATCGGCAATCGAATTCGACGTCAATTTCAAAGCACCCCGCTGATTGTAAGGCCACAAGCAAAAGCCTTGGGGCAAGATTAATCTTTCTCTCCGCTCATGTAATATAAGCCTCCGTGATTCAGTGGGGTCTCAAGACACCAATTAACCGCCAACCCGGGGGCTAATAAGTGGTTTTGTGTGTTACCTTAATTCGCCTTTCAGGAACAGAAGCAGATACAAGTTTGTGTAAAATCGAAATTTTTTAAAATTATATTCAATATATTGTAATAATATGTTTAAACTTATTTTGTAATAAAAAAATCTAACCAAAGACTTTTTTGGAGGTACCGTCCATGAATAATAGGACTACCCCACCACCTACATGAGGAGTCTGAAATGATGTCTCTCGACCCCTGTGGTCAAGCAGACTCATATGCGTAAAAGACGATAAAACAAACCTAGCTACATGGTAGAGCCTTACGCCCGTCTGGATGGCAACCACCTTGGGCTATAAGTACACCGCCATAATAACCTTGTGTTGTGTTACGGCATTAGTAACTCAACTTCCTGTACCCGTATGGGACAGTAGCGTGTTTGCGGTGCCCCTAGTAGCGTCACAAGCATCCAAAGGCGACGGTAACTGCTTACTATTAAATGCACAACCAGTCTATCTACTGTTCCTCAGTATCAAAAAAGTGCGTGCGTACAAAGTACACATGTCAGAAGTGAAACTTCTTTGGCAAACTAATTTTAAATCTTCTAATAAATTTAGAAAAGAGAATTTATGTAATATTTTTTTTATATCATATTAAACAAAACTCAACTGTATTTAATTGCAATAAAGTCGCAATTCGAATAGATATGTATAAGCACAAAGTACGTATAAGTAATGCAATGCAATCATTTTAAAATTACATTATAGAACACTTCAAACCTTAAGCCATTGTTAATAAGGTTGGTATTATTAGAACAAAAAAAAAATTCAAGTGAATTTCATTGTAATAAAGTTGCAATTTGAATAGATATGTATAAGTAATGCAATCGTTTAAATAATTACATTATAGAATAAACGTTAAGCCATTATCAATAAGGTTAGTATTACTGGAGCAAAAAAAGTTTCACATCTTCGTGACGCTTTTATCCGTGCAGGGGCGGAGAAAGAATACTAACCTCTGTGGCCGGGGTCAGCCTGTCGTAAAAGGCGACAAAACAACCCACCCTAGCTACGTGGTAGGGCCTCAAGCCCGTCTGGATGGCGACCACCTTTGGTCTTAAGTATGCCGCCATAATAACCTTGTGTTGTGTTCCGGCATTAGTGACCGAAGTTCCTGTACCCTTATGGGACGGCAGCGTGTTCGCGATGCCACTGGTATTGCAAACACCTATAGGCGACGGTAACTGCTAAATCCTAAGCGGGCCGTCAGCCTGTCTGCTGTCCTACAGCAATAAAAAAAAAAAAAAAAAAAACGCTAATGTTGCGTTTCATCTGTAAAAATTTTACCCTCATGCGCGCAAAGAAGTTTCACTTCAAAAAACTTCACCTCTACTTTTTGACTTCTATCATTAAGACGTTATACGAATTTTTCGAATTATAAATATCTGCTAAATAACTATATTTATAAAAGTTAGAAAATAAAAACAACGTGAATGTTACCACAAATATATTTCACTTTCTTTTATCAATTATATTTCTTACACTGACCATTTATTTAGTATTTTATATTATTCTGTAGCTAGTTTCCCGATCCCGTCGACAGAAGTTGCCTCTCCTGCCACTACTTGCCAATAACCAAAATTAATTATCTACCAAAATATTTACAATAGAAACGGATACAATACCGCTGGTTAATATCTATATTAAAATTATGATATTATAACATTAAATTAAAAATATAAACATAAAATTATGTGGGCATTAATTATTATATTATTTCTATAAGTATTTTGTGTTAATTTTGGTTATTGCGTACATTTACAAACTTGCGGTTAGTTTATGTTAAGAAAACCTACATTTAGGTTATTTAAAAATGACATTATAAATTTAAGAAATGTCATCACCAGAATGATATTTGTTATTTTAAATTTGAATCTAACATATTTACCAGATATTTATACTTCGAAATATTAGTTAAATAAATTATTAAATATTAGTTTACAAGAGATGGAAAGTGTGAGAATGATATTGAAAGAAGAGTGAATTCAGGAAACATGGTGAATGGAGCTTTGCACTCCTTTAATGAGCAGTCGGAAGGTATCTAACAAGGCTCGTCTGGCTGTGCATGAGGGGTGTTGGTCCCGACACTCATGTACGGAAGTGAAAGTTGGGTATGGCAGAAGAAACATGAAAGCAGAATAAATGTATAGGGTATAGGGTAATCAAGAGTACCCTAAACCGAAGGGCATTTATGAAGGGAATAATGAAAACGGACGAAGCGAAACAGGTATGTAAGGATCGTAGCAAGTGGAAAGAAGTGGTCTCTGCCTACCCCTACGGGAAAGAGGCGTGATTATATGTATGTATGTATGTGTATATGTAGTATTAATATTTAGTATAAGTAGTTAATATTTGTTTGGGGAAACCTGAAGATGTAATGTTGTATATTGTATAGATTTAATTTTGGTTAATAAAGTTAATTTTTATTTAAAAGAAAATTATAATATAAGTACACAAGTGAAATAAATTATTCCTGTCAATATATAAAAGTAAGTTTTAAAAATATATACATACATACATTAGAGTATATAAGTTACATAAATTATGCTTGATACGATAGTGTCGCCTATGGGTGTTTGCAACAACAGTTGCATCGCGAACACACTGCTGTCCATAAAGGTACAGGAACTTGGGTCACTAATGCCGGAACACAACACAAGGTTATTATGACGACACACTTAAGACCAAAAGTAGTCGCCATCCAGACGGGCTTGGGGCCCTACCACGTAGTTAGGGTTGTTTTGTCGCCATTTACGACAGGCCGACCCCGGCCGCAGAGGTCAGTAATCTTTCTCCGCCCCTGCACGAATAAAACATTTATTACAACACTTAGTTGTAATAAATTTATCTGAGTTAAGTCGTAAGGTATTTCTATCTTCAAGATCTCTGAGAAGAATTAGAAACTTCCTGCCCACTGCTACCAAAATTAGGCTAGCAGAGTCTCTCCTGCTCCCTATACTGGACTATGCTGACGCATGCTATCTGAATTTAACCTTAGAACAGTTAAATAAACTTGAGCGTATTCAAAATTTTTGTATAAGGTTCATTTTTGGATTACGCAAATTTGACCATATCTCTGATTATCGTAAAAAACTCAAGTGGCTTCCAATAACTTTTCGCAGGAATACTCATCTCCTCACTCTACTTTATAACATTTTATACTCACCTACTAGTCCACATTACCTAAGGAACGTTTCGATTTCCTGCGCCTTTCTACTTCCCTGAATTTGCGCACTAGTACGTATCGTAAGCTCAAGACGCCTGCACACACTTCGTATTTTTACAAAAATTCTTTTGCAGTGCAAGCTGTCCAACTTTGGAATGCTTTGCCTCTCGATGTTAGGCAAGCTAAATCACTGTCAAGTTTTAAGAAGTTACTTCGTATTCACTATTTCAAACTCAATAACTACGTGTCGTGATGTAACATTTTGTATATGTTGATTGTAATGATTATTATGTGTTCACGACGAACGTAAACAAACATAAAGGTATGTGCTAGACGACGGCAATACCGCATCGACGGCCGTATTAGCTATGCGGCGGCAATACCGAATCGACGACCGAACGTGTAAATATTTAGAATTAAGTAAATTATTGCTGTTTACATAATGTTGTAGAATAAACTATGTATTTTTTATGTGTTTTATTCGGGGACGTGTTAGACCTATGTACAATATTATGGGTGCGTAGGGGAATATTATGGCTGGCACGTCCCTTATAAGATATAATGGATAGATTATATTAGATTTAATTACTTTGTAATAGTTGTATATGATTCTTCAAAAGGGCGACAAAACCCTTTTGAAGAACTTTAGACCGATATCACTTCTGAGCCATGTTTACAAGCTGTTTTCAAGGGTCATCACGAATCGTCTCGCGCGCAGATTTGACGACTTCCAACCTCCCGAACAAGCCGGATTCCGAAAAGGTTTTAGCACCATAGACCACATACATACGCTGCGGCAGGTTATACAGAAGACGGAGGAGTATAACCAGCCACTATGCTTGGCGTTCGTGGACTATGAGAAAGCCTTTGATTCGATCGAGACCTGGGCGGTGCTTCAGTCTCTCCAGAGGTGCCACATTGATTATCGATACATCAAAGCGTTGAAGTGTTTGTATGAAAACGCCACCATGTCAGTCCGTCTCCAGGATCAGAACTCGAAGCCTATCCGACTGCAGCGGGGAGTCAGACAAGGCGATGTCATATCGCCGATGCTGTTCACTGCTGCGTTGGAAGATGTCTTCAAGCTTCTGGACTGGAACGGACTGGGCATCAACATTAACGGTGAGTACATCACTCACCTTAGATTCGCAGATGATATCGTAATCATGGCTGAAACCATGGAAGACTTAAGCCATATGCTTGATGGCCTCAATACAGCTTCCCAAGGAGTAGGTCTCAAAATGAACATGGACAAGACGAAGATCATGTCTAATGTCCATGTCGCACCTACCTCCGTAACAGTTGGGAACTGTACTTTCGAAATTGTTGACGAATACGTCTACTTGGGTCAAACGATCCAGTTAGGCAGGTCCAATTTCGCGAAAGAGGTCACTCGTCGAATCCAACTCGGATGGGCAGCGTTCGGGAAGCTCCGTAAAATCTTTTCGTCCCAAATACCGCAGTGTCTCAAGACAAAGGTTTTTAACCAATGTGTGTTGCCAGTGATGACATACGGAACGCAGACGTGGTCGCTAACTATGGGCCTTATGAGAAAGCTCATGGTCGCTCAGAGAGCAATGGAGAGGGCTATGCTCGGAGTTTCCCTGCGAGATCGAATTAGAAATGAGGAGATTCGCAGGAGAACCAAAGTAACCGACATAGCCCGGATGATTGCAAAACTGAAGTGGCAGTGGGCTGGGCACATAGCTCGAAGGACTGATGGCCGTTGGGGCAGAAAAGTCCTCGAATGGCGACCGCGTACCGGAAGACGCAGTGTTGGTAGGCCCCCCACAAGATGGACCGATGATCTGGTCAAGATCGCCGGGATAGGTTGGATGAGGGCAGCGCAGGACCGATCATCGTGGAGATCTTTGGGGGAGGCCTTTGTCCAGCAGTGGGCGTCTTCCGGCTGAAATGATGATGATGATGATGATGAGTTGTTCCCTCCCAGCAGTAAGTCCCGGACCGATCCCTGGCATTATGGGTCGGGTAAGGTCCGGGTAGTTCAACCGGGGCACACGTTCCCGCAAATATGCAAAATTGCAGGTAGGTGTGTGCTCCACGACAATGCGGGTGTAAATGAATAAGGCCCCCCTCGTCCGCGCGCCTTTTATATGACGGCGGTGCGGGGCGAGGTAGGGCAAACATTACGCGCGGCGAAAAGCCATTAATATAGTTCGGTGCTTACAGATACTATTGAGAGGATAGGCTGCTGGAAGGGAGCAATATAATGAAATACGGATGAATTATGTAAATAGCGATAAGTATAGTATATAAGGAAAATAAAGTTAAGGGGGTGAGGTCGGTCAGGCGCGGTAGCAGAGTGGGGATAATTAGGATAAAAAGCGGGTCGAAATGGGGAAAAAGGGCACTTGTGGAGATTACCAGAACTGAACAGGGCGTACTCGGGTATACAGGCTGAACAGAGCGTACGCGGTTATACAGTCAGGACAGGTCGGTCATACAGGTCGGTAGCACTCGTAGGCAAAACAGGTCGTACTCGCCGCCACGAAAAACCCCCCTCTGGGACCGCCGCCGGCCCGCATCCGCCTGCTGATCATGAAACGTCGTTTTATTGGCACCCTTCCCGCCTAAATTCAACCATACAGTCCACTGCTCTCCCATCGGCAACATTATGTATTTTTAGTTTGTAATACAAATTATGTACAAGAAGAAGTAAATAATAAGCATGGATACTCAACTCAAAGCCCTACACCTACATCACCAGACTCCTTATAAAAATAAATTAAATTTTTTATTTAAAAGGTTGCCTGGAAGAGATCGCTTTAAGCGATAAGGCCGCCTATTGTGTATTAGTTGTAAGAACTTCTATGTTTGTAGATAAATTGAGTATACAATAAAGAGTTATCTATCTATCTATCTATCTAAATTTAAAAAAATGTGTTCAGCGAAAAGAGTCTTCAATGTTATCCAAAAATGATTCGTTTATTATATTCGTTGATAATTGTTCGATTTTTATATGGCTTTTACACATTTGTGTTCGCAGTTAGAAGCGCAGAAAGTAGCGCTAGTTATTTTATTACATAAGAAGTAATAGGCTAACCTAGTATGGCTTTATAATGCGAAGAAGAACGCCACATAACAAGGAAAATGTAAGAAATGAGAGTAGATGTTGTGGAGAAATGGGATGGATGAAAAGAGAAGTAGACCAAAGAAAATATGGATGGGTTGTATAGAAGATGATATAGCAAAAAAAGGTGTGAATGTTCAGATGTCGACCCCACATAGCTGAGATAACACCCAGGAAGGAGAAGTAGCACTGAAAAAAACATGTCACCTGTCAACGTTGACATTGTCATTTCTTTTTTCGTTTAGAAGTAAATAAATCAATAAAAATAATGCGTTTGCAATTATCCTCCTTGCAGGAGCGTAGTTAGAATATCGACCACTCTGGCCAGGGTCGGCCTTTCGTAAAAGGCGACAAAACAACCCTAGCTACTTGGTAGGGCTTCAAGCCCGTCTGGATAGCGACCACCATTGATGTATACATCCTATGTATATAAGTATGCCGCCATAATGACCTTGTGTTGTGTTCCGGCATTATTCACCCAGGTTCCTCTACCCTATATGACTGCAGCGTGTTCGCGGTGCCCCTAGTATCGCAAACATCCATAGGCGACGGTAACTGCTTATTATTAAGTGGGCCGTCAGCCTGTCTGCTGTTTCTCAGCAATACAAAAATGTAAATCATGTTTACCAAATGCTTTCGCACGTCGTTTCGTTGTTTTAACGGTTTGATTAGCATTTAATTTAGATATTTAATGTGTTACCCTTAATTACGTCTCTGGCTCCAATTTAGCAAACATGTCGGGCAGATGGAGATTAATAAAATATACTTCATATAAGTCGAACGTCCTTTAATTATCGTATTATACGACTATACAGAACGCTATGTAAAACCGAGAACTAACCATGGGAATAGATGGAAGGCGACTGGCGACAGTGCAGCGAATAAACGCGTATTACAATTTGTGCTGACTTGCAGCTGCCGCTAGCCGCCACATTTAAGTTGAGTGCTTAAGTGTAATATTATTGTGTAAAGTGCACACGTGTTATTGTGTTATTGTGTATATAATGTTAGTGGTGTCACTTAATGGCCCCAGCGGAAGATCAGCGCTGGTAAATTCCATCAGCAAATGCTGAGCTGGGACCAATTTGGGACAAATATATAGTATATAATTATAAATTGTAAATAATAACTTTAAGTCCTAAATAAACATATTTTCTTTCTTTCTTCTTTCTTTCTTTCTTAATATTTGTAGGGAGCGACTAGTACGATCTCTGCGAGTCAACATGTGGGAATTGGGCGTTTTCCAGAGCATCCTTTCGAGGCCGCTCTTTGCTGCCGCTGTTTTCATTTATAATAATTTTAAGATTTAGAAATTAGAATTTTTTTGTAATATGTAATTAGGATAAAATGGGGCTGACATTATATTCTTATAAAAAGCCCCTAAATAAATTAGATAATAAAAAAAAAGTGTAATATTTGTTTATTTACAATATAGCAGCAGTTAAATGATCTAGTCTGCTGCTTGCTTCGATACCAGATGGCCCTATTTGAACTGTGCCTGAATTTATTTATTATTTTGTAGCGCTTTTTTCCTCAATCTGCAGAGGACCATCGGTAATTCGATTCTTTGTCTAGATATTGGGTGTCAGCTCATTTAGATTGCAATTAAATTGTTTATCAAATAGGGCCTTGTAACCCAATACGTCCCTATTTGTCGCGAGGATCTGTTCAGTCTGTTACGGGCGTAAAGCGATTCAAATTTAATTAGGAAGTAACAAATATATTTCAAATTCCAACTTTTCTATTGAGTTTAGAAATATCGTTATAATAACAGCCCTTAACTATTGTTGGACTCGAGCATCTCGACCACGCTTGTCTAAAGCAGGTTTGTGGGTTACACGTTGTCAATTTCAGTACGGAAATTTCCTCATGATGTTTTTCTTCGACATCGGTACGTGACAATTATGTTATAATATCTACATTAGACGAGAATAACTTTTTTATTATATATAATATTAATAATCTTTTTATTTTCGAATCATTCTTAGAATCCATAGGGGTTAGTGAATACCATAGATTACAATACATAAATGTCATAAATCTGTTAATCTTATTCTATAATTTCGTCGTAGTCGTAGAATAGTGACGGATCTGACATATATTAAACTTTACAGGACAGCCATTTTAAAAATACACAAGCGTCATTTTACTATGAGATTCTATCATATCCGTCACTTTACCGACTGCTTAATTTGAAATCTAAAATACATGTAATTTTTTTTAATGTAGCAATAATATTTAGACAATGTAGTATCCAAATATGGTAAAAAGTGAATTTTGGATTTTTTTCAAATCCGACGTTATTCTACGATCACAACGATTTGGTCAGAATTGCTGTGTTAGTCTTTCATTTCATAAGACAGCAATTGAGCATTGCAGTGTTATGTCTGCCAGCTATAGTTTTCAAGATGCTGTTTGAGTTGGCCAAAATCCTGCAGAGCAATGAGGCGGCCCACTTCTTAGTTATGGAATAAAAATCATCAACTCGTACTTCAGGAAAGATACCTGTAGCGCTGTAGAATCGTGGCAGCCTCATCAGCATCCTGAACCCATTATTATATTGACGGCTCTCTGGGTACATTTGGTCCATAAACGGCACGTGTAAAAAACCTGTTAGTAGGCCTTAAATAATGTTTACTTACTCACTGCAAAGCGAAAATCGACGAACCAATATGTTACATTCAACCACCAATGCCCTGCGTTCTCTCTATGTCTGTTTTATCCTTAAGATCATCAGTAATTTAGTGGCCAAGATATTTGAACTTTTTTCACAATTTTTATGGGAATATCCTTTAGGCAAACATCGGATACATTTACAGAGCCAGATACCAGGCGCTTTGAAAACCATGAGCTCACTTTTACTAATACGACACCCATGGGAGTGAACATACGCTTCACAAGTTTTCAATAAGTCTCTCAGAGCCCTGATCGATGAGCTTAGCAACACCATGTCGTTGGCGTAACTAAGATTATTGTAACTATATAATAAGTTTTTTTCCATGTCCATAAACAATATATTATACTATTAAAATTAGATTGCTGCTGTATCTTTTTTTAAATATGCTATCCCTATTTTAATTTTCTTGCTAAAAAGCACCCAAATATTTGCTTTTTTGCTCCCTTAATTTTTGTGAGAAGTATAATTTTAAGCGTAATAATCTTTAGAAGTTATTTGAATCTATTAAGAATCATGAATTCCATCTCCATTTCAAATCTAGATAAATGGGAAACTGACTGAAAAGAAGAACTGGGTTAACTAAACTGGAACTAATTTACATCTATTTTCTTATATTACTATGTCCAGAAAAGGAGTCTCACAGGAAAATAAGGGGATACTCTAAACACAACGAATACGGGATGAACCGTTTGTAAGAAAAATAATTATTAGCTTGATCTTACTCCATTTACTTGAAGCACAGAAGTTTTTTGGTTCCATTTAATTTTATCCTGACATGCTTCATTTGTCATTCACAAACTTTCGTATCACTTTACACATCCTAACTAATATCATAAATGCGAAAGTGAGTTTGTTTGTTTATTACGCTTTCACACGTAAGCCGCTTAAACAATTTTCAGTATAGTCATAGATTGATCTTGGAGAAGGACATAGGCTACTTTTTTAAATTCATATCTTATATTCATCTATCCGTGCAGGGGCGGAGACAGAATACTAACCTCTGCGGCCGGGGTCGGCCTGTCGTAAAAGGCGACTAAACAACCTACCCTAGCTACGTGGTAGGGCCTCAAGCCCGTCTGGATGGCGACCACCTTTAGTCTTAAGTATGCCGCCATAATAACCCTGTGTTGTGTTCCGGCATAAGTGACCGAAGTTCCTGTACCTTTATGGG
The DNA here is from genome assembly GCA_963693495.1 of Malacosoma neustria. Lineage (NCBI taxonomy): Eukaryota > Metazoa > Arthropoda > Insecta > Lepidoptera > Lasiocampidae > Malacosoma > Malacosoma neustria. Next base: position 3,988,928 of record OY856386.1, read on the forward strand.
AAAGCAGCGTGTTCGCGATGCCACTGGTATTGCAAACATTCATAGGCGATGGTAACTACTAAATTCTAAGCGGGCCGTCAGCCTGTCTGCTGTCAGCAATAAAAAAAAATATGGCAGAACAACGTTTGCGCGGGTCAACTAGTTCATTATAAAGTGTTCGTATAGGTGTTTCACAAGCTAGGTAATGTCCACGTATATCCCTCGCCGATGTGTATATCAGATACATGTTTGACAGCGTAGGTATGCATACCATAGACTACTTCGCATATACTACTTTCAATTCCTTTTCAGGCATCACTATTCTGATTTCAGATTCACCGTTCTTCTGGTAATATGTAAAAGAATATCTTCAACTAAATAAAAATATTTTTCGTGAAATCGGCCATAATACCATTTTTATATTATTTGAATAGAAGGAAAATAGACAAGTTTATCATGAATAGCGTCAATAGTATCAATAAGCGTCCGATAACAACAGTGTTGAATTATATACCGAAGCTCCGTTAGCTGTGAAATATTAGATTATGTCGTAATAAATGGATGGGATTCACGTTTCTATCACGTTTTGGTTTTATATTTTTGTGACGAAGATTATTTAGATGGCGTGTAAGGAGTTCAAAAACTCGCAGTCAAAATAACTTTACCTGCCTTTTTGTTCATATGAGATGAAAATTAATACGCACACCATCGATTGGGGACTCGCGGCTAGTTAGTATGGGACCCCCGTGTAAAGTGCCTGTGCACTTCTTTAGTTAACAAGGGGACGCGCGTTGCGGGTATGCCCACTAAAACTACTTTAGAGTTTCTCTATTGCCCAGGGGATATGCTTTTACGTGCACCTCCGATCGGGATAGGCTTGCCTGGCCGATGTATGTGGCTTATCCCAGTTGCCTCGAGAATTCCACACATACATACACAGGATAATTCGGTATGCGGGTTTCGTCACAATATTTTAATTTGCAATCAATACATGAACGATCTATTTCATTTATTTTTTATTTAATATTTATGAAGGTTTTCCTTTGCTTTTATTAACAAGGTGTCCAGGTGAAGACACAAAAATATCTATAAGATTAACGTGTTGGAAGCGTTCTTTATAGCGTCAAATGTATTAATTACGATATTGGTAGAATGAAACTGAAAACCGACGTTGGTTGCGATAACCGATTTTATTAGGAACAAATATTAAGTATCGTAGACTCGAATCTTTTGGCTAGTTCTCTTTTAATTTTGACTACCTCCGTGGCGTAGCGGCTAACGCACGTCGGTATGCTTACGGTGGTGACGGGTTCAATTTCCGTTTCGCGTCTATGTGTTAATGTACTTATTTTATCCGTGCAGGGGCGGAGAAAGAATACTAATCTCTGCGGCCGGAGTCGGACTGTCGTAAAAGGCGACAAAACAACCTACCCTAGCTATGTGGTAGGACCTCAAACCCGTCTGGATGGCGACCACCTTTGGTCTTGTCGCCATAATAACCTTGTGTTGTGTTCCGGCATAAGTGATACAGGTTCCCTCTGGGACACTACTACACAAAAAATACTACTTAAAAATCAGGGCCCAATTTTGAGAGAAAAACTTTGTGTCACAACTAGCATGTGATCCGACATCTGGGTGAGGTTTGGCCTCAAATATCTTAGAGGAAGCCCTTCTATCGGCAAAATTTCACTACCAGAATGTTACAATTATTTTAACTTTTTTACAGCTGAGATGCAAACAGACCACCCGACAATAGGTGGTCAACATCGCCTATAGATGTTTGCAACAGCCGTAGCATTACCAACACACTGCCGGCCAGGAAGAGGAACTGGAACCTGGTTTACTAGTGTCTAGTGTCATTATAGCAGCATATTTTAAATACCAGGGATGGTTTTTATGCAATCGGACTCGGAACCCTACCACTAAGCTAAGTTTATTTTGTTGCCTTTTACGACAGGTCACCCCTGAATTGCCATAAAACTTTCCCTTGTAAAGCACTCATAAAACAAGTACCTAGCATAGCCACCATTTGTGGTTTTACTAGGTTGACTTGGACCCTTTTTTTTGTCTCGGGGAAAAACCACTCTTGACGGGTTCCCCCGGCCTGGGGGGACCGAGGGATATGTGGGACTCCGGGATTTTTCCGACTACCCACTAAAAATCCCCGCTGTTCTCCTATCGCCTACGCCCGGGCCTACGGATATATGGCCTGCCGATCTCGTGGCCGTGACTTGGACCCTATAGAATTTGATAGAACCTCATGCAACCCTCACAACTACTTAAATAATTAAAACGGGACGAGATATCGCATTAGCATTGCAGATTGTATTACAGTAGATTTAAAATTTCGCCAACACACCTTAGTTATAATGAAGCTAATTTATTTCTTGGTGCGCTTCGCTTTTGGCTGGCTTCGCGAAATATTTAGGCTAATTGGGAAACCAGATTAATTGTTGCTTTTGGTGGTTAGAGCTTTCAAATTTTATGTTTAAATGTCGTGATCTTAGTTAATATGCTGAAGGTGGCCTTTCGTCTGATATAGACTTGAATAAATGGTTTTTCTTTCACAGTTCGGGGTTATACGGCTTTCACTTCTGTGAAAACTAAATTGTACCGCTTATTTTCTGTTTCGTATTTTTTTTATAACTTCCGGTGCAATAAAGCGTGCTAAATTTATTCTATTTTAAAAAGTTTATTTCTGCTACAATACATTGTACCGTTACATTGGTACCAAAAACTTGACTTGCAACCGGAAGGAAATTAATACAAGAGGACACTTAAGATGCACAGATTAATTTAATCATTTATTGTATACTATTCGGTTTATTATAATACCGTTTTTAGGTGTTTTTAGCCATTTTCGTCTACTGCTACACGTACGTTTTCATAAGTTTGCTCCACAATTCTTAATTTCGTGCCTGCCTCATTCAGCCCTGACCGGAAATCATAGGTAGGCCATCACCTCTGTACTAAGTTTATTATTATTACATTTCTCTGCTTTATAGTCCATCTGTGCTACGACAATATGACTGGTTTTCTACCACTTCTTTACTTAGTTTGCGAGCTGTTTTTATCTACGGATCTTCTATTAATCTTGTATCTTACTATATGTAATAAGAAATCCTAACTTAGCCCACTTTATAACATGCTGAGCGATTGAACTTTGCGCCATTCAGTATCAACATTTTGCTTATTATAAGTTAGAATACGTAACCGAGCGTATATTTATGGTTTTCAATATAAGACAAATTCGACTCTGTTAGCTTACAGAGAGTAAATTAAGATCATTTTGAATGTGGTCCCTATCGTGACACTCAATATATAAACATATATAGGGCCCACGCCTAATTTTTTTTTTGGTCTCGGGGAACAACCTCTCTTGACGGGTTCCCCCGCCCAGGGGGACCGAGGGATATGTGGGACTACAGGAAAGATGTTTAGCCATCCGACTACCCACTAAAAAACCCCGCTGTTCTCCTATCGCCTACGCCCGGGCTTACGGAAATGTGGCCTGCCGATCTAGTGGGGCGGGCCGGCGCCGGCCCGCCCTTTCTCAAGGCGGGCCTTTTCTAAAGTGTTGACGCCAGGGGATCAGGGGTTTCATCCCCCCGGCGCTCTTCTGTTGACTCAAGGAGTTGAGGAGGGCCGCGGAACAGCACGCGGCCCTCTCCCTCGCGGCAATAGTGCGGGCGGCGGATCCTCCCCCGAGGGGCCGCCCGCGGCCGCTTTCTACGGCGGCCGGAGGTCGTTGTTTGCCCTCCAGCGCCGACGACGTGGCCTGCGTTGGCGGGAGTTGACTCCCGCTCCCGCCCCGCCGCCTCCTTTGCGGACATTACTGCCTCGGAAAAGGAGGCGACGGCCGTCCATCCAGGATCGCCCCCGACCATGGACAGAACCAGGGCCGGGAGCGACAGGTCGGCGGCCAATTCCGGATGGGACTCGCACTCCCGTCGCGTGCCGGTCAGGCGTGGGTACGACTACCAGGCGACACTCCAGAAAAACCAAGGAGTCGCCTAATGCCGTAGCCGACCCAGCAAGACCAACCGACAGCGAGGATGCGACTCCCACCCCGGGAACACTCTCTGTGCAGGCGCAGTCGAAATAGGCATGGTTTCGACTACCAAATCAGGGCCCGGGGCAGAACCCGGGACCCCAATCAGTATTCGCAACCATCCCACCGGGGACCACGCCACGAACAGAGAGTGAAGTTGGAAAGGATGTAGGAGGTAGACGGGAAGAAAGGTAGGAGGACTCTGTCGCCTCGGACGGAGAGGGGAGAGAGGCGACGGATGCTCGGGCACCTCGGGTACGCACACCCGTGCACTCCTCGGACAGAGGAGCGCCCCTGAGGGGCATTACCTCAACCAAAACTAAACTTCTTTAACCGTATGTGAACCAGCAAGAGTATATTTTATTAGTAAATTAAGTGATAACCTTTTTAAAATGGTTATAAGTTTATATATGTATAAATTATCTAATATTGAGAAGGCGAAAGACTTTAAAAGCATTCCCGAGTCTCTTATTACATTAGCGGGAAAATGATTGATGTTCTTACGAAGGCTTGTTATCTTTACGGTCTTTGTTTATCAAGAGTTGATTGATAACTCGCAGGGAAAGTCGATTATTGAGGCGCATGAAATCTCATTTGTGAAATTTGATTTCCTTTGTTATAAATGTTTATGTAATAAAAAAATTTATACACTTATTTTATATAGACTTTTAAAGATAATTCCTAGCACTGGGTATCATTAGAACAAAGGTTTTTACAAACATACAATTAAGGTAACATTAACACAGCGCTATCTAGTAGCATAGCACTTGTGTTATGGGTACAAGATAGCTTTGATTTACTTTTTTATAAATTAATCCATAACCCACACACAAGATTGGATCTGAACCCATGACCTCTACAAGCGTATCGATGTACGTTAACTATGGAGGCAGTCAAATTGAATTGAGGAAAGGTTCACTAAGATCAGATCAGATCCTACAAGGTGACTAAAGTAGCATTATTTTTTTTTTAAAACATTGCTTGTGTTTATTTCTTTTGATTCGTATTTTCAATTATAACACTTTATTTTAATTATAATATTAAAATGATTACTTTAAACGCCCTGTAGCAATGATTGCTTTAAACGGCCTGTATAAGTAGTATAATAATACGACTCCACTGCAAGAACAATAGCATTGTTATTAGTCCTAAGAATCTCACATCTTTGACTGTTTTGGGCTTAGGCATATTACGGATATAAAACATTTTTTAGAATCTTGTGTCCTAAGTATGTAATTTCAGTAAGACCAAATTTTATATTTACTTTAGTTTAATTTTAAATTAATTTTACGAAGGATCTCTCAACAAACATAGTTTCAATTAGTTGCGGCGGAAATTACGCAATTACGTAAAGTCAATTACTCTCACTGGATTTTGTTACGTAGGAACTATCACATAATATGCCCTTTATAGGCGCTGGTTCGGGTAAATTTTATGGAACTCTGTCGTCATGCGAAAACACCCTATTGATAGAGGACGGGAATTGAAGGGACTCACCGAACTCGAGGGGTCTTCTTTTCTCCTACTGCCGTTATCCACCTTTATATTCTTTAAATGTTATTAAGGAACTAGTCTTAAATTATATAAAAGGCGCACGCGCACAAGGACAATGGCAATATTTTAACGGTTTAACACACACTCAACACATACGTCACAATACTAATCTCTGCGCCGGGGTCGGTCTGTCGTAAAAGGCGACACAACAACCCACCTTAGCTACGTGGTAGGGCCTCAAGCCCGTCTGGATGGCGACCACCTTTGGTCTTAAGTATACCGCCGCAATAACGTGTTGTAATCCGGCATTAGTGACCCAAGTTCCTGTACCCTTATAGGACAGCAGCGTGTTCGCGATGCCAAAGGCGTTGCAAACGCCCATAGGCAACGGTAACTGTTAAATTCTAAGCGGGCCGTAAGCCTGTCTGCTGTTTTAGAGCAATGAAAAAAATTATTATTTTATTATCTATTTATTAATTACCTTTCTAATGTAGTCCTCTTAATTACAAGTAGTCTGTATTTTTTCATAAGAACACTAAAATAATAAAAAATAACAAAGAAACCTTCCTCTACTTTTATAAAAATGTATATTTGACAGATGTTGAGACATTCTTATCCCGTACCGTACACGGAATAATATATAATAATGTTTTTATCTTGTTAATACAACGGGTAGTTTGTATTCCACGTGTTTCGTATAAGCAATGTCATATCTTGGAGTATCACCCTTGAGGAATGAATGTAAAATTTTCGCACATCCGCGTTGTACGATGCCCAGAATATATTTCACATAAGAACGTTTTTTTTTAGATTGAGAAGCTTGTGAATATATTTTCTTATTTAACTTTTAATATTAGTTGATATTGTGAGTGTCATACTTGATGCGACAGAAATAATAGCCATAATGAGAATGAAAGAATTCCTTTAGACAAAGAAAATGCTAGAAAACCGAGTAGATAATAAAATTAGGTTTAGACAAACGAAACATTGCGTATAAGATAATAATGACGAAAAAAGGTGTGAATATTGACGGCTAAATAAAGGAAAATGGGAGGAAAAAACATGTTGTGTCAATCCCAAACAATATCAGGCCGGCTGGTGCAAATCGTGTCCCTATCAGCGAAGGCGACACTCCTGCAGTTGTGGACTTGTCTCAAATGAGGGAGCCACCGCAACAAATTCATCTCTGTCACGTTTAGTTCTCATTTTGTCGTTTTAACATCACCCATGTTTCGCAACAACATTCTAAAATAAATGTATTATCACATTCGCCAAATCAATTGCAATATTAAACATTGATAGTTTGTCTAGAGACAGCCAAAGTTCAAGCAGAATTCATCATTAACTAGCGTCGCTTTTGCATTTTGCAGAACGGGAATGTGCTGTGATATGCCACTTTAAGGTAAGCCTTTACAGGGATGCTCTAACAAACTAAACCCAACTGTAATACTAGAGTATTACGGTGCAAAATATTTACAGTAGGGAAAATTAAAAGCTATTCTTGACGAAGGACTGATTGGTAACACGGAAATAATTCCAACTACTTTTAAAAAATTTCAGTTTTATCAGTGTATATCTATAAGTCACTTTTGAATCGCTACAAATATGCATTTGATTTAGTGCAAATAAATAGCGCTGATGTAGCACCATTGCCCAATCCTCGGACAGTATTCCCATTTAAAGAGCTTGGAGGGAATTGCAGTATGATAAGCGGTAGCGGGAGTTGCAGTAGGGTAGGCCAATAGCCCTCTTACTTGAATTATGATTATTGAAAAATAAGGACGTAGCAATACTGTACAACTGTAAAGCTGTTTGAATATATACGTCTGTCATCTCCTTTGGCATATAAAATTAACTATAATAACTTAGATTTGTCTGAACTACATATTAAAAGGAATGCGCGATACACCCCAACTCCAAAACAACCGTCCCTCTGAGCCTCATCCGTTATTTATTTTAATACATCAGCTGATAATTGAGGCAGACATCTTCCCATTTTAAAATGATCCATATGCCTTCATATTGAAAAACAAGTCTAGGCCGACTTGCACGACCAATCACTAAACTGATTTAGCACTAAACTTATTTTAATCGTCATTCTGTCCCTGTTAAATGTTGTCAACGTAACAGGGACAGAATGAGGACTAAAATAAGTTTAGCGCTAAATCGGTTTAGTGATTGGTTGAGCAAGCCGGCCTTAAATATAACTTATTACTCGTAATCAAAAAAATGCTTATAATAAGTATGTTCAGTGAGTTACTAGACTTCTTAATGAGTACATTAAGTGCCTAATCCTCACACAGTTAGTAAAAGTAAAAATACATAGGGTCTTCGATTGAAAGGGCGTTTATTTTGCTTAAGTCTAAATAAATAAGTTTACAATTTCCCTATATATAAGTATACGGACCGATCTCGGTTTTCCAACAGCGGCCTTGTTAGCCGTATAGGGTTACCTGAATTATTTGAGAGCAATTTTCAATGAGTAAGCTTTGCTCGTCTGGAACAAATTGGTTTATCTTGAAATTTGCGAGATGTTTCACAATTTCACCCTGCATGGGGTATGTTACCAATTTGTTGAGAGTTTAATACATCATATTTTCAATTTAATACTTTTTTGCATTATTTTTTATATTATTGTAGAAGATAAGAGTAAGAAAATTTTATATACCAGATAAAACTGATAAAACTATATATTATATGTACCAATTTTTGGTAAAGTCCACATTTCCTAGTAGATAGATAGATAGATAGATAACACTTTATTGTAAACCAATTATATAAACACAATGAAACTTATTTACACAATCAATATGTACTTGACTTACAATGGGCGGCCTTATCGCTACAGAGCGATCTCTTCCAGGCAACCCGGGCTATAGAACATTGATGTGGAAGGGAGGTATGGTAATAAATAATAATTATATTTTATTTACATAATAAATAGATAATATACATAAAATTCGATAATACATATAAAATATAATAAATAAATAGATAAACATACTTAAATATCTGTATTTGTAGAATACATAAATAAATATATGTTTTGTTGTTACACTAAAGATAGGTAGTGATTTTTAACCAATTTTTTAAAAGTTGGTAGTGACTTAGCTTGTCTTATAGCAATAGGCAGTGCATTCCAGAGTTTGATAGCATGAACAATGAAGGAGTTATTATAAAAAGAAGAAGTATGAACAGGAGTTTTAAGCGATAGTTCAGTAGATGTACGCAAATTTCGGAGGCCAGACGAGTTAAGAAACTCGAATTGATTCCTTAGGTAAATAGGGGCGTTTGGACTAGTAAATTGTCCAAAGTACTTGATTACAGATATGACGTTATAATTATCGACAGCGCCATCTCTATCTAATATAATGTGCAAAGTTTGTATTTGTTGATTTAAATTTGCTAATGACTCAAGTTGTGTCAGCTATTTGATGAAATCCTAAAGGAAATCATTTATCCTATCCAATTCGTTATAACTAGTGAGGAAGCGATAAGGCTCGACAAGGACTCGTTAAATAAATATAGTGGTTTATTTATACACAAGTAAAGTCATATTTTAATTGTTTTTGTATAGATCTATTATTTAGAACTGGCCTCAACGGTATAAGTTTTCCCTAAAAGTTTTCAAACTTATCTCAAAAAAGCATCAAATTGTTCCAATGTTGTCTTTAAATCAAGTCTTCTTTTTCTATTTCGTCTTTCTACTTCATCGCTTGCTCTTTTGCAGGCTAATTAAGCTTTTATTTTATAGCTGGAGATCAGCAGACAAGCAAACGGTCCACCCGATAGTAAGTGGTCACTGTCGCCTATGGACGTACGCCAACACGCTGCCGGCCTTCAATAAATTATACCTCTATATCGTACTGCGATGGGAAAACCTCAGCCCGAAGCTCATTTCAAATCCGGAGAGTACGTAACATGAACATTCTCGAGATGGGTACGCTCCGCTACAGGAAATAAGTATAAACGCCCTGCCGATGGCATATTTACTACTCGTATTATTGAAGAATAGCCAACAAGTTTTATCTGTGCAGGGGCGGAGAAAGAATACGGCTCTGCAGCCGGGGTCGGCCTGTCGTAAAAGACGACAAAACAACCCACCCTAGCTACGTGGTAGGCCCCAAGCCCGTCTGGATAGCGATCACCTTTGGTCTTAAGTATGTCGACATAATAACCTTGTGTTGTGTTCCAGCATTAGTAACCCAAGTTCCTGTACCCTTATGGGACAGCAGCGTGTTCGCGATGCATTGGCGTTGCCAACACCCATAGACGACGGTAACTGCTAAATTCTAAGCGGGCCGTCAGCCTGTCAGCTGTCCTACAGCAATTAAAAAATCAAGCCCACCATCTATCCTACCATGGTTTCTATAATATTCGGAGTATAAGTATTGCTATCAATCTTGCATGTGTTTTACTTACTACTTGTTATACTACATTTATTTTACTATAATAAATAAAAAAACATTATAACTATCATCGATCGTAGATGATAACTATAATAAAAACAATTCACATAAAATTTATCTCGTAATTAAGGCCAGAAGGCGAAAAAACCATTGGTGTCATTAGCACCAAATCCCGGAACAGGGAAAAAAGAATATTATTAGGAGCGGCCTTAAACGGAGGCAATCACTGCGTCCGCCTTTATTGCACATAAAAATGAACTCGGAAACGATTGGACTAACCCGGGACACATTACTGGGCTATTTTATTTATTTTTGTATCGCTCTTATTGACTGAACCAATTATTATGTGGGATTTATTAGCAAGGTTACTTCACCTTCCGGAGACCATGTTTGATCTTTAAGAAAGACGCCATTTTGTCTTGGAAATGAGTAATTTATATTTCTTGTTGGTTCGTACTTCGTACCAACGCGGGATATAAATATAAAGGAAATTCATAGCAAACTTCTCGAAAATCGATCAATTAAAACTCGAGATTTTGTGACAACTGTTTCGAATAGTTTCGAGAAAAATGTATTTAAAGTTTTTAAGTGAAATTTCAGGTGGTCTAACCATTAAAGTTGCCATGATATTAATTTTTTTTTAATTTTCTAGATTAGAATAATCCCTTAAATACTTCTTCTACTATTCTTATACTCTCCAAGTAGTGAAGATTGAAGAGATCCGCTACTCTTGTGACTCTTGGCCGTTCCCAGTTATTTTGCATGACGATTTATGCCTGCGCATGTCAGCTCTTCCGAATCCAAGATTATCAGTTTCAGAAGTACGTCTATTGAGTGCTTTAACAAATTACCAGTACTCCTTTTAATTAATAAGTAATTATACTTTTATATAAATATGTATAAATAAATAAATATGTTGGGACATTTCACACAACTCCATCTAGTCCCAAAATAAATTGCATAGCACTTGTGTTATGGTTACTAGACAACTGATATACTACATATATAGTTTTCTTTTGTAAATAAGTACATATTATACATAAACACCCAAACACTTTGTACCAGTGGCGCCGGGATGCGGCCGAGCGTGGCTCTCGCCCCGCGCCTCGCGAAGCGGAGGTAAAGCGGGCGGAGTTGCGCGATGAGGTGCTCATGGTGGAGTGGAAGGAGCGCCTCATGCACCCCAGCGCGGGCCTCGCCACCATCGAAGCGGTGCGGCCCGTCCTGGCCGAATGGGTAGAAAGGCGCCACGGCGCCCTGACCTTCCGCCTGACGCGGGTCCTCTCGGGGCACGGTTGCTTCGGGAGGTACCTGTGTCGCATATGGCGGGAGATGACGTCGGGGTGCCACCATTGTGGCGCGGGCGACGAGGAGGACACGGTGGACCACACTGTCGCCGTGTGCCCTGAGTGGCGCGAGGAACGCCACCCTGTCGCCGGAACCAGGGCCGGGATCTGTCGCTCCCGGCCCTGGTTCTGTCCATGGTCGGAGGCGATCCTGGATGGACGGCCGTCGCCTCCTTTTGCGAGGCAGTCATGTCCGCAAAGGAGGCGGCGGAGCGGGAGCGGGAGTTTACCACCACACTCCCCTCCCGCCAACGCAGGCCACGTTGTCGGCGCCGGAGGGCGAGCAATGACCTCCAGCCGCCGTAAAAGCAGCGGCGGGTGGCCCCTCGGGGGAGGATCCGCCGCCCGCACTATTGCCGCGAGGGAGAGGGCCGCGTGCTGTTCCGGGGCCCCCCTCAACTCCTACAATACAGGAGAGCGCCGGGGGGACGAAACCCTGACCCCCTGGTGCCAACACTTCAGAAGAGGCCCACCTTGAGATAAAGGGCGGGCCGGCGCCGGCCCGGGCCACGAGATCGGCAGGCCACATATCCGTAGGCCCGGGCGTAGGCGATAGGAGAACAGCGGGGTTTTTAGTGGGTAGTCGGATGGCTGAACATCTTCCCCGGAGTCCCACATATCAAAGGTTACTAGACAACTGATATACTACTTAAATAGTTTTCTTTTGTAAATAAATACATATTATACATAAACACCCAAACACTGGACGGGAATCGAACCCGTGATCGCCGCGAGAGTACCGACGTGCGTTTTCCGTTACGCCAAGAGGTCGTCTTTATAAACACTATTAATGTGGAATCCGGTATACTATAAGACATGTTGAAATGTTTTTAAGGTGTTTACCACATTTATGACATATTATTCTGATTCCGCACATACCTACCTACCCTTCAACTCCTTTTGTTAGGAGTCATCTTAACCTTCACGTTTTAGTACGATCTTTAAACACAATCCATCTTTACCGTACCTATTTGCTTTTTCATATAATATTGAACCCTCTCAAACAATTTTAAAATAATTTAATGACTTATGAAGACGCAAAGAAAACTGTATTTTGAGCAAGAAAATCAAATCGAATTAAGAGCACTACGTTTTTTAGAAAATTGAAAGCAACTTTATATTTAAGAAGTGTCTTTTTGCATTTTTCCAGGATTGCATTAGTGGTACCCTAGTAATAATATTTTAATAAGCAATAACATTTAACTCAATTTCGTATTAGATAAAAGAAATTGTATGCACAGCAAGAAAAAATACGAGAATAAATTGTGATACATTAACTTTGTGTTGGTAAAAATTCGAGATTTCATACCTACCTACCTACCTATAATCACGCCTCTTTCCCGTAGGGGTAGGCAGAGACCACTTCTTTCCACTTGCTACGATCCTTACATACTTGTTTCGCTTCATAAATCAATAAATAATTTTGTTTCGCTGAGATTTCATAAATCGGTAAATACGAGTACCTATGCATGAACAACTTCTTAACATTTAAACTATATATATACTGAATTTAAAACTATTTTTTTCATGGATAGTAGTAGATACATTTCAGGTATTTTGTAACAATAAAATATCCAGGTATTTTGTAACAATAATAATAAAAATTTACGTTTCTTGATGTTTTTAATATTTAAATTTATTTATTTTGACAACCAATTCCAATCCAATTCATTCAGTTTCAAATTCAATTTCATTCAAAATTTCTAGTATTCAGTATATAGAGGAACTGTTACACGACATTAGCTATACTTCACTTAATTTTGAAATTGCAAACGCCATTTGGCAAGTCAAAAAAAAAATAGATAATGAGTATCTGAGGCAAATTGTGTACGACGCAGAATGTGGCTTGATCCGAACGTTGGTCAATGTTTAAGAAGTCTTACGAATTAACTGTTTGTCATATAAAAATTATAAACGCTATTATTACTCAAAGTATAATAAATTATTGCACAATAAACTTAATCTTTCCAGATGGCTATTAAAATACAACGTAAGGGTTGTTCCATTTTGTAACAAAACAGCGCCGTTTTCAATCGTAAAGTTGAAGTAGGCATTTTGTTGTCGCGTACTTGAGTACAAAGCATAAGCTTACAATTTAAACTTTAACAATTAAAATTAAAATAATTATATCATATCGTCATTGAAGTGTTCAACCCTACTTTCATCCAATGATATGCTACAAATGTAAACGATATCTAATTATCTCGCACGGTTAATAAATAAAAATAATGTCAGAACTCACACAAGTCCTAAAGTAAGCAGCAAAGCACTTGTGTTATGGGTGCTATAATATATTCTTACGTATATGTGTATACTGTTTGTATAAAATTTTCGTTGTATAGTAATAGATACTATGAATTAACATAAAACCTTCATGATTTTCGAGTGAAACTTTTATCACATGATACCTATGAGGTTTTTCTTTAAAAAAATGATATTCTATTTTCGACTTTCAATTGTTTTTTTTTTTTAATTCAGCTTAGTCCTAAATACAGTAACTAAACGGACATTTGGTCCACCCTGTATTTTTATTAAATAAATATGTTAGAAAAAAAAAACAAGTTTAAATTTTTCAGTACAAATCGGCAATTTTATACTTTAACCCCTAATATAAGCCCACATTCAGGTCGATGAATTCAGACGTGTGATCGTTGTTATGCCACGGAGGTCGTCAATTTAATGGATCAAGTTCATAGAAATTGTTATGATAACATTTAAGTTAGGAATAGGTGTGATATATCTATTTAAAAGTGAACAGATAAGAGTAAGTTATCTATATCTCATGTTTTAAACATGTTTATGCATATATACATGTTATATAACTTTTATTTTAAACATATCAAAGCGCATTATACTCGAAACTACCACATGGGCCATAACATGTATTTTTATGTAATTTTTCTCGCAATTTGCATTCAATTGCCAGGTATTGAGGGTGATGATAAATATCTTAAGAAACTGAGCACCGGGGATAATACTAAAAAAAAATTAATTACTTATAAAGTTTTAATTTTTTTTATTGCTGTAGGACAGCAAACAGGCTGACGGCCCGCTTAAAATTTAGCAGTTACCGTCGCCTATGGGTGTTTGTAACAACAATGGCATTGCAATCACGCTACTGTCCCATAAGTGTACAGGAACTTGGGTCATTAATGCCGGAAAGAACACAAGGTTATTATGGCGGCATTCTTAAGACCAAAGGTGGATTTTTTTGTCACCTTTTACGACAGCCTGACCCCGGCCGCAGAGTTTAGTATTCTTTCTCCGCCCCTGCATGATTAAAATATTTTTCTTTGTTATAATACGGTGGCTTTAGGTAAAAACCTTTCTCTAAGAAGCTTCATTTAATCCTATCTTTTGCTTTAGCCAGCTAGCTATCTTTCACATATCCTTTACAGCAATTCATATGTGCTCGGAAAAGCTAAGAGGGAATATTATCTATTCCCCATAAGGTAAGCACCGATTAAGGAGTCTCGCAGTGATGCGTTATCAACTATTAATATAATATACGTATATTTTGTAACTTAAACCATACGAACCATGTAAGAGTTGTATCGTTGTAAAAGAACAAAGTAATTGCTATCATTTTTATTTGATGCTCTAACATCGGAACATTCGTCTCAGATAATATGTGCCATAAAATATAACACCCCTTCTTTCTGCCTGGAAGGGGGGAATAAAAAGTGTTCGTGTTTTAAGCCTTTATGAGGTCACGACGTGATAAGATTATCTTGGCTCGCCTCAAAATTCTACTGAATTTATGTGAATTGACGGAATATCTATGTAAATGTTTCGCTAGAAAGTTTATGATAGGATTTGCTCATGACTGATTACAAAAATCGTGTTTCGTTATCTACAAGTATCGTCACCTACAAATATCAATAGAGCCAATCTGATTAAAGGGCATCGTAAGTACAGGATTCCTTCAGAAGATCGCAAATATATGACTGTCGCTTTGACTTCGAATAGAGATTTGCTCATCGTATATCATCGATGTACATTTGTAAAATAATCTCCAAGATAACATTATGAAATTGCTCATTTATTTATGTATAAGATTACATTAAAATTTATTATTTTATTAACTTTTTTATCCGTGCAGGGGCGGAGAAAGAATACTAACCTCTGTGGCCAGGGTCGGCCTGTCGTAAAAGGCGACAAAATAACCCACCCTAGCTACGTGGTAGGGCCTCAAGCCCGTCTGGATGGCGACCACCTTTGGTCTTAAGTATGCCACCATAATAACCTTGTGTTGTGTTCCGGCATTAGTGACCCAAGTTCCTGTACCCTAATGAGACAGCAGCGTGTTCGCGATGCCACTGACGTTGCAAACACCTATAGGCGACAGTAACTGCTAAATTCTAAGCAGGCTGTCAGCCTGTCTGCTGTCCTACGCAATAAAAAAAAAACACATTTCAAATGCTTATATTTTAAAATATAATTACAAATATCTTTATAGAATAATGTTAATATAAATTTTTGAAAAAGAAAATTTGATTCAATTAATAATGAATTTACGGTCCTCATTATCGACGTGGTATCGCAATTTCAGTGCAGTTGTCACTGCTTCTTTCTTTTTTAACCTTGATGTCACAAAAGAGATGTGGCTTGATTTCATTTTTACGGGAGCGACTGTACATAATTTAATCCCCATCCAAATAATTTAAAAGAAACCTAAAGGTCTTAAGTATGCCGCGGTACTAATTTTGTGTTGTGTTCCGGCATTAGTAACCCAAGTTCCTATACCCGTATGGGACAGCAGCGTGTTCGCTATGCCACTGGCGTTACAAACACCCATAGGCGACGGTAACTGCTAAATTCTAAGTGGGCTGTCAGCCTTTCTGCTGTCCTACAGCAATAAAAAAAGAATAATGCCCTTTTATATTATAAACTAGCTGTGCCCGTGACTCCGTCCGCGTGGAATAGTGACTTTGGGCAGCATTTTTTTTTTGATAAATCTTATGGTTTATTTTGCATTACAAACCCTATAAACCCTAAAATATAAATAAATCAAATATGCAAACAGTCAGTGTTATCGAACGTAACTGTTACGCCATGCGCCTCCGGAATACGAGCATTTGAACCTACAAAGTCCAGCCTAAGCTAAACCCTATTTCATATGATTGATGACATAAATCTGAGGTCAACTTAAATTGGAATATAAGAATTTTCGAAACTTATCATTTTTAACAAATAACAATATATACTAAAATAAAAATAGCCTAAGTTACTCCTTGATACATCAGCTATCTGCCAGTGAAAGTCCTGTCAAAATCGGTGCAGCTATTTCAGAGATTAGCCGGAACAAACAGACAGACAGACAAAAATTGTAAAAAATGTTGTTTTGGTATATGTACCGTGTATACGTCCGAATGCACTTAGTAAAAAGCGGTTATTTTAATATTAAAAACAGACACTCCAATTTTATTTATTTGTATAGACTACGAAAAAAGTTATTCGGGAATCACTTATAAGGTTCTACTAATATAGATTGGGGTAGCCCTATATGGTAATCTCTGGCTGGGTCTAAGAAGATTTTTAAAATCACTCAATGATTAAAAAGCTTCTTAACATTACAATTACACTACTATATTTAATGTAAATTAAGCCTTATTGGTTGCGGTTTGGAGTTAATTAACGATAGCCGCGTCCTGATGATTAATTCAAGTGCCAATAAACCATCCACACAAATGGATTGGATTTTAATCGGATCGTTGATTTTGTTTTACTGCTAAATTAATTTTGATTTAATTATTCTGCATTTGCGAGCGGTTATATTGAGATACAGTTTAATGGACTCAAAACAATTGATTGACACCTTTGGGTGTGGAGTAGCAGGATAGCGGACATAAAATATCGGAGTGGAAAATGAAAAGAAACTTGCTTTAGTAAGGAATATAGTAGGGCGCTGTTTGGGGTAAATTCTGTATAAATTTGCAAGTTATTAAGGCCTAGACTTTTTTTATCGCTATGGAGTGCTAGAAAGGCTGACGAACCATTTAATAGTAAGCAATAATCATCGTCTGTGGGTGTTTACGATGCCATTGGCACACATAACACGCTGTCGTTGTCATAGGGAACTGGAACCTGGCTCATTTATACACAACACCAGATTATTATGGCGGTATATTTGCAGACCAGGCATGGTTCCCATCCAGACGTACTTTGAGTGAGCCCTACCACATAGCTAGGGTTGTTTTGACGCATTTTACGACAGACCTCGGTTGCAGGGGTCATTATTCTTATTTCACCCCTACATGAAAACGATTTACAAGTTATTAAGGTTTAGACCGGTTTATTACATATTCAAGATATGGTTTAATGGCTACGTAATTATTAGGGAACGGTTTGGTATATATAATAATAATAATAACAGGCTATATGATGACAGGTATAGGGGGTAATAATGTAATTTCGGTATGCAGGTTTCCTAAAGTTTTCCTTTACCGTCAGTACGTAATTCTAACATACTAGCTGACTCGGCAAGCGTTGTTCTGCCATTTCAATTAAATTACATTTTGGATAACATTTCCATAAAACCCGTTCGAGCGTCTACTTCACGAAATGTTATTTAAGCCAATTTCAAGTCAAAGCCAAATTTCAAGTGATTCGGAAATATATATTTAGAGATCTAGTGATGAGAGGCATCTTACTTATATATTTCTGTCATATAGGTAAACTTGAAAAAAATACATATTGGATAGAATAATAATTTCCGTAAAATCCTTTCTAAGCGAGCGTCTAAATCGCAAAATGAGAAACTAGGCTAAATTTCAAGTCAATCGTATCCCACATTATATGGGGTCGGCACAACATGCTACATCTATAGATATACAAATAAATAAAATTGTAGGGTCTGTTTGTAATATTAAAATAACCGCTTTTTACTAAGTGCATTCGGACGTATACACGGTACATATACTAAAACAAGATTTTTAAAAAATTTTATCTGTCTGTCTATCTGTCTGTTTGTTCCGGCTAATCTCTGAAATGGCTGCTCCGATTTTGACGGTCCCGTCCTGCCAGTGAAAGTCCTTTCACTGGCAGATAGCTTTTTTTGTCTCGGGGACAAACCCTCTCTTGACGGGTTACCCCGGCCCGGGGGGACCGAGGGATATGTGGGACTCCGGGAAAGATGTTTGGCCATCCGACTACCCACTAAAAAACCCCGCTGTTCTCCTATCGCCTACGCCCGGGCCTACGGAAATGTGGCCTGCCGATCTCGTGGCCCGGGCCGGCGCCGGCCCGCCCTTTCTCAAGGCGGGCCTCTTCTAAAGTGTTGGCACCAGGGGGTCAGGGTTTCGTCCCCCCGGCGCTCTCCTCTGTTGATTCAAGGAGTTGAGGGGGGCCGCAGAACAGCACGCGGCACTCTCCCTCGCGGCAATAGTGCGGGCGGCGGATCCTCCCCAGAGGGGCCGCCCGCGGCCGCTTTCTACGGCGGCCGGAGGTCGTTGCTTGCCCTCCGGCGCCGACAACGTGGCCTGCGTTGGCGGGAGTT
Source organism: Malacosoma neustria (assembly GCA_963693495.1). Classification (NCBI taxonomy): domain Eukaryota; kingdom Metazoa; phylum Arthropoda; class Insecta; order Lepidoptera; family Lasiocampidae; genus Malacosoma; species Malacosoma neustria. Next base: position 4,007,705 of record OY856386.1, read on the forward strand.
GACTCCCGCTCCCACCCCGCCGCCTCCTTTGCGGACATTACTGCCTCGCACGGCCGTCCATCCAGTATCGCCCCCGACCATGGACAGAACCAGGGCTGGGAGCGACAGGTCGGCGGCTAATTCCGGACGGGACTCGCACTCCCGTCGCGTGCTGGTCAGGCGTGGGTACGACTACCAGGCGACACTCCAGAAAAACCAGGGAGTCGCCCAACGTCGTAGCCGCCCCAGCAAGACCAACCGACAGCGAGGATGCGATTCCCACCCCGGGAACACTCTCTGTGCAGGCGCAGTCGAAATAGGCATGGTTACGACTACCAAATCAGGGCCCGGGACCCCAACCAGTACCCGCAACCATCCCACCGGAGACCGCGCCACGAACAGAGAGCGAAGTTGGAAAGGATGTAGGAGGTAGACGGGAAGAAAGGTAGGACTCTGTCGCCTCGGACGGAGAGGAGAGTGAGGCGACGGATGCTCGGGCACCTCGGGTACGCACACCCGTGCACTCCTCAGACAGAGGAGCGCCCCTGAGGGGACTGGCAGGTAGCTGATGTAACAAGGATTAACTTAGGATATTTTTATTTTAGAAAAAAAAATAGTTTTTGTTAAAAATGATAAGTTTCGGAAATTTTATAATCCAGTTTAAGTTGACCTCAGATTTATATCATCAATCATATGAAATAGGTTTCAGCTTAGGCTGGAGCTAGTAGGTTAATTTCCAATTTAAGTTGACCTCATATATCCAAAAAATGCTGCCTAAAGTCACTATTCCACGCGGATGGAGTCGCGGGCACAGCTAGTGTTATTATAATAGTTGTGGCTTAGTTTTTACAACCGGCCGCCTGCCTGATGTTAACCTCTTTTTAGGGAAAAATCTGTTATCCTTTTTATTTAAATTATTTTTCTCGTTTCAATTAAACAACGAGTGTCGGTTTAGGTGTGCAGCTTACGGGGTCTGTGCACAATTCACATTCGACAACCACAACACGAGGGCTTCTAAATAGGAAATTCGCAGTGCCGAGCGTCTTCGAATGCTCTTGGTCCTGCATTCCGTTGCGCTTGAATGCAGACACAGGCAGCTTGTGCACAATGCGTCCATCTTCATATATTTTGGTGGTGGCTCACAGCAATCTTCCTCTTGGAAAGTCAGAGGCCTTGAAACTCGCGCCTTCTTTCACAACAATACATAATCTTCGGTGAAGGACATCGTAGCAAGCGGGGATTGCACATAGGTAGATCTTCACAGCACTTTGTTGGGCAAGAGGCCACTAACATCGAACATACTGCAAATTGTTCGCAGTCTTCAGGGCAAAAGCATAATATTGTGACATTCATTGACATTTGAACCATTCTTTTATTATGTTTTAAATAAATAATTGCACTTTTTAATTTTTTTTTTTTTACAATTTGACCATCCTCTCAAATGACGCTAGATACGCCTACATATTATATCATCAAACAGCAACATCGAGTTTGTTTACAAATTATTTCATATAAACATTTCTCATAATCATAATCCCGCAGACAATTCGCACCATTTCATAACAATCACAACATAGTTGTGATAGGGAAATGCGTACTTTGAATCGGACAATATTACATGGCATGGTGCCAAAGCTATTGAAAGCCTGCCAGATATGTGCCTATTCTCCCATTTAAAAACAGGGAAGGATTTAGACTTTTGGTTTGGGGATAATCTGTTAACGAATCCTCAAACTGTAGAAGTAAAAAGGTGGAGACTGCGTCAAGGTTGACATAATGCTAATAATAAGCCGTTCTAGTCTTGAATTATGAGGATAAAACATGACATCGCGGACAAACTTTTATCCGTGCAGGGGCGGAGAAAGAATACTAACCTCTGTGGCCGGGGTCGGCCTGTCGTAAAAGGCGACAAAACAACCCACCCTAGCTACGTGGTAGGGCCTCTAGCCCGTCTGGATGGCGACCACCTTTGGTCTTAAGTATGCCGCCATAATAACCTTGTGTTGTGTTCCGGCATTAGTGACCCAAGTTCCTGTACCCTTATGGGACAGCAGCGTGTTCGCGATGCCACTGGCGTTGCAAACACCTATAAGAGACGGTAACTGCTAAATTCTAAGCGGGCTGTCAGCCTGTCTGCTGTCCTACGCAAAAAAAAAACTATATGAGAGTCGCATTGGGTGGTATGGTTACCTTCTGCAGCTATCAGTTACTTAAGTCTGACCAGGTAAAACAAATTTCTATCCATGCCGCCTTCGCCGGGTCCCAGCAGGATGAGTAAGCCCAAAAAGCGCTGACTTAACTTTGTGACAACGCATGCCAATGAATTCACTACCAGGGATACCGAAGAACATGCGAAAAGGAGAAAAAAAAAGGATAAAGCGCGCGTTGGAATCGGGATTTAATGCTAAGATGATGACAGGTATTTAATTTTATTATAATTACCTAATATGTACACCCAGACCGGAAAAAAATTATATCTGATTATACAGTGATAAAATATTTATTGACTTCATGGACACGACTGCAAATAGTCACATACTACTAAGTAATTACTGTACGGTGCCATAATATTGTTTTTGATTTTTATAATTTGGACTTTAGTACAAAAACACCTGGATGCGGCCCTAGTCCCATACAATATACGACAATCTTTCAGTCGAAGCAACTCACGCGAAATCCACATGAAACCTTATGTTTTAAATATATTTCGGTCGAGGTTTCTTTTCGGTATAAATTTTGGTCTCTCGCGTCTATGGAACTTTTTTTATTTTATTTATTAAAAGATTTTGTTGATTTTTCAAAAGTGAGAATTAAAGTTTCAACTTTTTTTGTGTCTGAAAATAACCCTCCCTTGACGGGTTCCCCCGGCCCGGGGGGACCGAGGGATATGTGGGACTCCAGGAAAGATGTTCGGCCATCCGATTACCCACTAAAAAATCCCACTGTTCTTCTATCGCCTACGCCCGGGTCCACGGATATGTGGCCTGCCGAACTCTTGGCCCGGACCGGCTCAGACGCACCCATTGTGTCGATGTCGAGCGACACCGCCAACAGCACCCTGCCTCCAGCCACCGCGTCCTCCTCCTGACTTTTCAGACGCGTAATCGCATCTAAAGTAGAGCGCCCATGGCGGAGCCCAAAATGATCGCCCGCCAGGTTTGACCCCTCCGTCTCTAGGTGCTGGACGAGGCAGTCTACGAAGATTCTTTCAAAGATCTTCCCCATCTCATCCAGCAGCATAATGGGCCCGTAGGCAGACGGCGAGTCCGTCGAGCGCCCTTCCTTCGCATTCAGGACCAACCTCCCCGTTTTCCATCTGCGGGGAAACTTGCCCACTTGCAGACACGCATCAAAGTGCCTCAAGAGTCAGGGCTTCACGATATCGTAGGACACCCACGCACGCTCCGGAATGCCGTCGAGGTCGAGGGCGGTGTTTTAGGCCTTCAGCCGCAACATCGCTACGGTGGGAGGCGAGGCTTCGAGGCTTAAAAATATATTTAGTAGCTGTAGCAATTGCTACAATTGCTGTAATTACAGTAAAATCTCTTTCCCGCTCATTCCACAATCACCATGTAACAAGGGTATTACTTTAAGTAGCTATTAAAAACGAATAAAAGTTTATTTCCCAGCTTCTTTCGCTGGTCTCTAAAATTTATAGCTTTTACAATGTTTAAGAGATACGTCTTACTTTGTAATTACTTTCAATAAATATATTATGATTTATAAAAAATAATGTTTATGATTATACCTAATATTCGTATTGTAAAAGCACATAATACTGATGTATCAAATTTTTTAACGCCGGATGGCTATAATAATGAGTATGGGTAAAGATTCAGTCCCTTTTCCTCTTAGGTCCGCTCCCCAACCTTGTCAAAACAAGTACACGACCAACTTAAAAATAAAAACATAATGTCTAACGACTCCTTATGATTCGTCGGTTTCGCCTTACTTCAATGATATAAAAATATTATAATTGAGTGTAAGCTAAGTGTAAATAAATATCTGTGTGTTTTGACTCTGAACAACTAGCGTCATCATCATCATCATCTTAGCGTTGAATCCCGGTTGCAGCCCAAACTATCGCTTCGGCGCCCGGGGTTTGCTTTTCGACTTTTTCTTCTCCACTTCGCACAGTCTTCAGCATCTCTGGTAGTGAGCCCATTGGCACGCATATCACCCTTTACGACGTCAAGCCAGCATTTTTTGGGTCTATCCCTCCTGCCGGGGCCCGGCGGAGGCAGCATGGCCAGACATTTGTTACCCACGTAAGCATCCGGTTGCCGTAAAACGTGGCCGTACCAGAGGAGCCGACACTCTTGTAATTTATCCGCAATGTCAACTCTGAACAATTAGTGTACCCACGCGCAATATAGACAAGTACATACATACATATAATCACGCCTCTTTCCCATAGGGGTAGGCAGAGATCACTTCCTTCCACTTGCTACGATCCTTACATACTTGTTTCGCTTCGTCCACTTTCATTATTCCCTTCATACATGCCCTTCGGTTTAGGGTACTCTTGACCTGGCCTTTTTTCAAGACGTCCCTGATCTGGTCTCGAAACGTCCGCCTAGGTGTAGACCTAGGGGAGTGTTGGAAGGGGTAGCCCTTCCAACACTTCCATTCACACTCGCCTTATACACTTTTTTTGTCAATCGTTCTTCATTCATTCTCTCGACATGGCCAAACCATCTCAGCATACCTTTCTCAATTTTCGTCACTACATCTTCTTTCAGACCACAACGTTTCCTTATCTCACTATTTCTTATCCTGTCACTCAGTTTGACTCCTATCATACTTCTTAACGCTCTCATCTCAACTGCATTTATTAAGCTTTCATGTTTCTTCTGCCATACCCAACTTTCACTTCCGTACATGAGTGTCGGAACTAACACCTCCTCATGCACAGCCAGACGAGCCTTGTTAGACACCTTCCAACTGTTCATAAAGGAGTGCAAAGCTCCATTCACCATGTTTCCTGCATTCACTCTTCTTTCAATATCACTCTCACACTTTCCATCTCTTGTAAATATGGACAAGTGGAGACCAACATTCATTTCCCTAGCCTAGCCAAACAGAATACCTGCACGAATAAAATTTAGACATATTTTTTGTGATAAGAAAAATTATTTTTATTATTAATTTGACTTTGTATACATGAAACTTAACTATGAGTCCTTAATAAAACAAATGAAAGAGTTGGTTGTATTGTGTTTCTATCGATTTTTAATTAATGAGCATCGACAAAAGATTTATTGTTTTTAGATGTATGTAGATAGAATTTAATATGAACGAAAATGAAGGCCACATTGTTCATTTTATATTTAATTGAAAAAAAAAAAACATTAACAGTTATATTATTAATAGATTAGGCAATGGAAGTTTTTTTATTCTCATTTGTTTTCAGGTACTTTGTTTCCCTTTTTCCGTACGATTGATCCGACTTTGTGTGCAGTATTGAAATAATCGATGAGATCATTAAAATCATGGGTAAAAAAGGCGATCGTTCACCACATAAAACAGAGGAAGTAAAAGGCCCTCGTTAATGCTAAAATGTTTTCGAACCGCGAAATATCACGAAGATTGAAGTTTTCTGAAGCTAGCGTACGACAATTATAGAAGAAAATTGAATCAGGGGACGAATTGAGCCCGAAGGAAAAGATGCGGCAGAAAGCCTATTTTTACTCCAAGGTCAGAACGATGTCTAAAGAAAATTTGCCTGGAAAACAGATTTGCTACCACAAAACTGATAAAATCGCAACTCGAAGATGCTAATGTGAATGCTTTTGTGCGCACTATTCGTAGAAAATGAAGATATTTAGATTTTAAAGCCTGCCGTCCCGCCAGGAAGCCGAAGTTAACAACTACAATGAAAGCAAAGTGTCTGAAGTGGGCCAAACAGGGGCGTGATAAAGACGTGGGCTTCTGGAGATCGGTAAGTTGATGTAATTTCATCATAAATGATACATTTTATATCATTTTCGATGAAATAAAAAAAGATCAGCACATAATATGTTCAGGATATTTATTGATTTTATCTATTTTTGACAGGTCTGCTTCAGCGACTATAGCACATTTGAAATTTTGCAGATTATAGCTCTATTTCTGCGTCGTCGTCATGGAAAAAAGTATCATCCTGACTGTATCGTTTAGACCATTAAGCACCCTACGAAAGTGATGATCTGATCAGTCATCAGCGGCAAAGGCACATGACGCCTGTACGTGTTAAAAGGTATAATGAGGCCAGATCAGTACAAAGAAGTCTTACAAAATCGGTTGATTCCGCAGCTCGCAGGATGGTTTCCGAATGGGGAACCATTCATTTTTATGCAAGATGGAGCTCCCTGCCACACAGCACAGGTGTGGCGGCACTAGTTGCACGTCACATCACTAACCACGATAAAAAATAAGGCGGTCAGATTTTGACAACTACTAAGCGTTGGTTTCCCTTCCCGGCAAAAATGTAAATACAATTATCTAGTTTATAATCATAAGCCTTGTACATTAAACTTCTGCCTTTGGAATAAACGACTGTAAGCATCCACGCTCCCCGGATTTCATTTATCTCCGACAATACGACCCGGAGGTGTCTGCGACCTCCACACAGTCTGTTGAAGCTTTTTTGCAAGAGCAAAATATCCCTCTGTTGGATTGAGGGTAATAGTCCCAATATGAACCCAATCGAAAAAGTGTGGGAGCTGATGAAGAAAGAAGATTCACAAACAAAATGCTACTGTTAGAAAAGATCATTCATGTGTGAAATCATCATCCTCAAATGCAGGAGACAGTACAGTCTTGCATTGATAGCATGCCGCGCAGAATTGAAGCTCTCATAATGGTAAAAGATGGCTCAATAAAATACTAACATTTTATTGTATAAATTTCATTTTTTTTTTTCAAAACTTAATATACACTTTTTTCCTATAACTGTGATATTTTATTTGTGTTAATAATTAGCTAATAAATAATATAAATAAAAAAATTATATATGTATCTTGTAGAAAAATTTAAGCTGAATTGCATCACCTGATAATCAAGAGTTTACATAGAACCATAAAGTGCGTCTAATAATTTGGCCAGGGACTTTAGTAACTGCTGTTGATGCTGATAATATGGAAGAAAGTCCTTTGCCCACATTACCACAGATTATTAAATAGTTACTACCATCAGTGTGACCGTTTTAAAAAATGGTGATCTACTAAAACTACAAGGTGCCGGTACTAAATAATACCAAAACACATGCTGAATTATACTAAAAATATACTAAAATAAAAAGTAGAAGAGGAAAAATTGAATTTTATTACTTATTATCAGTTACTTTTTTAATTTTACCAATTACACACGTTCATACAGACATATTAAAATAATAATAAACATTTACAATAAGTTTTATTCCAAATAGTTAGTATTCGACGGATTATTTTTTACCATATCTTTCGATGGGTCAAATGAGACACAACCTATACTCCCTTCACTTAGAACTTGCACGCAATATGTTTAGCTATAAACTTTTGAAAATATTCTTTCGCATTCAGCGTTTGAAATGGGTATGCTTAGTAGACATTTTACAAAATTAGTCAAATTTTTTGCTTCAAACCTGTTCAACATTTACAACACTAGTACTACTACTAGAACTACACGTCAGGTTTTGTACCTCTGAATCATACTTAATTTGACGCATTCCTCGTCAATTAATTATCTTACTGTATCATTTGTAGTAATGTTCGGAAACCTGTCCATAACACTGAGAGATGTAGAATTTTCATAAGCCGCTACTTGTGGGTCTATGAAACGTAACTCGGAAAATATTTTTTCATTAATGGGAAATCGACATTTAAGTTGAGTACATAACAAACTTCAAAAAACGTTGTTCCCACTCAGATCTATATTTCTGATCGTATTTGCGCTTCATTACCTTCAATAAACACGCACGATAACACAGAGACATAAATAAAAAACAAAAAAATCCGTGGTCCCTTTTACACATAATGCTAATCATTTTTTAAGTTTCAGTAATTCCCCTCGACGTAAAACATGTAACGTAGATAAGTAGCTAAAGCACGATCCGCGGTTTTATCAGCATTAACCGTTCGAAAGAGACAAAATTATACAGTTGCGGTAAACATCAGACAAAGACAAAATTATGTGAACGAAATACGAACGAATGGATATTATTGTTGCCTGTCCAACCCAAAAATATATCAATAATGTGTTTAAAAATATTGAAAGTTTAAAAATGTACCAAAAAATACCAGAATATGAAAGGACACCAAAAAAAAACAATTAGTTTTACGGAGCCCAAATTATACCAATTTGGTACTGAATATACTAAAAACGGTCACACTAACTACCATGGTTACTACGTTTATAAACAATTCAAACAATTACTCATGTGATGTCATGTGTCAACACTGTCAACTTATGTGTCAAATTTGTCAATTAAAATTACTTGTTGTTGTTTTTATTTATAATTTTAGTTTAGCGTTAAACGTAACTTTTTGGATGGTGTAATAATTAACAATAGTTAAAAAGCACGTTATTTTATGCCATGGGTGAAAACAAATCCTCGTTACGAATAGACTGGTTTGATGGCACACTTATCGAAGATACACGTTCAAGTACTGGAGCCAGCTCATCCCAGTTTACCGATGAGGACCAACCAGAACATAAAGAAGTTCCTAAACACCAGCACAATGAGAAAAAACCTATCGGGTTCAAGCGGTTGCTCGATCTATCTCTGCTTAAGCCACCGATCCTAACTCTTGAAATATCACATAGGCCTGGGTTTTGGAACCTTTTGGACGTGGAATTAAAAGGCGACTACATAGTATTAATCGTGAAAATACTCTCCAACATATATAAAAGTCTTGAAACAGGGGAAAAGTCTAAAATAGTGAGTTTGCTTAAATCTCGCTTTGAAAACTCAAACTTTGTTACAATCTTGAAATCATACATTAACGAGTTACCGTCGGTCCGTATTGTTGAGAAGAGAATGAATTTTCATTTATGGGAAGATGTTGAGTCATTTTATATCAATATTTGTAATTTATGCGAAGGTATAATAAACATTGGAGCACACAGCGAAAAGTTTCTCAATGATGTAAAGGAATTGTTAGAAATAACTGAAGGAAGTCTTATAGGTGTTAAAGAAGAACATTCAGAGAGGTTTAGTGAAGATTTGTATATTAAAATTGTAGAATTAAAGAGAAAAATTTTTAATGCGCATAGTGGTGAGGTAAGTATGTTGGCTTTGGAAACAATTTATTAAAATATATTAGTAATAGAAAGTAATAAACAAATAATTTATTTAGCACAAGTCATATAGTTAGCTAACAAATTCAAATAAAGATTATTATGAAGTACCATCAAGATCTTCACCTGAATACAGTTAATATTATAAATTTTAGTTATGCAAATGACTGTGTGTTAGTGGTGCTGGCTTCACAAATATTTATAAGTGATATTAACTGCTTATATATTCTGATTAAAAACGGTCTTTTAGCCTGTCTGCTGTGCTAAAGCCTTACAAAAATTCTTTAACCTTCTGATTAAAATATACTTGAATTATATATTACTGTATTCTGTTAACAATAGGAAAAGAAGCAATTAATCTCTTAACTCTCCTGTTATAGAGGGGTTCCCTCTTAGTTAAATTGTATTCACAGCCTATAAACTAGCAAAAGCAATCCATATGTTATTCTTTTGGAATGAGACTGACAGCCCTATTGTTTTCTTTAGCTGAATAACACAGGGTTCTTGCATTCTGGTATAATGGGTGTCAGGATGAAAGTCATACTTATATTAATGGGGATGGATGTAGAATTAACTGCATATAAGAACTAAAATGGATGAACTATTAACTACATAATATATCCACATTTTTAACCGTGCAGGGGCAGAGAAAGAATACTGGCCTTTTAGCCAGGGTCGGACTGTTGTAAAAGGCGACAAAACAACCCATCCTAGCTATGTAGTATAGCCCCAAGCCCTTCTGGATGGTGACCACCTTTGGTCTTAAGTATGCTGCTATAACTTTGTGTTGTGTTCCAGCATTAGTAACCCAAGTTCCTGTATGCTTATGGGACTGCAATGTGTTTGCGGTGCCACTGGTGTTGCAAACACCTATATACGACGGTAACTGCTAAATTGTACGTGGGCCATCAGCCTGTCTGCTGTTCTAAAAAAAACATGCATTATATAAATCTTGTTCCCCTTTATGTGATAAAAATAAGTGTCATAGAATGATGTAAAAAAGGTAAGTTTTGTAATAATATTTAATGGCAGATCTAGGCTCCTCCTGACAAACTGGCATGAAACAGTTGTGAGAAGATTCTAGATTGGTTTAAATTTAAGTTTTTTAATGTTCTACAAGAGTATTTTATACCATTTTTCATTTATTTTTAGAACATCAGACAAGACTGTCTCAGTAATAAAATAGAAGATAAATATCACTTCAAAAATTTAAACATATTTCCCACAAGGTCTGACTTACTTGAATCAAGCGATATTGTAATCAAACCAAATATAATAAATGGTGCATATCCTAACATTGAACATTACTTAGATGTGCAGTTCAAATTGTTAAGGGAAGACTGCTTTGGACCACTAAGAGAAGGCATATGTAGGTAAAACAATTTTTATTTATTTATATGTTCAGGTGTTTTATGGAGACTGTTCCACTCAAAACTTTGTTTTAATGATGAATAACTTTATAGACTATTCTAAGTTTTAAAATATTATAAAAATGTAGTATGAGTAGATATGATCTTGGTCTAGATGATTTGTTTAAGGTTTATAAAAATAAATATATTGAGACATTTCACACAACGCCATCTAGTCCCAACCTAAGTTGCATACCACTTGTATCGGTACTAGACAAATGATATACTACATATATACTTTTTTTGTAAATAAATACATATTATACATAAACCCAGACGCTGGACGAGAATCAAACCCGTGACCTCCACAATCGTACCGATGTGTGTTAGCTTACGCCAGGAGGTCATCAAATGTCATAAAACTTCTGTTTGTGTCTAATGTCTTGCATAAATTACAATTACATATAATGTTATTATAATTTCTCTTTCAGTTTACCTTAAACTAGTGAATAGGATATGTTTGTTCTGGTTCCCAATAATCTATAAAGATTTATGGAATAATAATCATAGCCTGTTAAATGCCATTGCTACTAATTATAATATTTTTTTATTGCTGTAGGAAGGCAGACAGGCCCACTTAGAATTTAGCAGTTACCGTTGCCTATGTGTGTTTGCAATGTCAGTGGCATTGCAAATATGCTCCTGTCCCATAAGGGTACAGGAATCTGGGTCACTAATGCCGGAACACAACACGAAGTTATTATGGCGGCTTACTTAAGACCAAAGGTGGTCGCCATCCAGACAGGCATGGGGCCCTACCACATAGCTAGGGTGGGTTGTTTTGTCAGTTTGAGGTCAGTATTCTTTCTCCTGTCCTACATGGATATATTATGTATATATATTAGAAATCTTCATATTATGCTTATGGTTTCAGTGAAGTATATGCAAAATCCAGCTAAAAGAAGACACGAGAACATCAGGTAAATCTGCTTCTGAATTTTTCTTCCTTTTGGATGTAATTATCTAATTTTATTTGCATGAAACATTATGATATACACAATATACTAGTCATAGTAATATGTAATATGCTTGTGGTCTTGCCCAGATACAAGAATAGGATGGTACCGTCCTATTCTTGTATCTGGGTAATTATTTACCTAGGAAGCTATGAAATGCAATAACCCTTAGCGTTTTGTTGACTCCGCTACAGGGCCACCCAATACAAAAGATAAAAATGTGCAGCACCAAGGGTCAATAGTTAGCTCCGTTTGCTAATTCAGTAGCAAGGTTCATCCATAAATTACGTAACACGTTAGGGGGGGGGGGGGGTATCACCGGAATGTGACATTGTGTGACAAAAGCAGTGGGGGTGTCAAAAGCTTTGTGACGTCACATGTTAAGATTTAAAATATTAAAACGCGAAATTTATATGTGAATTAAAAAACTTTAAAAATTTAGGAACTCCATATGTATTTATTAATACTTTAGCCCTCTCGCTATGAAATAATCTTTCACGCAACAACATTCAACTGTGTTGTAATGTTCAGCAGTGTTGTAATGTTGATTTTATTAAAGAGTATTTAATAAAAACAAGAAACCAATGAAAATAACTTTTTTCTTTTGATTATTTTTAAATACATTCATAAAATTGAAAAATGTGTGACGTCAGTTCAGGTGGGAGGGGGTTCTAAAAATGTGAAAAATTGTGACTAAGTCGGTTTTAAGGATATATGTGGCAACACATGTTCTTTTCTACAATGTTATTAAAACTTTTTCAGAATATACTCAAAAGTTCGTTTCATTCGTACTTATGTGAGCAATAACAGAGTTGGACATCTGGTGGACATAGCATGGCAAGACCGTGTTGACCATGGTTCGTTAGATACCAAGAAATATGCGTATGCTAAGCATCTTATGTTTGGTTCCCTGTTGCTTTTTACCAGTGACAATTTTAATACTATACTCTGCGCCACTGTATTAGACTCTAGTATGAATTTATTGCAAGATGATTATGTAAGTATGCAGTCTGTAACATATTATCCATACTAATATTATAAATGCGAAAGTAACTCTGTCTGTCTGTCTGTCTGTTCCTCTTTCACGCCTAAACGGCTGAACGGATTTTGATGAAATTTGGTATGGTGATAGATGATAACCTAGAAATGGTCATAGGCTATAAATAATCACGCCATCGTTCTTAGGGGGTAGGCAGTAGGCAGATAACTAAATTGAGTTAGTGATTTTTTGTGCTTATCCGGTATCTATGAGAATCGGCCAACATCTATTTTTCATCCCCCTAAATGTTAGGGGTGACCCACCCCCAAAAAATTTTTTTTAATTTTTTGACATTTTATTATTTATATGGCAGAACAACGTTTGCCGGGTCAGCTAGTTATTGCATAAAAGAAATGATGGCTGATCAGTATTTTACAATGAATTTGGTCAATCAACTTATTAGTCTTTTAAAGCCTAACAAAAGTTTTCGTTCTACTATAGATATCGTCACTCCATACATTTAATTGTGTACCGCATAAAGACTTTTTTTAAATATCTAATATTCTTTTTTCTAAATAAATACAAAATGCAAAAGATAAAAGGATGTACCCTCTTTCTTTTCAGTTAGCAGTTTCATTACAAAATCCAGTATCGAAAGATATCTTCACGGAGCCATACCTGATGGTGGAAAGTGAGATATTCTTTGAACCTTACCATAGAGTATTGAAGGTACTCCAAAATTCTAGACTAGATGATCTACCTATGAAGAAGTACATTGTTGATGTCCAGGTAATATTATATTCATTACAATCTCTTCTTCTAACCTTTTCATTTATCGTCTTATACGAAGTCTTTGGAACGATATTCATTTATCATCATACTCTTTAAAAAAGATCATTATCTTATCATTAACATTATATAACTTGCAACCGACATTTGCGTTTTGGTCGGCATGGCGTTCCATATTGTTTTTCTCTACTTAATGCTTTGGATTTAATGTATAATATTAGAAATGAGAAAGTAGCAAAACTAGCAACGAAATTACCATACCGAGCTCAATTAGAGTTAAACCAAGCGGAAATAATTTTTTTTTTTTTTATTGCGTAGGACAGCAGACAGGCTGACAGCCCGCTTAGAATTTAGCAGTTACCGTCGCCTATAGGTGTTTGCAATGCCAGTGGCATCGCGAACACGTTACTGTCCCATAAGGGTACAGGAACTTGGGTCACTAATGCCGGAACACAACACAAGGTTATTATGGCGGCATACTTAAGACCAAAGGTGGTCGCCATCCAGACAGGCTTGAGGCCCTACCACGTAGCTAGGGTGGGTTGTTTTGTCGCCTTTTACGACAGGCCGACCCCGGCCACAGACGTTAGTATTCTTTCTCCGCCCCTGCACGGATAAAAATAATAATAGCATAACCCTTGTGTTATAAGTACTAGATAACTAATTTTAGATAACTAATATTACATTTTACTTATATATAACTTACATACATTATATTCACATACAATCATTGCTTCAGTTAATAATGTATCATATATATTTTTCTTTCCCTTCTTTCATTAATATTTTATTTTAAATTATTATTTATTTTTACTACTATATCTCATTTAACTACTATAATATATTATTTAATTATTAATATAATGGTAATTATTATATATTAGTACTTATGTTAAAAATACTGGGCCCACTGAGATACAGTATTCACTAGTACAGGGGCCAGTGTGATTTTCTCTAGTCAAATTAGTTGTTGTACATGAACTGCTGTGCTATGTAGCTTTTATTTTTAAAATTTGTATCTCATGTATAAATAAATAAAAATAAAATTTACTACACAGATTATCCGTGCAGGAGCGGAGTAAGAATACTAACCTCTGTGGCCGGGGTTGGCCTGTCGAAAAAGGCGACAAAACAACCCACCCTAGCTACGTGGTAGGGCCTCAAGTCCGTTTGGATGGCGACCACCTTTGGTCTTCAGTATGCTGCCATAATAACCTTGTGTTGTGTTCCGGCATTTAGTGACCCAAGTTCCTGTACCCTTATGGGACAGCAGCGTGTTCGTGGTGTCATTGGCATTTAGGCGACGGTAACTGCTAAATTCTAAGCGGGCCGTCAGTCTGTCTGCTGTCGTACAGCAATAAAAAAAAACAGATTTTAATTTTGTAAATACTCGTATATACATATCCATAAAGACATAGAAGCAAGACGAGAAATATATAAAATGTAGGTAATACCTATAATTTCATTATAGTTATTCTGATATTAAATTTGTTTTAGAATCAAACAAATCCACCATCTTATCTATCAGAGGAAACAATATACACTATACTAGACTCAAACAATGAAGAAATTCCTTTCCCAGTACTAGACACAGATCAATGGCCACTACCCTATAACTTTGATAAATCACAATTCGAAGCTTACAAATTTGCCTTAACCCGCGAATTTGCCGTAATCCAAGGTCCACCTGGTACTGGAAAAACATTTTTGGGCATTAAAATAGCAACAACTATACTTAACAATCAATCGCTAGAGGGCACACCTATGTTAATCATTTGCTATACTAATCACGCGTTAGATCAATTCTTGGAAGGTATTTTAAAGACAACCAAAAGTATAATACGGTTAGGTAGCCAAAGTAAAAATAAGTCGCTCGAACCCTTCACGTTACATAATGCAAGGATGCGTGTAAAGTCAAAATACGGTTACTTATATGCGAGTAAAAGAACGGAACTGGAAAAACTATATAAAGAAATGATTGATTTACAAAGCGAGATCGAAAAATGTGAGAAAGAGATCATTTGCTATAAAAATTTGAAAGCTTATCTTATAATAGAAGATAAAAGATATGAATTAGTATCTGGTAAAGAAGATCCAGTTTTAACTTGGCTATTTGATGATATAAAAGAATATAAAACAGTTGATATGTTTCTAGAAGATTGGGAAAGTATTATAGAAGAAACGAATATATTGGAAACATGTTTTTCTGAGAAGTTTGCGTTAAAAGAAATAAATTCGATGTTAAATAGTATTAAATATATAAAAGATGTTACTGATGATCATATACAGGGGGAGCAAATGACGAATAAGTTTGAAAAGCAAATTAGTAAAGTTAGAAAGAGGTTGGATTGTTTTAAGGTGAGTTTAAAAATGTGGTATAAATAATCATACCGGAAATGTAATCTGAATTTCACAATCATACCAAGTCATATATTGTTAAAGTAAGCAAATTATGATACAGAATAACTGAGGGTCGAATCTCAGAATACTCAGATCATAAAGGTACTAAGGATGATTTTATCCGTGTTTTGTATTACGTACTTTCCTCTAAAAATCAACCCGCCTGGTCATAATTTGACAGTGCTTGATACATATTTATTTTATAACTTACTACTAACTTTATTACATTTCTTTGTTTAATCATTTAAAATTAATTTCAATTATATACATTCTTATCCGTTCAGGGGCGGAGAAAAAATACTGACCTCTGCGGCTGGATCGGTCTGTCGTAAAAGGCGACAAAACAACCTACCCTAGCTACGTGGTAGGGCCCCAAGCCCGTCTGGATGGCGACCACCTTTGGTCTTAAGTATGCCGCCATAATAACTTTGTGTTGTGTTCCGGCATTAATGACTCAAGGTCCTGTACCCTTATGGGACAGTAGCGTGTTCGCGATACCGCTGGCGTTGCAAACACCCATAGTTGACGGTAACTGTTCTAAGCGGGCCGTCAGCCTGTCTGCTGTCCTGCAGCAATAAAAAAATCATTCGAACATACAAATAATCTCATGTCTTAAGTTTTTATTATCTATTGCATCTCATAATTTTATTTGATAAGAAACTTCATTAAATTTTTCAGAAATTTAAGACCCTGTACAGTAGCAACAGTAGAAACAAAATAAAACTCCCTAAAGTCGATGACATTTACAGTTTGACAGAAGAACAAAAATGGCAACTATATTACAATGCAGTGGATTGCCTAAAAAATGACTTGACTACCAAAATGAATTTACTACTGGTATGTTATTTAATAAATAATATCATATAAGAACTGGTTCCTTGTCTGTGGGGTACGCTATCCCAATTTTTAGTCCACATTTTTTCGATGCTAGGGTGCATGCATTTAACTAAGACCAACCAGCACAGGCAACTCTCTCTCCTGTCCTGCTCATACATATATCTTTTCTGTATCTTGTTTTGTTAGCATATATGTATATACACATTAGTTTTAAATATATATTAATGAGGCATTTCGCTAATAAATTATGAGATAGTGGAATCTACTACTAGAATACAGAGCCTCATTTTCGTTGTGGACACTCCGAGGAAAATCCCAGCCTGAAGATCCAACAATATTCTATTGGAATAAAGGAACTCTTGCACCATCAAGAGACCAGTAAAGCTTTTTATTGGAAGTTATAGAGTGGGGTCAATATTTTTAGTGTGTATATAATATCTCCTAGCAGCACACATCGTTTTCAACGCTTTTTTAGTGTTCTGTCTTCCACGAGTACTCCACTGATAAACTGCTAAATCAATCCAAGGGCAGAGGGGGTGTTTCTTGTGCTCTACACCGCAGCATTACGAGCTATTTCGAGCCTAATTGGATTGATTGACTATTATAACTACAGGAACAACACAACAGAGTGACTGAAGAGTTGAACGAAGTGTCAACATTAACGGATGGTGAAGTTATGAGGACTGTTCGTGTTGTGGGCGTCACTACAACTACTGCTGCCAGGAGACATGATCTCATGAAGAAGTTGCTGTCACCCATAGGTGAATATATTTTGAGAATTTAGTTTATCCTAGCCTTAGGAGCGATGTCTAGTAACAAATGGTTTGCACGGTTGATTGCGACGAGCCGAAGCTAGGGCTCTGTGGTAAGGCTCAAGATAGGCCATCTTCCATCAATGGACCTCAGTAGGTTGACGATGATGATAATATCTTAGAGTTAAATCCCATTTACAGTCCAAACTGCCTGCTTAGTTCCAGACGTCGGATTTGCAGCTCAACTAATCATGGCTTTTGACCTGGTTGGTCGTACGAACTTTGTAACATATCGTGTTGGTTGTAATATATCTATCTTTAAAGTTTTCTCAATAGATATAGAACATAGATGATCTATACTTAGTTATATATAGACAAAAGTTAATATGTAACCAGCTTTATTTGCTTTTCAATATTTCAGTGATTGTCGAAGAGGCGGCTGAGGTTTTGGAAGCGCATATTGTAGCTTCATTGACAAATCATTGTCAACATCTTATTCTTATAGGTAAGCAGCACATATTTCGTATATGTGTACATATTTCCGAAAATATGTTTTTTATTTATTTTTGGAAGGTAGTTTGAGAATGATAATAATTATAATCGGTAATAGTATAAAAATAATAGATTTTCGGGGTCCGAGTGAGCCTGATATATAAAATAATATACCTTGTTAAACAACGAGCAATATTTTAACTTAAAAGTTTTTTTTTTGTTTATGGCACAGGCTGCAGTTGTTCATGTAAAAACTAAATAAAGCCAAATCTGTTCCATCTGCGTTCATACCCTGACTATCTTGACACAAAAATGACAATATTCGAATGGAAATAATATATCGTAATCAGAATTCGTTTTGTATTATGCCGATGGTTTGAGGTATACTAATCAAGCAAAGTGATGAAACAAGATGATGCAATGATATACCAAAGACAAATATCACCTCTCAGAGGTAGCGTGTGGAGCGATAACGTTATACGAATTAGAAGTAACCGATTGTCTCTCTTTTGAACCCGATTATGTATTTTAATCGGATCTATAATAAGATCTTTGTAAAGTTTAAAATGAAGGAGTGTTATTAAAAATTATAACATATGTGGAGGTCGCAGACACCTCCGGGTCGTATTGTCGGAGATAAATAAAATCCGGGGAGCGTGGATGCGTAACAGTCGTTTATTCCAAAGGCAGAAGTATATTGTACAAGGCTTATGATTATAAAAATGATAATTGTATTTACAATTTGCCGGGAAGGAAAACCAACGCTTAGTAGCTGTCAAAATCTAACAACCTTATTTTATGGTGGTTAGTGATGTGTCGTGCAACTAGTGTTGTGAAACTGGTGCCGCCACACATAGTTAACAATTAGACTGTTGTTAGAACTGAACCCCTACTAACTTTACCCCTATGGGACAGCAGCGCGTTCGCGGTGCCCCTAGCCCCGCAAACATTCATAAGTGACGGTAACTGCTTACTATTAAGTAGGCCGTCAGCCTGTTTGCTGTTCCCCAGAAAAAAAACCATATTAAAAAATGTGTATAATCCAATTAACAATTTATATCGTTAGTAAATGCGATTCATGCATCATGTTTTTTTGTGTTACGGTCGCTGAACGAATAGAGCAGAGACGACTATATATCTCTCGATTCTTTACTCGATTCGAGCCGATTACCCAAACTAGCGTTTCATTGCCGATGACGCCTCTCTTTCATTCAGTACCAATAAAATAGAATGTTCGCTTAAAGAAATGTTCATATCAGGAAGTGTAAGTTTCTATTTTGCAGATTATAGTACTTGCGTAAAGCCGCTTGTAATATATAGATTATTATTTCGTATTCTAGGGGATCATAAACAACTACGTCCTACAGCAGCACATTATAAACTAGCAAAACATTACAACCTAGAAATTTCTCTATTCGAGCGTATGGTGCGCAACAACGTGCACTCCTGCGCATTGACGACGCAACGGCGTATGCGACAGACGTTCGTCAAGTTATTTGTTCCTGTTATATATGAGAAATTGGACAGCCATGCGAATGTAGACTCCTATGACCACGTGAGAGGAATGGGGAGTGATCTATGGTTTTTTAATCATGATGTATATGAGGATAATGATGTAAGTGTTTATGAAAAATTGTGTATTTCCTCGTTATATATTTTTATACAGTATTATATAATTTTTCTATAGCTTGCCACTATCGATTAATGGATCGAGTCAACAGCGGATCAAAGGTCGTAGCAGCTATGACACACACAATAAATAAATTCGGTACACGAGTACCGAGTGCACGATCACAAGTTTTATTTTCAAAAAAGCTAGAAAACATGATAACTAAAAAATGGTTTACTTTTGCATAATGCATATTATGAGGGTTAAAATTATCACAAATAGTCACCCCTATCACCTGCTAACGGGAATACGTCGAATTATCACTAACCCTGTATAGTAGTCGTCAAGAAACTGTTTCATTAATTTAACTGTTTTGCTGCGACGCGTTGATATAGCGACTTTGCATTTTCAGTGAACTTAAGTAACTTTTTTCAGTGCAAGTAATAAAGTCTGAAAGAAGATATAGTGACAAAAATTGAGAAAGGTATGCTGAGATGGTTTGGCCATGTTGAGAGAATGAATGAAGAACGATTGACGAAAAAAGTATATAAGGCGAGTGTGAATGGAAGTGTTGGAAGGGGTAGACCTAGGCGGACGTTTCGAGACCAGATCAGGGACGTCTTGAAAAAGGCCCGGTCAAGAGTACCCTAAACCGAAGGGCATGTATGAAGGGAATAATGAAACTGGACGAAGCGAAACAAGTATGTAAGGATCGTAGCAAGTGGAAAGAAGTGGTCTCTGCCTACCCCTACGGGAAAGAGGTGTGATTATATGTATGTATGTAAGTAATAAAGCTATATTTATTGCAATATAGTTCAAACACCTTTTATTTTAATATGAAATTTTGAGTATTTTATAACTTGGTGTAAAAAGAATTAATAAATTCCGCAAATATTTCATGAAGTTATAGTGTTTTTAAATTGACCATTTCAAAAAATAAAGCGCAATAAAAACGCACCTGCAGTTTAAGGAAACAATTACGCAAGTCACTTCCGCAGCCAAACGGTTTAGCAACCCGTTGACGGTACACGTCACCTCACAGTTCTTTCGATATTGGTAGTCCGTTACTGTTGCAAAAGTCGGTAATGTATACGAATTGGTATTGTTATTGCAGCATGTACGATATGTACATATATGATCTATGTCGTATCTATCCGTGCAGGGGCGGAGAAAGAATACTAACCTCTGCGGCCGGGGTCGGCCTGTCGTAAAAGGCGACTAAACAACCCACCCTAGCTACGTGGTAGGGCTTCAAGCCCGTCTAGATGGCGACCACCTTTAGTCTTAAGTATGCCGCCATAATAACCTTGTGTTGTGTTCCGGCACTGGTGACCTAAGTTCCAGTACCTTTATGGGACAGCAGCGTGTTCGCGATGCCACTGGTGTTGCAAACATCCATAGGCGATGGTAACTGCTAAATTCTAAGCAGGCCGTCAGCCTGTCTGCTGTCCTACAGCGATAAAAAAAAAAATCTATATTTTTAATTTTTTAATTTTAGCTAGCTCACCAATCTAGACAGTTTTCCTAAAATTGCATAATTTCCATAACCGACGGTGAAAAAAACACCGTGAGGAAACCTGCGTACTGAGGTCCTTTAGAGGGAATCCTCTAGGAGCAGGCCAGACCCTGGTACTGGGTTGCTGAGCTGTTATAGTATTTTTTTTTTGTAACTAACCTAGTTTGATCGAGATGTGACTTCTGTCTCATCACCCAACCCTTAGAAGAAAGAACATCTGTTTATGAAATAGTACATGTTAGTAATAGTACATATTTGTACCCTATTAAGTCAAGGACTAACCTTATGCTTATTTCTGTGCAAGACTACACACGGCCAAGCTATGTTATTTAATATAAAGCTTATATTTCAGGGATCAGACGAAAGTTGGAGTCACAAAAACACATTCGAAGCGAAATGGTGCGTGGCACTTGCAAATTATTTACGACTAATGAAGTACACGCCGGATGAAGTTACAATACTTTCCACGTATAATGGACAAGTGGCATTGCTACGAGAGGTATAATCATTATGCCGCCATGTTTAACTATAGTGTCCCGGCTTCAAGTACCCCTATGAGATAGTAGCTTGATAGATAGTAGCGTCAGTAAAAAAATACTGTGTTTTGTTGTTTTTCCATGTTTCATCCATTATATGTTTTGTCAATAACTGCAGTGGCAGTGGGCTAGTAAATATTTTAGGACGGATAGGCGATAGGACAAATGAGTCGCGTGTAAAGTCTAGCGTATGTTTGAGTCTCGCCGACCCGTAGTACGATTGATAGGAAAACGCAGGCTACGTCCAGCTGTGAACGACGATTCACTGACGCCCTTGTGAAGTTTGTTTTAATCTAGATGTATGTATGTCCCTGTATGACTATTTAAAAAAATCTGCGATATACGTTTACAAACTATCTTCTTATAAAACAAGCGAAGATATAGGGAATAATTATTTTAGCTCCGCTCATACACGGTTGGAACTTTAGCGGCCGCGAAGTTATTACTCTTGCCGGTGGCCTCGAAAGATGGCATTTAGAAGAATAATTGTAGGTGGGCACTGAAACATTAACTCTTTAAAATAGGATTAGCTCAAGATTAAACTATGTCGATCTTTGGTTTTTCAAGAATGTAATTTTGATCAAGTGGGCCCAATATGCATAATTTTGTTAAGCGTTTAATTATTTTTTACAGCTAAGTAAAAAGTATGACTTATTACGAAATACTAAAATAACTGCGGTAGACAATTTCCAAGGGGAGGAGAGCAGGATAGTTATTTTGTCATTAGTAAGGAGTAACAGAGACGGCAATATTGGGTTCCTGTCTGCGGCTAATAGGATATGTGTTGCTTTGTCGAGGGCTAAAGAAGGTTTGCTTTTTTTATAGATAGATAGATAACACTTTATTGTACATTGTATAAAAGTAATTTACATTGAAATTTTGTGGTTAACAAAATTGCACAAAGGGCGGCCTTATCGCTAATAGCGATCTCTTCCAGACAACCCAATACAGGAAACAAATAATTTATACAAGTTGCTGGTGGGATAAGCAATATACAAATTTCACGATTATACAATATCATAATTAATAGTTTATTCAATACAAGAGAAATCTATTAAATGAAAAACTTATTATCATCATCCAAAATTTACTTTGCAAGTTCTCTCTCGTAAGAAGTAAACTTCTGCTCAGACAGACTATGAGCCATCGAACGAAACAAATGGTAATCTGTGGTAGGGCCCCAAGCCCGTCTGGATGGCGACCACCTTTGGTCTTAAGTATGCCGCCATAATAACCTTGTGTTGTGTTCCGGCATTAGTGACCCAAGTTCCTGTACCCTTATGGGACAGCAGCGTATTCGCGATGCCACTGGCGTTGCGTATAAGCGACGGTAACTGCTAAATTCTAAGCGGGCCGTCAGCCTGTCTGCTGTCCTAGAGCATTAAAAAAAAGGAGTGATATTTGGAGAATACGGCGGGTAGAACTTCCTATTTAAGTGTTTTTAGGAACATTTGTACCGGTTTTGCGACGTGCGGATGAGCATTGTCGTGCAGTAAAATGACTATGTCGTGTCTTTACGGAGTATTCCGAGCCGTTTTTCTTTCATCGCTCGACTCAATCGCATCAATAATTGCAGTCGGTAGCAATCCCCAGTTATGGTTTCCTTCGGTTTCAGCAGTTCATAATAAATCACACCCCTCTTGGGATCAGACTAAATACACAGCAGGAGCTTAGAGACCCATGGATATTTTTCTTTACCACCGACTTTGAAGGTTGGCCGGACTTAACCTATTACTTTCTGCGCTTCGGATTGTCGTAATGGATCCAGTTTTCATCACCAGTGACAATTTGATGCGAAAAATCTTTTTTCCCTCACGTTGAAGCAGCAGTTCACATATCAAAAGACGCCTCTCAATGCCCCTTGGTTTCAATTCATATGGGACCCAATGTCCTTCCTTCTGGGTTATGCATAAAGTTTTGAGACGTTTTCCTACCGTTGATAAGTCAACTTCCAATGATATAGACTTAATCTTCAAATTTTTTCGGTTGGCCAGGTCGCTCCTTGTCTTTCATCTCGAAATCACCAGCTTTGAAACGTGCAAACCACTTCCGACATGTTTGCTCAGCTAGAGCATGTTCAATATACACATCCACTAAAATGCGATGAGCTTCAGCAGCACTTTTTTTCATAATAAAATAATGAAATAAAACTCCCCGCAAAAACACTTCATTCGGCACAAATGTTGACATATTTAATAAATTATAAAGTATTGTTGATTACGTTTCAAGGAGAGGTTATGTACAGCAAATGACGTTCAATGATAGCTGTTTCAAGATGAATAGATTACTGTCGGTGACAACGAAATACTATCCTATCTACGCCATCTTAGAAGTGCCGTTTTAGAAAAGCACGGCGCTGCTACAATTTTAACTGAGAAAAATATTTCTTCCAGGTTTTTATATATTCGGAAACATGAGTAAGTTGGCCTCTGCGAGTGCGATTTGGAATTTTATAAATGATAGATTAGTTGAAATGAATTCTATAGGAAACAATATTAAAATACGTTGCCAGAAACATCTCGAAAATTGTTGTGATGTAAGTAAATACTTTACTAAAAAAATTTTTATGTCAAAAATATTTTAATTATTGAATTTGACGACCTCGGTGGCGTGACAGCTAATATCCGTCCAGTCTTGGTATTTATGTATAATGGGTATATATTTACAAAAGAAAAATATAGGAGTACAATATCAGTTGTCTAGTATCCACAATATAAGCTCTCTCCTGCTTTCTTTCGCACTAGATGACGCTCTTGTGAATTGTATCAGTATATCTGTTATTATTATTAATTTATTTTCTTTAAGTAATTACTTAGGAAAAGAAAGTGTGACGTAGTCAGTAGTGACATGAGTGAAGTAAGTGTAATTTTCGATGCAATTGAGGCGAAGCGTGTAATAACTTTACACGCTTAACATAGTGAAGTGAAGAATAACTTAACATAGTGAAAAAACCTACACATCCGGTTTATCGGAGCCACTTTGGAACGTAGCGCGTGTAATGTCCATTCTCACTTAACACGTTGAACGCTTTGTGACCGCTAATTCATCGGGTCCAGGGAGCCGCATCGTAAACCGTGTCACTACAGACGCTTCTAGGGAGCCAACGTTCACCGTTTTGATTCATTTTACTAAAGGAAAGGCACCCGCCGCGGCCCCACAGTACAGTCTGGCCAGTTGGTACAAAAATTGGAGAATTTACGGACTTATCAACATGTTGTTTTCAAATATCTGCTATTTGATATCTCCATAAAAAGATCCTTGGTATATTGGATTGATCGTGTCCGTCATGGCGTTCAACGGGATAAGAATGGCCCGAGTCCGGCTGAACGACATGGGCTAATAAATATTAATACTCGTAGTAGCCGCGCCCAGTGGCCTAATTTCGTCCATAATTCAAAATTAAGTTTTATGCTTCAAGATTTTTTTTATTGCTGAGGAACAGGAGACAGGCTGACGGCCCACTTAACAGTAAGTAGTTATCGTCGCCTACGGATGTTTGCGACGTTAGGGATACCGCGAACACGCTGCTGTCCCATAGGGGTACAGAAACCTGGGTCACTAAAGCGGGAACACAACAGAAGGTTATTATGGCGACATAAGACCAAAGGTGGTCGCCATCCAGACGGGTTTGTGGCCATACCACGTAGCTAGAGTGGGTTGTTTTATCGCCTTTTACGACAGGCCGTCTCTTGCCGCAAGGGTTAGTATCTTAATTCCGCCCTAAAAATTAAGGGAATCAACGGGATTATTAAGTTACCATTGTAAAAGAAGTGTTCTATATAAATATTTAATTATAAATTGTTATTTTTCGTTAAATTTAGAGGATTTCTGAATTTGCTCCAACTTTTTGTGTCTTTCAAATTATTTATAGGTCCATTTCGTATCAATTTGAATTGTTTATGACCGCCATGCTCAGCGTGCTCATCATGTGATGTGGTAGCTATCCCGTGAGTACTCATGTGCTCTATTATGGTACTCCAATCACCTGCAGCTGTAGATATTATTTCAGACTTATTGAATTGACTGGGATGGTTCTCTGAGGCTGGTATTTGGAATGCGTTGTTTAAAACGTCATAGTAAAATGAGCCGAATATTGCTCTGAAAAAATAAATATGTATATTGCTCCCTTTTAAATTACTGGCTGATCTTATTTTGCTCTGGGATAGCAGACAGGCTGACGAAATCACTTAATAGTATTTACCGTCGCCTGTGGATGATTGCAACGTCAGAGTCATCGCTAACATGCTGCTACATATGGGAATTGGAACTTGGGTTATTTAATCCGCAACACAACACAAGATTATTATGGTGGCGTGTTTAGAGACCAGAAATGGTTGTCATCCAGACGGGCTGGGACCTACCAGCAAAACTACGTACTATCGCGAAGTCTATTAGAATTTCTCGCTCATTATTAAGAATTTCTTCTTACAAACTTCTCATGATAACAGATTATAACATTGCACTGTTGGGATCGGGCCTTCCTCTAGAAGGAAAGGAACGTATACCCACTACACTTGTCCAAGGTAGATTGGTGTTACTTATATCGGTGATCTCGGTATTCAGGTATCGGCACAATGTTTTTGTTCACCGTTGACACATGGCTACTATTATATACAAATTAGTACACAATAACGGTGAATATATGATATACATCGTGGGATTGGAAACCGTGATTGACCTCAGAGTGTGACATCCCCAACCCATTACGTATCCTTATACAAATTTCTCATACCAGTTTTGTATACTTCAGAAGATAGTGACTATATCCGTACAGGGCCGGTAGCCTAACCCTAGCTACGTGGTAAGGCCCCAAGCCCCACCTTTAGTATTAAGCATGCCGCCATAATAACTTTGTGTTGTGGTCCGGCATTAATGACCCAAGTTCCTGTACCCTTATGGGACAGCAGCGTGTTCGCGATGCCACTGGCGTTGTAAACACCCATAGGCGACGGTGACTGCTAAATTCTTAGTGGGCCGTCAGCCTGTCCGTTGTCCTACAGCAATAAAAAAAATCTTAGATACGCCACTGACTATTATTTCAATGCATAAACGATAATAGACCCAATTGTGCCATTTGCGTAAGCGCTATACGTGAAACTGTTTTATATAATAGTCTCTACGAAAAATAAAATATATTACTTATAAATACCGCTTTGTACGTAATTGATACTTCGTTTATATACCTTTTGTCACCTTCCTCCACTATAAGGCGTTCGGGTGCTTCTCTTTTCTGCGAACTGTACAAATTTAAAAATAATATAAGGTCAGCAAAAAAGTATTAATTTATGTATGACTGATTTTCATTGTCATCATTATCTCAGCTTAAGTTAAATTAAAATTTTGTAACCATGTATTGAAAATCTCTATATTTATCCACCACGGCTCGGTTTCTTATCATTCTTTGATTCTTATCATTCTTTTACGACATCTATCCAGTACGTCTTAGATTCACATTCCGCGGTAGTTTCTCGTGTTACTGGAACGGTGAGCGTGATGACTTGTCATTCCATGACTAACATATACGAGTAAAAGCTGCCGCGTATATGACAGTTTCTGATGCGATTCATTTCTCCACACACGTTACATTGTGCCTCATGCCTCTCGAGCTGAGTGTTCACGGATATGACCAATGGTTGTTTTGTTGATCTTTAGTAAATGCATGCTTTGACGTCGTAATCAATGTCACCAGACGCGTGACTGATGCAATTTAAGCAATATCCTATATCTTCCAGCGGCATAACATCAATAATCACGCAAAAAAAATTAATTTGTGTCCATAGCAGTCTTCTTTAAAACGTTTCTTTCCAATTGTATCGCGAGCTGTCACTTCGAAGACCGTAGTTCATGTGGCAAATTTTTGAGTAATTTTTATATTGTTGTAGGACAGCAGACAGGCTAACGGCCGATTTGAAATTTAGCAGTTACCATCGCCTATGGGTGTTTGCAACGCCAGTGGCATCGCGAACACGCTGCCGTCCTATAAGGGTAGCAGCTTGCAACTCCAACCTAGGTATAGAAAGCAAAGATTTTATTGAAGTCACCCTGGACTTACTCATTAGTAACCTAGCCTTAACTTGACCCTGTGTATCGAGACTTATGAAATACAAGCAAGCTGCATATCCTAGAGAGGAAGCTTTGCAAAAATTAATTAGCTCAACGTCAACAAAATTAGAAATAAGATGTCGATTTATGCGAAGGTCAGATAAACAAGGTAGTTTGGTGAAAAACTTCATCCATTTATTAGATAATTCAGTCGGGATTGGATCGTCCCAACCTAGACTTCGTTCTTCTTTCCACAAATCCTGCATGATATGCTTGGCAACAAAAGTGCATGATAATATAAGACCTATGGTGTCGAATATATTTGCAAGTAATTTTAATACAGACCGCTTTGTATATTTTGTATCTATTATGTTGTAATTAAAAGAAAGAGAATCGGATGGAAGTAGTCAAGTCTGGCCTAAATTCTTCAAAATGACGCATCGTCTTGAAAATTTATACTAGTAATCTAGTTTTCAGACATCCTAGAAAGCAGCTCAGGTTTATTCCTAGCCCACTTGCACAGATCAAAGCCTGCGCTTTTCCGAAGTGATATTAGTTCATCCTGATGAGAACAAGCTTCAGAAACGGAACGGCACGAAGCCAACAAGTAATCGACATAAAAGCCTTGTGTAAATACACGAGATGCTTCTGAAGGCGAAGAATCTGGGAAGCCATCTGACGCCGTGAAGTATGGGGCTGAGACATGGACCCTACTGGCAGCTGACCGGAGGCGAATCGATGCGTTCGAGATGTGGTGCTGGAGGCGCATGCTCCGAATACCCTGGACAGCTTTCCGAACCAATGTGTCCATACTCCAGCAACTAAAGATAGGGACGAGGCTTTCCACCACCTGTCTCAAGCGGATACTGGAGTACTTCGGCCACATTGCCCGAAAAGACAATGACAACTTGGAAAAGTTAGTTGTAACCGGTAAAGTCGAGGGCAGCCGATCGCGTGGCCGTAGTCCGACGCGTTGGTCGGATCAAGTTCGCACCGCACTAGACACATCCGTCTACGAGGCGTGCACGGTGCTGAGAATAGGAAGCAGTGGAAAACTACCATAAGTGATAGACTGGAGGGTATTGGTCACGACCCTCAGACATGAGGACTACGACTCGAGGAGGAGGAAATTTCCTACAAGTATAGGAGAACTTATAGTTTTAATGCACAGTTGGTAGAGACATATGATTTTTTTTTCTAATATTGAAGAAATTCATAATAAAATTAAGAGCTCATATGTGGAGAGAATTTTCTAGAGGTGTAGAGTCGATTTTTTCGACCCACCTTAATATGCACGCTAGGTGAGAAACACTGTCTAATATCTGGATGTCATCAAGGAATTCGAACTAGTGATATCTAGGTTGGTCTCCGAATGTGTACCTCAGTATTAAGAAGCCATTAACGTCAATCCTAACCTAAGCCTAGCTTTTTTAGTAACATTAACGGTATAGCTTTTCAGCTTAATGCCAGCAAATTTTTTATTACTTTAAATCTAATCTCACTTTGAGGTGTTTTTTTTAAACCGCTCACGCCAAATTTTACGCTATTTTATAAGCGATAGTAAAATAAATTAAACATACATACTCGATAAAGGGTTGCCACACGCATAAAATGAACATAAATGTTAGTAGCATTGTGGTAGTTTTCCACGAGTCACATAAGAAACGATTTGAGATTATGTTTTATTACAAGAATATTTTACGCGTCGTAAATGTGTTTTGATTATAGTGCAAGTTTTATTGCTTCACACAAAGATCTTTGTATTTGAACCTAATACCGAAATAAATTCATTACGTTTATAAACTAAAATAATATTTACACATTCCTTGTGCTATATTTAAATAATAAAATAATGTTTCTTACCGAGTTTAGCAAAAAAATAAGGTAGTAGGTATTATAGCGCGTACCGGCGCAGACATTTCCCGCGCGTCTTACTAGTCTAGTCAACAAGTTCAAAAACGTGAAAAATAGAGATAAAGGTCCTAAAAATATGAGCGATGGCTCATTCGATTCGCAATCACCTCTAGAAAAATGGTTTTGAAGGATTTTTGTGCATGTAAAAAATTGCAATTGTTATTAACAAAATAAGATGAAAAAAAATGATACTTAGTTTTTTGTTAATAACTCGAAAAATATTAATGTTCGAGCAATTTTGAAAAAAAGCTCGTTAAAGAGGAGGGAATTTCCAATAAAAAAGTCCTAACTCCCGGAGCTCTATCTCCATTAATTATAATTTTAATTTGACGTTGAAAATAGGGCTTCGCGCGGCTGTTACAGCATGCGCGCGCCGCCGCTAAAGAGAGTTCTTTTTCTTAATTTCTACGAAGCTCCTCTTTAATGTCTACATGACAACACTTTTGCATTATGTATGTATTCCTTTGTCAATTTGAGAGTAAATAAACATTTTCATTTCATTCTTAGATACAGCCCTACCAACGCTCTTTTTTATTTAATTATATATTAACGTATATAGATCTATTGTATTCGGAATAAAGTAATTCGGTTGTAATGAATAACATTTTTGGACAAGCATATTTACTAGTATGTTTTTGTCCTTATTTTTTGTTGTGTGTTAGAACGCGTCTTGTCATGTATTTTTCTCTATGAAAAAGCTATTGCGGTTCATAAAAAGTTTATTGTTGATTGTCTAATCCTTATATTGGTAATAGGGTATTGACAAGTTTCAATTTATCGAATTTCATCGCATCATGCTGTCATCTAGGCAAACTTACGTGGCGTAACGGCAAACGCACTTAGGTGTGCTTGCGGAGGTTACGGATTCCATTCCCGTCTCGTATTTTTTAATGCTGTAGAACAGCAGACAGGCTGACGGCCCGCTTAGAATTTAACAGTTACCGTCGAAATAGGTGTTTGCAACGCCAGTGGCATCGCGGACACGCTGCTGTCCCATAAGGGTACAGGAACATGAAAGGTGGTCGCCACCCAGACGGGCTTGAGGCCCTATTTATACCACGTAGCTAGGGTGGGTTGTTTGGTCGCCTTTTACGACAGGCCGATCCCGGCCGCAGAGGTTAGTATTCTTTCTACGCCCCAGCACGGATAAAAAGCTGTTGCTAATAGTATGTTTACTATGTATTCATTTATAAAAGTATATATGTAGTATATTAGTTATCTAGTATCCATAACACAAGTGCTTTGGTACTGGATAACGTTGTGTGAATTGTCGAAGTATGTTGATTTATTTACTATTATATGTACATATATAAGGGATGATTGTATGTTTGTTTGAAGGAGAATGATTTGTTTGTTGGAATCAGTAATTACAATCATCAGGCTCTATCTATTAGCAACATACGCTGTAACAATTTGTAACAGTAACAATATTGAGAGAGTTTTCTACCAAAAGATGTCCACCTTTTCTACGTGGTAGGCCTCCAATCCCGGTTGGATGGCAATCACACTGGGTCTATAAGTATGCTGCCATAATAACCCTGTACAACACAGGGTTCCGGCATTAGTGACTCAGATTCCTGCACCCCTATGGGACAGCAGCGTGCTTGCGGTGTCCCTAGGTCGCTAACATCTATAGGTGACGGTGACTGCTTACTATTAAGTGGGTCTCTCTGCTGTTCCTTAGCAAAAAAACTATGTGTGTCAGCTCCGACGCACGACTGGAGTTTACTACTTAAGTACGATTGTATATAAAAACTAGTGTTGTGTTAAGTATATAAAAATAAGAAAATCGTTTCCTAAGGAGTAAACTCCAAATATTATACTTAAAACAGTTTTAAGTTCAACCTAATTACAACTATGGCACCTATTAATAAAGTCACAAATCTCCAAAACATTATCTAATACTTACGATCATTCGTCATATAAAATGAGCAAAGCAATAAATTACTCTTGTCACTTACAAATGAAAAGACATATGTTAAACAATATTTAATGTGAAATCAACCTTAAGTTGTAACAAATAAAGTAATTTTTGCCTTGCGCACCAAAAACGTAACGAGGTCATTCATTAGTAGATTTTACTCTCACATTTTTCTCATACCGGGCGCCTTATATATGAAAATCGATTCTTAAACTCCAAAAAACCTTTTACGTTAGTTATGAATATAGTCTTTTATTTGATTATATGAGGCATCCAATGAAATTTACGGGAATTTAGATTTATTTTTTCTTTCAGATCAGAAACGTTGCTGACTTCGACAGAAACGCTGTGGGAGACTGTGTATGTCTGAAGAAATAGAGAAAAAATTTAAAGTTTAATATATTCGTATAGTTATATTTATAAACTTCTTCCTCCTGCCCTTATCCCACATTATATGGGGTCGGCACAACATGTTACATGTGTAATAATTGTGGCTTAGTTTTTACAACCGGCCTGACGTTAACCCCTTTTTGGGGAAAAATCTGTCATCCTTTTTATTTAAATTATTTTCCTCGTTTCACATTGAAAGTAGGACATGAAATTTCGTTGTCAATCATCTAATACATCCTCAAGCGACACTTATCGGTTTCTTCTTGAGTAAACAACATCCGAGTGTCGGTTTGGGTGTGCAGGGTGTTTTGCCGGGTCGCCGACTTTTACGGGGTCCGTGTACAAATCACATTCGACAACTACGTCATGGCTTCTAAATAGGAAATTTCGCAGTGCCGAGCGTCTTCAAATGCCCTTGGTCATGCATTCCGTTGCGCTTGAATGTAGACATTTTTTTATAGCTAGAATTCAGCAGACAGACAAACGGCCCACCCTGGCAGGTGGTCACCGTCGCCTATGGACGTTTGCAGCACCCAAATAGGCAGTTTGCGCTCAATGCGCAAATTTTGGTGGTGGTTCACAGCAATCTTCCTCTTGGCAAGCTAGAGGCTTTCAAACTCACGGTTTCTTTTCACAACAATGCATAACCTTCGGCGAAGGGCATCATGGCAATCAAGGATAGCACATATGTGAATCTTCACAGCACGTTGTTGGACAAGGAGCCACTAACATCGGACATACTGCAAATTGCTAGCAATCTGCAGGGTAAAGGCACGCCATCTTTATTTAGATATTACTTCTTTTTCTTTTGTAAATTTTATATCATAATAAATAAATTTCCACTAGAATTTTGATAATTTTGTGCTGGTAAACATGAAATTTGATTTGTTAATTACTTTATTTTATTTAAAAAATTTATGTACGTCTAGCACCATTGCGCTTTTCCTTGCTATTTACTCTTCGAGACGCGCGCGACAAATGCGGCGTGTGCAGAGGCGGGCTTCGCGGCGGATCTCTACCCCGGCATAAACTCGAGGGCGACTACCCCTCGGTGACGTGGAGTTGGCCGCCTAAGCACGCTCATCTTCTTCGTCTCCTTGGTCCGACGAGTGTGCGACTAGGTCTGTGGGAGTTAGTTGCCAGGGCCCTTGGTGGTCTGGTAGTCGAGCGTGGAGCGGGGCGATGCTGTGTAGGTGTTCATGGAGGCGCGGTCGAACATTCGACGCGCCGAGTTCGCCACGAACTCTCACACAGCCGAAACCCACGTCGCGGCGGATGATGTCATTTTTGACGAACTGTCCCGCGTCAGTGCACACCCGCTGCATGTTTTCTGAGAATAGCTCTAACCATGCTGTGACGGCGTAGGTCAGCCTCGAGCGAAGATAGATCTTATAGACGAGATCCGTCTCAGAGGCATTTTAGAAGCGGGAACAGGTCGGAGCATAGCCCTGGCGGTGATTGTCTGGTTTAAAATATGCTGCACATATATGGGCATCCATGCTCAACGACCTGTCGATGTGAACTCCGAGGTATTTCACCGAGATTTTCCCCTCGCCTTACCTTGCCACGGAGTTTCAGTGGTGGCGGTGGGCTCCTGTGAATCCGGCAGGTGACTGCTAGCGTGGCGGTCTTACCCACGTCAACTGCCATGCGCCAGCTGTCCAGCCAAGCCGGAAGGATAATTTAGGAGTCGCTGCATCCGCCGGGCTGCGAAACCTAAATTAATTTATTTGAGTGCAGAAAGCCGCACCTTTTTGTATTTACGGCGTGCGACACGATACGCACATATCTTCCATCTTACTCACACATTTGCATTGTATCGTAGTAACATAGCATTTATTTATACACTATTTTTACAAATATATACAGCGCATTTTGTTTAATAAATCATGGAATCTTGGAATTGTGTTTTACTACAAACAACCTACCAAGAAACCCTCCGAAGAAGAATTCTGCTTCAACAACAAACCAATTGGAAGCCAGGAACCCCTCTATAGCCCTGCTTGAAAATTTGCGGTTGAAAACGTTATTTAATTTTAAAGTGAAAATCGTCAAGTTTTACGTATATATATCTGGTAGTATAAAAAAATAATTAGGCGAAGTCGAAAAAAATTAACAATACAGTTTCTTTTCCATTTTTTATAAATTATTGATAAACACTGTCATATCAACCGAAGCCATTCCCAGTGTAATGATTCCTTTTGTGCCCACCTTATGTTTCTTACGACCTGTTTAAACGTACATTCACACGCACGTAATTTAATAATTCATTGTTATCAAAAGTCATTCGCGGTATATTTTATTATACACCGCATCTTCAGATTAAGAAAACATAAAATATTATATGTTATGTATGTAAATGTAAGTATTGTTACACCTCGTAAAGTGCTATGAAACAATTAGCGGCTCCTCATGTATCGTCAATTAAGTGCGTCATTTTATTTTTAAAATCTTCAAAAATATACTTAAATCCAGTACTGTATATAATCAAATAAAGATTTAAAAGGATACAAAATAATTGAATTATATAAATATAATTTAAACAAAAAAAGCTGGTGTATACATAATTCAGCCAACAGATATCCTTCAACTTATACTTTATAGCAGAGGTTCCCAGACTTTTTTTCTCATAGACCACTGTCAAAATTTTGCTGGTTCTGGTGGACCCCCTGCAGCTACATTTCTACCATATTCCGATAACTCGACAAAAAATGTGAAGATTACATCTTAATATGGAAATTTGCGTTGCGGCTGAGTTCCTAATAGTTCTCTAAAGAGAAGTGAGAATTGAATTGGTTAATTAATATAATTGATTGTGCTGTGAGTGGATGTCAAAAAAGTACAGTTGGCCAATCAAAAAGTGATTCCATCCAACTTTACTTTTTTGACATCTCACAGCACAAGGAACCAATCAATTATTACTTTTTTATTTAGAAAACTCTCCACTCGGACGTTCACTGTCAGATAGCTGATGTAACAAGGAATAAATTATGCTACTTTCATTTTAGAATAAAATAGGATCTCACGAATAAATTTTTTTTCTGTTATTCGACCAGCGAAGCGGGCGGGAACGGCTAGTATTCCATAAAAACATTGTTGACAGTTAATCAACAAATAATTATTTTTTACTTTCTTCTCCATGCAGCGGAGTAACCTCTGCGGCTAGGGTCGGTCTGCCGTAAAAGGCGACAAAACAACCCTAGCTACGTGGCAGGGCCACAAGTTCGTCTGGATATCAACCACCCCTAGTCTATAAGTATGCCGCCACAATAACCTTGTGTTGTGTTCCGGTATTAGTGACCCAAGTTCGTGTACCGTGAGACATGGGACAGCAGTGTGTGCAGTGATTCTAGCGTCGCAAACATCCATAAACGACAGCAACTGCATACTATTAAGCGGTTCCTCATTCTGATTGCTGTTCTTCAGCAATAAAAAAAGATGACACTTATGAAACATTCTATTGTTACTCTTTGGGTTAGTTTGGATGGGCTTTTAGATAGATAGATATCACTTTATTGTACATTGCTTATAATGTAGTTTACATTAAGATCCTATAGTTAACAATATAGCATAATGGTCGGCCTTATCCCTAAAAGCGATATTTTCCAGACAATCCAATTTCTAAAAGCAAACAAAAAAACAATTAATACATATTATACATAAAGACCCAGATGCGAGGCGGGTATCCAGCGCATG
Organism: Malacosoma neustria; assembly: GCA_963693495.1. Taxonomy (NCBI): domain Eukaryota; kingdom Metazoa; phylum Arthropoda; class Insecta; order Lepidoptera; family Lasiocampidae; genus Malacosoma; species Malacosoma neustria. The sequence continues at coordinate 4,043,180 of OY856386.1, forward strand.
ACCTTTGAGTACCGACGTGCCTTAAGCCACGGAGGTCGTCAAGAGTAAATTAAAGGTGCTGGTGGGATAACCAATATAATGTTACATATTTTTATCCGTGCAAGAGCGGAGAAAGAATACTAACTTCTGCGGCCGGGGTCGGCCTGTCGTAAAAATTTAAATAATTACTCACACATTTATATATAATATACACATACTGCAAAGACAAATAGTGCGGGTATACCTTACTTGTAAATATGGGTAATGTGTTAGCTTGTCTGATAGTATAATAAGTAGCTCATCCCAAAGTCGGGTAGCTTTTACTGTGAAAGAGTTATTGAAAAAAGAAGAATTTGTGTAGGAGTAACAACAGGTCGTAACGCTTTTAGATTAGTAATCGAATTTTTAATAATTTAATTCAGTCATCGGAATATCTTTTGCGTAATTGTAAATTTTTATACTCTGTCACTCTCAGACTACTTGTCACACTTCCATGTCGATAGTTTGTCAAATCCTTAAGGCTAAGGAGTGCTAATCAAAATCTTGTATCATACAAAAAAATTAACAACAACACTTACCGCCATAGTCGTCCTAGTTTTGCACAAAAATTACAAAAAAGAAACTAATTTTGGTTTTAAAATATGCCACCATAAAGACCTTGTATTGTGTTCCGGCATAAGTGACCCCTACGCGGTTAGCAGCGTGTTAGCGATGCTCCTGCGATGCAAATTCTAAGTGGGCCGTCAGCCTGTCTGTTGTCTTACAGCAATAAAAAAAAAGTATACAGAGGTCGGAATTCCGTGAGTATTACCTGGAAGTATTATATTTATTCACGACTACGATGTTTGATTTATATTCTTATGCATTTTGAGGTAGATAGCATAATCCTTTAAAGACCGTTGATAAGACAACGAGATTACAACGACGCCTATAGCCGCAGGCGGACACGCCTTTGAAACTCCATCTTATTCAAGAGATAACGACGTGTATTGGTGGCTCAATGGTTTTTTACTTCAATTGTTTGGATTTCTATGAAAGCACCTTTTATAAAATGTTTTTTTATTAAAAACATTTAACATTTTAATTTAATTTTAGTATAAATAATAATATAATATCTTTTGAAGAGGATTTTCTTCGGGACACCGATGTCCTTGTTACGGATCCCAGCAGAATAAATTCGGAAACTATCTTTCCGGTATTTAAGTCTTACTGGAGAAAGAAGTTAGCTTTTAACTAACAATGAATCGTTCTTTTAGTCTTTTATTTAAACACTTTATTACTACACACACACAGTTAAATTATATAAATATAGTACAATTATAAAAATATTACATTATTTATAATAGTATTATATTATATATAGTTTGTTCATTTGATAATTAATAGTGTGGAGCAGGATCGCCCCACTCAGCATTTGCTATACATACATATAATAATGTCGGCTGGTCCTCACTAAGTGCGTTTAAATTTCGGTCACACATTTAGAGACATTTTACAGTTTGAATACGAGTTTTATACACTAGAAAGATAGAAACAAGAGCAAACATACAATGTTAATCGAATGTAATAGGAATACCTTTATAAACATCATCATAATAATACAATTATTATCATTTATGAATTATTACTTTACCAAGTGTTAGAGTTTTTAAGTATAGTTCGAATATTAGAGGAATAAAGATTGAATTTGTAATTGACAAAGAATGACTTTTAGGAATAGTATAAATAATGTCTTACTCTGCTAATACGCTCACTTGTTGTTATGTTATTGTACATTGTACTATAAAGAGACAAGTCGTTTTTTATTGCCTCCACTGCGTGCCTCCTTCTTCACACCTTCTAACAATCTTTGTAATGTATTATTTTTAAGCAGGCGATCATCTATGGTAAGCCGATTGTGTCATATAGAGACGGGATATTAAAACGACTTTAACTAATGTCCTTATGAAATCTTGTATCGAAAAGTCTATGGTGAGTATCAATAATAAAACGTGTACGTAGGTTATTCCAATATTTCTTCTGAAATCCCATAAACAGACGAAAGATATAGGTAGCTGTAATTCTAGTTTGAAAGAATACATTGCTTACATACTATTAGAAGGCCTATTCAAGGTAATTTTAGGAGAAACATTAGAATGTTTAAATACTAAAAAAACAGTAGACCTATTAACTAAAACGTAATTTCAATTCAACGCAACACAAAACAAAATTTTAAAAGCGTATTAATAATGAGCAGAATAAAACATCAATTAATTCCACGATTAAATTAACAAACTCAATTATGTGTATGTTCTTTAAACAAACGAAACATCTTAAAAATATTGACAAAAAAAAATTAAAGGAAATTTTCACCATAAAGTAAACAGAAAAATATTTTATCTCCCAACATCCCATCTGTTGCTTCTAAAGTACTACTGGTTCTCGAACTAATCGAGTTCTCGAATTGCATTTTGTCACTAAACATATTTCTCTACGCTTCTATGGTAGCATTTTTTCACTAAACCTTTTACTCTATTCACTTCATAATTTTCGAAGTAGTTAATTCTCTTTGTGTCCAAAATTTTAAATTTCTGACTACTTTTGTACATTCACAGGGCGAGTCAAGCACACACACCTTTATTCATCCGTGTCGATTCTTTTTCTTATTAGAAAATTTGATCAAAATTAATTCTGGAGTGACCTAAAGAAACCAACCTTGCGTCAAAGCCTCGTAGTAGTGAAGCTTATTCAGCTTGTTTTGTCAACTTTAAAGTTTTTACGAATTCCGTTCTTACGTCTGGAAGCTGCAACAATGTCGGTGTCGGTGGAGGATTATGCACGCAATGAAGTGTTGAACGGCACCAATTGCGCTTCATACATTTTTGAACATTGTTTTGATACGTTAAAAGCGAATACGAGTTCTTGTAGCCGAATGACAGCGGAGCTAAATATGATCTTCAAGGAAGTCGAACGTCCACAAACAGGTTCCCACACTACATGTGTTAGCAAATAAGTTTGCCCCAAGCTTTTAACATTATCTTACGCCAGAATGAGAGTATTTGATTAAACAAGGAAAGATATTATCTTTTTATACAAGGATCTAATAATCATATATATTAATATATTAATTCTTTAATCTCAAGTTTAAAAAAATAATGTAATATGTTATTTTGGTTTCACTGAAGCAATTAATAAGTTTAATACTGAGGTACGCTCGATAATTTCATGCTTTCTAAAAATAGTGATATTTGAGTATATTTTTTTGCTTCTACTACGTTAAAGTCACCTCCAAATTAAATTAAAAATACTCCCAAACTCGAACAGCGATATATTATATAGTTAAGATAACTAAGATAACAACCAAGAAATTGATACGAAAACCAGTAGTAAGAGCAAGGTCGTCAGCTAACACGTTCCTCAGTACATCCGCGACTGCCGTTTGGGCGGACACGACTCCGCCCGCCTAAACTTAGACGGAAAGTCCGTGAAATTTTATATAGTGTATAATTATAGTTTTCAATAAAAAATATGAATATTTTGGATCGCGTAAATTGAATGAGAAAATGATTTTTATATTAATTAGACATTCATTAAAAAGTGTTTTTAATATATTGACTTAAAATTGATATGTTTAATAAATAGTTTAACTGGTGTTTATCAAAATTAAACTGATGTTTAATATTTTAAAAATTAAAAGTGTATTGTTATAGTGTTGAGTGAATGTTAAAATTTGAACTTCTAACTAGAGTTTTATAAAGGTTTGATTATTCTCAAAAAGAATTCAATACTTTAAGCTATTGTTATGCTGTTTAAACAATATCTTCTTCCAAGTTTCTTCTTGGTTGCTCAAACTTCGCAGTTTGTGATAAAATTCAAAGTATTGCTTTGGAGCTAAATATTTGCTATGTTAGTTTGTCGATTTTAGGATTTACGTAAGGAAGCTATGCAGATAAGCTCTTCCCCTTTCTTGTATATACTATATGTCGTAAAACTATAAGCTAGTAATGTTAGTAATCCGTTTGTCACCTCTACGACTCCTTTATTAAGTGAAGGTGTAGCTCTATGTATAAATCATCATCAGCTGATAGATGGACAATTGTGAAGATTACCTCAAACAGTACCTTAAAGTAGGTAGAATTGTCAGAAACAAAAATTAAGTAGGATTTAACCAAATCTGTATTTGTACATATATTATTATACTAGTTGATCCGGCAAACGTTATTCTGCCGTGTGTATTAAAAAAAAGCCTATGTCTTTCTCCAAGGTTCAGTCTATGACTATACCGAAATACACCAAAATTGGTTCAGCGGTTTAGGCGTGAAAGCGTAACAAACAAACAAACTCACTTTCGCATCTATAATATTAGGATATACATTAATTTAATATATAGTATGAATACAATAAAAAAAAATATCAAAAAGTAATTGAATGTAATTTTTACCAAATGCTTATATACAATATAAAAAATAATTTGATAAAAGAACTCTGAAAAATAGCTACAACGTATATGGTATGTTATTAAACAAGAGGGTAACTATTATTTTTTAACCGGGTCTACATTGTGACTTCAACGTGCAACAGTCAACCTGTAGTGCCTCAATGATAAGTGATTCTGGTAACTAATTACTTTTCATTTACCACCAGTAATAATTTCGATTAAAAGAAATTTATTGCTCATTAAGACCATTATAGTCGTTCTACACTGAAAATAATAGTTTGAATTGTAATAAGTTACGTTAGCTTAAGTTCTGAGATCGGTAGACCAGTTTATCCGTCAGCTGAGACGGTAGGAAAACAGCATAGTTTTTAAGTGGGTAATCGGTCTACCATCTTTCCCGGAATACCCTTCCTGTCCTCTCGATTAGACTCATCAGTCATAAAAAAATTTCTGGAGAAAAAAATTTGCTAAGGTTGTTATTGGCTTACATATTGTTTTGTTAAAATGAATTATCATAAACAATTTTATAGCATTTTGCTATACAGTATTTAAATATAGAACAGGGTGAAAGAAATCCGCTTGACCCAATGAACCTTACATTTATGGGACAGCAGCGTGCTCGCGAAGCCACTGGCGTTGTAAAAAAAAAATAGGCGATGGTAACTGCTAAATTCTTAGTGGGCCGTCAGCCTGTCTGCTGGCCTACAGCAATAAAAAAAATTAACGTCAGGAAAAAATGCATAAATCAAGAGTGATAGCGCGAATTAGGTTTTCTTTAAGGTTTTCGTAAAAATATTTCCATTTGAGTTCAAATACTATTTGGAACGAAAACTATATACAAATTAAATAAAAAAAATCTATTAAGACTTCTACCAAACGGCTTTAAAAATTTTTTAGTTAATTTATATAGTAGTTAAGGTAACGAAATATTGTTGGAAGCCTTACTACATGTAATGAAGTGGCGGGAGGTCCTATTATTATCTTAGAGGCAAATAAATACCTGTCGACATTGACCTTGGAATATCTTAATCATTTAAGGAACTTTTGGAATAATATAATTTTTTGTTTTATTCTGAATGTATATCGCATAATGCAACAAACAATTCATGCCGCTGTTGGTTGAAAATATTATTTTGTGACGTTTTGCATTTAGTGTTTGTTATTAACACGGTAGCAATAATAATTATTATTTTGTGACGTTTTGCATTTAGTGTTTGTTATTAACACGGTAGCAATACTAATTATTATTGCTACCGTGATTAATTAATTAATTTATATTTGTCATTATAATGACAAATATAAATTACTTACGTCAAAAATCTTAATATAGTACGAAACTATACATGAGCAACCATGGGGGCTGCTCATGTGAGTTTCTGATGCTGTCTGACGATACGTCTAATACCACGCTGACAGAAAACGGACTAAGGACGGATCCCTGGTGTACTCCGACAGTGATGGGGAAGGATTGTGTGTCACCAACAGCGGTCCGAACCACGGAATCGGAATCGCAGTACATGTCTTGGATAATGTCAATATAGGCCTCTGGAATCCCTTTGGACCGCAATGCCCAACAGATTATCGCGCGAGAAATACAGTCGAAGGCCTTCTACAAGTCGAGAAACAGGCAATGCAGAGGCGTATTCTTCGCCCTGTATTTCTCTGCGACAGTCCTATCCATGTTCGTGTATTTATTTACCAAAGAAAATTAATATACGAGTATAAGCATGTATTAAGCAATATATCAGTTGTTTAGCGCTCTTAACACAAGCGTGCGTACTTTCGGATTAAATAGCGCTATGATATATATATATATATATATATATATATATATATATATATATATATATATATATATATATATATATATATATATATATATCCGGATGACCGAGCTATGCTCGGTATTTTTTTTATAAATTGTGTTTTTTGGAAATTAACAATTGATTTTCTTAGTCTAACCTCAAAGCAAACACTCATTGACTTCTTGTTACTTAACAACGCCATCTGCTGGAATAGCTTTAGTGTTGTGTCGTTAAAGCAATTTAAAAAAAAATAGTATTATTATTCGCCGATAGATATCAGGAAGAGTCACATTTTTGTTATTTTTCTTCCAATAAAAAAAGCGAATAAAATGACATTTTCTAGAAATGATTCCTAGCTAGATCGATTTATCGCCCCCGAAACCCCCCCGTATACTAAATTTCATGAAAATTGTTGGAGCCGATTCCGAGATTCCAATTATATGTATAAGTATATATATACAAGAATTGCTTGTTTAAAGATATAGGATATATATATATATATATATATATATATATATAAAAAAAATAAAAAAAAAAAAAATTTCTTTATTGACACATGTTTTACATAATTAAAAACTTATTCTAGCACTAACACCTAAACTAGGCATGGCCTGTCCCTTAGGTATTACGATATATTTATTTAACTTTGATCCCTGATGTACATGAGTATCGTGGTACAATTTTCTTATAGGTATTTTCATTCTAGTTCTAATTACAGAAAACTTCAAGTAGCTTAGTGGCTATTATTTTAATTGTTATTTAACTTCGTTCAAAACGTAAAAGTAAAACGTACGTATATTTGACGTAAATTTTGGAGGCTTGTTACTTTAATGTTTAAGTACCGTATTTCGCCTGGCCTGGGCTAGACTATCGGCCAAGTTTATTCATCGGCCCAGGCAGAAGGCGATAGAAGGACAGGTTTTAGAAGGCAGTCGGATGTCTAATATTTTTCCTGAAATCCCACGTACCCTCCGATCCCTCGGGTCGGGGGCATACCCACCTAAAAAAAAATTTTCTTAAAAAAATGGTATCTCACCATTTCGCCTTGGACCAGCGTGGTGGGTTTCTTGTCCATTCCCTCTTAAGAAGGCCTTAGCCCAACAGTAGGATGTTATGGACTGTTATTATGTTAAATATATCTTGAAATTTAATAAAATTTACAAGATATTTACAACAATTTATAACGAAAACAATCCTTATGTGGACAGCAGCGTGTTCGCGGTGCACCTAACATCGCAAACATCCATAGGCGTGACAGCTTACTATTAAATTGGTCGTCAGCATGTCTGCTGTTCCGCTTCAGCAACAAAATAAAAACAATTTATCAATATAAATATATTACTAAAATAACCATAAATTGCTTCAGAAAGTGTTAAAAGATTGTTTACATTTTAGGTAAACTCCATTGACGCTGGTAAGCTCCATTACGTACTTTCCCGGGATCATGTGGGCCATAAGTTATATTTTTCAAGATCAAAGGATTCTTTTATGTTTAATCCCCGTGTTTTGTAATTTCTAAAAGTTATTTACGACAGTTATGTTCAAATTTAGCGATAAATCTTTTTACCTTAAATATTACAAAAATATTCCTTATTAATGTTCAGTATGGTTCGATTGATTCATGGTTATAGTTGTTATAGTTTATGGTTCACACCTTGGATGATAATAAATAACAATAGAGCTGCCATTTCCCCAGTAAGTTAAAAAAAGCGACAAATGTATATGCTATACTTTTATGTATTATTGTGTAAGAAATATTTGATTAAAATTATTGGCCCCCTTTTACATTCATGACACTTCAGGCGCAAAATTAAGTCATATTCCCTTATATCTTTTTATTTTTTTAGCCAAGAAATGGCAGAGCTACGCTTTTTTTTTACAGCTGGAGTTTATTAGACAGGCAAACTGCACACCCGATAGTAGTCACCGTCGCCCATGGACGTTTGCAACAAGTTAGAAGAAAAATAAGTTGTTAAATAATGTGAATCACAATAAATGAATTTAGAATTACAAATGGAAATCTGGATAGTGATTGCACATGGGATATATTCATTAATAACGAATAAAAATCAAAATCACGTAAGACAATGTTGTTAATAAATACATTTTCTATCATTGAGTTATAATTAAGACTAGCGAAGATTTAAACATTTAAATTTATCGGTAGTTTTAAAATCGTTACTGCCGATAAACTTGTAAGAGAACAAATCTTTTTAATCGTCAAAGCCAGTCTACTACGATTAAAGAATCAAATAAAGATAAACCTTTTTGCGGTGTTTAGTATAACAGAGGCATTTAGAACGATAATAACTTTGAAATGCTTTTAGTGTAGTTTTTACGCGGAATATACAGGATATCCGATATATCGAATAGCGGTTTTGATCTCGTCAAATGTCAGATAATACTGATTCAACGTTATTGTTAGAGAATTCACACATGACTTATTATTAGTATTAGAATTTTAGTTATTGTACACCACAGCTTTTTTTGGGAGGTGAAAATGCACTATGTACGTTACACACCCTGCAATGCGGAACGGGTAGCAGTGTAGTGTGTAGTATGGGGCTCCCCGCGCAATGCGCCCGTTCTTACCCTTCTCTAGGTTTCCATCCCGTCCCGCCACGCCACGCAGACTGTCCGATCAAATCATAAAACCACCCCGGTATGTCGTTCGCTTTGAATGCACTACAGCTACATTAACATCTTATAACAAATAATTTAGTTAACCATAATGCAGCGCGTAAAACACAAAGCTTACACACACACACACACAATATATATATATATATATATATATATATATATATATATATATATATATATATATATATATATATATATATATATATATATATATATATATATATATATATAACATATATATATAATATATATATATAACATATATATATATATATATATATATATATATATATATATATATATATATATATATATATATATATATATATATATATATATATATATATGTTACCAAGACAATGGTAGTGCGTACACTAAAGTACACTGAAAGGTGTGTTCCATCACATTGTTTGCAATAACTCACCTTGGCATGTCTTCTACTAATATATCACTGTCAGACATGTGCTAAAATTTTATATCATCATTTTAGAAGTAATTCCCGATAATAGAAACTTCTGCTTCATTTTCGTTTTTTCCGTTCAAATAGTGAAAATTAATTGAAACGCTTACTGTGGTTTGCCGAGCCTTGTGATGGAGTCTTGTGACGGCATGTCTGGCTAGCTGGTTGCGAGGAACGTCGACATACCAATGCAAGCAATTTTCCAGAAACTTGTTATATAATATTTATAGCATGTTATAATATTGATTGTGTCTCACTAGATATTAATGGTCGGTTAAACCTGTCTTATCAACTCGACTGGACTTTAAAACCCCGATACCAATCACCTAACGCCATTTAATCCGTACGGCAGAAATCCGTACGGAGTCTAGTGACATCGTAATCGATGTCACTAGACTCGTGAAGTACCGATTCAAAGTACCTCTTTAAGATAACAATAATAACCGTCAACAAATCGGGCATCCGCTTAGAGGAAATGCCATTGCTACCCGCTACGCTTGTCCAAGGCGGATTGGCGGGTTATACATACTGATAATATCGCTACGGTGGTTTCTCGTATGTACGTCGTCTATGAATGAGCTCGTCCTTCGCTACATTAGGGCTAAAAGAAAACGGTACTCAAGCCACTCTTTCTAGATATTGACACATCGAACCAATTTTTAGCTTCCGCTATGCTGACCAGAGCGAAATAATAAAAAAAATCACAGATAGTCACCATAACAAATTGGTATAACATAACAAGTTCGCATAACAAGTTGCCCTAAGATCATTTACACGCTACACTCGGAAATTGCTTGTTACTGGAACCCTGGAGCTTCTACGAGCTTATACACTATACAGCTAGTATCCGAATATACGATTCAAGAAAAAGCTTTATTTTCAGAAGTTTACAGGAGATGAAACCCCGCATTAAAAAAATGAACCTCAGTAATGGTCTTTGCAAGGAAATTGGAAGCCCGTAACAAATAATAACTTAACAAAAGGCGGGTCCTTAATAGCAAATTGTAATCAAATTCTATCTAGGTCACATCGAACCTCGTGTAACATTGGGCCAAGAGGTAATTTTTGATTTTTATTTTCTTCACTAATAATGCCGTATTCTAATACCCGACTTCTGACTGGGACTGTGCTCACTCATCAAGCAATCATCAAGCTAGTATTAACTTTTAGTTTTGAAGAAGTAAATTCATTTTCGAATTAATTCTTTAAATTATGAATTGCTACAAAAAAAAACTATATATATTGTTTTAATTCGAATATACCGTATATTATATTTTTTACGTGAACAGCGGTTTTAATACTCTGTAGAACTCCGTAATTTTGAGTAATTATTCTAAAATTCTGTAAATATATGGCTCAATAATTTGAATATACCAAGATCAAACCAAGAATGTTCTACCTATATCAGATTAATTATTATTATGAGATAATTTAACGCATAAACTTTCCTTTAACATAGGTCCGTGATCGAGTCACACTTTGTTTGATAAAACCTCAAGAGTATTTGAAAGCAGAGGTGTTGTTGATAAAAAAATCATACATACAGTGTTTGTTTGGTTCAGAAAAAATAAATTATATATTATTTACATTTTTCATCCGAAGCTTTTGTTTCAGAGCCGGAAGTGGCTTTTTATCTCTGAACAACAGCAGACAGGCTGACGTCCCACTTAATAGTAAGCAGTTACCGTCGCCTATGGATGTTTGCGACGCTAGGAATACCGCGAACACGCTGTGCCATAGGGGTACAGGAACTTGAGTCACTAATGCCGGAATACAAAACAAGGTTATTATGGCGTCATACTTAAGGCCAAAGGTGGTCGCTATCCAGACGGACTTAGGGCCCTACCACGTAGCTAAGGTGTGTTGTCGCCTTTTACGACAGGCCGACCCCGGCCGCAGAGGTCAGTATTGTCTCTCCGCCCCTGCACGGATAAAATACATAAATACACAAAACATATACAATTATCCTTGCAGGGGCGGAGAAAGATACATAAACACTCAGATTTGAGACGGAAGTCGAAGCTCCTGACGCCCGCAGGCGTTTTGACGCGCGGCAGTCGTGGCAGCACAAAGGTCATCAATATTTTGTTACATGTAATTTTTTAGATACTCCACATGACTAATTGATCTTGGTCAGTAAGATAATTAAGCTTGTCTGGGGCGATTATAGTAACAATAGTTCTATTATTTCTACATTCACTAAATAATGAAGTCAATGAAGTGTAAAGGATTCAAGATTTTCTAGGCCCAAGTCAAGTGAGCAAGACACATACTTAAAGCCAAAGGTCGAAAAAATATGCGAATCTGAATGTCACTATGAGAACAGAAAACAACATTGGATCCCAGGCTCCAAAGTGCACGCTTTGAATTAATTATTTAGATAATGTTAATAAATAGTGTTGAGAAACATTTAAAAGAACTGCTTATCCTTATGAGAACGCCATAAAATTTGTTGTAATAATTTTCTTTATCATAATATGCAGTATAAAAACATTTCATGTTCGTTATCTTTAGGCTAGTTTTTTTTTGCACAATATCAAATGGTATTATGGTATAATTATGTGCAGAACCGTCTAGGCCTGGGTTGGCGGGGTGGGAGCTGACTTCTCCGATCCCACCCCGCCACCTTCTTTGCGTACATGATAGCCTCACGGAAGGAGGCGAAAGTGATCCATCCGGGTTCACTTCCGAGCATGGCCAGAACTAAGGCTGGGAGTGATAAGTCATGTCCAGTGTGGGTGGCGAGGGTGCGGCGCTGCTTACGCCACGCAGGAAATACGGCGACCGTGTGGTCCACCGTCTCACCGTACCACGGCGGGGATACGACCAGCAGGGCGGATTTAAGGATACGATAAAGCTGTGCCGTCGTTCTGCTATCAAGAGATGGATCTCCCTTACAGGGATCGTAAAAGGCCATTGAACTCACGGCCCGTTTCCTCTAGCTGGAGGCTCGAGTCCATTAGTGAGACATCATGAATTGTTATTATTTTACCTAAAACATTTCATAGTCATGATTAAAAATTCCATTAAGTAATTCAACAAAATCTGGGATCTGAGATAGTATAGTGTTCAAATTATAAATTAATGTTTTCGACCAACTTTGATTACAGTAGAATGTAACTAACACAACCATTTGATTTAAACTTTGGGAGTGATATTCCCTCGAGATGTATGAAAAGCTCTGTTGATGGTGCGATGGTACAGAACAGTAAAGTAAGTCAATATTATAAGAAAGAATTGGTTCCTTCTAGCGATGGGCGTTGAATCAACGAACTAGTTGAATCAACCATGTTAACTAAATCTGAATTAGTTGAATTCGTCAGCGAGTTTAATTAATTTAACTCGATACTTACGTTGACAATAACATAAATTACGAGCGACGTTCGAATTTGAACTCTAAGCAAAATAGGCAAGAGTTGATTTTTGAAATACAATTTTTTTAAGAAGCGGATGACTACTTATTGCTGGGACCAGTCAGTTCTAAGCCTGAAGGAAAAGTCAAGCATCAATCCAACGTTTTTCATTAATACATTGAATTAAATAATAAAATATCAGGCCAGTAGATATAGAGAAAGACTCATTAAATGTCTTGCGTTAAAAATATTCAATGAAAATATGCGTAGCGTTCGGTTTTACGTTGCTAGCACGTTAACTTATTACGAACGTAAATAAATTTTAACGTTACATTAACGACCCATCGCTAGTTCCTACTACCCACTATTTGTTAATGTAAAAGCAATACAAATAGATAAGCAAAAATTTAGTTCTCTAAATGAAACTCCTGTAAGCAGAAGAACAACCTATTATTGGAGTTTTTTTGGTGCGCGTGCACCGGAACACACTAAACAAAACAAAACGATCTAGCTCTCAAGGTAAAAATTACTTTATTTGTTACAACTTAAGGTTGATTTCACATTAAATGCTGTTTAACATATGTCTTTTCATTTGTAAGTGACAAGAGTAATTTATTGCTTTGCTCATTTTATATGACGAATGATCGTAATTATTAGATAATGTTTTGGAGATTTGTGACTTTATTACTAGGTGCCATAGTTGTAATTAGGTTGAACTTAAAACTATTATAAAACTTTTTTATATATGTATATTATTTTCATTAATTTGTTAATTTACCCTTTCATATGGTATTAATCTTTTTTCAGTTAAATAAACTCTTTTTGCGTATGTTTAGACAATCGTACTTATGTAGTAAACTTAAGACACCTTTTTATAAGCTATAAGGAAATAAATTAACAAAATTTTAAAGTAACCGATAACTTGTCTACATTTGTCAATTTTTCTATTTGAAAAATAATCTAAATTAATTGCGAATCGGAGTTGATTTACTCTCTTGTAATTTAACATAGTACTATATTCTATTATTCCATTGTAAGCCATTGACTTCATATAATATGTAAATGATATTCAAACTCCGATGTTAATTTTTAATACGTTCAATTTAGCATAAAGTAAATATTATTTAAAGGCATAGAATAGGCATTTCTTCGAAATTTTCTCCATATTTTTGCAGAATTTGCGTTGATTTATTTAAGTTATTTAAGTCTGTTTATTAATTAAAGTATATTTGTCTATTTTGCAGTTCCTTCCTTGATAAATTCCCGAATTCAGAGTTCTTGAAAAGTTTCCTTATAATTACTAAAATTCGCTTGCTTTTTTAATTATTTATTTTAATTTGTAGCTACATTGGTGGCTTTTATATGAAATTACTCGTAGAAGGATATTAAAAGTAACATTCTAAACAAGGTTATATTTGGAATGTTATCAATAATCAAAATTTGATAAGTACGATTATGACCATACGCTTGATAATAAATTATATACATGAAACAAAGACGGATTATTTACACCATTTATAACTTTAAAACCGTCGGACCAATATCGATTATGTCTACTTTTTGGATTCATCTCTACCTAGAATAGCAGAATAAGTTATTAAAATATATTACAATAACTATTAGTTATCAATATTCACGGTAAAAATAATATTATATGGAATATAGATAACATTTATTAAATAATTATGTTAATTCATCTGACAGTTATTGTCAACTGTCAAAGCATTGTTCTAAAAAAGAGCATTCGTGTTAAATATTATAAACTTTATGCTTATAACCTTTTTTGTATTTATAATATGTGTTAATGTATTTATTTATCTTATTTTATATCTTTAGACGAGCAATTCTTGTATGTATATACCTAGTCAGGTCATAAATTCTGTCACATGTTTAATGTAAAATAATTGTAACAAGTTTATTAATTATGTAACCATTCATATACCAAAATGAACTTAACAAAACATAGATTCTTATGACATTAAAGTTTATTCAAAATGACCTCCGTGATTTTGAATACAAGCCTTCAATCTGCGCGGCCAGTTGTCTATCGCAGCACGAACGAGGTCCATGTCAATATCGGCGGCTGCCTTAATCAAGGATGTCTTGAGTGACTCCAAATTGGGATGAGGTTTTGAGCACGCCTTTTCCTCCAAGTGTTGCCATATCTTGTAATCTAACGGATTCAAATCTGGACTGGAGGAGGGCCAGTCTTCGTGCCGGATGAAGTCGATTTCACGCGCCGCCAGCCAGTCTTGTGTGCTCTTCGCTCTATGAGCTGGCGCCGAATCTTGTTGGAATACCAAGTGCCTGTTATTGAACATGGTATGAGAAACAGGTTCCACAAGGTTCGTCAGGACTGTATTTTGATACACAACAGCATTCGTTTTTACACCTTTCTCACAAAAATGTACCTCTGTTAAGCCCCAATAAGAAACTCCCAACCATACCATGAGCGAGGATGGAAAATGACCTCGTTGGACACGCGGAATACGGTTGCTCGCTTCTTCACTACTGTGTGCGTACACCTTATCATTTTGTTTGTTGTAGCTCTCTTCTACGGTAAACATTTTTTCATCCGAAAAAAGAATTTCCCGATATTTTTTTCCCGCGTACCGCTTCAACAAAGCGCAGCATCTCTTCAGTCTCAGGTCCATTAGACGAGCATTCAAACGATGTCCTGTTTTTCTTCGATATGCCCGAAGCCCTAAGTCTTCATTTAACACCCTTTTCACCGTGGTTCTGCTTAACCCCATCTGAAGGGCCAACAGTTTCTGCTTACGTTTGGGATTTCTTTGAATTCGTGCCTTCACAGCTTTTATCACTGCTGGAGTCCTAACAGACCGAGGGCGACCACTTCTTGACATGTCATCTACACTAGAGTCTTCATTGTATCGTTTGATGGTACGATAAACGAATCTTTTGGTAATATTCAAATTTTTCAGTATGTTAAAAATTTGAATTGGCGCGTAACCGCAACGATGCAACGCAATAACTGCAACACGGTCTTCTTTAAGCGTCCACTCCATATTTAAAAATGAGTAAAATTCTAAAAGTTATACATTTTTATTTTCATGAACAATTCGAAATTCTAATTCAATAAACTTTTTTGTGGCCAGCATTCTAAAAGAAAAGTTTTTACTGTGTGACAATACTTATGACCTGACTAGGTATATATATATATATATATATATATATATATATATATATATATATATATATATATATATATATATATATATATATATATATATATAATTGGAATCTCGGAATCGGCTCCAACAATTTTCATGAAATTTAGTATATGGGGGGGTTTCGGTGGCTATAAATCGATCTAGCTAGGAATAATTTCTAGAAAATGTCAAAAGGTGGCGTTTGAGTAGTCCGAATTTAAACTGAAAAATGACTTATAAATTTATATGGTATAGCAACGTTTGCCGGGTCAGCTAATATATTATAAAAATAAAATCTGTTAAACATTATAAAATTCGAATATTTTAAATATGACATGAAAATAATAGTAGAAATATGGAAAAGGAAACGTCCAAGATGGCTTATTAAGCAGGTTTTAACAGTTTCTTAAGTTATATGTAACTCATTTAAAATACAATTTATTTGTAATAAGGTTTTTTTTTAAATAGATTCACGTATATAATAGACGCCTGCTCAGAATCCCGTGGACCGCGCACCGTACCAACGTTTCGATCCTGAAGTAACATCCAAGAGAGATTATCGTCGACTGTGCAAATACGAATCCTAAAGTTCTTCGGGCACATCACCCGTAACGAGGACTCGATGGAACGGCTGGTTGTGCAAGGGAAAGTCGAGGGCAAAAGATCTCGCGGGCGCTCTCCAACACGGTGGACAGACCTCATCGAATTTGTGACGCACTCCGGCATCAATGATTGCTCTCGCTCTGCCAGACATCGATGCGAATGGCGGCGCATCGCAAAAATAGCGGTGGCGCAGAAATTGACCGACGTATGACCACGACCACTCTGTCAAGAGTGTACGAATAAGAAGAAAGAAGAGATTTAATAAATGTAGATAACCTTAGGCGTTCCCTTCAACTTAAGAACGGGTGGTTTACTAACCATGCTTGTTCAAACAGGATTTCAGGATTACGTACACTGGTGATTATCGCGTTTTCAGTGTACCTACTGGTTTCCTTTTTACGTACTGACAGTACACGAAAACATAGTAAGCAAAACTAAATACAAAGATCAGACATCACCCCTCTAAAAATAATTAGAAAAATATTGAATGCGAGAGTTAATTAAAATTAACTCTCGCATTCAATATTTTAAAACTTTAAATTATTTAGTTAAGCCTCGTACCAATCAGAAATTTCTGGGAAATAACTTCGTAATACGCTTAATATCTGATTAACAAACACTTAATAACTTCAGGCACTTTGCGCTAAACAAGACACAGTTTTGCGATTGATAAGTTGTAGTTGAAGATGTTGAAAACAATACATGAAATGCAAAAAGATTGGCTGGCCACACCTTCGCTTATTTGGGAGTGGTGATACATGAGTTGCTAGTTCTTAGACAATAGGTATTGTACAATAACGTTTTATTTTATTTAATAATAGTAATCTTATCCGTGCAGGGGCGGAAGACGAAAGAATACTAACCTCTGCGGCCGGGGTCGGCCTGTCGTAAAAGGCGACAAAACAACCCACCCTAGCTACGTGGTAGGGCCTCAAGCCCGTCTGGATGGCGACCACCTTTGGTCTTAAGTATGCCGCCATAATAACCATGTGTTGTGTTCTGGCATTAGTGACCCAAGTTCCTGTACCCTTATGGGACAGCAGCGTGTTTGTGATGCCACTGGCGTTGGAAACACCCATAGGCGACGGTAACTGCTAAATTCTAAGCGGGCCGTCAGCCTGGCTGCTGTCCTACAGCATTTAAAAATAAAATTGGACTATCAGCGGACTTCCTTTGGATTAAATCCTATATCTTTAAACGAGCAATTCTTGTATAATATATTTATATATAATTGGAATCTCGGAATCGGCTCCAACAATTTTCATGAAATTTAGTATACGGGGGGTTCCGGGGGCGATAAATCGATCTAGCTAGGAATCATTTCTAGAAAATGTCATTTTATTTGCTTTTTTTTATTGGAAGAAAAATAACTAAAATGTGACTCTTCCTGACAGCGAATCTATCGGCGAATAATAATACTATTTTTTTTAAATTGCTTTAACGACACAACACTAAAGCTATTCCAGCAGAAGGCGTTG
Source organism: Malacosoma neustria (assembly GCA_963693495.1). Classification (NCBI taxonomy): domain Eukaryota; kingdom Metazoa; phylum Arthropoda; class Insecta; order Lepidoptera; family Lasiocampidae; genus Malacosoma; species Malacosoma neustria. Next base: position 4,061,088 of record OY856386.1, read on the forward strand.
TTAAGTAACAAGAAGTCAATGAGTGTTTGCTTTGAGGTTAGACTAAGAAAATCAATTGTTAATTTCCAAAAAACACAATTTATAAAAAAAAACCAAGCAAAGCTCGGCCATCCGGATATTTACATCTTATCAGTACAAGACATAATTTAATTCAGTCGTTATAGTCACATTCATGACTCATAAAATTATTTTACTTTCTATTATGTTTTTCGTTTTATTTCAAATATAATTGGTGAATATAACTGTTTTCTTAATTGCTGCAGGACAGCAGACAGGCTGACGGCCCACTTAGAATTCAGCAGGTACCGTCGCCTATGGGTGTTCGCTACGCCGGTGGCCTCACAAACTCGCTGCTGTCCCATAAGGGTACAGGAACTTGGGTGACTAATGCCGGAACACAACACAAAGTTACTATGGCGGCATACTTAAGACTAAAGGTGGTCGCAATCCAGACGGGCTTAGGGCCCTACCGCGTAGCTGGGGTGGGTTGTTTTGTCGCCTTTTACGGACAGCCCGACCCCGGCCGCAGAGGTTAGTATTCTTTCTCCGCCCCTGCACGAATAAGCGGCAGAGCTCTTGTTTTGGGTATGGAACAACTGATATTTTCTTTTGTACATAAATACATATTTAGGCTAGACTACTTTTACTAATTTAGATTAGACTACATTAGAATCCGGAAAAGGAACCTGTGAACTCCGTAGGCATCCCGACATACGAAAGTCGTTGAAGGACCGTCCCACAACAACTTTCCGCTGTCGTCATGATAGTCAAAACATGAGAAAAAATTTGAATATATTTTCCTACCTTTGTTATACAGTTTCAAATCTCGAACGGAATACCTGGTTTTCAAATTGTTTTTCGGCTGCGTGCCATTCAAGTAGCAGTTCAGTTAGACCCTAAAGGTTGCTAATACCCTAATAGTTGTCGATAAATATTAGGTGCAATACAAAAACAGAGTCCATTTAAAACTTAATGAATAATTAAAAACCAATCTAGCGCACGTGTCTCACAAGTGTTTAAAAATACACACACTCTAATATGTTTTAAATATTTTCTTATGCGCCCACATTTCATTTTAAATGATTGACAATTCCTTCATTACAAAATTATATATTCATGAAATTAGTTCAATAATTTAAAAATACACGACTAGGGCAACGCATTTGTCTTTAGGGTAACCGGATTGAATTAATTTTCATACGTGTACTCCCGGTCTAAAATAATAGGGCTACCTCGTTTCGATCTTAGGATATCTTGAAAGGCGTCAAATGGATTGATCCTTTTTTTTTGTTCCGGACGAGGAAAAATATCCTTAGACACTGGTTGCCGCCCGGGGCCGCAGTATGCGCGTATGGAACTAGCAGGCATGTCGAATACTCTAATAAAAACCTGTCTGAAATCTGAGGTACATAATAATAGTAATAAATAATAAATATTTAAAAAAATATTTTGTGACAATTCATAAAGCGCCATCTAGTACCAAACTAAGTAGCATAGCACTTGCGTTATGGCTACTAGACAACTGATATACTACTTATATACTCTTTTGTAAATAAATAGATATTATTAAATACCCAGACGCGAGACGGAAATCGAACCCGTAACCTCCGCAAGCGAACCGAAGTGCGTTATTCGTTACGCCACAAAGGTCGTCAAACAATGGACGTGGGTTTATCCAATCTGGGAGGAGGGATCCCTTATCTGGGAACTGTTGACACCACTGTGGTTGTTTCTTTACTCCACATAAGGGCCACTGGTGGGGGGGAGCATCGGGGTTATGCACAAAATTACTAACAAATAGTAAACCTCTAAATGAATTGTGTCCAACACACCAATAATTATTTCTAACTCAATTTTTTGTAAATGCATAGTACAACGAAATTTAATAAAGTATGTTAAGTGCTTGGCCAGACTGCACACGCGGGCGCGGGGCGGTCGTGGCGCGGCATACTTAAACATATTAAGAAACCTTATTTGAGTGTCCGTAGTGGGCACGCGCGCGGTTTCATATGTTTAAGTAGCCGCGCCGCGACCGCCCCGCGCCCGCGTGTGCAGTCTGGCCAAGCACTCAAAGCTTATTTTTGTATTTCAGATTACAAACTTAATTGATATATAAAATGTAAATTTATTTTAACGTGAAAAGACGTATAAAATTCAAACGTCTCTTTTCTTCTTACAGATTTATAATAATTCTTTCTTTTTCAAAACGTATAACGTCTTAGAGGTTTATAAATATTTTACATAATAGATTAGTATTATTAGTATTTTATAAGTCGTGTTTTGATAACAACGAACAAAATTAACAGCCTTATAGTTTTATAACTGGTCATTGAACTGGTTTAATTTATTATTAACATTCATTCCAACACTAGAAGAAGTTTTGTATCAAAACATTATTATTATAGAACAGTGACATCAGAAATGATAAAAAGAACTATTACATAAAACGCAGAAACTGAAATAAAATGCTTTGAAACGGAGTGATAAAATGATTTGAACAATGTTTAAATGGCATATAACAATATTTTGTGTGTCCGCGTGTTTGTTATCATGTGATAACGCTCGTTTAGGGAAAACATCGCTGCTGTCAGGCGAAGGCGTTCTGAACGCTATATCAGAGTTTATGCTGCACGCTACCGAATCAACTACAGATAAAACTGAAGTAGCTACAACTGATATGAATGAGTACATAGACTCATTCCCGGAGCTCGCTTTGGAAACTGACCAGATAATATATGTAAGTATTTTTTTTTCTATATAAGTTAACCCTCAATCCTACCATCAGTTTCAGACGATATCAATTGCTAATTTTCTTTTTATTGCTCTAGGACAACAGACAGGCTGACGGCCCACTTAGAATTTAGCAGTTATCGTCGCCTATGGGTGTTTGAAACGCTAGTGAAAACCTGCGTACCGATATCACCTGTATATTTAACCGGCAAAATCGCTTTGGACAAGCGGCGCCGTTATACTGGCAGTTTCCTGTAAGGAAACACCTATGTCGAGCAGTAGGACGTTAAAATTAAAACGAAATTAGTTTAGAGACGATTTTTTTGATCAAAACACATAACAGCCATCAAAATCGGTCTAAGAACTTGAAAGCATATTGACGTGTAAAGAAAGTGTGAAATGTACTCGTAATTATTTGCTACGAAAGCATATTAAATTCCTCGAAGACGCAATTCTGAGTATTCTCTACCAAGAATGGTCCTGCATTACAGACACAGGCAGTTTGAGCACAATGGATCCATCTTCATATATTTTGGTGGTGGCTCACAACAATCTTCCTCTTGGCAAGTTAGAGGCCTTGAAACTCGCGGCTTAAGGTAAGCAGGGATAGCACATAGGTGGATCTTCACAACACGTTGTTGTATATGAGGCTACTAACATTGGATATATTATATATTGCAAATTGCTCGCAGTCTTCAGGGTAAAATCACACCATTTTTATTTATGTAGATTTTACTTCTTTGTCGTTTGTAAAATTTATATTTTAATAAATAAATTTCCACTAGAATTTTGATAATTTTGACGCATGCTCTTATCGATATTATAAATAAAATGATAGAGTTTTGCAGTCGTGCGCGCATCACGGCAAACAACTGGATAGATGTTACTTAAATTTTCTAAGTTTTATTTCTTAGACACTAGGCCTTTTCTAAAAAAATATTGTGATACCTTCATTTAAAATATAGTTATTAAAGTTTTAAGAAACAACGATTTATATAAGCACTACGTTTTCAGTGATGTGTGTTTTCTTACCGCGGGGAAGTGGGCAAGCGGGCTAGCGTACAAAAACTTCTCATATTTTTTCGATTCACTTTTTTCTGTTATAAACCAGCCGAGCGGGCGGGAACGGCTAGTTTTAATCCAAATACATGTGAGGTACAAAGGGTTTTTTATTACCTCGATAATAAAACTACAATAGCAGCAAGAAACTTTAACAAAACATTATTTTCTTTTGTAAAATACTACACAAACGTTAATACAATCTTGATATATACGATCGTTTTGTTTTGACTGTTGACTATTTGTTTGGTTTAAAGCAGATTTTTTTATTGTTTTGGAACAGCAAACTGGCCCAAATAGTAAACAGTTAGCGTTGGCTATAAATGTTTGCGACGCCAGAGACACGCTGCCCTCCGCGTAGAACTGGAACCTTTGTTACTTATACGGAACACAACACGGTTATTATGGCGGCATACTTAGAGAACAGGGCAGTTGCCATCCAGGTGGGCTTGTAGTCCTACCATATAGATTGCTTTGTTTTGTCGCCTTTTACGACAGGCTACCTTCGACAGGAGTCATTATTCTTATTCCGCCGCAGCACGGAGAAAAACCTTTTCATTTTATATTTATTATTATCTATGAATAAATTATATACTTGTTATATAAATTAAAAAATCTAGTGAGCTGTATTGTAAATTTATCCGTGCAGGGGCGGAGAAAGAATAAAGACCTCTGCAGCCGGGGCCGGCCTGTCGTAAAAGGCGACAAAACAACCCACCCTAGCTGCGTGGTAGGGCCCCAAGGCCGTCTGGATGGCGACCACCTTTGGAATTAAGTATACCGCCATAATAAATAACCTTGTGTTGTGTTCCGGCATTAGTGACCCAAGTTCCTGTACTCTTTTGGGACAGCAGCGTGTTCGCGATGCCACTGGCGTCGCAAACATCCATAGGCGACGGTAATTGTTACATTCTAAGCGGGCTGTCAGCCTGTCTACTGTCCCACAGCAATAAAGAAATAGAAACCATTCTCGAGTCCATTTGAACACACTCAAAAAATCAAAATCCAGGTCCAGTCGTTTAAGAGGAGAAGAATGATATGTATAAAGATTATTTTCCCAAGATGTCTTAAAGAGGAACAAATATATTTCTCCTTTAGGAAAGACAATTTGGTTTTTATTTCATTACAATATGATAAACTTTTCTTTTGTAAATAAATAAAGGATCATGTGATACATAACCTTTCAAACTCGGGCCGAGGATCTAATGCGTGACCGCAGGCGTCCCGATGCGCGTTAAATACCACGTCAAAACAAGATACACAAACAAATGACCAGATATAACAATAACCAACAAAACACAAATCAATACCTGAATTAAATGTGCAAACAATATAGAATGTTTCGCTTATTCTTACACTAATATGTTTATCTTATCATTGGAATAGTATCGGTGTAACGTCAGTGCTTCGAGTGTGGAACTATTATCAACAGATTGGACACAAAATTGATAATCTAATGTAATCCACTCATTTGTCGAATTTATCACGCTTGTTACGTTGTTTAATCATCAAGTGTTGTTTTTTTATAAAAGTGATTAAATTGAAAGGGTATTTGACGGGTATTAAAATGTGATTATTTAATGGAAAATAAAAAACGTTCATCTAAAAGTTATTAATTATTTAATATAGATTCCAATGATTACTAAATAAATATTCCGAATCCAAGTGTGTTTTTTCAGTTAAAATAGTTTAAACCAAATTTAAATTATACAATTAAGTATAGTTTTATTAAATAAATTAATACTAGATATACGTATATAGGTACTCGTATACAATGTTGTATTTGAAGAATATTTAAATTTTAGTTTTATATCTTCTAATATTTCTGATAAAACGTTATCATTTGTATGCTATAATGTTTTGATATTTGAAAATAACATTATACTAAAATTCAGTTTAAGATGTATATACTAGAACTACATATAAAAGTCCTTTTTCATATTTTTCATGATAAATCCATCACCACAGTATATTAGTGATATAATCGTGTAAATGATATGAATGTACTACAATATGAACTAGTTCAAGTGAAAATGTTGATTAGGCACATAGTTATTTGTGTTGTTGTGACAATTGTTAAGTGTAATGTAAATGATAACGAGAGAGCGGATGAACGAACGGAGTTTCTGAGAAAGCATGAGCACCGGATGCCTGTAGGAAGACATCCTTACACAAATCCTTGGCATACAGATGTAAGTAACTATGAAGGTATCTAAGATATATAACTAAATAAGCAAGGTTAATGAATTTTAAAGGAATTTCATAATTAATTTTGTTTCTTTGGGTAACTTTGCTTGAAATGTCGTAAAGCAGCGTTTCTTAACCTCGGGTCGCGACCCGAATTCGGGTCGTGGGCGGTATTGGGATGGGTCGCGAAATTTTTTAAAATTACGTTATGAATGCCGTAATCAGTGACATCTCGAGTCCTGACTCGGAACGCACCATAGGTTAAGTACTATGCGGGTAGTGAAGCTGAAAAGGCTCTGCTACCATTTCCAACTACTTATTTGTGTGAAGCAGGATTTTCGTGCCTTGTTGTCTTAAAAATCAAGTACAGAAATAGATTGGATCCTCAGCATGATATGCGGTGTGCACTTTCCATAAACTTAACTCCACGTATAAATCTTCTTTGCTCAAAAATACAACTTCAGGGTAGTCACTAATATTGCCGATGTATATTTGTTTCACTTTATTTGAATAAAGAAAAAATTAATAATGTATATTTTTTGATATTTCATAATGACATCAATTTTAACAAACCACGGGCTTTTAGTCAATCCTATTTTTTATTATCACTGGAAGAAAAATAAAACATTAGGGTCACGAGCATCAAATATATTTAATCTTTGGGTCGTTAGTCAAAAAGGTTAAGAACCGCTGTCGTAAAGCAATTATCAATAGTTAATCTTGCAATGCCTCCACCTAAGACTGTGTGGTGATTAGAATATTAGTCAGTATCCAGCAAAAAGCAGTGACGCAAGGTTAGAACATAGAGGCCGTCATAACTAGAAAGCTTCTAAATTGCAGCATGTCGCAGCGGTTTTATTACTTTATTTTTTAGTAAAAACAACGCATAACAGCGGCGAGTCGTTGCATAGATCTCGCGCTCTTCTTATTCCGATATAATCTAAAATGATTATTTTATGTCTATTTATAACCAGAGTGTGGAAGGTTGTATTCTCGGTCATTTCATTGAAAATGCCTTGCTTTCTCTCTCTCGCCCATTCCAAATAAAATGTTTCTTGTAAAATTTCGGCCTTTATTACACGCTGATTCCAACTTCAGAATGCAATATGCCTGTAATCCCACGCATTACTTTTCATAAAATAATTAAATCAAATACATGTACAAACAGTTATTTATAATGTTTAACGTAACTCCATTTTATATTTTATCGGGTTAAATTTTAGTTTGCAGTTTCAGGATTTCGGTATTTTTTATTTTTTGTTTGAAAGTATTTAATCCTAAGGTTCAATTTCCAGTAGGATGAATACGAAAGGGATCTCTCATGTATTTTCTCTTTAGTGTTATGTGCGTAAATGGTTGGGTGTTCTGGTATACCGCCAGTTTTTCTATTGGTTTTATTTTATTATATATGGTCACGGGTTCAATTCACGTCTCGCGTTTGGGTGTTTATGTATAATATATAGTATATTAGTCATATAGTACCCATAACACAAGCGTTATACTACATACTTTAGAACTAGATGGCGCTGTATGAATTATCCAAATATATTTATGTATTGTGTTAGTTTGTGATTATACGATGTAACGTGATTGCGTGTATATACACTGACGGACTCATAAACTGCATCAAAGTAATAGACGACTTTGAAATAAATATTTTAACCAAGTGTGCAAACTTTCTATACAGATTTAAATTGAAACCTCTAGATTGGTTCGTGAACTTTAAAACAGCGTAGGGTCATATCCTTAAGTTCATGTTTGTGTACTGGAAAGGACCTTAAGACTTTTTTGAAGAAAAAACAGAAATTTAAGGAAAATTGGTTTTAACAATAGACACAAACTTTATGCAAAGATTTATTTATGTTTTAATAAGGTGTATTACCTCCACATGTCCTTATTACGGATTCTAATCGGTTCCGCATAGATTTTATTAGGGTTATTAAAAGATCTTGCGGAATATTGTCCCATTCTTCTGAAAGTGCTGTTCTTAGTGCTGCCAATGTCGTGGGCAAAGGGTTTCTCGCATATACAACTCGTTTTAAATTGTCCCAAACATGCTCAACGGGTTTAAGATCCGGGTTGCGTGCTGGCTAATTCATTGTACGTATCCCAACCTCTTCGCAATATTGTCGAACTTGTGTAGCAGCGTGCGGCCGGGCATTATCCTGCATTAAAATAAAATTTTCGCCTATGAATCCCATGTAAGACACCACGTGATCTTCTAAGATCTCTGTTATGTAGCGATGTGCAGTCAAACCCCCTCTATTACCGTTTTGACGGACCATGTCTATGAACACAAGTTTTGTTCGCCCGTTCATCGATATACCACCCCAGACCATACACGAACCGCCCCCAAAAGGAACACGCTCCTCAATGCAACTTTGAGCATATCGCTACCCACGTCGACGATAGACTCTTCTGCGACCATCTGCACCATATAAACATGTCCTACACTCGTCCGTGAACTATACGGAGGCCCATTGCTCTTCTGTCCAATTCAGGTGATCACGCGCAAATCTTAAGCGAGCTTGTCTGTGAGCTACAGACAACTTTGTACCATTTGCTGGTCTAAAAGGGGTGATATCCGCTTCCTTTAACCTTCTTCTTATTGTTCGTGCACTCACGTTTACTCCACGCACTTCATTAAGCTCTGTTTTGATGTTAACTGACGTGAGGAAACGATTTCGCAGGGAAGTTGTAACAATAAATCGGTCATCACGACCGGTGGTTGCTCGAGTCCTGCCTGTACCACGTCTCCTTCTGTAAGAACCTGTCTCCACAAACCTTCTGTATATTCTAGAAACCGTAGACTGGTTTAAATTTAAATTTCTACCAATCATTCGTTGATCCAAGCTCTCCCGCACCAATGCTACAATTTGAGCCGCTTGTTCGCACGTAGTATCCATATTATGGTTCAAAAGCTCTCGATGAGTTAAAAAACTAACCCAACAATTCTGTAGGTAACAATAATTCAATTGACAAAAGAATAAAAAATCAATGAGAATCAATTTAAAACTTTGCTATAAATAACACGCAAATCTGATACTACGAGTAAATTTTCTTTTCCCGGCTATATTCATTTGTTTTACTGCAGTTCTATTTTTAAATTTTCCTTTTTTTTTGAGATTAAGAGCCGGTCTCTCCTTATTTATATAATTTAGTCTAAAAAGTTTGTATACTTATTAAAAAAAATCATTTCAAAGTAATCCTGAACTTTGATGCAGTTTATGAGTCCGTCAGTTTATTTTTATTATTACCTAAATATGCAATACTTTAAAGTTTTTAGGAGTTTGAAGAATGAAAATTATAAATAAATCAGCAACACTCTTGACTGTAATATTTACCTTCTTTTCTTCTTCTTCAACGCTTCAAACTACAGCTACAAATGTAGTCTTCAAAGAGTGAGTTTTTGTATCGTCGAAACAAACAAACTGTTATATTATTATAAACAATATCAGCCTAGACAATACTAAATTTTGTTTATCTTATCGATGTCTGGTACACGATAAATAGTAGTAGTCTGCTCAAAGAGTAATGTGATGAAATGTTTTTAGAGGTTAAATGTGTGGTTCGTGTGCAAAGTGCAATTTTTCTACCAGTTGTTGAAATTAGCTCAGTATCGATTTAGTCATAGATAAAATAGACTTGTTGTAATATACTTATCGATAATAGGTACACTTAGAGAACAATATAGAGGTGCTCGATTCGAATCACACGGTGACACGGAACAGTTTTCTCGCCTAATCTGTATATTATAACACAAATACAATGTACTAACCATTAAATAAACACTGTGATGTAACTTGCATTCCAAAATCAGTCTTGACGCCGTAGCGAGTGTACCGTATCGTTTTCTTTATAGGAGAAGTCCACCCATAGGAGGTCCATCTAGCAAGGTAGAGTGATCGTTGACCACTAAGATCTGTAGAACCTTTATGCCTAAGTTAACCCATTATTAGTACTGTATCGGAACTTCAGCAGACGTGTTTCAGACGGATTTACCTACCGACTTACCATGACCGCTATTCTCAGCTGTTTATTGCAGGTCAGCGTTGACCGTGAGGGCTAACCTACGGTTGCCCATGCTTTATGTGAGGGGTCATATCAACTTAAGTCATTGCTTCATAATACTTCGTAGCCTAAGTCACGAGACGATGAAGTTTTTACGATTTATTTCGAGGTTAATATATTAAAGTATTTGTATGGTTTGCAAATAGTTTCTTGGTAAAACTCCCTGCAATATGGGCTCTGACTTAGTGAAAACTGTAGATCACACAGAATACTAAAAAATCTAAAAGTTTTGTGTATGTAATGAAGTAAAGTGGGTTCCCAAGAGAGAACCGACAGAGTACCCTTCACGGGTAAAGCGAATTACATGTATCGGTGATACCTTATTGCGACGGTGCCTTACAGTGTGCGTTTAAATGAAATGGAATGCATTTAACCAGAATTTTTTGAAGTGAAAACTACTTTAACGGCGTTGTGCACTTTTTACACGTAAGACGGAGTTTTGCTCCAGTAATACTAACCTTATTAATAATGAATTAAGGTTTATTTTATAATGTATCTTTTAAATGATTTTATTGCATTACTTATACATATTTATTCGAATTGCGACTTTGTTACAATGAAATACAGTTGAGTTTTTGAAGTGAAAACTTCTTTAGGCGCGTTGAGCACTTTTTGGGTGAACAATTTTTGGTTTGTAAAGAAGTGTTAATGACCAATTTAAACAATTTTTTATAAACCGAAAATAATAATCTAATAGCTCGACGAGAGCAAGCAAGATAATTAGTTCTTAGTTTTGACTTCTATCGGCAGTCCCCAAAAACTGCCCCGCATGTTTTTTTTTAATATCATTAAGTCCAAGAGCAAAACTAAACGAAGTCTGTAAACTAAGAACGCATACATTATGTCTCCTTTAATTGCTTCCAATGCTTCTAGTTGGTAGATACCTGATAGCTCAGTGGTATTACTCCCGCCCCGTGTTCGTACTCCACGATATCGGGCACAGCTTTAAAGTATTCGCACATTACACCGACTCAACGCCGACTCAACTCTAACTCAACTCACAGTATGGCATTGAAATGTAAGCTCTATGTTATGTTAATTAAGAGTGAATTTACCTATACTTAGTACTTAGGTAAACGAATACGACTTTAACTTACAAGTTGACAAATTCACTCTTAATTAACATAACATAGAGCTTACATTTTAATGTCATACTCTGAGTTGAGTTGGAGTTGAGTCGGCGTTGAGTCGGTGTAATGTGCATACCAAGATCACTGGTATATGTAACCCTCCTATCCATCTTGGACATGCGTGGTGGGTATACCACCGTTTCCTCTAAGAGCCCAGCAGTAGGACGTTGTGATCTGTTATTTATGGCTTAATCCCAGGTAAAGGATAAAATGGATGATGGACGGTTGTTAATTTCTGGTCTATTTTTTATTGCTATAGGACAGCAGACAGGCGGACGGCACACTTAGAATTTAGCAGTTACGGTCACCTATTTGCCCTATAAGGGTACAAGAACTTGGGTCACGAATTCCGGAACACAACACAAAGTTATTATAGCGGCATACTTAAGACCAAAGGGGGTCACCATCCAGACGGGCTTGGGGCCCTACCACGTAGCTAGGGTGGGTTGTTTTGTCACGACTTTTACGACAGGCCGACCCCGGCTGCAGAGGTCAGTATGTTTTCTCCGCCCCTGCACGGATAATTTCTGGCCGAGAATATATAGTAAAGCGTTTCCAGTTGTACCTTAAATTTAGCATATTCGATCACTGTCCCTTTTAGGTTATCTATTGTCAAACCTAACCAAACGCACTAAAACCCAATGTAAAAAACCGACAATTTATCTTATTCTTTATTTATTTCAAATCTTTGCGTACATCGTTACCAAATCTTGTTTATAGGAATTTGACAAGATTTGTTGCTTATAAAATTTATTCTCACCGTAAATATAACATTGAAACGTGGTTACGCATCGCACCCACGTTTTTCGATTTTAAGTCATGTGTAGGTAAATAATCAGACATGCAGTCAAAACAATTTGAGCATTTTAAGCCGTAATAATGTTACTAATATATGTAATCAGGAGTCTTCTTTCTGGCCTTATCCACACAGTATATTAGGTTAACACAATATACCCTCTCTTTCTTCTTTCCTCTTTTTTCTTCGCCTTATCTTTTACAATTCATCAACATTTTTTTTAATATACTATTTCGTCTGTATCTATTCGCTTTAATTTCTAGGCTTTCTTGTCACATGTCATTCTTCCGATCTCATTAGTTTGTCTATTACTGGCGTTAGTTTTAAACTTCCCAAAATTCAGTCCCAATTTTATCCGTTTTTCTAACTCCACACTTGATCGCAGCATTTACATCTCCACAACACATAACATCATTCTTCTCCTTTGCGACTCATTATTCCAATCCATACAATACATGTGTCATTACAGATTTATAAATTTTACCTTTGTCGAAGCGGTACCATTTATCATATTTCTAATATTTTTTTTAAATCTTTACAAACATAAGGCCGTTAAATAAAAATATCCGGATGACCGAGCTTTGCTCGGTATTTTTTTTTATAAATTGTGTTTTTTGGAAATTAACAATTGATTTTCTTAGTCTAACCTCACAGCAAACACTCATTGACTTCTTGTTACTTAACAACGCCATCTGCTGGAATAGCTTTAGTGTTGTGTCGTTAAAGCAATTTAAAAAAAATAGTATTATTATTCGCCGATAGATGTCAGGAAGAGTCACATTTTTGTTATTTTTCTTCCAATAAAAAAAGCGAATAAAATGACATTTTCTAGAAATGATTCCTAGCTAGATCGATTTATCGCCCCTAAAACCCCCCGTATACTAAATTTCATGAAAATTGTTGGAGCCGATTCCGAGATTCCAATTAATATATATATATATATATATATATATATATATATATATATATATATATATATATATATATATATATATATACCTAGTCAGGTCATAAGTATTGTCACACAGTAAAAACTTTTCTTTTAGAATGCTGGCCACAAAAAAGTTTATTGAATTCGAATGTCGAATTGTTCATGAAAATAAAAATGTATACTTTTAGAATTTTACTCATTTTTAAATATGGAGTGGACGCTTAAAGAAGACCGTGTTGCAGTTATTGCGTTGCATCGTTGCGGTTACGCGCCAATTCAAATTTTTAACATACTGAAAAATTTGAATATAACCAAAAGATTCGTTTATCGTACCATCAAACGATACAATGAAGACTCTAGTGTAGATGACAGGTCAAGAAGTGATCGCCCTCGGTCTGTTAGGACTCCAGCAGTGATAAAAGCTGTGAAGGCACGAATTCAAAGAAATCCCAAACGTAAGCAGAAACTGTTGGCCCTTCAGATGGGGTTAAGCAGAACCAGGGTGAAAAGGGTGTTAAATGAAGACTTAGGGCTTCGGGCATATCGAAGAAAAACAGGACATCGTTTGAATGCTCGTCTAATGGACCTGAGACTGAAGAGATGCCGCGCTTTGTTGAAGCGGTACGCGGGAAAAAAATATCGGGAAATTCTTTTTTCGGATGAAAAAATTTTTACCGTAGAAGAGAGCTACAACAAACAAAATGATAAGGTGTACGCACACAGTAGTGAAGAAGCGAGCAACCGTATTCCGCGGGTCCAACGAGGTCATTTTCCATCCTCGCTCATGGTATGGTTGGGAGTTTCTTATTGGGGCTTAACAGAGGTACATTTTTGTGAGAAAGGTGTAAAAACGAATGCTGTTGTGTATCAAAATACAGTCCTGACGAACCTTGTGGAACCTGTTTCTCATACCATGTTCAATAACAGGTACTGGGTATTCCAACAAGATTCGGCGCCAGCTCATAGAGCGAAGAGCACACAAGACTGGCTGGCGGCGCGTGAAATCGACTTCATCCGGCACGAAGACTGGCCCTCCTCCAGTCCAGATTTGAATCCGTTAGATTACAAGATATGGCAACACTTGGAGGAAAAGGCGTGCTCAAAGCCTCATCCCAATTTGGAGTCACTCAAGACATCCTTGATTAAGGCAGCCGCCGATATTGACATGGACCTCGTTCGTGCTGCGATAGACAACTGGCCGCGCAGATTGAAGGCTTGTATTCAAAATCACGGAAGTCATTTTGAATAAACTTTAATGTCATAAGAATCTATGTTTTGTTAAGTTCATTTTGGTATATGAATGGTTACATAATTAATAAACTTGTTACAATTATTTTACATTAAACATGTGACAGAATTTATGACCTGACTAGGTATATACATATATATATATATATATATATATATATATATATATATATATATATATATATATATATATATATATATATATATATATATATATATATATATATATATATATATATATATATATATATACATACATATATACAAGAATTGCTCGATTATGCATTAGACATTCAAAACCATTTTTTTTTTGTAGAACAGCAGACAGTCTTACGGCCCGCTTAGAATTTAGCAGTTACCGTCGCCTATGGGTGTTTGCAACGCCAGTGGCATCGCAAACACGCTGCTGTCGCATAAGGGTACAGGAACTTGGATCACTAAGACCAAAGGTGGTCGCCATCCAGACGGGCTTGGGACCCTACCACATAGCTAGGCTGGGTTGTTTTGTCGCCTTTTACGACAGACCTACCCCGGCCGCAGAGGTTAGTATTCTTTCTCCGCCTCTCACGGATAATGAATTAATATTTATTAACACGGAAATGTTAATATTACTAAACAGTATCTTAATGAAACAGAAACCTTGAAACAAAAACCCCAGTAATAGGTTATAAGAAATCCATCAACACCTAACAATATTCTCATTCCTCTAAATATGAAATCCTCGTCGATCAATCAGTTTATTTAAATTTGCCAAATAATTTATAGATAACGATGAGCACTTTGCTTTACATAATATTTCACAGGTACACCTCCAAAACCCACCCATTTCACAACATCTGTTTAATGTAACATAAATATTAGATACCTCTGTAATGTGATGAATTTGTTTTTCATAAAATACTAGTGTATTAAACGTGCGTAGTGTATTAGTTATTTTTTCACTTCAAATATTAATTAAAATATGTTTATAGAATTTTACTATCGAGTCTTAGGTGGGCTACTAAGTATTATTACAAGGTTAAAGGCTTCATGCCGTGGGTTCTGGAAGCTCGGCTCTTGGCGTCGCTGTATCGGTGGCGCCAGGAGGCCGTCGTCCGGGGTTCTTGCCCCACGCCTCGTGAAATCGAGGTTAAGCGGGTGGAGCTCCGGGAAAACCTCACGGCAGTATGGAAGGAAAGACTTGTGGAACCCAGTGCGGGCCAAAACACTATCGCAGCGGTGATGCCCGCCTTGCAAAACTGGATTGACAGGCGTCATGGCACTCTGTCGTTTCAGATTCCAGTAACCCTACGGCGTCGCAACATCCATAGGCGACGGTAACTGCTTACTATCAAGTAGACCGTAAGCCTGTGTGCTGAGTTCTAATATTAAATACTGTCACACAATGCATCTAATGATATTTTTGCCTTACTACAAAAAACAGGTGGAGTATTTGAAAGATATTACTAATTTTAATACGAATAACATATTAATATTGAATATTTTTGTCACCAGGACAATGACTCCGAAACTCCATTTTATCCGGTACATCACGCAGGTCTCCCGCAAGGACTGGCGGTAGTTCCGCTACCTATGAAAGATTCCGACCACGAGCTGATGTTCAACGTTACGTGGCAGCCTACGTATGGTAAGAAATAATAAGAATATTTTATAACATAGTTTTTTTCTTCTTCCAGCTTATCTTGTATCTGAAGCTTTCTCATTTCCGGTTGTGCTTGGAGCTGTTGAGTATATCGAAGGGCAAAACTCATGTTCGCCTTTTTGCCTCGCATTTATTGCATGGAACACTATATCAAATTACTACTATAACCAGTTCGAAAGTAAAAACCAAGTTTGAAAGTAAAAACACTAAAAAGAAGAAGAATACAAAGGACTTGCGGCTTTAGCCAAGATAGCTCTCTACTTTCTACCACTCGCTATCGAATATCAATTTTCAGAACAATAATTATTTTAAAAATAGAACGACCGCCATAATGGAGTTAGTGTTGTAGAAGCCAAATTCAAACAAATTTTGAACTAAAGGTTGACTCCAGAAATTTATTCTAGCACTAGTTTTCAAGTTTATGTAAATATAGTTTTCATTGATACAGAGAAGACTAAACAAGTTTCGGTGTTTAAAAACAAAATTGTATACAAAATCTGAAGTGGTTTATGTTTTACGTAACCGATAAAAATTGAGCTGTTTAAAAATAGAGCACAATCAAAATGAATGATTGATTTATGTAGTCCGATTTATTTTTGGAGTGGTTTAACGTAACTGGCGCGTCATTGATCCATTCCAATAGAAGAGGTTTGTTGATAGAACATAATTAATCTTCTACAGCTTTCATTAAATAGTGTAATGACATTTATTTTATCCCGCGATGGAAATATAAAAACGCCATATTGCTTTTGTAATTTTAATTATGTAGGTAGTTTGAAATTATTAAGAAAATGGTATAATAAGATTAAGTAACATAATTATTTAATTTGCGTCGGTCTAAATTTTCAAAGGTAGGTAATAAAATTAGACAACTAACATAATGAGTTACGTACTTATGATCTATATTTCATAAGTTTGTTGATATCGATTAAAATGTCAAGGCACGTTTTTCTGTTGCGTAAGACGACTAATGACATAAAGTAGCGGGCGTCATTTGTGGCTCCACAATACTGGCCAACTTGAAAGGACAAGTTTATAAAACTATAATTATGCCTGTTTTTATATGCTTGTAATATTGCGTGGGCGATACGACAGCGACACTATCAGAGACTGGGTTTTATGGAGATGAATATATTGTAGTACATGTTAGTAATTCTTGCATTTGCTTGTTAGTAATTCTTGCACTTGTACTCTGTGGATGCACGCAGCGTCGGACTGGCCATATAGTCGAGGTGGCATTTGCCAGCCGGACCCCAGCCTGCGCGGGCCCCCCACGGGCCTGGCTTGCGGGGCTTGAAGCAACCGTAGGATAAGAGGCCTCCGCAGGCTAGGTCCCAGCTCTTGCGACCTAAATGTAAAACTAGATCAGATAGTCCGTTCATACAATTAGAGGGAAATGAAATAGAAAAATTCGATAAATGGTTGAACCTGAGCAAGCCACCCCCGGAAACTAGTTTTGAATTTTTTTCTGAACAGCTTTTGATTGAATCAACTTATTTAGACGTGTATCATTATAGCGCAATGCAATTACGTTTTACATTGTTTCATAGGTATTAAAAAAAACGAAATTTAATTTTTGGATGTACTTAAAAACTCGATAGATTCGGTACTGCAACATTTATAAATAAAAATTAACGAACGTAACGAAAGGAACGCATTACACAAGTAAAGAATCTTGTGGTTGGGGAATCCCCGACGCACGCTTCTGGCTCCTGGTATCGTATTCCATTGTTTTGTCGGTTTGTATTGCCGTTATCGCCGATACTCTAGTTAGTGCAAATTCGTAATAATATTACGTATTTTTTTTTTAATTAATTGATGGTTTTTGATGTGTAACGCATGTAGTTTGTTTTAACTCTCCTTAAATTATGTTAAACACTTGATACGAAAAAAAACTGAATTGTCTATTACAATGGAAAAGGTAAGTTGCATATTATTTTAATTGTCATAATCTAGTCTCGGGCCCCAGGCTTGTTGTCAGCCACCCAGGACCTTCCGGCCCAGTCCGAACCTGGATGCACGAGGTAGATAGATAGATAGATAGATAACACTTTATTGTAAACCAATTATATAAACACAATGAAACTTATTTACACAATCAATATGTACTTGAGGTATATATTCTAAAATTACTTCAAAAAGTATTTAGACCTCGGCTTGATAGACCACGCGGCTTTCAAACGCCAGAAAAGTCATGAAAAATGAACCAAGAGTTTTGTTGTTTTACACTATAGTGCACTAGCTAGCAGTTTAGGTCTGGACCCCGGAGGTTTTTAGGGTCTCACAACATATAGTTATCTCGTTAAAAATAAGTAATTTAAATGGATTTATTTAGATATTTTACTGATGGAGTCTCTTGTAAACTTGTGTATCGTAGTGAGAATTCAGCCAGTTTAAGATTCTGAACATGTCTGAGATAAATGAGGTGTTTAAAATAGAGTACAGTGTGATTGATTATTTTTACTCGAATTATATTTAGGATCGCAATACGTCATGTGGACGTCACTAATCGCTGTAAACATATTGAGAGCTTGATTAATTATTGTATTTGTCTATATGTATGACCTATATGCGTTCTAAAATCATTTATTAGATTGTGATGAAATTCTGGTAGGTGTTCTGGCCTCCTCCTAGAGGGCAAAAATAGTATGCTTGTTATGCTTGTCCAAGACGGATAGAGTTTATACATATCGGTGATTTTTGTATACAAGTTCTACGTTTTTTTTTTGTTGCTGAGTCAGCAGACAGGCTGATTGCCCAGTATAGTAAACAGTTACCGCCAACAGTACAGTTTGCTAACACGCTGCCGTTCGCGTAGGGAAACTGAAACCTGGATCACTTTTGCTGGCATATTTAAATACCAGGAGTGGTTGCCGTCCAGACGAGCTTGGAGCTCTACCACCTAGCTAGGGTTGTTTTTTCGTCTTTTAAGACCGTCCCCGGCTTCTAATGTGCACATCGGATATGAAAACTGTCTAAGCGGTATCATGGAAATAGAACCCGGTTCGTCTCAGAATGTGATATTATCTGGATAACACGTATCTATGAACCTAAGTTATTTTGTATTGTAATGCTACACCAAAAGGCAAAGTCATCAATTCTGCTACAAAGAGTCTCCAGCGTCTATTATTCTTTCGGGATAGGAGTAAAATGTATCGTAATAGTATACTAATGATCGCCCACGGGTCGAAATTCGATCATAATTAATTTAATTTTTAGATTTCAACTTTATTAGGGTTCTTTTGTCAAATGCTATACCTCTATAATCCAAGGTTTCATCACAGCTACTCAGTTAATTTACCATTTTATGTATCAGTTTGAACAGCGCTACTGTAAAACTTCAAAATGTTTTGCATCGCAAAACTTGCTTTGTAAATTAGTTTCGTAACCTTCGCATTTTATTAACACTTCTCACAAATAGGCAAAAATAAATCAATTCCGATACACGATTTTCTTTATGCTTGAGCAAGATCTATTTCACAAATTATAAATAACTATACAAATAAAAAAAATCCAAAGTTTCATTCCTTGTTAATGTCAATTTTGACATTCAATAAGTTCAAAGAGAATATAATAGACAATTATTAATATTAAATTATTAAATATAATTATTAATGATTGTATAATATTACTATTAATATTATTATTAATTTTTAATTATTTACTAATGTATATTATGAGTTTAAATATTATATATTATTATAAAATTAACCATAATGGTTTTTATCAGGCCATAAACTCTTATAAAAAAACAAAAGCGTAAGAAAGGTATGTGTGTGTAAGTCGTGTATCGTTCGAGCAGTAGTGTGTGTAATGTTTATTTAATTAATTTAACATATTTGTAATGGATTTTAAAGGTTTAATTTCATACTCCGCGCAATTTTCGTAAAAAATGGTAGTTTTCGTTTCACGTATTAATAATGTATATATAACATTAGAGTTACGTGTACTCGGACGTACTTCAACGCTGCTAAGAAGGTATAAAACTTTCTTCTACAAATATTTCGTCTATATTTGCCCCACCTTCACATGGGCCGGCTGTCTATTCTTTAGGTACTCGTACAAAACAAGTCTGCTAAACGTAGAATGTACTCGTAATTATATGCATACTATAAATTGATCTTGTAGCGGGAAATCTTTAAACATACTTACGTACTTTATTCAAAAAACAACACAACTACATTCCACAGATGTCTATTACAAAATTGTTTACACTTAAGTTCCCCCGCGAGTTTCGAATGAATATTATTGATCATATTATCCTTGGCTAAAGATCTGAAATCTGAAAACAATGTGGAGCGCTCTCTGTCAATGTCAACGTCAATTTTATACCAAAACATCGAAAGTTTTGTCTTTTAATACAAAGCGCCTAAACGATCCATCATGATGTGAATGAAGCGTGTTATTGCTGTACTGTCGTAATTCTAGCAGATTTCATTAACGTTATGTGTTGAGTTAGCGAATTCAATATAACTCATTGAAGTAAAATGTTAAAATAATTTTTACGCTTAGAGATGGCGTCGCGATACGAAGTTTGCTGTAAACAGTTTATAAAATAAAAATCCCATTTTAAAAGTTAAAAAAATCATGGTGTTCGACCTAAAGATAGACACTTGTAAATACAAAGATAAACATCTTGTAGAGTATGTAAAATTTGGAGTTATGTGGGATAGTATGATTTCTGTACGACTGAATCGTAGAAACACAAATTAAATTTACTTGTTGTCTATTTAACAAACAATAGATCTGAGTCTTGGCGCCGATTAATTACTGTATATACGACTTGAAGCTTTACCATCTATACTCCGGACGCCGAGCGGGAAGAATTTCGGCCATTGACCTGTTATTATCTGTCTCTGCCAATCCCGTGTAAATATAATGCCGCTTTGCTCGCACAGAGCAATGACCGACGGTGGTTGTTATAACGCCTTTTACGACACGCCGACTATGCGCAGGGGTAAGTGTTCTTATACAGCCCCTCCACGGAGGAAATTTTAGTCAAAACTTGTTTTCTTTGACTTAGTTGTAATCCAATTACTAGGCACAGTAAGCCTCTTTCTTCATTCATTCTATTCTAATCTGTTTTTTCTTCTTAGAAGATTTTTGAAGTGAGAACTTTTCTAGCGGCATTGTGCACTTTTTTGTGATGGGTAAAAAATATTAAACTCGCGTCAGATCACGTGCCCTGATCGTAAGAATTCGTAAGACGTAAGACGGAGTTTTGCTCCAGTAATATCAATCTTATTAATAATGACTTAAGGTTTATTTTATAATATAACTTTTAAAAGATTGCATTGCATTCTTCTTCTTAATCGTTTCACTCTTTACAGAGCGGTCGTGATCAACTGGTAGTACTATTAGAGGCAGATATTGTTTGCTGTATGATTTTGCATTGCATTGCATTACTTATACATATCTATTCGAATTGCGACTTTATTACAATGAAACACGTTGAGTTTTTTTAAAGTGAATACTTCTTTAGGCGCGTTGAGCACTTTTTGGGTGAATAATTTTTGGTTTGTAAAGAAGTGTTAGTGACCAATTTAAACTTTAATCCTTGATCATAAACACTTCTTTATAAACGGAAAAGAATAATCTTATAGCTTGACGATACAATTCACAAGTTACTTAGTTTTCACTTCTATCGGCAGTCCCCATAGACTGTCCCGCATGTTTTTTTTCCTATTTGTTTCTTCTACGCAACTTCAAGCATCGTTGCACTTTCTTGTCATTTCATTTTCAAATATCTATTTGAAATCGAGATTAAGCTAAATTATATTTTTCATAAAACCTATTGATTTATTGATTGATATATATTATATTATCTGACCAGACAAAAAACATCTGGATAAAGGCCTTGATCTATGATTGATAATTTAAAAGAAGCATTATACCTATAAATAATGTGGCCCGTGTTTGTCATGTTACTGAAATATACCCAAAAACCAGGGTAAAGTAGCAACGAAGAGTTTAATATGAAACAGTTGGTCAAAGCAATAAAATAACACCGCACCGCAAATTGCTTCTCATAACTTATAAAAAAGTTTATGACTTTCAACTTTGCTATAGACAGAAACAAGAAATGTGTGTTAGAAATATGGAAAATTAGATAAACGTGTATACGCCGAATATTGTAAGAGCAAAAGTTTCATATAATTTGCCGAGTTGGAAATATTCGGTTTTCGCCTTTATTTCATATTATCCTCATTACTTATTTATGTTACATTATCTGATTCAAATATATTATTGGAGTTCCTTGTTTCAATAACATATAAATCCGACGTAATAATCTACAGCGATGGTACACAAAAGCTTCGTAAGTTTTTTCCGTGCAGGGGCGGAGTACTGACCCCAGCCGTGATCCGTCAGGCCGTGATCGACCTGTCATAAAAGGCAAGTAGAAACCCAAGCTGGTAGGGTTTCAAACCCGTCTGGATGGCAACCACCCCTGGTTTTTAAATATGCCATAATAACCTTGTGTTGTGTTCTGACATTAGTGACCCAGGTTCCAGTACCACTACGAGGACAGTACCGTGTTAGCAATGCCCCTGACGATGCAAACGATGCTGTCCTACAGCAATAAAAAAGAAGTTACCTTTTTTTTGGTCTCGGGAAAAACCCTCTCTTGACGGGTTCCCCCGGCCCGGAGGGACCGAGGGATATTTGGGGCTCCGGGAAAGATGTTCGGCCATCCGACTACCCACTGAAAACCCCGCTGGTCTCCTATCGCCTACGCCCACGGATATATGGCAAGCCGATCTCGTGGCCCGGGCCGGCGCCGGCCCGCCCTTTGTCTTGAGGCGGGCCCCTTCTAAAGTGTTGGCGCCAGGGGGTCAGTGTTTCGTCCCCCCGGCGCTCTCCTAACAACTCTAGGAGTTGAGGGGGGCCGCGGAACAGCACGCAGCCCTCACCCTCGCGGTAATAGTGCGGGCGGCGGGTCCTCCCCCGAGGGGCCGCCCGCGGCCGCTTTTTACGGCGGCCGGAGGTCGTTACTGGCCCTCCGGCGCCGCCGGCGTGGCCTGCGTTGGCGGGAGGGGAGTGTGGTGGTTGACTCCCGCTCCCGCTCCGCCGCCTCCTTTGCGGACATGACTGCCTCGCAGAAGGAGGCGACGGCCGTCCATCCAGGATCGCCCCCGACCATGGACAGAACCAGGGCCGGGAGCGACAGGTCCGCGCCGATTTGGGCGACGAGGGCGCGGCGCTCCTCACGCCACGCAGGGCACACGGCGACAGTGTGGTCCACCGTGTCCTCCTCGTCGCCCGCGCCACAGTGGTGGCACCCTGACGTCATCTCCTGCCCTATGCGACACAGGTACCTCCTGAAGCAATCTTGCCCCGAGAGGACCTGTGTCAGGCGGAAGGTCAGGGCGTCATGGCGCCTTTCCAGCCATTCGGCCAGGACGGGCCTCACCACTTCGATAGTGGCGAGGACCGCGCTGGGGCGCGTGAGGCGCCCCAACAATTACCATACAACGAAGTTGTCGTTTGTAGGTAGTAGGTGAAGTTACCTACACCAACAATTACCACACAAACGACAACTTCGTTGTGATGCAATAAATTTGTACTCACTATCTTCTTTTTTAGTTCGAAACATCGAATTATTAATATATGCTATCTATATTGCGTAAAGATATTTTAATATCTTGTTCCCTCTACACATTTTTGTATGTTCGACAAATTTCACGCGCCCACACACACACGTACTCACACAAGCACATACACTTAGGACTCTTAGGAACTTTAAACGTAGGAACTTTAAAAAGGCCTCTTACAACCGTTTCATATTTTTTTCATGCTAATGTACTCTGAGGACGAGTTATACTATTGATTACAGAGCGAAATTTCTGCGTCAGTGCTTTTATGTGACAATTTATTTTTTTAAGCAAAGAAGCTCAAGAAGGTAAAGGAGATTGATGTGGTGTTATTTTATTTTTACTATAGCCAGTCGCTCGTAAAACTATCTGACAAACTCCGAAAGAAAGAATGCCTTTTTAGCTGCAAACTCTGATAATAGCAGTATGAGCAATTTATTAGCTTTTTTCAATTCTCCAAATAAGTAAGTTTCTATTGATATAAATGTACTTATCTCCATTTCCGTACTTAACGTAAGATAGATAATAAGATTTCACGAACGTAAATATGAACGTTCGACGAGACATTCGTCGAATAACACGGATGTGACGAAGAGTCATATATTTACGTTCTAAGGGCGGTGATTTACTCAGCCGTTATGTCAGGTAGAAAAATTAATTCAATTTCAAACACTCGGGACGACTAGCGTAATGATAGATTTACATTCATAAAATCCTCAAAAACATTGTAAATAGCAGAAGTTACATAAATAGTCTGCAATTTTTTGGTACTAATAAATTATAGGATGTTTGTTTCATTTCCGGAGTATTCGTTTACGATACTGTCTATTTTTATTCTTGTTGTACTGTTTAGTACTATAATTATGTTTTACACGTTAGAAGATACAATTTATTAAACGCCAGAGTATAAATATCGAGATATATTTACCAATTTTCAAGAAGTGTCGGACTTTTGGTAACTGTCTGATAGCTGTCTAAACGTGCATTCAGTTCGCAAGTTCATTACCAGTTGCGATGAGAGAGCAGAATCTTGTGAGGCGTAAAATATGTGATATATTATCGATTTTGAAGTTTGGATGTAGGAAGTGTTTCTAAATTTTAAGCTACTTGCATATTGATTGAACTGCGTGGTAGCCAATTGCTATCACACTCGAGAAGTGATATAGGGGTTAAGAATTGTATTTTAACCATGGCTGGTTTTCATGTAGATTGTGCATATTACAACAAAAGTGTATAATAAAACGTCACTAGTGTACTCCGCTTATCTGTCTTGATTAAGATTAGCGGGTATACTGCTCAGGTATCTTAGAGAAGTTTAGAGTCCAGATTTTACTTTTATGTACATTCACACTGATTCCTAGTAGCTCAGCGGTATTACACTTGGAAACCATCCAAAGGGTTAAGCAGTTCTTTTCACTCAATCTCGCTGTAAAACATCAAAAAGTTTTGCATTGAAAAACATCTATTATAAATCCGTTTTGTAACCATATATTTGCATTTTGTAAACATTATTCTCACAAATAGACAAGAGTAGAACAATGCAGATACAGTGTTTAAGTACAACATTTTCTTTATGCTTGAGCAAGATGTATTTCACAAAATACAAATAAAACAATTTTATAATTTCGTTTTTTAATGTGGCTCCAATGCTTTAGGCAATGATTTGCCAATATTTCAAAGTTTCATTCCTTGTTTCTGTCAAATGTCAATTTTGACATTCAATAAGACCAAAGAGAATATAATCACTTAAGCATATAGACCAACGGCTCCCAATCTTTTTCGGTCTTAGGCTCCTTATATAATAGAATTTTATCCGTGGCGCCTTTAAAACATCATATGTTTTTCCTAATTTATGACTATTGAATAATTGAAAAACTTTCCTTTTTAAAAGCGATTACCCATTTAATAGCGAAAAATAGAAACATATAGTACTATTTTCCTTACTATTTTGCTCGGGATAATATAAAATATCTAATTTCAACTATTTCTGTAATATCCATATTGAGACTGAGCAACCACCATGGGGGTTAGGTTAGTTGAAAAATAAATTATACACGAATTTTAAATTCATGAGTAATTTTTGTTGTTGTGAATTGTTTAAATGAATATTACGGCGCCCTTATGACGGCACCGCTGCCCCCCAGGGAGCCGCGGTGCTCACTTTGGAAATCACTGCTATAAACAATTAATGTTAATTTATTAAATATATATTATTAAAAAAACAAAAGCATAAGTAAGGTATGTATATATGTGTATGTTGTGTATCATTCGAGCAGTAGCCATGTAATTGATATTATAAAAAAATTAAAAAGTACCCAAAGTGTTGGTCAAGATGGCATCTCCACTATAATAATAAAGAAAGTAAATTGTATTATATCAAAACACTTGGCACATATTGTTAATCTTTGCATAAATACTGGTATATTTCCACAAGAGTTAAAATTAAGTGTTATAAAACCACTGTATAAAAAAGATCGCAAAGAATTTATTGAAAATTATAGACCAGTAGCACATGTTTCAATATTTTCTAAAATCTTTGAGAAATACTTTTATAATGAGATTAATAAATATTTGGAAAAGCATGAGATTTTTTGCAATGAACAAAATTGATTTAGAAAAAATAGAAATATAAATAGAGCAGTATATGATTTTTTAAATATAATTATAAAACAAATGGATAAAACAAAGCCCATTGCTACCATCTACTGTGACATGTCACAAGCATTTGATTGCGTCAATTTTAATTAAAAAATTACAGACTTATGGCTTTAGGGGTATCGTTACCAATTTAATAAAATCATATTTAGACAACAGACAACAAATAACAGAAATTATAAGATTTAATTATAAAACTAAAATTGAAGATACATTTATTTCAAACATTCATACCATTAAATACAGTGTACCACAAGGGAGTGTACTTGGAACGCTGTTATTTCTTCTTTATATTAATGATGACATGCCAAAAGCAACAACGCAACCATTAACATTGTTTACTGACGACAGTACAATTACAATTCCTTGTCTTAATATAGAATCATATTCAAATAATATAAATAATGCCTTGACATGTATTATATCATGGTAAAATAATCATAGCTTAAAAATTAACCTAAATAAAACAAGCATTATGCACTGCAGTCAACGATGAAGTGCATAATGCTTTCCATTCTAATATTAAATTAAATTATATAAATACTAGTGTAAATGAAGTTGAAAGTGTACGTTTTCTTGGATTAATTATTGATAAAAAATTAGATTGGGAAAGACATATTGAAACCTTATATAAAAGAGTTAGTAGTCAAGCATATGCTTTACATAAACTAAGTTTTGTTGTTAACGTTGATACAGTTATTATTCCATATTATGGTTTAGTAGAATCTATTCTTAGATATGGGATTATTTTCTGGGGCAATTCCACTAACAAAGAAAATATTTTTTTAATGCAAAAGCGTTGCATTAGTGCTATGTTTAATATTAAAGTAACTGATAGTTGTAAACCGCTATTTACTTAACATAAAATTCTTACGGTGCCTTCTCTTTATATATTAGAAGTAGCGATCTTGGTGAAGAGCAACCCACAACTATTTCCACGATTGGCAGATATGACCACCCGAAATAGATGTAATCCAAACCAACTTTATACATGTCCTGGCAAGACGATATTCCTGAGGAAAAGTATTTTGGGAATGGGACCTTTAGTTTATAATAAAATATCTAATGACATTAAAAAATTAAATATGACATCATTTAAATATAAACTAAAATAATTTTTGACGGAAAAATGCTAATAAAGTGTGGTTGACTTTCTTAATGACAAATTAAAAAGGGAAGTCATTGTGATATTATCCAGCACAGTTTTCATATTTATATAAACTAGAGTATTCACTCCGGGGCTGCTAAAAGTATACGAAAAAACAAAATGTGAATATTTATTT
Organism: Malacosoma neustria; assembly: GCA_963693495.1. Taxonomy (NCBI): domain Eukaryota; kingdom Metazoa; phylum Arthropoda; class Insecta; order Lepidoptera; family Lasiocampidae; genus Malacosoma; species Malacosoma neustria. The sequence continues at coordinate 4,088,412 of OY856386.1, forward strand.
ATCTCTACTGCCCTTACAATGTTACGTCTTCTGATAGTGATGATGAAAAATATCTTACACCACAGAGATCAAATGCTCATTTTATGGCAATTAATATTTTTTTATGGTTCATTGAAATTCCAGCAAGATTTAAAGAATTATAGGATTATTTAAAATATGCATGACTGGCTGTTAACCAATTGTTTGTTAACTCAATTAATGAATTTGTTGAATATAATAAAAATTGTAATTTTTATAATGTTGATTATTGTAATTTTAATATTTTTAGATTTAATTATTGATTGAAATAACACGTATATTGTAAGTAAATTATATAACAAATTTAAGAATCAAAATAATGTAGTGTAGTATAAATATTAATTGAAGATTTATTTTAAGGTAAGATTTGTTGTAATAAATTAAGGTTTTTATTATTTTAGATTATATATGTTATAAAATATTTGCACATCTTATAGAATGTTACATGCGGACACTATACATTAATAATAACCATTGTACATCTTGTTATACCATGTATACAGCAAATAAATTCGATTTGATTTCGCGTGTGTAACGTTTGTTTTAATTAATTTAATATATTTCTAATGGATTTTAGGCAAAAAATAGCTTTCTACGCTCCTCCATATAAACTTTTTACTATCCATATAAACGTTTGTTAATTTGTCCTAAATAAATGTTTGCTTGTTAGTTACTAAGTTTCACTTCTACAGTACCTATGTAAATTGCACACGCATAGTTATTTTATTATTCAATATTTTTCTATACGTATCTAATACACTCAATAGACTTTAAATTTCCATTTATTGTATATGATTTTTTAATTTTTTAGTTTAATCCAGGCCGACGAGAATAGCTGGTAAACTCAATTATCTTGTAAACCAAAATGATGTATAGAAACGAAATTCAAATTTGATTTTCAGAAGGTGGGTAATGTAATCTTTGTATATTTTTTCATTTCAAAAATAGCTCGGGTTTGAAGTCGAAATGAAAATAACATGTTTACGTAAATCTGATGTTTTACTCGTTAAGATTGTGATCGTTGTTACCTGAAGACACGGTATATACACTCCAACTTGTATCAACATTTTAGTTGATATTCAACATAAACACGTTGTTCCAATTTTTCGTGAAGAGACAAATGATTTATAGTATGTCGGTAGTTTGTTGCGACATTTTATGATGATTATTATATTAAAAAGCAAGGAGTTAGTGAAATATATGAATATGTGATGAAATCTTTATATTTGAAATTTGATTACAAATTAAAAAAAAAATGTTGGCACGATACACGATATACCATATACATTACATCCAACGGCGCACAGTTCGTGTTGTCGTCGATCCCATACTCACAGACGGTCTAGACACGCTTGGACTTCGATGAGACTGCATCTCTTTGCGTATTCTACCGTCTGTACAACGGGGAGTGTCCTGAAGAACTATTCAGAATTGTTCCCTCGTCGTCTTTCTACCACCGAACTGCCCGCCATCGGCTGGGTGTTCATCCCCATTTCTTGGAGCCTCTTCTTTCTTGTACGAAACGGTTCTCTAGAACGTTCATGTTGCGTACTCTCAGGATCTGGAATGAGCTTCCGACTGAGGTTTTCTCAGAGCGGTACGATATGGGATTCTTTAAAAAAGGCATTGTAAAATTTCTTCGAGGCCGGCAGCGCGTTGGTAATGCCTCTGGTGCTGCAAACGTCCATAGGCGATGGTGACCACCTGCCAGGGTGGGCCGTCTGCCTGTCTGCTGAACTCTAGCTATAAAAAAACACGTTTTGAATTTTAATAATAATATGAGCGATTAAACGGTGTAGTTAGATTAATAATTTTAATCAAGGTATAATTATGTTAATTATTTAATGAGCTCTACGCTCAGAGAGTTAAGACACGACACTCGGTTTTTATTTATTGCTTAGGAACAGTAGAGAGGCTAACGGGCCACTTAATAATAAGCAGTTACCGTCGTCTATGGATATTTGCGACGCTAGAAGCACCGCGAACACGCTGTTTTCCCATAGGAGTAAATATAAATTCCAGTGTCGACTTGGGTAAGTTTGAAAATATCTTTTAGTAGACAAGTATAATCTACAAGTTTTGTACCAAATTTATGTATTGCGTATCGTCTTTTCCTTCTGTAATGGCGGAAAAGGTCCAAATATGAAAGATATTTAATGTCAATCAACGAGAAACGTAGGTATTCTGAAAAAGAATACTATGTTTTTTTCGTAGTTATTTTTCTTGTGCCTATAACTAAGTTATAAGTTTAACTAACATACATGCCCTAAATTGTATCACCAATCGAAGGAAGACACTGAATACAGCAGTCAGGGACTTCACACCAGTTGTTGTCAATGTTTTGTCAGGAAATAAAGATTATTATTATTACTCTAAAGGGAGGCTCGAGCTGAGCAGTGGGACGTTACGTCCTGTTATTATAAGTTACAGTAGAATCCGTTTATTATGACTTTACCGTTGACCGTTTATGCTCACATGACTCGGAATAGGTATTGACCAACTGTTAATTATGAAGTAATAATACAATGAAGTTTGGTTTTCATATAAATATATTTGTAATAAAGTCGGATATAATGAATTTGTTGGTATTGGTTTTTAGTATATGGCTCCAATGCTTTTGGCACTGATTTTGCCAAGGTCCAGTAAGAGTTGTCAGGTGATGGAATAGCGGAAATAGATAAATCGAATTTAGACAGTCTCCGGAAATATTTTCTGAGAATCTAAGGACAAGGTGGCATAAGTTAAACTGGTTACAAATATATATTACTAGCTGACCCGGCAAACGTTGTTCTGCCATAAAATAAAATAAAATAAAATGTCAAAAAATTAAAAAAAATTTTTTGGGGGTGGGTCACCCCTAACATTTAGGGGGATGAAAAATAGATGTTGGCCGATTCTCATAGATACCGGATAAGCACAAAAAATCACTAACTCAATTTAGTTATCTGCCTACTGCCTACCCCTTAAGAACGATGGCGTGATTATTTATAGCCTATGACCATTTCTAGGTTATCATCTATCACCATACCAAATTTCATCAAAATCCGTTCAGCCGTTTAGGCGTGAAAGAGGAACAGACAGACAGACAGACAGACAGACAGAGTTACTTTCGCATTTATAATATTAGTATGGATTTAAAGCAAGGAATTTGCATAAAATATTTATAGATTTATGGTGAGATAGGGTGAGGAGGAAATTTAAATTAACCGGACGGGGAAATTCTTTGGGCAAAATACTAGAGTGGAGTAGAAATCTTCGGGCAGTGAAAAAATATATGTTCGGTTGTTCCCTTATCTAAACCACATTCACAGATTGAATGGTCACGCACTCTAATTTTTGCGAGGAAAACGGGGGAGCAGAAGTGACCAAGCCTAAGGCGGATTATAGTTGAAGTTATTTTTTTGGAAAACCTTCTGTGATAGAAAAACCAGGGTTTAATGGGAATAAGAGGTTGCAGGGAGCCATAATGTCTACCAGTAGTGAGATAAGAATTTTGCCAATTGGAGTTCCAGGTGTCTAACATTTGAGGTTTGGCAAGTAAACGTAAGTCACGGGGAAATTTTTTATTATATTTGTTGCAACCCAAGTTGACAGCTTCCTTCGCACAACAGTCCACTACTTCATTTCCGTTGATACCGCAATGGCTTGGGATCCAAATAAGAATGAAATCAAGACTAGAGCAATAACATTCATAGTAATGAATTTGTTTATGACATGTCGCTTATTATGACACCTTTTTAATAAATTATGTCCGGTTATAGTGACCAACAGGATTCCTAACTAAGCTAATAAGTGACGCAAAGGTGATGGGGAAGAGGAAATGACATTTACCTACCACACAAGAGGCATTAAAGGCTGCAGAATTATAATCACGATTTGTTTATAGCAATATTGAAAATGTCAATTTGACCACGGCGATGACTTCTTTCCACAATATTATTAGAGACTGTTATTACAGTAGAATAAGGAAAAAACAAAAACAGACAAACATTATTGATTTATTATGCAAAATATGAAAAAAATACATAATTTATTGTACGTAATACGTACAATTTTAACATCTGTATTTTGATTAATATGCCGTGTTTCTCTTTTTTAATTTAAATACATATATATTATGTACCTAACAAAAATAAAAGGTTGTTTTTCCTACAAAATGCTTTGTATGACGTCCGCTTAGTATGACGTGTTTTTAATTTCTCTTCAATGTAAACGGATTCCACTGTATTTATTTACTTATTATTGCAACTTTGTTCATATAACTCTAAACTTGTGCATACTTGTAAATAACTGTAGCACACACGTCTCATATCATAATAATATTATGTAAACGTTTGTGTTGATTATTAACATGCCATGATTATATAAATAAAACAAACATACGAGTATATATGAAAAAATTGACTAGACTAGATCCTAATTTTTTATTGCTGTTGAAAAACAGCCAGGAGTTTTGCACCGTCGCCAGCCCGGGCCACGAGATCGGCTTGCCATATATCCGTGGGCGTAGGCGATAGGAGAACAGCGGGGTTTTTAGTGGGTAGTCGGATGGCCAAACATCTTTCCCGGAGTCCCACATATCCCTCTGTCCCCCTGGGCCGGGGAACCCGTCAAGAGAGGTTTTTCCCCGACACCAAAAAAAAAAAAAAAAAGGAGTTTTGCACCGTGTATGGGCGGAGTAAGAATACTAACCTCTGCGGCCAGGGTCGGACTGTTGTAAAAGGCGACAAAGCAACCCTAGCTACGTAGTAGGGCCCCGTCTAGATAGCAACCACATCTGGTGTATAAATATGCCGCCATAGTAACCTTGTGATGTGTTCCGGCATTAGTGACTCAAGTTCTTGTACTCGTATGGGACAGCAGCGTGTTCGCGGTGCCTCTAGTGTCGCAAACATCCATAGGCGACGGTATCTGATTACTAAATCAGCCGTCAGCCTGTCCTTAGCAATAAAAAAGCAAGCTGAGGCCTTCTTAATTGTAAGCAGTTATTGTCACCTATGAATGTTTGCAACGTCAGAACGCTAACACGCTGCCTTGGCCACTTTTGCCGGAACACAACACAAGGTTATTATGATGAGATGTTTAGATAGGAGTGGTTGCCATTAAGACGGGTTTAAGTAATGTATGTATTTAAATTTATATTTAGCCTAACATAATTGCTAAATTTATTTTATACTGTTTTTCGGTATGAGAAAAAATATGTGTAATTTGTAAGGGTATTAAAGACATGAGATTATAATCAATCAGTTCGCTTAAATATACTCTTTTTCAGGCGCTCCAGCCAGAGACTATTCGCTAGAAGTCCGGAGTTTGACCGAAACTGTCGACTGTCAGACGCCTATGTGTTATGATTACAACATTCCCGGGGTAAATATAGATGTTTAATCTTTAACATAATGTGAACAATCGATTTACGTCTAATTAAACCGTTGGAAACTCAAAAATTACATTCAAAATTCTTAATTGACTTTTTCATTGGTGTAGAACAGGAGGCAGGCTGATGGCTCATTTAATAGCAAGCAGCTACCGTCGTCAATAGATGATGACGCCAGAGACATCTCTAACAACTGGAACTTGGCTCACTTATGCCGACACAATACTAGGTTAAGGCGGCATATTTGGTGCCTTACCACCTAGCCGGGGTTGTTTTGTCGCCTTCTACGACAGGCCGGCCCCAGCCATTCTTACCCCACCCCACAAGGAGTAAAAAATGCAATACAAATAAAACCGTCGTGATAGTACGTATTAAAGTAGCGTTTTACGGCCGTGTCTGCGGGTTCGAACCCTTTTCCATGATTTGCAAATTTTTTAACACAAAAATTATGTCCTCTCTTGGAGTCAACTCATTCCTGTCCTTAAATCATATTAGGTGAATAGAGCACTAAATTCTCTATCCATCCGCTCTTCTCTGTTAGCCGTCATCACAACATTCACCCCTATTTTCCTACATCATTTTTTACGCAATCAATCCATCAATTATTTCTCTGGTGCATCCATTACCTCTCATTCTATTTTAAAATTTCCATCCATTTTCCTAGTTACACACCATTCTTCTCTTTATATTACGGGTTTACAGTGATATGACTTTTAAAATAGAAAACTTGCTTTATTATTTTTTATGCATCTACGAAGCCTACAATGTCTATTAAAAACTATTACCTCATAACTAAGTTTGGTTACCTCATAATTCAAATTAATAAATACAAATTTCTTCAAATCAAGTCAATATTTTTACGAACTTTGCCCTCTGATAAACAACGCTTTTCTTTTTAAGAGCGCTCTTTGGTGGACGATACCGGCCTTCTCCAACCCTGTTGCGGATTCCTGCGCAGTCCGCCCCGGCTGCGCGTACCGGGTGCGGCTCATAGCCCATCCGTGGGACGGCCATACGGCTGCTAATCTGGATGTACAACTAGACGGTGAGTTTATAATGACTACTTAGTTTGTAGAGAACCTAATTGAATGGTCAAAATTTGACTATAATTCAATTAAGTTTTATACTTAAATATTATAAGCATTATTTTGTCACAGATCTGTTATATTTAAAATAATAGCACATAGCAGTCCATAACATACCACTGTTGAATCAGACCAGGAGGTCCTTGGAGGACCTAGAAGGAACAGATAGCATACCGGCCACACTTGTCCAAGGCGGATTACATACTATACCGGTGATATCGGTATACAAATTTCATCACGAAGTTTTCCTTACCGTAAGTATATGGGAATTATGTACGTTAGACGATATAAATTTATCAGATGACAACTAGATTATTTTCCAAGTTAGGTATAATACTGTGCGACCATGTACTTGTAGGTTGGCAGCTCATCCCCTCAGGGGCGCTCCTCTGTCCGAGGAGTGCACGGGTGTGCGTACCCGAGGTACCCGAGCATCCGTTGCCTCACTCCCCTTCCGTCCGAGGTGACAGAGTCCTACCTTTCTTCCCGTCTACCTCCCACATCCTTTCCCAAATTCGCTCTCTGTTCGTGGCACGGTCCCCGGTGGGATGGTTGCGAGTACTGGTTGGGGTCCCAGGTTCTGTCCCGGGCCCTGATTTGGTAGTCGAAACCATGCCCATTTCGACTGCGCCTGCACAGAGGGTGTTCCTGGGGCGGGAACGGTATCTCCGCTGTCCGTCAGTCTTGCTGGGCCGGCTACGACGTGAGGCGACTCCCTGGTTTTTCTAGAGTGTCGTCTGGTAGTCGTACCCACGCCTGACTGCCACGCGGCGGAGATGCCAGTCCCGTCCCGTCCGGAATCCCCCAGCTTTGGGGGCTGGAGCTGGGGGACCTATAACAGCCCTCCCGAAGCTCAAGGTCCTGTGGCGCGCCGATGGGCTGCATGGCCGGGGGGTAAACCCGGTCCCAAGCGCCATACCACAAAATAATGAACATGAAGTCGGTAAATGCGAAAACACTACCCCAGGGAGGTACCACCCGACAGGGTGGAGAATCCTCCCCTGCGCCTCCGGGCGCAGGCATGGGCCCAACGTATTCTGGGGGGGCCCACATTTCCCGAGAACAATCACCTTTGGTGATATTGGAGCGGTTGCCTGCGAAAGGCGGAGTTTTGAGGAACGAGGGAGAGGACTCGGACGGTTCGGTCCGCTCGGGGATGTCTTTTCGGACAATTCCGAGCGGCACGAGCTCCCGAGCGAACACTCCCTCTTGTGCTGGTCCCGGTTCCGTCCTGGGCAAGCGCAAGAGGAGATTTAGGAGGTCCCGGGATCGCTCCGGGGGGGGAAACGACCCTGGAGCATCAACGTCCGAGGAAGATACTTCGGCAGTTTCGGCCGCCACAAGCGGCGGTCCGTCAAAGCGTGGACGAGGTCGCCCAGCGTCGACTGGGCAGTACGTTGGGATAGGGAGGGCTCGGAGGGAACTCCAAGTGGCCCGGGCTGAGGCGAAGGAGCTCGCGAAATACGAGGAGGAGCTCCGCCACCAAGTCCGCAAGGAGGAGGTGGCGCGCCGGGTCCACTCCAAGCTCTCCCTAGAGGCATCGACATCCTCTCGAGCCCAGAAGGGCAGAGAGAAAGACAATAGAGAACAACAGATTGAGGTCACCGCACAAACGTCGGTTGACCTCCAAAACGCTCTGGATGGGGCCCTGGCAGCAATCACAGAGGTGGCCGGGGTCTCCAAGGGCCTTAAAGGGACCTGTCAAAAGGCCCTTAAACAGTCTGTGAAGACGGTGCGGGAGGTAATTTCAGAACTCAGCTCCCGCACAGAATCGGAAGAGGTGGGACGGCTGGCAGCCGCCAATCGCCGGATGCAGGGCGAATTGGCCGATCTCCGGCAGGAGGTGGCTCGCCTCACGGCACAGGTTAGTACGCCCAGCCGCCCCGCCCCGACCTCAACAAGGACGGAGACCAGCCAGCCCCCCCCAGCAGCGCATGTTGAGCCGGAAGAGTACCAGCTCTTCATGCGCGGCGTCATGGTTCAGGTAGGGACCATGATCGACGCCAAGCTGGAGGGGCTGAAGGACCGCCTGCTGCCCGCCCCTCGCTACCGGCCACCACTGGCCCTCGAGGTGCGGCGGGCAGCGGCGGTCACCCGGACTGAAATATCGGTAGCAGATTACCCGCCGCTTCCCGCCTCGAAAAAAGGGGGCAGAGCACAGGGCCGAGGAGCGACAGTGGCTGCGCCCACGAAAAATGCGCAACCAACAGCCAACACACGAGGGGTAGTGCTTCCGCCACCTCCTCTGGAGGAAGGATGGACGGTTGTGGCCAAAAAGAATACGAAGAAGAAGGCGACGACCGTCCCTCAACCACCCGCAGCCAGGCAGGCGGCAGCATCGGCCATACCACCTAGGCCCAAGCAGCCGCCGCCGGCTACTAAGAAGAGGAGGAAGAGGGGTCCCCGCAAACTCAGGGCCCCGAAATCCGCCGCTATCACCCTAACCATCCGCCCTGAAGCGGCGGAGAGGGGGGTCACCTACGGGGGTCTCTTGGCGGAGGCCAAGACCAAGGTGGACATCGCCGCCCTTGATATCCAGGGCGGCATCAAGATGAAAACTGCGCGGACGGGGGCACGCATGATGCTGCTCTCTGGCGCTGACCAGGGGGCGAAAGCCGATGCCCTCGCCGCGCGGCTGAAAGACGTCTTCAAGGAGGAGGACGTCAAAATAGCGAGGCCCGAGAAGTGCGTCAAGGTGCGCATCTCGGGCCTCGACGATTGCACAACGGCGAACGATGTGGCGGCTGCCATCGCTCGCGCCATCGGCTGCCCCGCGGAGAAAGTGACGTCCGGGGGTATCCGCATGGGGCGCGACGGGACGGGCACGACGAACGTGCTTGTGCCGGTGGTGGCCGCCAACGATCTGAAGAGGTTGGGCCACATTCTGGTCGGCTGGGCCTCGGCACTCGTCGAGGTGCTGGATAAGAGGGAGCCGAGGTGCTTCAGGTGTTTGGCGCCGGGTCACCTTGCGGTGAATTGCAAGTGCCCAACGAGCCGCAGCGACGCCTGCTACCGCTGCGGTCAGCCAGGGCACTCGGCCGCCACCTGCAAAGCCACGCCCCATTGCGTGGTCTGCGCGGCGGCCAGCAGACCGGCAAATCCGGCGACAGAGGAAAAGGAAGTAAAGAAGACCAGCCGCTTCGTAGCGAAACGCCAGGCGAAAAAGCGCAGGGAGAAGGCTAGAAGAGCAAGACGCAGGGCCGAAGCTGCCACGGGGGAGATCGCCCCCCCGCAGGCGCAGGCCCCAGCGGCTGAGGAGATGGATATCTCAACCAAATAATGGATATCCATCTCCTCCAAGCGAATCTGAACCACTGCGCCAACGCTCAAAATCTAATGATTCAGAGCTTGGCGCAGTGGAACATCAGTATCGCCGTTGCCGCCGAGCCGTACTACGTCCCCACCCGAGGCGATTGGGTTGGGGATCTGGACGGCATGGTGGCTATACACGCCAGGACCGCCGCGGGTACCCCGCTCCCCACGGAAGTGGTGAGGGGCAGGGGCTACGTCGCGGCCAGATTCGGGGAGATAGTGGTCGTGGGCGGCTACTTCTCCCCGAACAGGAGTCTCGCCGACTTTGAAGGGTACATGGAAGAGTTGGGCAACGCGGTCCAGCGGTTCCTCCCGCGCCCCGTGCTCGTCCTCGGGGACCTCAACGCCAAATCTCAGGCCTGGGGTTCCCCGCGAACCGACGCGCGGGGTGAGCTGGTAGAGGACTGGGCCGTGGAGAGGGGTCTGGAAATCCTCAACCAGGGTCGCGAGCACACGTGCGTGAGGCAGTTGGGGGGGTCGATCGTCGACGTGTCGTTCGCGTCGGCCCTCCTGGCCCGCCGTGTGCGAGGCTAGAGGGTGCTCACGGGCGTTGAGACGCTGTCGGATCATCACTACATCCGGTTCAGCGTCTCCGCCCGTCAGCGAGAGCCTCCAACCCAGGTGACCCTGTTGGGTGACTGTCCGCGCTGGACACTTGGAAAGATGAATCGGGAGGTTTTCCGCGAGGCCTTGACCGTCGCTACGTGGTCGAGGCCGGGCGACGTACCTCCCGATGACGTCGACGAGGAGGCGGAGAACCTGCGGTCGCTTATGACCGACGTCTGCGACGCGGCGATGCCGAGGCGGGGGCCACACCGACCCCCGCGCCAGGTGTACTGGTGGAATGCGGAGCTCGAGCGGCTCCGCAGGGCGTGCAACTACGCCCACCGCCGGTACACCAGGCTCCGAAGACGGAGTCGCCGCGATGCGGACAGAGCGGCCGCGGAGGCTCAGCTCTACGGGGAGTACCGGAGCGCCAGAAACGACCTCCATCTCGCTATACGCGAGGCAAAGGCGGCGGCGTGGGAGGAGCTCTTGGCCAGCTTAGATCAAGATCCTTGGGGGCGACCCTACAAAACGGTGCGGGGCAAGCTCCGCCCGTGGGCGCCCCCGCTGACCGAGAGTCTCCCCCCGCGCCAGGTGGATGGTTTTGTCGGCGCTCTGTTCCCCACGAGGGCTGAGCACTCGCCTCCTGCCATGGTCCCGCCTCATTGGGATGAGAGGGACCCTAGCGCGGACGACGACCCCGTACCCGACGTGGACCGGGCAGAGCTGGGGGCAGCGATGTTGCGGCTGAAGGCCAAGAACACGGCCCCCGGCCTCGACGGCATACCGGGGCGTGCGTGGGTTCTGTCCCACGACGTCCTGGAGCCCCGACTATTGAGGCTCTTCGACGCGTGTCTGCGATCGGGCCGGTTTCCCCGCAGATGGAAGACGGGGAGGCTGGTCCTTATCGCGAAGGAGGGGCGCCCGGCGGACTCACCGTCTGCCTATCGGCCCATCGTGCTGCTGGACGAGGTGGGGAAGATCTTCGAAAGGATCCTCGCAGACCGCCTCGTCCGGCACCTAGAGACAGAGGGGCCGAACCTGGCAGACGAACAGTTTGGATTCCGCCAGGGGCGCTCCACTATTGACGCAATCACGCGTCTGAGGAGCCAGGCGGGGGACGCAGTTGCTCGAGGTAGGGTGCTATTGGCGGTGTCACTCGACATCGCCAATGCCTTCAACACCCTGCCGTGGAGCTGCGTGCGGGAGGCGCTCAAGTACCATCGGGTGCCTCCCTACCTCCGTCGCATAGTTGGGGCATATTTGAGTGATCGTGCCGTCGTCTATCCGGTCCAGGGTGGGCAAAGTCGGCGAGAAGTCGTGTGCGGTGTTCCACAGGGGTCGGTCCTGGGCCCCCTGCTGTGGAACATCGCATACGACTGGGTCCTGAGGGGGGCACTCCTCCCCGGCGTCGGCGTCATCTGTTACGCCGACGACACGCTCGTCACAGCGCGCGGGAGGAACCCCCGCCAGGCGTGCCTTCTGGGCACGGCTGGGGTGGCGCACACAGTGGCAAGAATCCGGCGACTAGGCCTGGAGGTGGTCTTGAACAAGACGGAGGCCGTGATATTTTACGGGCCCCGTCAGAGGCCGCCACCGGGCCTGAGCATAACGGTAGGAGGCGTCCACATCGCCGTCGGGCCGTCCATGAATTATCTTGGACTGGTGCTCGACGGGCGATGGGACTTCGCGGCACACTTCGAGCGCCTGGCGCCGAGGCTAGTTCGGGCGGCGGCGGGACTCTCCCGTCTGCTGCCGAATATCGGCGGGCCGGGCGCAGTGTGCCGCAGGCTCTTTGAGGGAACCGTGCGGTCGATGGCCCTTTACGGGGCCCCGATCTGGGCGGATCGCCTGACGGCCAAAACGACGGCGCTGCTTCCCAGGTCGCAGCGCGTCCTGGCCGTCAGGGCGATAAGAGGATACCGCACGGTGTCCTTCGAAGCGGCCTCCCTGCTGGCCGGATCCCCACCATGGGACCTCGAGGCCCGGGTCCTGGCGCTGTTGTACCAGTGGCGCCGGGGCGCGGCCGAGCGTGGCTCTCGCCCCACGCCTCACGAAATTGGGGCGAGGCGCGCGGAGCTGCGCGACGAGGTGCTCATGGTGGAGTGGAAGGAGCGCCTCGCGCACCCCAGCGCGGGCCTCGCCACCATCGAAGCGGTGAGGCCCGTCCTGGCTGAATGGTTGGAAAGGCGCCACGGCGCCCTGACCTTCCGCCTGACGCAGGTCCTCTCGGGGCATGGTTGCTTCGGGAGGTACCTGTGTCGCATAGGGCGGGAGATGACGTCAGGGTGCCACCACTGTGGCGCGGGCGACGAGGAGGACACGGTGAACCACACTGTCGCCGTGTGCCCTGCGTGGCGCAAGGAGCGCCGCGCCCTCGTCGCCCAAATCGGCGTGGACCTGTCGCTCCCGGCCCTGGTTCTGTCCATGGTCGGGGGCGATCCTGGATGGACGGCCGTCGCCTCCTTCTGCGAGGCAGTCATGTCCGCAAAGGAGGCGGCGGAGCGGGAGCGGGAGTCAACCACCACACTCCCCTCCCGCCAACGCAGGCCACGCCGGCGGCGCCGGAGGGCCAGTAACGACCTCCGGCCGCCGTAAAAAGCGGCCGCGGGCGGCCCCTCGGGGGAGGACCCGCCGCCCGCACTATTACCGCGAGGGTGAGGGCTGCGTGCTGTTCCGCGGCCCCCCTCAACTCCTAGAGTTGTTAGGAGAGCGCCGGGGGGACGAAACACTGACCCCCTGGCGCCAACACTTTAGAAGGGGCCCGCCTCAAGACAAAGGGCGGGCCGGCGCCGGCCCGGGCCACGAGATCGGCAGGCCATATATCCGTGGGCCCGGGCGTAGGCGATAGGAGAACAGCGGGGTTTTTTAGTGGGTAGTCGGAAAAATCCCGGAGTCCCACATATCCCTCGGTCCCCCAGGGCCGGGGGAACCCGTCAAGAGAGGTTTTTCCCCGAGACCAAAAAAAAAAAAAAAAAAAAAGGTTGGCAGCTCAAATGAACGCTTAAGTAGTTATTATATTATTAGTTATTACCGCTGAGACGGTGAATACCTTACTCAGTGAATGGATCTCGCAGTTCGGATGTCCAGCTGACATAGTGACAGGCCGCGGTAGACAGTTCGAGTAAGCTCTGTTTAAGTCTGTTACATTAATGTTACACTACATACTTATATTGTATAATCACAGATTTCAGATACTTTATCTTTATCAAACAAATTATATTATAGTATATAGCCGTTCATTATTTTTCCTCAGTATTCAAAACTTAAACTACTTCAAAGTTTATTACTAAACAGAAATTGATTCAAACGGATATTTAGAGAAAGTTGCGTAATATTGATTTTAAACATATTTTGTATTTAAACAAAATATTTCACAAACTAATTTAGTCCATCTTCATCAAGTAAATTTATAATTTCAAATATTTACACTCAATAAATATAAAATTTCTTGTTTTCCTTCACACGTACAAATTACTTTGCTGTTTTCGAAACAGTAAAGAAGCTTTTATTCTTAACAGCCAACTGTTAAATACCGTAACAAATTATTAACGAGTAAACTTAGATGAAATTTATTAGTTTTTAAACACTAGCCAATCTATTTGCGCATCGTTGCGTCTAGTTTACTAATTTTATGACAGTGATTTGGCAAATTTTTTGGTCGTAGTTTAAAACAACTTCTTTTTTAGCCTTGTTACTTGATTAGGCCTTCTTTCAACGACGTAAGATTATTTATCTTTGCTAACGTGTTTGAAATAGATTTGACGTGAAGATATGACCAAAAGTCGATCTGGCAACTCCCCCTCGATAAACGACCGAGGTTTTGAGATTTTATAATAACAACCCTTAATACTCTTGTAGGGATTAAGTCTTAGGGAGTAAGTCCTTGATGATGTGCGTATTTCCTCAGAATGTCTTCTTCACCGTCGGTATCTGGCAAATGTATTTACATGGAAATTAAGTAGAAAAAGTTTAAGCATAGTTCGGAATTGTCATCTTAAAGGTAGTGTTTAAATAAATCACTAGCTACGATGCTGGTATACTAGAAAAATCAGTTAATTATTTATCATAAATTACAAATCGCTAGATCCTTTTCGCAAAATTGTATAAGACACTAGCTGACCCGGCAAACGCTGTTCTGCCATATAAATAATAAAATGTCAAAAAATTCAAAAAAAAAATTTGGGGGTGGGTCACCCCTAACATTTAGGGGGATGAAAAATAGATGTTGGCCGATTCTCATAGATACCGGATAAGCACAAAAAATTTCATCAAAATCGGTCAAGCCGTTTCGGAGGAGTATGGCAACGAAAACTGTGACACGAGAATTTTATATATTAGATATATCATGACCAGTTTCTAATGTTATTTATTAGGTTTTAAAATTATATCCTGCGATGTCTTTACGTAAGTCTTTAGGTAGGTGCCACGTTGCCCTGACCTTCCGCCTGACGCAGGTCCTCTCCAGGAATGGTTGCTTTGGAAGGTACCGGTGTCGCATAGGGCGGGAGGCGACGTCAGGGTGCCACCCACCATTGTGACGCGGGCGACGAGCAAGCCACGGTGACCCACTCTATCGCAGTATGCTCTGTCGTCGTCGCCCAAATCGGCATGGACCTGTCGTTATCGGCTCTAGTTCTGTCTATGGCCGGGGGTGATCCTGGATGGAAGGCTATCGCCTCCTTCTGCAAGATAGCTATGACCGAAAAGGTGCCGGCGGAGCGGGAGTGAGGGAGCTAACTAGCACACTCTCCTCCCGCCAACACAGGCCACGTGGACGGCCAACGACCTCCATCCGCCGTAAAAAGTGGCAGTGGGCAGCCCTTCGGGGGAGGATCCGCCACCCGCAAAATTGTCGCGAGGGTGAGGGCTGCATGCTGTCCTGCGACCCCCATCAACTCCTTAGGGAAGACAAAGGAGACCGCCGGGGGGACGAAACTCTTACCCCCTGGCGCTACAAACCCAGAGAGACTCACCCCGACATAAAGGGCGAGCGGGTGCCGGCCCGGGCCACGAGATCAGTAGGCCACATATCCGTGGGCCCAGGCGTAGGCGATAGGAGAACAGCGGGGTTTCTAGTGCTAAGAGTCTCACATTCAGTCACACAGTCCCTTGGTCCCCTCGAGCCGGGGAACCCGTTAAGAATAGGGGTTTTCCCCGAGACAAAAAAGTCTGGGTGGCAACCGGGGTTGTAGTCGGTAAGCCTTTGCGGCCGCCGCAGGCCATAACATCTCGATCAACATGAAGGGGGCCACCGTGGGGTAAGAACGGTGAGGCCGACATAACCATGTCGTCTTCCCCCGGAGTTTCAGCGTGGTAGTGGTCGTTTGTTTTCCCCTGTATATAAACAGGTGTTAGTATTATGTAAATAAGGCATGAATAAATTGAATTAAACGTTTATTAGAGCCTACATAAAATCATACACATATACTTTAATATATCTTTTTATTGCAGAATGCGTCGCAGGCGTGTGTTCCTGCGCACACGCACCTCGCCTACCGCAACCAGTAGTCCACGCGAAAACTGTCTCCATCATTGGAGATATCTTCGTTAACGTGACTTGGACTCTACCTACTCCACAATTCCCTCAAAGACTGCCTCCTGGATTAAAGAAGAAAAGTTATGCCGTCAGGTAAGTTTGTTTGTTTGATCAGATTTATTTATACATACATACATACATATAATCACGCCTCTTTCCCGTAGGGGTAGGCAGAGACCACTTTTTTCCACTTGCTACGATCCTTACATACTTGTTTCGCTTCGTCCACTTTCATTATTCCCTTCATACATGCCCTTCGGTTTAGGGTATTCTTGACCTGGCCTTTTTTCAAGACGTCCTTGATCTGGTCTCGAAACGTCCGCCTAGGTCTACCCCTTCCAACACTTCCATTCACACTCGCCTTATACACTTTTTTCGTCAATCGTTCTTCACTCATTCTCTCGACATGGCCATTTATTTATGGAGGTTATATACCTAGTCAGGTCATAAGTATTGTCACACAGTAAAAACTTTTCTTTTAGAATGCTGGCCACAAAAAAGTTTATTGAATTCGAATCTCGAATTGTTCATGAAAATAAAAATGTATACTTTTAGAATTTTACTCATTTTTTAAATATGGAGTGGACGCTTAAAGAAGACCGTGTTGCAGTTATTGCGTTGCATCGTTGCGGTTACACGCCAATTCAAATTTTTAACATACTGAAAAATTTGAATATAACCAAAAGATTCATTTATCGTACCATCAATCGATACAATGAAGACTCTAGTGTAGATTGACAGGTCAAGAAGTGGTCGCCCTCGGTCTGTTAGGACTCCAGCAGTGATAAAAGCTGTGAAGGCACGAATTCAAAGAAATCCCAAACGTAAGCAGAAACTGTTGGCCCTTCAGATGGGGTTAAGCAGAACCACGGTGAAAAGGGTGTTAAATGAAGACTTAGGGCTTCGGGCATATCGAAGAAAAACAGGACATCGTTTGAATGCTCGTCTAATGGACCTGAGACTGAAGAGATGCCGCGCTTTGTTGAAGCGGTACGCGGGAAAAAATATCGGGAAATTCTTTTTTCGGATGAAAAAATGTTTACCGTAGAAGAGAGCTACAACAAACAAAATGATAAGGTGTACGCACACAGTAGTGAAGAAGCGAGCAACCGTATTCCGCGTGTCCAACGAGGTCATTTTCCATCCTCGCTCATGGTATGGTTGGGAGTTTCTTATTGGGGCTTAACAGAGGTACATTTTTGTGAGAAAGGTGTAAAAACGAATGCTGTTGTGTATCAAAATACAGTCCTGACGAACCTTGTGGAACCTGTTTCTCATACCATGTTCAATAACAGGCACTGGGTATTCCAACAAGATTCGGCGCCAGCTCATAGAGCGAAGAGCACACAAGACTGGCTGGCGGCGCGTGAAATCGACTTCATCCGGCACGAAGACTGGCCCTCCTCCAGTCCAGATTTGAATCCGTTAGATTACAAGATATGGCAACACTTGGAGGAAAAGGCGTGCTCAAAGCCTCATCCCAATTTGGAGTCACTCAAGACATCCTTGATTAAGGCAGCCGCCGATATTGACATGGACCTCGTTCGTGCTGCGATAGACAACTGGCCGCGCAGATTGAAGGCTTGTATTCAAAATCACGGAGGTCATTTTGAATAAACTTTAATGTCATAAGAATCTATGTTTTGTTAAGTTCATTTTGGTATATGAATGGTTACATAATTAATAAACTTGTTACAATTATTTTACATTAAACATGTGACAGAATTTATGACCTGACTAGGTATATGTACTCGTATATTGGGACAATTTACCAAACGCCATCTAGTCTCAAAGTAAGTAGCATATACTTGTGTTATGGATAATAGACCACTGATTTACTACTTAAATACTTTTCCTATGTAAATAAATACAAATTATACGTAAATAAATAGACGTGACAGACGACAACGACGACCACAGAAATCGAACCCTTGACTTCCGCAAGCGTACCGACGTGCGTTATATTTAGTTTAGTTACGTCACGGAGTTCTTTATGTATATTTACATCCTAAGACATTTTTACGTAATGTGACCAATGCTGGAGGGTTACAAATAGGAACTGCCTATCACGGGATGAACATTTTGCCGGTGTGTGGAAGGAATAGGTAGCGTGGTATGGGACCACGTGTCCATTGTCTATTTTTATCCCCCTCCCTCCCTTGTTGTTTATCCGTAGTACATATATGAAAAAACCTTAGCCTCCAGTTTTCACGTATAATAAATAAATAAAAATAAAAAAGCCTTCATTTTATCCTGCTACATTGCTTCTTAATTTAGGTATTGTTATTATGTTATCTATGTTTGACTATGTTTGATTATTAGCAAGGTCCCCAGGTTGGGTAAAGGCCTCCTTCAACGATGTCCACTTCTCTCTATCCTGAGCTGTTTGCCAGCACTTTGGACCAGCGACTTTTTTATTTCGTCGTCCCAGCGTGTTGAGGGCCTTCCTCTCTTTCTTTTTCCTTGAGGTCCTCTCCATAGGGTGGTGCTGTAGGTCCATCTTTTGTCAGTTTTCACATAGTTATTCATAAAAACTGTTTTCAATAATTTTTAATAAACAGAAAATAAAAATAAAAATTTGCCACATATTTTTTTAATAAAGCGCTTGCCGTGTGACGGCAAAAGTGCATGCATAAAGCAAATGCATGAGTGTGTGTTGTCGTCATAAATCATCTTACTCTATTGCTAATCATAGGCTCCATAAGTTTGCACCATAAATTCCTTGTTTTTCCCATCCAGCCTCATGTGCGTGCCATTCAGCGCGCATGCATAGCGCATGCGCACTGGCAAGTGATTTATTAATAAAGACCAATATGTGTCAAATATATTTTTTACTTTCTGTTTGCTAAAATGATTGAAAACAGTTTTTTATGAATCTTCTTCTCTACGTGTAGCAGTACAGTAAGATGATTTGATTGACTGACGATGACGCACACCGTTTTTTTTCTGTGCAGGGGTGGAGAAAGAATACTGACCTCTGCGGCCGGGGTCGGCCTGTCGTAAAAGGTGACAAAACAACCCACCTAGGGTAGATAGGTAGGTGGGACCCTACGTGGTAGGGCCCCAAGCACGTCTGGATGGCGACCACCTTTGTTCTTAAATATGCCGCCATAATAACTTTGTTGTATTCCGGCATTAGTGACCCTAATTCCTGTACCCTTATGGGACAGCAGCGTATTTGCGATGCTTCTATTTAACGTAATACTTTTTAAAACGTAGAATTTGCGAAGATTTATGTTATTTATTACATTGTTATGTTAATTTTTACACTTAATTTAGTCAAAATTAAAACGTACTTACTCACTAAATTTAAATTTTATTATGAATTATTGCTAACAAGATATCGTTTACTGAAAACTCATAACGCATTAAAATACCTGATCCTTATAATTTCGCTATATAGAGCTGAAACTATACTTTATTATAGCCGGAGTAAAGCAGACAGTCAAACGGCCCTCCCAATAGCAGGTGGACACCGTCGTGTATGGACGTTTGTAACAACAGAGGCATTTTTTAGAAAACATACTGCGATGGGAAACTCTTAGTCGGAAAACTTAATTTCAATAGTATGCATTTCTTAAAACCATTTCCTAAAAGTGTAAAAAAATTGGGCGTGTTTTTTTATTGCTGTGGGACAGCAGACAGGCTGACGGCCCGCTTAGAATTTAGCAGTTACCGTTGCCTATGGGTATTTGCAACACCAGAGGCATCGCGAACACGCTGCTGTCCCATAAGGGTACAGGAACTAGGGTCACTAATGCCGGAACACAACACAAGGTTATTATTGCGGCATACTTAAGACGTGCGTTGTTTTGTCGCCTTTTACGACAGGCCGATCCCGGCCGCAGAGGTTAGTATTCTTTCTCCGCCCTTGTACGGATAACCTTATAGTGTGTTTCGGCATAGGTGACCTAAGTTCCAGGACACCTATGTGAACAGCATGTTTGCGCTGTGTCTAGGTCGCAAAAATCCAAATACGGTAACTATTCACTATTAAGTAGTTCTGAAGCCTTTCTGCTGTATCACAGCCATAAACAAGTAATCTTTAAAGCTCTCGTCTTTAATTTTATTAAAACGATATCAAATCAAACCACACCCAGCGTAGACATCAGGAACTTATTAAATTTTACTGCTAGCCTATAACACTTGACCAAATGAAAATTGACGTAACGCCATAACGATTGGCCAACCCCTGTTTGCTTACGGCTATTTATATCTCAAGGACCCGAACAAATATCGCTTGTACAGTCTATCTGCTGTGAGATTATAATTAGAGAGCAACAGATGCAGAACAAAAGAAAACCAACATTAAACAATGCCGGTGTGATTGGCTGGGTGCCATTGTTTTTTAGGACACCATTCTCGGAGATTACCGTAAGGTCCACGTTTGTTTGAAGGCTAAGAGTATTTCATTTATATATAGATATTTATAAATGTTAGGAAAGATGTTGAATAATAGATGATACGAAAAAAATTAAGGGTTTACGAAAGAACAGGTGGATGGCGGTAAAATGATGTAGTGCAAAAGGGCGTGAATATATTTAGACTATACATAAAGGACTATATTAGCCTCATTGTTATATATTAGACTTATATATACTAAACATTCCGGATGAAATTGATAATAAAAAGGGAGGTGAGGAATAGAAAAAAACAATGTATTTGAAAAGGCTTGCGCATACATCAGCCAGCGTCAGTCACGGCCACGGTAAAACACACGGCACGTCCCGCGGCCCGGGGCTCCAGGCGTATGACGCCTGGGTGATTTTAGCGGGTATACCAGCGACATGCCTTTTATCAAGAGGAAGAGTGTACAGGCGCAGAGTTCAATATTTTTCAGCTACCCGTGTCCTCATACCGCGGGATATGCGAAAAGCCACCTCAAGAACCACTAATAAGACTCAACTTATTGGTTTCGGTGCCAATTCTTAGTATGCCATTCACCTCTCAGATATATGTATTCCCCTTAAAATCAAAAGGAGAATGTTATTTATCTATATATATATATATATATATATGGGTTGCCTGGAAGAAATCGCTTAAAGCGATAAGGCCGCCCATTGTCTCCAATATTTACAATATTCTCTTTAACTTGTATTATAATCATTAGGTTAAGTTGGTGACAATAAAGTATTATCTATCTATCTATCTATATATATATATATATATATATATATATATATATATATATATATATATATATATATATATATATATATATGCTTTGTATTATTAGTCTTACTTATTTAGATAAATAAGTGTTGTAATGTGTTTAACGCCAACAGTAACACTTATGTGTCAATTGTAGCTTAAGTATACCATTGTACCTAGTCAGGTCATAAATTCTGTCACATGTTTAATGTAAAATAATTGTAACAAGTTTATTAATTATGTAACCATTCATATACCAAAATGAACTTTACAAAACATAGATTCTTATGACATTAAAGTTTATTCAAAATGACCTCCGTGATTTTGAATACAAGCCTTCAATCTGCGCGGCCAGTTGTCTATCGCAGCACGAACGAGGTCCATGTCAATATCGGCGGCTGCCTTAATCAAGGATGTCTTGAGTGACTCCAAATTGGGATGAGGCTTTGAGCACGCCTTTTCCTCCAAGTGTTGCCATATCTTGTAATCTAACGGATTCAAATCTGGACTGGAGGAGGGCCAGTCTTCGTGCCGGATGAAGTCGATTTCACGCGCCGCCAGCCAGTCTTGTGTGCTCTTCGCTCTATGAGCTGGCGCCGAATCTTGTTGGAATACCCAGTGCCTGTTATTGAACATGGTATGAGAAACAGGTTCCACAAGGTTCGTCAGGACTGTATTTTGATACACAACAGCATTCGTTTTTACACCTTTCTCACAAAAATGTACCTCTGTTAAGGCCCAATAAGATACTCCCAACCATACCATGAGCGAGGATGGAAAATGACCTCGTTGGACACGCGGAATACGGTTGCTCGCTTCTTCACTACTGTGTGCGTACACCTTATCATTTTGTTTGTTGTAGCTCTCTTCTACGGTAAACATTTTTTCATCCGAAAAAAGAATTTCCCGATATTTTTTTCCCGCGTACCGCTTCAACAAAGCGCGGCATCTCTTCAGTCTCAGGTCCATTAGACGAGCATTCAAACGATGTCCTGTTTTTCTTCGATATGCCCGAAGCCCTAAGTCTTCATTTAACACCCTTTTCACCGTGGTTCTGCTTAACCCCATCTGAAGGGCCAACAGTTTCTGCTTACGTTTGGGATTTCTTTGAATTCGTGCCTTCACAGCTTTTATCATTGCTGGAGTCCTAACAGACCGAGGGCGACCACTTCTTGACCTGTCATCTACACTAGAGTCTTCATTGTATCGTTTGATGGTACGATAAACGAATCTTTTGGTTATATTCAAATTTTTCAGTATGTTAAAAATTTGAATTGGCGCGTAACTGTAACGATGCAACGCAATAACTGCAACACGGTCTTCTTTAAGCGTCCACTCCATATTTAAAAATGAGTAAAATTCTAAAAGTTATACATTTTTATTTTCATGAACAATTCGAAATTCGAATTCAATAAACTTTTTTGTGGCCAGCATTCTAAAATAAAAGTTTTTACTGTGTGACAATACTTATGACCTGACTAGGTATATAAGTACGAGTAACATGTCTGTGCAACTGCGGTATGGATTAGTTATAAATCTATACAAATAAAATGGAGTGTCTGTTTGTAATATTAAAATAACCGCTTTTTACTAAGTGCATTTGGATGTAGATATACACGGTACATGTACCAAAAAAAAAAATTTGTCTATCTGTCTGTTTGTTTCGGCTAATCTCTGAAATGGCAGCACCGATTTTGATGGGACTTTCACTGGCAAATAGCTGATGTAATAAGGAGTTACATAAGCTACTTTTATTAAAAAAAAATTAGAAAAAATAGGATCTCACGAAAAAAATTTTTTTCTGTTCTTCGACCAGCAAAGCGGACAGGAACGGCTATTAAATAAATAAATAAACATTTCACATAACGCCATCTAGTCCCAAACTAAGTCAATCCGTGACCTCCGCGAGCATATCGACGTACGTTATCCGTTACGCCAAGAGGTCGTCATTAGGCCGGATGCAGACCAAGAGCTAAGCTAAGTTAGTTTAGCTTAGCTCGCATAGCTGACGCAGTTTTCCATACTTGTGTGCAGACCGCAAACTATGCGAACTAAGCTATGTGAGCTAACTAAAATATGCGAAGCTAAGTTAGTTGTGCATACCGATGCGAGCACAACTAACTTAGCTTACACGAGCTAAGCTAAGCCCCTCCCGCCTTCCCCGCACGCCCTTCGCACATCCTTCGCCTGTGCTGTCCAGTGTCCAGTGTCCTTTGTCGTACGCACGGTCGTTTTGTAGTGAATATGGAGCAATTTATTGAAATTGTTAATAATAATAAGTCAGTATTAATCTCCTTTTTCTATGTGTAACATATTCATCATCGGAACTTTCTTCATCGATTATATTCATGGCGAGCGTCGTCCGTCTAATTTAACTTCACAACACTGACTGAGCTTTGGCTTAGCTCTTGGTGTGCACGTCATTTATTACTAGCTTAGCTTAGCTTAGCCTAGCTTGCTTAGTTTAGCTTTTTCATTTAAAACTTAAGTTGATATAAAAAAGTCTGCTCAACTCATTCGAAGCATTTTGTTATGTTCAATAAATAGATTAAATCTTCTTTAACTTAAAAGGGTTCGGGTGCTCGATATCAATAATTATAATTTTTTACTAGTTTCATTCCGAAATGCAATTAGTTTAAAAATATTGTACAAATCACCCCACGCTTTTAGAACAGTGACATTAATTTTCTCGTCAGTAACTATATTGTTATACATTAAGAATTATTTTTCACTTTTTAGTTTGATTAATTTTTAAAAGATTGTTTTTTAGTTTTCTTAAACTATAATTTATTTTTGACCTTTTAGTTTTATTTTATAGTTGAAATTTAACGTCATCTTCCAGCAGTTTTATTATTTAACGCCAGATGGCGTTTCGGAAGAAGGAAAAGAAAGCGTTAATTCTGATGATCCTTATAAGGACTATGGGACAAAATTATTAAATTCGTGTATTGTCAGCGGGTCTTGACAAGTGTGCAAAATTTCAAATTTATTTAATCGTTCAAAGTGGATAAAAATTGAGTCATACAGGTGAAGTTAATTTAAATAAGCGTGTAAAAAGATTTGAATAAAAATTAGGCTATTGAAATAAATTTTATTATAATCCGAGGAATAGCTATGCTACTTGCGTATGTAATCGCAACACAAAACACAGCTTATTGCCAGTTTCTGCTCCACTTATATGTATATATCTCAGCAGTTCTTTTTTTTTAATACTGTAGGACAGCAGACATGCTGATGGCCCGTATGGTACAGGAACTTGGGTCACTAATGCCGGAACACAACACAAGGTTATTATGGCAGCATACTTAAGACCAAAGGTGGTCGCCATCCACACGGGTTTAAGGCCCTACCACGTAGCTAGGGTGGGCTGTTTTGTCGCCTTTTACGACAGGCCGACCCCGGCCTCAGAGGTTAGTATTCTTTCTCCGCCCCTGCACGAAAAAATTTCTTTGGCAGGGGCAGCGTTTACCTTAACCGGTTCTAGTATATGTTATTCCAGAATCATACAGCAAATAACATCAATAGTACAACAAGTGTAGGGTTTTCATCTGTTTCATTACTGAACTTGGAAACTTTTCAATTCCTTAACCTTACAGTTGAGATTCATTTCTTTCTTTGTCCACAGCATTGGCAAGCAAATGGTGTCCAACGCACACCATGCACCCTGGTTTGCTAACGTAGTATCACGGAAAGTCGACGCCGATGGCACAGTGTTCGAAGGCGACGAACAAAGATGGCTGTTGCTGCCTATCACAGAGCGGAGCGGCGAGAAACGCGACAAGCGGCCGCGGAATTTAGTACTCGATGTTCGGTTACTCGCTCGAGTCAATCTGATCGATGAGTGGGGTTGTGTTGGGCCTGCTGGAAATGTTACTGCATATGGTAAGTCACAAATCACTCTCTTATTGGGAGCACACATAAGAATATGCTAGTTATATGATCAGAAATAAGAATCTATTTCATCTATATTCTTATTGATTTTACGGCTTTTGTTCAGGAAGGAAGTGTCACAAAGGTCACCGACGCAATAGTTGCGCAGTTACAATATTAAACAGCGTGATTCAGGCATGTGTAAAAACTGATAGTAATTTGCGAGACCGATTATGAAAAAGTTTTGGAGGAGATTTTTAGTCTTTTGAATTAATTTCAGATCCAGCGGAAAGTGGTCAAAATAAGAATACGCCTGTTGGAACTTATGTAAGTTGTACTAAATTTATGATTAACGACTATGAATTCTATAATAATATAGCAGAAGGTTTTTTTTAGAAGCATTTCATGTATAATAAACCGCTAAATAAACCTTGTGTATTAGCGTATAGGCAATGCCTTTAGTGTTGCAAACGTCTATAGTCAACGGTGACCACCTACTATCGTGTGGCTTGTTGGCTTATTTGCTGATCTTAGCTATAAAAACAGAACTTCGGCGAAGAGCTAAATTAGCCAAATTACGATTTCAGTTCTACATCGAACTTTCACCGGTTACAATTAGAAGGGTTATATAAACACGCTAGCGGCTTTGGAGAAAGTTCTAGAAAGTTTTTTTAGTAAAAAATTGTAATCTAAAACAAAGAAAGAACTAAGGCGAAGAAAGTATAACCGAAAACAATGAAGAACTTTGTTACAGCTCCTATGGGCCACGTTCGGTGGGGCATGTGTATTAGCAATGGTTGCCATATTAGCTGTAAGCGCGCGACTAGTGAAAAAAGTGTTAACTACTTTCCGCCCCGCTACCGCCGCTCCGTTGGACCCGCTCCGAAGACGGCCTGCCTGGTTCCCGCTGCAGCTGCGTAAGTGAGTATCTACTCACTAAATAAACCTTGATCTCTATCTAGATATATAGTTTTCTATTTCTTAAATTGAATTTATTATCTGAGTTTAAGTATGCCTATTACGATACAGAGTTTTGATGGCAAAATTTTTAGACACTATACCATACTCGTACATATCCAAAAAAATTATCATTGTATTTAGTGATAATGAGTTAGGGCTGATGAGCACATCTTTGAATATTTTTGTAATGTAGCAGACAGGTTGTTGGGCCACTTATAATTTAGCAGTTACCGTCGCCTATGAGTGTTTGCAACGCCAATGGCATCGTGTACACGCTGCTGTCCCACAAGAGTACATGAGCTTGGGTCACTAATGCCGGAACACAACACGGATTTATTATGGCAGCATACTTAAGACCAAAGGTGGTCGCCATCCAGACGGGCTTGGGGCTCTACCACGTAGGTGGGTTGTTTTGTCGCTTTTTACGAAAGGCTGACCCCGGTCGCAGAAGTCCGTATTCTTTCTCCGCCCCTGCACGGATGAAAATTGTTTTAATTAACTTGCTGTCGGTGATAATATTTTATTTATTGCAAATGTGAAATTATTCGGATTCTTTACATAATTTTAGACTATTCACAGTGACTTCGTGTGTACAATTACATCAATGTCAAAAGACAAATAAGTAGTTGCAATAAAGTACAACTTTTAATTGACTTAAGTTAATTTTTATATGTCAAAAAATTTATGAAATTCTGTATATACCTATAACGTTTTTATTAGATTTCGTTACCTGAGTTTTGTCTAGTTTATTTACTTTGACTTTGGTTAGTCAGTTCTAAAACATTGAATGAAACTTTGTCAAACGATAACAAGCTTTGAAATATCAAATAATAAAAAGGCGTTAATTGAAATTGATCATTAACAAATTCACAGACTCTGGTGTTCAAATGACAAGATTTTATCGGGTTAAAAACTCTTTACAAACAAAGAAGAAAATATTTTATGCTAGCTGACCCAGCAAACGTTGATATGCCATATAAATTAAAAAAAATAGCCTAATGCTTCTCCAAGGTCCAATATATATATTATGTCTATACCGAAATTCATCAAAATCTGTTGAGAGGTTTAGGCGTGAAAACATAACAAAATATCAAACTCACTTTCACATTTGTAATATAATATACTAATATGGATAAATATCCTGTAATATTTTACTGCAACGTAAAATGCTTGAGAATAATCACGGTTTTCTTTTAAGTTTTACCTTTCGAAGCCTATAATTTATTTACTGAATCATGAATGTTTCAACCACGTGAAAAAAGACTTTGTAGTTAAAACAGCTAAACCGGTCGCAACTACGACGTCAATTTAAAAACTCCTGTAATAATTAATGTGCTGTCATTTATTATGAATAAGACGTTGAGAGTTTTCACGGCGTATAAAGTGTGCCAGTGAATTTTCCAGAGATGGTGATGAATAAATAAGCGCTTCGAGAAGAGGGAAAGTGTGACCAGCATTGAGGTATTTGTTGTTTTGGTGCTCTGATTTGGTGAACTGTTTTAAGGCACTCACGTGTTAGGGTACTTCATATTTTATTAACTAGAAACTCGTCATTGTAACTAATTGCGGTAAAGATAGTTGGTTGCATTTCATTGCAAAAACACGAGGAGTATCTCAATATTTTTACGTTTCATACATGCATGCTCTTCCTATACTTATTTTCGAGAGTAAAAAGAGTGAATTCAGAATAGATGAAATCGTAGAGCTCACAAGAGCAACCTGAAATCTCAAGCAAACCCAAAATCAAAATATGAAAGGAACAAAAGAGAAGAACGAAGAGAAAAAAATTTAGGTGAGTAAATTGAGATTTTAAAAGAAGCGCCGGTTAAAAAAAATAAGACTCGCATTGTATGGCCGAATAAGGTCATATGTAGGGCAGGGCGTATGAGTCAAAGAGGAGAATGCCATGAGACAGGGAAAATGCTACAAATGAGAGTGGATGAATAGAGAAGGAGGAGCAGACCAAGTAAAAGATGGATGCATTGTATAAAGCCTTAGTTGCTAAAGTGGTCCAGGACCCCCAGGGGTCCACGGGAGACTCGAAGGGGGTCTAAGTTGGCATGAATAAGGGAGGTTTGGAATTTTTAAGCGGGGGTCCGCGAAAATTTATTTGCTTTCGATACTGAAGAACTAAAATGTTGGCTTGACTTCGCCTATAAATGTAGGCAGATAATGTTTTAAAAAGCTCAGCGACTGTTACTTGTAAAAACTTGCATATTCCAAATTCAGTACAACGTGTCGAGACTTGCAAAGCGCCGCCGCTGCCGCCGCCGCTTTTTTTTATTGCTGTAGGACAGCAGACAGACTGACGGCCCGCTTAGAATTTAGCAGTTACCCTCGCCTATGGGTGTTTGCAACGCCAGTGGCATCGCGAACACGCTGCTGTCCCATAAGGGTACGGGAACTTGGGTCATTAATGCCGGAACACAACACAAGGTTGTTATGGCGGCATACTTAAGACCAAAGGTGGTCGCCATCCAGACGGGCTTAGGACCCTACCACGTAGCTAAGGGTGGGTTTTTTTGTCGCCTTTTATGACAGGCCGACCTCGGCCGCAGAGGTTAGTATTCTTTCTCCGCCCCTGCACGCCCCGCTATCCGCAACGCTTGTTCAAAGGTGCAAAGCGACGAAATACGATTTGTAGTGTGTGTGCTTGCAATCTTGCATGAACTTGTTTGATTCTTCACCAATATAAATACAAAATATGCCAAGGATAAACGTTACTCATTTATTACAATTAATTAACTAACCAATCAATTCCCACTTTTTTTTTTCGAAAACTATTAATTAACGTGGTTGGAACTCAGCCGCAACGCAAATTTCCATAGTAAAATCTAATCTTCACAATTTTTGTCGAGTTCTGGGAATATGGTAGAAATGTAGCTGCAGGGGCTCCACCGGAACTAGCTAAATTTTAAAAGTGGTCTATGAGAAAAAAGGCTGGGAACCTCTGGTAGGTATAAAGTATGGCGTACAAAAGTGCTAATGTTGAGATGACAGCTAGCAGCGGAGAGTGCAGGGAAAGAACATGTTGTGCCGATCTCTCAAAATGTAGAATAAGAGAAAGAAGATTTGATAATT
Source organism: Malacosoma neustria (assembly GCA_963693495.1). Lineage (NCBI taxonomy): Eukaryota > Metazoa > Arthropoda > Insecta > Lepidoptera > Lasiocampidae > Malacosoma > Malacosoma neustria. Next base: position 4,117,348 of record OY856386.1, read on the forward strand.
GTTATAATAATATATCTATAGCAGTATGATCTATGTATGATCTCCACAGAAATACTAATAGAATTAACCTATCACTTAAGTCTCTCAATAAAGTCGTAAAAATAAATCGTTCCGTTTTTCTTTTGTGTTTGAGAAGTCAGATAATCTTCTTACTTTGTCTCTAGATAATGTTATTACTTTAGCAGGGTAAGATACCACCTCACAGCAGCTGGGGTGGTCTGTAGTAAAAAGACAAACAACCCTAGCTAGATATTAGGGCTTCAAGAGCGCCTGGATGGCATTCCTAAATACGCCGCCATAATAACCTTGTGTTGTGTTCCTGTCATTTATGAATATGTTTGTTTCTTTTTGGTGCCGCTTTTTCATTCATCGAACTTTAAAATCACAAAACTAAAGGAGTTTCACTTGAAACAAATATACAGGTGAAACTAGAAAAAAGAGATTTGAGAGTACGAGTAGAGAGTTCAAGTGAGTACAGATGTCATATGGCGTGATTAAAGAGGGTATTTCAATATAATGTGAGTGCGGACTGTTTATGTTTTGTTAGTGTGCATGAATAAGTTGATGAGTATAAATATTTTGTCTTCCGCGGCGATCCACTATGTTGATGAACCAGCCGTGTCAAACTAAAACATATTTTTTCATTCTCAATTTATACTCTACGAATATAATTGGCAGACGAGTTTTAACTCATATTCTTGGCAAATGTTTATAAACACGTCAAAACTCCATTTGACTAATCGTTTATTTTGGAAAGGGTAAAAGTCACACTGTTTAGACGTAATAGAACTTAAAAAGATAACGGTTCATGCTCCTCCATATTCTACGGTTACGCGTTGGTGTGCTGAGTTCAAGCGAGGAAGAACTTCCATTAACGGCGACCCCCGCAAGGGACGCTCTACATCGGTAGTGATTGAACAAATTATTTAAAAAGTTGAAAACATTGTCTTGGCGGATCGTCGTGTTACTGTTTGTTTTATAGTAGTAAAAGTGAATATTTTTTATTGCTGTAGGACAGCAGACAGGCTGACAGCCTGCTTAGAATTTAGCAGTTACCGTTGCCTATGGGTATTTGCAACGCCAGTAACATCGCAAGCACGCTGCTATCCCATAAGGGTATTTCTATAGGAAGTCTTCATAATATTATACACAACAATTTGAATCTGGGTCACTTTTACCTGAAGTTCGTTACGGTATGTTTTATTCGTAAGGAAAGAATGGATTCACTTTGTTATCGGGAATAAAGGTAAGGTATATACAGAAATGTAGAACGAAAACAAGATTGTAGTAGTTTAGGCGTATTTTGAAATGGTCGTAGAATAAGTAGACTAAATTTCAATATGTATATACAGATAATAAGACATTAACATTTAAGAAACTTGATACAAATAGGGCCTCAGAAAGCTCGTCTAGTGAAAATAGAAAAGAACAAGGCTGTATTGTTCTGTAAAACAAGGTCGAGGCTCTAATTTGTTCCGAAATTTGAAGAAGGTTGAAAACTTGAGTTGATAAAAAATATGTAGTTATTTACATTTACTTTAGCGCCTTGTTAATAACTCGCTGCAAATATGCTATTTTGTGTACAAAATATTAAAATACAATACAATAAACAATCAGCGCTTCTGGCATTGACATTATTAACTAAATTTGCGTAAACAATTTGAAACACTGCTTGTTTATAATTCATAAAGATTGATGAGGTATGAATTTCTTAGGATATGGTCAGATCAGAGACACCAGAATACGCCGTGATAGCGTCACGGGGGGAACAGTGTGTACAGGGCTATTTCTAATATTCCTGGCTTTCACACAGTTCAGATTATCTCAGTCACCCCTAAGATATTATGTGCTTGTCTTGCTTGTTATACGATTTTGCTCCTTATTCGTCATGGAATACGGGTTGAATTCTTATGCAAGTATTTTCAAATTTGAGGCGTCTCAAGCAATACGTACGGCTCGGCGCGTTGAGTTTCAAATATTTTTAAAACCTGATTTTTGACCCTGGTATTTTTCCGTACACGTACTTAGAAGCCCTGGTATTCAATTTTGCAAGTATGTCTCATCGCTAGTTACGTCTGAGACCTCAACAGCCTGAAGTCCTGACTCCTGACTGAAGCATATAAAATAGTTTTTAGATGTTATCAAGACTGGCACCCCGCAACTAAATAAATATTTTATGAAACTAAGGACTTAATCACAGTCGAGTAATTTATTCCTCTCAAAAATTAAAGAAAAGCACCGTTTTCTTGTGGATCAGGGATAGCACATATCAATCAATCATAATCATGAAATACGATAAATACTGGAAGAACAAACCATACCGCGATGCAAAACGGAGGCGGTGCCATCTATTGATTATATTATAAACTAGTGCCAGTGTACATACTAGTATTTTGATGCTGCAAACGTCCATAGGCGACGGTGACCACCTGCCAGGGTGGGCCGTCTGCCTGTCTGTTGATCTCTAGCTATAAAAAAAAATCTTGGTATTAATCCTTATCAAAATAAATTACTTCATATTCAAGACTGCTTCAATACCTTTATACAACTTTTTGAATTATTCAATTCGGACATTCTATTCGAAAGATATCACGAGTTTAAAAATGTAAGTATTAGAAAAAATGTTTCACATCTTCATGACGCTAATTTCCGTTTCATCCGTAAAAATTTTACCATCGTGCGCCCAAAGAAGTTTCACTTCAAAAAGCTTCTTACTTTGACAGAGTAAAGATACCACCTCAGCAGCTGGGGTGGTCTGTAGTAAAAAGACAAAATAACTCTAGCCCAAGCTAGATAGTTAGGGTATCTACTAGGTAGTAGGTAGCCACTACTTATAGTAGGGCTCCAAGCCCGTCTGGATGCCATCCCTAAATACGCCGCCATAATAACCTTGTGTTGTGTTCCGGCATAAGTACAGGTACCAGTTCCCTTACGCGGACGGCATGGACGATGTCTCTGGCATCGCAGCATGTTCTACAGCAATAAAATAATAAACGATGTAAAACATTTGCATTTGCTGAAAATTAAATCTGAAGCCAAAGTACTTTTTTTAATATAGGATTACGTTAATAATTTAATAATGTTTGCTTTATATCTGCCTCCATTTTAGATCACAGGCATCAGATTTCTAATTACATTTACGTGAGAAATTCGTCTTCAAATAAAACAAGCTTTTCAGGGCCTGTAGTTAGTTCAATTTACGGAATATAAAACCAAGCAAAACGAAATTAGTTATTTAATATGAAATAGACAGGACAGGAAACTATATGCTATTCACTTTACCAAAAAATAAAATGTAAACAAATCGTAAAAAGGTTTTTTGGATGTCGATTTTATAATAATCAACATGATATAAAAATTATCATAACAACTTTTAATTATTTATTAGAAATATCTCCTATATTCTTATTTTTTTTATATTACTATTCCTTACTTTTAGAAAAAAACAAAATAATTATATTTTTACAATTATTATGAATGATAAATATTAATGCATATAAAATTTACATATTTACAACTTTAATTGTAATAACTAACTTACATTATAAAGAACCTAAAAAGACAATTTTTCCAAATCTCTTACTGATTTTATATGCTGGTAATTATAAGTGTACTGTTCAACGTACTATTGTCGATTGAAAAGAGTGTTTTATTATTACGGTCGGATTATACCCACCATGTTGTTTTATTCTAGCTTTGTTTGAGAAACATTGGTTTGTTTGTTTACATTTTATTTTTTGGTAAAGTGAATATCCAAACTTAATCAATTCAGATTAATTAGTAATCTGAATTGATTAAGTTTGGAATATATTTGTATGTAGATAGTTATTTACTTACGATTTCGCCCTATATTACGTACACAACTGCAAAATTAAATGATTAGTGGGGGTAGTTCATAGAATAAATGAGTTAAGATTTTATACAAATAAAACAGACAGCCAATAATTGCAAACAAGAATAATAGCTAAATAAATATAAGAAGGTCGACTATCACCGAACTAGGTCGGCGTATTTATATCTCAAACAAATCTCTTTGGCGATTGAAAAATGTTTTACCCACTGCCACCGAAGTGAAGCTTGTTGAGTCCTTATTACTTCCAATTCTTGATTATGCTGACGTCAGCTATCTGGATTTGCCACAAGAGCAGCATAATAACCTTGAACGCCTCCAAAACTTCTGTATGAGATTCATATTTATATTACGCAAATATGACCATATCTCTGATTTTCGCAAAATGCTTAAGTGGTTACCAATCCGTTTTCGTCGGAATACTCATATGCTTTCTTTACTTTATAGTATTTTATTTATTCCTAGTTCTCCTTTTTACTTAAAAGAGCGTTTTGAATTTCCTTCTCGTGTTCAAAATTTATGTGTTTCCACTAGATTACGTTTTGGTATTCCTACACATAATTTTTTTTTTCACAAACTCTTTCACAGTAAAAGCTAGCCGACTTTGAAATGAGCTGCCTGTTACTATCAGATAAGCTAAAACTTTGCTCATACTTAAAAGTAAGGTGTACCGGCACTATTTGTCTTTGCAGTATAGGGATATATTATGTATATGGGTGTGTGTATGTGTGTATATATTATATATAAATGGGTGAGTATTTACTTGTTCAAACTATTAATTATGAAATTGTATAATCATGAAATTTGTATATTAATTAACCCACCAGCAACTTTTATAAATCACGAACTAAACCGGCGAACTTTGTACCGTCTAACAACCAATGAATGTCGTGTTACAGATTAGCTGAACTTAATTTATGATTTTATGAAAGTAATACAATGAATACAAAATAAATATCAAGTTCAGTACTTTATTAAGATACACAAAAAGTAATAAAAAAGTACAAAAATTAAGTATATCAATCGCGTGTCAGCTAGTATTAGTGATCACTAATACTATCTCATATGTGTACATACTACATACATAGAAATGTCAGCTATTTTCCGCCAGTTTTTTTCTAAGCCACTCCTATGTGTTGATTCCCAATTGTCTACGGTCTATGACTATTGACTAGTATGTTTGCATTACGTGTATGTGTTTCTGTGGCATACATGCAATACAATATTATTTTATAAACGCAAAATCTTTTGAAAATGACCGATTTATCGATATTTTTTCCGTGATAATTCGATATATCTATCGACGTCGATATTTTAATAAATATCAATACATCGATATTTTTTTCACTTCCGACATCTCTATGACTTAATCACATACAGTGATTAAATTAAATCCTCTCAAAAAATAAAAACTCAAAAATTTAAACAATCTCATATTAATATAATACACCATCTTCTTCAGGATCAGGGATAGAACAAATCGGCGTTGTCAAACAATGATGTTATAGTAACATCATTGTTGTCAAACCAATATCTGCTCTGTGTATTTTTTTGAGATTTCAACATTTTGACTATTATAACTAGTTAGTTTAGTTATTACTAGTTTAATTTTATTTTAATACCCAAACTTTGATATGTTAAAACCACTATGCCGCTATGTGATTCTATTTCTAATCATTACATTACGAACGGTGTGTCTTGGAATCACTGGTGCTTTTAGAACAACACCTACGGCAGCTATGGAGAGATATCTTAACATTCCTCCTCTGCATATTATGGTTGAGCTTGAGGCAAGGAGGGCACTATATCGCCTTGCTGTAGCTGGCCTATGGGACTCCACCAAGCCAAAAACCAACCATACAAAATTCGATGGAAATGAGGACCTGGATCGGATAACACATATGATATCCGATAAAATGCAAACCAGGTTTATATTTGAAAGGCTTTTCAGGGTCCAAATTCCAACAAGATTGGAATGGACAAAGGGACCAGATCCACCGGAACATAATAGTCTGGTATGGTACACTGATGGATCCAAAATGGAATCAGGTACAGGGGCGGGAGTATACACGAAAGACTACAAATGTAGTAAAAGCTTGGGAAAAATGGCAAGTGTATTCCAGGCTGAAACATATGCCATAATAACCTGTGCTCAGGAGAACATAGATAGAGGCACCAAAGGCAAATCTATATATATTCTCAGTGACAGTCAAGCTGCAATCAAGGCCATCGCCTCCTTCAAAGTTGACTCCAGACTTGTCCTGGATGCCATTCAAACCTTAAATAGGCTTGGAAGGCATAACAGTGTAAGATTAATGTGGGTCCCGAGACACGAAGGAGTACATGGCAATGAAATGGCAGATGAACTGGCAAGAGAGGGCTCAACTAATGATTTTATGGGTCCGGAACCATGTGTAGGCATTCCGACTAGCCTTGTGAAAGCCACATTCAGGGATTTTGCAGACCGCAGTCAACAACAACACTGGCTGACTAGAATTGGTCTGGAACACTTCAAAAAATTTTTGGGATCCGCGTACAAAGCACGAGGATCCATCTGGAACATGAGCAGGGGGCAAATACGCTACTTGCTTGGAGCCTTTACTGGGCACTTTGGAACCAACAACATGCTCATGAAGATGGGTCTAACCGCGACACCCATGTGCAGGTTGTGTGGGGAACATACAGAACGCATGGAACACCTACTGTGTACATGTGATGCATTGGCCAGGAGGCGAATGAATCTTTTGGGGGTAGGATATCCAACACCGGAAGACTACAGGCTCCTATCTCCATACCACATTGTTAGGCTCATGAAGCAAATTTTTAATGAGATTGGAGAGGAGTGATTGCTATCTAGGGGAACACAAAAGATCCCATTGGGTCGAAGTGTCCGAGATATTTCTCGGTCCCAAAAATAAGATAAGATCATTACATTACTTGTCCGGTGTTCTCCGTATGTCGAAGTTAGTTAACATATAGCAGATATTGGTTTGACATCGACAGAATTTATTATAATCATAAGATAAGGTATATACGGAAGAACAAACCATATCGCGATGTAGAACAGAGGCGGTGCCATCTATTGATTATAAACTAGTGCCAGTTTACATATTTTAATAATTAATTGTAGCCCAGTGTTTGAAATTCGAATATAACCCATAAAAAGTAATTCAAAAAAATTCGTAAAGGTCTATAACCAGAAAATACGCCTATTATTAAAATTCAAGAAGACTGTAGGCAAATAATATTATAGACTAATAATATACATATTCTCAGTTTGACCGTAGACTTTAAACATAAATAAAAGAGTACGTACAGGTATGTCTGCGTGTAATTTTTTCTTATTAATTTAATGAATTTTTGAAGCATGTTTAAATAAAAAAAATATTAGCTTTCTGCACTCCTACCATATAAACTGTGGCAAGATTCATACTTCTCCATCGACATAATTTTGTGGAATAAGGTGTAAAATGTTTTTAATCCACGTATTTCATATGTATCAAAAAGCAAAACTTAAATAAAGAATAAGGAAGATTTTATATTTCAATGCAAATCGTTCTTTGAATCAGTTCAAAGCTAGGGTTTTTTTGTCGTCTTTAACGATAGGCCACCCTGGCCGTAGGGGTCAGTATTCTTATTCCGCCACTTCACGGAGATAATATATATAAATAAATTAATTAAAATTATAACAACTTCAAATTATATTTTAAATATGTAAATTATATAACTATCACAAAAATACCTTCAATTACAATAAAAAACAAATTACCTGGGAATCATTCCAGTTGCAGTAAAATTTATTTTTAATTACAACCCTATAATTCTTGTGGCGCACTGACTAGGTGGTACGGCTCCAAGCCTATCTGGATGGCAACTACCCCTGGTTTATAAGTATGCCACCATAATAAACTTGTGTTCCAGCCTGAGTGACCCAGACTCTAATTCCCCTACGCGAACAGCGTCGTGTTAGCGGTGACCCTGGCGTCACAAACACATGTAGTTGTTGATAGCTAATTAGTATTAAGTGGTGTGTCAGCCTGTCTGCTGTTCCACACCAATAAAAAAACATAGTGCTGTTTCTACATTTCCTTCTACATGCCACAATTTATTTTACATTTTTACATACCTACCTATTTTATATTCAAATAATGAAACTCTAATAGTAATCTCTTATAATAACGAGCCCCTTCTCCTTACCAGAGTCACATGAAAATAGACGAACAGATGTAATTTAAATTTAAGTTTAGACTACCCTCTATTCTCTAAACAAGAAATAAAAGCTTTACTTCTAATCCTCACTGTTATGTGGTTCAACAGGCGGGTGAGATTTATATGGACCCCAAAACTCCTGGGACCTTTTACGTCCTACAAAAACACAACTAACAAGTATTTTATAGAAACTTGATGTAAATATTGCATATAATGTATTTGTAATTAATAACATGCGGTAATTTTCTAAGCGCCTACTAAAATTATTATAGCAACAACATACTAACAGTTGCTTACAACAACAATGCCTGCAGGGGCTCATCGAAAATGTTTAAACCCGATTTCCGTATAAATCGAAGCTATGGAGTGAATAGAAATCATCTTAAAACATAATAAACCATTGAAAACAGGTGGGCAAACAATACAATGGGGTCTTGTTATTATTACAATGCGGGGATTTAGGTTGGGCAAACAAAAACAATTAAAAGTTGAACAGTGTGTGTTACAAGCAGCTGTCAAAATTGTGAAATTAAATTAATGAGTTTCCATATGAATACGTTTTAAGTTAATATCTAAAGTATACTATAACCCCCCTGAAGACTTCTATTACTAAATTCCACTAACACTAGTTGATAGCTAGTATCAATTGACTAGTATTAACCAACCCTAAATAAAACACGATGAGATGTTGACTTGAAGCACTAAGAGAGAGAGAGACATACAACTGTTTTGAAATAAAAAATAATATACAATTCTGGCTCGAGATGACAACCGGTGTACAAATAAAACTTCTGCGCACCTAAATACGTTGGTCTTTTTTTGAAACTTTTATTTTTCTTATGACACAAGGCATGTGACAAAAATTTAGATTTTTACTGGTCGCATGACTCTTCCACTCTAGGAGGTAATACAAAATATTGTCTTTCCTTTGATAAACCATTTTTCTTCTTTAATAATCTCTGGGAAAGTGATTAGTCCATTCAGTTTGTGCCGGGACCCGACATTGATATTTGATATAACCCGCTAGATTATAATATAATAAAATTGGAAATAAAACTGTTTTCTCAGTCCATTCAACTCATTATTGACATGGGATTTGGTGATTACTTTTTTATATACATAATACTTCGCCTTTTAGGTTTTTTATTTCCTAAAAAAAGAAAAAGCCTTATTCGATGTGTTAATTATAAAGGTAGAAGACATAATTTGTACTAATAACCATAAATTAAAATATAAATTTAAATTATTTTGAACGAATGCATTTGTAAATTAATTTATTTCAATACAATTAATAAAATTTGTAATATTTATGTACATTACAAAATTGATTTCGTAACTACAAAAGTTTATATCGATCTATGAACTTAAAAATAATTCTTAGCATTTTGTAAACTTTTTACACAAACTTATTGTGCAAGAAACCAACGATATATTATGTTCATAGAGTAATCGTATGTGGAGATGGTAAGATTTTTTTACAATACTATATATCTTTGAGACCGGTATCTGGCCGTTGGCTATCATTGATGTGGTATAATGAAGACATTAATTAATTTAATCTCAAAATGGGAAAGTATATTAGGAGTACTGACACTTCTTTAAAACGCTACCCTCATTAATATCTTAGAAATCAAAAAAAAAATTGTTCTTTATCATATTTGCAAATACATTACAAACACATATAGTACATTAGTCACAACAATTAAGTTTAATCTCAGATCGATAATATAATGGTTTACACAAAATTCCTTCACAATATTAATGTTTACCAAATAGTACCTAGCAACTTCAGAATATATCAATACTTAAAGGGACATGCCCATTTTTGGCCAAGAAACGCCCAACAAAATGATTTTGTTAAAAAATAACATCATATTTTATGATAATTAATCGCGGTGTTCATTTATCCAAAAAAGATTGCAACATATTATGTGCAAAAAAAAGTACTGAATGATAAAAATGAAAGGACATCCGTAATTCATTGTTTTGTGGATAAAATATGCACTAAGCAGTGTTGCCAATTATGTACTAATTTCGTCAAAAATATAATCGATACTGTTTATGTTGTTCGTTTTATAAGATGTAAATAATATAATTAATTCTAATATTATTCGTTGTTTATTCGATACTTATTATGATTTTATGTCGATTGAACAAGCAATTTATTATCGCTAGGTGATTAACCATGACTTCTAATATTAAAAATCATAATAAATAAAGCTACTGCATAATTTAACTGTTTTTCTTATCTTTATCTTTTCTTATCAATTGTATTGTTGGCCGACGAACGGTAGGATGCTGTGCCCATGTTATGACAGTAATATGGTATTTGGGTTGGGCACGGCATCAGACAAATATTTTCCCGCCTGCTCAATTCCTGGATGATGTACTGATCTTATAGGATACAAATGATGTATAAGATCATAAAATGCCTATTAGATCTTATCAAAACTTAATGTATATGTTGTATTTAAGCAAAATGGTTGATATAATACTAATTTGTGACAAATAAATCCATTTTATAACTTAAAAGTCCAGACTTTTTGTAAATCAATTCCTTTACAATTTTACTTTATAAATTAGATATTATCATTTCCATATGCGTTTGTGTATGTGCACCTAGGGCCGAAGTGTCTATTGTCGGTGGGCATTCCCCTTTCCATTATGTGTTCAGGTCGTCGTCAACTTAACATTATCTTTTTAATAATTACGAAACTATGAAAAGGGTTGAAATGTTACAAACGGCTGTTTTATTTTATTCGAAGAAATATCCAGATTAAGTTTATATTTTATATTTGTTTTCTTACGAGGTCCCTATGTTTTTTTAGTATAAATATTTTTTAGGTTATTATTTATGTCAAGTCGGCCTGTCGATATAAAGAAGAACTTCGTTAAACATTATGAGTATGCTTATTTTAACAGTAATATACAATAATATTTTCTGAGCCTGGTAAAATAATTTCAAACGATAATTTTAATGCCGTAGCTTAGATAAGTCAGCTCTTATTACTGGCAAAAATAGGCCTAAATAAAGGCCGTTAAATATCTTAATAACGACTCCAATAGTTAAGATTTTTTTTTTGTCTCGGGGAAAAACCTCTCTTGACGGGTTCCCCCGGCCCGGGGGGACCGAGGGATATGTGGGACTCCGGGAAAGATGATTGGCCATCCGACTACCCACTAAAAAACCCCGCTGTTCTCCTATCGCCTACGCCCGGGCCCACGGATATATGGCCTGCCGATCTCGTGGCCCGGGCCGGCGCCGGCGCGCCCTTTGTCTTGAGGCGGGCCCCTTCTAAAGTGTTGGCGCCAGGGGGTCAGGGTTTCGTCCCACCGGCGCTCTCCTAATAACTCTAGGAGTTGAGGGGGGCCGCGGAACAGCACGCAGCCCTCACCCTCGCGGCAATAGTGCGGGCGGCGGGTCCTCCCCCGAGGGGCCGCCCGCGGCCGCTTTTTACGGCGGCCGGAGGTCGTTACTGGCCCTCCGGCGCCGCCGGCGTGGCCTGCGTTGGCGGGAGGGGAGTGTGGTGGTCGACTCCCCCTCCCGCTCCGCCTTTCCAACCATTCGGCCAGGACGGGCCTCACCGCTTCGATGGTGGCGAGGCCCGCGCTGGGGTGCGCGAGGCGCTCCTTCCACTCCACTCCAATAGTTAAGATGCTCTAAGTATATGTTATGTGAACTTTAGCACTCCACGTAGTTTGTATGCAAATGTCTATTGAGGCAATTAATATAACTTATGTTCTCATTTGCATTAATAATTTTGTAATATTGATAGTTAAATTGGTTTTAAGGTGCTTTTTGTGTCATTTTTGGAATGCGTCAATTCATATTGTACTTGCTGCCGCCATGTTTTGTTTCCCAATGGTGGGTCATGCTCTGATCTTCTTTATGATCGAAGTTCCGCGTTAGGAACTCCCGCGTTTGCGGTAGTCTTCATGTCCGTGACATTGCAGATAAATTGCAGGAGTGTCGGCTCCGTTGGTACGGCCATGTTTTGCAGCAACCGGATGCTTACGTGGGAAACAAATGTCTGGCCATGCCGCCTCCGCCGGGCCCCGGCAGGAGGGGTAGACCCAAAAAGTGCTGGCTTGACGTCATAAGAGGAGATATGCATGCCAATGGGCTCACTACCAGGGATGCTGAAGATCGCGCGAAGTGGAGTAGAAAAAGTCGGAAAGCGGACTCCGGGCACCAAAATGAAAGTTTGGATTGCGACCGGGACATAACGCTGGGATGATGATCATGATGATGAAGTTATAAACTAGTATTAACGTCAAGAAGAGTTACTTTACTCCAATCACTGAAAAGTTACCTCCGAATCATTCTTGCTGGTCTATAACAATAGTTTTTATTTACTCAAAGATTTCGTTTCCTATAAGTATTCACTTTGAAAACAAGGATACACTTTTTACATTCCCTAGTATGATATATGAGACAGAAAATGAGATTCTAAAATTACTTTAATGGATTTCAATACTGTATTTTTGATTACTAACGATACTTGCGTTATTGACTTCGGCTACCTTTAACCAGCCGTCCATTCAGTTTTTTTGTTATCCCTTTAGGACAGGAGACAGGCTGACGGCCTGCTTAGAATTTAGCATTACCGTAGATAGTTAGAATTTTACAGTTGCCTATGTGTGTTTGCAATGCCATTGACATCACAAACACGCTGCTGTCCCTTATGGGTACAGAACCTTGGGTCACTAATGCCGGAACGCAACACAAGGTTATTATGGTGACATACTTAAGTCCAAAGGTGGTCGCCATCCAGACGGGCTTGGGGCCCTACCACGTAGCTAGGGTGAGTTGTTAATTCGCCTTTTACGACAGGCCGACCCCGGCCGTAGAGGTCAGTATTCTTTCTCCTAATTTGCGTTTAATAATCGTAAATAAATAATTTTGAATTCTAAAACCTAATAAAATGTTCTAATTGTTTGCGTGATGGGTTGCTAAAAAATAAATCTCTGAAGTAGCTCCCAGTACGCCAAGATCACAGTGAACACTTGGGATATCTTCGCAATCTCAACCCTATCAGAAGCCTGATTGTAGGGATTTAGAAAAGAAATTACATGTTTGTCGTCTTTTACGACAGGCCGCGCCTGGATGCAGGGGTTAGTATTCTTACTCCGTCTTGGCACAGAGAAATCTTCTGATAGGCTAGGATCTTATTTCCACACACGTTAGCTTCTTTAGAGCCATGCAAATCTTCCGCCATCTTTCACAGGCATGGTATCGCAGTAGACGAGTAATCGAAAGTCAGTCTGCAACCTCAAATATTTAACAAAATTTTAATTTACTTACCATATTAAATTTATTAAATAAAACATTGTTTATGAAAATGTATTTGACTATCACAAAAATGCTAAACATTTTGCGGAGCCTTTTGTACGAAAGAATTTTGCTTTTATCTATTTTAAGATAATCTTTTTTTATATAAACAGCGCTTAGGTTACAAAGAGTTTTTTAGTTCGGTATGGTTTTTCATTCCAATTTACACATCTAAAACCGGACGGTCGTTTATTGTAAAATAATAAGTAAATAATAAATAAACGTTTGGAGAAGTTTATCTCATTATTAGCGCTTCCGGTTACATCTTTCCGCTTTGGAGCACAAAGTAGGTTTTCCTGTTCTGTTTCCTCTTTACTGAAAATAGTATATTAATAAACATATATTTTATTATAATGTTCCAAAATTATGAAATATCAATGTTTTCGGTTGAAAGGATGCGAAAGAGCGTACAGGAAAGCGCGCTCTGGTTTTTGAATTGAGAAACCAGGATTCAACGCAAGTATGGTGATAGACGCAATTCACGAGTTATTCGGTCATAAACAGACTGCATTGGACCAATCTCGTTCACTTTCAATCTGTTCCCAGTATACAATTCTGTTTGCGGAATGATGACTCATTCTTACATAAAACCGCGTAACATAAAGATTTCTAAACGGATTCGAATGGACTGCAAACGATTCGATCTAATCCGAATTAGTGTCATATCACTTCGTCACATAACTCCATTGCGTTTAATATAAGGGACAGTTATTGCTAAATAATCTGTTGCTCTCTTAGCTATTCGACGATCTAAATATGTATTGTTAATTTTCGTTTAGAATTTCCCATAGGCACGGTTTTGAATATCACGATGGCACACACCACTTAAATAGTTTTTCTCACCTAATTCATATTATAACAGCCATATACTGACTTCTTCCTCCTGACTTTATCTCACATGGGATAGAGGTAGGGTCGGCACAACATGTTCTTCCAATCTCCTCTGTTAGCCGTCATCCCAACATGCACACCCTTTTTTGCCATATCATCTTTTACACAATCCATCCATATTTTTTGTCCATCCACTGTCACATTCTATCATTTTCCTTGTTATACGGCACTCTCTCTGCGCATTACATGGCCAAACCACGCTAGTCTATTACTTTTAAGTTTTTCAATAATTGGTGCTATTTTCACACTTCCTCTACTATATTCATATCTAATTTTATCCATTTTCGTAACTCCATACATCCATCTCAGCATTCTCATCTCCGCAGCATGTAAAATCCTTTCGGCCTTCCCCTTTGCGGCACAGGCCGGCCCTATGAAAGAAAATTTCGTAAGAAAATCAAGGTTGCCAATATGTGTAAGCCGTTAATCCACCTTAAACAGCGTCATGGGTATAATCTGTTTCCTGTAAAGGGAGGGCGGAGCTCAGCAGTGAGATGTTGTGGGTTGATATGCAACAGAAACTACAATCTATCTTCTGTGCTCCACAAATCACCCCATGCCTTTTTTGCTTACCAGCTAAAAGAAAATTCGTCAAAATCAAATCAATCAAAACCTATTTCTATATAAAACGATACAGATTTCTTTTTTTTTTTTTGTCTCGAGGAAAAACCACTCTTGACGGTTTCCCCCGGCCTGGGGGGACCGAGGGATATGTGGGACTCCGGGATTTTTCCGACTACCCACTAAAAAACCCCGCTGTTCTCCTATCGCCTACGCCCGGGCCTACGGATATATGGCCTGCCTATCTCGCGGCCCGGAACGATACAGATTACTCGTACCTACTCAAAGGCTATAAAATAAATTGCAAAATTTTCAGTATTATTTTATATTTTTTTTATTTCTTTTTATCCGGAATTAGCTATAAGCCATTCGTGGCTCCTTTTATGTCCCATTAGAAACAAAATTGTGGGATTTTTTTTTTGTTGAGCGGAATTACGGAAACATCAATGTTTTATATATAATACTTATTCATATAAGCACAAAGTAGATAATATAATATAAGTACTTCTTGTTTTCCTATTTTACTAATTAATCTTACTTATGATAGTAAATATATTTACTTTACATGAAATATTAACTTTAAATACATATTAAATATGTACATTTTAATTTTACCTATAATAACCTGATAAAACACAAATCCGTTATGAAAAAGTTGTACAACAAAGAAATGTTTTTTTTATGCTAGAGTTCAGCAGACAAGCAGACGTCCCACCCTGGCAGGTGGTCACCGTCTCCTATTGGCGTTTGCAGCACCAGAGGCATTACCAACGCGCTGCCGGCCTCGAAGAAATTTTATAACGCCTTTTTTGTTGAACCCCATATCGTACTGCGCTGAGAAAACCTGAGCCGGAACCGGAAGCTCATTCCAGGTCTGAGAGTACGCTACATGAAAGTTCTTTTTTTACTTAAATAACTAAAACGTTCGTTTTTAAATTTAACTCGCTATACCTTACGTATTTGACTATGTATTTTCACTAAAAGGCCCTAACCAGTTGTTTGGAATCCTACGGTGAGGCAGGAATCAGGATTAGAGATGTGCATTTGGAAGATACAAGTGCATACAGCCCAACACTGCCCTTTTCTCACAATATGGCATATTATCTTCTTCAAATCGCGCTAGGCGCCATCTTAATATTACATGCCGTATTTAATAAGTTTTAAATTGCAACAAATTTAAATTTTTTATTATTATACTTGAAAGTTATACAATAAAATAAAGTAATAATTATGATTACATAATTATTTTTTTGGTACTTTATTTTCCAATGAAGTTGTTTATTAGCGATTTGAATTAGAGCTACACGGAAAGTGACAATAATGGCTCCTCTGTCATTGTACATAGCAATTGGATATCGTATTCGGCTCTTTAACTGTTTGGTCACATGTCTATATAAAGGTATGTTACTAAAATTACGTATAATTACTTTTATTAAATACTTTATTTAGTAGTATATTAATATCTTGCAATTTAATTTTTAAATACCGAGTCATTAAACTGTTTGGCCTCTGACGGTGGTAGAAGATACGCCTCTGAAGACTTATTGGCGTGGGGAGCCAGAGGACCGCCGGCCGGAGATGGGCGTGCGGTGTTTGAGCTCTTTGAGAGTTCAAGTGCAGCTGGGGTAAACCAGAGACCCTTAGGATAAGCTTACGTCCCCATGCCCGGCTCAGCCCGCACGGGCGGGAGGCGCACGCTATAGTATATCCCTCCCCACTGGGCCTCAGGACCCCCTCAAGCGGTACGGCCATCAAGCATTTCTACTTTAAGAACAAAAAAGACTGCCTGGTCTGTACACAATTCAGTAATGGAAATATATCCACGTAGAACTCGCTACTCGTGGTCTAATGGAATACATTCGAAGTCAGCGAATTATTTGATCTTCTAAAGACAAATCTACGCAAGTACAAATAAAAAATTAAACAAATAAAATGTGTATGAGTTACATTTAACTAATTAATGATACAGTTCAAATGTACATTTCAAAAAGTTTTTGTTATTTGGAATATTGATTTTTACTATTAATAGCTTAGTTCTGTGAAAATCATATAAGGTTTTAAATAGATTTAAGTTATATTTATTATATACCAACTTAAAATTACTTATTGAACACTTTTAATTGTCAATATTTATATAAATTAAATAAACATTAAAATCTTGTGCAAATGAACAATTGTGTTTTATATTGGCATTTTTAAAAACATAACTATATTATGAAAAAATAAATATCACTGGTTATAATGACAGAAACTAGTATGTATGTTCAAGTTAAAAATATTAAAAGATTTGATATCAAAACACAAGATACCTTAAATTCTATAAAATTAATTTTATTCAACATATAAAATAACAATTAATTGCTGACGTAATGTATTCAAAACTTGATAGATTAAATGTAATGAATATTGCAAAATGCCACATCGCAATAATACAAAAATAATTGTAATATTTGCATATTTCGTTTTTAGCAATATTATGGCGAAACGCTATGGTAGCGTATTCTTTGGGTAAAAAAGAATTAAATAAGGAGAACTAAGAAAAAGTCATGAGTATGGAGGCAAATAGCGTACTGAAAATTTATCCTGTCTCGAAGTTAAAGCTTCAAAAACAGAAGGCTGATCAAATGTTGGCGATGCAAACACCCATAAGTGACGGTAGTTATTTGCTACTAACTGCGCCTTCAGCGAAGCGCTTAGCAGAAAAGAGTGGAAGATCGAATCATTGGGGTATCCCAGTGAAAATACCCACCAATTTCGCGTTCAGTCAATATAAAAAAAATAGAATACGAACAAAAAGAAAATTGCCTAACAAATAATTATGATGTTGTGTCCCTCCAATAAACCAATATAAAAGAGTATAATAGAACATTTTTCTATCAATAAGTTATTTGGAAGCCATTTTGTAAAACATAATTGAATAGAGATACCGCATCAAATATTTGTATACATTTTTATGATGGCAAATATTTACAGATTTTATACGACAAATATTAACTGTAAGGGAAAACGTATATCGGAAAATATTAATAGATTCTGTGCCAAAAATATCTTAATTAAAATTAAGTTACTATACCGGTTCTTTATTTTACTAATATTTAATATTTAGACGTTTGTTTCTTAATTATACAAAAAAAAAATTACGTATCTAGGAAGGCGAAGTATGGTTCATGTTGCGTAATTTCAGGATTTGGAATGAGCCAGCGCGGTACGATATTGTGTTTTTCAAAAAAGCCGTTATAATATTTCTACGACGCTGGCAGCGCGTTGGTAATGTTTCTGGTGTTGCAAACGTTCATTGTCCATAGGCGATGGTAACCACCTGCGAGGGTTCTTTGACTGTCTACTGAACTCCAGTTACAAAAAAAGTTGCTACTACTGTTCCCTGTATTTCCATACTAGCCAAGATAACAGGAGATTTCCAAGAGCTTCTGAGAATTTTTTCTGAAGAGGCTCTTTGCCAATAACATCTGTAGTCACAGTGTGTCAAACCTGTACGATGTAAAAACGTAACTATTTCAAATGTTGTCATACTAGTTTGGTTGTTTCTGTGTTAAGTTGACATATACATAATGATACACAATCTAAAGGCAAGTGGGCAATTTGAATCATTTATTATGTAAGGTACATGGCACACCAAACTACTATGAGTACAACCTGGACGAGTGAATATATGAAAAACAATATAGCCAAGCGTGCCAAGTATGTCACAGGGGAAATTACTGCACATCTTTTTCACAAGTTTCGGTCATACAGAATCGACTGCCGATTGACTTCCTATTCTCTATAGAAATTTCACATCATGCTTACTCTTTGCAAGCAGAACGAGTATTCTATTTATTACCCTAGTTACGAGCACGTATATACTAAAACCTTCATCGGTTATTATTTAAATTAAACAAAAAGAAAACGTTCCAGGAAATAATCGGTCTCTTGCAGATTTACGCGTATCTTTTGAATATAATGGTTAGGTAAAATGATAAAATCTCCGGAAATCTCGAAGCTATTGTTGAACACCCTGAGCTGTCTGAACTCACATCACTTTCTATAGTATATTCACATAGATAAAATTTGTGACAGACACTACTGAGTGCATTGTCATAAATGTTTATTATAATATACTCTTTTGTACCTAATGAACAGGTTCTCGCATTATAGGCATTATCCTCGGCCCTGCGAAGACAAAAGCATATTAGCGGTACCTCTAGCTCCGCTAACATTCATAGACGTCGGTAACTGGTTACTATTAAGCAGGCCGTCAGCCTGTCCACAATCCTATAGTAAAAAATAAAGAAAAAGGGACAACAAAACACTAGTAATAACTCCCAAGTATACAATAATACATGATTTTTGATTGGATCTGAGGTTGAGCTTGGTCTGCTCCGAGTCAACCTCCAAGTTTGTCTGGCATGGGCATTGGAGTGCCGAGACCTAGTCGCCACCACTGGATCTGACCTCTCGCTCCCGGCTATAATTCTGGCGATGGTCGGGAGCCAAGCGGGATGGGACGCCATCGCCGATATTGCGAAGCAGTTATGTCCGCGAAGGAGGTGGCGGAGAGGGAGAGGGAGCACCTCAGGCTCCCCTCACGCTCATGCAGGACCACTCGTCATCGGAAGTTAGCCACAGACCTTCGGCCACCGTAGTGAAAGGTCACGGGCACTGCCTTTTGGAAAGGGCTACAGCACACATGGCTGAGAGAAAGGCGCGCTCACCCCTTTTTGAGAAAGAAGATGAAAAAAGGCTTTGGAGAGGCCCGTGAAAGTGGGCCAACACCAGTCGGGGCCACGGTCTGACTGATTCGTCGCATCCCGCGACCTCGGCACTCAAGGCACGCGAAGGAACACCGAGGTGGTTTTAGTGGGTATGCCAGCGACGTGCGTCCCCCCGCGTAGAGAGGAGGACGTACGTGCGCATTGCATGAGAAGTCCCACACTACCGCGCCGCCTGTTCCCACGCGGCGGGGTGTACGCCAAGCATTTCCACCTTCCAAAAAAAATTGTCTGCTCCGAGTAATGAACAAAAGTCGATCCTACGAAGCGACACAGGGCTCTGGGTGGCGACCGGGGTTTCCATGGGTAAGCCGGTGGCCACCACTGGCTAGCACGTATTAGTCAGACGAGTGAGTGACTGCAGAAAGACGGTGTCCTCCACATAACCCTGCCGGCTACCCCGGAGCTTGTGGTACCTGTGATCGGGATAAAAAGAATGGTCTGCTCCGAGCCATTCAACTTTAACTTACATACTTAACGGTAAATTCGATAACATTTGCGCAGTTTTTTGTGGGCTTCGGCCTCGGATCCTTTCCGTTCTGTATTAGGCTAGGCAACAAGTTGCTTAGTTCGAAGAAAATATACTCTGATTTGTATTGTACAAAAGTGACACAGTACTCAAAATATTTACGCTTTGTTAAGTTTAATATTTATTGTGCTGACCTGTTTAAAAATAGAAGCTCAGTGCAGAAAGAACTGGTTCGATTTCCACGAGGGTATGTTAAATAGTTTTCTCGTCTAATTTTCGTATTCAGAAACTATCATGTACTAAAAATATCACGAGAAAACCTGTAAAAATTAAAAATTTCGCCCTATTATTTAAAATTAATTTGTTGAATGTAGTAACTTTGAAATAACTATTAGCTAATATTAACAAGAGAATGTATGTTTGCATGCGTAATAATTAATTATTAATTTGCATTTTGTTTGTAACAAATCTTGAAACTACTCTTACGAAAATATGAGGTTTTCGACAACATTTTTTTCATGCATATTTATGAGTAATCGAATGAACTGTAAACAGATATTACTGCACGAAAACTTCCTGCTAGCTTATTAATAATAACCTTTTTATTTTCGAATCATTCTTATAATTCATATTATTTCTTCCTTGTTACCCATAATAAATATTAGGCCTATTTTGTTAGTCGTTAAAAATATGTAAAGAAATAGCATGCACCTAGAACACAACCTAATTGCAGATCATCTTACGGTAAGAATAGACAATCTGTCGTAAAAAGCGATAATAAAATCCCAGCTAGGTGGTAGAGCTCCAATCTCGTCTGGATTTCAATCACTTTGGTTAAAAGCCTAATTTAAGTCGATATGGGATAGTATCGTCTAAACAACACCTAAATAAAACTGCCTGGATGCCTTTATCTTCAATGGGTAGTAGTAATAAACCATTTGTCAACTTTAAAATTCTCTAAGTAGCCGTATTCTTCTATAGAACTACAGTCCAATTCTCTATCGCAGAAATGACATAAATAATAATAATTAAAAAAACACAATAAACCCATACACGAATTACCGTTCATAATGATCGCCGTTAAGATTACGTAACCCGAGGCTAATTAAGGCTATTAAACCCGAGTGCAACGCGGTCTAACTACAATTAGTACAAACACTGGTTGATTCATATAATTATGCAACGCCCGAAGGCTGTGTTTTCTACAAATAGAACACATAAGGTATTGATTGATCAATGGCAGAGAAGAAATCGTAATATTACCAAATCAAATCCTGTTTTCTACCTAAATTTCGCATTAATGAGCTTTTCAACTTTAATTTTCAAACTATAATTAAATCTTTATAGGTTTTGTATGTAACCTTTGGAATATTTATTAATTTTGAATTCCGAATCGAAACCAATATACTGACAATATTCAATAGTAGCTGTGCCCGCGACTCCGTCCGCGTGGAATAGTGACTTTGGGCAGAATTTTTTAAATATATCTTATGGTTTATTTTGGATTACAAACCTTATAAACCCTAAAATATAAATGAAATATGCAAACAGTCGGTATTATCGAATGCAACTGTTACGCCATGCGCCTCCGGAATACGTACGTTCGAACGTACAAAGTCCAGCCTAAGCTAAACGCTATTTCATATGATTGATGATATAAATCTGAGGTCAACTTAAATTGGAATATAAAATTTCCGAAACTTATCATTTTTAACAAAAACTAATTTTTTTTTTCTAAAATGAATATAGCCTAAGTTACTCCTTGATACATCAGCTGTCTGCTAGTGAAAGTCCCGTCAAAATCGGTGCAGCCATTTCAGAAATTAGCCGAAACAAACAGACAGACAGACAGACAAAAATTGTAAAAAATGTTGTTTTGGTATATGCTATTTGTACCGTGTATACGTCCGAATGCACTCAGTAAAAAGCGGTTATTTTAATATTACAAACAGTGTCGCCTCCTTCTGCGAGGCAGTCATGTCCGCAAAGGAGGCGGCAGAGCGGGAGCGGGAGTCGACCACCACACTCCCCTCCCGCCAACGCAGGCCACGCCGGCGGCGCCGGAGGCTCAGTAACGACCTCCGGTCGCCGTAAAAAGCGGCCGCGGGCGGCCCCTCGGGGGAGGACCCGCCGCCCGCACTATTGCCGCGAGGGAGAGGGCTGTGTGCTGTTCTGCGGCCCCCCTCAACTGTTGATCCAGGAGAGCGCCGGGGGACGAAATCCTGACCCTCGGCGCCAACAATTTAGAAGGGGCCCGCCTTAAGACAAAGGGCGGGCCGGCGCCGGCCCGGGCCACGAGATCGGCTGGCCATATATCCGTGGGCCCGGGCGTAGGCGATAGGAGAACAGCGGGGTTTTTTAGTGGGTAGTCGGATGGTCGAACATCTTTCCCGGAGTCCCACATATCCCTCGGTCCCCCCGGGCCGGGGGAAATGTGAGAGGTCAAGAGAGGTTTTTCCCCGAGACCAAAAAAAAATAAATTACAAACAGACCCTCCAATTTTATTTATTTGTATGTATAGATTATAAACGTGAGAGATGTATGGAAATATGTTTGTTATTGAATGAGATCAAAACGGCTGAAGAGTGTTAAATAATACTTAGCAAAAAGATAAATAGTATTTAATAGGATATGTGCTTTTTATCTATCCAAAAAATACTCTTTTGCGAGTCTAGTATGTTCGCGATGCCATTGGCGTTGTAAACACCCATAGGCAATGATAACTGCTAAATTCTACAGCAATAAAAAATAAACATGCGGTCTTTGGGGACTGCCGATAGAAGTGAAAACTAAAAAACTTGCGAATTGTATCGTCGAGCTATTAGATTATTATTTTCGGTTTAGAAAAAATTGTTTATGATCAAGCATTAAAGTTTAAATTGGTCATTAACACTTCTTTACAAACTAAAAATTGTTCACCCAAAAAGTGCTCAGCGCGTCTAAAGAAGTTTTCACTTCAAAAACTCAACTGTATTTCATTGTAATAAAGTCGCAATTCGAATAGATATGTATAAGTAATGCAATGCAATCATTTAAAAGTTACATTATAAAATAAACCTTGTCATTATTTTTTTTTAAGGTAGGTATTACTGGAGCATAACTTCGTCTTACGAATCTTACGAATTATCGATCAGGATATGTGACCTGACGCGAGTTTAACATTTTTTACCCATCACAAAAACAGTGCACAACGCCGCTAAAGAAGTTTTCACTTCAAAAACTCAACTGTATTTCATTGTAATAAAGTCGCAATTCGAATAGATATGTATAAGTAATGCAATGCAATCATTTAAAAGTTACATTATAAAATAAACCTTGTCATTATTTTTTTTAAGGTAGGTATTACTGGAGCATAACTTCGTCTTACGAATCTTACGAATTATCGATCAGGATATGTGACCTGACGCGAGTTTAACATTTTTTACCCATCACAAAAACAGTGCACAACGCCGCTAAAGAAGTTTTCACTTCAAAAACTCAACTGTATTTCATTGTAATAAAGTCGCAATTCGAATAGATATGTATAAGTAATGCAATGCAATCATTTAAAAGTTACATTATAAAATAAACATTGTCATTATTTTTTTAAGGTAGGTATTACTGGAGCATAACTTCGTCTTACGAATCTTACGAATTATCGATCAGGATATGTGACCTGACGCGAGTTTAACATTTTTTACTCATCACAAAAACAGTGCACAACGCCGCTAAAGAAGTTTTCACTTCAAAAACTAGTTTAGTTTAAAATAATCCCCAAATATTCCAAATTCTCAAATGTTTATTTACACTACCCACTTTATTGTAGACGATACGTCTTCGGCAGTGAGTCTTTTAGCACCAGACCAAGAGCAAGACCTGCAGACAAGTGTCTCCTTATCTGACTTCGAGAGGTCGTTGTACCCTCGTTCTTTGAGTTTGATTGGAAACCCTTCTGTAACCTGTATCCTTAGTGTATTCTTTCTATTTCTTCGTTATTAGCTTATATATAAAATTCTCGTGTCACAATGTTCGTTTCCGTACTCCTCCGAAACGGCTTGACCGATTCTCATGAAATTTTGTGAGCATATTGAGTAGGTCTGAGAATCGACCAACATCTATTTTTCATACCCCTTAGTGATAAGGGTTGTCCACCCTTAACATTTTATGGCATAACAACATTTGCCGGGTAAGCTAGTTATCATATAAACTTTTAAAAATGAAAATTTAAATATATAAAGCCGCAAATCTATCACAAGTCAATCAAGATAAAAATAATTTTACTTATAAAATTGCTATTTCGCTTGACTTAAATTACAGTCAGATTTACTCCGACGCATACCGGATGATCTAGTCTAGACGTATTACAGCAATCTTTTAATGGCTGGTGTACCTTTTTGTAACATTAAGTCATGATTATTGCATCAGATTTAAATCTTTCACGGACTCATCTGCAACAAATTACTTTTGCTTCTTGAATTAAGCAATTATTTTCATTGAAACATGATAGATTTTTGCAATATTTAGGTCGACCTCCATGATCTTGGGCACATCAGAACTTCTGTGGTCAGATTTAATTACCCCCCGAGTCGGGGTATTAAGTAGTATTGCCATAATGCTTCACTAGTGGGAGTTTTTATCATTGCGCTACTTAGATCACCTCCCGACTTGGATATATTTGCTGGTGTGGTCTAGTGTTGCGAAACACGGTACGAAATACTGCGATATGGATGGAAGAACTCAGCTAAACCTCTTACTGTATATATATTAAATTTTATGTTTAATATTTTTATTTTATTATATATATAACTTTTGCATGTCTTTATTTATAATTTTGACTTTATTTCAAATGTTTATATGAAGTATTAAAGTTTATAAAAAAATTAAACTGATATGTTCCTTATGATACAATTTTACAGTTCTATCCGTGATGCATTGTTGTAATTTGTGATAAATAAAGTGTTTTAATACTTTTTTATTATTTTTTAATTATTATTAGTTGCTTAATACCCACTACACAAGTGCTCACCTGCTTATTTTGGTGCTATATGGTCCTGTGTGACTTGTCAAAGTATATTTATTTATCTTGATCATGGTGCTTTGGGAACGGCCCCGAGGAGATTCCGAGTATTCTTTAATCAAATATAAGCTAATGTAGGGATCATCTATTTTGTTATGATTATTTGACCAAGGATAAGCGAAAACGTTGAATACTTTGTTCGATAATATAAGCTTCTGATGAAGAAGAACTGCACTTTTCTTATAAATTTTAAATTTACACATATACATTTATTCATTACGTGTAGTATACGTAAAAAATATAATTTATAATAAATATACACATATTTTTAAAATATATAATCAAGTAAGGATGGGCAAAGGTACGTTATAAAAACATAAAGACCTTAATATGTAAAACTCTTAAAGAAATTCCAGCAACGAAAAGGTTTCTTCAAACTAGACCCTATGAATTATTTTCAATAAAATGGGTTGAACGTTACTCTTTCAAGATATTGTATGATACTCAGATATGTTAAGAGTGCTTGGTCTTGCCCAATCACGAATTTCTTTTCTGTTTTTATTTTTTAATACTTAAATAAATAAAGACCAACCGGGTCAAAGTATATGTTACCAAGTCATCCTTCTAAGCAATAAGCTAGGCTCTACAGACAGAGGTTGCCTTAAGCCTCTATGGTCCGCTCAGCCCGCCCAGGACATACTACTACGCATACAAAATCATATCCCTCCGTCGGGCGAGTATATACGAGTACCACCCATTCCCATACCACCCTACTACAAGCTCCCAAGCGGTGGGGTGTGCATCAAATATTTCCATCTAAAAAGGAGAATGGAGTCAGACGTACCCCTGTTAAAACTAAATTTAATCAAATCAATTACATTTATTTTCTATAATGCTAATTACAGCACAGGAAGTGTAAAGGATCAAACCAAAAATTGCGCACGAGTTTTGTCTTGTGATTATATTTCTGGGCCCGCAGTGATAACCTTGCATCCACGTTATAATAAAATTGATTTATTTTTCAATAAATAATATTCTATTATCAAAAGCTTTACAAGACCTGTTGATAAAAGGATTCAACATAAATAAGTAAATTTTACCACCTGGTGGGCAGGAGTAATAGTCCTAATTGCATAAACTGTAGAAAAATTTAAACACACCATTTCTTGATGGAATGTGTCTGAATGAAAGACACAGGGAGCGACTTGTACGGTTTATGTAAGTCCACTTTAACTTTATTTTACCTTTCGAGGCCGCTCTCTGCTATCGCTGTTTTCATTTACAATAATTTTAATACTTAGAAATTAAAAGTTTTTAGTAATATATAATTAGGATAAAATGGGGCTGACATGATATTTTTATCAAAACCCTTCTAAATAAATTAGATAATAAAAAAATTATAGAAAGTTTTTATTAACGTGTACAATCGGCTTTAATTTTATTGTATTGATATAGGTCACTAGTATGAGGTTAATATCCATATACAAAAGCTTTTTGAAATGAACCCTCTTTAGCACTGTTATTATTTGAAAATTCGTTGAAACGAAAAAGCGATCCCAAAAATAGACAAGCATATTCATAAATAGGATTTAACCTGTGAAAGAATGAGATGAATACAAGTATAGTGTTTCTTATAATCTTCATTTCCTCTTTGTTCTCACTCTTTATACGAGTATAGTACTCATTCTCTCGCCTCGTTGGTTACTTTTCTGAAGTTTCACTTTTACCATGTATAATTACACACGCACACACACGCGCACACACACACACACACACACACACACACACACACACACACACTTTTTTATTACTAGAACAGTTTGAAGTTTTCCATTAAATGTTTCCGAGAGACATGCATGTTACCGGATTAAAAAAGTTAAGTAATAAAGATGCAAAAATGTCTTGTTTCAATGTTTGACCCACTTGAGACGTGATGGCGTGAAGTGAATCGTGGGATTTTGACTTTTATCTGCTATATAATTTGGCAAAAGTTTATTATCTGATCGTATAAGTAGGCTAACTTGAGAAGGTTTCGTTTTTGCGATGTATTACGTTAAAATTGCCTATATATTAAGTTAATGCTTGTTGTATATCATTATAGTAAAAATCTAATTTATAAAGTTTACCTTCACACTACGTTTAAGTTTTAAAATTTTTGTACGACGTCAGACGCCTCCATTGGCAAGTGATGTAGACTGAAAGTTGACTTGACGTCGTGAATGGGTGTTGCCAAATAGACTGTCTACAATGTCAAAGATCGTTACTACGCTTGTCGCGATGATATACCTATGCTATGATATGCAGGTTTCCTCATGAACTATCACCGTTGGTATAATGCGTTTCAAATAAGAATAGGATCGACTTTGCGCCATGCTGTGACGTCATAGCATAGGTTTTTAATATTTATTCCACTAACTGTTGTTTAGAATAAAATTAGATATGTTACCTGTATTCATGACTTCAATTCCACTCACCATTATTGATACACAAATAAGGTTTCCTTCTAAACCGTACTTTTCTAGTGACATTTGACAGATCGAGGTCATTGACGTTCCTATTCTTATTTGAATCGCATTGTACATAGCAATTGTACTGCAATATGCTAATTATAGGAGGTATGAAAAAACTCTAAGCGACGTATGTCGTCTTGTATTCTGAAGAGTAATACCACTGAACCACCAAGTAGCTCTATTGACAGTCCACTTAGAATTTAGCAGTTTCCATCGCTTAAGGGTGTTTGCAAGGGTACAGGAACTTGGGTCACTAATGCTGGAACACAATACAAAGTTATTATGACGGCATACTTAAGACCAAAGGTGGACGTCATCCAGATGGGCTTGGGACCCTACCACGTAGCTAGGGTGGGCTGTTTTGTCATCTTTTCCAACAAACCGACCCCGGCCACAAAGGTCAGTATTCTTTTTCCGCCCCTGCACGGGTAAATACGGATGAAACATATATAAATAAGTATATCAGCTGTTTAGTATCCATAACACAAGAGCTCTGCTGCTTAATCATACTTTATTAATATTATAAATGTAAAAGTAAGTTTGTTTGTTACGCTTTCACGCGAAAACTACTTTTTTTTTTTTTTTTTTTTTGGTTTCGGGGAAAAACCTCTCTTGACGGGTTCCCCCGGCCCGGGGGGACCGAGGGATATGTGGGACTCCGGGAAAGATGTTTGGCCATCCGACTACCCACTAAAAAACCCCGCTGTTCTCCTATCGCCTACGCCCGGGCCCACGGATATATGGCCAGCCGATCTCGTGGCCCGGGCTGATAATAAACTACTTAACCGATCATCGTGAAACTTTGTGAAGGATATTTTTTATTGAAAAAAAATTTTTTGTGAAGACAATTACCCTTTCTTATTTTTTTTTCGATTTAATTTTGCCTGTTAATCGCCCAGCGGAGCGGGTGTGATCGGCTAGTATGAGAATAAATGGGCCTCTGTGATTTATCGCAGTATATTTAGTATTTATTTAGAAACACTAGGTTAGAATTATTTATAAAATTTAATAATTATTAAAAACACAAGGTAAAATAGAACATTCGGATTATCTTCAAAGATGTAATCGGAATGCGTAAGAGACAGATGGTTGCATTGAACACAAGGCCGATGTGCATCCAAGCTGCATTTGGTAAAAACTAGTTTATAATTAAATTTGTTCCACTATTTAAATGGAGCTCATCAAATACGTTCACTTTAACTGCCATTTTGAGATTGTTAATACTTTTGTATTAGTAGGTGAATTAATTTTTGTTTTTTAATATTTCGCGGTTGAAAAAAAATACGTCTCACTACTGGGCTTGGCATGAGGTAATTGCTGTCATTTGCGACCCCAAGATGCAGGTAAACTTGAAGGGACAGATAAGACCATCATTAGGCCAGTCCTTTTATACGGCTGTGAAGCGTGGCCGGTGTTAGTACGACACAAGCAAGAACTGCGTGTCACGGAGATGAATATGCTGCGGTGGATGTATGGAGTGACGCGGAAGGACCACGTTAAGAACTCCTGCATTCCCGGCAGTCTTCATGTCCATGACATTGCGGATAAATTGCAGGAGTGTCGGCTTCGTTGGTACGCCCACGTTTTACGGCAACCGCATGCTTACGTGGGAAACAAATGTCTGGCCATGCCGCCTCCGCCGGGGCCCGGCAGGAGGGGTAGACCGTAAAAAGTGCTAGCTTGACGTCGAAAAGGGTGATATGCGTGCCAATGGGTTCACTACCAGGGATGCTGAAGACCGTGCGAAGTGGAGTAGAAAAAGTCGAAAAGCGGACCCCGGGCACCGAAACGGAAGTTTAGGTTGCAACCGGGATACAACGCTTAGATGATGATGACTACTGGGCTTGAGCATCCCCCTAGAGGGAACGAACCGCCACGCTTGTCCAAGCCGTATTGGCGGGTTACACTTACCAGTAATTTTGTTATGCACATTTTCTTACGATGTTTTCCATTAGTACACGGCAATTATTCTATAATATGCACGTTAGGCGAAAAAACTGCCTAAGCGATGCATGCCACCGTGGGATTCGAACCCAGCACTGAGCTACTTGGTACCTATCAAATAATAAGTATTGGGTGTTATTTAAATGGTTAGCATAGTATTCGTATTTTTGTGAGCAGAAAAATATAATCTGTGAGCAGAAATAGCTAATTGATCAGCAACTCATGGCCAGCAAACATTCCAAAATCAGTCAGCAATTTATGTCATTCTGGATGGCTGTAATAATGTTAGTACAGCATATTAATTATATAAGCTGCAAGGAGCTGCTCCTGTTTAATAAAATCTTGGTAAGCACTCAGTAGCAAACATACTTTACTTGTCATGCGCAAAATGGGCGCATTCCTTACAAAGATTATTTAATTTATTTACTCTTTGTTTGGGTATATATTATTTACAGAAGTGTAAATTAATAAAAGATTTTTTTTATTCTTATATAATATAATTGAGATAAATCAAAAAATATAAAACAATTAAGTAGGTACCTAAGTACTTAAGCTATATCTTTATTCTTATAATAAAATTATAATCGAGATCGAAATTAAAAAAGCAACTTCTTATACAATGAGTTTTAAAATTAAATATATACAAAAATTCTTATAATTGTAAATGAGATCGAATCATAAAGTCATCAAACGATTAGAAAGGTTCTTGAAATTAGCGTATTATTATTAGCTTAATAATTTTATTATATTATCAATGCTTTTTTAGCTTTGGACGGACGGCCACGTTTGCTTTTTTTCCCGATAGGAATGTTTTTAGCTTCAAGTGGAGGAACCACATACTTTAAGCGAATCGCCAAACCAATCAAGTGCTTGCATATATATAAATTAAAAAAGAATGGACAATCACATCTCCCTTTTATCCAATCGTTTCTTTCAATTGGCAATAAGACAAGCCACTTGCTGAAATTTTGTTTCTTGAAATCGTCAAAACTTTCCCATTGTGCGTCGAAAACTTCACAATTAGTTGCTTGACCAGCAGGAATTTGGTAATAATTGTATATGTCGTCTTTTCGTAGCAGAGTTACCACTTTTGGTTTTTTTGCCCACTGGTAAGCTTCAGTCCAGTGCTTCGTAGTTAAAGAGGGTATGTTGGCAATGTAATTGTCTTCTGGGTTAGTAATATATTTATTAGACCACTGGTTTACTATTTCTTTTGCAACCACCAAAAACCTAGACAAAGGGAAGCGTTCTCGGAATGTATTGCTATCCTTTATTACTCTGTTAAAAGACTCTAAAGCGTTATTGGTTGATGGAGAGTTGGGAGCCACTCCCAAGAACCAATTGCGGTTTTGTACTAACCACTGTGCTCTGAAATACGTGACAAATTCGATCTGATCTTTATATTTTTGCAGAAATGCTTCGGAAGCTGCGTCAAATATATTCTCATCTGTAATAGAATGCAATGAATCAACATCATTTAAGATATTATCACGGAGCACCTTGTTTTTAATCCTTTCTATCCTCTCTTGAATTTTTCTTTTTGCGTGTGCCCAGCACATCCGAACTACGACATGTTCTCCAAAAACTTCTAGAAATGCATTTTGTATGCTTTTAGCAGCATCACAAACCAATACTTTTGGATTCCAAGAAGTTTCAAAAATGTCTTGTATTCTGTCTTTAAGCCCTTGGAACATCATTTTGAAATCTTCTTTTTGTTCATTACTTGAAATCGTTACACATAGAGGGTGGAATTTGCGGTTTTGGTCCGTGGTTCCACAGACCAATACAGGAAAACCCTGCCAGATGAGCTTGTACGTGGCATCTGCATGAACAACGCTGGCATCTTTGGTAATTTCAATCAAATATTTAGTAGACATAGTAAACCGAAAAGTGGGATTTTGTTCGTCACTGTCATCGATTCGGTAACAAACCACAAAAACTTCATGCGGGTCCAAAGGAAGACTTGAGTGTGAATGAATCCAAGCTTCAAGCTCTCCTAAACTTATGGTAGATTGGCCGTATGTAGTACGACGATGATCACTAAGATAATTTCTTAACTGAGACATTTTAGGATTTTTGATATTTTTCATTTTTGAAAGACTTTCCATTATAGCTTTTGGTTTCATTTTTAAATCAAATAATCGATTAATTTCGTTCTTCACGGTGTCACTCAAACCGTACGACGAGGTAAACTCCTTTTTTTCATCATGGTCATGATCAGCATTCGTTTTGAACATTAACACTGAATCTGAGGTGCTTTCGAATAACAAATACATTCTTGAGGAGCATTGTGGACCACGACGTTGCAACTTGTTGCACCTATAGTATGTCTTTTTTCCTTCATTTGTTTGATGACAATAATGTTGCGACCAAGTACCTTCAGCATTCACTGATGTTTTAGCTTGTTCGAAGTTATCAAACTTTTGAACTAACTTCCAGTCCAAAGACAGTTTTGGTTTCTTCTTAGCCACCGGCACCGATTTTTCATTGTCAACGCAGCATTCCGCATCCGATTCGTAGTCGGAAGCTACTTTTATTCCTTCTTCATTACAATTATTATTCATTTTACTCATAAAACAATCGCAAAATCACAAAAAGCACACAAATCTCTTTAAAACACGTTGTTACCACTGCAATTTGACTGCTAATAATCACCGCATAGTCATCGAATAACAATACTCGCACGCTATTGGCTCCTCGTGTCACGCGCCTGCTTATTCCGCGCACTTTTAACGTACATTGCCGATTTTTCAACAAAAACGCAATCCAATTAGTTATGTTGCTCACCATGTTTTAAATATGCATACCAATCAAACACACTGCATATAGACATGTTTTCTCTGCTGATCAAATAGTTATTTTGCGGACTGAATGTTTATTATGCAAACTCAAAGCTGCCTATTTATGATTTAATTTTTGACCATTATCAAAATTAATTGCGTAACAAGGATTGCTGCCTGATTTTTTTAAATTGCAAACAAAATCTTTGTATGCCGACCAAATTATTTCAATTCTGTTTTTTTTTGTGGCTCACCAAATTTTATAATTGCTAAACATTTAATTAATTCTGATAAGTATTTAATTGAATACCTATTCGATGGAGGACTTTATTTTATTACAATAATTTAGCACTTGCAACGCTTCCTTCTTAAAAGCTTCTTTTTAAATAATCTTTGGAGCAAACTCTGAGCTCCTAGATTCCACCTAACAGTGCGTTTTGCCGATGACTATACTTAAAGCTGGTTGGACAAGCTTGGTCTTCGGAGAGACAGTCAAGGCGACGAGGGCACAATTCTCCATTGTATCTACATGGTGGAATCTGTGTATTCATTCGCATTGCTCGCCGTCGGCTAAACGTTCATCCCCATTTCCTGTAAACGATCATATTGACGCGTCTAATACGGAATAAGCTTTCAGCTAACGCCTAACCGTCACAGTATTTTCTTCGAGGTCAGCATATGTTCTAAAATAGAAATTAACCTTTTTTTGTATAATTGCTTATAAATTACGTTGTAGTTAAAATAATAATCAATACAATAATATAATCAATCAATATATTAATACAAAATGTATTAAAAACATTCAAAACAAACTTTTTCCTTTTAACATGTTCATTTTAAATGACTGGTACATTTTTACATGTGTTTCATTACAATGTAACTGTCAAATTTTTATACATTGAAATACAATTAAGTTTATTTTGATACTAAATTTGAATTAACGGTTAAATATTATCATTGATATTATTATATAAACTTTTTTTATATCACAGAGAATTTTAAATACATACATTAAGCAAAAGTACAAACAATTTGCATTATATAAATGTTTTGTCCACCGTGGTGAAGGCAAAATCGGCAAAGCGTAAGTTTGGGTGGCAATCGGGATTTAACGCTAAAATGATGACGATGAAATGGTTTGTCTTCTATAGGGATCGTACAGACATGACCGTATATGGTTACTTACTATTGTATAACCTTGAGCTATATGTTTTAATTCATGACCATCAAACATATTTCTTTTTTTGAGTAGAAATGCTTTATGCGCACCCTACTGCTTGCGGGCTCGCGGCGTCGTAGTGTGGGACTCCCATGCAATGCGCCTCCACAGTTGGCAAGGGGGTGCACGTCGCTAATATACCCACTTAAACCATACGAGTGTTCCTCTACTACCTGTCGCCCGGGGAGGGGGGATATACACAAACAGTGCGTTTAATTAAACATGAGTTTAAATATTTACTGTATATACGAAATAATTTCTGTTTTGTGTACCATAAAAATTTTGTTTAAGTATTTTTTAACATCTATCGGCATATGCCTTTCACTTACGTGAAATGAATGGAATGTATGATACGTGTATATTATTAGCGTTTTGCCAATGCGATTTCTATTTAAAGAAAGAGCTATTGGAAATTATAATACGAAATGGCTTGAAGTTTATGACGTCTGGGTCAATATTATACAATAAGGTTGTATGCTACATTATTTATTATTTTGTGTGTATATTACTCATAATAGCTTAATAGCTAATGGACTCACTACCAGGGATGCTGAAGACCGTGCGAAGTGGGGTAGAAAAAGTCGGAAAGCGGACCCCGGGCACCGAAACGGAAGTTTGGGTTGCAACCGGGATGAACGCTGAGATGATGATGATGATGATTACTCGTAATAGCTTAAAATTATTTGAGCTTATGTAAAAAATATATGTTATGACTAGTAAACTATATATTGGCTAAATGGCAGGAGAGGTTGTTGAGGGTGTTGGGTTGAAGATAAGTAGAACCAAAACTGAACACATATTTTGCGACTTTGGAAATTACGCCTCCGCCCCAATTACCTGAGGAGGCATGTCTCTGCCAACTTGCTCCAACTTCTGGTACCTCAAATCATTAATCCAGAACGACGGTGACCTAGGCTGAGATGTGAAAAACATAGTTGAGATAAGGGCTGGAAGAAGAAGAACTAGTAAACTATATTCTTCTTCATCCCAGCGTCAAATCCCGGTTGCAACCGAAACTTCCGTTTCCGTGTCCAGGGTCCGCTTTCCTATTTTTTCTACTCCACTTCGCATGATCTTCAGCATCCTGGGATCATTAAACTATATTGTTTACTAATTACTTTCTTGTTCTCTTATTCGTGTATTATCTTTTATCCGTAAAAAAACGCGAAGGTTACATGAAAGTCATCAACCTTCAATAAAATTGGAGGCCTGAACTGGCTATCGTCACTCTATACATACTATATACAATTTCAACACTATCGTGTTGTTAACGTAGTAGTTACGGTTTCGTTAATTTTGTAAGAAAACTTGAACACATTTAAAACAAAAGATCGGCATCACAAACACTACGCACGACTGTCGAATAGTTTAGCTGCACGTATGTTGTATTGTAATAAAATAAATATTTTTTGAAGTTCATTATTGTACATTTTACCCGATTCGATTACGTGACTAAAACCTTAGTAATTCATGCAACGGGTATAGTAACATTATCAGATTGTACTTAAGAATAACATTGGTATAGTAGGGGTTTAAGTCCAATAGTAGTTCGACTAATAAAACCAACTACTAAAATTCGTGCTTATGACATTTTTGTATAACAAACCTGTCGCTCACTTACACGATGTCTTATATCGCATTTTTTCACCATTATCTAGTCAGAAAGAGTGAGGATATAATGATCATTTGCTTTAGTGACCCGCCTGAAATCACTAACACATATGTTTATGCGCATTACCATGCAGGCGAATACCATTGTCGACGAGCTACTGGATTTATAGCCCTATGCTGTATTTGTATGAAATCTTTGAATTTTCTCGACCTAAGAGGAAAAAGAAAGGAATAAAATAAACATGACAAAAAACATTATATAATATATTATCTGTGGTCATTTACGAGACCTTAAGAAAATGTATTTTTGACGAGGATAACACGAGCATAAATATCACGAATACTAATGTGAAATAGTCAACTTTAAGCTACTTTTTTCTTACTTTACTTTTACTTACTTTTTTTACGACAGTTGAATGCCGACAATGCCTTTCAAGTTGCAAAAATCCAGTCCGTGGTTAAAACATATTTGTCAAAAAAAAAAATCAAAGAGGTTGGATATAAATTTACATAACAAACGTTCTACTTTACCATGTTAGACCAAAAAAACAGTTTGGTTATCTCAGCACGAAGACGTATTGTGAAATTTTATGTCATCATAATGCTGCAATATTACACCTACTTTGATGGCCATTTATGGTGATAAGGGTCGGAACGAGGTTAAGATCTAAGTAAAAATTAGACAAAATAAACTCGTTTAATAAATTAAAAGATATGTACTAGGATGCACTGTATATGACATAGCGTATTTACTTATTACAGCTAAAAGTTACTTTAACTTTAGTTAGTTAAAGTCCATTGTTGAATACTTTCACAGAGCAAAACCTTTTGGCCTTGAGCCAAAATAATTGACATAAAAAAAATTGTTAGTTGAATCTGGTATCAATCAAAACTTGCCTGAAGTCAGCTTCCCGCCTTTTTCTTCTGGACTTCGTTTTACATAGATAAAATTGATAGGAAGGTTCCTATCAAACCAATGATCGGATAAAACAAAATACTACATACACTACTACTGTTCCAAAAAGACTTATTGAGACCCCGTACACCTCCAACACGTGTTACCAAGTATATACCAAATCGTAATCTTATTTCCTTTGATGTAAGGCTTCATAAAAATGAAGTGATGCGTCTGAAGGTCCATAATTCGTCTTGGAATTTGAAGTTCATTTGTTATCTTATTATATGAAAACAACATCAAGAAACAAATATTTAAAAATAAGACAAACTTCAGGTATGTCTTGGTTATAAAATGGAATCGATATTTGTAAAGGAAATGGATTGTTTTGAACTGTAAGACCTCTGGCATTAAAAAAGTAAGTATGTGCACTGTAATTCGATAGTGTAACCCTGCAATACTCCTACAATCGGTACAAGAACATTGTTTTATTTATATACAATTGTTTTTATCATTGAAAGCTTAGTTAATTCCATGTTTGGAATTTAAGATTAGATAACAATCATATATCAATGTTAGAAACATGATTCACCCTTCCTTAATAAAATAATCCCAACTACAAACCAAAAATAATTCATATATGTCAATGAAAGTTTCAAACAAGAACGATAACAACTGACCTTACAAAATCCAGTTAAATGATTGCACGACTGCAACACATTAATTGATTGAGTAGTTTACTGAGATAACAATTAGTAGGCATAGAACTATTAAAGAACAGAAATTAAGCTTTAAGACTGAAGAAAATCTCGTGACACTCGTTTTAAGTGTGAATGCTAGAAATATAATTGAGGTGGTAAATTCGGAATGATGATGATCTTTTGCCGTGCAGGGACGGAGTAAAAATACTGAACTCAGTGGCTGGAGGCGGCCTGTCGTAAAAGGCGACAAAACAGCCTGGTAGCTAGGTATCTAAATTGCCGCCATAATAACCTCATGTCGTGTTCTAACAAAAGTAGCCCAGTTTTCCTATATGGACGGCAGTGTGTTAGCGGTGTCTCTGGCATCGTAAACATCCGTAGGCAACGGTAACTGCTAACTATTAAGCCTGTTGCTCTTCAGCAATTAAAAAACTTGATAGACGTTTGTAACACATTGAAGAGATGATGTATAGGAATTTAATGGCAAAAGCACTTTATGTCCTAGGAAGGAATTAAAGTGTTTTTGGAATGTAAGACGAGGTATGAGACAAGAATAGGTTAAGAAAAGGGGAAGAAAAATAGGACTGAAAAATTCAAACATTTTTTTCGGAGGTGTAAATGCACTACGCACACTCTGGAGCATATTTCCACACGGCGGGTTGTGCGTAGTGTGGGACTCTCCATGCAATGTGCCCGTGTGTCCCCGTCTCTAGGCTGGGGACGCACGTCGCTTGTGTGCTGATTAAGCCTATTAATTTAAAATTTTAGTACTATATTTTTTAACATAATATAATACTTAATAGTAAGAGTAGTACATGCTGTAACCTTATCATTTGCATATTGTATGCAATTGCATTCTTCTTCTTCTTCCTCCTGCCCTTATCCCAGTGTCGGCACAACGTGTTACATGTTGTAATAGTTGTGGCTTAGTTTTTAAAAACGGGCCGCCTGCCTGACGTTAACCCTTTTTGGGGAAAAATCAGTCATCCTTTTTGTTTACATTATTTTTCTCGTTTCACATTGAAAGCAGGACACACATTTCGTTGTCAATCATCTAATATATCCTCAAGCGACACTTTTATTGGTTTCTTCTTGAGTAAACAACATCCGAGTATCGGTTTGGGTGAGCAGGGTGGCACCTTAGCCGGGTCGTCGACTTTTATGGGGTCCGTGCACAATTCACATCCGGCAACTACATCACGAGGGCTTCTAAATAGGAAATTCGCAGTGTCGAGCGTTTCGAAAATGCTCTTGGTCCTGCATTCCGTTGCGCTTGAATGCAGACACAGGTAGCTTGGGCACAATGCGTCCATCTTTATATATTTTGGTGGTGGCTCACAGCAATCTTCCTCTTCCAATTGCATCATATATAGTATATATACTATATAGGTATAAAGTACGATATATATACAAGATTTATACTTCTATAATACACTCATTCTTGTGGGTAAGTGGTCTGCAAAGATAATAATTAGTAGTGTTATGTCATCGTTTCTTCTCACGGGGCACCAACAATGGACAATTACGAAATTCGGTTAAGCCGAGTTCACATGCAGATAAAGATTCGCGACAGAAATAATTAGTATGTATAATTTTTCTTGTGAGAATATGACGGATGGCTTGCAAATGAGTGCATCTATTGCCATTGTCGATTCAGCTTTGCCGGTTAAATCTTTCATACAATATTTACAGAGCCTAAAGCCCACAGAGCCTTCTATATATTACACGAGGAACTGCCGTCTTATGTAATTTTGAAGGGAAACACATATCAATCTTCTGTCATTTACTGTCATTCACGTGCAACAGCAGCAGGTTGACCTAGAACTGGGATTGGAGGGGTCGTAGAGCAATTAAAATTCGATCCTCCCCCCCACAAAGACTTATACGTTCACAGTGGTTTTGGTGTGTACACTGCCTCTACTGGCTATCATCTGTTAGTCTGCTGTGTGAAGAGTGTAGAGAATACTATGTCAGCTTTTTACAAAGTTCTAACGTAGCACTGTTACATTTGGTTCTAGTTTTTTCATAAATAAAAAACAATAATATATTAAGATTGCATACATTACACACATACATAGTACATAGGACTTAGTTTATATAGATATGATCTGTACTTTGTAGACTTCAAGTAAAAGGGTATTACTTGCATCAATATAATAGACCAAAGAATGAACGCTTATGTTCCTGATAGGATATCCTAATGTACTTACTAGTAAGAATTCTGAAGATATTAAATGAGAAAAAAGCAACAAAAATGTATTAGGAGATAATCCTTATGTTGAGTAAACGATAAAACGTGTAACTGAAAATAGCCCTGACTCAACAAGGCCAGAGAATATATAAATAGAAGAATGTTAAAGACCGTGCGAAGTAGAGATGTACTTTTTTGTTGTTATGGTACAGCAAAAAGGCTAACATGCCACTTAATATTCACCTATGGATGTTTGCGACGCCAGGGACATGACGCTGCCGTCCGTATGGAACTGAAACCTGATCACTCATGCTGGAACACAACACAAGGTTATTATGGCGGTATATTTAAGGTTTGGAGCTACCATACTATAACACAATTCCGTATGCGGAAGTTTAGATTGCAACCAAGATTCACGCTGAGATGATGGTGAACATCTTTTCTATTTACATAAACTGAAAATAACGATATCCTTCGTGCCACACCACATAAATTATTTAACCAATTTATGTGACCTTTATACAAGTACGTTTAACATTGTAAATACCACTCGACTTTCAACAGTCATAGTCAAACATAGTGTAAACAAACGTTACTAAATAAATATACTCGCTTCATTTAATTGATCGGTCATTGAGTTAAGTAGATGATAGTTTCATCACTTTCAAATTGTTAAGTTCGGGTGGGGAAGGGATTCAATAAGTTATTTCGGTTGATAAATATATGTACTTCAACAAAACACAATACGATCTATGATAAAACTAATAGTGTTTGCGGTTGTCGGTTATATGGTGGGCGGGCAGCCTTCCGTTTTAGCACTTGGTTAACGACTGGTGTAGCGGGCGATTTCGAATGAGCTCTGTCATACAGCAGAGGGTAGCGCATTTGGTTTGTATTTGTTGAGTAGTTTGTATTGCCTGTCTCTTAAAATGCTGGCAACTCGGCAATAATCATAAACTTTTATACGATGTGATGATGATTAAAATAAGCATCCGTAAACTATTTCGACAGTGCGTATCAGTTCTTTTTAACCTACGAGCCTAGCCATAAACCTCTCTATGTTTTTTGACTCACTCTATCCCTACACTTAAGGTTTTTTTATAAGAAAGCGATGCAAATAATTGGCAGTTATTTAATAAGCTACACCCATTTTTCAATCTATGTCCCATTGTCCATGCATTTCTTCTCTTAGCGGTATAATGCACGATAAAATCAATATACCTTTGTGAATATCATGTATTCGCTTGTAATCCCAATTTTTTATGATCGTTTCGCCCCTGGATCTGATGATTTCTGATCGGATTTTGCTGACAAACAGGTGATTGTTCAACTATATTTGTGTCTATCAAATTGTCAATTTCAATACAAAAGGTAATTTCGGTTCAGTGTGAAAAATAAACGAAATCTCCCGGAAGGTCACGACATAAATAGGCACAGAAGTCCTAGGAAAGTACATAATAGTGTAGGAATACTTTGGGCTTTTTAATGTGGCCGTTTTAATGGCTGTCATAATTTGACAGTGACAGTTATAGAGTTGTCACTGTCAAGCTACAGACGAGGTAAGAGAACAATAGATAAATAAATAAATAGTTACCAAGTCAATCAAATAGCCTTAATAACTGTATATCTACGAGTATAGTCTTTAAAATGTAATCTACGAATATGATCTAAACGAAAGGCTTGTAAGAAGAATGGGAATTCTTCGACTGGTATGCAATTGGTGTTGAATTACGGACCATCTAGATATATAGATGTGCCGATTACTGCATTAGTTGAGAAACATTACGTATTAACGACTGGCAGAGAAAGGCTGGTATATATTCAACTTTAACCTTTACCAAGGAAGGCATTAGAAGGTTTTATCGCATTAAATAATTGTCATTACAATTTAATATTATGTAGAATTATAACGGTGGTCTGAAGCTCAATGTGGCGAAGACCGAGTACTTGGCCTGTAACTCCACAGATCCCACACCCGTACGCATAGACGGCAACACGGTCGAGCGCACGGACCATGTGAAATACCTGGGATCTGTGTTTCATGCGTCTGGTGACATCGATTGCGACGTCAAGGCACGCATTGCTGCCGCGTGGGCCAAATGGCGTGAGGTAACTGGTGTCATTTTTGACCCCAAGATGCCGGTAAAGTTGAAGGGACAGGTCTATAAGACCATCATTAGGCCTGTCCTTTTATACGGCTGTGAAGCGTGGCCGATGTTAGAGCGACACAAGCAAGAACTGCGTGTCATGGAGATGAATATGCTGCGGTGGATGTGTGGAGTGACGCGGAAGGAGCGCGTTAGGAACTCCCGCATTCGCGGTAGTCTTCGTGTCCGTGACATTGCAGATAAATTGCAGGAGTGTCGGCTCCGTTGGTATGGCCATGTTTTACGGCAACCGGATGCTTACGTGGGAAACAAATGTTTGGCCATGCCGCCTCCGCCGGGCCCCGGCAGGAGGGGTAGACCCAAAAAGTGCTGGCTTGACGTCGTAAAGGTTGATATGCGTGCCAATGGGCTCACTACCAGGGATGCTGAAGATCGAGCGAAGTGGAGTAGAAAAAGTCGGAAAGCGGACCCCGGGCACCGAAACGAAAGTTTGGGTGGCAACCGGGACTAACGCTAGGATGATGATGATGATGATTATGTAGAATTATAAATTATATTTAATAACACGTGAATAACTAATGTCTTTCATAGATTAGGATAGGAATTAATTACTTTTAGATATTATTTTTAATATTTCTATGATATGAACAAGAGACATACGAATAAAAAAAGCTAGGTAAATATAATCTTTAACTGTTTAGAATGAATTAAAATATCAAAGGTTTAATAGGCCTTTAATATTAGATTGTATTTGAGAAAACATATAAATACTATGCATATATCTAATTTAAGACCTGATAAATTTGCTTATTTAAGTATTTGCAAAGAAATTTGTACTGTAGTATACAAAATTGTTAGGCGTAGTAAATTTCATCATTATTAATTAAGTTTTTCACTAACACAGTAAACAACGTGCTATCAAAAAACCAGCGTCTCCATATTAAACAAATAAAACTAAGTCTCCGTATGTTTTTTTTTTATCCAGTAAATCTCTGATATTGAAAGTTTTTACTACTTTTCATTAAAGAATAAGATCTTTGTAAAAAAAACTAACTACGTATAAACAATATCAGCTTATTACGGTAGCCTAGGGTTTATAGAAAATTTTTGGCTTTTATGGGTAACGCGTTAACTGGTTTCTACTAAAGCAGCCTTAAATAAAGTTATTAATTATTCAGCGATCAAGTAAGGTTGGCCTTATGTATGTTTCTTACCGCTATCATCATGCATACTAATATTATAAATGTGAAAATAACTGTCTGTTACGTTTTCACGCCGAAATCGCTGAAACAATTTTAATGAATTTCGGTCTATACAGAATCAATCTAATATCTATAGATTAGATCGAACCTTGGAGAACGACATAGGGTATTGTTTTTTATATGGCAGTACAGCGTTTGTCGGGTCAGCTAGTTAAAAATAAATATGAATAAAGTTGCGTTATTCCAAAAACCACAAACCTATGCGAAATCATTTCAAATCTTGTATAAACAGCATCCCAAGATCCCCAGGAGTAAGAAGTTGTGGCCAGGCAACGGTCATGGACTCTCTATTTATTGATTGACTAACTGAATCCCAATTATTTCGTTCCAACCACATAATTTTACTCATATTTGTAAGGATTATCACAACAAAAGGCAAAATAAGTACGCGATAGAAATACGAAACGACAAAATATATAAATAACTGTCACAATACATACAGCGCCATATAATCTCAAGAGCTCCCCGTAGGAGAACGCTTTTGTGGGTACTAAATAACTCTTATATCATTTTATATATTTTTGTGTCAAAGCCGTTACAAATGTCTTGTTACATTCCTTTCACTGAGCCACAAGATATTAGTTAAACTTTTGTTTTTTGATGATATGTATGTTTTTAACGCTCGTCATACTATTCAGGTTGAACAGAAAAATCTAAACGATGCGAAAGGCAATGTTAGGAACTCACATCTGCGGCAGCTCCGTGACATTGCGGTCAAACTACAATTTGTCATTAGTGGCCACTTTTTTCAATGCGGTGACGATTGCGACGATCGCTTACTTATCGTTTACACATGCCACCTGTGCCAAAAAATGCAGATTTGAATTTATAAAGACAAAGAAAAGTGGAGAAAAAAACGTCGGAAATCGGACCCCGGATATAAAAATGGAAGTTTGGGTTGTAACCGGGATTTAATGCTAACATGATGATGATGATGTGGGCTTTTGCAACTCCTTTGACGAGTGAAGTGATCATCGAGTTTCTGGCGGTAATCAAAAGGCCCATTCATCGTTTCTTCAGTCAAAGTATTTAATTTTCATCTGTGCAGGGGCGGAGAAAGAATACTGACCTCTGCGGCCTGTCGTAAAAGGCGACAAAATAACCCACCCTAGTTACGTAGTAGAGCCGCAAACCCGTCTGGATGGCGACCATCTGTGGTCTTAAGTATGCCGCCATAATAACTTTGTGTTGTGTTCCGGCATTAGTGACCCAAGTCCCTGTACCCTTATGGGACAGCAGCGTGTTCGCCATGCCAATGGCGTTACAAACCCATAGGCGACGGTAACTGCTAAATTCTAAAGGGGCCATTAAGCATGTCTGCTGTCCTAAAGCAATAAAAAAAACTTTTATGATCTTATGTAAAGATCAAACAGTATAACTAAAATACCTCTTAAACGCCGCAATATAATGAATTCACTGCAATAACGTAAATATTACAAATAGTAGCACACGTTATATAGCACACGTTAATTAAACTAGTCTCTCCAATTCAATTTGATGATAAAATAAATATTGTGATACTGTTTTGAAACTTTCAATGACAAATTGAATAACTGTCGCTTAAGTCATACATCCATCATCATACTTTTGAACACGTAATTTAAATAGATAAAAAATATATAATTTTCATTCCAGGT
Source organism: Malacosoma neustria (assembly GCA_963693495.1). Taxonomy (NCBI): domain Eukaryota; kingdom Metazoa; phylum Arthropoda; class Insecta; order Lepidoptera; family Lasiocampidae; genus Malacosoma; species Malacosoma neustria. Next base: position 4,161,283 of record OY856386.1, read on the forward strand.
CACAGCTAAAACTTTTCAATTCAGTTTCGAATCAGTTTTTGAGTATTGTACAACTTTTTCATTTGCCTTTGGCTCTTCTGCGGCTCTTTTATGACACTTTTCTATCGCTTAGTAGAAACTAGAAAGTTGGTGGAGAAAATATTATTTACTTAGAAATTCTATAAATGTTTTAAAACTTTAAAGCTGAAAGAATAGGCTATCCAGCCGATTGATTTCTCAACGTTAACGCTCGCCATAAACGGAGTCAACAAAACTTAACTAAAGGGAATTAACCTTTAAAATTATTAATGTGATAATATAGATAAATAAACATCGACTAAATTTAAATTGATTATAATAATGTTTATTGAAAGTAAATTACGAGTAATACATAAATCATCGTAATTTATTAAAAATTATAAGTACATGAATAGAGTGATAGAAGTTTATCTAGTGAAATTTGGCTTAGCTTAAATCATAAATAAAATCAAAGCGATTGTAATGGTAATGACTTGTCTCTTGTAATCTTGAGGGCAATTTTAAATTGAATTCAGACATAGTTATTGATCATATCAATACATTTTATTTGACGTTTAACGATATTAGTAAGTAAAATAATATAATAGCTATCCCTTGGTTTATTAATTTACCAAAGGTACCGCAACTAGAAATAAGAAATTTGGACAATATTGTTTTTGGCATTAAAAGTCACAAGAAAGCAATTTTTTGAAATTTAAGAAAGAATGTATGCCTAGTTCGAGCCGATAATCTGCCTCCGGTTCTCGGTCAGAGCTGAATACGAAGGCTTGCACTGGAATATGTGGCACAGACGTATATAGGCCTACGTTCAACAGAATACTGATGAATCAAATGCTAGAAATGAGAGTGGGTGGATGCAAAAGGACCACAGAAAAGATGAATGGATTGTGTAAAAACTGATATGGCAAAAAACGCTTGAATGTGTAAGAAGACGACATGTTGTGCCGACCCCACATAGCTAGGATAAGGGCAACAAGAGAAAGAAGTTCAACATAATACTACAAAGAGAGAAAATGAGATCTTGAATCGTTTATGGGGAATCATTATCATCTATTGACCTACGACAATTAAACTCTAGAGTGACGAAGCAAATCGAAAGAAGGTTTGCTAGTATATTAAGTACAATGCACAGAAAGCTTTCACAAACCAATCTCATAACGCAACTTCCCAATTGCATTAAAACATTTGAGATTGTTATCTCGATATGTTAGCACATATTGCAATGTACAACCCATAAATCATGCAATGATATAGATTAAGTAATTCATGATTGCTTGATTTCGAATATTTTATTTTTAGTCACTTAATTATATCTGCATACGAACACAACATCGTATGACAAGACTGAACAAATCACGAATATTTTTGTCATCGAATTCGTTAATCTTGTCTTTATGCCTAATCGTTTTGTATTCTAGAATCAATTAGGTATGGTAAGAACTACGTTTCAGTGCTATTTTGCAGCTACAGACTCTTCCTTCTTTTGACGAAGTAGGGAATAGGAGAAAATTAAATAGATATGAATAAATTTCGTCTTTCTAATTAAAACTACATTTCTTCTATAGTTCCGTGTACCTCTTTGGTCAGGATGAGGAAGACAATCATCGAAGAACAAGGCTTAAAAACTTACTTTGGCTTCAAAAGTACAATATTTTTATAAATAAATCAAAAGGCGTGTCATTTGAATCAACCTACGCAAAAAATAACATGAAAACTTGTGTTCATAAATTATTCGTCGGTTGTCCAAAGAAAAAGTATGCTAAAATACATAATCCGCCATCGTTTCAAGTACTCGCGTAAATCAGTATTCACGAGACAATACGTGTGATTTGTTCCGTGGTATGAATTATGTCTGAAGCGTTATGTATTAGGATTGAATAGATAAAAAATAATTTTAACGTTGTGCAGGGGCGGATTAAGAATTCTGACCCCTGCAACCGAGGGCGGCCTGTCATAAAAGACGACAAAACAACCCCAGCTAGGTTGTAAGGCTCTAAGTGCGTGTGGATGGCAACCACTCCTGGGCTCCAAATATGCCATTATAAACCTTGTGTTGTGTTCCGATATAAGTGTCTTAGATTTTAATTGCTCTACGCTGACGGCAGCATGTTAGCGGTGCCTCTTTATAGGTGACGGTAACCGCTTGTTATTAATTGGACCGTTTGCCTTTCTTTTCTTGTACAGCAAAATATATTATTTTATATAGCTCTTCTTGTTTTGTTGCTATTTTGTTATATTTTGTCACGCAGAAAATTTATTCTAAGCAATCCGATCACTGGCGGCCGGAAGATGATCGCCAACCTCCAGCTTTATGTGATCGGAAAGGGAGCCTAGAGCGCTCCGGCTCCCTCTCTGCCGCGTCCTTCGCGGAGGTGAAGTTTTCGTAGAAGGAGGTGACAGCCCATGCGATTTGGCTCGAAGAAAAACGAATACATGTTACAGTGCTTAAAAATATGGTAACATTTACAGGCTACGTCTATCCTTAAAAAGTATAGACCCATACACACATATGTAAGCTTGAAGCTTGTAATCGAATCAGGATGAACTATACAAATATTGTTATATATAATTTATTGCTATATCTCTCTGCGGTCGTTCCCTCATGGCTGAGGATAGTGGTCATCACTAGTTGTAGACATCGGTGCTGCGCATGGCGTCTCTGTGCCGAGCAAAATTTGGATGTGATTTGAGGTCTTTTCTTGATCGTACCATCTGGTTAGAGATCGTCCGCGGGCTCATTTACCCTCCGTGTTTCCAACTACAATCTATACTACTATTATAAAGAGGAAAGATTTGATTGTATGTTTGTTTGTTTGTTTGTTTGCATTGAATAGGCTCCGAAACTACTGACCCGATTTAAAAAATTCTTTCACTGTTGGGAAGCTACACTATCTCCGGGTGACATAGGCTATATTATATTTTCGAAAAAATTAGGGATCCTTACTAAAACTCCAATAATGTAACCCAAGGTGTAAAAAAATTACCTAAAATATTAATTTAATCGCGTGCGCTGCGAAAACTATTGATGATAGAATAAAATAATGTACTACGACTTTGCAGAACACATCATTATTTACAAAAAGTGTCGCGATAGCATATGTCTAACTATTATAGTTATGCCACAATAAGTGTTCTTTTATTTTAAAAATTTAATTGAAATGCCGCCCCTAGAGTAGGCTCTTTATTTGGATCTTGGTATTAATCCTTATCAAAATAAATTACTTCATATTCAAAACTGCTTCAATACCTTTATATAACTTTTTGAATTATTCAATTCGAATGTTCCATTCGAAAGATATCACGAGTTTAAAAATGTAAGTATTATAAAAATGTTAAGAAAATGTAATAAGAAAAATGTAGCTGCGCACCCTGTTCGGCTAGCTAGGCAGCACCTTATGCAATGTAGGCGTGCGTCACTGGGGTTTTTACAAAAATATAAAAAAAATCTTATTAAAAAACAACGAAAAATAAATAAAAAATAATAACAAAAAATCATTAAAATAAAATTTCATAGAAATAATAATATTCAAACTTTTTTTATAATTTTATTTTTTTAGTAACCTGACGCAAATAGAAGGGCTTGCCCTCAAGGGCGCTCCTCTGTCTGAGGAGTGCACGTGTGTGCGTACCCGAGGTGCCCGAGCATCCGTCGCTTTACTCCCCTCTTCGTCCGAGGCGACAGAGGCCTTCCTACCTTTCTTCCCGTCTACCTCCTACATCCTTTCCAACTTAGCTCTCTGTTTGTGGCGTGGTCCCCGGTGGGATGGTTGCGAATACTGATTGGGACCCCCAATGAATGGAATTGCCCTGGGCCCTGATTTGGTAGTGAAACCATGCCTATTTCGACTGCGCCTGCACAGAGAGTGTTCCCAGGGCGGGAATTGCACCCTCGCTGTCGGTTGGTCTTGCTGGGCCGGCTACAACGTCAGGCGACTCTCTGGTTTTTCTGGAGTGTCATCTGGTAGTCGTACTCACGCCTGACTAGCACGCGACGGGGATGCGAGTCCCGTCCGGAATTGGCCGCGGACCTGTCGCTCCCGGCCCTGGTTCTGTCCATGGTCGGGGGCGATCCTGGATGGACGGCCGTCACCTCCTTTTGCGAGGCAGTAGTGATGCACTCCACCACACCAAGGACAGGCACAGGTGGAAGAACATTATAAAATAGAAACTGGGTTCTTATAAGGGGAATCACGACCCTCAGTAATGAGGTACACGACTCAAGGAGGAGGAGTGTCTGCAAGGGAGGTGGCGGAACGGGAGCGGAAGTCCGCCACCGCCCTCCCTCCCGCCAACGTAGGCCGCGTCGTCGGCACCGGAGGGCGGGCAACGACCTCCAGCCGCCGTAGAAAGCGGCTGCGGGCGGCCCCTCGGGGGAGGATCCGCCGCCCGCACTATTGCAGGGAGAGGGCCGCGTGCTGTTCCGCGGCCCCCCTCAACTCCTAGAGTTGTTAGGAGAGCGCCGGGGGGACGAAACCCTGACCCCCTGGCGCCAACACTTTAGAAGGGGCCCGCCTTAAGACAAAGGGCGGGTCGGCGTCGGCCCGGGCCACGAGATCAGCAGGCCTTATATCCGTTGGTCCGGGCGTAGGCAATAGGAGAATAGCGGGGTTTTTTAGTGGATAATCGGATGGTCGAACATCTTTCCCGGGGTCCCACATATCCCTCGGTCCCCCCGGGTCGGGGGAACCCGTCAAGAGAGGTTTTTCCCCAAGACCGAAAAAAAATAGAAGGGTTTAGGTATGTGTGTGTATATAATTTTTAAATTTTTATTAAATACCCGTGCGAAGCTGGGGCGGGCTGCTAGTTGCTATATATGATTGTTCAATATCGTCAACTTAATTATCAGAATGCGTAACTCTGTATATATAAACCCTACAGGAGCAAGTAAAAACTTTGTTTTTGCTATGCATGGGAATTATTTTACTCTTAACACTGTCACTCATAACAAATTAGCCATATATTTATAGAACATACGAATTAATACAATGGATAGGCTTCAAAATACTCCACTAGCCATCTAATTAAATTTAAAAGTCTTATTTCGATATTTTGTGGACTTGCGTATTCTGATAATTAAGCCGACGGTATCCGTGTCTGATGTTCATATGAGGTTTCGTTAGATTATTTCTTATAAATTACGATAAACCAGACGAAGGTCAATACTTTCGGTACGTCAATCATTAGTAAGTATGTGGTTAAGTGTTTGGCAAAATATTACTTCTTATTCAATTATGAATGAGGCCCACGCAATACCTTTGAAAGATCCAAAAGGTAATAATGTTGGGAAATATTGTTAGTGTTAGATCTCATTGTTAATTGACCGGGTGTAGTTGTATATTCTTAAGCGTGTAATTTAAGGTGTAAGGTTAATAATAGATTGATTGATCTTTTATTTGGAACAAGACCCTATTAAGTTCTCTTAAATATTACCATGAAATTTACTAGATGGATGTAACACTTGCGCAAACTTATTATTTTGGGAGATAAGGTTTGTTTTTTTATATTTGAACTCTTCTTTACTTCTATAACCCACTTATCAGTATGTTCTTCTTCAATCATTTGTATATTCTTTATTGATTCTATCAATCACTTTAGCCATCATTACAATATCCACTCTTAATTCAGAATCCAATTATTTTGTTATTATTTTACCGTGTAATTCATTTTACATATCTCTAAATTGCACTTTGGGAAATTCAGCTTTCTTTTCATTAAAATAAAATTAATAAATCAAACCCAAAACCTTTCAGAGTTCTGGTATAGGTATATAATCTACAACTTTGCAGTTCAAATTAAATCTAGACCAATTTACGTATAAACTCAATAGCTATGAGATCTTAATTTGTAAAATACACTTTAGAGGCCAAGGCTCGCTGTAGAGCGTTAAGGACAACAAAACCTTTGACCCCTCTGTCGATATAGATAGACAAGTCTTTATTGTACTAAAAAACGGATAATTATAAAGAATTTAAAACTAGATAATACATAAGGCTGTCTTATCCCTAAAGAGCGATTTCTTCTAGAAAACCCGGGCTTGGATTACGCTTTGATATTTAACATTTAATTTAAAGGAATATGTATGTATTCATATATTTAATTTATATATATATACATAAATTACATACTCATGGCTAAACACATATACATACAAACACACACATACATACGAGTACGCGCACTTACATATTTACACATATAGATATATTTTGCCTAAATGCGGTTTATACTGGGATGACAACAATTTTGCTGTCGCTATTTTTATACCTATCGTGTGATTGTGAACAATTATATCCCCAGCAAAAAAACATGAGTCAAGGGAATCGCTCTTCTAACACTTCATTTTCTAGAGCAACAAGTCATAAGAAATAAAAAAATGGAATTGCCGAATTGTGGTTTATACTAACATGATAACCATCTTGCTGGCGCTATTTATATGCCTATCATGTGGTTGGGAACAATGACATCCTCAGCAAAAGCAACATGAGTCAGAGGTATCACAGAAAAATGCTGAAAAGTCGATTCAGCAACGTCTCTACATATATGTTTTTATTAGTAATCTGTTGCGACCGCTGCTGGCCATCGTCACGTTTATCCAGCAGCATAAAAGGCGGCCACTTTAACAAATATATGAACTCGATATAATCATATCTGTCTCCGCTTGAGTTCCGACGTGGTAAAACGGTCTTCTCGGCATATAAAGAATGGGTATGCGAGGGAAATCCGAACGATGACTAACTCTTGTCACCTGTAAACTAAAAAAGTAATAATCCAATAAAATATATCCACTCTTCTGCTGGCTGGTACCAGGTGGCAAATAAGCATAGAAATAGATAACAAAAAGAAATAAGAGTACGTACGCAAGATTTATGTTAGTCATTAAAACAAATAGAAAAGGCTGAAACTTTTGTTATTTAATAGCTTATTGAGCTCTTGTAAAATGTTAAAACAAAAGTCAGCGAATAATTAACCGTTTTGTGCGTCTGTTTATAATGTAAATTTGCCAATGTACAGCCTTTGAATGTTAACGCAAAGTTACATGTGTGAAGTGGTAAAACGAAAAAGTATTTAAATTTTTGAAGAAAAAACATAATTTTGTCCTATTTTAAATGTCTATTAATGTAGATTTTTGGTATTTACTATTCATTATATACCTAGTAGTCATACATTACGTTCGTATGTTTTGTAACAGACTAAAGATAGACAAATGACAATGACAAGGACAAAATAAAAATAGTTGTATCTTAGTTATTTTAAGAAAATTTGGCCTCTCCTTCATTAAAATATATAATCAAATACCGTACCCTCGAGCCAGAAACGGAGCACGTAGTGTCCCGCGCGCCCCTCCCACCTCTGCGAGAGACCAGAAGCAATCGGGGTAAGCTACGCAAAAGCCTGGCAACGTCACCGCGGTTCAGCCCGTCCGAATCGAAAGTGCATGCGTCTGTTCCAGGGTCGGGCAGTAGAGGAATACTGGGATGGGTATACCAGTGACGTCGAGTCCCTAAGTCAACTATGGGGCTTAAGGGTACATTGCACGGGAGTGCTACACTACCTTGCAGCAGAAAAATTAAAAAGGCATTTATGGTATACTTTTAAAACTGACCACGCATACGAATGTTTTACGAAGTTCCGGTCTGGCCAGTCTTTAGCTCTTTTAAAGTCCGGAAAGTTGGCTTCGAGCCAGCTTTGAGCAGTTCGTGTCTTGAGACCAGGTGTTGAGTTTTGTTGTTTATGATACTGTAATGTATTGGTTATTATTATTAAGAAATTAATTTAATTATTAATATTATTAAGAAACAAGTATGTAAGGATCGTAGCAAGTGGAAAGAAGTGGTCTCTGCCTACCCCTTCGGGAAAGAGGCGTGATTATATGTATGTATGTATTGGTGAGAAGTTTCACTACAAGATGTAAGATGGTAAATCGATACAATTTGACTGTAACCTTCACTACTTTTTTTCAAAATGTTCGACAAAGATACTGCAGGATGAACATTTCACATTTTCGACCACTTCCGTAACTTCTTCAGTATAATTATATATTTGAAGTATTTTGACGACCACCGTGGCGTAACGGATAACATACTTCGGTACACTTACGGAGGGTAAGGGTTGATTCCCGTCTCGCGTCTGGTTGTTTATGTATAATATGTATTTACAAAAGAAAAGTATATATGTAGAATATTAGTTGTCTAGTACCCATAACACAAGTGCTACGCTATTTAGTTTGGGACTAGATGGCGTTGTGTGATTTGTCCCAGTATATTTATTTTATTTTATTATTTGTGAAGTATTTTAGCTTAATGTTAGCTTCTGCTTTTTTTTTTATTGCTGTAGGACAGCAGACAGTCTAACGGCCTGCTTAGGATTTAGCAGTTACCGTCGCCTATAGGTGCTTGCAACGCCAGTGGCATCGCGAACACGCTGCTGTCCCATAAGGGTACAGGAATTTGGGTCACTAATGCCGGAACACAACACAAGGTTATTATGGCGGCATACTTAAGACCAAAGGTGGTCGCCATCCAGACGGGCTTGGGGCCCTACCACGTAGAAAATATATATACTATTAATTGTTTATAGTTTTTGCTACAGTTTAACGTAAAATATTTATTTTATATTATTAAAGAAATACTAATAAAATGCATAACAAAAAATGTGTCCTGAATTGTGACTTTGTTGCACCGAAGGTGCGGACATGTTTTTGTTACTGTAAACATAAGTCCTGTAAATATACAAAATGAGCTGTTGTTCCTTTGTTGCACCGAAGCTGCGAATAGTCAAATGAAGTTCCCTTTAATAAAAGTTAAACAATTTTATTATTATTGCTGAGGAACGCGGACAGACCGACGGCCCACTTAATAGTAAGCAGTTACCGTCGCCTGTGGATCTTTGCTAAGCCAGAGCCACCGCGAACACGCTGCTGTCCCATAGGAGCTTTTTATCCGTGCAGGGGCAGAGAAAGAATACTAACCTCTGCGGCCGGGGTCGGCCTGTCGTAAAAGGCGACTTAACAACCCACCCTAGTTACGTGGTAGGGCCTCAAGCCCGTCTGGATAGCGACCACCTTTGGTCTTAAGTATGCCGCCATAATAACCTTGTGTTGTGTTCCGGCATTAGTGACCTAAGTTCCTGCACCTTTATGGGACAGCAGCGTGTTCGCGATGCCACTGGTATTGCAAACATCCATAGGCGATGGTAACTGCTAAATTCTAAGCGGTCCGTCAGCCTGTCTGCTGTCCTACAGCAATAAAAAAAAAGGAGTACCTGGGTCGGATGCCGGAACACAAGGCGATTATGGCGTCATACTTATATACCACGGGTGGTGCGATCCAAGCTGGCTTGGGGCCCTACCACGTAGCTAGGGTTGCTTTCTTACTCCGCCTCTGCACGGAGACTTAACAGTTTTAAGAACAAATTAGTTTTACACAAAACTATAAACAATTAAAGTGGTCCTAACTCCTAATTATAAAATATTTCAATGTTACAATTATTCATGTAATATTCATATAATAGAAATATTAAACACCCGTTAAACGACCTTGTATTATTTATTAATAAATTGTAAGCATAAATTATCTTATGTATAAACTAGTGTTTAAAACATTTCAAAGAATAAAATTTAATTAATAATTTTAATTTGTGATAATTTACAGAGTAGTTATATATTTTTACTTTTATAGCAAGTATATTATTATTAAATATACGTGATATGTTGTAGAGATCGCTAGTATTCAAGTGTTTTAAACGTCACTGGAAGCTTGAAATTTTTCACAAAGTTTCAAACCGCTCAGGAGATGAAGTGATAGTTAAAAACTAATTAACTATTTAAAAAAATACCTATCATTCAACCTTGATTACCGTCAAACATTTACCCAATATTTTGAGAAGAATTATAAAAACGTAAATGTAAAATAAAATTTATTATTCAAAACAACGTAATAATGTATTTAATATTATATATTTATAAATTACGTTCTCGCAACAATATAGTATAATTAACGTGGAAGAACAATCTCAATAGGAAATCATCTTCGAACGATCGACCCCAGATAAGACGTGACGGCACTGAAATGGCAAATGTCCCTTCACTGTGAGTAATGGCCAAATCAGGAAGCTATATGCCACTCACTCGAATCTTAGCAATTGCGATGCAAAGTGCAATCTCCACGAGCGTGCAACTTTCTAAACACATAAAGGCTTTATCGCTGTCATACTTATGGAAACTTAATCTGTAATTTTATTACAGCAACATAAAATAATAATCTTCTTTAGCGGAATAGCTAAAGATGCAATAGCTAAAGATTTTTCCACGTGGTAGGGCCTGAATGGCAACCACCCTTAGTCTTAAGTGTACCGCTATAATAACCTTGTGTTGTGTTCCGGCATTAGTGACCCTAGTTCCGGTACCTCTATGGTACAGCAGCGTGTTCGCGGTGCCTCTCGCGTCGCACATTCATAGGCGATGGTAACTGCTTAATGTTAAATGAGCCTCAACCTGCCAGCTGTTCTTCAGGAATAAAAAAAAAAGATTTCATCCCGTCTCCAACAACTCTTTGTTTGTAAGAATAATGATAAATTAATAAAATAAAAATAATACATACCGACAATTAACCTTAAATTTATAAATGCACTTAAAAAGTTTTTTTAAAGATAGAAGTGACTTTTATCACGAATTTTTACAATCCACCATATATAATTTAAAATCACATACTTAACTAACTTCATTGTGTCGCTTTTTAGCTGACGATGTGCACGCGCATCGTAAAAATTATACTATTATAATTATTTCTAAATGCACCAAAAGAAGAAGAAGAACTTCAATAACTTTCGTTTAATGTGTAGAAAATGGATATCTCTTTATAATTCCGAAGGTTTCGTTAAAAGTTCTACCTAGATCGGAAATTCACGTTGAAGGGTATAATATCCTCTCCACGTGCCTGTGGGGGCGCACAGCCGGGAATGGATTGCTCCGCTTCTAGCTAACAGTCACCAGTAGGAATACTTAGACTGCATATCTCTAATAAACCAAAAATTCAACCATATCTGAAAATATCAGATATCAACCATATCTGATCTACTTCGTATCTCTCGATGGAAGACGACTAAGGAATATAAAGAGTTCGCAGCAATTCACCGAATGACCAATGGTCAACTTTCGAATGAATCGTGACGAAAAGCTTGGAAAGAATATTCTTACTTAAAAATTTTACGTTTTAAACTATGTCCCTAAGTACTTTTTTAATTGTTACTGATAATTTAAATACAAAGACCTAATAAAACATTAGCTAATGTTATGAAGGTTTTTCGATTTCATATTATTCAACCTCTTATTATGTTATCATCATTATTTCGCAGTCTTACATCAGACTATATATATGAACTCAAAAAGTTCTGCACCGATCGAGCTGAAATTTTAGCATGATATACATATAATCCGCATCAAGGATTGTTTTTATCTATATTTTTTTTATCTATTTTGTAGTTTCTTAATTCTCAATCATTTAATCACAATGTGCCACAGCGAAGCGTGGCAGGGTACAGCTAGTATTAAGATAATGTACTCTTTTGCGTTATTCTTATTTCAGCAATGAATGTAAATGTCATAATGATTATGACTAGACTCATATAGCACTTGACGAGGATTTGATTATACATGTTCATCGCCCATTATATAGAGCAGCACAATATGTTCTCTTTATCCACTTTCCTCTATGAATCGTCATTTCAACGACACCTTTCACCATGTCATCTTTTACGCAATCATTTTCTTGGTCTACCCCCCCCCCCCCCTTTATCACAGGCATTCTTCCCTGTCACGCAATCAATAAGGATTACACATACCTCTTCTTCGCGTCTCTTCACGTCTTCCTATTTACCTGTCCCATCTGACTGCCGGGTCCTTTCTCCCTTGATCAGAGGTAAGGGCTTCAAGGCGGACCTCAACTTCTTTTCAAGCTTATATATTTTCTAAGCTGATTCACCTGTCAACGTTTTACCATCGCATTACCGTAACATCAATATCCATCTTTTCCTTCGGCTATCCTTATCGAGGTTGACAGTACATTTATGCCTCATGATTTTTCTATAATCAATGAAAACCATCATCTTTGATTACATTCCAACTCCAGCAACGAAACCCTGTGAGTCCGAGATCTTGAATTACCGACATATCAGGATCTCCATTAATTAACTTCACAATCAATCTTTACTAATATAATAAATATGAAAGAATATCATGAAAAGGATATTGTATTTCATACCATTTCCACAGCCCATTATTATTATTAATATCATTAATAATATATCTCAACCCAAAAGTCGCTGTAAACATATCTACACCCTTGTACATATATTAATAAATATGATGCTTCGTTATTGGGTTCAGGCCTCCCGCTAAAGTAAACAGGCAGTATACCTCCACGTTTGTCCAGGGCGGATTGATGAGTTACACATACCGTTGATTTCGGTATACAGGTTTCCGCCCAAAGTAGGGGTGGAGTAAGAATACTGATCTGTTGTAAAAGACTACAAAACATCATTTGGATAGCAACCACCCTTAGTATATAGTTATTTTTACATAAAAATCACAAATATACATCCTAAAATAGCTTAAAATCAAAATGATTTTGTTTATCCCATGACAATGTTAGATATTTGTAAGACCATTGCTTAATTAGATATTTAATAACACATGTATGTTTTCATGTACAATTAACCTTAAATTATTTCTGAGTACTGGTCTTAATATTTTTTTATTAGTGTTGCCCACATTCAATTGACGAATAATCGAATAATGGTATTGATGGATGACGATAAACGAATACTTATAACTGAATACCTTACTTTCGGCCAATTCTGACCTCTGGCACGTCCCCGCGTAAAGCTCAAAACACAATAATACATTATTTTTGTAAAGTAAAATATTCGGAAAATTTATTTGTTTAAGAAAATGCGACAATTTACTAAGAAATATTGTAAAGCTTGTTTGCATTGTGCTCACAATTACCAGGAGGTCCAAAAGAAGGCTTACTTCATCCCATTCCAAATTCTACTAGATCATTTGACACACTTCTGATCATTATAACCCTTTCCCTATGAGTGAAAATAAAAATTATATCTTTGCTATTATCGACTTTTTAACTAAACACATTACAATAAGCGACAAAATCTTTACAGAATTAGATAAAACATATTGAATATCCGCAAATATATAACACAAAGGTGACACCTGTAGTGAAACGGAATATCTGTGAAAATATCTTTTATTTCATGAAGATTATTTCTCTTTTTCTTTTGTAACAAAAGTTATCCCGTTTATTCGTATTTACTAAAGGTGTATGTATGAGCAACAGACGCACTGTACTCCAGTTTCATATTTATTTGTCGCCTGTCATTTCGGATAACAATATTGAGATAATGCGAAAAATAATTGTTATTTATGGGCTGGAGCACCCGCCTGTCAGCTCAATCCCCTAGACTCGATCCAACGGCGGGCAGTTCGTGTTGTCGGCGATCCCATACTCACAGACGGTCTAGACACGCTTGGACTTCGGAGATACTTTGCGTCTCTTTGCGTATTCTACCGTCTGTACAACGGGGAGTGTTCTGAGGAACTATTTAGGATGGTGCCCTCGTCGTCTTTCTACCACCGCACTGCCCGCCATCGGCTGGGTGTTCATCCCCATTTCTTGGAGCCTCTTATTTCTTGTACGAAACGGTTCTCCAGAACGTTCATATTGCGTAATCTCAGGATCTGGAATGAGCTTCCGGCTGAGGTTTTCTCAGCGCGGTATGATATGGGGTTCTTCAAAAAAGGCGTTATAAAATTTCTTCGAGACCGGCAGCGCGTTGGTAGTGCCTCTGGTGCTGCAAACGTCCATAGGCGACGGTGACCACCTGCCAGGGTGGGCCGTTTGTCTGTCTGCTGAACTCTAGCTATAAAAAAATATAATAAAAAATATTTTTTGTGTGACTACTTTCTGGAATCTCGTCGTACTGACGTTGTAGGAAAACCTTCTTGTTATTGCTCTTAAACATCAGACAGGCTGATGGTCCATTTAATAGTAATCAGTTACCGTCGCCAATAATGTTTTTCGAGCCTAGGGGCACCACGAACACGCTGTCAGCATAGGGGTACTGAAACTTGCGTCACAAATGCCGGTACACAACACATGGTGGTATACTTCTATAAGTATTGATCTATACCAAATATAGCTACAACGGTGACAAAAGCCATGATGTCAGTTGATGCAGCCGGCAATTTAATAGCATGTTAATCTCAATTAAATCGGCTACATCACATCTGAAGCTACTTTGCATAGAAAGCATTCTTGTTAAACAAGCACGCAAATTGAATACAAAACAATGTTTTTTTTCTTAATATTCAGCGTTGCTTTTAATCTATTGGAGAGGGCATGACTGGTTTAGTGGGTGCGCAAGCTAATACTGTCCTGTGATTCATATTTCATGCTTATTTAATATGCAAATAATATGTAAATAATACTATGAGAGTTCACAGAGTGCCATCTAGTCCCAAATCAAGCGGAAGAGAGCTTGTTTTATGGGTACTTGACAACTGATACACTACTTATATATTCCTCTACTCAGACTCGAGATGGGAATCGAACTCATAACCTCCGCAGGCGTTCCGACGTGTGAAAGCCACTGCGTCACGGAGATTGTTCTTATTATATATTTCCTTTTTTTATTGCTGAGGAACAGCTGACAGGCTGACGGCCACTTAATATTAAGCAGTTTCCGTCGCCTATAGATGTTTGCGACGCTAGGGGCACCACAAACTTAGGTGTACGAGTCTCTAATGCCGGAACACAACACAACGTTATTACGGCGGCATACTTATAGACCAAGGGTGATTGTAATCCAGACGGTCTTGGTGCCCTACCACGTAGCTAGGGTTGTTTTGTTGCCTTTTAACAGGTCAGTATTCTCACCGCCCTTCATGGACGGAAATGCGATACATGTTTTCTTTTGTGCGGGGAAATATTAAAACGAGGAAGTGCTACAAGTTTACTATTGCATCAAGCTGTAGTATTAAAATGTCTAGATGATTTGTTGTCTGTGCAGAATATTTTGACTGAAGCAACTCCATTGAAATACGAGTGAACTGTAAGATTGCGTTTAATAAATTACGTATGACGTCATTACGCAAGACCCAGAAATATTATTCAATATTATGTATTACACACGAGCTTGGCTATTTAGCACTAAACCTTGATCTTCATTTTTGACCTCGAAAAAAAAATATTACGAGTAAACAAAAAGTGTAAGAAACTTGTTTAATGATGTTAGGTAATTAATTTAAAAATAAATTATATTTTTTTTTATTTTTAATAGTGGGATTTCGCAAACTGTTGAGAAAAACAATGTTAATGTTTTTTATGGTAAAAGATTATTTATAAATTAATGCGTGAGCCGTTTTGTAACATTTTTTACGAAAATGGTGCGAAAAATTAGTATGAAATTTAACTTTGAAAGTTTGTATGGAGGAGTACCGAAAGCCATTTTTCCATCACAAGTTTTAAAAAATAAATAATTAAAAACACATTTCACACGCTACCATGCGTTTAACACGCACACAAAAAGGCGTACACACACGCATTAACGCACGTACACTCGCTCAAATATATATTTTTTTGTTTATGGTTAAAGTCAAACTCAAATTTTTATTCAAAATAAGTTCTTACCTAGAATATTTTTTAAATTAACTATGTATTTATTTTATAGTTATTATTTATAATATGAACTAACTGAAAACTGAAGTTTCACAACGTGTTTGGCACCGTCTAATTTATTCATTATAACTTTTAATACACTTTCTTTAATTTCATCTAAATTATTTTTTTAAATTATAAAACAGTATATAGCCTTAAGCTTAAAGCTCAGAATATAGAGAAAAAGAAATTGTTATACAAATAAATCACGATAATCTACTAATATAACCAAAACAAGCTTAGGAATATAAAATTAATGAAAAACGCCTAGAGACTGGTATGTAAAAGCATTTTGAATATGTGGGTAAACTTTTTTCAGTCAGTCAGTAAGTGAGCCTTTAGGATCACTTATCACACACCCACCCAGGTACTTTAGCTAGCATGCCGATAAAAGTAGATTAAAAAAATAAATACGGCTCATATAAGAAACTAAGCACTCATGTGTTACAATCCATACATCCAATCCATACAATTTTATCCGTGCAGGGGCGGAGAAAGAATACTAACCTCTGTGGCCGGGGTCGGCCTGTCGTAAAAGGCGACAAAACAACCCACCCTAGCTACGTGGTAGGGCCTCAAGCCCGTCTGGATGGCGACCACCTTTGGTCTTAAGTATGCCCCCATAATAACCTTGTGTTGTGTTCCGGCATTAGTGACCCAAGTTCCTGTACCCTTATGGGACAGCAGCGTGTTCGCGATGCCACTGGCGTTGCATACACCTATAGGCGACGGTAACTGCTAAATCCTAAGCGGGCCGTCAGCCTGTCTGCTGTTCTATAGCAATAAAAAAAAACAATATTAAAAAAATCACAAACTATTTCGTTGTGTTAAAAACAAATTTATATACCTCCGAATCAAAGTGTCGGAGGAGAAATTGAAGATGATATTTTGATATTGCTTCACGGATCGTCAGAGTATGAAGAACTTTTCCTTTTAATATAAACAATACCCTTTGGATAGATTCCAATATACCGTGGTAAGTAACCCTACACTAAAATTCCCAAGGAAAATGCAAACGCAGCCGTCTAAAACAAACCTGGTAGAAAACGGTCACTGACAAAGGCTGTTGGAAACCTGGAGTGAAACAAAAAGAAACGAGCAGGATTGTTCATGATGGAGATGTACTGTGGGTGCCATCTGCCCCATCTACAGAAACATAATTAAAAATAAGGACCTCTACTTCTTCGTGGTTGTTAAATAGTCTAACTAAATAGAAATAAGGGGGTGCTGTTCTTAATACTGGCCTCGAGTTCTAAATCTCATTGTCATGTGATAATTAATTTTTAGATAAGTGCAAATGAAAACGTTTCAATACAAAGTAAAACATTTTTATTGTAAAAATAAACACCGAACCACTAAAAAGAACCGCCGGAAGAAAGTTTATCATGGAAGGAAATCTTTGAAATTTGAAATTAAGAATGTTAAGATCGCTAAGGAAAGTACATACAAAATGTTAAAAAAAACACTTAATTTTTCCAAGAAGGTAATATTTTCCTCTGAAATACGAATTTGAACAAGTATGATTTAGAAATTCTGTATAATTGTGTTGTTCAGATTGTAAAGTATCTACCCACAAAGAGGTTAGAAAATTATATTATACGCCTTTATTCATTCATGCTATTTTTGCAAAGAGAACTTGAAACGCCGCTCATATCTTCTTACAAAGGTATTATCCTAGTTACATGTACATATTGAAGCCCAAGTTTTAAAACCAAACTAAAACTAACTCTGCACTGGTGCTCTTCACTTGGTCTTTCTTTCCTACAAGCGTTAAAGGTCAAATGAAAAAAATTTCAACGCGTCTGTGACGAACGGGTGAGCGAGATACGAGAAAACACAGGGCGTGACCACTCAAATCTGTTCACGACTTTATAGCATCTGTTTTCTGAAAGGAAAACCATACGTTAGAATTTCATCCGTTGTTGAATCCTACTTATTAGCTGCTAGGTGAGGTTGTCTCCTATCCCGAAGATCTTAGTCTCTTTGCAATAGCTACCATACCATACCATTTGCTATTACGGCCAGCGCCATCTTAAGTATTTCTACGCCAGGGTGCGAGGTAGTCAGCATGCGGCCCCGCTCTGTTAACGACCCTGATTACGGAAAATTAAAAATCAATATTATCGTCAAAACAAGCCTTCAACGCAATTTTACCCAATAAACCTATTTCCTAAAAAGTCATAAAAATAATAGTACTTAGTTTATTCTATCACGTATCACAACAGGTGCGGTCGCGCATAGAAATCCGATGGTAATGGTTAAGATTACACAATAACCTTTACCGTATAATCGGATTTGTAACACATTTACAAATAAAGCTGTTATGACATAACGATTAAGGAATTTGAATATACGTTATTTTATATGTTTTCTGATTGGCGGTCCACTTAGTAAAGCCCAATAGTTAGCCGCCATTTATGGATGTTTGCGACGTCAGGACGCCGCAACGCAGGGGCGTACTGGAACCTAGGTCACAATGCTGGAACACAGGTTATTATGGCGGCATACCTATAGACCAAGGATGGTTACAATCTACATGGTTTGTTTCTTCCCTTTTACGACAGACTGACCCCGGCCGCAGGGGTCAGTATTCTAACACCGCTCCTGATCGGAGATAACATTGCATTACATCATATACAAGGATCTACAAAGCACTGAATGATAAATTTAATAATGATAAATATTACACAATGTTTTTGGTTTTACTAAATATTTGACATCAGTGTCTCGTCTTTCCAAGAGTAACTTAAACCGAAAGAGAAATGTAACTTTTTAATTAAATGGTATTATGTATTAGAGGAACAAGTTTCGCGAAGTACCGGTTTGAAGTTTAATTAGGTGATATTATTTCTGATGAAAAGTCTTTTCATTAATTTCTTTGTTTGAATTTGTTTGTTTACTTTATCCGTTTTATTGATTTGTCACGCTTCATTTAAATTTATCTGCATTAGTTTATTTTTATGGTGATTTTAAATAAATTGTAAATATTAAATTTATGATTCTGATTTCAGAAAACTATGAAAATTTAAGCTTTGGTTTCCTTCTAGTTATTTTTGTATTAATTATGAAGCTTAGCGCGTAAAACCACCTGTCAGAAATTTGATGTCGGTCCAAAGGGAATTGACAGATATATAGAGACATTTGAAGTATTCCACGTGATCGTTTCTTCTTCTTTGAAACACTTGTGTGAGAGTGAGATATTTTTTATTGCTTTAGGTCAGCAGACAGGCTGATGGTCCACTTAGAATTTAGCAGTTTTCATCGAATGTGGATCTTTGCAACGCCAATGGCATCACGAACACGCTGCTGTCCCATAAGGGTACAGGAACTTGGGTCACTAATGCCGGAACATAACACAAGGTTATTATGGCTACATACTTAATATACTTAAGACCAAAGGTGGTCGCCATCCAGACGGACTTGGGGCCCTACCACGTAGCTAGGCTTGTTTAGTCGTCTTTTACGACAGGCCGACCCCGGCCGCATAGGTCAGTATTCTTTCTCCGCCCCTGCATGGATAAAAATATACACACAACCTAATTCATTTGAGGTGTTATAATATATTTTTGTTGATTATATGTTTTGTTTTTACTTCAACCAGTGCGTGTAACGAACGACTTTAAATACGAGCCAGTTTCTAATTTAAAGTCAGATTAAGTACGTTTTAAGTAAGTACTTTTTAATTTTTGTTCTAAGAAAGATATAATAATAACAGCCTATATAAGTATCAATATCTTCCGCAGATCACTCCTCAAAGGACGGGAGGTATTCCCGTATCCTATTTTCCTACCTCTTCTTCCTCAGTTTCTGTGTACTTCTAATCCCGATTTATTGGGGTCGTCTTGAAATGCGGTGTTGTTTTCTGCTACTTGTTAACGTCCCACTGCTAGGCTCAGGCCTCGCCTTATGGGAGAATGAATAATATACCCGCCATGCTAATCCGAGGCGGAATGGCGGAC
Source organism: Malacosoma neustria (assembly GCA_963693495.1). NCBI lineage: Eukaryota > Metazoa > Arthropoda > Insecta > Lepidoptera > Lasiocampidae > Malacosoma > Malacosoma neustria. Next base: position 4,180,988 of record OY856386.1, read on the forward strand.
AGGTCCCGGTGACCTCGGTATGCAGGTTACCTCACGATGTTTTCCATCACCGTCGGTACATGGCAATTATGCTACAATGTGCACATTAGCCTGCCTGGTGCACGCTATAGTGGGATTCGAAACCGGGACCTCTAGAATGGTCTTGGAGTGTAATACCAGTAAGCTATCGGGTACCTTAACAAAGATATATTATTATTATTTATATAAATTATTATGATATATAAAACTAGGAAGGCTCATATTATGCCGGATAAACTCTATAATGTTGAGTTTGGTAATATAAACCGTGATATACCTTTCTCTAGACTCCAATTGTGGCGTGTCGAACAACGGGCTCGCGACATACAACAACAAACGAACGAATGCAAACACACCTGAAACATTTATATCAGATCATATATTTACATTAACATAACAAGTAAGAAATAAACAACAATAATCAGAAAATATTTTAAATATATTTTATTTGCCTTGTGCGGTTTTTTATTCATTTTTTTTTTTTAATTTTTACACACGTCTTCAGCGTAATCTTTAGCAAAATACTCCAATCCCTTGTCATCCCTTCCTAAGCTAGAATGACAATTTGATTGACGCTTGACACTGAATGCCGCATACAATGTTTTAAAATTTTTTTTTCAATAATTGCGGTGTGCAGATGAATAAATTTAGTAACTCAAAACCTTTTAGTATTATTATATTGGCGATTTTCGCTTGCATATTCTGATCTGATCTTTGAGCATTTATAATTATATTATTCATCATAATATCATAAATTAACAGTTTAACTGTATGCACTCAGCAGTTTTCTATAAAAGCTATAATACTTTGGGATAATATAAATAAATATATTTCAACCCACACAGCTTGTTTCAAAGTAATCAAAGCGCTTTTGCCACTTACATGCTTTTCTATATATAAAATGCATATTATACATAAATATCCAGCCTTTAAATGGGACTCGAAATCGTGAAGCCATTCTAGCGAAATTATTTACACCATAGGGCCATAGGGATTAAAAGCTATCCAATTTCGTGTAAGTCATTATCATCTATATAAATGACTACAAAATATGGGCATTGAATAACGTAATTGGCAAATCAAATTCGTAATAAATTTGGCATTGATTCATATTTTACTAGACTTAGAAAGCAATTAATAAATTACGATGATTTTACGATTTAACAACCGTGCCAATCGCATCACTGAGTAACATAAATACTTTATTATGGCATTATTTATTTCAAAATATATTCCAAACGAATGTTATTGCTGTTAGATTCACTATTGCATTTAACCGAAATGACGAGGTCGAATGATTTCTTATAAATGATACCTATTCAAATGTTCATTGTATATTTTTATTGATTTATTATTATTTACTTATTAAAGACATCGCGTGCGATCAGGCGAACTCGTTGTCGGTTTTGTATTGGAAGAAAATAATTTATTTACTGTATGAATACTGTACTGAAATATTTAATAATTATACATTTTTGACAACATTTATCGCTCTAAGTTTTCATATTCTTCACTCTGGTCTGGGTGTAACTGTCTCCTAATTGTATTGTTGTAAAAAGTCCTGCAATGGTTTTCCGCTAGGCCCTAGAAAAAGTCTTTTACAAGAATGACCGTACTTCCCACATACGCCTTTTTATATCTAATGTTCAGCAGTTCACGTTTGCAACAAACCGTCTGCAACACTTATTTGCGCTGATTTGCCAAATAAAGACCAGTTTCAATTTCGTATAGTTAGTATTCTATCCGTGCAGGGGCGGAGAAAGAATACTAACTTCTGCGGCCGCGGTCGGCCTATAACTACGTGGTAGGGCCTCAAGCCCGTCTGGGTGGCGACCACCTTTGGTCTGAAGTATGCCGCCATAATAACCTTGTGTTGGACAGCAGCGTACTCGCGATGCCACTGGTGTTACAAACACCCATAGTAGTGGGCTGTCAGGCTGTCTGCTGTCCTACAGCAATAAAAATATAAATAAAATCTTAACTTTGTGACATCTGTGTCCCTACAAATGGTTATATGGGAATAAATTCAGTTTTTACACTGGTTTGATTGTCTTGAGTCGGGCCCCAAAAATTCCTTTATTTTACTGTTTTTAGCCGCGTGGCCAGAAATGAGAACGGGGTAATCCAATCACTTAACTAAGGCTGTGGTCGTCAACCTTGTCATCCAACTATAGATAATATACAATTGAAATTTAATCAAAAAGTTCTTTTTTTAACAAAAGTTTACTTTAGTAGGAGACATTATAATTATAGATAATATAATTATAGACATTATAATTATAAACCACTAAACTAAGGACAAAAGAACGATTAATCGGTTATCTGTTTTACTAGTTTACAGATAATAAAAGAGTAAAACTGCTCGATTTCGCTTTTAAGGAGCATCATTCGTTTGGTTTCCCGACGAAAATAGTCGGGATCACTCCACACTCCTGTATCATAAAACGAGACCCGGAATTTTTTGTATACCAATTTTTGCGGAACCCCGCAACATGTATACCAAAAAATTGGTTTCTGAAACCTTTGAAACCTTCACCTGTCATATATTTATTAATAACCACAAAGAAACCACATAGAATTCATCTTAATATTTAAATTCAATGCTTTCCCTTATTTCCAAAGAAACGTTTGAGTAACGAAGCTGATGCCTGAATGCAAATCTCGGCTCAGTTTAACAATGAATTATGCGTTTTCTATTTTGAGCTGCGGCTCATTATCATCGTCAGTGTTTGTCTCAAATTAAGGACAGTTCCTTGCGTTAATACGACCATTATTGTACAAATGTTAATTCAGATTAGAGAATCTGTCAGATGAAGAAAAATGTATTTTTGTATGTATTTTTGGAAATAATGCCGACACAAATAAAGCCTCTACATAATTATATACTGCCACTGGAATAGGAGTATGGGCAACTATAAGACTACTGAATATAAAGAGATTTATTTGTTACTACTGCAATTTAAATATTTTAATAATGTATTAAGTACACGACATTTTAGAATTATATAGCAAGTTAATATACGTCCTCTTCTTCGTGCCCTTATCCCAAATTATGTGAAGTCAGCACAAAATGTTCCATTCTTCCACTCTCTTCTAAGTCATTATCTCAACATTTACACCTGTTTTGCCATATCATATGTGTAGCAAGTAACGTAGCATAAGTATGTTATCTGGATGGCAATCAGCCCTGGTCTAAAGTATGCCGCCATAATAACCTTGTATTGTGTTCCGACATTAGTGACCTAGGTTACAATACCCCCCATGTGGACAGCAACGTTTCACAGTACCCCTAGCGTCGCAAATATATGGCAACGATAACTGCTTACTAAAAGTCGTAGTTTTCGACGAGTTGGCTTTTGAAGCTAACACCTACTTAAATGTTTAGTAACAACACTATATCTCTTTATAGTGACAAAATAAATAATTAATAAAATCAATATTATTGTGGCAGAGAGTCATCTTGTCTAAAAATAAGCAGCAGAGCGTTTGCATCAAAGATAGATGAACGATAAATTATTTATAAAATTTAATTTCAGAAATAAATAAATATTATAAATAACCAGGGTTGGGACGGGAATCTATGCCGTTATCCCCTTAGGCATAATACATACACACTACTAATATATTGTGAAAGTAACTCTGTCTGTTACGTTTTCACGCCTAAACCGTTGAACCAATTTTGATGAATTTCGGTAGAGATAGATTGGATCTTGGAGAAGAAGGCTGCTCTTTAAAATTTATATGACAGAACAACGTTTGCCGGATTAGCTAATCTATACAAATAAATAAAATTGGAGGGTCTGTTTGTAATATTATAAATAATCGCTTTTTACTAAGTGCATTCGGACGTATGTATACACGGTACATATATCAAAACAACATTTTTTTACAATTTTTGTCTATCTGTCTTCTGTCTATCTGTATGTCTGTCTGCTTGTTCCGGCTAATCTCTGAAATGGATGCACCGATTTTGACTGGACTTTCACTGGCAGATAGCTGATGTAACAAGGAGTAACTTAGGCTATTTTTATTGTAGAAAAAAAAATTGTTTTTGTTAAAAATGATGTTAAAAATGTTAAAAATGATATTTAAAATTCCAATTTAAGTTGACCTCAGATTTATATCATCAATCATATGAAATAGGGTTCAGCTTAGGCTGGACCTTGTAAATTCGAACGCACGTATTCCGGAGGCGCATGGCGTAGTTGCATTCGATAACACTGACTGTTTGCATATTTCATTTATTTATATTTTAGGGTTTATAGGGTTTATAATCCAAAATAAACCATAAGATATATCCACAAAAAATGCTGCCCAAAGTCACTAATCCACGCGGACGGAGTCACGGGCACAGCTAGTATATAATATAATTCCAATAATATTGAAAGTCATAAATGTATTATATAATCATTATTAATTCAACAAAGCTTCCATGTATAGAACTGGACCGGTTAGATTTTATAGGTGAGAAGGCAACCCTTGTTCAATATTTCCAATCCGACCCTTATGCCCTTATAGGCATATCGTATAGCCTTACATAACAAGTTGTACTGCGACAATGACGTAACAGTAACCGGAAACATAGGTCAGTTACGTAACACATGCTAATTTAATAATTCCACGAAACAAGTAAATAATCAAAAAACGTATAGTATTAAAACGAAATAATGTTCCAAACTATCTCAGGGGCGGAGTAATACTAACCTCTACTACCGGGGTCGGCCTGTCGTAAAAGGTGACAAAACACTAGACAGGTGGTAGGGTCCGCCGGGAATGTTAAATACCCTTGGTCTATATTTTTTTTTTATTGCGTAGGATAGCAGACAGGCTGACAGCCCGCTTAGAATTTAGCAGTTACCGTCGCCTATAGGTGTTTGCAACGCCAGTGGCATCGCGAACACGCTGCTGTCCCATTAGCGTACAGGAACTTGGGTCACTAATGCTGGAACACAACACAAGGTTATTATGGCGGCATACTTAAGACCAAAGGTGGTCGCCATCCAGACGGGCTTGAGGCCCTACCACGTAGCTAGGGTGGGTTGTTTAGTCGCCTTTTACGACAGGCCGACCCCGGCCGCAGAGGTTAGTATTCTTTCTCCGCCCCTGCACGGATAAAAATATATGCCGTATATGTATGCCGCCATAACGACCTTGTGTTCCCCTATTAGTGACCCAGGTTCCAGTATCACTATACGGACAGCATCGTGTACGCGTTGCCCTACCGTCGCAAACACCCATAGGCGACGGTAACTGCTTATTATCAAGTCAGCCTATCTACTATTCCTCAGCGATGTAAAAAGTACTTGGTAGCGAAGTACCAGGCCCAGATTTTGTGGGGGACATGCCATCATGCATCATTGGCAGTTGGAATAATGTCTGTTAATCCTAGAAGAGCGCCCCTGCCTAGGGGTAGGTTATAATAATAACCCATAGCATCCCACTGCTGCTTGGGCCTCCCCTAAAGCGATTAGATAGTATACCCGCCATGCTTGTCCAAGGAGAATTCTCGGTAACACACACACATACGCACACCTACACGCAAGCACGCACGCACGCATTCATATATACGATAAGTATGTTAATTCCATATTGCGAGAATGGGGTTACCTGACACGAGTATTTGATACTTAAAAGGCTACTATAAAATTATGTAAACCATTTTGTATTTTGAAATAAATTATTATTTAGTAATAAATAATTATTAACTAAAACTTCCGCTTCGGTGCCCAGGGTCAGCCTTTCGATTTTTTCCACTTCTCACGGTCTGCATCTATTTGCGATGGAACAATATCCCCCTCACCGCTTACATACTCAGCCAGCCGTATTGTCAAACTCATATTAAATAGAATTTCCAATATTTTATTAGTTTTTAGAAGGATTTTATTTTAGGATATTTATGGATAATTTTCATTAAGGACATTGAGATCCAAGTTAAAGCATCAACACAAGAACATGCAAATAGCTTCTCAATGGCATTCTGTTTAACGTAATTTTTTGCTTAATGTTTATATTATGTATAAAATAAATGATAACCTCCGTTACGTGACGGCTAAACGGGTTCAATTTCCATTGGGCGTCTAGGAGTTTATGAATAATATGTATTATTTACAAAATAAAAGTATATTTGAAGTAAATTAGTTATCTAGTACTCTTAACACAAGTGCTATGCTATTAACTTTGCGACTATATACCGAATATGCCGCATAACGTCTGCTGAGAGATACCGTTGCCTATGGATGTTTGCGACGCCAAATGCACCACTAAAATGCTATCCACATAGGGATACCACAACCTGGGCCACTAATTCCGGAATACAACACAAGGTTATTATGGCGGCAAACTTATAGACCAAGGTTGGTGGCCAGCCAGGCGGGCTTGCGGAACTACCACGTAGCTAGGATTGCTTTGGCACCTTTGAAATATACATATGCTGATGGTGAAGAAGATCGTGTCTGTATTGTTATATGTAACATTTAAACCGGTTTGGACATCCGAGTCACAAAGGGCAAAGTAAAATGATTGCGTGTGTAATTCCAGACGAGTTATGGTACAAGGAAAAGGGAAGTATTAGGGCACCGGCTATAACAGAAACAGAGGTCCGAAGTGAAATAACTAATAACCGTAATAATTTTCAAAGCGCCATCTAGAGTCAAATTAAGGAGCAGAGCTATTGTGTCCTAGACGATGACACACTTTTTTATAGATGGGGAACAGCAGACCGGCTGATGGTCCACTTAATAGTAGCAGTTACCGTCGCCTATGGATACTTGCGACGCCAGACACCGCGAACACGCTGCTGTCCCATAGGGGTATTATTATTTAGAAACAAATATTTGTAAGTGATATTTAATGACCCGTACTGGAATACCGGCTAATGCACGTTGTCTTAATCCCAAATCAACGCTACGTACATAATAATGATGAATTGTAAGACAGCTGTGCAATGCTAAAAATGAAAATGTATCATAATGATGAGGTATCGTGATGTCGGGGGCCTACTATGATGTCAAATCTAGAACCAAAGTGATAAAAACATGACTTTAGATCCCTGTATATACATACATACAAAAGCATCAATTATGGAGTTTTGTGGAAGTTTTTACTAATGAGGAATAATTTTGATACTGCTTTTAGACTTTAGACATAATTTTATAACGTATACTGAATTATTCTGCTAATTACTCGTCGTATCACAGTTTGTTTATAAAATAACTTCCTTGAAATATTAGTAAAAATATATAAAATAAAAATAAAATAAGCCTTTATTGCTGTTTTTAGTTATATTTTTTTTTATTATTTTATAAATATTTTTTTTATAAATTAAAACTAGTTTTTCTCAACAATCGGTTACATGTCCTCTACAACAACTTGTCTTTCAACAAAGGCTTTCCAATTTTTCCGATTTTTTGCAATACGTAGCCATTCTGGGAAAGCTAACTTCTTAAAGTCATCTTCCCAACGTTTAAATTGCCTTCCTCTCTTCTTTTATTTTCTCTCGGGTACTATTCGGGAATAATTTTAGACCATTGCTCAATCTTCTTCTGCCTTAACATATGCCCAGTCCAACATCATTATAATTTTCTACAAATTGTTTGTACTTTTTCAAACTTGGTTTTTCCTTTCATTCATTTTAAGTTTATTCTATCTCTTTTACTCAGTCCCAATACACTTCTTTCCATTCCATTCTGACATAATTATATTTATTTTATTTTGTTGCTGATCAGTTAGGACTCCCGTTTGGCATCCATACGTCAAACATTTATCAGTGCAGGGGCGGAGACACAATACCTCTGCGGTCTGGGTCGGCCTGTCGTAAAAGGCGACAAAACAACCCACCCTAGCTACGTGGTGGGGCCCCAAGCCCATCTGGATGGCGACCACCTTTGGCCCTAAGTATGCCACCGTAGTAAATTTGTGCTATGTTTCGGCATTAATGACCCAAGTTTCTGTACCCTTATGGGACAGTATGGGACAATTATGATGAATTTCGGTACAGTCATAGATTGGACCTTAGAGAAGGACATAGGCTACTTTTTTTAATTCATATGGGAGAACAATGTTAGCCGGGTCAACTAGTAAAATATATTTAGACATGAAAAGTAGGGGTATGCGAATAGATTTCGAATCGAATAGTGACATTAGATTCGAAATTCGAATTAGTTAATTATATTCGAATAATTAGAATAGTTCGAGTAATTCTTATCTGTTTGTTTTTTGTTGATAGATTGATTTATTTCAATGGAAAAGTTAAGTTTTTTCCTTTCATTTGACCGAATAAAATTTTAATAAATAATTATTTGAAAGTGACTTCCACTCTTTTTTAACAGTAAATATCTGATTATCTCAGTATTAAAATTATTCGAATAATTCAATATAATAAAAAAACGTAACTTTTCCATTTAAATAAATTGTTGTATCAAGAAGAAACAAACGTTTCAGTTATTATTCGAATAATTCGAAAATCTTAAGTAAGGCACGCTGAAAAGTCGCCCTTTACAACTACAATACTCAGGAGCATACCTCGGGCAAAGTGAAAGTTTCGAACTTAAGCACTTGTGAGATGAATTTTGTGTTCGTGTTGTATCGAGAACAAATAGTAGGTCGTTTAAAATCGATTTTAGAAACGATCGGTATATTGAAATGAAATACGGTAATAATATGCTAAGTATAATCTTTTTACAATCACTATGAATTTTTATGCATCGTTTGGATGGTCTTGAATACTATAGATATAGTATAATTCAAAGTTCTGTCACTTATACTACTCTGTTAAAATTTTAGTTCTATGTCCAAAGATATTTTTAAATTTATTATGATCTTTTATCATTATTTGGAAAAAATTATTGAAGTTTTCTAGTTTTAACACCGAACGCTGTAGCGCATTCAAACCTTCCTGCGTATCTTTATACCGACCTTATATCCTCGTATGGCACTTCCTATACTTAATTAATTCTATGAATCATCACAGCGCCATCTAGTTCCAAAGTAAGCAGCAGAACGCTTGTGTTATGGGTACTAAAGAACTGAACAACTTTTTTTTTAAATAAATTCATCGACGGCAGGAAATAACAAACGGTTATCTACGAAATCAATAGTTGCTAGGAAAGCGTTTCGACACAGGCTGCTTATAGGTTACGGTTGTTTTTTTTTATGACGACCAGTATCTGTGTGGCTATTCGCGCAATTATAATAATTTTAATTAAAATAAAATATGAACAAATATTAATTAATAGTGAGCAAAAATCAATGATTGGTTGATAACGTAAATACAAAGTCATTATATTTCATATGCGTTAACATTAAGATAGCGTTTAACAAATCACATAAAACAGAATAATGGACATGATTATTTCAGTTCATTTGTATACCAAAATATAATATTATAGACATGTTAAAAAAATTCAAATACCGCAGGATCTATTGAAATTTCACAATTAACAAACCGAATTATTCGCAAATGGAAAGGAAAATTATTATATCGTTATTATTTTCTCGTTTGAGAAAGTCCATTGTTAAAAACATCAAAGTAATCCGCTTAACAGCTCGTTAAGTAGCCAAATATTGATTCAACATTTTTAAATAACGCTGCTTTTAAAATAATATTTATATTATATACGCCAAAGTATTAAGCCTTTTATTACGCTCTGGAAGAAATTACCATCGGTGGTAAGACCGATAATAATAATTGTACTTACATAGATCTGCCGGTACATCGATTGTATGTAATGTAATTAGTCATTTAAAGAGATTCAATACGAGTATTAAGCTTTGTCGTACAAATTAAACTTTAAAGGGGCGAAAAAGGCATGTTCGAGAACCAATAATTTCTCAAATAAAATATACAATTTCTGATTATATTTCCCAATATAAGACACATCTTTACATTGTCATTTCATTCCATTCCAATGTTACCTGGAATAAAATGCTAATAGATTAAAGAAGAAGGAACAATATTTTAATTTTGATTATTCTTTTATTCGAGGTGGAATTTAATAGAAAATATGTTTAAGCTAGTTTCACCATTATTTTTTTAAGTTACATGTCATTGACCTAATTCATTCCGATTTTGTAGTAGATAATAAAAAAAAAATTATTGTGTGAATTTTATTTTTATACCGGTCTTTGTTGAATTACGCAGAAGTCACGGGCTGTAGTTAGATATTTGTATATTAATTTACTTATGTTTATCGCCTGTGTGATAGGATAAGTAATAAATTTTATTAAGATGTAAAAAATTAGCGATACATCAATGTTAATTTGGAAGAAAATATTTCAAAAATCTGCAAGTAATTGGACATACAGACTAGCAGTGTATTTAGATTTGACTTAGTTATAATATTATGAGCTGCATTTTTTCTGGACAGCGACGTGTTTGCCCATCTTACTTTTTCTTATCTTGTTTTCTGCTTGTCTTGTTTACCCATCGATGTGTGTTTAGGCTAGTGAAGGGATCATATTACGTCGATCACTGGTACATTATGTGTGACCTTAAAAGTTAAAAAGTAAAGAAAACTTAAAGAAAAACTAACAATGCGGTCACATATGAAAATCTTATATAAAAAATTACATGTGCGTGTTCTTTGAGATTTGAAAAATGAAATAAATAAACGAATAAAGAAAGAAATAACATGGTAAATACGATTTGACTTTTATTCTTGAAGATTAATCCTTTAGTTTCACATTATAAAAAATATATGACGAGACGTTTTTAAAATATGTAACGATTTCTGCTATCCATCATTTATAGATTTTATGTTATAAATGATTGTGAAGATGTATATTCGCGAAAAAACTATTTAACACCCATAATTTATACATTAGCACTCGTCTGACACTGAATATACTATCAAAGTATTCAATAATAGGAGCTGTGAAAGTGTCCGATGTCCGAAGACCCACATTGATTCCACCCAAGAACGGGAGCCATTAAAATCATAATTCTCGTACGGCCCGAAGGCCGAATCTTAGGAAGAGCTCTGGAGAGAGGTGCCGAGGAGCGACCACTATAAAAGCGAACGGCCGTTGGTTCGAAGCATCACACTACCACGAGAACTACGTGAATCAACATGAAAGCATTCTTGGTAGGTACATGTGAAGTGAAAGTGATGTGACCCGGTGTGACCCGCGCAGTGTTTGTCCAGCTTCCGCGGAACCGACAGTGTTTACCGATGACTCAGCCTATGTTGTGTCCACGCTATCGCAGTTCTGAACCGATGCGGGGCAGGTTCGAGTCCTGAAGTAGTCCTAAGTGAATCCTTAGTCACAAGTGCTATAATTATAAAAGCGCTAAGGTGGAATTTAGTGCTTTAGCATTTTTTGTGGATTTTCAGTTATTTTGGCGATTAATATTATTTTGATTAATTAACAACTAAGAATTAACAACCAATGGTCACAGAGGACTTACTTAAAATTTTAGTATGCAGCCTCAATATTTACAAACGGTGGACATGCTCTAAATATAGCGTAGATATGAAATTTGCTAGATCTGTGTTACTTGTGCTTTAATTTGTTGATAAGTCTTTTTCACAATAAATTAATTTTTTAGGTGTTAGCTGCCGTTGCGGCGCTCGGCTCGGCTAGGCCTGAGGCGGGATACAGCTATAACGCTCCCGGAGGTGGAGGCCTTGGTGGAGGTCATGGCAGCCTCGGTGGACTAGGTGGAGGCCTCGGCGGCGGACTCGGTGGAGGACACGGTGGCTTCTCCTCCGGTGGCTTGAGCTCCAGCAGCTTCGGTGGCGGAATCAGCAACGGAATTGGTGGAGGATTCTCCTCCGGCGGTGGTTTCTCCTCTGGCGGTGGTTTCTCGTCTGGTGGTGCGATCGGCGGTGGATTCGGCGGTGGCGCTATCGGCGGCGGGTTCGGCGGCGGGTTCGGCGGTGGTGCCGTCGGCGGCGGATTCGGTGGCGGTGCACCCATTGTCCAGAAACACATCTACGTCCACGTACCTCCCCCAGAACCCGAAGAACAGCGTCCACAAATCATCTCCGGTGGAGCAATCCCCCAGAAACACTACAAGATCATCTTCATTAAGGCCCCAGCACCCCCCGCGCCCGTCACACCCATCATCCCCGCTCAGGCCCAAAACGAAGAAAAGACCCTTGTCTACGTGTTGGTCAAGAAACCCGACGAACAGCCCGACATCACCATTCCTACCGCCGCTCCCACTCAGCCCTCCAAACCCGAGGTATACTTCATCAAATACAAGACCCAGAAGGAAGGTGGCGCTATTGGAGGTGGTGCTATTGGCGGTGGAATCGGCGGTGGAATCGGCGGTGGTGCCATCGGTGGTGGTTTGTCTGGCGGTAGCATCAGCGGTGGTCTATCTGGAGGTAGCATCGGAGGCGGTATCTCAGGCGGCAGCCTCGGTGGTATCGGCGGCGGTCACGGTGGCAGTATCGGCAGCATCGGTGGTGGCATCAGCGGTGGCCATGGAGGCTCATCTGGCGTCAGCTCCTCGTACGGACCCCCCGGCCACTCCGCGGGCCCATACTAAAGTCAAGCATTCGCCTTGTGATACCTGCTTAGCCGGCGACAAACCTAGTTTTAAGTAGAGAAAAAAATTACGGTGCCTAAATGTATTTATGTAAATAGTAATTTTAATGTATTAATTTAGTTGTATTATAAAATTCTTATTTTTGCATAAAAATGATAAATCTATTTGAATCTTTCATTCAAATCCATAATACTATTACGTAACACACGCCATCATCAATATTATGAAATTTACGACCCTCATGTCATTTATGGCTTTAAATAAAATATATAACAACAATAAAACCGATCAAATGGATCATATTGGATACGAGAGAATGCATCCTTCAAATTAAATATATGAGGCAGGTGGTAGAAAGCGTTTTCTCCTCGTTGTGACGCAACATCTGACCTCGCTTGCATAATGCATTAAAAAAGAATCAACTTGCAACATCTTTTATAGAAAATATATGTGAGTTTCGCTAAATATTTATTGCGCAACACATATTGCGGACTAATATACATAGTTGCGTAAATCTTGACATTTTCCCTTTTAACGATTTTAGCTACCGTGCGATCTAGTGTCAATTGATGATAATTCATGTATTACAAAAGCATGAAAGCAGTACCTACGTAATTTTAACACGCATTTGCTTGTTTACCTATAAAAATAATGACTAGAACGAATCGATGTGAGAGGCAACTCATCTTACAACATTCTTCATTAATACCTCTCAGATATTTGTAAGAATTATTTTTCCATTAAATTTAAACACCGTTTACAAAAAAAGTATATAGATCGCACGATTGAACACACATATTTTGACATAAAAAGTAATTGATCACGTGTAGTGTATACCTTGTCAAAATGAAATAAATAATAATATCTCTAAAAATTAAACGAATAATTCAGCTCCTCTTCTTTTCGTCGGGGGTTTAAAACTAAATAGATTTACAAAACGATTATTCTTAGATAGAAAGATAGACAAATAAAGAGATATATACCTTATTGTTTAATTATTTACTAAGATCACCATTCAGTTTTGATTTTTTTTATTGCTCTAGGACAGCAAACAGGCTGACGGCCCGCTTAGAATTTAGCAATTACCGTCGCCTATGGGTGTTTGCAACGCCAGTGACATCGCGAACACGCTGCTGTCCCATAAGTGTACAGGAACTTGGGTCACTAATGCCGGAACACAACACAAGGTTATTATGGTGGCATACTTAAGACCAAAGGTGGTCGCCATCCCGACGGGCTTGAGGCCCGTAGCTAGCTAGGGTGGGTTGTTTTGTCGCCTTTTACGACAGGCCGACCCCGGCCGCACAGGTTAGTATTCTTTCTCCGCCCCTGCACGGATAAAATTTTGCGGCACCATACGTCCTTTTTCCATCTTTTTTCATAAAAATACCCACCTTAAAGTCACCGAAGCAGACTCAAAATAAGTCCGTAAAGCTTTGCTTTGAATGTACAGCAACTGGTAAAAAAAATCTTTTTTTTTTTATTTATTTAGGAAACAAACAATTACAATACATCACAATATAAAGAAAACATAAAAATTAACAAATCAGTAAAGTTTCCACTTATAGGTAATACACATAACTGCATCATCCAATCGAATAATAGTGATGTCATAAAATTAAAATTACAAAATACATTAAAAAATAATTGAGAGATCTAAACATAATACTTAATACTTTAGTCATTTACATAATTCGAATATTTTCAATTTATAATGTTAGAGCAAAAAATGTCTACACTGGTGTAAGATTTATTATAATCAAGACAAGATCTGTGCAAAAGAGTGTTTCTTGCTTTCTTCTTTTCAAATTTATTAGGAACTTTACAAAAAAATTTACCATAAAAATTACAATAGTTGTTAAGTATAAAATTAAATATTAATAGTGATTTCAGTATCGCCCACAGCGATACATTGGAAAAATTAAAGCTAAGGTAAACTACATTTTGTATCAAAAACCACAGATATGTTACTCAATAAATTTTTATTATATTTCCATAAATTATCATATGTAATAAAATATCATTTATCATCTCAATTGATTATTTTAAATTGAATAACTTTCGTATGTTATCCAATTGACAGCAATATTGAAACCAGAATTGGTATCAGAACAGCTGTAGGCCGGATCTGTCTGGCCTTATTATTTCGGCTGGTCTAGAAAGTGGACTTCCGGCACTACAACTTAAAGGGTACTTTGTTTGTGAATAATACATGTGTATATAGGTTTAAATATAAAAGATACGTGATATAAACTTGAAGACCAGACGGCGCCGGGTTGGAATCCTCAGTGCAGGGCCGGAGTAAGAATACTAACCTCTGTGGCTGGGGTCGACTTGTCATAAAAGGTGTCAAAACAACCCTAGCTACGTGGTAGGGCTCCAAGTCCGTCTGGATGGCAACCATTCTTGGTTTATACGTAAGCCGCCACAATAACCTTGTATTCCGGCACTGACCGAGATTCCTGTACCTCTATGGGACAGCAGCGTATTCCCTATCATCGCAAACATCCATAGGCGACGGTAACTGCTTATTATTTAGTGGGTCGTTAGCCTTTCTGTTGTTCCTAAGCAATAAAAAAGATCAGCATACACCGCTGAAGCAGTTTTTCTCACCGAATGTGTATATCATAACACAGTTTCCATGTACCTATGGTTAAGGAAAACATGGTGAGGAAACCTGCATCGAGATCAGGGATATGTCTAGCCTGCCAATCCGTCTTGGATAAGCGCGGTCTGTATATAGTCAATTCCCTCGAGGGAGAGGCCCGAGCCCCGCAGCAGTCCGCTATAGGCTGTAATCATATCAATCAATCATAGGCTGTAATATGTATTAATCCAAAAACGATCGTATAGAAAAGTAATCAGATAAACTCCGATTGCGAAGTCTTTAGAATAGAATTTATCGTGACTATGATTATAAATTACCTAAATGTTACAAAGGCATCCATCATAAGCCACATAAGTGATTTAAAACCTGCTTGGATACGGAAGTTACGAAAGTAAAACATGACATGAATATTCAACGGAGAACCTGTTACGTACGATCTTACGTAATACCAAAAATGCCTGTTAACATAAATAAAAGTTTTGAAGTTCATCAACACGTGTTTAATTTAGCATTAGTAATTTCATCTAGTGAAAAATCCTTTTGCTTTAAAAGTTTTTGTTTTAGAGCTGGTGTTATCACATGATAAAAGTTCAGTCAATGGCTTGGCAAACTTCACGGCACTCTATCATTTCACGTGTACAGTTATACTAGCGACGTGCGGCCCCCAGTCTAGAGAAGGGGACGTACGGGCGCATTGCACGGAGAGACCTACACTACCCGATCGCCCCTTCTCACGCAGCGAGCATTAGGCATTAGGCAAAAAAAAGGACAGAACTTCAGTGCTTGCATCAATGCTGACTTTTCTTGATCAAGAAAATTTGGAAGCATAGAAAATTTGGTTTTTACAGGAGCGATTGGTATGTGACCACTCCAACTACAATGGGAGAAACAGGTGCCCTTGAATAGTCAAACTTAGATAGCCTTTCCTAATCTTACTTCTAAATGGAACTACATACATGGTCACGAAAAAGAATTGACAACTTTTTGCTATGCAATGGCAATGCTTGTTACACATCCTGCCGCTTGAGGTCTCACGGCGGGGTAGTATTGGATTACGTGCAATGTGTCCGCAGATGTCGCTGGTATAACCATTAAAACCAACCCCTTCCTTTACCGCCAGGGGAGAGATATGCTTTCGCGTACACCTCCGATCCACCCGAAGAAAACTCTTGAGAGCCGGGAGTTCGGGATAAACCCAACCCAAACTACTGCTTCGGTGCTCGAAGTCCGCTTTCCGATTTTGTATTTTTCATTTCTTCGAAATTATTGAAAATTGCTAGTAGCTAAGTCGCTTTTTATATATTTACGAACCACTATAATTAAAAAAAAGATTGCTAAAATATTATAAGATGTATGTGTTTATATGACTGTTTGTTATATAAACTTCGAAATCTCATTATAATTTTTGTATAAAATTAATTTCGGCTTTTAATTTATTAGTAGGCATTATGTATATTTCATAAAGTTTATGTCAGCTTTCATTATGTTCCTTTTTGTCCACTCTAGTGTTTATGTAAGTAACATTATCTGGTACACAAAATAACCAGGATCCCTTTGATTTTTCCTATCAGGGTCAAAGGATGTGAATTCATTCTATCTACTTACAAATGCGTTATATTACAAGCAGCAGGGGTTAGCAGGGGGGGGGGGGGTATCCGTGCAGGGGCGGAGAAAGAATACTAACCTCTGCGGCGGGGGTCGGCCTGTCGTAAAAGCCGACAAAACAACCCACCCTAGCTACGTGGTAGGGCCTCAAGCCCGTCTGGATGACGACCACCTTCGGTCTTTAGTATGCCGCCATAATAACCTTGTGTTGTGTTCCGGCATTAGTGACCCAAGTTCCTGTACCCTTATGGGACAGCAGCGTGTTCGCGATGCCACTGGCGTTGCAAACACCCATAGGCGACGGTAACTGCTAAATTCTAAGCGGGCCGTCAGCCTGTCTGCTGTCCTACAGCAATAGAAAAAAAAAAGCATCACAAAAAGATTTTGACTTGACGCTCAAATTTGTTTGTTATAATAATGAGCGAAGGACCGCGGATGCGTAATGAACGCTTGAGAAGTAACAAAATGAACTCTTTAGAGAAGATATGTACATATGTGGTTACGCGTGGTGATTGTTGCGTTCGTGTAAAGTGGTGTGTCAAGGCTGAATATATTTTAAAGATCTTGACCTCACCTTCTTCTAGAGAAGCTGAATAATATTAAAAAATTAGAAATTCCAAGGCGTAACAACTTTCAAACATCAACAGACCGCTATGGGGATCAAAACTTCGGTTCACGTCGCGTGTCTGGATGATATCATAATATATTTATTTACTAATGAAAAAGTTAGTATATAAATTGTCAAGTATCCATAACACAAACGCTCTGTTGCTTATTTTAGAACTAGATGGCGTTGTGTGAATTGTCGCAGTATATTTATTAATTTATATTCATACTAGCTGACCCGGCAAACGTTGTTCTGCCATATAAATAATAAAATGTCAAAAAATTAAAAAAAATTTTTTGGGGGTGGGTCACCCCTAACATTTAGGGGGATGAAAAATAGATGTTGGCTGATTCTCATAGATACCGGATAAGCACAAAAAATCACTAACTCAATTTAGTTATCTGCCTACTGCCTACCCCCTAAGAACGATGGCGTGATTATTTATAGCCTATGACCATTTCTAGGTTATCATCTATCACCATACCAAATTTCATCAAAATCCGTTCAGCCGTTTAGGCGTGAAAGAGGAACAGACAGACAGACAGACAGAGTTACTTTCGCATTTATAATATTAGTATGGATATTCATACTAGACCTTATTAGGAAGTTTGAAAGTAGCGCCAGTTATTGAGAAGCTGAAATGTAACAAGCATGGTATGGCCATATCATTATATGGCCATACCATGCTCCCAAAGAGAGGAGCGTCATGTAAGGAGCTGTCCAGTAATCACGTGAGGCTCGAAAGGGGGGGGGTCCATAAAAAAATCATGAAATATCACAAGGGGGTAGGGGGGTGTAATAATATATCACGTGTATTTATTTTTTCGGCAAACGCGTACAAAATCGAATTTATCACTGTGCCAACAACTAACTTGCAAGATGCTTATCCAGTTATTGATGTTGAAGAAAGTCTTGCTAATCCGTGGTCCGAGGATACTGTACATTAAATTATGTTCATTGTTCATGTATTAGTATAAAACGGTTTTTCGCCTTTCTTTCATTATTTTTATGGCAGTCAAAAACAACCTGCAACATTTCTGTCTACCTCTACACGTTATTATTGTAGTCTTTAATTTTCTATAATAAAATTAGATGATACTTAAAATTAAGATCCTTTGTAGGTACTAAAAAATACACGTGATATAGGGTTAGTCTTTAAACCTGACCATGTATCACCAAGGGGGAGGGGGGGTTAAAAAATTCCAAAAAAAAAACATCACGTGATTAATAGACGGCCCCTAACAAGAAGGATGCTAGGAATGAGAGTGAATGGATATACAAGAGAAGAGGTAGACCAAAAAAAGATGTATGTATTGTGTAAAAGATGATATGGTAAAAATTAGAGAAGAAGAAGAAGAAGATAAAATGTTATGCCGATCCCACATAGTTTAGTGTAAGGGCAGGAGGAAGAAGACCTCGAAGTACGCAGTTAAAATTGTCACAAGGCAAATTTTCTTTTATAAATAAATACACATTACACTGAACTACCAAACCCTTGACCACCGTAGTTGAGACAGTTGAGACACGGAGTCCCAAGCATCGCTGCCGGCCGTAGTGCGGAGGATGGTCGGTGCGCAGAGTCGTGGGACGGGGTGGTGTCCTTCTGCGAGGACGTGATGTCGCAGAAGGAAACTGCGGAACGGGAGAGGGAGATCTCGACTCCCTTCCCCGGCCGCAGAAGGCGCACCGGGCGAAGGAGAAGGGCGAACAACGCCCTTTTCCGGCCCCCATAAATAGGTCCAGGGGCGAGGGACTTGGGGAAGTTCCCGCACCCTATTCGATGGACCCGAAGTGGAGGCGTGCGCCTTTGAGGCGATGTACGGGGTAGTTAAACACCTCACTACCCAGTGCAGGAGACGAGGCCCGGACAGACCGGGCCAGCACTAGTGTGGGGCTGCGGAAGAATTTGGATTCCCGCGGCCCCACGCGCACGTGTAAGGAGACACCGGGGTGGTGGTTTTAACCGGTAGGAGTCCGGCATACCCCGTAGATTTCCCCACCCCATAAAAAAAAAAAAACGGAGTCCCAAGCAGTTGAGACACGGAGGTTGTCAATTTAGATGCAGCGGTGACTAAATACTCATCAGAAGAAATCATTTCGTAAAGATCAGTGTTCATCAACGCATGTAAATTATTTGTATTATGTTTTATTTATTTGTATATTGTATTATGTTTACTACCTCCAGTGGTAATCCATAAAATGACAGTTATGTAACTATCTTTAAATCATAACTTACTTGATAGACAGGTTTATATGCTAACTAGTATTGCAAACGTTAACCTACATCAAAATCTCGGCGGATTAACTTGAGGTGTTTAATCAGCGTTGAATAATCTGCAACTTCGTTCAGTGACAGAGCATTAGTTCATGAGCGGAGTAAGAATACTAACGCAACTGGGGAAGCTGGTCGTAAAAGGCGCAAAATCAACTCTATAATAGATTGGTGGTAAGATCCAAGCCCGTCTGCACGGTACCCATAGTTTCTAAATAATTTATGTATACATACATATAATCACGCCTAGGCAGAGGCCTACCCCTACGGGAAAGAGGTCTCTACCACTTTTGACGACCTCGGTGGCGTAACGGATAACGCACTTCAGTACGCTTGCGGAGGTCACGGGTTCGATTCCCGTCTCGCGTCTGGGTGTTTATGTATAATATGTATTTATTTACAAAAAAAAAGTATATTAAGTAGTATATCAGTTGTCTAGTACCCATAACACAAGTGCTATGCTACTTAGTTTGGGACTAGATGGCGCTGTGTGAATTGTCACAAAATATTATTATTATTATTACTTCTTTCCACTTGCTACGATCCTTACATACTTGTTTCGCTTCGTCCACTTTCATTATTCCCTTCATACATGCCCTCCGATTTAGGGTACTCTTGACCTAGCCTTTTTTCAAGACGTCCCTGATCTGGTCTCGAAACGTCCGCCTAGGTCTACCCCTTCCAACACTTCCATTCACACTCGCCTTATACAATTTTTTCGTCAATCGTATTGTATTGTCGTACGTATACATAAGACAATATTCTGGACATTCATTCATGTAAACTAGTTGCATACCTTGCTGTTGGCGGATTTTGTAATAAATAAATATCCCACTATAATAACCTTGTGTTATGTTCCGGCAAAAGTGATGCAGGTTCCTGTACTCCTATGGGTTGCTAACATTTATAGGCGACGGTAACTGCTTACTATTAAGTGGGCTGTTCCTCAGCAATAAAAAGGTAGTAAATGAATAATTAAGATCGATTAATAACTTTGAGTTGATGTACGAAAAAATTTAATCATGGCTTAGGACTCGTGGTCGCTATTTTTTTATTGCTGTAAGACAGCAGACAGGCTGACAGCCCGCTTAGAATTTAGCAGTTAACGTCGCCTATGGGTGTTTGGAACGCCGCGCTAGTGGCATCTCGAACACGCTGCTATCCCATAAGAGTACAAGAACTTAGGTCACTAATGCCGGAACACAACACAAGGTTTATTATAGCGGCATACTTAAGACCAAAGGTGGTCGCCATCCAGACGGGCTGCATTTCTTGAAGGCTTGATTATAATATAATAATCAACTTTCAATTTTAAAACCCGCGATGACCAAACACACGTTTCATAAGTACCACGTCTGTTTGAAAATAAAAATTCTTAAATACGTGAATGTTCTCACTAAGGTTTCCATTCATCGTCCATTTTTCTGGCTTTGCTTAGTAATAGATTTTGACCAAATATTTGTACTATTAGTAAAAACACATAGAAAGAAATCAGGGAAAAACCTTTGAAGTGGTTTGAAACTTTTTCAGTTTCTACCGTCGTGAAGTAATTTCCGCAAAATTAACCTTTGATTGACATCCAAATTTCTTGAGCTTTGTTTGTCAACAAGTTATTTTTATACAATTTCCTCATCGTATTTTTTATTTTGTATTAAATATTATAGGAATTTTAATATCTTAATTATTGTATAAGATTCGTGGCTAGATTCGTTCCATTTGTTTGCGAAAATAATGATAGCCACAGTTTCCATCCAATGACGAACACAATTAAAACCTAAGACATTTACATTCTAGTTCTCTGTGCTCGGCATATTTATAATTTTAGAAAAGAGTGATCCACCCCCACTGAGATATCATATAAATTAAAAAAAGAAGTAGCTTATGTCCTTCTCCAAGGTTCAACGGTTTGGGCGTGAAAATGTAACAGACAGATAGAGTTACTTTCACTTTTACTCGTATTATATTAGTTTAGATTTCATTCATTTTGTCTTAGTTCATGCCGAGTCTGACCCGTCCAGTTGTTATATATTTGTCATCCCGTTTTTTTAAATTGGAATTCAGCAGACAGACATATCGGATAGCAGTTGGTCACCGCTGCTTATTGACGTTTGTAATACCAAAAACCTGGGAAAACCTCAGTCGGAAGCTCATTCATAATCCATAGACTAGGTAACATGTATGTTCTTGAAAACCGTCTCGTACAAAAATCCAGTCAGTTATAACTACTTTTTTTAGGTTTAGGTTACAAAACGTTTATCCAATTTCGGGTGCATGTCAGGTTGTCTGCTGGAACTCAGATTATCAAAGTTGGTACTTTAAAAAATGTTATTCATGCTAATTTACTTGCATATATGGTTGCTGATATTTTACAACTAATTCTAATCTACGCCTTATTTCTTACCAGGTAAGTTTTAAGTTTGTTAAATCGTGCAAATTCACCAAAAGCTCGTCCATCGAAAGTAAGAGTGACCCGTTATGTTACTGCTTTCGCTCGCTCCATGTTTATCATATATTAACGTAATATAACGCAATACCAGTCTGACGTATCGTGCATTAAATCAAACTCAAGTTATTTGAATATTCAATTAAATATTAACTATATAGTAACTGATAAAGCCAAAATCACTATCTAACTTCAACTACTATATAATAATTGATAAAGTAAATTTTTTTATAGTCTGCTGTTCTAGTCAAAGTAACTACTACAGTTTTTTATTGCTGTAGAACTGCAGACAGGCTGATGGTCCACTTAGAATTTAGCAGTTGCTGTCTCCTGTGCGTGGCAACGCCAGTGGCATCGCGAACACGCTGATGTCCCTTAAGGGTACAGGAACTTGGGTCACTAATTCCGGACTACAACACAAAGTTATTATATAAGACGAGCTTGGGGCCCTGCCACGTAGCTAAGGTGGGTTGTTTTGTCGCTTTCTACGACAGTCCGACCCTGGCCGCAGAAGTCAGTATTCTTTCTCCGCCCTTGCACGGATAAATTTTACGGATAGAATTTATTTTCCTTATGAAATGTGGTTGTGTGTCTTATATGACGTAACAGTGACTTTTGACGAATACTAGAGAGCCAATGGTAATCATAAGACTTGCGAGCTTGACAAACCAATGTCTCCACTTCAAACCCAATGACTATCATCATGAGTAATAGTTGGAGCACTGTATATGGTAGATAAGATATGGCCTGTTAAAGCAGCTACTTTTTATTATTCTAATAATCACGCGTTAATATTTTTATGTTTGCTTTTTGATTGATGAGTGATTAATTTCCTTAAAGTTTTCTGAAGCGTTAAAATATCCTATAGCTATATTAAGTATTACACCAGAATAATACAGTTAGTGTGTGAAACATTTATTACAATGTTGAAATACTCGTAGCAATCCTATGCAAATGTTACAAAATATTTTTACACTATGTTCACTTTATCTAATTGCCTATTTTTTAAATCACGTTCACAGATTTCTTGACCTGCATAAATCATAAACTTCAAATTATTAAAATATACATAAAAACTAATTAATATAATTCGAATTTTAAACTTTTTGTGTCCTAATATATTGCTCTTGTGGTTTCCCTTTATGTTACTAAACATTAAAGGCGTAAAATGGAGTGTCTTCAATCAGGTGTCCCTGTTTGTGAAACACCAAAATGATTAAAATTTCAAACGGTAATCACTTGTCTTAAAATCTAGATTATTTACATCTATTATTTGTATAGAAAGATTATGTAAGATGAGAAAAAAAAACTCAACATTATTAGCAGTTAATTTTGCCTTTTAACAATAAATAATAGTGAATCCAGAGCTCCAAAGTAAACTTTGAAGATCGTGATAGAATTCTTCTAAAAGAAATGTTTTGATACATATATACGCATACCTAAAATATTTTACATTCGGTATAAAATTTAATTTTAACGTTAGGGAGTTTAACTGTCCTTTTATACGGATGTGAAGCGTGGCCGGTGCTGGAGCGACACAAGCAGGCACTGCGAGTCACGGAGATGAATGTGCTGCGGTGGATGTGTGGAGTAACGCGGAAGGACCGCGTTAGGAACTCTCGCATTCGCGGCAGCCTTCATGTCCGTGATATAGCGGATAAATAGCAGGAGTGTCGCCTTCGCTGGTATGGCCACGTTTTACGGAAACCGGAAGTGCTGGCTTGACGTCGTAGGGGTTGATATGCATGCCAATGGACTGACCAACAGAAAACCAAGAAAAAGTCGGAAAGCGGACCCCGGGCGCCGAAGTTTGGGCTGCAACCGGGATTCATCGCTAAGATGATGATGTTAGGGAGTTTAATTCTGATCAGTAAATTAATTAATTGAAATACTTTTTGGCTGAAACATCAAGTCAATGGAGACTATTTGCATAGAGCCTTTTCAAAGAAATCACAAAAAGATTTATTGAAACCATTCGCTAATTTAATATTTTGTTGCGTGGCTGGCATAGTCCCTTATGTGTACGTGTTTAACAATACCCATTTGCTTAAAATTAAAAATCATGTTTGCACCTACCTACATATAAGCATAACACACTTTCGCGAAACTATGTTTTGTATATTCAATACAAAAAGAACTAAACATAAATCATTCTTATACCAAACAATATGCTCAAATGAATTTCATTGTTTCACTTGAATACTTAAAGCTTATGCAAGAATACTTCTTCTAAACAAAATTGTATGACTGATCATTAATTTGCAAACAATGCGTTGTAGAATTATGAAATACTTGTTTTTGGGTAAGCTTCTGTTTTAAAATAAGTATTAAGATAAGCTAGAGCCAAGCTCATACGCCTGGGTGGAGGTCGCATGTGTTAGGGCACCCCCTCCCGGGCGCAGGGCAATGGATCAACACTGGAATGTTAATGAACTTAGTGGGTATGCCAGCGACGTGTCCCCTTATCAACTGTGAGGGCGCATTGCACAGCAGTACTTCACTACCTCGCCACGAGGTAGTTCAAGTCCAAGTGGTTCTTAAAGTATGCATTAAGCATTACCCTAAGAACAAAAAAAAACTCAAGCTTACAATATTGGTAACTTAAATTTTACGTCACTACTTTGTAAGGACTTACGGATGACTGCACAAATACCATGTCACTTTTATTCTTCTGACTCCGAAGATTTCCGAACCAACCACCTACCATTATAAATATGAACAATAAATACCTGTTTGGTGGTAGTCCAGATTTTTATCTGCGCCCTTTGGTCTGGATAAAATATGGTGATTGTGTTAATTTGGGATTTAATTGAAAATAGACAAAATACTAGTGAAATTGACGGATTAATACTAGACCTATTATGAGCTGATTAAGAACTACCATAATTGATCGGCTTTTCTAAAATAAAAAATGATATATCTGAAAAATCTCTATGGGCAGTGTGCTTTTTTCGAAATTTAAATAACTACACATACAAGTTAAGTAGTTTTTCGTCCCCTGTTGGGTAGGTAAAGGTCTGACCATACAGCCTCGTCATTTTTATAAATAAGAAGTGGTTACAGAAAATGGCGCCACATATAAACTTAAAATTAATAGCTTGGAATTAATATCATTACTACACACCTAGTTTTTACGTTGCCGCAATAAAGCAAACAAATTTAACGGCTTATCACACTCACTGCACACTATATCGTTAATGGAAGTTAAGTCATCAGGCTATGAAATTGATTTAGTGCGTTACAATCACGTGTTAATGAATCATTCATTCACGGTTTTGTGGAGCAAATCATGCTACAATAGTGTTCATTGGTATAGAGCTAGACGGTAAACCAGTTGTTCTTTTTAAATACTTTAATACAAATTATTATACAGTGATATTTAAACATTATTTAATATATATTAATAATTCTAACAATCATACATCTCAATATTCTTTTAACTACCCTCATAATTTCTAGGTACGATATATGGCGGGAAAAGTTTTGTTAATCAGTTAGTGTTGTTAGTTAGTCGTATGAATAAATATGTTGTATGGCATGTGTATTGTTCATGCAGTTTCACGCAATTGTCAGTTTCATAAAGTTATAATTTAGATTTATTGATTTTGAGTTTACGCAGTGCGCCTCCGGTTTCGGATTCTATAATGTCCGGTTCCAAGCATTGTTCATCCATAGTAGGAGTATATCCAATTTGTACTGCAGGGTCAGCGACTCAGCGTACAGGTTTACGCAGTACGATCGCCACCTCTCCGTCACCTCATCTATCTCGCATAACAGCTTGCCCTCGTCATTTTCTATGGCCCATATCTTATAGATCTTAATACTTTTGATCTTCAAAAATAAGCCTCGGGTTTAAAATTTTTGTGTATGATCTTCAATATTCTAACTAATGGAATTCAAGTAGTCGTTATAGTTCCTTCAGCATAGCAGTTAAACTCTTGCCGAAGCTTCATGATACTCTGTATGGGAAGACAACATTGGTTTTGAGTAGTTTCTTTCGTTCTCTAATAGCCTTTCATGTCTCCTCTGTAATCCGCTCTTTCCTCGGACTATCTGCTGGTGGCCTTTGAGATTGTTTATGTGATGAGAGAATCATATCCTTTAATCTGTTCCAGTTATCGTCAATGTCATAGTGTTTGTTTATGGTCACGTTGGTTGCTTTAGTAGCGAAACATTCCCTAACGGATAGCCAGTTGTTCGCGGTCGGACCTCCTCTACGTTGACTGAACTGCCCACTGACACTTCTTTAATTTAAGGCTGATGTCTGCCACTAGAAGTTTGTGATTACTCCCATAATCAGCGCCTGGATAGGTTTGTGCACTACTGATGCAAGTCCTCCATCTTCTATTGATAGTAATGTAATCGATCTGATTGCGTGTTTGATCACCTGGACTTATCCACGTTTACAGTCTCCTTGGGTTGTGTTTAAAGCGTATATTAATTATTATCAGGGAATTTTCTATGCAGATCTGTAGTTATCTTTCACCTCTGTCGTTTTTGATGCCAAGCCCATACTGGCCAACTATTTATTTAAGGTGATGATCATTAGATGTATCTCCTACTTTAACATTAAGATCGCCCATCGATAGAGTAATGTCTCGTTTAGCCAAATTTCTTAACGTATCGTCAACTTGATTATAGAACTCGTCAATATCAGTATCTGTTGACGTCGAGGTGGGTGCATACACAACTACCACATTGAGACGATAGGGACGGAGTAAAGGAGAAAAGATATTTAGAAAAGTTATATACCGGTCATAACATTTCACGAGTTACTTGTACTTAAAAACTCCCTTGTTACTTTACTCTACTCGTAACATTGACAAGGGTATGGTTTAACTATTGAAGACAAAGTACCTAGTCAGGTCATAAATTCTGTCACATGTTTAATGTAAAATAATTGTAACAAGTTCATTAATTATGTAACCATTCATATACCAAAATGAACTTAACAAAACATAGATTCTTATGACATTAAAGTTTATTCAAAATGACCTCCGTGATTTTGAATACAAGCCTTCAATCTGCGTGGCCAGTTGTCTATCGCAGCACGAACGAGGTCCATGTCAATATCGGCGGCTGCCTTAATCAAGGATGTCTTGAGTGACTCCAAATTGGGATGAGGCTTTGAGCACGCCTTTTCCTCCAAGTGTTGCCATATCTTGTAATCTAACGGATTCAAATCTGGACTGGAGGAGGGCCAGTCTTCGTGCCGGATGAAGTCGATTTCACGCGCCGCCAGCCAGTCTTGTGTGCTCTTCGCTCTATGAGCTGGCGCCGAATCTTGTTGGAATACCCAGTGCCTGTTATTGAACATGGTATGAGAAACAGGTTCCACAAGGTTCGTCAGGACTGTATTTTGATACACAACAGCATTCGTTTTTACACCTTTCTCACAAAAATGTACCTCTGTTAAGCCCCAATAAGAAACTCCCAACCATACCATGAGCAAGGATGGAAAATGACCTCGTTGGACACGCGGAATACGGTTGCTCGCTTCTTCACTACTGTGTGCGTACACCTTATCATTTTGTTTGTTGTAGCTCTCTTCTACGGTAAACATTTTTTCATCCGAAAAAAGAATTTCCCGATATTTTTTTCCCGCGTACCGCTTCAACAAAGCGCGGCATCTCTTCAGTCTCAGGTCCATTAGACGAGCATTCAAACGATGTCCTGTTTTTCTTCGATATGCCCGAAGCCCTAAGTCTTCATTTAACACCCTTTTCACCGTGGTTCTGCTTAACCCCATCTGAAGGGCCACCAGTTTCTGCTTACGTTTGGGATTTCTTTGAATTCGTGCCTTCACAGCTTTTATCACTGCTGGAGTCCTAACAGACCGAGGGCGACCACTTCTTGACCTGTCATCTACACTAGAGTCTTCATTGTATCGTTTGATGGTACGATAAACGAATCTTTTGGTAATATTCAAATTTTTCAGTATGTTAAAAATTTGAATTGGCGCGTAACCGCAACGATACAACGCAATAACTGCAACACGGTCTTCTTTAAGCGTCCACTCCATATTTAAAAATGAGTAAAATTCTAAAAGTTATACATTTTTATTTTCATGAACAATTCGAAATTCTAATTCAATAAACTTTTTTGTGGCCAGCATTCTAAAAGAAAAGTTTTTACTGTGTGACAATACTTATGACCTGACTAGGTATAGTTCCAATAAATATTGCTTATGTTTACTTTAAGAAAACTATATATCATTTAATGTTGATCTTATATTTAGTGTTTCTGATCCAGACAGTGTTTATAATGAGTGTAATACATTCTCAGACGACACTTAACGCGACGATACAAAGGTGAAAGAAAAAGTAAGCAATACCGTAACCGCTAGCTATTCAGCTGTAATACCGTGACAAAAATGGTGTGTCAGAAACATTGTACTTGATTTTACGTATTCGTTATGGTAATCATCACTGACATAACAAAGAAAGTAATTATTGCTAAGTATATTAATCGCTGCATCATAATTTAACGATCGACCATATCGGAGATTCTAAAATCGAGATTCATCAACATTGACGGCGTCGGATATTCAAATATTCAAAAATTGAAACAACATGAATGATGAACAACATTAAATGCATTATCTAGGTTATATCTTTTTTTATGTATACTGGGAAAGCCGAATAACCAGTACCATGCCGGAACTCCGGGGGGAAGTCGACGTGGTTATGTCGGACTTACCGCTCATACTCTACGGTGGCCACCTTTGCGATTCTGGCCGAGATGTTGTGGCCAGCGGCGGCCGCAGCGACATACCAACTAAAACCCTGGTCGCCACCCAAAACCTTACGTGGAGACTCCACAGGATCGACTTTTGATTATTGCTGTGCGATGTCCCCGACTCGTATTTCTCTGACGGGAGTGTCCCGGTTGACAATTCCTCGACCAAGTGATAAGATCTAGGTCACATCCCAAGCTAGCTTTCTATGCACTGCTGAGTGTTATTGGATACTGGATATTTATTGCGTCGATGTTTGTTTCTCGTTACAAAGAAGGCACAAGATAAAGTCTAAAATAGACACGACTTTTAAAAGTCGAAAAACCGAACAGTGAACTAAAACTTTTTAGTGATGTGCTCCAACCTATCAAATATTGAATTGGTCACCGGCCAATTGATTGAAACGACCTACGGAGTCGAGACGCGGACAGTGACGGTGGAACTAGTTCAACCAAAGGAACCGAAATAGCTCGCAAATATGCAAGCTGAAATGGCAATGACACATCTATTTTATAACCGATTGGCGATAAAGTAAAAGACTGTCAGTCAAGACTGGATGGGAAAAGATAGAGACCGGGATTTGGGGATAAATTGGTGATGTCCACGTCTACCAGAAGACTGCCGACAACGATATTTATCATTTTAGAATGACATTTAAAATTTACTTATACCCGACATACTTCGATAAACGGGTAACCTTTAAGAGATGATGACCCTTTAAGATAAGTGTCAACGCCACCCACTGTCAAACTTTACTACCCTATACATATATTTCTGCATAACTTTAATTAACTAAGAATTTGTATGCAATAAAATATTCTTAATTTTGTATGGATCGGAATATTGCCCCACAAAGGGAAAGATGAAAGGGTGTTGCTGCGGAGATGCGAATGCTGATATGGATGTATGAAGTTATGAAAATGGATAAAATTAGAAATGAGTACGTTAGAGTAAGTGAGAAAGTAGAGCCAGTTACTGTAAAAGTCATATTATATTAGAGGATTTGTCAGCTGAGAAGGCGAGAACATCGACTGACTGTGATGGCGTAGCAGGTAGAAGGGACGACGCTGCGTAAGCAGCGCGGCTCGCTGCCACGACTCACCCTTCTTGCTCGAGGGCTCGGATGCGACGGAGACGGATGTGTCTTACGAACTCTAGTTGTTTTCGCGTTTTGTGATTTTGTGTTGTATCGTTTAATTTAATTAATAATTACATGTTGATAATTTTATAGGTCGTTTTGTATTTTCTTTTAAAATTATATAAACTTCTAGTCTTTAAGAATATAATAAAATAACAGACTAGCGTGTTTTGGCCATGCGAAGGAAATAATGCCATATATCAAGGAAAGTTAGAAGTAGACCAAAGAAAATATGGCTTGCGTAAAAGATGATATGGTGAAAAAGGTGTGAATGTTGAGATGATGCTAACAGAGGAGAGTGGTAGGAAAGAACATCTTGTGCTATATAATGTTAAATAAAAGCAGGTAGAAGAAGAAAATATTCTTCATTTATGTAAACGAATACCGACAGTCGACTAGTTAACAATGTTTCTCACCATTAACTACACAATAACTCAGAGATGAGGTAAATAACACCCGGAACACGTCGAGCATTCTAATTGCCACACCACGTTTGATACTCGAACTGGCTTTGCTTGTTCGTGACCTGCGTTATGTCATTCGGTGAGAGGTCCTTGTAAGCAGGGAAATGTTAGGTAACAGCCCTAAGCGTTTTAGCGTCATCACCTTCAACCTAACTTGTATTTTCATTTTTACGGTTAGGTTGACAGACTATAGTCATCCATGTAGAAACCAAATATACTATAACCTATTTTTGCAAAACTATGTTCTCGTAGTGTGCAAAAAAGATTTTTTTTTGTAATAATAATAATAATATTATAATAATAAAAGCCTTTATTAATCTTATAATCTTTACCAATCTTATATGTTACATTTCGTCTTATAACTACTTGTATGCGACTAATATTAACATGGTTGTTATGAAAGCAACGTAATTAAATGATATTGTTTGTATTAAACACTGGTTCTGTGATTGTCTTGCTCTTTGGCATAGGCCTCCCCAAGTGTTCTCCACAAAGATCTTGCTATCCTCATCCAACATGGTACTGACTGCTCTAATTTCTCTTTTTATATCTAGGGCACCAATCCGTCAATGTTGGGCTTGACCTCCCTGGAGAGGGAACAATATATCCGCCGTGCTTATCCAAAGCGGATTGGCGGGTTACATATACCGGTGACGTCGGTTTCCTCATGATGTTTTCTTTACTCTCACATGACAATTATGCAAAACATTAGACGTTTTCAAAAAATTGCTTGAACGGTGCACTTCATCGTGGGATTTGAACCCGGTATATCTAGATTAGTCTCAAAGTGAAATATCACTGATCTATTTAAATTTTTTTTGAGACTTATTTCATATATCATTTATATTTGTAGATGAAGTTGAATTCATCAAGTTCACGAATTCAGAAATGAGTAAATCAAATCCACTAATCACAGAGTTTAATTAAAGTACGACAACCCAATTAAAGTTCATAACTTTCGGTTCCATTGTACATCAATAATTGAGCACGGTTATTGTCTGTAATTACATCGCTTTAAATCCAATTTTTTTAAACAGTAGTGTCATTCTTGTCTAATATCTCGTATCTATCACAAAGAAAAGTAAGAGATCAATTAAGGATACATTGCAAGTAGGATGCGGGTAGGAGGGCTCGAAGTTGGAAAATGACAAAATAGAAACGAATCAACATCATCATTTCAGCCGGAAGACGCCCACTGCTGGACAAAGGCCTCCCCCAAAGATCTCCATGATGATCAGTCCTGCGCTGCCCTCATCCAACCTATTCCGGCGATCTTGACCAGATCATCGGTCCATCTTGTGGGGGGCCTACCAACATTGCGTCTTCCAGTACGCGGTCGCCATTCGAGGACTTTTCTGCCCCAACGTCCATCAGTCCTTCGAGCTATGTACCCAGCCCACTGCCACTTCAGTTTTGCAATCATCAGAAACGAGTATCCAGGCTGAATAAGATCATCATAATCTTAGCATTAAATCTATGTTACAAACCTAAGTTCTGTCTCAGTGCCCGAGGACCGCTTATCAAGTCTTGGCTTGTCCGTTGGCACGCACTACTTTAAGCCAGCACTTTTTTGGGACTCGGCGGAAGCGACATGGGTAAACATTTTTTCCCCATGTTGCAAGCAGTTACCATCGCGTATAGATGTTTGCGGCGCTAGGGACGCTGCGAATACGCTGCTGTCCCATAGCAGTACAGGAACCTTGGTCACTAATACCGCAACGCAACACCATTACTATGGCGAAATACTTAAGACCGAAGGTGATTGCCATCCAGACAGGCTTGAAGCCCTACCACGCAGCTAGGGTTGTTTTGTCGCGTTTTACGTCAGGCCGACCCCGGCCGCAGGGGTTGGTATTCTTACTACGTCCCTATATGGAGAAAAGTATTATTGTTTAGTTAACATTTGGCTACCAAAATGAAGATTTAATATCAAGGAATTTAGCAAACCAATCATAAAGAGCAGGCATAACATACGAGTACATGAGCATTTCTAGTCACTTGTATGAAAATTAGACATCTTACATAATTATACGTCGCTCGAGTACTCCTAAGTGATAATTTCCACCATTAAACTGATGAAATAACGATTATTTATTAAATCTTAGCAAATGTGGGAAAGGTCAGAGAATTGTGACATTTGTAAATAACGTTCTAAATGGTGAAATTAAAACGATCAGGAGTCATAATGCGTATACTATATCTTTATATATAACCTTCACTTGAAATTTAGCATAGTTTTTTTATTGCTGTAGGATAGCAGACAGGCTGACGGCCCGCTTAGAATTTAGCAGTTACCGTCACCTATGGGTGTTTGCTACGCCAGTGGCATCGCGAACACGCTGCTGTCGCGTAAGGGTACAGGAACTTGGGTCACTAATGCCGGAACACAACACAAGTTTATTATGGCGGCATATTTAATATATTATAAACTTTTTTTTTGTGATAATTCACACAGCGCCATCTAGTCCCAAACTAAGTAGCATAGCACTTGTGTTATGGGTACTAGACAACTGATATACTACTTATATACTTTTTTTTGTAAATAAATACATTTTATACATAAACACCCAGACGCGAGACAGGAATCGAACCCGTGACCTCCGCAAGCGTACCGAAGTGCGTTATCCGTTACGCCACCGAGGTCGTCGGTATAAACTTTAAAATATTATAAACGCGAAAGTTTCTATGTATGTTTGTTACTCTTTCACGCAAAAACTACTGAATGAATTTTAATGAAACTTGACAATAATATAGCTCAGAATAACGCATAGGTTATAATTTATAAAGATATTGTGTGAATTGTCCAAAATATAACGAGAAGTGTCAAGTAAGTAGGAAAAAAATTCTGCCACCTGCGAGCTATTCTGGCGTGCGCTGCAAAAACCGTTAGAGTTTACACACATAATATATAATGTATAATGGAAATGTTTATCTTAAATAGTCATACAAAAAACGCGCGACAGCATGTATCTATATTTTATGTGTAAACCATTATCATCAAAATATTGAACCATCAATAGAATAAAAATTAATAATAATTTATTTCTAATTTTATATTGATAATTTATTTGGTAGTAACAATTCTTCTAACTATATCTTCTACCAATCTAAAACTAGAAAACTTACTCCATACGAGATTGATGAAGTGACGAATTTCCGATTTGATGTTAATTTGTGCTTCACTTGATTTTTATGTAGCCCTATTAATTCGTTTTGTTCGGCTTAAGTTTTGACTACATTTTACAAAAATGTATGTAGGTGATAAGAAATTCACCAGGTAATCTAGTCCTATACATAGCCGTTTAGCAGAAATCATAGTTTTTATCATTCTACGTACAAGTAAAAGCTCGTTACTTGTATACAATGGTTGCTAACTTGACGGAGTGAAACTGCAACAATACAAACCTCTTCCGGAAAAGTATCATGCTCTTATGCATACGTGAGTGATTAAATCTGTAATTATGGTTTGAATTTAAACCTTTTAAAGTAGCTTTAATGGTTGACTATTG
Source organism: Malacosoma neustria (assembly GCA_963693495.1). Taxonomy (NCBI): domain Eukaryota; kingdom Metazoa; phylum Arthropoda; class Insecta; order Lepidoptera; family Lasiocampidae; genus Malacosoma; species Malacosoma neustria. The sequence goes on from OY856386.1 coordinate 4,214,881, forward strand.
CAAAGTTCCCTATAAAATAATTAAGAATTCATTCAATATAATTATTAATACAAGATAGGGAAAATATTATTATTACTAGCTGACCCGGCAAACGTTGTTCTGTTGTTTAAAATTTAAAAAAAAAACAGAAGTTAACTACGTTCACCCTTATTTCACCCCCTTCAAGTTTCATTTTTGCGACAAAAAGTAGCCCATGTCCTTCTTCAAGGTCCTCTCTCTATATAGATATTCATCAAAATTGGTTCAGCATTTTAGGCGTGAAAACGTAACAGACAGGCAGACATGAGTTACTTTCACATTTATAAATATCAGTATGTTTCGTGGAGCAACGTCATTCACTTGTCGCCATCATGAGTATGGATTTTAATGTATAATATGTATTTATTTATAAAAGAAAGTACCAATTATTTATACCCAATACAAGCGATCTGCTGTTTACTTTGTGACAAGATGGCGCTGTGTAAATATTCACAGAATATTTTATTTATTTATATTTTGATAACACACAAACAAACAGTGTATTCCTACAAGCCTATAAGAAGCAAAAAGAAACCATATGTAGTATATTATGAGACTGCATCAGACGGTATTATCGCTAAAAATCAAATTGTTGCCAAGCCATTGTTTTCTTATGGTTTGTATAAAAATAAGAAATACAAGTGTCACGGGCAGCAACACCAAAGATGTGACGAAGAAAATTAATTATACATGCACTTATTACTAAAATCAACCTAATTATACAGATGTTATGTTTGAATTTAGATATGCAATAAATGAAACTATATCTTTAAACATCAGTGGGTATACGAGTGTATAATGCAGGATGGATGAAATGGCGTGACGAATGGAACAATTTACGATCCACGAGTGCCGTTTAGACTTAAAGGTAAAATTTATAAAACCGTAATAAGACCTGTCATATTGTGTGGATCAGAATGCTGGGCCACAAAGGGAAAAGATACAAGGTTATTGCATGCAGCTGAGATGCGAACGTTGAGATGGACGAGCGGAGTTACAAAAATGGATGAAATTAGAAATGAGTATATAAGGGGAAGTTTGAAAGTAGCGCCAGTGATTGAGAAGCTGAAATGGTCATACCAGGCTATATTGAATAATTAATTTTCGCATTGTATAATGCGAAGAGAGAAGCGGCATGTAACAAGGAGGATGCTAGAAATAGAAGTGGATAGATGCAAGAGGAGAGGTAGACCAAAGAAAATATGGATGGATTACGTAAAAGATGATATGATGAAAAAGGATGTGAAGGTTTTTTATCCGTGCAGGGGCGGAGAAAGAATACCAACCTCTCCGGCTGGGGTCGGCCTGTCGTAAAAGGCGATATAACAACCTACTCTAGTTATGTGGTAGAGCCCCAAGCCCGTCTGGATGGCGACCACCCTACCCTTATGGGACAGCAGTGCGTTCGCTAACTGCTAAATTCTAAGCGAGCCGTCAGCCTATCTGCTGTCCTACAGCAATAAAAAAAGGATGTTGAGATGACAGCTAACAGAGGAAAATGGAATGGAGAATATGTTGTGCCGACCCCACATAGTTGGGATGAGGGCAGGAAGAGAAGATGTTTCAAAGATCGTAAGTAAAAATAATATTGCAATCTCTGTTGGAGGCCATTGCACTTATCGCATGTACACTAAATGTGCTAAAATTAATCATTATATTCTTAGATGATAAACTGCACCTTTTACTTCTTACAAATGTTTATAGCTGAATAACAATTATTTCATATAAAAAATACACACATTATTTCAAATAGAATCTTACATAAACACACATAATATGTAGGTACTATTATTTTCTGCGCCATAACACTGCCAATTCATTTATAAACTCTTTTATATTCTCGAATGAATAAAACATTGTCGTTTTTGGATACTTCAAGACTATATGAATTATTAGTTTATGTACGGTCTCAGAATGTGTAATATATGACAATTTACAGGTATTCTTTATGGAGTTAAGTAATTCGATGGCAATTGGCCTGGTAACAACCATATTTAAACATTTTTTTTTTCTAGTGCCCTATTGTACAAGAAAATGTGTTCACTCTGAACATCCTTCATTCGCCTTGGATGCAGGGCAACGGGTTTTGACGATAGTCTGACCACGACCCCGAGTAGCGTTGGCCATTGTCTCTTAGAAGCCAAAGTGATGAGCGCCCGGAAGGCCACAAAACACTAGCTACGTGGTAGCTAGCCCAAGCCCGTCTGGATTTCAACCACCCTTGGTTTATAAGTATGCCGCCATAATAACATTGTGCTGTGTTCCGGCATTGGTGACCCAAGTTCCTGTACCCCTATGGGACAACGGCGTATTCGCGGTGTCCCTAGTATTGCAAACATCCGTAGGCGATGGTATGGTAACTGCTTACTATTAAATAGGCTATCAGCCTGTCTAATGTTCCTCAACAAAAAATTTCTAAGCTGAACGCTCAGAACACTCCATAAAAACACTTTCCTAGGGGCCGGTCACCGATTACTACTGTGGTCTCTCTCTGCCTCCTCTTACGCGGATCTGACTGCATCGTATTTGCCACCCGACCACCGCTAAGACGATGGCCTGGAGTAAAAGATCTGGCCCGATAGTGACGACGAAGTCTCGGCGCTCCGCATGCAGAATCCTATGACAATACTAAGGATCCTGCGCTTGCATGATGCGCTTAAAATTACCAACTACGATTTAACAGGTTTTTACCACATTTCATAACTATTAGTAAATCTCCATGAACTTTTACCAGTTAATAATAAACAAGGCCATCCTAAGAAGAACATTCACAAAATATGTTACAAAACGCTAAATGAAATATTAATTTACCAAAACATGGTGAGAGTAAAGCAACAATCACAAAATAATTATCATAAAAATTTTAACGTGTTCATTAGGATTTTATTATACTTTATTAACATCTCGAAATGAATGAATGTGGGTTTTTTTGTTACGCTATCGACACAAGAACTGGTTAAATTTTATCGCACTTGAAAGCTTCATTGCGCTAATTTATTGACACTTCTTTTCTTAAACAAATATCTATCATAAAAGCGTATATTTTGTCTTTTTACGACTTTTTAGGTAAATCATGTATGGTTTATATGGTTATCCTGTTCTTATTTGTGGTCGTAACTACACCTCATCATTGCCACATCCTAACATGGGGTCAGCATTCTTTACATCACTTTTAGGTGAACCCTTGCCTTTCTTTTCCACCTTCAGATTCTTCTTCTTGTAACTTAGTGCGCATATACATGACCTATATTTAAAAACTATAATCATTCCTTAAATCCATATTGTTGCCAAAAGTCTACATACTCGTTTTTCTTTAGATAATAAAAAATACATTAAATCTATACAAATAAATAAAATTGGAGGGTCTGTTTACAAACAGACCCTGACAATATTGCCACAATACAATACAATATTATTACAATATTAAAATAACAGCTTTTTACTAAGTGCATTCGGATGTATACACGGTACATATACCAAAATAACATTATTTACAATTTTTGTCTGTCTGTCTGTCTGTTTGTTCCGGCTAATCTCTAAAATGGCTGCACCGATTTTGACGGGACTTTCACTGGCAGATAGCTGATATAAAAAGGAGTAACTTAGGCTATTTTTATTTTAGAAAAAAAAATTGTTTTTGTTAAAAATGATAAGTTTCGGAAATTTAAAAACCAATTTAAGTTGTCCTCAGATTTATATCATCAATCATATGAAATAGGGTTCAGCTTAGGCTGGACTTAGTAGGTGGAATTTCCAATTTAAGTTGACCTCATATATCCAAAAAATGCTGCCCAAAGTCACTATTCCACGCAGACGGAGTCACGGGCACAGCTAGTTTATAATAAAAATAAATAATAACATTTAATTACTTGCCATCCAAATGTGATTACACTAGGAAACCATCTTAGAGGTCTTAGAGGGTTCAAATCTCTATATGATTTTATTTAATTCAAATCTAAAAAAACATGCGTTAAAGAGTTAAATGTTCACTAAGCTAACTGCTAAGCATTACATCATTATAAAATCTTCATTCATATTTCCGTATTCGCTTTTGCAATGGAACTTGGAGAAATGTACATAACTTCTGGTACGTCAACAATGCGCCGCACGCGACGTTCATTAGCTATATCTTTGATCTTGTCTCTTGAACATAACAATATAAAGCTCAGCTCACATTCATGTTTCCAAATAAGATGACTTTAAAAGTCTACACGCGTGAAGTATACTAGTACTATAAGTTTCTTAATAGCAAGTTATGACCTACTCATTATAACATCCATAATATTCTATGCGCAGGGCGTTTAAGCATGCACCGTTCTTCTCCTTCCCGCTTCCGCACCCCGCTCCTAAACTGAAGCTGGTAAGCGGGGAGCGGAAGAAAAAAAGGAAATACGATACAATCACTTATTCGACATTGACATTTGACTCTACATTCTGCTAGAACAGATTTACGTCAGAGTTTTGGTCATTGTTCCACATATGGCTTTTAGGATTAATATTCAGAGTTAATATTTAAGAGAACTTCGAGAACGAAACATTATAATAATTCTCTGGTTGCGCTACACTAGCGCCCCAATAAAATGTTTTATACATTGCTTCTTTCGAGAATTCCTGTATCGCTGGATTTTTTACAGATGAAAATTGAAGAACTCTGATCAGAAGAACAAATCGTTTAGGAACATATTGTTTTTCTTGGGACGTACCGACTTACGTAGCCACTGAACTAGCCATGCCATCCAAAAGTAATATAAATTAGTGCCATATCCTATATCTATAAACGGCCAATTCTTGTGTATATATATATATATATATATATATATATATATATATATATATATATATATATATATATATATATATATGTAAAGAGAATATCATCTCTTTAATGTTATTGTATTATGGTTAGGTTGTGTAACCAGGACATAATCCCTTTTGATTTAACGCGCTTAATGTCATGTGTCATAGAAGTGTGACACATGACATTTGCCTACAAAAAAGTAAACAATATTTACGTTATTACGTTACAGATTTGATTTAAATAATTTAATTAATAGATAGAAAAGCAAGAGTTATGAGAGACGAGTAATCAACTTTAATTGTCGTTTCTGTTATTTTTACAGAAACAAATTTGTTTGATTTATTCGGACCATCCAGACTGAAACAAATAAATAATATTATAAAACGACAATTTTCGTCACAAAATGAAATTGCAATTCGAGTTCAGAGCTGTGGCTTCTCCAAAGGACTGTAAAACTACAGTAGTAGCTGTAACCTCAATTGTCACAGAACAAGGGGAAAAATATGTTATACCAGATGACCTCATGTATGCAGATTATCATGAAGAGTTGACAAAGACGGAGACTTTCAAAAAGGTAAAAAATTCATTAGGAAAAAGGCATGATGAGTTAAAAATATGGATAAAAATTTCAAAAGAATTAGAAAAGATATATTTAGATGATGAAGGAAATATCCAGTTTGGAGGGAAATATTTAAAACAAACACTTCAAGAGAATATTAAAGAAAACTCGAGCTTGGAAAAAATATTAGAAAAATTAATTGAAAAATCAGAAAAACACGAAGAAGAAAAAAACTTAAAACATATTGTAGATAAATTTGTATTAGAAAAATTTAATTATAAAATATCTAATGTTAGACAATGGTTACATATATTCGAAAAAGAGTGTGGAAGATTTAAAATAGAAAAAGATAAAACTAAAATAGAATTATTAAGAATATTTTTAGATGCAACTTGCCAAGATTGGTATACTTCTACTGTAATAAAAGGAGAACATGAAAACAATTGGAATACGTGGAAACAGATATTAATAGAAACCTTTTCAGGTAAGGGATGGAGTAGCAGGACATATGCTCATTATTTTAAATACAAAGAAGGTTCAATAGTACAATATGCAATAAAGAAAGAACGATTATTATTAGAAATAAATAAGGACATGGACGCTGATACAATGATAGATAGAATTGCATTTGGGTTGCCAGAATTTATTAGAGAGAAGATCGCCAGAGATGAAATAGAAAATACAAAAGATTTAATAAATGAATTACAGAAGCTTGAAGGGATAATAAATAAAAAGAAAACATTTAAAAAAGAAGGTAAACCAGAACATAAATTCAGAAATGAAGAAAAGAAACCATGTATGACATGTGAAAACATGGGTAAAGGTATAAGATATCATCCAGAAGAAAAATGCTGGTTTAAACTAGAGAAAAAAGAGAAACCTAAAGCTATAGGAAGCAATTCAGTAATAGAAGTAAATTTAAATACAGAGAAAAAAAACTAATAGTCACACCATTGATCAGACTTAAGCTACTAGTTGAGAATCAGATAGAGATAATGGGAACATATGATCCAGGTTCTCAAGTATCCTTGATAAACTCGAAATGGATAAAAATAAAAGAGAATAGAGAAGATTTAAACAAGATATTCTTGAGGTCTGTCAATGGTGTGAATCAGACAAATGGATTGGTAAGAATAAGAATAAAAATATTTGATATAGAAAAAATAGTAGATATATATGTAGTTGAAAGAGAGGATTTTGAAGATTTTATAATAGGATTAGACTTAATTCCTATGTTTAAGTTGAGGTTGAATGAAAATTTAGAAATCTCACAGAAAATAGAGAAAAAGTTAGAAAAACCAGAGATAACATTAAGTGAAGTTACAAATTGTTCAATTAATTTTAATGAACACGTGGAAACAGAAGAATTTCAAACAAATATAGAACATTTAGATAAAGATAAAAAAATGAAGATAGAAAAATTGATAGATAAAAACAAATCAGTGTTTGCGAAAGACAAGTATGATATTGGGACTGTTAACGAATATGAAGCTAGAATTGACTTAATAGTGGAGAAATACTGCAGTAAAAGACCCTATAGATGTAATATAAAAGACAAAAAAGAAATAGAGAAACAAATAGCCAACTTACTAGAGAAGAATTTAATCGAAGAATCTTATAGTCCTTTTGCTGCACCCGTCACACTAGCATATAAGAAAAATGAAGGAAAGACACGTCTGTGCATAGACTTTAGAGATTTAAATAAAAACATTGTCCCTCAGGCACAACCATTCCCTTTAATAGATGATATAATAATAAGAGCCAGAAATTGTAAATACTTTACGACACTGGACATTAACTCAGCTTTTTGGTCAATACCACTAAGAATTGAGGATAGGAGGAAGACGGGATTTGTAACACAAGATGGTCACTATCAATGGACATGTCTACCGTTTGGCTTAAAAACGTCTCCAGCTATATTTCAACGAATTCTGAGTAGCATATTAAGAAAATATGGACTAACTGAATTTTCAGTGAACTATATAGACGATATCTTAATACACTCACCGACGTTTGAAGAACATCTAAATCATATTGAAAAATTATTAAATGCAATAAAAAAAGAAGGACTCAGGTTAAAATTTAAAAAGTGTACATTCGCTGCTAGTTCGGTTAGATATTTAGGACATGTAATAGGAGAAAATACGGTTAAACCGTTGAAAGACAACATAACGTCAATAAAAAATTTCCCAATTCCTACTACACAAAAGCAAATTAGACAATTTCTGGGGAAAATAAATTTTTACCATGAATATATAGAAAAGAGCTCAATATTACTAGATCCATTACATCAACTATTAAAAAAAAATGTAAAATTTATATGGACAGAGAATTGTGAAAAATCTTTCAGAAAGATAAAAGAAATGCTATGTTCCCAACCAGTGTTGGAGATATTCGACAAAGACCTTCCAATCAAGATATATACAGATGCATCACTTGAAGGTATAGGCGCAATACTAAAACAAACACAAGAGGATGGAAAAGAAAAACCTGTGGCCTACTTCTCAAAGAAACTTAATGAAACGCAAAAAAGAAAAAAAGCTATTTATCTTGAATGCTTAGCTATAAAAGAGGCAATAAAGTACTGGCAACACTGGCTGATAGGGAGATACTTCGAAATATACTCTGACCACAAACCACTGGAAAATATGAATATAAAAGCACGAACAGACGAAGAATTGGGCGATCTAAGTCACTATCTATCTCAATACGATTTTAAAATTATATACGTCCCAGGTAAAGATAATAAAGAAGCGGACTGCTTGAGTAGAAACCCTGTTCTAGAATCAAATACAGAAGAAGAGGATTTATTAAAAACGGTAAATTTTATTGAAATAGATGAAATAAAATTAGATCAGATGAATAATATACTATTACAGAATAAAAAAGAAAAATTAATAGAGAAAAACGGAATATATTACAAAAAAGTGAAGAAAAGAGAGAAAATCATATTATCAGAAAAATTCAGTATTGATTTAATTAATAAAATACACAAGGAATGGTGTCACACAGGAATAACACAAACACAAATGAAAATATGTCCATATTATACTGCTAAAAATTTAGTGAAGAATATAAAAAAAATTTGTAAAGAATGTTATATACTTAGTCAGGTCATAAGTATTGTCACACAGTAAAAACTTTTCTTTTAGAATGCTGGCCACAAAAAAGTTTATTGAATTAGAATTTCGAATTGTTCATGAAAATAAAAATGTATACTTTTAGAATTTTACTCATTTATAAATATGGAGTGGACGCTTAAAGAAGACCGTGTTGCAGTTATTGCGTTGCATCGTTGCGGTTACGCGCCAATTCAAATTTTTAACATACTTAAAAATTTGAATATAACCAAAAGATACGATAAACGAGTACCATCAAACGATACAATGAAGACTCTAGTGTAGATGACAGGTCAAGAAGTGGTCGCCCTCGGTCTGTTAGGACTCCAGCAGTGATAAAAGCTGTGAAGGCACGAATTCAAAGAAATCCCAAACGTAAGCAGAAACTGTTGGCCCTTCAGATGGGGTTAAGCAGAACCACGGTGAAAAGGGTGTTAAATGAAGACTTAGGGCTTCGGGCATATCGAAGAAAAACAGGACATCGTTTGAATGCTCGTCTAATGGACCTGAGACTGGAGAGATGCCGCGCTTTGTTGAAGCGGTACGCGGGAAAAAAATATCGGGAAATTCTTTTTTCGGATGAAAAAATGTTTACCGTAGAAGAGAGCTACAACAAACAAAATGATAAGGTGTACGCACACAGTAGTGAAGAAGCGAGCAACCGTATTCCGCGTGTCCAACGAGGTCATTTTCCATCCTCGCTCATGGTATGGTTGGGAGTTTCTTATTGGGGCTTAACAGAGGTACATTTTTGTGAGAAAGGTGTAAAAACGAATGCTGTTGTGTATCAAAATACAGTCCTGACGAACCTTGTGGAACCTGTTTCTCATACCATGTTCAATAACAGGCACTGGGTATTTCAACAAGATTCGGCGCCAGCTCATAGAGCGAAGAGCACACAAGACTGGCTGGCGGCGCGTGAAATCGACTTCATCCGGCACGAAGACTGGCCCTCCTCCAGTCCAGATTTGAATCCGTTAGATTACAAGATATGGCAACACTTGGAGGAAAAGGCGTGTTCAAAGCCTCATCCCAATTTGGAGTCACTCAAGACATCCTTGATTAAGGCAGCCGCCGATATTGACATGGACCTCGTTCGTGCTGCGATAGAGGACTGGCCGCGCAGATTGAAGGCTTGTATTCAAAATCACGGAGGTCATTTTGAATAAACTTTAATGTCATAAGAATCTATGTTTTGTTAAGTTCATTTTGGTATATAAATGGTTACATAATGAATAAACTTGTTACAATTATTTTACATTAAACATGTGACAGAATTTATGACCTGACTAGGTATGTATTAAGAATAAGTCAAGAGGGCAACATAAATTCGGCTCAATGTCACAATTAGGACCAGCGACCAAAGCTTTCGAAATTATGTCCATAGATACAATTGGAGGATTTGGAAGCACTAGATCAACAAAAAAATATATTCATTTACTTGTTGATCATTTCACGAGATATGCGTTCATTTCAACATCAAGAACTCAAAACGCCGCTGATTTTATAAAACTAATTCAAACTGTGTTAGACATAGAAAACATCGGAACAATCTTAACGGACCAATATCCTGGAATAAATTCGAAAGAATTTAAAGATTATTTAAAAAATAAAGGAGTGCAATTAATTTTTACTGCAATAAATGCACCATTTTCTAATGGTCTGAATGAAAGACTGAATCAGACATTAGTAAATAAAATAAGATGTAAAATAAACGAAGAGAAAAAGAATAGAGCATGGACATCGATAGCGAGAGAATGTGTGAATAAGTATAATATACTAGAACATACAATAACGGGATTTACACCAGAGTATCTATTATATGGCACAGACACCAGTAACATACCAGAAGAGTTAAAAAGAAAGAAAAACGGAGAAGACTGGATAAGAGATAAGAAATTAGCATTAGAAAGAACACAGAGATCACATAAGTATAACGAAAGTTTATTTAATAGAAACAGAAGACACCATGAATTCAACGAAGGAGATATGGTATTCATAGAGAATGGAAACAAACTCAATAGGAAAAAACTAGAAGAACTAAGAATCGGCCCATATATAATAGAAGAAAAAATTTCAAACTCAATTTATAAAATAAAAACTGGAAAAAGAAATCAAGACACGAGTCTATTCCACGTGACAAAACTAATTCCAATGTTTGAAGTTGAAGCTGATTGAAAAATTATGCAATTTTCATATCGTGGAGGGGAGATGTAAAGAGAATATCATCTCTTTAATGTTATTGTATTATGGTTAGGTTGTGTAACCAGGACATAATCCCTTTTGATTTAACGCGCTTAATGTCATGTGTCATAGAAGTGTGACACATGACATTTGCCTACAAAAAAGTAAACAATATTTACGTTATTACGTTACAGATTTGATTTAAATAATTTAATTAATAGATAGAAAAGCAAGAGTTATGAGAGACGAGTAATCAACTTTAATTGTCGTTTCTGTTATTTTTACAGAAACAAATTTGTTTGATTTATTCGGACCATCCAGACTGAAACAAATAAATAATATTATATATATATATATATATATATGATTGGAATCTCGGAATCGGCTCCAACAATTTTCATGAAATTTAGTATACGGGGGGTTTCGGGGGCGATAAATCAATCTAGCTAGGAATCATTTCTAGAAAATGTCATTTTATTCGCTTTTTTTTTATTGGAAGAAAATTAACAAAAAGGTGACTTTTCCTGACATCTATCGGCGAATAATAATACTATTTTTTTTAAATTGCTTTAACGACACAACAACACTAAAGCTATTCCAGCAGATGGCGTTGTTAAGTAACAAGAAGTCAATGAGTGTTTGCTTTGAGGTTAGACTAAGAAAATCAATTGTTAATTTCCAAAAAACACAATTTATAAAAAAAATACCGTGCAAAGCTCGATCATCCAGCTGGTAGTATAAAAGATGAACTACAATTTAAAATTATTTTGGTATCTACTCTGAACCCTTGGTCTTTAAATATACTACCACCTTGTATTGTTTTTAAGTGACAAGTCCCAGTTCCTTTACGCGGACGGTGTCGTGCGGTGCCTCTGGTGTAAGTCGGCGGTCAGTCTGTGTGGAATACTGGAATAGTAGTTCCAAATCAATAAAAAAATACTAATATAGTATTGTTATATACATATGCATCCAGGGGCTATCCGTGCAGGGGCAGAGAAAGAATACTAACCTCTGCGGCCGGGGTCGCAACCCACCCTAGCTACGTGGTAGAGCCTCAAGCCCGTCTGAATGGCGACCACCTTTGGTCTTAAGTATCCCGCCATAATAACCTTGTGTTGTGTTTATTAGTGACTCAAGTTCCTGCACCATTGTGGGACAGCAGCGTGTTCGCGATGTTACTAGCGTTGCAAACACCTATAGTCGACGATAACTGCTAAATTCTAAGCGGGCCGTCAGCGTGTCTGCTGTTCTACAGCATTAAAAAAAATGCATATATATGTTATTTGATCGCTCGGCCTCATTGTAGACCTATTTCCGGCAAAACGTCCGCTTCAGTGTTTTCTCTTCTCCATTTCGCTCCATCTTTTGACATGATTATATTATATTAAAAATATAAATAATAGACACAATATATACAATAAAGGTACAAGTCATTTCTCTTTTGAGTACATACTATATTTATGTTACACAAGCCGTTAAATTATTGTTATAACATTATTTAGCAAGCAACAATTATTTTGCTTTAACGCATATGTTATAAACTAGCATATTGTACATTTGCATATAATAATTACATGTCAGCAAATATAATGTGCAAAAAGTAAATATTTTATAATTCAATATTGAGAACTACCTACTGAACAACTAACATTTACTCGTGTATTTGTAAATATTGAACCTCAAACCAATGTTTTCTCAATTGTAATTTACGTTAACATACTCGTACTAGCGAAATATAACTTTATGATAGTGCGATCTAAAAAAGAAGTCCGCTATTATCCGTGTAGTTGGCTACCCACCTAAGCCTAGCTACGTTGTAGGGCCCCGTCTGGATGGCGATCACTTTTGGTCTTAAGTATGCCGCCATAATAACTTTGTGTCGTGTTCCAGCATTAGTGACCCAAGTTCTTGTACCCTTATGGGACAGCAGCGTGTTCGCGATGCCACTGGCGTTGCAAACACCCATAAGCGACGGTAACTGCTAAATTCTAAGCAGCCTGTCAGCCTGTCTGCTGTCCTTAATAAAAAAAAACATATAAAAAGTTATTGTCGGCAACAACAATATCATTCAAAATTTTGCATTGCAACTTAAATTATTATAATATACTATTATAAGATATGTATTATTTGTTTATGTAATTTAGAAATATTAAGGATGCAAAGCCAAGTATAAATATGGCAGATAGTTATCTAGAACTGATTATCCCGGGCGCTTCGCAGGCTATATATATACCATACTTAAGGAGAGAATACTGACGAAAAAAACCCTTGTAATTTATTTTATTTTAACTCGCATTCAATTCTAGATGTGTCCGTCACTTTTTTTTGTAAAAAAAACCCTGAGATTCAGTTGAAAAACTAGTGTAGAGAAACTGTATTAAAAAAAATAGATTTGGGTAATCATTACAATTATTGTAATAATTAGTATTAAAATATAGTAAGCAAAGAACCATGTCGTTCTAAATTAGGCCCGATTAAGTATTACAGGTATTTTTATGGCTATATTAGCACCCACGTACTATAATGATGTCAAGATCGTCTTTGACCATATTTGTAGCGGATTAAAGTAGTTTAAATTCTTGAAATCATTAACTAGAGGTCGTTCGTGTAAAATCTTTAACAAATTAATAATGCAAGTTTACTAAGCGTGGAGATAAATGTTGTTACAATATACATGTATATATTGGGGTCCGTTTTAACAAATTGTGTAATGCTCTAACCAAAAGAGACAGTCAAGACGCAATGAGGTTAGCAGTAAAAATATTCATCAGCATGTATTAGAAGAATCTACTATGTCGTCATTTAAATCAGATCAATCCAATTTAGGTATAATTACGTTAATTAACAGGACGCAGCCAGGCAGTTATTTGACGAATGAACCATGCAATAACAAGAAATAAAAGGCAATTTATATAATTAACTCTCACTCGTAAATATTTGTTATTGTTTTACTTTCTTTGCTTCTTTCTGCCCTTAGCCCTTTTTGTATTGCTGTAGGACAGCAGACAGGCTGACGGCCCGCTTAGAATTTAGCATTTACCGTCGCCAATGGAAAGCCACAATATTTGGGATCGATACAACATATCATCTTCTTTTATTCTCCATTCTTCTCCGTCATTTCATCATTCACTCCTTTTTTGCCATATTATGTTTAGTTTTTCTTTCATGCGTCTGGTGTCGATTGCGACGTCAAGGCACGCATTGCTGCCGCATGGGCCAAATGGCGTGAAGTAACTGGTGTCATTTGTGACCCCAAGATGCCGGTAAAGTTGAAGGGACAGGTCTATAAGACCATCTTTAGGCCTGTCCTTTTATACGGCTGTGAACCGTGGCCGGTGTTAGAGCGATACAAGCAAGAACTGCGTGTCACGGAGATAAATATACTGCGATGGATGTGTGGAGTGATGCGGAAGGACCGCGTTAGGAACTCCCGCATTCGCGGCAGTCTTCATGTCCGTGAAATTGCGGATAAATTGCAGGAGTGTTGGCTCCGTAGGTACGGCCACGTTTTACGGCAACCTGGGGAATTACGTGGGAAACAAATGTCCGGCCATTCCACCTTCGCCGGGCCCCGGCAAGAGGGGTAGACCCAAAAAGTGCTGGCTTAACGTCGTAAAGGGTGATATGCGTGCCAATGGGCTCACTACCAGGGATGCTGAAGACCATGCGAAGTGGAGTAGAAAGAGTCGAAAAGCGAACCTCAGGCACCGAAACGAAAGTTTAGGTTGCAACCAGGATACTACGCTTATATGATGATGATGATGATGTTTAGTTTTTTCTTTAATTTACCCCTCCGCGTATATAAGCAATCTTTTGACCATCACATTTGTCCCTGTTTTATTTCCAGTAATTTTTAGTAGCTAACATTGTTTTACATTCTACTTCTTAAATATAGATTCTTTTTCTAATTCTATTTTATTGAATAATCACAATCGATTACTTTAAACATCATTTTATCTATTTTCTTTGACAACACGGCTGGTTTGTGGCTACTAAGTGCCTCGTCGTCATACCTACTATGGTGCGATTCTCACACAAGACAAAATATTGTGATTATTAAAAAAAAATTTGTACCAGTCTGAATGTATGTTTGGTAATCGTATATGATTGTAAAAACGTTTTGCGACTGACAATGGCTAGATAAGTTTTATTATTATTATTTAATAGTTTATTAGACTTAAAGGACCAGAGCGGCACTACCTCCACTCTTCGACTCATATTTCCAGTTGGAAGCTGGGAGTACACTCTTTGTCTTATAATAACGAGCTAGCCTGTGGATACTGTATTCAGCAAGAACCTATCTGAGCTTGCTGACCTCGTCTTTCCGTTATATTCCAAGTGCTTCCTCATTACTATAACCTTCTTGATCAGGTAGGTATAGAGGTCCTCGGGTAGCTCAGGTCACAGCTTTTATGATATATAAAATCTTTTTGCCAGTCACAAATCTGACTTTTACAACTCCATGTAGGACTCAATTCAGATGTAGAATCATTATTATCTTTTATTTCTTTATTTTACAATTTTTTATATTTTTACAATACCTTACATATATAGTATATACCTAGTCAGGTCATAAATTCTGTCACATGTTTAATGTAAAATAATTGTAACAAGTTTATTAATTATGTAACCATTCATATACCAAAATGAACTTAACAAAACATAGATTCTTATGACATTAAAGTTTATTCAAAATGACCTCCGTGATTTTGAATACAAGCCTTCAATCTGCGCGGCCAGTTGTCTATCGCAGCACGAACGAGGTCCATGTCAATATCGGCGGCTGCCTTAATCAAGGATGTCTTGAGTGACTCCAAATTGGGATGAGGCTTTGAGCACGCCTTTTCCTCCAAGTGTTGCCATATCTTGTAATCTAACGGATCCAAATCTGGACTGGAGGAGGGCCAGTCTTCGTGCCGGATGAAGTCGATTTCACGCGCCGCCAGCCAGTCTTGTGTGCTCTTCGCTCTATGAGCTGGCGCCGAATCTTGTTGGAATACCCAGTGCCTGTTATTGAACATGGTATGAGAAACAGGTTCCACAAGGTTCGTCAGGACTGTATTTTGATACACAACAGCATTCGTTTTTACACCTTTCTCACAAAAATGTACCTCTGTTAAGCCCCAATAAGAAACTCCCAACCATACCATGAGCAAGGATGGAAAATGACCTCGTTGAACACGCGGAATACGGTTGCTCGCTTCTTCACTACTGTGTGCGTACACCTTATCATTTTGTTTGTTGTAGCTCTCTTCTACGGTAAACATTTTTTCATCCGAAAAAAGAATTTCCCGATATTTTTTTCCCGCGTACCGCTTCAACAAAGCGCGACATCTCTTCAGTCTCAGGTCCATTAGACGAGCATTCAAACGATGTCCTGTTTTTCTTCGATATGCCCGAAGCCCTAAGTCTTCATTTAACACCCTTTTCACCGTGGTTCTGCTTAACCCCATCTGAAGGGCCAACAGTTTCTGCTTACGTTTGGGATTTCTTTGAATTCGTGCCTTCACAGCTTTTATCACTGCTAGAGTCCTAACAGACCGAGGGCGACCACTTCTTGACCTGTCATCTACACTAGAGTCTTCATTGTATCGTTTGATGGTACGATAAACGAAGCTTTTGGTTATATTCAAATTTAACAGTATGTTAAAAATTTGAATTGGCGCGTAACTGTAACGATGCAACGCAATAACTGCAACACGGTCTTCTTTAAGCGTCCACTCCATATTTAAAAATGAATAAAATTCTAAAAGTTATACATTTTTATTTTCATGAACAATTCGAAGTTCGAATTCAATAAACTTTTTTGTGGCCAGCATTCTAAAAGAAAAGTTTTTACTGTGTGACAATACTTATGACCTGACTAGGTATATATATTTTTTTATAAAAACAGTACCATAATATTTTTATATAAAAAAAACAATAATGAAATACCCTAAAAAATATAAAAAATCGCCTTCAAACAGCAGCGGGTCCTTGCAGTTCCAAACTACCGGTGGTCAAGGCAACAGAGTAAGGAACCTCCTCACAATACGTGTCGTGTCTAAGAGAGCTGCATTCTTTATCTGACCCTTCAGGCAGGGACCAAGCGAGAGCCTTTTAAGGTGTCGGTCAAGACTCTTCGCTATCAGACCATTTGCCGACACTACTATCGGAAAAAATATGATTGTACTATTCAATTTCCACATAGCAGTAATCTCGTGTGCGAGATCAATATATTTTAATTGTTTTTCTTTTTCGGCGCCAACGAGATTACCATCATGTAGGACTACGACATCTAGAATCATAGTATGTCTCGCAGATCGGTCCACTATCACAATGTCAGGTTTATTAGTAACAATACATCTATCCGTGATAATCGACCGATCCCATTAGAATCATTATTATTAATCAGAAGGTTAGGGCCGTCCCAACGTTTATCAAGCGATTTGTTTAATGGTGGCAAATGCGTCACGACTTTTTCTTTCTTATAATTCATCTATTTCTGACTCCAGGAAAAATGTTACATCCGTTATCCTTATGGATCCATTATCATTATCCATCCATTCAAGGTACTATTTTAAATTGGTTACGAAAATATTGACTCTCATTAAAACCTAAGGATAAAGAAAAATCTCTATTTATTGAACTCGGAGTAATTCAGATACACAAGATGTATTTCTTCATGAGATTTACGTAATACCTATTGTTTTATAGTCAAATTTCGGATACAGGTAGTTAGTTACCTTAATTTATAGCTTCGTATTATTTATCTACTTCATGTTATTTAAAGACTCATTCAAATGATTAAAATGCAAATAGGACAGCAGACAGGCTGACGGCCCGCTTAGAATTTAGCAGTTACCGTCGCCTATGGTTGTTTGCAATGCCAGTGGTATCGCGAACACGCTGCTGTCCTATAAGGGTACAGGAACTTGGGTCACTAAGGTGGTCGCCATCCAGACGGGCTTAAGGCCCTACCACGTAGCTAGGGTGAGTTGTTTTGTCGCCTTTTACATGCCGACCCCGGCCGCAGAGGTTAGTATTTTTTCTCCGGCCTTGCACGGATAATAACCTCGTGCTATGTGCCTGTTAATATAATAAGTGACCCGGGTTCCAGTCCTCCTACGTGAACGGCCGTATGTTGGAGGTGCCCCTGACTTAACTGCTTATTATTTAGTGCTATTTATACTGGTGTTGAAGTTAATTAAATGTAGCGCCTAGCTGAGCGCTAGAGGTTCAAGCCTCAGTGCGTAGTATAAAAATTGCATAAAAAACGAGTAATTTATTATTTAAATTAAAACAATACATTTCGACCATTATTAACTTTCATTATTCTGTTATCTTTTCTTAATGCAAATTACATAATAAGCCGTCAACAAAGAAACCCGAGAATTACATTACAAATATTACAGCCATTTATACGTACGAATGTCTTCGTGCATTATGGTCATCAATAAACGATTCGGTAATCGAATTCGCAATCGAATTATATTGATTATTAAGGAAATTACATCACTAATAGGGCTGTATGTATGTGGTATACTTTTTTTATTTTATATTTAATGTGTTTGCATGTGCCTGTATATAATATATATTTATGTATCATCATCCTACTTTTAAATCCCGGTTGCACCCTAATCTTCTAAATGTGTATATGCATTATTTGTGTTCTTCTGCTCTTAGTAAATTGAATTTGATTCTTTTTTGATAGGTAACTGATTACATAGTCTTTTTATTATTATTAGTTATGTTATAAATGTGCAATAGATTAATTAGAATAGTTTAGTCATCCGTGAGTTCACCTAAATGATCCGGGCGGAAGAACAGCGCTGGTCTGGATCCAGTTTAGCACAATGTAATGATGCGTTTTTGTTTATTTATTTTTACATCAGAGGGTTTGTTACTTTGTCCTAAAAAAATATTTATTTGTTTTGTTTGTTCAATCACGTAAAGTATTATAATAACAACTAATACATAAAACAACAGTTTATTTTTGGTTTTCTTCACAAATGGCATTGATAACTTACACTCAGTTTAACTTTTGGAATCATTTTAATATTTTTTTCTCCGTGAGCATTAAATCTGCAATCATAACTGCATCACACCACTTGTATAGCCTGCTGTGTTCCTGTGTCTTGCTGTTCCAATGATTGGCGTGTTACATACCCCGATGATCTTCGCTTACAAATTTCTTACAGCCTTCGCTGTCCTGATTCTTACATTACAAACTTAATTGGCAAATTAAGTTTGTAATATAAGAATCGAATTCAGTAGCTTCGGGTTGTAATTTAAGTATGATAATATTGGACTAGTTATTCAAGGTTTTAATCCCAATTTCATATGAAACTTTTACATGAACCCTTGGAAATTGATGATTCCAGGAAGAGTTGTTTGACCCTTTGAACTCTGATAAGAAAACCGAATATTTGTATCCTGATTTTTCAGGGTATATGGTTAGCGGACTGAGAATAGAGAATACTACTACGTAACATCTTACTGTCTTCGTTACTACACTCAGCTTTCGCTGAAACCGGCTTTGCTTAGCTAAAAGTAAATAAATTTATTAGAACATTTCACACAACATCATCTACTTCCAAAGTAGCATATGCACTTGGGTAATGGACAAATAATATACGGTGTAAAATTATTTATAACATCATTCCATTTAACGACAAACTCCTTAAAACTTCGGCATTGCTTAACTTTGGTTGGTTTACTCTGTTTTCAATACAATATTACACTCTATATAGCATCAAACAAGCACTTGGTGCAGCGAAACTGTTAGAAGAAAACTTATTCTATATAAAAAAATTATAGAGATCTGCAGTTGTACGTGCATCATGCAAAACTACTGTATAGGTTTCAATTAAATTTTCTAAGTTTTATTTCTTAAACACATGATCCTTATCTAAAAAAATTATTGCAATATCTTCATCTATACAAATAAATAAAATTGGAATGTCTGTTTGTAATATTAAAATAACCGCTTTTTACTAAGTGCCTTCGGATGTATACACGGTACATATACCAAAACAACATTTTTTACAATTTTTGTCTGTTTACCTGTTTGTCTGTCTGTTTGTACCGGCTAATCTCTGAAATGGCTGGATCGATTTTGACAGGACTTTCACTGGCTGATAGCTGATGTAACAAGGAGTGACTTAGGCTACTTTGATTTTAGAAAAAAAAAATGTTTTAGTTAAAAATTATCATTTTCGGAAATTTAAGTTTCCAATTTAAGTTGACCTCAGATTTATATCATCAATCATTTGAAATAGGGTTCAGCTTAGGCTGGACCTAGTAGGTTGAATTTGCAATTTAATTTGACATCATATATCCAAAACATGCTGTCTAAAGTCACTATTTCACGCGGACGGAGTCGCGGGCACAGCTAGTATACACATACGCCCGTATGCACTTAGTAAAAAGCGGTTATTTTAATATTATAAACAGACCCTCCGATTTTATTTAATTGTATAGATATGGGGTCGGCACAACATGTTCTCCTTCCACTCTCCACTCTCCTCTGTTAGCCGTCATCTCAACATTCACGCCGTTTTTTGCCATATTATCTTTTACGCAATCCTTCTATCGCTTTTTTGGTCTACCTCTACTCCACATTCATTTCTATCACTTTCCTTGTTATATGGCATTCTTCCCTGCGCATTATATGGCCAAACCACGCTAGTCTGTTACTTTTAAGGTTTTCAATAACTGGCGCTACTTTCATACTTCCTCTAATATACTCATTTCCAATTTTATCCATTTTGGTAACTCCACAGATCCATCTCAGCATTCTCATCTCCGCAGCATGTAACATCCTTTCATCCCTCCTCTTTGTGGCCCAGCATTCCGGTCTGTTTTGAAACAATTTCCAAATAAAAATTACTTTTGGTACCTTTTGTAATATTAAAAGACCGTAACGTTCTAACGCTGGTCTCCTTACATACATGAATCCTATGGGTAGGTTTTCTTTACTGTCAGTACGTGGTAACTTTGTTACAATATGCACGTTAGGTAGTACAAACTGCCTAAGCATATCTCCATGAAATAGAACTCGTGACGACTGAGTTTGGCTTTGAATTTGATATCACTTATTATGCTACCGGCACGCTATGATGGCCGTTTTGACGTTTGTCCACTCCATGAAGTTTCGTATTAATTAGTAATTACATTTGAAGGAGCCGATTGCTGTTCTTTATTGTCAATAACTGCACGTCGCTATTGACAATAAAGAACAGCAATTTGCCCCTTCAAATGAAATTATTAATTAATACGTAACTTCATGAGTGGACAAACGCCAAAACGGCCATCATAGCGTGCCGGTATAATACGTAATATTTATTAGTATCTTTTATACCACATTACAATTGTATATCGTGAATATTTTGAAAACTCCACGAATTTGATTTCCGTCTCGCATCTGGGTGTTTATGTATGATCTTTACAAAAGAAAAGTATGTGGCGACAAAACAACTCTAGCTGCGTGGTAGGGCCCCAAGCCCGTCTGGACGTCAACCACCCTGGTTGTATAAATATGCCACCATAATAACCTTGTGTTGTGTTCCGGCATTAGTGACCCAGTTTCCTGTACCCCTATGGGAGAGCAGCGTGTTCTCGATAGCGTCGCAAACATCCATAGGGGATGGTAGCTGATTACTATTAAGAGGGCCGTCAGTATGTCTACTGTTCCTCAGGAATAAAAAAGTAGTATATCAGTTGTATAGTAGACATAGCACTCTTCTACTCATTTTGAAACTCGACAGCGCTATGTGAATTGTGACAGTTAATTTTATTATTATAATCCATAGAAACTTTCGATAACCCTATAAAAATATGCTAATTCAACATTCGTTACATATGTTGATGACGTTACATATGTACATGAACGTGTTCAGAATGAATCTAGTTCTAATAATAAAATACTGAAGAGTGCAGAAGTAAGGCAAACTGTAACTTACTATACACATACATCATCATATTTAATTTAGGGACGCATAACAATGCTGGATGTATTGGAGGACGATTGACTGACGACGTACAAATGGACGTAGTTACGCAAAAAGGATCCAACCCACAATATGGTAGAATAATTAGGTAGTATAACAAAGTACTCATTCTGGGCCTAAAATAAGAGCAGTTAAACTTATTTGTATGAGAAATGATACATTTACGCTTATATTTTCTTAAGAACCCATAGACACTAACAAATACATCAATGCGGAAATACAGCTAAAACTTTAATCTTTAATAATTCAAAAGTAACATTTTGTGGGTTGGATCCTTTTTGCGTAACTACGTCCAAATTTAGGCCAGTTTTTTTGTGACATATGCGGTATTATAGCTAGCCTAGAGCAAAGTCAATTAAATTTCTTTCTGCATGGTTCTTCCTTTTTAACCGACGAAAAATTCGGAGGAGGTTCTCAATTCGACTCGTTAATTTTTTTTATGTATGACCACGCATAACTTTTGACAGAATTTATTTATTTAATATTTTTTTTATTGCTGTAGAACAGCAGACAGGCTGACGGCCCGCTTAGAATTTAGCAGTTACCGTCGCCTATGGATGTTTGCAACGCCAGTGGCATCGCGAACACGCTGCTGTCGCATAAGAGTACAGGAACTTGGGTCACTAATACCGGAACACAACACAAGGTTATTATGGCGGCATACTTAAGAACAAAGGTGGTCGCCATCCAGACGGGCTGGGGGCCCTACCACGTAGCTAGGGTGGGTTGTTTTGTCGCCTTTTACGACAGGCCAACTCCGGCCGCAGAAGTTAGTATTCTTTCTCCGCCTCTGCACGGATAATAGGCTTTTAGTGTTACAGAAAAGTTTTATATGCAACAATAAAGGTTTAATAAGAGTCTCCATACACAAGATACACTTTATTTCTCAAAGCTCGAGGAACGCTCCTGAATACTGTCACAAAATAGAACTTCGCGTATTCATTCATTAACTTACAAATTTAATATAGCTTGCTAGTAGCTGTATGTATGTAAGTGAATTCAAATCAAATCAAAATCCTATCAAGTATAATTTATTCATTTTCATTTACCAATTACAAGATTAATCACTCGGCACCAAACTAGGTATTTTGGAAACTGATTTATATTAAGTATGTTACAAATGAACTCATTGCGTTGCTACATTTTGTGCACGAAATTTGTCCAACAATCAAGAGAATATTTAAAGCATTTAGTGAACAAGCATTAGAAGCAGTAGAACAATGTTTACTGGCAAAAGAGGAAGCACTTATTCTTTACTTTTACGCTCGATAGAAACCCCTCTTCAAAATATCTATGAACCTGAGTTTGAAAACGTTAAAAACACTCCAAGAACGTTAAAAACACTCCTACTAGGCAGTGTATTCAAATTGATTATGATTTCGTGTTGATGATTAAAGTATGCACTTTTTGTGGTGTATTGTCTTGAGGGTATATGGAGTTTCATTTTTATTCCATCCGTATTTTGTATCCTGAGCGTGAGAAATGTATTTTATAACGATATTTGCATTCAAAGTGTGTATTTCCGGCATATAACGATTGTCTACCGGCATGAGGTGTGATTTACTCGACTTTTTCCGTTTAGTAGTGATGTGTTGAACATGGTTTCTAAATTATCGATTAAACACTTTATGTGAGAATTTTCCTTTCTTTTCTTTTTATCCTACTATTATTTATGCTCTTGACCACGTAGCCAGTGATGTTTGCAAGAGTTCTCTTAAACTTTTTTGTCTTAAATTGAGTCATATCCATTAACAAATCAATTTCGCAGACTGTATAATCGACATGGATAGAACACCCCTAATAGTTTAAGATTAGTTTTTGTTTTTCAATTGTTGGGCACATCGCTATCAGATCTTAACTAATGTTATCCTAAACTAATAATGCTTGAACAATACAAATTTTCCCAGATATTGTTCTATATTGTCCCATGAATATACAGTTGAACTTTATAAATAACTAGCAGCCCGTCCCAGCTTCGCACGGGTATTTAACAAAAAATTTAAAATTAAACCCTTCTATTTTTTTTCGGTCTCGGGGAAAAACCTCTCTTGACGGGTTCCCCCGGTCCGGAGGGACCGAGGGATATAAGGGACTCCGGAAAAGATGTTTGACCATCCGACTATCCACTAAAAAACCCCGCTGTTCTCCTATCGCCTACGCCCGGGCCCACGGATATATGGCCTGCCGATCTTGTGGCCCGGGCCGGCGCCGACCCACGCTTTGTCTTAAAGCGGGCCCCTTCTAAAGCGCTGGCGCCAGGGGGTCAGGGTTTCGTCCCCCCGGCGCTCTCTTGTAACAACTCTAGGAGTTGAGGGGGGCTGCGGAACAGCACGCGGCCTTCTCCTTCGCGGCAATAGTGCGGGCGGCGGATCCTCCCCCGCTTTCTACGGCGGCCGGAGATCGTTGCCCGCCCTCCGGCGCCGACGACGCGGCCTACGTTGGCGGGAGGGGAGTGCGGTGGCGGACTCCCGCTCCCGTTCCGCCGCCTCCCTTGCAGACACTACTGCCTCGCAAAAGGAGGCGACGGCCGTCCATCCAGGATCGCCCCCGACCATGGACAGAATCAGGGCCGGGAGCGACAGGTCCGCGGCCAATTCCGGACGGGACTACCATCCCCGTCGCGTGATAGTCAGGCGTGGGTACGACTACCAGACGACACTCCACAAAAAGCAGAGCCGCCTGACGTCGTAGTCTGCCCAGCAAAACCAACCGACAGTGAGGATGCAATTCCCGCCCCGGAAACACTCTCTGTGCAGGCGCAGTCGAAATAGGCATGGTTTCGACTACCAAATCAGGTCCCAGGGTAGAACCCGGGACCCCAATCAGTATTCGCAACCATCCCACCGGGGACCACGCCACGAACAGAGAGCTAAGTTGGAATGGATGTAAGAGGTAGACGGAAAGAAAGGTAGGACTCTGTCGCCTCGAACGGAGAGGGGAGTGAAGCGACGGATGCTCGGGCACCTCGGGTACGCACACCCGTGCACTCCTCGGACAGAGGAGCGCCCCTGAGGGCAAACCCTTCTATTTGCGTCAGGTTACTAAAAAAATAAAATTATAAAGAAAGTTTGAATATTATTATTTCTATTTTAATGATTTTTTATTATTTCTATTTTAATGAGCTTTTATTTTATTGATTTTTTTGTTATTACTTTTTATTTATTTTTCGTAATTTTTTAATAAGTATTCAAATTTTTATAAAAACCCCAGTGACGCACGCCTACATTGCATAAGGTGCTGCCTAGCTAGCCGAACAGGGTGAGCGGCTACCACGCAACATTTTTCTAATACTTACGAATGGAATATCCGAATTGAATAATTCAAAAAGTTATATTAAGGTATTGAAATAGTTTTGAATATGAAGTAATTTATTTTGATAAGGATTAATACCAAGATCCAAATAAAGAGCCTTTTCTAGGGGCGGCATTTCAATTAAAATTTTAAAATAAAAGAACACTTATTGTGGCATAACTATAATAGTTAGACATATGCTGTCGCGACACTTTTTGTAAATAATGATGTGTTCTACAAAGTTGTAGTACATTATTTTATTCTATCATCAATAGTTTTCGCAACGCACGCGATTTAAATAATATTTTAGGTAATTTTTTTACACTTTGGGTTACATTATTGGAGTATTAGTAAGGATCCCTAATTTTTTTGAAAATATAATATAGCCTATGTCACCCGGGGATAGTGTAGCTTCCCAACAATGAAAGAATTTTTTAAATCGGGTCAGTAGTTTCGGAGCCTATTCAAAGCAAACAAACAAACAAACAAACAAACAATCAAATCTTTCCTCTTTATAATAGTAGTATAGACTAATATGGACGCTATGTTTGACACAAAACTATAAATCGTTTTATCGGTTAACATAGAGGACATTATACTTGGATAAATCTATTAATAATGTGGAGTCTACTTTTTGTTATATGAATCAAAACCTTTCTCCATAGTTTCGTTCGTTATACAGAGTATTCGATTAATTCTATGATTAGTTAGTTGATTGTAATGTAACCTAAGATTCTATTTTAATTCATAAATTCGTTATAATCTATTGATTATAATTGATGTATTCATCCCTATGATTTTGTAGCGCGTAATGGGAATTAGAAAAACTTAGTTTCTATTAGAATCAGAATTTGCACAATATTACTAACTTTTGAAAATAAATATTCTACATACACATTAATTATTATATTTCTATAAATTTGTAATAGATTTTGTTATTTATTATTATTTATCACTTTATATATCTATCTAAATAATATAAATACACAAATAGATTCGAATAGTATTTATATTTTATATCGAAAGATTAAAATTAATAATAATAAAAAGATTAAAATGTAGAAATCACTTTAATCAGACCACTATAATGTATAAACTTGTCATTGCAAAACACATGTCGCAACAGTAGCGACACCAATCGGGTCAGTAGTGTTCACCGTAAAAGGCGAAAATGGTGCGCAGACGCATCCGATTCACGCGCTCACCACGGTGAATACGTAATTGTAATACTTTTACTTGGCGCAATTTGTAGGATATGGCGTATTTGTAATCAATTTAATTTATACATATCTATTCGTTTCTATATTTTACCTATTACACAAATAAAATATTAATATACATCAAAATTCTTACAATATTTTTTTTAAAAGTCACTGGACTATTAAGAAAATTTGTATTGCAGTGCTTTTTCAAAAACCATACTTTTGACCAAAGCATTTACAACGTACAAGATGTACCGAGATGTCCTCCGTAAGGATACAATTCAGAGACAGGTGTTGTCAGATACGGTAGTATTAAACCAATTGCACTTCCACTGGAACTGCTGTGTCGATTATAAATCAAACATCACAGCTTTAGGGAAACGTACGCGTGCCCAGTAAGAAGCGCAATTCATTGACGGATATTAAGTGAGATTTTTATTAATGCAGGATTGTTCCCGCGTATTATAATTCCATACCAAGCGTACCTATTAATTTTCAGTTTTAGACGTTATACTAAATATTTTATGATTATTCGTATTAACTTTTAACTTAGAAGATTCAAGTTCTCATTTCCGCAACATACAATTTAATGGAAAAAAATCTAAAAAATATTGAAATAATATCATTTTTCGTCACGCATTTTTAAATTTGGACCGGTAATTGTTGATTTAATATTGGTAAATAACCAATGTTTAGTCGTTTTTATAAACCAGAAGAAAAAATGCGATTTAAATTGATACTTCTTTTTAAATAAATTTTTGATGTTGCATTTTTTACTTATTTTGAAAAAAGCTAAAAAACATAACTCAAAAATGGTTCACTTTTGCATAATGCATATGGGGGTTAAAATTATCGCAAATAGTCACCCTTATCACCTCCTAGCGGGGATACGTCGAATTACCAATAACCCTGTATATATTATAATGAAATCAATATAATTAATTGAATTTAAATAATTAAATAAAAATATAACTGCTCAATTATATGTATAAATAATTAAATAAAAATTATTAAATATCTTCCAATTTGTGATTGTACGAGGGCGGTCAATAAGTCCGTGACTTTTTAAATTTTCCGCCTCTTAATTGAGATGGCAGTACTGCTCCTATCAACAGGCAACTGTCAGTTGACTTCTGTCAAAATTTGCACAAGCTGCGTCAATTTGTGCCTGGCAGCCGTTGATAGCAGTCTACCGCGCGTTTTGAGAAAAAAATGGAAAAATGTGAATTTCGTGTGCTCATTAAGCATTATTTTTTGCGGAAAAAAACCATCAATCAAACCAAGGCTAAACTTGATAAATAGTATGGAGACTCTGCACCATCCATTTCCATGGTAAAGAAGTGGTTTACTGAATTTTGATGTGGCCGTGACAAGCACGGAAGATGCTGAACGTTCTGGACTCCCAGTTATCTACATCCGAAACAATTGAAAAATTGACGATATGGTTTTAGGCAATCGAAGATTGAAAGTGAGAGAGATTGTGGAAGCCATAGGCATGTAACATGGCTCAGTAGTTTATGAGACAGCTTTGCGCAAGATGGGTGCCGCGTTTGTTCACAATCACCACAAACGCAACCGTGTGACAATTTTTAGGAATGTTTGGCGTTGTTCAACCGCAATTTGAACGAGTTTTTGCGCCGTTTCGTAACCTTGGATGAAACGTAGATCCACCACAATACACCGGAGACCAAACAGCAGACCAAACAGTGGGTTTTCCGGGGTGAATAAGCGCCAAAGAAGGCAAAGCTGGGTTTGTCAGTCAATTAAGTAATGGCGACCGTTTTTTGGGATGTACGCAGTATAATCCATATTAACTACCTGCAAAAGGGGAAAATGGCGAATATTATACCAACTTATTGGGTCGATTTAATGAGGAATTGAAAAAAAAAACGACCGCATTAGGTAAAAAAAAAGTTCTTTTGCACCAGGACAATGCAAGGGTTCACACATATGCACTTTCCATGACAAAAATCAATGAATTGGGCTACGAATTGCTCCCTCATCCACCCTATTCTCCCGATTTAGCCCCGAGTGACTATTTCTTGTTCCCAAACTTTAAGAAATGGCTCGGCGAAAAGAGATTTGACTCCAACGACGAAATCATCTCACAAACAAATGACTATTTTGATGACCTCCACAAATCATATTTTTCGGAAGGAATAAAAAATTGGAGAAACGTTGGATTAAATGTATAGAACTCAAAGGATACTATGTTGAAAAATAAAATAGCTTTTTATCTAAAAACCTGTGTTTCATTCAAAAAGTCACGGGCTTATTGACCCGCCTTCGTAATACGTAGTGTTTATTTTGTAATGTATTTTATCCCAATTGTGTGACTTCAAAACAACAAAAGAAACGTGTGACGTGCCTGCATGTGACGTTTGGGTGAAATTAATTTATTTGTTTCTTTGATACAGTTACGTGAATATTGGCATGTTTAATCTTAATATATAAAATTCTCGTGTCACAGTTTTCGTTGCCATACTCCTCCGAAACGGCTTGACCGATTCTCATGAAATTTTGTGAACATATTGAGTAGGTCTGAGAATCGGCCAACATCTATTTTTCATCCCCCTAAATGTTAGGGGTGACCCACCCCCAAATTTTTTTTTTTATATTTTGACATTTTATTATTTTTATGGCAGAACAACGTTTGCCGGGTCAGCTAGTAAACTATATATATAATATTTATTTAACAGATAAACTTACATTGTTTCAAATTTATTTTGTACCCAACAATTCTTTGGAATATTCTTGAAGTAACATTTGATTTGGTACTCAATAAAACTATACATGAAGGATGGACTATGAAGTATAAGTATGAAATAAATTTTATTTTATCGCTGTAAGTTAATGACTTGCTATACTCGACTGACTAGATGACATAAAGTCAAAGGGCAAGTGAGTGGCGATCTAGATAGCCGTATCGTACTTGGGCATCAATTACAAGGATGCCAAATACTTAGTGCAGTACGGTATGTAGCCAACTCACTTTTATAACTGGCTTTCTTGGGTAATATTTTAGATAAACCGTTATTCATCTAAGCTAGTCGTCAGCAACCCTCGACTCGCGAGCCGCATGCGGCTCTGACTCCTCGGCTACGGCTCTACGCAAAATGTTTAGTCCAGGCACGGAATATTACCTATAATTATTTCTGTAATAATGTCTCTATTATCTTTAATTAGCTCTTTTGGATGACGAGGTTGCCGATCACTGAACAAAGCACACTATCACTAGACGCAACACACACCTCTCTGCCCTTATTCCTATTCCTTCCAATCTCCTCTATTATTCGTCATCTCAACATTCACACCTTTTTTCGCCATATCATCTTTAACGCAATTCACCCATCTTTTCTTTGTATTCATCTTTTTTCGGTATCTACCCTTTCTTTTGTATTCATCCATTCTCATTTCTAACTTTTATCTTATCACGTAACATTTTTATACGTATTATACATATGACCATGCCATGCTAATTTGTTACTTTTCAGCTTCTCAATCACTGGTGCTACTTTCAGACTCATTCTCCTCCTCGTCATCTTTTCATATAATGTATTTCCCCTTTGTGGCCTAGCATTCCGACCCATACATTATGACAGGTCTTATTTATATATGATTTAAAGCAGTACTTCTTCGTGACTTTGTAGTAATCTAGAAGCAGACATACCCACAAGCCAAAAGTAGACCAATAAGGAAGACTGTTTAATGTCATTCTGGCTTGATACCATAAAAACAATGTTTTCACCCCTAAGATTTTTTATAACTTAACCTAATAATATGATATAAGTAAAAGAGAATATTCTAAATATTGGAGTCAATGGACAGCCTTATCGCTTTAAGAGATTTCTTCAAGCAACAATTCACACAGCGCCCTCTAACCTCAAAGTAAACAATACAGCGCCTGTGTTAAGGATACTAAAAAACTGTTACTACTTTTATTTTTAAA
Source organism: Malacosoma neustria (assembly GCA_963693495.1). Taxonomy (NCBI): domain Eukaryota; kingdom Metazoa; phylum Arthropoda; class Insecta; order Lepidoptera; family Lasiocampidae; genus Malacosoma; species Malacosoma neustria. The sequence continues at coordinate 4,244,992 of OY856386.1, forward strand.
TAAATACTTATTATACACACCTAGCCCCTGGATGGGAATCGAACTCGCGATTCTCGCAGGCGTTCCAACGTGTGAAAGCAATTGTGCAACAGAGATCGTGTGTTAAAATAAGAATAATAATTAAGCATTTCCATTTCAATACTACAATCACAAATCGCTTTGTAATAAAGTAATTTATGAAAAACAATTCATAAAGTGAGACAACATTTTACAAACTCAAAGTAAACTCTCTAACAAAAACTTTTAGGTTTATATTAACAAGTAAGCAAAATGAGTTAATTTACATTAGAATATAAAATTAAGAAAGTTTTGTAGGTTTAAGTAGATTTTTCATAAAACGGTTTTTTTTTTTTCAATTAAACGAGGATTTTGGATTGTTAAAATTTATTCTTTTTAGACCGATATCCCCAAGGCTTTCAGATATTATACTTTGACGACCTCTGTGGCGTAACGGATAACGCACTTCGGTACGCTTGCGGAAGTCACGGATTCGATTCTCGTCTCGGACCTGGGTGTTTATGTATAACTAGCTGTGCCCGCGACTCCGTCCGCGTAGAATAGTGACTTTGGGCAGAATTTTTTGGATATATCTTATGGTTTATTTTGGATTACAAACCCCATAAACCCTAAAATATAAATGAAATACGCAAACAGTCAGTATTATCGAATGCAACTGTTACGCCATGCGCCTCCGGAATACGTTCATTCGAACCTACAAAGTCCAGCCTAAGCTAAACCCTATTTCATATGATTGATGACATAAATCTGAGGTTAACTTAAATTGGAAATGCAACCTACACTCAGATTTATGTCATCAATCATATGAAATAGGGTTTAGCTTAGGCTGGACTTAGTAGGTTCGAACGTACGTATTCCAGAGGCGCATGGCGTAACAGTTGCATTCGATAATACTGACTGTTTGCGTATTTCATTTATATTTTAGGGTTTATGGGGTTTGTAATCCAAAATAAACCATAAGATATATCCAAAAAATTCTGCCCAAAGTCACTATTCCACGCGGACGGAGTTGCGGGCACAGCTAGTAGGTAAATAAAAACTACGTTTCACAGGTATTAGTGAAATTGAGTTTGTTTGTGTAGTGGTATATTATTTTGTGTTTCTGTGATAAAATAAAGTTTTCATGACGAGGATAATGTTTGTTGTCACAACTCATACAACGCAAACAAGATACATTATACATTTTCCTTCTGATCTTATAAACATCCCGTGCCATTGGGATGCCGTACTTTTATCGTTCTAAGTAATGAACAACGACCATCAAGCTTGTTATAAAAATCAATAGAATTATTCTAACGTTATAAATGTTGTACCTTTAAACCCCTCGCGTAAAACTCTTGTTCCGAACTTAAAGCCGTCGCTGAAGTTGAAGTTCGCGCTGCCGATTACTTACGGTGGGTCAAAGTTCAATTCACGTCCCGAATCTGTGTTCATGTATGCTTGTGTTTACAAAAATAAGTATATATTGTAATATCAATTGTTTAGTAGCCACAAGTTTATGCAGCTCACTAGATGGCTCTATATGAATGTTCCCAGTATATTTATTTTTTTCTTTTGTCCGTATATTTTTTTATTTTTAAAAGATATGACAGCACAGCTGTTATATATTATATTTGCCGACATTTTTGACCTACAGGAAACGATAGTTTATAAAAAAAATATTTATGTGCAGTCTTAGATACTGTTATAAGCTAAAATGGACCGTTTTAAAGCACTCAAGTTTATTTGAAATATGTGGTACTTATTTTACTTGATGTACTTCGCACACATAGGTCGCCGGATCTCATCTACGCAGTATATTATTGCACCAATCATTAAATTATTGCGATTATACAATCGTAGCAATGAAAAAGAAAATGGATTTAAGGTCGCCATTAAAATTAAAAATTCTATTTTACAACCGACTAAGGTAGACGGTGCGGTAAGACGACCCAACAAATAGAATAAACGTAAAAAATCAAATCAAAAATCATTTATTCAATACAGGCCTAAATAAATAGGCTAGGTTCTTAATAACATTATTTACATTACATATTCAGACATAGAATATAATCATAATACATTGGTATAAACAGGTAATTTCATTATTAGCAACATAAGTCATTGCAAGGAGCGGTCTTGCACTCAACTTGTAAAATTAAGAATTAAAAACTATTATCAAGTGTAAGTTGACTCACACACAAAACGATATCTGTATAAGAATCCCTAACAACAGTCATTTTTAAACGCCTCTATCTTAAGAAAACTCTAGAAATATTTTGAGTTTCCTAATAGTGTCTGGATCACCGGAAAAAAGACCTACCATCCCCGTGATCCAGCTAGGCGTGCTTCCGTCCCCATATTCGTGGCCAACCACATTGTGCGCCGGAGGAAATGGGACGATCTCCAAACCCCGAAAAGAGCACATGTCTTAGCTTAAGATGCGGTGTATACCCTCTCCTGAATAGCCTGTAATGTCGGTAGCCTAACCTAACACAATAAATGCGTGTAACCGATTTATAGCCTTTTTAGCCCTACGTAAATTATGGGGTAATCCGATTTCACTTATAACTAGCACTATACGTCCCATTAATTATAGTAAATTATATATAATTATAAAAGGAATTTAGTAATATTTTATTCTTTCACAGAGAACCAACAGTCGCAGTCCGTGGTCAGATGGAAGAAAGTCCTCTATACACTCAGAAGATCTATGCACCTGAGGATCAAGGGGACGAGTGGGAAGTGTGTCGATCAAGAGTCCGTCTTGGCGCCTTAATCGGGTGTGGGGCATTTGGAAGAGTCCATGCAGCTCAACTGGAACTGTCTAGCGGAGAATTTACAACCGTAGCGGCTAAAATGCTGACAGGTAATATACAGATTAGGTTATGGTTGCAGTTTTATTATAGGTACACAATCTAAATAGTTCTATGCTTTTTTATCCTTGCGTGGGCGGAGAAATAATACTGACCTCTGCGACCGTCGTCGTCGTCGTCGTAAAAGGCGACAAAACAACCCACCCCAGCTACATGATAGGGCTTCAAGCCCGTCTGGATGGCGACCACCTTTGATCGTATGCCGCCATAATAACTTTGTGTTATGTTGAGGCATTAGTGACCTAAGATCCTGTACCCTTATGGGACAGCAGCGTGGTTGCGACGTCTGCGGTCTTAAAGCAATAGAAAAAGAGCTTCTTTAAAATATGTGAAAATCGCTTAATCATATTTAAGAACTTATTTTATTTAATGTGAGTATAGTAGCTGCTATGAACAAATCTACAAATGTAGAGACCACAAGCTGTTATCGATGTATTTTTAGGGCTTATATTTTTGCCATGAACAATTCGTTCAAAAGTTGAAGATATAGCCTGCATGAAATTTTTTTTTTTTTCAGTTTTACACATATTATATTTTTTTGTAATTATATTGTTTCAATACGATTGCTTTCTATTGTTACATTTTTTTTGTTTCGGGGAAAAACCTCTCTTGACGGGATCCACCGGCCCGGGGGGACCGAGGGATATATGGGACTCCGAGGAAGATGTTCAGTCATCCGACTACCCACTAAAAAACCCCGCTGTTCTCCTATTGACTACGCCCGGGCCTACGGATATGTGGCCTGCCGATCTCGTGGCCCGGGCCGGCGCCGGCCTGCCCTTTGTCTCAAGGCGGGCCTCTTCTAAAGTGTTGGTGCCAGGGGGTCAGGGTTTCGTCCTCCCGGCGCTCTCCTGTATTTTAGGAGTTGAGGGGGGCCCCGGAACAGCACGCGGCCCTCTCCCTCGCGGCGATAGTGCGGGCGGCGGATCCTCCCCCGAGGGGCCGCCCGCGGCCGCTTTCTACGGCGGCCGGAGGTCATTGCTCGCCTTCCGGCGCCGACGAAGTGGCCTGTGTTGGCGGGAGGGGAGTGTGGTGGTGGACTCCGGCTCCCGCTCCGCCGCCTCCTTTGCGGACATGACTGCCTCGCAAAAGAAGGCGACGGCCGTCCATCCAGGATCGCCCCCGACCATGGACAGAACCAGGGCCGGGAGCGACAGGTCCGCGCCGATTTGGGCGACGAGGGCGTGGTGCTCCTTGCGCCACGCAGGGCACATGGTGACAGTATGGTCCACCGTGTCCTCCTCGTCGCCCGCGCCACAATGGTGGCACCCCGATGTCATCTCCCGCCCTATGCGACACAGGTACCTCCCGAAGCAACCGTGCCCCGAGAGGACCTGCGTCAGGCGGAAGGTCAGGGCGCCGTGGCGCCTTTACCCTACCAAGTTACATATTTATTTGACTGAAGCTCTAATTTTCAAATTACGCAGTAAACTTTACGAACTAAATTTTTTAATTATTCCTTTATAGTCCTTGCCTTTTTACATATTTGTTCATAATGTCCCTAACGTGCAATTAACGAATAATCAAATAGTAGTATTGAGGGAGGGCAGATAAACGACTTTTAACTCAAGTATTAACTAGAATCAACGCAGATCCGGCGCACCAACGCACCATGAGAAGGGTGTCTTAGTCATTGTAAAATAATTTATTATTCGGGGAGACACACAAATCAAAGCACAGTTTACGTGTGTACAACTTATTTATTATCTAGCCACCATTGGTGGATATTAATACTTAAGCATCAACCGACATCTACAGTCATAATCTGTAGTAGCAGTGTCGCAGTGGTCCACGACAAGTCTGTATCCTCAAAATTGCAGTGCAAGTGCAGTTGGTCTTTCACTTCGCATCTTGTAATAGTAAAATGGTTTCGAGATTCACACGAAACGACACTCAGCGGCGGAATAGACTCGTGTGCGGCACACAGACTGTAGTATTTCGCCGTGCGTTATGATCTATAGATCACACACCTTGCCAGCTAGCCAGCTTAAAACCAAAATATTTTTGTCATATACTATATTCTCGTATGAAATTTTGATGACAAACAATTACATATGGGATCTAAAACGTGTTATTATCGTGCATACCTTTATGACATTAATTTTTATTCAGTTATTTATTATTCTTCATAAGTATTAATTTATATATTATCATAATATATAATAATTAATACCGGTGGCACGACAGCATGGAGTCACAGGGCGAAAAAGTGCGCTCTGTTTATGTCGCACAAAACCAAAGATTGAATAGATTTGGCTGCCATTCGACCCCCGACCTGGAAAGACAAAGCGGTGTAATTCTAAAATCAACCACGTCCTAGGGATACAAAAGTGTAGGCCGCTCCCCAGCCCGATGGAGCGATGACCTGCGCAAGACTGCAGGTCGGGTCTAGCTTGGAAAAGCCAGGTGCCGGGATTTTTGGCGCAAACTTGGGGATGCCTACGTCCAGCAGCGGACAACGGACAGCTGACGACGAGACAGTAGAATTAACGTCCATTAGTTTCGTGCATGCGAAGTTACATAAGCGTGTATAGGAAATGAAAGTGCACGTCTGTGGATGCACTCTTGAACCGGTTGAATTGTCTTGAATAACACGCTATTAGCATAATATTTAAATTACGTAAAATATTGGTCGTCTACTCGTGTTTGTGTATTTACGCACGGGTTGAAATCAAATCACTGTAACGGGTAATACGAATCTGAACGGCGAAATGAAAGGTTCTGTATAAATAATTATTCTATGTTCTACAGAATGTATTAAAACGACGTTTCATGTAATTTCGGTATTAATTTTCGTATATTATCATCATATACTTTTAGCGATAAGGCCGCCCATTGTATCACTGTAATTTATTCTAGTTTTCATTGTACTTAGATTTAGCTGTTGAACAATAGTTTTTAGTTCATTTCATATTTCATTTCATCGTCCAAAGCTTTCGCTTTATAACCACTTTTGTTAAGTACTTTGTATAGGTACTTTTGTTAACGATAAAAAAGGCTTTATTGTACTTATTGTTTTATGATAAATACAAACAAAATTATTGTATACTTTAAGTTTACACTAAGATGGACAAAGAAAGAAATAGCCGCAGAGGTTAGTATTCTTTCTCCGCCCCTGCACGGATTACGCCCCTCACCAGCTACTTTTTGGAATTGATTTACTTGCCGAGGCTTAACTGCAGCATAACTAATTCTGAGTAGGTCATTTCTTGTCCATAAATGTTTTCTCTACCTATCTATTTTTGAAATCGGCAGTGGAAAGCATTAATTCAAATTTGTAATATGTTACAGGATACTTGGCTCTTAGATTAATACTTTGGATGCAAATAAATTGAAAATTAATGAGGATAATAATTATTATTTTTCAGAAAACGCTTCAGACGAAGAGATGCAAGACTTCATCAGAGAAATAGATATGCTAAAACACGTCGGCGCTCATAAACACGTCATACGATTGATAGCGTGTTGTACGAAAAGGGCGCCCTTGATCGCTTTATTGGAACACGCTCCGCGGGGGGATCTGCTGACATTGCTGCGGGCTGCTAGGGGCAAAAGGAAGGAGTTAAAGGAACAACAAGGTTCCAGTATCACGAGGCGAGTTGATAGTGACGTGCAGGGCAGGCCTTCAGGAGGTGATTGTGAGTATTCATAACATTAATCGACACCAACAATTTATACTAAGCTAACTCATAAAAGTGTACTTTACAGTAGAGGCTTATAAAGGAAAAAACGTGATAATTTTTATATTAATTATGATACTTATTTGAAATTTGGTACCCTTAGTAGTTAATTTATTCATTGTAACTTTGTTATTTTTGTATATTTCTTCATGAATTTTTTATTACATATAAAAACCCACATTTTAAGCAACTTGGCATAATAAAAGGAATTTACCTAAAATTCGATAGATAGATAGATAGAAAACTCTTTATTGTACTAAAAAAAAGAAAAACACGTATTAAAAAAACTATACAAAAGTAGATAGCACAAAGGGCGGTCTTATCGCTAGAGAGCGATCTCTTCCAGACAACCCAGCGAGTTAGCGTAGTATAAATTGTTGGTGTCGATTTATAGTTTTGTTTGTTTGTTTTGTCTTCTTTGGCATATCGCGGGTTGCGAACTTACAAGGTGTATATATGAGTTAGACACTAATAATTGGTATATCTATCGAAAAGTTAGTATAGTTGACAAACCGCCGACCTGTAGCTCAGGTCGGTCTTTTTTGCGCATCGCATCTCGTGTGCAGGCAGTCGCGGTAATCCGCCACACTAGTATTTTATTACCTCTAAGTTATATTATGTACTTTGTGCTCTAAGACATAATCCCATTGATCTTAAAAAACCTTGAAGTAACTTTCTAGCTTGCTTTAAACAAGGTAATTAAAGTTTCTTTTGTTGTGACGTACTTGTTTCCAGTCAATCATCAGCACTATTGGACGCAGGCCTCCTGAAGTTTTAGCTACGTATCCCGGCCTCATGCCTTTCTTATACAACCCCAATCACTAATCCTGCGCAAGGCGCCCCCCAGACGGGCAAGGATCTTCAATACGCATAAAAGCGTTCTTCAGGACCTATAATTTGTTATATAATACAATAATAATATATAGCTAGGCTTGAATTCCCATTTCCTAGAGCCTCTTCTCTCTTCTCTCGTATGAGACGGTTCTCAAGAACGCTCATGTTGCCAACTCTCCGTATTTGGAATGAGCTTCCAGCTAAGGTTTTTCCATCGCAGTACTATATGGGCCATTTTCTAAAAAGGTTTTTATAGACCGGCAGTTTTTATAGACTTTTTATAGACCGGCAGCGCATAGGCAATGTCTCTGGTGTTGCAAACCTATACCTTTATGCAGACAGCAGCGTATTCGTGGTGCCCATAGCGTCCAATCATTCATAGACTACGGTCATCATCATCATCATCTCAGCGTTCATCCCGGTTGCAACCCAAACTTGCGTTTTGGTGCCCGGGGTCCGCTTTCCGACTTTTTCTACTTCACTTCGCACGGTCTTCAGCATCCCTGGTAGTGAGCCCATTGGCACGCATATCACCCCTTACGACGTCAAGCCAGCACTTTTTGGGTCTACCCCTCCTGCCGGGGCCCGGCAGAGACGGCATGGCCAGACGTTTGTTTCCCACGTAAACATCCGGTTGCCGTAAAACGTGACCGTACCAACGGAGTCGACACTCCTGCAGTTTATCCGCAATGTCACGGACAGTCTCCGCGACAGTCCTTAGAGCAAAAACTGGGTCCATGGTCCATGACCAGGGCGAAACCCATACTGACATCTCGAGACAGTGTACTCCTGCCGAATCCGAGACATTTATAGACTACGGTAACTGCTTACAATTAAGGAGGTGGTCAGCCTTTCTGCTGTTCCGCAGCAATGAAAAATCCATAAGCGACGGTGACCACCAGCCATCGGGCGGGCCGTTTGCCTGTCTGAACTCCCATTATAAAATATATAAAGTTACAGAACTAAATTATACCATTTATTATATCGTGGGGTGAAACGTTAATTGTTTAAAAGACGTTTATAAACTTTACAAGATAGCCATTTAAAGTTTTGTAAAAATATATCTGATAAAAATAGCTGCTAAAGCTATATAACTCAATATCGCCCAAAATGTCGCTTAAAACAATTAGCCTTTCACCACTCGATATGAAGTTTTCTTATCTATGGTAGTGAAATAAGTAACAATAATCATAAAATATTTACGTCTTATCTTCGCAAAGCCTCTTTCATGATACAAATATTATTCTGAATAAATTATTCCAACCGTGAAATTATATTAAGCAGCTTTGATAGTCGAGTAATATTTTATTACAACATAAAATGTAAAGGGAATATTACTGTATAATTTATTTCTAGAGCTTCCATAAACCTTGGTCGTTTATTATGTTCAATTTATTAACCAGAAACTCCAGGAATATTTGGACAATGAGTTGCTAAGAATATCCTTAATAATATAAATAATCTTTCTTCTCTTTACTACCTCTAAACGGAACGCCTGTAGGACTCACAGATTTGATTCCCATTGAAATATAAATATGTATATAATTATTATATAAGTAGCTGACCCGGCAAACGTTGTTCTGCTAAATAATTTAAAAAAAAGCAGCCATGTCCTTCTCCAATGTCCAATATATCTCTATATTGAAATACATCAAAAATGATTTAGCAGATTCGGCGTGAAAACTTAACAGACAGAGTTAACGTTCACATTTCTATTATTAGTATGGATTACATAGTACCATCTAGTTCCAAAGTAAGCAGAGCGCAATGGGTGGGACAACTAATATATTTTGTAAATAAATTCTTATAATGCATAAACACACTGACTTAGGAGGGGAGTCGAACCCATGACCTCACAGGCGTTTTAACATGCAAAGGCGTGATAGTAGTTGATCCGCTCAATCTGAAGTTAGGCCATGTAAACTTCAGTGGATTGGATTACATGAAAATCATAATTTAGATCCACGTTTCTTCATCTCCATATAACTGCATTATTTTTGCGGTTTTTGCCATTTTTTTGCAAAATTTTGAGGGTACGGTATCAAACGAAACCCCAGATTCGGATTCAGCAATAGGTGACTGTGGTCATATGCACAGACCACTGTTTTGTATGCTGGTGTAATACAAATGCGCCTGTTGCTATTATCATAGCAATATAGCATTTATAGATATATTTTATTTAAACAATACAAAACTTTAAGATTTAAAATTTTCTTAAGTTTTTATCGCTATTATTCATATTTAAATTTTTATCAGATTTCAAGCGTGTGTTTGTTTAGTTTGGCCATTTTCGACGTTTCATCAACTTTTTATCAGCCGCTTTCACCTGATAAATATGACAGTCGTTGAAAAATAAAAAATTAATATTTAACAACCCTAGATTATGCTATTTAATTTTAAGAATAAATTATTTCTCTTTTAATTAGTTCTTAACATTGTTAGGTATAATTTTCGAGATTTTTTAATAGTAGTATAAGAAAGTGAATTCAATTATATACTTACTGGTTTCGAAATCGTTTTGTTTACAAGTAAGAATCACTAAACTTATTTACTCTATTCACTTAAAAGATTTACAAATATTTTTCTTTTCCCAGCTGAATATACAAACCTAAGCGACTCCGATCCAGCTCTATCTGACAGCAAGCGTTCTGACGGCGACAAGCAACGCACTATAGACCATTACGTTGCCGAACCAGCACTGCAGCTTGACGGGAGCACCATGCGGGATTATGCGTTACAAGTAGCTTTAGGTATGAAGCACTTGGAAGAGCGAGGAATTACCCACAGGTGAGGTATTTTTTACCCTTCAAACATAAAATTTTCTTTTTCAATTCATCCAAGAAGAACACTTCATTCTTATAGTGTCGTCATGGATCGAAACCGTACAGGTACGTTTTTTATTGCTATAGGACAGCAGACAGGCTGTCGGCTCACTTACAATTTAGCATCGTGAACACGCTGCTGTTTCATAAGGATACAGGAACTTATACGGGTCACTTAAGACTTAAAGCGTATTAAGTTTTTTAGAGTCAGAAGGTTTGACAAGCGTCACTCATAAAAAAAAGTCTTATTATGCAACTATTTCATTTATTTATTAACAACCTCCGTATGGCTTTTGCTTGACAAACTTTCTGCAAAGTGTCTTGAGTCCAATTCCCATCAGGGAGTTTGTATATCATATATATTTATTTACAAAAAGAGTCAGCTGTCTATTTTATCCATAACACAAGTGCTACTTCTTACTTTGGATTAGATGGACCAAGATCATATTATGCACCCCACAACATTATATTATTATTATAATAAACTAGTTGACCCGGCAAACGTTGTTCTGCCATTTGATTTTTTTAAAGTAGCCTATATGCATCTCCAAGGTGCAATCTATGACTATACCGAAATTCATCAAAATCCATTCAATAGTTTTTGCGTGAAAGAGTAACAAACATCCATACATACAAACCTTCGCATTTATAATATTAGTAAGAATTACACAATATTCAACTTTATCACCATCCGAAAACAATACTATAATCGCCCCAAATTTTACGTAGAATAGACAAAGCGAGATCAAGCCGTCTTACTGAGAGAAATAACTTTAGCGTCTCGTAAAAAGTTCAATGGTTAAATATCCACGAGAATCCTCGGGATATCCTTGAAGTGTGTTGCCAGGCGACGGTTGCTATGTAAACGGGAAAAGCTCTCGTGAAAATTACTCCTTTGCGGTCTTAACGCGGATACGTTAAGACCTGTTTAGGCTGAACCTTCTTCTCGCTTTGAGGTAATCGTTCGAGTATACTAGACTAATTTGTTTTTCTCCTATACCCTTGTTACAAGAAGTATTTTATCCTGTTTTGAACTAGAGCTGGCTTTACACTGACCCGTTTTGGCTTGGTGGGGCAATCCTGGCTATTGTTGGCAGCTTCTGTTGGCTTCTATGGCTTAGCAATTTCGTATCCTCAATAATCATTACTCAGGTCCGACATATGTTCTACTAGGTATCTAGGGCGTCGGCGTATGTACCTATTCCTTACAGTGAAAAAAGAAGAAAGAAAATATGTATGTTTATTTGATGGAACTTTACAACGAGTTTATAAAATGCATCAATTGTATATCCACCAAATTAGGTCGACCACTCAGCATGGTGCTGTCGGTAATAACTGGCCCAGCGCTGGTTTTCAGTGCATATTCTTATGTCAAGATATACCCACTAGAGAAAAGCTAATATACACTGGATAAAATGAGTGCAGACGGAACTGTCTGATTCCCCACTGTGAGGTAACAATAAGCCTCAAAGATCATAGGTTCGCTTACAAACTTTTATTCGTTGCGGTATTTAACTATTGTAAGAGCAAAATGGGAAAGCAATACAAATGCAAGCAATACAAATCTCTCACATGAAATTTTTTCTATAGTAATTGCACAAAAAATTACAATCTCTCTGATCGAGCTCAGAGCACGGTCTACTCCAAACCCAACTTTGATTACCCGGGTTCGATTACCAACGGTTCCTAAATGATCTTTCTAATATATACTGTGGTAGATACCAGAGGTATTAACCTACAGAGATCACTGTGTATATTGCCATTTTAATTAATACAAACATAATTTGATCAGTATAGATATACAATTGTATATCATAATTACTCTCTTTGTTACCGAGGAAGTCTTGATTATATAAAAATATCACAAAAATAACTTAAATATAATATCTATGCATAAGAAATCTTGGTACCCTATAATAATCCAGACGGTCTACAAACCTACATTTATTCTTAATTTATAAACAGTTCACCGTGACGTAGACATACTACGACAAATAGATCAATCAATAGGTTCAAATCATCAGGTATCATGAAAATGATGCCATAGTAAATAAAAATACAGAAAAACAAATTCCAACAAAAATGCAATGGAATATTACTGGAGAGAATTTCATTCAAACACAGGTACACAGATAAAGTACATGCGGTTAATTTTTACTAACCTCATGAGGCCGAGTCCCACGATGACACGCACCGCTCAGATAGTTTATCGTCTAATATATTGTAACATAATTGCCACTTACCAACGGTTCAGGAAAACACTGCCAATCCGCTTCGGACAAGAGTGGCGGATATACAATCCATTTCCTTAAGATGCCTTGAAAGCTTGAAAATTGAACAGGGCTTTATTCAGTACATTTTGATATCAATAGGCCGAATAACTTGAACAACTTAGCATGAAGTTCGGTCTTCGCTCCATTATGAAGTTTCGTAGTAAGAACCGGAATTAGGTTTGAGAAGTTGAATTAAGTTAATCGAACATTTAATCTGCGTTTAATTCTTTTTACTTAAACCTATTTATACATATATTATAATCTAAGTGGTAAATCCCGATTACAACCAAAGATATAAATAAAAAAGTTTTTATTTATAGCCTTGACATAATTTAGTTTTTAAAACGGTAACTGCCATCTGAACTTTTTTTGTTTTTTTTTTGGACGGTGGAATTGTACGACGCACGCCCCGCCGGCTAGGAACGGGCGATGGGGTAGTGTGGGACTCCCCGTGCACCGTACGGCCCCTTCTCTAGGCTGGGGGACGTACGTCGCTGGTATACCCCCGGTCTCTTCTTTCTCACGCAGTCACCCCTGGACGCACGGAACACCCACGCGCACCTCTCTCTCGGCTATGTGTGTGCAGGGACCCTTTCCCGCGCCCTTGATCGATCACTACGGCGGCCCAAGGTCTGTCGCCATCCTCCTTCGACGAGTGGCCCTGTGTGAGCCGAAAGCGAATGGTTAAGACCAATGGTGGCGACAAGGTTTCAGCGCTCCAATGCTCATGCGGGGCACACTTGGAGGGTGTGGAGCGCCGTATCCTCATCGCCAGCGTCACAGTGGTGGCACTCTGTCGTTTGCTCCTTTTGAGCGATGCGACACAGGTACCGCCCGAAGCAGTCGTGCCCCGAGAGCACCTGTATCACGTGAAACGACAGAATGCCGTGAATGCCTGTCAATCTAATCTTGCAGGGTAGGCCACACCGCTGCGATGGTGTTTCAGCGCACTGGGTTGCGCAAGTCTTTCCTTCCAAATTGCCGTGAGATATCTCCGGAGGTCCGTCCATTTTATGTCGATTTCACGAGGTGTAGGGCCAAAACCCCAGGCAACGACCTCCTGAAGGCACTAATACAGGGACGCCAAGAGCCGAGCTTCGAGATCCCACGGCGTGGATTCGGTGAGGAGGGAGGCCGCCTCAAAGGACACCGTACGGTATCCTCTGATGGCTCTGACAGCCAGCGTGCGCTGCAGTTTTCGCAGCAACGCAGCACTTTTGGCCGTCAGGTGCTCCGCCCAAACGGGGGCCCCGTAAATGGCCATTGACCGTACAGTCCCTTCGTATAGTTTCCGGTACACTGAATTCAGTCCCCCGATGTTAGGGAGCAGTCGGGCGAGTGCCCCGGCTGCCCCCGTGAGTCGAGGGCCAGCTGCTCAAAGTGTGCCGACAAGTTTTTATCCGTGCAGGGGCGGAGAAAGAATACTAACCTCTGCGTCCGGGGTCGGCCTGTCGTAAAAGGCGACAAAACAACCCATCCTAGCTACGTGGTAGGGCCTCAAGCCCGTCTGGATGGCGACCACCTTTGGTCTTAAGTATGCCGCCATAATAACCTTGTGTTGTGTTCCGGCATTAGTGACCCAAGTTCCTGTACCCTTATGGGGCAGCAGCGTGTTCACGATGCCACTGACGTTGCAAACACCCATAGGCGACGGTAACTGCTAAATTCTAAGCGGGCCGTCAGCCTGTCTGCTGTCCTACAGCAATAAAAAAAAAGTCCCATCGGCAGTCAAGGACAAGGCCCAGATATTTGAGCGTTGCCCTGACACCGATGCGGACGCCTCCCACCGTTTTGTGCAAGGCCACCTCTAGGCCCAGCCGTCGGATCCAGTGTACGACCTGCGCAACTCCAGCCCCTAAGGCGTGCCCCTAAGTTATGCTTGCTGGTAGGTCTTGCCGCGCGCTGTGACCAGCGTATCGTCCGCGTAACAGATTATGCCGACGCCGGGCGGGACCGTACCGCGGATCACCCAACCAAATGCGATGTTCCACAGGAGTGGACCTAGCACCAACTCCAGTGGAATACTGCATACGACGTCTCGCCGATGTCATCCTTCCTGGACCGGAAAGAGGACAGCTCTATCAAACATACAGTCCCCGATGATGCGGCGGAAGTAGGTCAGTACTCCGTGGTATTGGGGCGCTTCGCTAACGCAGCTCCAGGAGTTGATTTTCGTCAGAGGAGGGACACGCGTTACCGTTCTGGTGAAGATGGCTACTGAGTCAACGTCGTCCCCTACGGTGTCGCCTCGTTCGGGGACTCTGTATGACTCGGCGGCCACCGCGATCGTCACGCCGCACTGCGCCATACTCTGATACAGTAGGTCCTGAGCAGTTAACCACCACCTGACCTCCCCTAATTCGAAATGAGACTAAAAATACCCATTCGTTGTTTAATTAGTCACACCAATGGGAGGTGACAGAAACCTCGAGTGTTTTGGTAGGATTTCATACATCCATTAAACACAATAATATAATAAAATGTAAGGTTTTGAACTTATTTATTTTATTTTTACTACATTAAATTTAAGTTTTCATATTTAATAAATTTAAGCGTGAATTCAGTAAGTTTTTATAAACGAACTTTTAAAAAAGGCGGCGGTTCTAATCTGGTTATATTTTATTATATTTGATACTTCAGAACTCCGTAATTCAATCAAATGGTATCATACTCTTCTATTTGAGAAAGTATACAGACAGAGATCTGGGAGCATTTCTTCCCGCTATTTATTGATGACAACTATGAGTCCTTGAATTTAATCAATAAGAACATAAAAAAATTTTGTTTTTTTTAGCTGCAGTATATTTGATTCTAACCAGCTTAACTAGCTAAGACACACTCGTCTCTTTTAACTCTCGTTATCGATAAGGGTGTATAAAATAAATAAAAATTAGATATTTATTTAGAGCTTATTTAAAGCTATTGATTTAGAGAAATATTTTGTAAACATTTATAAGAACATAATTTCGATGAAAATATTCCAAATAGGACCTAACTCAGCATTGTTAACTGTAACACATTGCGCTGGTTTTCCGCTAAAGATGACGTCGTAGCTTAAAAATAAAATTGCATAATTTTAACATTTTTGCATACAAAAATATTGAAGTATGAGTAAAATATTCACATAAATTTATTAAAGTGACCACCTTCTTGGCGGCCATTTTAAATAACGAACTAATTGTCAAATCGAGAACCTACATTTAAAAGCGTATAACTAAGTATAATGATTTCTTCCAGTAAAAATGACTCGTATATAATTATAAATAAAAACACATTTCTACAAGCAGTCCGAAAACAATTTATAAAAAAAAATTTTAAACAAAGTGGACATGTTCAAATCTAATAGATATCTGGCCCAAAGTTACGTAGTAACTATTTATTAATCGGTGCCCAAAGGCATTTTTCAATAAAGGAACACAGTAAAAGTAAACGGCCACCTATAGGCGTAAATATAAATGGTAGCTATACCCGGGTAAAGGTACACGCACATTTATCCGCTTTTTCAGAAAGATAATGTAGTAGCATCGTCTGTACTATTTTGTTTCCATTTAAATTTCTTATTTGGCTATTTTATTGTTCCGATTCTATTTGATACTTAATATAATCAGAAAATAAAAGTAAAAAATTTTAATTTAAAAAGTAATAAACACGCTTTTATTACTTATTATAGTTAATCATACTAAATAATAAAAAATAATTCTTTCTCCGCCTCTATACGGATAAAAATCATTTACAATGTAAAAACTTATGCTATAGAATACATTTAACACTGTATTTAGTTCTTATATATAAAATTACTCTTATATATAAAATCTTATATATAAAATTACTCTATATAAAATTACTTTAAATCACGCGGACTCAGGTATTGTGAACACTGAAATGGAAAAATTAATTATAGACATGATATATATATATAATTGTAACCAAAGAACATGTAATTAATCCAATTATAATTCAATGACAATAATTAATTCGATGACATTTATTTTTAAATAATACTGACATACTTTATATTATCTTTATGGACATTACAGGGAAAGAGATTAACAAAAATATGTAACATATATAAAATAATTTAATGTTAAGATTTTTATTTTTTAGGTTTATAAAGAAATTTGTATGCCAGAAATGGCGAAACGTGTTGTACATTTATAAAATTTGAACAAGTCACCTATGTATTCACCATGTTTCTTACAAATAAAGATTATATTATTATTATATTATTATTATTATTACATATCACAAATCATTACTCACCAAACTAACTCTTAAATAAACAGTAAAACCTAGCATCACTAGGGACGCTGTTTGATATTATTATTGATAAATATTACTAGTGAATTATAACAATTGTTCACAATTTCAACAAATAATCCTCAAAATGCGAGTACAACTTAAACGCAGTGATATCTGAATCAGAGTTTTATATAAGTTAAAATTTAAAAAAAATGCAGTAGTTGTAAAGTGTAATACACCCTTAAGACAAGCCACCGCGTTCCCGGGCTTAGCAATGTGAGCGGTTTCCCAGAAAACCGGGACCTTTTCCCGGTAAATCTGAGCTATGAGGCGTGACGTACCGTAAACCGAGAATTAACGAACTCAATGAACACGTGGTATATTGTGGTATAACATCAATTAGCATTTTACATTGCTTACAACTGTTGGGGTATTTTTTAACAAGTTAAGATAATGTTGAACTAAATATATATATAATAAATAATAAATAAATATATAATAATAATAAATATATTCTAAAATCAAATTAATTTTAAATAGTAAAAGTGCTCTACTTCAGTTACTAATTATCTTCTTGACACACTATTTAAGATCACATAGACAGTTCTTAAGTAATTACTTATTTTTAATTTGTATAAAACAAATAAGTTTTGGACAAGTATGTTAAAAAATCAAATCGCCTTAAATTTTGTAACTGCAACTTTGCTCGTTAGGTTAAATCAGGGGTCTTTGTTGATCATTAATTTGCCTTTTTCGTTTTTCAATTACTTTTTAATTACAATAGTTAACTTTGGAACAACTTTCCAGGATCTTTAAAACATCTTCGTTACTTACGTTGTTATATCCTACCCACTGGTGCACTATTGCTAAATAATTGATATATAACAAATAGAACGTAACTATGACGAAACAGGTTCATGTGGGATCGGGACAGTGAGACGGTAGCACTTGTTTAGACCAAATCTATTGTATGTTATTTGTTCCATCCTTGCTTAGAGGGTAGTTGAGATCTCGTCTCCTGATTTCGTTATCTCTCTTGGTGAGGGGAGTCGAGCAAGCGAGTGTGAGACGATAGTAGTATCATGTGAGCCCCTAAACGCGTGATAGGGCCGACGTTCAACCTCCCTGAAGACCACTCTACGCCGTGCGCAATTGGCTTCAGTTACTTTTCACTAACTCTCATTGGTCGTACCATAACATTGCGTGTTCAGTGCAGTGTTGCCAGGTTGGATTGAAAAAAATACAGTGTTCCGCATGTAAAATTACAGTAGATCGGTAGGAAAATACAGTAAATTATAAAACTCATTACAGTGTTTTTACAGTGAAAAAAAAAACATACTTTTATTGTAATTATTATCAATGTATTTAATAATCACTATTATAAATTATATATAATTTGTCAATCAATCTCTGTATCACTGTCACTTAGGGGTTCATTTTTATATATTTTGTCCATAAAAGTCTTCATCATTTTTTCATTTGGGTTATAATTTATACAATTAGCAGAATTTCTTAAAATGGACTGGCACGCTAATATATTATTACCCTTGATGAAAACTTTCTTCCGACAGCCACCAAAGTTATTCTTGCGCAGTCCCTGTTGCTCCCTTTATTGGATTATGCTGATGCTAGTTTTCTTGATTTAACCGAAGAGCAACTAAATAAGCTAGAACGTCTTCAGAATTTTTGTATCCGGTTCATATTTGGCTTGCGCAAATATGACCACATATCAGAATTTCGTAAAAGGCTCAAGTGGTTACCTATCCGACTTCGCCGGAATGTTCATTTGCTGTCTCTCCTGTATAACATTCTTTTCAATCCTCTTTTACCAACTTACTTAAAAGAATATTTTTACTTTCTCCGCTCCTCTTGTTCACGTAATTTGCGTTCTAACTACAACAGATTTCTAAAAGTTCCTGGACACCGTTCCTCATACTGTCGTAAATCCTTTACTTATCAAGCCACTCTTTTGTGGAATTCACTTCCCGTCACTATCAGAGAGGCAAAATCCTTAGGAGTGTTCAAGCGAATGGTTGTCGAACATTACTTAAAGATGTAGGCCATGTTTAATAGATGACTATTTCCTTGATTTGAATCATGTATTTTTTCATTCATGTAGATTTTATTTCTCTCTATACACCGCACGATATGTTAGTGCTAGTATTCTCCGTAAGAAATGTATATGTGGGTTGCCTGGAAGAAGTCGCTTAAAGCGATAAGGCCGCCCATTGTCTCCAATATTTACAATATTCTCTTTAACTTGTATTATATCATTAGGTTAAGTTGGTGACAATAAATAATTATCTATCTATCTATCTATCTTGATGGTATGTGATTAATCTATTTCTTTTTTTTTTGTTTTAATATCATTAATTTCGCTGAATTTTCTTTCACATTCTGCGTTAGAATTGGGAAGAGATAGAATTTTCATGTTCATTTTTCTCGCTGTTTACTGTATACTGTATAGCTGGAATACAGTGTACAGCAAAAGCAGTAAAATTACAGTAAATCTACTGTAATTACAGTGTACCTGGCATCACTGGTTCAGTGTCTAGTTTGTGACATTAATCTGGTGCCGTGCAACAGATCCCTACGCGAGCGAAACTGAACCGGGAAGGGGTGGAATCAAGGTCTGTGCAAATTTCTTTGCCCACTGCAAGGTGTCGCGTATCTCTAGCCACCGCTCCTCTCCCCCTTCTCTCTCATGCAGTCCACTACTCTCAAGCTATCCCACTCACCCTCTTGTAGGGTGTACTCTTGGTCCTTGATCGGCATCGTACATCATTCCTTGTGGTGATTACAGCAATAAAAAAACATAGGTGTCATGGATATACACTCACGCTAACTAGTTAGACCTACGACAGTACTCAACGGTGAATCTTGTACTTTAAAGAGAAAGTATTGGATGCATCTGAATTTTTTTATCCGTGCAGGGGCGAAGAAAGAATACTAACCTCTGTGGCCGGGGTCGGCCTGTCGTATAAGGCGATAAAACAACCCACCCTAGTTACGTGGTAGGGCCTCAAGCCCGTCTGGATGGCGACCACCTTTGGTCTTAAGTATGCCGCCATAATAATCTTGTGTTGTGTTTCGGCATTAGTGACCCAAGTTCCTGTACCCTTATGGGACAGCAGCGTGTTAGCGATGCCACTGGCGTTGCATACACCTATAGGCGACGGTAACTGCTAAATTCTAAGCAGGCCGTCAACCTGTCTGCTGTCCTGCAGCAATAAAAAAAATCATTACTTGAGTAATGTAGATTCAATAATTTTTTTATGATATAAATAACTACGGATAGAGAAACGAAATTAAAATTACCAAACGTATGGGTATGCGTTCGGCTCGAGCCTCTCGTCACTAGGGGCTCGTTGTCCTGAGTTTATACTGGGGTAAGGCTTATTAAGTCGAAATCCCAAATGTCCACAAGAAAACGTTGTGGGGAAGAATACCCAAAGAGATTGAAATTTCTTTCTATAATCGTATTGTATTATATATACAGGGTGACTTTGACAAACCCGTCCAAATTCACACAAAAGAATCTTTAGTAAAAGTTATGAGAAACATGTATTTTAGTTTTGTATCACATAGTACAAAAATGTTGAGTAATCAGCATCACAAAGTCATTCAAAGTACTCGCAATTTACATAATACGGCGCTAGAGTGTCAATGACCTCTCCATCTGATCTAGTAAAAGGCCGAGGTCGGCGGCATTGCACCGGGCGAGCGAATACGCACTACTCATTTAAGCGGGAGAGACAGAGACAGTTAATAACAGGTTAACGTACGAAGGTTGCACCATAGCACTATTCTGTACGATTGAATTAATGATCATAATATATGAAATATTTTATGGTGAAAATTTGACATACAATTTTTTTGCAAAAATGGGTTCCTTAGATGATGTTTAGTGCGTAAAAAAATTTGGACGGTTTTGTCCAAGTCACCCTGTATACATTCACAGGATATGATTACAGATAAATAATGTCTATTTTCTCTAGTTCACACACAAATTAAGGTCTCTCCGTAGGTAGACAAGAATCAAACCCACAGACACGACCGTACAAAATCACTTTCGTAGCCATTGAGCTAGCCGTCTAATTCTTTATTGCAGGATCTCAAATATCTGTCCGTGACAAAGATGCACACAAAAACATGTCCCTCCTCCCGGCGTCGGTACTGAAGTGGTTTTAGTTGGTATAGCAAGGCGTCCTCTTGTCAACTCTGTATACGGACACATTGCATGGGAATTCCACACCCGCAAGCCTAGCGGTGGGATGTGTGACGACAAAAAACATTATTTATAGATTAGTCACATTTTCATACCTCAGCACATCTAAAACTGCACCCTCTCAACAGTCAATTGATAACGAATTATTTTATATTTTCAGAGACCTAGCTGCTAGAAATATCCTAGTCGATGCGGCTGGGGTGTTGAAGGTCGCTGACTTCGGCCTCTCTCGTTCGGGAGTGTATGTCCATACACGCGCCAGGCCAGTTCCTCTACGATGGCTGGCGCCTGAAGCCATTATATACTCGCAGTACTGCAGCGCAAGCGACGTGTGGGCATTCGCTGTACTGTTGTGGGAGATTGCCACGCTTGGTAAGTTTTTTTTGCTGCATAACAGCAGACAGGCTAACGACCCACTTAATAGGAAGCACTTACCGTCGCCTATGGATGTTTGTGATGCTAGGGGCACTGCGAACACACTGCTGTCTCAGGCCCTAACACAACACAAGGTCATTATGATGGCATTTTTTGTTCCGAAGGAGGAAAAATGCCCATAGACACTGCCTGCTGCGCGGGGTCGTAGAGGTAAAAACATAAATTCTTAAATATTTTTCCTTAGTCGGAAATTTTAAAATCCTGACAAGCCTGCGATGTAGTCCATGCTTGATAAATCTTTGCTTTAGCTTCAAAGACTCAGCATTAAGACTAACATTCATAAACATGGCTTTCTCGATGCATCGAAGCGAACTATCGAGTTAGGAATAAAACATGTCATTCCCTGTACCACCACACCAGTGGTTACTTCGGATAGGTGTCAGGATCATACGACGAAAAGCATAACGGCATAATATATAGTATGGTACATAGAATTCGCATATACAATTTAACCAATAAATAAAGCTTCAACCTCCATATTGTACAGAAATGTTTTCCATTTCACACAGTAAAAGTACTTGGCAATTACGATAGTTATTAATGTTGACTTTTCAGGCGGCTTTCCATACACAGAGTTAAGCAACCATCAAGTACCGCCGTTCCTGTCAGGTGGGGGACGCTTACCCAAACCAGTTCGGGCTTCTCCTCGTCTTTATCAACTCATGGTCGAATGTTGGGCAGAAGACCCGCAAGATAGGCCAACATTTGCCCAAATTGTGGACAAACTGAACGCCCATAACCAACTCTATGTGGACCTCGATTGCATATTACCCCCTACGGAAGATCAAGAATGTTTATCGGATTTTGATTTTAATATGTCTGATTACGGTTAAAGTCAGTGCAGTCGTACCTTTATAAAGACTGATTTTTTATTGTTGTTAATACATTCTTCATATTAAACGTGGATTTGAATATGGCTTCGTGATTTTATTTTGAAAATTAAATAGAAAAATCTTAAAAACAATGAATCCGAATCATAAGCATACACGAAAAACTCAAGAAATATACCAGTCGTCGTCGTTGTCCACTACTGGCCGTAGGCCTCCCCGTTTTTACGCCACAAATCCCGGCCCCTTGCTTTTTCCATAGTATGACATTGTATGACAATTTTTATTACTTGAATCGAAGAATAAATTTAAATTTTAAATATAGTGTGACGATTTACACATCGCTATCTAATTTACTGAATCAGCGTTGTGTTTTGAGCGCTAGGTATAATCCGGGTCTTTTTCCATAGTATGTTAGAAGGCCTTGTGTTGTGTTCCGGTATTAGTGACCCAAGTTCCTGTACCCTAATGGGACAGCAGCGTGTTCGCGATGCCACTGACGTTGCATACACCTATAGGCGACGGTAACTGCTAAATTTTAAGCGGGCTGTCTGCTGTCCTACGCAATAAAAAAAAAGAAACCTTTCACGGTTTAGAAATAAAATCGTAATCGTCCTAAACCTAGATCATACCCCTTTATCTCTGTATTTGTACTTTTTACTCCTAAAACTCTTTGGGTGGCAAGAAAGTCACTGAGTGAGAGATAGTTGACTCCAATAATCGTGCTTTCGTTTTGATCTGACATGGACAGGCAGACAACGACAACGTTTTACGACAACCGGGTGATTACGTGGGAAACAAATGTCTGGCCATGCCGCCTCCGCCGGGCCCCGGCAGGAGGGTTAGATCCAAAAAGTGCTGGCTTGACGTCATAAAGGGTGATATGCGTGCCAATGGGCTCACTACCAGGGATGCTGAAGACCGTGCGAAGTGGAGTAGAAAGAGTCGGAAAGCGGACCCCGGGCGCCGAAACGGTAGTTTGGGTTGCAGCCGGAACGCTACGCTTAGATGATGATGATGATGGACAGGCAGACAACGGTGTAGTTCGGACTTCGGGTGCAACATCCCCGTTCCAAGACTAGGTTTTTGTATTTATTTATGAAATATTATACTATTTATCTATATATTAATACGTGAAGCGAAAATTTTGTACCTACCCATATTTACGAAAATTGCGTCGATAGAGGAGTATGAAATTAAGCACATTTAAAGTCTATATGGAGGAGAAGTATATATAAATAGATCAGTTGGCTAAAACCCATAATATAAGCGATTTACTGCTTATCTTACACTAGATGATACTGAGTGAATCGTCACTGTATAGGTATTTTTATTAAACGATTCAATGAAACGTTAATAACTTATTAAAAGCTAATACCTTCTTATTCCTGCCCTTTTCCCACATTATATAGAGTCGGCACAATATGTTCTCTCTTTCCACTCTACTTAGCCGTTATCTCAACTTTCACACCCTTCGCCATTTCATCTTTTACGGAACACATCAATCTTTCCCTTGGTCTACCTCTCCTTTTGTATCAATCCTCTCATTTTATTCTACATTTTACTAAATTTATTTTATTTTATTTTTATTTTTTATTTTTATTTATTTGGGAAACAAACAATTACAATACATCACAATATAAAGAAAACATAAAAATTAACAAATCAGTAAAGTTTCCACTTATAGGTAATACACATAACTGCATCATCCAATCGAATAATAGTGATGTCATAAAATTAAAATTACAAAATACATTAAAAAATAATTGAGAGATCTAAACATAATACTTAATACTTTAGTCATTTACATAATTCGAATATTTTCAATTTATAATGTTAGAGCAAAAAATGTCTACACTGGTGTAAGATTTATTATAATCAAGACAAGATCTGTGCAAAAGAGTGTTTCTTGCTAGATTCGACTTTATTGAAGGCAAAGAAAAAAGTGACACTTGCCTTGAATTTAAACGGGGACACCTCAGGAATACCTGACTTATAAGGAAAGGGGAATCAATGTGATTGTTGAGTAACTTGAATAAAAATACTTGGTCTCTCATAGCCCTCCGCACTGATAATGAATAAATTTCAGGCAATTGTTGATTCATACGATCACATTTATATTTCAAGTGCTTTATAAATTTATTTTGTACGGATTCAATACTGTCTTTATATATATTGTACTGTGGGTTCCACACTGTAGATGCATATTCCAAGATGGATCTCACGTAAGAATTATACAGTAAGGTCAATGTGGAGGTTATGCTATACCTAAAACATATACCTATCATATACCTAAAATAGTATAACGATTCATTAAATATTTTCATGACGTGACATCATAAACTGAAACGACTTCTAGAAAATAATTGATTTTTGTAATTAAATATTTTAGTATTAGGTAGTAAAATTATTACAAATTAACCGAATGTTGTAGGATATCATAAAGATGGTTACCATATTACTTATAACGGGAAATTATACATAAATACTTTGACATAATTTGGTATAAATAATAGTAAGTATTTATTAAAATTTTTGTAAAGCTTTACTCAAGAATGAAACAAAACCTTAAGGATCAGCTCATCCGCCAGTAGATGCACCCTCTTTACCAGCTGGCAAGGCTTTGAGCAAGATTTGAGGATAAAATGAAGAACGAGGAATTTGCATTGTATTAAGTATACTTATAATTTGTTTTATTGCCGAGGAACACCTGACAGGCTGACGGCCCATTTAAGAGGAAGTAGTAACCGTCGCTTATGGGGCACCGTGAACATGCTGCTGTCACTGGTACCTGGGTCCTCAATGCCCGAACACTATACAAGATTATTATGGCGAGATACTTATAGGGTTGTTGCCGTTCAGATGGGCTTGGAGCCCTACCACCAAACTAAAATTGTTTTGTTTTTAAAACAAGCTGACCCTGGCCGCATGCATGGGCTGAATTTTTTATAAGTTAATATTCTTTTTCCACCCCGGCAGAGAAAAAATTACTTATTTTATGTATTATATAAACAGCCACACCATATTCTCGGCTGGGATGTTAATTCCAATTAATAGTAGCTTCATATCACCAGCGCGAAAATCAAATACTGTAGGACTTTTCAACTTTGCGAAGTAAAAGAAAAAAAGTTGCTGTTGGAACAGTATTTTGGAATGCAACCGTTATTAAACTGTGAAGACTTCCTTGTTTTATGACATGTAATTAAATTTCAATTTCAGTGAAACAACAAATAAAAAATATCTTAATTCTCCTATTAATCTCGACAACCCAACCGTCAAAAATAACCTTTGACCCGGCGAACGATCCCCTGATCTTCATAGCAAACCCAGTGGAAGCTAATATGCCTGGTCATTGGATACCATTGAGTATAGCAAAAGCAATTTTAGGCAAATCTCCGCCAAAAACACCACTAGTGACAAAACATACCAAATTGAAGTTAATTACAAGATCAACGACTGTACCAACAACGCTGAAGACAAAAGCAACAACTTTACCATCAACAACGCCACCAACTACAGAACCCCCAACTACAACGGAACCTCTTCCACCCCCCACAGAGTTACCGACTAATCCGCCACCACCTCCCACAGACCCACCAACTACTACACTACCACCTCCTACTACTCCACTTCCCACTACTCCGACTACCACTACTCCGCCTACCACTACCCCGCCTACCACTACCCCGCCTACCACTACCCCGCCTACCACTACCCCGCCTACCACTACCCCGCCTACCACTACCCCGCCTACCACTACCCCGCCTACCACTACCCCGCCTACCACTACCCCGCCTACCACTACCCCGCCTACCACTACCCCGCCTACCACTACCCCGCCTACCACTACCCCGCCTACTCCGCCTACTACTACTCCGCCTACCACTACTCCGACTACCACTACTCTACCTACCACTACTGCACCGCCACCTACTACAAAACCAACCACTACATCACCTACCACCACAACGACCACCACAACAAGTACCACGACAACCACCACCACAACTACCACGCCACCGCCTACAAAACGACCAACTAGGAGGAGGCCCCCTAGAAAATTAGCGACTGATAGACAAGAAAACAAAAACGTTTAATAATAAATCCTAGAACTTTAACCATAAGGGTTAGTCTTCTTTGAGTGATTACCTCTCCTTTTCACTACTAAAAACTGTGTTATGCCCGAAAGTGTGGAAGTTTCCACAATTACTTCGTTAAAAAAATCATTTAAAAACATATAAATACGATACACTGTCCGGACTTGCTAGATATGACTCCGGACACGGTATTCAAGATTTTGAAATAATTGACATAATTATTATTAATGTAGTAACTTCACACACACGGAACGATGAAAAGGCCAGAGTTGCATGCTTTTTTAAAAGCTAAAAAGCGCTAAATAAAATAATCAATAGATTCAATTATATTATAAGAAATATCAAATAGCCTCTTAAAATTAATTGATTGAATTCAATTCTATTTCTTCAGTCTTTGTAAAATATTCAAGGAAATCAAGTTTATCAATCCAAGATTATATATACTAAAAATAATTTGCATGCCGGGTTAATAAACCGGCGATAGATTAACCTTCAGTTTCCGTCAAATCAACTTCTTGAAAATAATAATAATAATTCACAAATGATGAATGATGCCATCTTTATTCTGAAGAGTCAATCTTATAATATGCGGACAATCACTAAATGGAGGTGTTGATACTGCCATCTAGCGATAGATATAAAAGCATAGCAAAATAGCAATAATTATAAAATGACATATACATACTTTATAGTTTTTTTTAAATGCTCATAGATGGCGTAACATTAAATATCAAAATAAAGATTCTTTGATATTTATTTATTTGTATTTTACATAATTTGTTTTAAAATAATATTGTATTAGAGATATGTAATTTCTTTTAATTTGTGATAATATAAAATAAATAAAGATTTAAAACTGCTCATAAACGGGTGTTTGTGATAAATAGATTCATTTATTTGTCCACTTGAATTAATACAAAAAATGCATTGGCGATACAAAAAGATTATTTAGCTTACTATATTCGGTCTAAAAGGCCTACAAATACTGGCTTAATTCTAGTCAGTATTTTCATTAAATAGAAATACACACATTACATTACTGATTAATTTTCTAATTCAATGTTAGGAAATTATATATTTAATAGATTCATAAATACAAGAAAGATTTTAAAGATATATTGCATTTATTACTTTTTATCCTACCCAACCTCCCTGATATACGATGGGCTAGCCCTTTTTATATTTCTACCACGGTGCACACCATCGATCCATAGTATAAATGTGAAAGTCTGTGATAACAAGCATAAAGCGCTGAACCAATTTTGATGAATTTCGGTATAGAGATATATTGGACCTAGAAGAGCATAAGCTATTTTTTTTTAATTTATATGACATAACAACATTTGCCGGGTTCCTCCTTCTCCTATCGCTTGCTCACTGCTGAGCGTCGGGATGCTCTCGACTGATATCACGACAGCACCGCTTCCACTGCTCCATGCCTTTGGTGTGGTTTTTTTTATAGCTAGAGTTCAGCAGACAGGCAAACGGCCCACCCTGGCAGGTGGTCACCGTCGCCTATGGGCGTTTGCAACACCAGAGGCAATACTAACGTGCTGCCGGCCGGTGGTTTAGGGCGTCTGTGGTTCGTGTGCCAAGCTTTTTGGCCACTTGGTCGGACCAACTTGTAGAGCTGCGACTTCGGGGTCTTGTTCCCTCCACTTTCTCCGTAACTATTAATTTCTCCAAGTTATCGGAGGATTTTCGGGCAATATGGCCGAAATATAGCAGCACTCTCTAGAGACAAACGCTCGACAAAGCTTTGCCGGGTTAGCTAGTATCACAAGTATTAAAGAAAACTATAAATTAACAAAATACGAATTATTGCTATTTTTGGAATTTCATTTCTTAATGCCATTTTAGTAAACGTAGTCTCGATTCCTGTTTAAACACGTTTAAAATTAATTCAAACATTCACGCAAAGTAAAAGAGCCTTTTTAGCGTAATATTTAAAAGCTGAAATAAATCATTATGATGAAATATTCAAGTATTTTGTCGACTGCATTGTTTGGACATCGGCAGCGGTGTTCATCTTTTACCTGATTTAATGATAAAGCCTGTTGTGCGGCGCCACATCGCTTGGAGCCATACACGCAGCGGGCTTTGAAAGCAGCTTTTTAATATTTTTAAAACTACATCATTTGATAATAATAATAAACAGGATAATTAATTGTGTTTGTTATTTCTAAAAATTACTTATTAATAAAAAAATATTATTGTACAATATACACCTGCTGCAAAAATAAAGGATTTGATAGCATTAAGTAGGAATATCCCATCTGTATAAAAATAGAACAATGCGACTGGGAAGGTGTCAGCCAAGCCGATGAGACTCTTACCACGTCCTGTTATTCCAAAATTTTATAAGTTTTTTTTACATATCTGAAGATCAGCTGACAGACAAACAGCCTCTAAGAAATTTTATAACGACTTTTTTGAAAAACCTTACGCTTTCTTAGTAAGAAGTTAGTCAGAAAGAAAGACGTAAATGTAAGGAACTAAATTTTAAACACCTAGGAACTAAATGCTTCAAGGTTGAAGTCTTCGAATTATGCATCCTATGATGAATGATGTGGACACTGACGACTGGGCTGGTTTACAAATTTCAAGTCACTCAGCGGCCTCAGCGGTGACGTTTGTCGCAGAACCGCTGGGCGTTGTAGAAAACCTGTCTTGGAGTGAAGACCAAACGTAGTGTAGGACGCCCGTCCTTCATCCATAATATAAACAGTGTCGTTATTTTTGTGGCCGCAAAAGTTTCTAAGAATTTTGAGTCAGGGCAACTTAACTTTCAATTAGAGAATTAGGAAAGAAAAAATTCTTTTGTTTTGCATCAAGTGGCATTTTAAGTTCACAAAAGGCTATCTAGACGACTTTTTGTCATAAAAATATTGACTATTTACCGAGCTTTAGTTACGTCTCTCAAAATTCACACAACTCAATATTTATATCGAGTTTATTGAATTAAGTTTTTAAGTTATTAACTGAGACTAGATAACACCAATAATTTACAATAGTATCTAAAGCATAAAAAGAGAAGAGCTTTTAAATTTTGAAACGTTAAAATGTCTTTAAACTACCGCACGCTATGATAGCCGTTTTGAGGTTTGTCCTCACTCATGAAGTTTCATGTATTTCAATAATTATGAATTACATTTGAAGGAGCAAATTGCTGTTCTTTATTGTCAATAGTGACGTGCAGTTAGTCACAATAAATAACAGCAATTTGCTCCTTCAAATGTAATTACTAATTAATACGAAACTTCATGAGTGGGGCGAACGTCAAAACGGCCATCATAGCGTGCCGGTAGAGTAACATATAACTCGTCCTCTAGTTACGATACTTTGAGCATTCCCGGTCATATACAAGTATATTGCTTTTGATACTGTAAAAATGCAGGCAGGGTGACGTCCCACTTAAAAGTAAGTAGTTAACGTCGTCTATGGATGTTTGTGATGCTAGGGGCACTGCGAACATCCTGCTATCCGCATAGGGTGCTGGAACCTGGGTCGCTAATGCCGGGACACAACACAAGTTTAACATGGCTGTATATTTCGAGGCCAGCGTTGTTTTGTTGCTTTTTACGACAGGTTATACCCGGCTGCAGGAGTCAGCATTCTTACTCCGCCACTGCACGGAGAGATATTAGCGAAAGACTATCTGCTTCATGACGCGATCTATAATAGAAATAGGATAAATGCATATAAAGTCACTGACAACTACTTCAATGTTGTGTAAATAAAAACTGTTCATAAACACTTATCACATAAATGTGCATACGATATTGTTACCGCTATTTAGACACGGCAAAATGTAAGAATTTATTCTGTTTAGTAAATTTTATCTGAATTTCTGCGAAAATAGCTAGGAATCATTACTTGTAATTATTACAAACGCTTACAACCAAGCAGCACTCCTGAGCAGCACTCCTGAGCAGTGAAGTATAAAAATTCGTTTTACATTTTTTTAAAGGAAAACAAAACTATCATTTGCATCAACTATTCTAAATATTTTATTACGTTTACATTTCCAAATAAATGAAGCCATTATTCAAATAGTTCGGTTTTCATTTGCTGCTTCGTTTTATTGTGAAAGTCGTAAGACATCTTTTGTTCTTTCAAAGAAAAAAACTTGGCAACGCAAAGAATGTGCACCGCGTGGCCGTTCGGCTTTTAGCGCCGGCCGGCTTACTGCAAAGACTCATTGGTATGCTATTTTAAACTTTACAGGCTTTGAGATTGGATATAAAATAGTTTAATCTTACTTTGCAATAAAGTTGAAATTTGTATATGACTATCTAATGGTACAGAACGCAATTCTAGAGCTGTGTCATGCACTCATCGATATCGATATAATTTTAATATTCTACATGTTGTTTGTATATATGTAGTGAAAAATAATTTTTATGCTCTTTTTGAATTTTAACACACTAAGAACTCCTATTATAACCAGTTAAAGTAAAAAATAACTTTTTCTTCTGCAAATTAACCATTTGCCATTCTATGACTCTTCTTACAATGACAAATGATCAACTCTTAGTCGCGTTATGAAAATCAGTTTGTAAAATAATAAATTATTGAGCATATATTTCAATAGATCATAGACGAATCAATATTTTTTTAGTATTTTTTATACTTTCATAAAGTTACAATTTTTAATCATCTCTGGACAGCTGAACTAATTACATTTACACTATATAAATGCTTATTTTCCTACGTGTATGTAAAATTTAAAAAAAATATACTTAGATATATTTTGTAAACACAAAATAATTTAAACAGTTCAGTCCAAAAAATATTTAAAAAATATAAAATTTACTGTTATCGAACTAAGTAGCAGGAGGAAATCACTATTATGCGGCGCTTCAATTTGCTAGCTCGCTTATCAAGTTATTCTCTCTCACTCAGTCGAGCTTTGGCTGTCATCGTGTAAGGATGTGATGTTGTTTTGTTTGACGCATTCGTGAGCGCGTGTTCATATATTTACAAAAATCAAATGTAACAACAAATAGTGCTTATATAAATGTTATTATCTAATTAAAAGAACAGTGTTTCTCACAACAATTAATTTATAATGAGTGATTATATTGTATAGTAATTTGGTGTAAACTGTGTACTTTTGTTAATGATTTAATCGTAAGTTTGTTTCGTACATTCGTTATGTGGATTGCATAGTTAGTAACAATAAGTGTTAATCGGTATAGAAATGGCGGTGTTTAATTATAGCATGTGTTTCGTGCTTATTTTATACCAACTCTCGGCTGCGTATAGCGACGAGGCATCTTCAGAGTCAACTGACATCGGCGTTGGTAAGTTGATTCTCATTTGATCCCGATTATATCCGAAAGGATTTGTTGTGTGTTGTTATGTTGTTGTGTCTATTTGCGTCTCTTCTGTGACGCTTTTTTCTCAGACGATAGCAGTCACATACATATGTTATCCTCCAGACATGAAGAAACCCCTCTAGGCCTTGTTGGTTGCTTAGCAGTATGAACCAGTTAGTAAATGGGGTCAACTTGAACTTGACAACTCTTCACGGGAGAATGTAAGACATTCTGCAATATAATATGTTACTCCTATCGTCAGAAATCGAAATCAAAAACACAGAAACATATACATTCATGTTGTTCCAAGAATCCTATCTTCTTCTATATCTATAAAAATGAATGTTTGTCTGTATATCCTTTATAGAATCGTAAACTATGCATTTGATCATGTCATGATCTTCAGCAAAGTGTTGTGCATGAACCCACAAAGGTTTCTGAATTGGTACGATCAATCTTTGACAGATGGCGCCAATATCATTCCAATTAATTTCATTTATTGCCGTGACAGTTGAACGTAAGAATTTATGTAAATTGTGAAATTAAAATCCATGTTTTAATATTATAGATGTATCGAAAAAGTTTTGCATCTTTGCATAAAACCTCTTTCCTTTATATTACGAACATATCTATCATAGCCAGCTTGATTCGATAATAAAATATTAGTGAAGACGTACTGTTGCCACGTATCCCAATGATCCCGACAGATATGCCATTCGAATTCAAACGTTTGCAGTTCCCGGTGCGACTCGCTTTCGCAATAACTATCAACAAAGCACAAGGACAATCGATGCAAGTCTATGGATTAAATTTGGAGAATTCATGCTTCTCACATGGACAGCTCTATGTGGCCTGCTCACGCGTCGGAAAACCTTCTGATTTATTCGTTTACCCACCAGATGGAAAATCAAGAAATATTGTGTATCCCACAGCACTTCAATAAATGTCAGTTCAGTTCAGTTCTTAAGGTTATGGCTCCAATGCCTCTAGCATCGATTTTGCCAGTATCGGAGTTACAAAAGTGACAGGTTGTAATAAAATAAACTGTAATTTAAAACGCGGGAGTTTCGAAAGCTAACGTTATCTGGAATCCTGAGGACAACACAGTTTCTATTTGTTATAAATTGTATTAACATACTTATAAGTAAATACTATTTTTAATCAAAAACTTACATAAAACTAGAATATATTTAGTATGGACAAGAGTTAACATGTAATTTACATTAATAGGGCGAGGGATATCTGTAGGAAGAATTTCATAAATGGGAGTAGAGATTTTTGGGCAATGGAAAAAAATGTGATCAATAGTACCCTCGTCAAGTCCCAATAAATATCGAATTGAAACGAAACGCTGCAATGTCACAATTTTTTCGACATGAACATAATCAATAAAATGACTGGAAATAAATTCAATATTTGTCTAATGTCTTTCCTTCAAATTTATTTTAGTAAGTAGTAAACAAAACAATTTAACATTGTCATTGACAATCTAACAGCCCAAACAATTGACCACAATAGACTTATCGCTGCCAATAAATTGTATTGTAACGAATAAATAAGGCGGGTCTGTTATTTATAAATGGATGTGATTTGTTGATTTATTTAAAAGTGTTTAATGGCCACATATTATCCATAGAGAAATATCTATAGAGTTTACTCTATTAATCTAGAAAATCATTTAAGGCTACAACGCTTGCATACAAGCACCAAATAGCCTTTTCTCTTTGTAGTTAAAGGTTGTAAAGACTACAGCTTCTTCAAAAACTAAACTTAACTTCTCGTTTCTTCTTTGTCAAGAAAAAATGTATAAAAAAAGTCGCAGAAGTTTGGAAAGATAGAAAAAATTTATTTAATTTTAAGACTGTTTACATTTTATGAAAAAATTAAACATTTAGCTTCGATGGTTAACTGTAAAAATGATCTCCTGAACAGTAAATACTTGTATAACAGAGGATAAGTAATTTTTTTATTGCTGTTGAATTGCAGAGCAGCTGGCGGCCATAGTAAGTTGTAACCGTCGCCTATAGATAGTTGCGACGCTAAGCGCACCGCTAAACCGCTGCTGGGTGGCTTACGCCGGAATACTACAGTAGGTTATTATATTATTTATGGTCAAGTGTGGTTAGCAGTGGGGCTTGGAGTTCTACTACTTAGCTAGGGATGTTTTGTCGCCTTTTACGACATACCGATTCGTCCGCAGGGGTCAGTATCCTTATTCCGTCCCTGTATAATGAGAAATATAAAGAGAAATGTAAATATTTCCATGAGTAATATTAACACAAATGCTACCTCATTAACTAGTTATGATAACGAAATATTTGTCAACCGAAAGCTAGTCAAGAGCAAAGATTATCGTAAGTTAAACGACTTATTAATTATTAACTAACACGTTAGTTCGACACATTAGTTGATAAGCGAAGTTAGTAACAAAAGTTTGAATTTTCATCGAGTTATGCAAGAGGGCGACACTTCCTACTTTAAATAACTATCCTGCCTTGATAATAATTGTCTTTTTTGTGTCAATATTATGCATGAGAAAATTAATAGATCATTTTTGGATATTTCTAAATAGGCGTTATATAATATCTTCGAGGCTGACAGAGCGTTGACTATGTCCCTGTTATTGCAAAGGTCCAGAAGCGATGGTGACCACCTGCAATCGGGTGAGTCGCCGAATACACAAAGAGGGTTAAGAAAGTGAAAAGATTAGTTTAAATGTAGCAAAGTTCTGCACTTCGATGCTCGCCGGCTATCGGAAGGTCGTTAGGTCTCGTATTAATCGGCTTAGCAACACCTATTGAAGATAATAAATATATGTATCAATATTATAAACAACAAATATGGTTAAAAATTGTTTTCATTCTCACCAATAGAAACTGTAATCTCATGTGCTTGATTTATCGACAATACGAACTACTTTTTATGGCAACCGACTTACGTGGGGAACAAATGTCTACTGCCACCGCCGCCAGGCCGAGGCCTCTGCAGAAGCAAAGATGGCACTCAAGAGGTGTTTGATGTCTTTATGGGTGATATCCGTGCCATTATAAACACTATCCCGGGAGTCTGAAGGCCGCGTGCAGCGGAGAAAACAGAATTGAGAAACGTGGGCATATGATGACCGTAGTTATATGTTATAAAATTCCTGAACTATAAAAAGACTAACCAGAAAGAAACCATATAAAGTATTTTTTTTCTTACTCGATTGCTTACGGAAATTTATTTGCATTCTTTTCTAAATCTTAACTAAGTACATCGTCAATACCAAAGTCGCTTTTATCCATAAATTCAATTTGTCTACATTTATATAAAACTACTTGATTTAACCTTCACCTATTAATCCCGTGAAAATATCACGAAGAACTGTTTTATCGGCATATTTGTGAATTCTTATCAACATACCCGTTTCATGTTTAAACAAGTTTACAAGTGTTGCCATACACCTGACTGATGTTTATTTTTACAGGATTATTTTTGTAAATGTAAATTTACAAAAATAATATATTTAGTAAAAATTCGTAATTAATAAAAATTATTGATGTATAATATCCACTTTACTGGTAGAAATTAGCGGGTAGACCATAATCGTCTGATAGTGTCCGAAAGTTACCGCTGAATATTTTAGCTGTTGTCACAGGGCATTAAAAACACGCATTAGATTTTTATTTTGCTAATTCATAGTTCGCAACAAAATAATATGTTAGAATATAAATAATATAATATAATAGTTAATATATATTAGAAGAGATAGTGGCAATAAAGGTTTTCACAGAAACGATTGTCATATTTTCCACTCCTGAAAGAAAATACCTAACTCTACCCTGCCTGTAGAATGTCTGCAAGCTCGTCTGGATTGCAACTACCTCAGGTTACTATAAAAATGCCGCCATTAATAACTTTGTATTGTCTTCCGGCATAATTGACCAGGTTCTAGTACCCCTGCGCAGCCGACAGCGTATTAGCGGTGTCCCTAGCGTCGCAAAAATCCATAGGCGACGGTAACTGCTAACTATTAACTGGTCCGTAAACCGCTGCTATAATAAAAAAAAATCTTGCTATAGTTATAACTTTTGATCGAGAGCGTTAACTAGATTGACGGTATTCAAAAGAATACGGCGGCAATGACCACAATAATGGTGAACGCACACTTGTCCGAGCCAAACGCGCCGAACGAGTCGAACGAAACGAATTTTAGAATTCTGTATATGAATGATTCGGACGATTTGACGCGGGCAAGTGTGCGAGGTTTCATGAGATTTCATATACAGAATTCTAAAATTCGTTTCGTTCGACTCGTTCGGCGCGTTCGGCTCGGACAAGTGTGCGTTCACCATAAAACAGAATAAATGATCAAAGGTCGATTTTGTGACTAAGCCTTAGGGTTGAGACCGTAGTGGTCGGTATGCCATTTGCCATCACATCACAGTTTTTTAAGGGACTTTGTTATTTTTTTGAATATGTCAGTCTTAAGTTCTTGTCAGAATGATACTTAATTTTAAAAATAATTGTTTTGCGTCTACCGATTTGGGTTCTGACAACACACAATGTAGGTAACATCCCTATGTCCATCAGCAGTTTGGACACATTTCTCCAGCAAGTGTATCTTCAGTTACACCACAGTTACTACAGTTAGAGGTTGGGGCTTCGTCTGATGAAAAAATTAAATTTCAGTTAACAACATAAAGTAGGTCGCTTTAATGTTAGCTGAAACCGATATAGCGGTGTTATGTCGTCCTCTCATATTCCGCTTACACTTAATTCGGTTTCTTTTTTTTTTCTTTTTTTTATTGCTGTAGGGCAGCAGACAGGCTAATGGCCCGCTTAGAATTTAGCAGTTACCATCGCTTATGGATGTTTACAGCACCAGTGGCATCGCGAACACGCTGCTGTCCCATAAAGGTAGGTTCTTAGGGATAATAAAAAATATATGAATTTACGTCACCATTGCAGCACTTTAACCGAGTTACAATAATTGTAATTGTGTAAAATCAATTAATGGCCAACAATTTACCAGACTATTGGGAATAATCCGTACACGTGTGACGTCACAAAGTCGATACCGTATCAGGGGATCAGATAAGGCTCGGACTAGGCGCCGTTCCGCGTTGAATCCGAACACGATAACGCGATCAAAATATCATTTCTTTTTAACACGCTTTTATTAATTTCACCTGTATGTTTGTTTGTTCGTTTGTTTGTAACCGATTCCTTTGAACTATATTTTGACCCCTTTTAAACGGTCAGATTTTATTTAAACGTTGTAGACTTATGAATTAGAGTGCTAACTCGTGGCCCTAAAACCTCCCCAACAGCAGACTGGTAATAAGACCCGAACTGCACATGGCGGCCAGTGGCAACCCGTATATTCAGTCAAACATTGTGGTCGCGGTTTACAAAATACATAGTATAAATAAATGATATCAATACAGTCGACACCTCTTTATAATTCCAAGTTGTCACGAGTTCCCTAGAATATATATTAATATTTAAAAAAAATTATATATTTTTAAACATTTTGTAATTCGAACAAATAAATAATCGCTAAGCAACAAAACGATGCGTAATTCGAATTCATAGACGTCAAACACTCGACAATTCAGTTATCAGATTGCATAGATGTACATTTTAAAACAAGTTCAAACTTGTATGTAGTTGCAAAAGCATTTGTTAATGATTACTTTGACACACACTTCCGCACTTGTTAGTTTGGTTAGTTTAGTTTCAATTACTCTGTTGTTGGTTGTATGTATACAGATTATAAGTTTGTATTATTACTCATAAATATGAGTTAATCGAATAATTGGAGGGAGGTGGGATAAAAACTGATGTTGCAAAAAAATTTAAGATACTATTAGTAAATAATTCGAACATTCCGTATTTCGAACCCACATGGACAGCAGCGTACTTGCGGTGTGTTCCCCTAGCGTCGCAAATATCTATAGGCAACGGTAACTGCTTACTTTTTGGTGAGCCATCAGCCTGTCTGTTGTTCTTCAGCAATAAAAAACCATTAATATTTCAAACTCCCGATAATTCGTTATATTTTAAGTTAAGTTTCGAATTAACGAGAGCCGACTGTGATACATAATTATAAGCAAAACATTATATATTATAGAAATATTATAAGTCTTTCTTTTTAATATCAAACTATTCTGCGAAATGAAATGCTAATAAATCGATATATACGTAGCTATCATTTATTGCTTACAAGTTATTGCTTTCGGCTTTAGATAGTCTATTTGCAGATTTACATGTTATTAGGATTAGGTAAGGCAAATGTTTATGTTTTTAATTTAGGAGTAATGCCCCCTTCAGTGTTAGATATTGAATTTTAAAATATTTATTCCTATTTTTAAAGGAGTTTTAAAATCATGTCACTTTCTTCTGTTAAAAAAATAAGGGATACTTCGCCGACGGTATTTTCTATGACTGTTAATGTTGCGATCCTTAGTGGCTGGCCTTGATAGGACTAGTCTATTGTCCGTACTATTCTGGCCCGAAGTAATTATACTTATTGATACAGCGCCATATAATGCGAAGAGAAGAATGTCATGTAACAAGAAAAATGCTAGAAATGAGAGTGTATACAAAAGGAGGGGTAGACCAAAAAAGAAGAGCAACAGATGATATGGCAAAAAGGTGTGAATGTTGAGATGACCAATAGATGAGAGTGAAAGGAGAGAACATTGTGACCCCACATAGTGGGGGTATGGAAAAGGGCAGGAAGAAGAATTGACACAGCACCATCTATTCCCACAGTAAGCAACATTACGCTTGTGTTATGGGCACTAGACAACTTATATACAACTACTTTATATATATTTGTCGACACATAATAATAAAAATAATAGCCCATGTATCTCATCTTACCTGTTTATCATCCATTATGCAGTACATCCTTTCCGTTCCCTTTAGGAGGAGGCCCAAGCCCAGTGAGATTCCAGTTTATTATTATTTCATAAGTAACTATTATCATCCAATTAATTTTTATATCACTAAAAATATAATTTGAACTACAAAACCTCAACATTTTTGGGGACTTAAATCTGTTATCATTTTGGATCCACCAGACTGATTGATTACCTGAAACATACAAACAATAACCTTTAGTAATACCTACCGATGATAATAATTCATTATCGTAATTACAGCTGTTGACAAATGAAATGGGCATATTGACGTACTTAAATACTTTCTTATTTTGTTACCACGTGATTACATTATTATATTATTTATTCTGGTTATGAAGTAAAAGAAGTATTTTCTGTACGGGGGCTGAGTAAGAAAGAATACTAACCCCTAACCCCCTTCCGCTGGTGTCGGCCTGACGTAAAAGGCGACAAAACAACCCTAGCTATTTAACAGGGCCCCAAGCCCGTCTAGATGGCAACCACCCTGGGTCTACAAGTATCCCGCCATAATAACCTTATGTTGTGTTCTGGAATTAATGACCCAGGTTCCTTTACCCCTATGGGACACCAGCGTGTTCGCGGTGCCCCTAGTGTCCCAAACATGTACTTACTATGTATTAAGTGGGCCGTCAGCTTGTCTGCTATTCCTCAACAATAAAAAAAAATAAATAGGAAAACGGCAATACTAATTGTTAATGTCACTTTTATTCATAAATTACGACGGTAAGCTGGAATTTAATTATATTTTTAGCACTTTGTCTATTTCTGTTTTGAGCTGGGTCTCAAATATTTACACTAGTTATTCTGTAATGATGTAATAATAATAATATAGCCCTTTTATTCTGAACTACGTGCAATTTAACATTTATGGTTTTATGAATTTTATATCTCTATAATATATCTCGCAGTTCGGCGTGCCTCTTGGCATAGGTCGCCTCCAGCTTTCTCCATTGGGCTCGGTCTTCTGCAACTCTGGTCCAGTATGGTCCCAGGGTTAGACGGATAATATAAACAATACACTAATAATTTGTGCACTCCTACCCGTGCAGAAAAATGTCAAATGTTGCTAGCATCCATAATCTTTTACCTACTCCCAGTTGTGGGCTGCTTTTTGGTTTCGGTTCTCTAGAAATAAAGAATAATCCTTCTTATTTAACAGACAGATGAAAAAACAATTACAATCAAAAACTATTATTATAAAGACATCAAAGGGACTACTTAAATTTTGTCGTAAAAACCGATAATCGTAACAACCGATGTTTTCGAGGAACAAATTCAGCCGGGATCTTTTCTAAACGATGTCGCTATAAACAGTTTTAAATTTTATATCCATACATGAAGTCTTTTTTATTCATCCGATCATAATTGAATATTTGATCTTAATAGTTCGTAGACTCATTACCAATTCACGGGTGAAATCCCATGACGTCACCGGCGCCGTGCCAGGGCTCCAGTCGTCTCGCCACATGTTCAAAGGGGGTTTTTGTGCATTTTATGACTGCCCGAGGATTCGGGACGCGTTGAAAAGTTGACATGTATTAAATGGTTTTATTGAGTATGCTCTGAAACTATACTATTTTTTATTTATTCCATATGACCAACCTAAG
Source organism: Malacosoma neustria (assembly GCA_963693495.1). Taxonomy (NCBI): domain Eukaryota; kingdom Metazoa; phylum Arthropoda; class Insecta; order Lepidoptera; family Lasiocampidae; genus Malacosoma; species Malacosoma neustria. Next base: position 4,285,139 of record OY856386.1, read on the forward strand.
TTTTAGTACATATATGGGGCGGGGCTATTGGCTATATTAGAGCTTTTGGAACTGATTTGCGAAACTTGCAGTAAGTGTCAGGTTATGGAAGAGCAAAAACTGCTCTTGTAAGTGAAATTTTGTCTGTCGTTTTTATATTTTTATATATTGTTTATATTTTAATATTTTTTTTTATTTAGTACCAATTATAATAATATAATTAATTCATAGATAAATAAAATACGGTCCGAATATAAAATTCAAATAACTATAATTTAAAAGTAATTATTACCAAATAAAAAATAAACATAAATAAATTTACTTTTATATCTTTTCTAGACATCATGCTAATTATGTAAGTTTTATTAAAATATTTTCTTGTCGAGCACAGCTAGTAAAGTCAACCTAAACACTGCCTTCTAAGACATTAAATACTTATCTAAGGAAAGCTTTTTAATCCGAAGCTAAAAACAGAGATATTAAAGTTAATATTAATTAGCATTGAATTACTGTTAACATGCAGTAGTAAAATCACTTACAAGATAATTCTATTACACTATTAATTGTGACATGATGCTTCTAGCATTAAAACGTTCCAAAGATAATCATGTAAGTGACCGCTAACTAATGCTTACTAATATAATGAATATTAATTCAAAATTAGAATATAAATTAAAATAAATTAAATTTAAAAATGTCTAATGGTTACTTACATAGACTACATTATAAGTTTATTAACCCCTCTTTCAAATTTAATATGGCGGCGGTGTCCAAGAATGATCACAAGATAAACGGGTTACTTACTCCTGTTAGAAGCAATAAATTTAACCATTATTAGATAATCATTTTTGTTGTTGATTGATAAGGCAGCTAGCAGCTGAAGACAATTCACACGGCGCCATCTAGTCTAAGTAATTAGCAAGCATAGCAATTTTTTTAACTACTAAGGAAGAACGGACAGGCTGATAATCCACTTAAAAGCAGTTACCGTCGCCTATGGATGTTTGCGACGCTAGGGGCACCGCGAACACGCTGCTATCCACATAGAGGTGATAATTCATTTACATTTATTTCTACTTGCACGTTTGTATAAGAAAATAATCAACAGGTGTACGGACGCAAAAAAATCCTTTGTGACCATATTCGACAGTAGCGTCCAAGCCTTGGATTAAATATGTCAAATGAAATTATAGATAATAATAATATGTAGTTCGTTTGCAAAATACGATGAAACTAACCATCATCGCATGCCATTATCGAAAACGAAAAGTCATGGACTTCAGAAATTAAAACTCGTCAGAATTAAACCCGGGTTTATGATGACACTCAACACATACATTAGTAGTTTTATTTCTGGCATGTAACTGTCATTACGCACTAAAGCATCGCGTACACGAGGCGAGTCAATTTGAATTCAAGTGACCCAATTTAGCATGTAACCGTGACTACCGAATATACTCGATGTGGTAGTTGTAATTTGATTCTAATGTTTGTAATAGGGTTTGTGAGACCGTCACTTAAGGTCTTAGTATAAGAAGAGGGGCTTGCAAACTTTGTCAAAGGTTTTTCGTTTATATTCCATTAGCAACAGATCTATTTAGAAATTGAGGTTCTTTGTTTTATTTACACTAATGTTTTTCGCCTAAACAATCTTAATCCAACCTTAAGGTAACTGATAGCACAATGGTGTCACACTCGTAGACCGTGGAACTCCGTGTAGGGGCGGAGTAAGAAAAGGTGACAGCACACCCTTAGCTAAGTGGTAGATCATCAAGTCTGTCTGGATGGCAACCACCCCTCGCATCTGAGCATCCCTCCATAATACCTTGTGTTCCGGCATAAATAACCCAGGTGCCAGGTGTGGTAACTGCTTACCTACTATTAAGTGGGCTCGCAGCCTGTCTGTTGGCCACAGAAATAAAAGAAATGGCTAATCGAGAGATGAAACTAATGGACAAAAATACATCGTATTACTTAGTATCATAAATGAACTAAAATTTCATAACAATATACATACATACATATAATCACGCCTCTTTCCCGTAGGGGTAGGCAGAGACCACTTCTTTCCACTTGCTACGATCTTGTTTCGCTTCGTCCACTTTCATAACAATATGCTATTAGAAAAAATAGTTTTTTAATCAATAAAAGTGTCGCTTGAGGTTGAGATTGGTAACGAAATTTTGTGTCCTTCTTTCAATGTAAAACGAGAAAAATAATTTAATTAGAAGGGATGACAGATTTTTCCCCAAAAAGGGGTTAACGTAAGGAAAGAAAGAAGAAAGAAAAATAATTTATTTAGAGCTTAAAACTATAACAAAAAAAAAACATATACATTAACAAATCACTAACACATTTGTCTTAGCCCTAAAAAGGTGCCTAACTAAGGCAAGCGGCCGCGCCGGTTGTAAAAACTAAGCCACAACTATTGCAATATGTAACATGTTGTTCTGACCCCATATAATGTGGGATAAGGGCAGGAGGAAGAAAAAGAGTCTAACTTGGGCCATATCTTGAAACTAGAGTATAAAAGTCTACCAATGGGCGGCCCTACGAGTGGCTCGCAAGAAGGGATCCATTTCGTTTCTTTTTCAAACAATTTAACCACCTTTATTCCATCTACTTTTAATTCTTCTATGCACAAAACGGACAATCACAAACAGAAAAGAACCGCTGTAGTTTGGTTATGAGACAGTATGCATTAGTTGTGAAGGCCGCCGTGATGCCCCGCCGCTCACATAGGTGTGCGTGCTCCGGCGACCAACACATCACCGTCTTCCACATCACCGAGGGGTAGTCAGTCTTCGAGTCGGTCAGGGTAAAGAGGTTCGCCTCGAAGCCCCTACCTGCCCCTGAAGAAGGTGAAGAACACCCACGAGACGCTAATTACGATAAAGCGCTTTTAATTAAAAAAAAAAATATGTTGTGTTATCACAAATCTCAATAATTAATATGCCTATCAGAAAAACCCGAAGCGATAACATCAAATTGTCTGGCGCCAAAAAATAGGAAGAAATTTACTACCGCCTGGCATTTGTCCATTTCGAACCTTATTAACATGGATCACGAGATAATATCACGTGTAATGGTTACAAGGGAAATTGTTAACCCCTTGGGAATCATAGATTTCCCAAACAAATGTTTTAACGAATTGCAATGTTATATGAACGAGTCATAGTTTGACGTCACGCTGCATGCCAAACAAAGCTTACGAACTAATTCTCTAAATATAGGGGGTCTATCGTTAAATGGTGTCTGGCGCCAAATTTCGGGACGGAGTGCAATCACTTGAAACAGAACTCGCTCTCAAAAAGAACTGTTATTGCATTGTATTAAGTATTAAATTCGTGTGTACCGAACCGGTTTAGGGACCTAGCCCCTGGGATTTGTAGTTTTTACAAGTCGAATGTCATTATGTATCGTCTATGAGGGAACGCGTGTTGACAGATGTTTGGTCCACCTGCTTTTAAGAACTTTATTTTACTAACGGTACATATAAATTGTCGGCAAATTATTCGCCTTTATGAATTAAAGAAATCATAGTCATAAAGTCAGTTTTGTGACATAGTCGCGTAATTCTGACTTTAGGGAGTTCGTCTCTTACTATTTGAAAAGCGACCCACTGGATTGCCGTGCCCGTGTTATTTGGGGTAAATATAGCTGGCTTACACCATTTCCCAACACCCTGCATACTGGCGACAAGAGTAGGTAGGGCTACCGGAGTTTGAGTGGAAATTTGGCATGCGTGGTCCACGAGCCAAATTTCTTGCTTCAGAAGAAAAAGAATGTTAAAGAGCGGCGTGAACTGACTTGTGGCATGAGACAACCTAATCTCTTTTATGATTACTCTGCTAATCGATTAATTTATCTTAATATATCTGCTTCTTATCACGCAGCTATTCTATTATTTACTTTTTCATCGAGTAGATGCTCCTTAACGGAATTCCTTGTAGTGTGGTTACATGCGTGTAGTCTTCTTATATCTATTATTATATTCTGATTTTGATATATAGTATGTTTGTGCGTCATGTCCAATGATGAACAAAGAGTTCTCGAAATTAAACCGTGCTACCGTGCTCCGAGAAATTTATTTCATGTAACTTATTTCGATGTTTTAAGAATTTATTTACAAAGAAAATGTTTAATTTGATGGTCGTTAACGTGACATTCATATATTATGCCGAGAAACTGCCCGTTGCCGAAACTAAATAGAATTATACTGAAGTTTCCTGTTTATGGAAAGATCTGCTTGTAAATATTATATTTGTTTATGAAAATTGCTATTTACTTATATTGTATAAATATTATTAATTATACCTTTACGATTTTGCGACCTAAATTACAGTGACAGTACTGACTTTATAGCATACCGAGCTTCATCAAAGCTTGTAGACGAATTTATCACCAACAACATATTAATTTTTGTAATAACTGTAAATTATTTTTATTGTATTGCTAATAACATGATTTACTAGTCGATATTAAAAATACCAAAGATAATATATTCAACGATATTTTATTATAGAGGACAAAGAGGTATAAAATAAATAAATAAAATAAGCCTTTATTGCTGTATCTAAGCTTAAATATATCAAAAAGTTAGATATGTTTAAAACTACATTAATATAAATTTAATTTAAAATTAATTCTAACTTAAGCTAACGTCTGCTACTGGTTTTTCTTTTACAGCTTGTCCTTCGACAAAGGCCTCCTCTAAAGCTTTCCATTTGGTCCTGTTTTTGGCAGTGCGTATCCATTCCGACCCTGCCATCCTTTTCATGTCATCTTCCCAACGTTTAAACTTTCAACCTCTGTTTCTTTTTGATAAAAAAGTGAGGTTGGTTCTAAGTGTCATCCAAAGCAGTTGACAACAAAGAGGTAAATTACAATAAATAATTATTTATTTATTAGAGCTAAGCATACTAACTGTAAGATAAATATCATATTTCATAGACTATAGTCAATTAGCTTAAATAAGCTATAAAATAACGCCTACAATTAGTACATTTGCTCACAAACAGTAGCACAGATGGTGATATTTCAATTTATCTTAATTATTCATAGATAAATAAAATATCAAACTGGTAGCAATGAAACAGGTAAAGCGATACCAGATAACGACTGAAATACAAGGCTAGCAGTGCAGAACGAGTGACAGTGCAGCTGACTTCCGCTTTATTAAGCTCAGGGCTGCCAACTTTCAAATATACTTTACTCTTTTTACTTCAATATCCTATGACCCCAAGTGGGGGCAGAGCGTCCACAGTACTCTGCCATCGCGTTCTATCGTGGGCTAAGTAAGTATGATTTGTTTTAATTCCGTTGCCACCGAGCGCCTCCAGGTATGCTTAGGTCAGCCACGCTTCTTCTTGCCTTATGGAGTCCAGCGCCTCTGAACGATAAAACGAGTTAATTCAAATATTGAAAGAGTTTTAAACATAAAAATAATTAAGTTAATGGCCGGCAGTAGTTTGATTTTAAGGCAGCAGTTATTATTTACTGACTAAATGATACGTTTAACAGTTTTATTAATGTTACAAACAAATAAATATAATGTAACAATTTTTTTACATCGCCGAAAGTTAGCAACAGTGCGCTATGCATGGATGTTAGATAAATAATAATAATATAGATAACTTTTTTGATAATAAATACTAATATATAAACTGAACGGGAATGAAACCCGTGAGCCTCGCAGGTGTTTCTACTTACACCAGCACGAAAGTCGTCAATTGGTTGGTAACCTTAAAAATAAGTATTCTTTTACACATCGTTATAATATCCGGACTGATAAATTGGCATGTGTGAGTAAACGTCGACGGAAGAAGTTGCCACCCACATCCCCTTATGCGTACTTTCCCTGATTACTTGAAATTGAAATAAAACAGCCAGCCCTATATTTGCCGGAAATGTGGCGCCAGTAGCGCCTGCGCCGCGGTTTTCAACCATTGGTTTATATTAAAAGGATTCTCCTAATTTTTGTAATTTTTTTTTTTGTGATACATTTACTTTAATGATTGAATTGAATACAAATAGCTTAAGTTAATATCTATCCGTGCAGGGGCGGAAAAAGAATACTATCCTCTACGGTCGGGGTTGGCCTGTCGTAAAAGGCGACAAAACAACCTACCCTAGCTACGCGGTAGGGCCCCAAGCCCGTCTGGATGGCGACCACCTTTGATCTTGTATGCCGCCATAATAACCTTGTGTTGTGTTCCGGCATTAGTGACCCAAGTTCCTATACCCTTATGGGACGGCAGCGTGTTCACGATGCCACTGGCGTTGCAAACATATATAGGCGACGGTAACTGCTAAATTCTAAGCAAGCTGTCGGCCTGTCTGCTATCTTAAAGCAATAAAAAAAATATTAACAGTCCATAATGGTCCTGCTGGCCTCAAGTTTTCGAAAGGTCCAAAGTACACATTAGACATTAGGTATGCAACTCTCCTCATGATGATTTCTAAAACAAATCGTGATTTGTCAATTTGTTTATTTTAATAAGGAAATTAAACTAGAAAAGCTCTGCTGGACTACTCTCGCCAGGTAACATACCTAGAGAACTGCCCACGTCTTCTCTCTGAATTCAAATCTTTTTTTATTAATTTTAGTAAGAAAGATTGACGGAAGATCCGCTAAGGGATGAAAGATAACACGCAAATATTATTCTTTTATTAATTTTTTAAACGGATATATACACAGGACAATTTCAATTGCAAATATTAACATGAAGTAACATTGTTTTTATTTATAATATAGTTTTTAAATAATAAAATAATATAATAAAAATTAGGGTCCATTACGATTTTGGAATGTTTAGAAAAATGACATTTCACTAGTAATATATGTATATTATATTAAACAAGATATGCTAGTGGTTGTCTGTGCCTGCGTAAATGTCAATGCGGCGACAGTGGAAAAGAGGAACGATGTTTTCGTTATATGCGCATTTTAGAATAAAAGCTGCCAATTAAAGTCGTGTAGTAGGATGCCTAGAATTTTCGTTATCGCCCTATCAGAATTATAAAACAATTAAGTATAATATTCATTTGCTAATATGCTAATGTTAAAAACAAATTTCAAATGGACACTCGAATTTTAGTAATTTGTATACATTTACCACCCAAGAGGGCCGCGTGCTATTCAGCGTCCCCCCTCAACTCCTCGAGTCACTGGAGCAGAGCGCCGGGGCGGAACCTGACCCCTTGGCGCCAACAACACAGAAGAGGCCGGCGCCAGCCCGGGCCACGAAATCGGCAGGCCACATATCCGTGGGCCCGAGCGTAGGAGAAAGAAGAACAGCGGGGTTTTTAGTGGGTAGTCGGTAGGATGGGCAAACATCTTTCCCGAAGTCCCACATACCCCTTGGTCTTCCCGGGCCGGGGAACCCGTCAAGAATAGGGTTTTCCCCGAGACGAAAATAGAAAAAATAGCCCTATATCCAAAAAAGGGCCTTACTAGATACAAATATTGTGTTTTAAATGTTTTAAATGTTTAGGTGACAAATGAAAAAGGAATTATATCAGGAAGGAATAAAGGGCTTTATTATTAGTATTATATACCTAAACATTTGTTTGAAATATCCCATCCGCACTCCGAAGCGGATGTCAAGCTTTGCTGCACGCATGGATACAAAGCCACCCAAAGATAATATATATTTGCATAGTATTGTAATTAAACAAAGATTAGATAAATTGTAACATTTAGTTTGTTACTAATTTTGAATGAAGTATCGCGTTACGTTTAATGTTTCGTGAATGATTTGTAAAGGTTTTTTAAATGTAAATTTCACTTTTGTAACGGATTCGTCGAAAGGGTTCGCAAGAGTCACAAAAAGAGTGTTATAATGAAGATGCAATAAACGAGAATATAATAAACTAAATATGTATAGTTACTTTTTTGGTCGTATTGCAGTTGCCATGCGCTGTCTAGACACTACACTAGACTAGACAACTACACGTTAACGCCTTTGGCTATAATGGATCTAGGTGACAATGCTATATCCTATCTCTTTTCCTCTTACCTAATATCCGCTCCCCGTCCTTGTCAAAACAAATGTAACCAACTTAAAAATATTATAAAGTCTAAGGCCGTACTGTGATCGTTGGTTCCGTCTTACTTAATATAAAAACAGAATAATTTATACGAGTGTAAATATGTATTATAAATAGCTGTGTGTTTTGAATACTCCGAAGAGTGTAACATCAGTGGATCCACGCGAAATATGAACGAGTAACGAGAATTGTGAATACCCTTCATATTCACATAATTCGCTAGCTCTTCGCCTAGCCAAACCTAACACCGGCGCGAACACTACATATGTACATTTTTGTAAATAAATACATATAACGTGAGACGCGAATCGAACGCTTGATCTCAGCATGTGTGTCGAAGTGCGTTTACCACCACCGAGGTCGTAACGTTCCATGGTGCGGATTCATCAAAAAAAAATTAGGCATTTGTAACGCAATTTCGAGTTCACATCTATACTACTATTATAAAGAGGAAAGATTTGATTGTTTGTTTGTTTGTTTGTTTGCTTTGAATAGGCTCCGAAACTACTGACCCGATTTAAAAAATTATTTCATTGTTGGGAAGCTACACTATCCCCGGGTGACATATGCTATATTATATTTTCAAAAAAATTAGGGATCCTTACTAAAACTCCAATAATGTAACCCAAAGTGTAAAAAAATTACCTAAAATATTATTTAAATCGCGTGCGTTGCGAAAACTATTGATGATAGAATAAAATAATGTACTACGACTTTGCAGAACACATCATTATTTACAAAAAGTGTCGCGACAGCATATGTCTAACTATTATAGTTATGCCACAATAAGTGTTCTTTTATTTTAAAAATTTAATTGAAATGCCGCCCCTAGAAAAGGCTCTTTATTTGGATCTTGGTATTAATCCTTATCAAAATAAATTACTTCATATTCAAAACTGTTTCAATACCTTTATATAACTTTTTGAATTATTCAATTCGGATATTCCATTCGAAAGATATCACGAGTTTAAAAATGTAAGTATTAGAAAAATGTTGCGTGGTAGCCGCTCACCCTGTTCGGCTAGCTAGGCAGCACCTTATGCAATGTAGGCGTGCGTCACTGGGGTTTTTACAAAAATTAGAATACTTATTAAAAAACAACGAAAAATAAATAAAAAGTAATAACAAAAAAAAATCATTAAAATAAAAGCTCATAGAAATAATAATATTCAAACTTTCTTTATAATTTTATTTTTTTAGTAACCTGACGCAAATAGAAGGGTTTGCCCTCAGGGGCGCTCCTCTGTCCGAGGAGTGCACGGGTGTGCGTACCCGAGGTGCCCGAGCATCCGTCGCTTCACTCCCCTCTCCGTTCGAGGCGACAGAGTCCTACCTTTCTTTCCGTCTACCTCTTACATCCTTTCCAACTTAGCTCTCTGTTCGTGGCGTGGTCCCCGGTGGGATGATTGCGAATACTGATTGGGGTCCCGGGTTCTACCCTGGGACCTGATTTGGTAGTCGAAACCATGCCTATTTCGACTGCGCCTGCACAGAGTGTTTCCGGGGCGGGAATTGCATCCTCGCTGTCGGTTGGTCTTGCTGGGCCGGCTACGACGTCAGGCGACTCTGCTTTTTCTGGAGTGTCGTCTGGTAGTCGTACCCACGCCTGACTAGCACGCGACGGGGATGCGAGTCCCGTCCGGAATTGGCCGCAGACCTGTCACTCCCGGCCCTGGTTCTGTCCATGGTCGGGGGCGATCCTGGATGGACGGCCGTCGCCTCCTTTTGCGAGGCAGTAGTGTCTGCAAGGGAGGCGGCGAAACGGGAGCGGGAGTCCGCCACCGCACTCCCCTCCCGCCAACGTAGGCCGCGTCGTCGGCGCCGGAGGGCGGGCAACGATCTCCGGCCGACGTAGAAAACGGCCGCGGGCGGCCCCTCGGGGGAGGATCCGCTGCACGCACTATTGCCGCGAGGGAGAAGGCCGCGTGCTGTTCCACAGCCCCCCTCAACTCCTAGAGTTGTTACAAGAGAGCGCCGGGGGGACGAAACCCTGACCCCCTGGCGCCAGCACTTTAGAAGGGGCCCGCTTTAAGACAAAGCGTGGGCCGGCGCCGGCTCGGGCCACGAGATCGGCAGGCCATATATCCGTGGGCCCGGGCGTAGACGATAGGAGAACAGCGGGGTTTTTTAGTGGGTCGAACATCTTTTCCGGAGTCCCTTATATCCCTCGGTCCCCCCGGGCCGGGATAACCCGTCAAGAGAGGTTTTTCCCCGAGACCGAAAAAAAATAGAAGGGTTTAATTTTTAATTTTTTGTTAAATACCCGTGCAAAGCTGGGACGGGCTGCTAGTACGAGTATATTTTGCCTCTAGCAAGAACATTTCATTACAATCGTATAGTTATCGAATAGTATAGCTACATGAATGTTTGAAATCGGCAGCCAGAATATTTTTTGACGTTCTCTCGTATAGCTTATTCGAAACGATTACGGTACTGGTCTATTCAAGCTTGTTAGAAGCGATACGGCTATTTTTCTGTGTGTGTGATTGTCGTAAAACATCCGTATCAGACAATTATTTTGATTTGGTTTTATACATAGTTTTTTTATTGCTGTAGGACAGCAGACATGCTGACGGTCCACTTAGAATTCAGCAGTTTACCTATGGGTGTGTAACACCAGTGGCATCGCTGCTGTCCCATAAGGGTACATGAACTTGGGTCACTAATGCCGGAACACAACACAAGGTTATTATGGCGGCATACTGTAGACCAAAGGTGGTCGCCATCCAGATGGGCTTGAGGCCCTCCACGTAGCTAGGGTGGGTTGTTTGGTCGCATCTGTACGAATTATTATAACGGATAATTTAGGACTTTAGTAAACAAGGAAGTCGGCGATATCAAATATCAAGACGTTTCCATTAAAATTGTTATTCACAGTCGAAGGTACATTAACAAACAGTGACTGGTCTTGCAAATGGAGCATTAATCCAGCTTGTCACGGCTGTGCAATGCATTTGCTAAGCAGGCCATGTGTATGCGTTGGGCTTAGTACACGTTTGGAGGTAACTCATATACAGGGTTGACAAGTTACTGAAAATTTCCATGTTGTATTATTTTATTTTTTATTTAACATTATAACTATTCACTATACTTCTGTTTGGTGAAGTGAAGTTGGGTCAGTGAAGTGGCTATTCAGTGTATTCCAGAGAAAAACTTACCCATCTATTAAAACTAACCGCGTTATTCGGCCGTCGACCAATTTGCGTCATTACCATATAGAAACAATTTCTTACAATAATATAGATAGTATTATTTAGACGTTAGTAGGCTATTTATAGTGACGAAAATTGTTTATACCCGCGAAATAAGCTAAAATAAATTAAAACTTGGTAAAGGTACTCGCACTACTCGTATGTGATAATGTATAATATTAAGCTCTTTATAAATCCCGCTAACATAAATAAACACAAAGACTAGTATTAGGGTACGCTCATGTCTGTTATCCACTGGCTAGGATAGAAACCCACGATCTTTCGGCTGGTACTCAGTTACACCTACTAAAAAATAGAAATTTAATTAAATCATTTACAACCTTATCGAGCTAAACTCTTGGCGCCGGCGACTAAGCGCTATAATGCCAATTGATACCTACTTAAAGATATCGCAATAAAAATGAGATTAAGTTATTTACCTGAGCCGATAATGCTGCGCTAATACGGCTGCTCAAATATACACAATATTATGAAACTAAACCGTTCCAAGATTTATTAGTTTGGTCAGGATTTACTAAAATCTAACTGTACAATAAGTCTTGCATGAATAAAATTTCAAACAGACTTCTCGTGGTCACCCGAAGAACTTCATATACCTAGTCAGGTCATAAATTCTGTCACATGTTTAATGTAAAATAATTGTAACAAGTTTATTAATTATGTAACCATTCATATACCAAAATGAACTTAACAAAACATAGATTCTTATGACATTAAAGTTTATTCAAAATGACCTCAGTGATTTTGAATACAAGCCTTCAATCTGCGCGGCCAGTTGTCTATCGCAGCACGAACGAGGTCCATGTCAATATCGGCGGCTGCCTTAATCAAGGATGTCTTGAGTGACTCCAAATTGGGATGAGGCTTTGAGCACGCCTTTTCCTCCAAGTGTTGCCATATCTTGTAATCTAACGGATTCAAATCTGGACTGGAGGAGGGCCAGTCTTCGTGCCGGATGAAGTCGATTTCACGCGCCGCCAGCCAGTCTTGTGTGCTCTTCGCTCTATGAGCTGGCGCCGAATCTTGTTGGAATACCCAGTGCCTGTTATTGAACATGGTATGAGAAACAGGTTTCACAAGGTTCGTCAGGACTGTATTTTGATACACAACAGCATTCGTTTTTACACCTTTCTCACAAAAATGTACCTCTGTTAAGCCCCAATAAGAAACTCCCAACCATACCATGAGCGAGGATGGAAAATGACCTCGTTGGACACGCGGAATACGGTTGCTCGCTTCTTCACTACTGTGTGCGTACACCTTATCATTTTGTTTGTTGTAGCTCTCTTCTACGGTAAACATTTTTTCATCCGAAAAAAGAATTTCCCGATATTTTTTTCCCGCGTACCGCTTCAACAAAGCGCGGCATCTCTTCAGTCTCAGGTCCATTAGACGAGCATTCAAACGATGTCCTGTTTTTCTTCGATATGCCCGAAGCCCTAAGTCTTCATTTAACACCCTTTTCACCGTGGTTCTGCTTAACCCCATCTGAAGGGCCAACAGTTTCTGCTTACGTTTGGGATTTCTTTGAATTCGTGCCTTCACAGCTTTTATCACTGCTGGAGTCCTAACAGACCGAGGGCGACCACTTCTTGACCTGTCATCTACACTAGAGTCTTCATTGTATCGTTTGATGGTACGATAAACGAATCTTTTGGTAATATTCAAAATTTTCAGTATGTTAAAAATTTGAATTGGCGCGTAACCGCAACGATGCAACGCAATAACTGCAACACGGTCTTCTTTAAGCGTCCACTCCATATTTAAAAATGAGTAAAATTCTAAAAGTTATACATTTTTATTTTCATGAACAATTCGAAATTCTAATTCAATAAACTTTTTTGTGGCCAGCATTCTAAAAGAAAAGTTTTTACTGTGTGACAATACTTATGACCTGACTAGGTATATATACCTAGTCAGGTCATAAGTATTGTCACACAGTAAAAACTTTTCTTTTAGAATGCTGGCCACAAAAAAGTTTATTGAATTCGAATCTCGAATTGTTCATGAAAATAAAAATGTATACTTTTAGAATTTTACTCATTTTTTAAATATGGAGTGGACGTTTAAAGAAGACCGTGTTGCAGTTATTGCGTTGCATCGTTGCGGTTACGCGCCAATTCAAATTTTTAACATACTGAAAAATTTGAATATAACCAAAAGATTCATTTATCGTACCATCAAACGATACAATGAAGACTCTAGTGTAGATGACAGGTCAAGAAGTGGTCGCCCTCGGTCTGTTAGGACTCCAGCAGTGATAAAAGCTGTGAAGGCACGAATTCAAAGAAATCCCAAACGTAAGCAGAAACTGTTGGCCCTTCAGATGGGGTTAAGCAGAACCACGGTGAAAAGGGTGTTAAATGAAGACTTAGGGCTTCGGGCATATCGAAGAAAAACAGGACATCGTTTGAATGCTCGTCTAATGGACCTGAGACTGGAGAGATGCCGCGCTTTGTTGAAGCGGTACGCGGGAAAAAAATATCGGGAAATTCTTTTTTCGGATGAAAAAATGTTTACCGTAGAAGAGAGCTACAACAAACAAAATGATAAGGTGTACGCACACAGTAGTGAAGAAGCGAGCAACCGTATTCCGCGTGTTCAACGAGGTCATTTTCCATCCTCGCTCATGGTATGGTTGGGAGTTTCTTATTGGGGCTTAACAGAGGTACATTTTTGTGAGAAAGGTGTAAAAACGAATGCTGTTGTGTATCAAAATACAGTCCTGACGAACCTTGTGGAACCTGTTTCTCATACCATGTTCAATAACAGGCACTGGGTATTCCAACAAGATTCGGCGCCAGCTCATAGAGCGAAGAGCACACAAGACTGGCTGGCGGCGCGTGAAATCAACTTCATCCGGCACGAAGACTGGCCCTCCTCCAGTCCAGATTTGAATCCGTTAGATTACAAGATATGTTAACACTTGGAGGAAAAGGCGTGTTCAAAGCCTCATCCCAATTTGGAGTCACTCAAGACATCCTTGATTAAGGCAGCCGCCGATATTGACATGGACCTCGTTCGTGCTGCGATAGAGGACTGGCCGCGCAGATTGAAGGCTTGTATTCAAAATCACGGAGGTCATTTTGAATAAACTTTAATGTCATAAGAATCTATGTTTTGTTAAGTTCATTTTGGTATATAAATGGTTACATAATGAATAAACTTGTTACAATTATTTTACATTAAACATGTGACAGAATTTATGACCTGACTAGGTATATATATATATATATATATATATATATATATATATATATATATATATATATATATATATATATATATATATATATATATATATATATATATATATATATATATATATATATATATATATATATATATATATTAATACGTGAAGCGAAAACTTTATACCCCTTTTAATAAAAATGCGCGGCCGAAGGAGTATGAAAATTGGCATAATTAAAGTTTATATGGAGGAGAAGTGCAGTAACCTATTTTTTTACCTAAAATCCATTAGAAAATTTAAAATTAACATTACGCACACTACTGCTTGAATTATACACTACATACATACCATATTTACACTTATGCATACCTTACTTACGCTTTTTTTTATAAGAGCTTATGGCCTGTTAAAGACCATTATGGTTAATTTTATGTTATGTTATGGTAAATACTTAAATAATACATAAATAAATAATAATAATATACAAAAAATAATATTATACAGTTACTAATAATATATATTTAATAAATTAACATTAATTGGCTTAAGTGATTATATTCTCTTTTCATGGTGGAGTGGAAGGAGCGCCTCGCGCGCCCTAGCGCGGGCCTCGCCACCATCGAAGCGGTGAGGCCCGTCCTGGCCGAATGGGTGGAAAGGCGCCACGGCGCCCTGACCTTCCGCCTGACGCAGGTCCTCTCGGGGCACGGTTGCTTCGGGAGGTACCTGTGTCGCATAGGGCGGGAGATGACGTCAGGGTGCCACCACTGTGGCGCGGGCGACGAGGAGGACACGGTGAACCACACTGTCGCCGTGTGCCCTGCGTGGCGCGAGGAGCGCCGCGCCCTCGTCGCCCAAATCGGCGTGGACCTGTCGCTCCCGGCCCTGGTTCTGTCCATGGTCGGGGGCGATCCTGGATGGACGGCCGTCGCCTCCTTCTGCGAGGCAGTCATGTCCGCAAAGGAGGCGGCGGAGCGGGAGCGGGAGTCGACCACCACACTCCCCTCCCGCCAACGCAGGCCACGCCGGCGGCGCCGGAGGGCCAGTAATGACCTCCGGCCGCCGTAAAAAGCGGCCGCGGGCGGCCCCTCGGGGGAGGACCCGCCGCCCGCACTATTGCCGCGAGGGTGAGGGCTGCGTGCTGTTCCGCGGCCCCCCTCAACTCCTAGAGTTGGTAGGAGAGCGCCGGGGGGACGAAACCCTGACCCCCTGGCGCCAACACTTTAGAAGGGGCCCGCCTCAAGACAAAGGGCGGGCCGGCGCCGGCCCGGGCCACGAGATCGGCAGGCCATATATCCGTGGGCCCGGGCGTAGGCGATAGGAGAACAGCGGGGTTTTTTAGTGGGTAGTCGGATGATCGAACATCTTTCCCGGAGTCCCACATATCCCTCGGTCCCCCCGGGCTGAGGGAACCCGTCAAGAGTGGTTTTTCCCCGAGACCAAAAAAAAAAAAATTATATTCTCTTTGGTCTTAAACATACATACATACATACATATAATCACGCCTCTTTCCCGTAGCGGTAGGCAGAGACCACTTCTTTCCACTTGCCACGATCCTTACATACTTGTTTCGCTTCGTCCATTTTTATTATTCCCTTCATACATGCCCTTCGGTTTAGGGTACTCTTGACCTGGCTTTACTTTGGTCTTATTGAATGTCAAAAATGACAATAACAAGGAATAAAACTTTGGAATTGTTTTTACTTACCTATTTGTATACTTAGGTTATTTATAATTTGTAAAAGTAATCTGAACTCCTATTTCCTAATAGTGTTTAGAAAATGTGAATTTAGAATATGGTTACGAAACGGATACAGGTTTTGTAATGCGAATCATTTTGAAGTTTTACAGTGATGCTGTCCAAACTGATGTAGATAAATGGCAAATTAACTGAGTAGCTATAATGAAATGTTGGATTATAAAGGTATATATATATAGCCTTTGACAAAATAACCCTAATAAAGTTCAAACTTAAAATTTTTATGAATTAGGGTCGAATTTTGATCCGTAGGCGACCACTAGTTTATACATCATAAACATTTCACATACCGATTTGGTATATACTAATGAAGTACAGAAATATGAAGAAGAACTCCCAGAAAATCATAAAAGATACTCTTGATCACGTGGGTGGTATGCATTGCGGATTATGCGAGAAAACCGTCGATGTAGTCGGAATTGATGTTCGAACATGTTCTCTTAGCGATTTTTTAAAGGAATCGCATGGGGACTTTGCGGAATATTGTGGGACTTCTCGTATGGAACGCACTTCGATGGTGTATACCCACTAAAATCACCCGTGTTTGTACGCTCGGGCGGAGAGGCATACTTCCGCTTGCGCTTCCGGCCTGAGCGGGATGGGATTATAATATATATAGGTATACCTCTTGGTGTCCATGGAAATATGTTAGTGTTAGATTTCAATTTTATTGTTAGTCAAGGAAAAGGGTGAATATCGTTTGTCTGAAAACAATTTACTTTTGTATCTCATATCAAGTGTGCCGTGACGCATTCCGCAAACTCGGCTCTCCGGCATTAACTTTCTCTGACGTCAAAATGTTCACACCGCATCTCAACTTCCCATGTACCTATTATAACGCCGCTCTGTATTGAAATTTGCAAAGGAATTTGACACGAATACATCTTGAGTCAATCTTATACGGATATTCACTCTGAACTAGATTGTTTTAGTATTGATGATTCAATAGAATGTATTGAGATGATTTAATAAGCGTGTGTTCGTGGTTAAATCCGAAGCTTATTTTCCGGTAAATCTAAGCTTATGGGCCAAATTTCTAAGCGCCTTGCGTCAGTTCTTTCTTTCACATATATTTTGAGATTTTGTGACTGTCGTCTCTCCCGTCTGGAGGGACCCAACTTCTTCGACTTTTACAACATTCTAGAAAAAGTTTGTTCGTAGTCTATTTATTTTTGGACGAGAATACACAGACAAAAGCAGTGAGAGGTTTCAAAATTATATTGAAACGTAATAGCCTATCCACCTTTACGGTTATACTGACCGTTAATTTTAGGGGGAGTCCCGCACCTAATATGGCTGTGCCCAACTATTATTTTATCACTCATCATAAGTCATTTCTTCAAACCTAATCACAATCCTAGTTTAATCTTCCCTCTCGGGATGCATAAATTAATGATCTTCATACATAAAAAACATTATAGTTTAGAAAGCTCTAAACAGGCTTTTATAATTAATCAAACTAATGTAAGAATAAAATTATTGACGAGAAAATTATGCGTATATATTATCCCAACCTGTTTTTTTTTTTAAATTTTACTCCCTTTTCCGGCAGTTTTATTAATTAAACGCCTGGAGTTTCGGCCGAACGAAAATAAAGCGTTAATCCTGGTGATCCTGATAAGGACTATGGGATAAAATTATTAAATTTGTGTATTGTCATCATAATCATATCATCATAATCATAATCTTTATTTGTTAAAATGCAGGTCTGTTTACAAATGATGTCAGTTTATAAATTCTTCCCAGTGCATTTTTGCCCCCAGGCGTACAAATATACATTATTATTTGGGAAATTAATTAATTACTTCACAATAAATTCTTAATTCTAAAAACTTTCATATATTATTAATTTATATTAATTAAAATCGTCATTCAAAAATTCCATTATATTATAGTAACACTTCTCAATTAGGAATAATTTTAATTTTCTTTTAAAATTTGCCATGTCAAGATTTTTAAAACTATTCGGTAATTTATTAAAAATTTTCGGTGCCATACCAAATATACTTTTGCTGGCTAGGGATGTATTCATTGAGTTTGTTATTAACTTATTTTTATGTCTTTCATTATATTTTTGTTGATCTCCGAATTTCGGAAAGCTGTTTGGATTACATTTAACAAATAATGCTACCTCATATAAATATAGACCAGTTAGAGTTAAAATATTCATATTCCTAAAATGGGGTTTACAGCTATCGATAAGTTTAATATTACATATTGCTCTTATGCACCTCTTTTGTGATCTAAATACATCTTCTTTGTTACTTGAGTTGCCCCAGAAGATTATACCATAGCGCAGTATAGAATCAACACTTCCGTAGTATGCTGTCAGAGCTGTATCACAATTGACTACTTTTCTTAGGTGATTTTTCAGCGCATATGAAAGACTATTTACTCTCTTAGTTATATTATTTGTATGCTCATTCCAAGTCAACTTTCTGTCAATGTGTATTCCTAAAAACTTTATAGAATTAATTTCATTAATTATGTCATCACCATAAATTATGTCAAATTTTGAATCATTAGTGCGCTGTTTAAAGTGCATTATTTTAGTTTTATTTATATTTATACTTAAATTATTCCATTGCAGCCATTTTATTATGTCAATTAATACATTATTTATAATTTCTACATAGTCATTGTTTTGTTTGTGTATAATCACTGTGCTGTCATCTGCAAAAAGAGTCATAGGGAATTCAGTGCATTTAGGGATATCGTTAATATAACATAGAAATAGTAGCGGTCCCAATACACTTCCTTGGGGTACTCCATATAGAATTATACGAGATTTGGACTTATACTTTCTCTCTATTCTTTTCTTTATATCAAGTCTTGTTATTTCAGTTATTTGTTTCCTATTAGATAGATATGACTTTATTAAGTCTAGCGCATTTCCTCTGATTCCGAACTGCTCTAGCTTATATAAGAGTGTGTTATGGTCTACACAGTCAAAAGCTTTACTCATATCCATATACATAGCACAAACCGGTATCCTTTTGTCAACTTTTTCAATTACCTTATACAAAAACTCAAATATTTCTAGATTTGTGGATTTTCCCTTACGGAAGCCTTTTTGTTCCTTGCTTAAAATTTCATTTTTTTCTAGGTAAGCATAAAGTTTTTCATAAATACACTTTTCAAATATTTTAGAGAATATTGGCAATAATGCAACCGGTCTGTAATTACTTAATGTCTCTTTATTCCCTTTCTTATATCATCAGGTCTTGACAAGTGTGCAAAAATTCCGTTACATAGATATATAGATATATTCATACAGATCAAGTTAAAATAAAGCGTTAAAATACAATCCAATACAAATGTTTAGCTATTTACCACTTCGAATATATATGGCAAGCATATACATGTGTAGGTATAATATAAATCCTAATTGATATTCAACGTAAGACCACCATGCTGCTTCCATAATAAATCAATCGGTTAAGAAGGACAGTTGACTAGACCTAACGACATCGATCATGTTGGTATTTCGAATCTCGTTTACATAAGGCCAACTTGGTACTAAAATCTTCGTAAGTGTAGCGAGGTACACAGAACACTGAGAGGAGAAGTAAATTCATGTATACTATTCACTAAATATACCTACGCTAAGTTATTAAATACTATGTACACGCACTAAGGAACCGAACAATACAAAAACGATACGCAAAACATGTCCTAGGTTTATCACGTTTTATAATACAGTTCCTATTTACAATATAATAATAACTATTTATATCGGAAAATATCATCACTGTATGAAAGCACTTCGCGATGTTTAGCTTTATCGCTAGTGTGTGTGGTAATTATTTTAAGATATTATGTATGTATGTATATATGTATTTAGGAGCGGTCTGCCTCGGGCCTAAGGGATGTATGGTGGGAATCATACCTATGGCCTATGTTCAGCGTGTGAAAGCGTTTAAACTGTAAGGAAATGTGCATGAGGGATAACTAACGCTCAAAAGAAAACCGATACCTTTCCTTATCTTCCTATCGGGAGAAATAATCGATTTCAGTTGTTTACGACAGCGTCGTATGCAAGTGACAACATAGTACTTACTGTCTTATTTCTTACCGATAAAACTACGGCAACTGGCCAATGCGAGCTCGCACTATATGAAGTTAACTCTGTTTCGTCGTGATTTTGTGGCAGGTAGGATCTTGTTCTAAGATGGATGGCCGAATGTTAATTAGATTGCTACGTATGGATAATTGGATACAAAGACAAAGCAGATGGAATATCGTAATGCTAAGAGCATTGTATATACTTTTGGATATGTGTACAGATAAAGACAAAAAGTTATCATTCATAATAAATATACTGTAATGGTTCACATAGCGCCAAAAGTAAGCAGAAAAACGTATTTATATAACTTTTTTGTAGGCTATTAATATATACATCAAAAAAGTCTAAGCAACATACATGCATGATATTACAAATTTACCATTTATACTAATTATTTTCTAAGTCTTTACTCACTCAAAGTGCGTAGGTATGTAAACTTTTTTGTTATTGATGACATACTGGCTGGTTGTAAAAAAAAAATTCGATTATGTTTTATTTTTTTCATAAAATTAAATAAAAGGGAATTTGTTTGAATTTAAGTGCGTTTTTATTCCTACGTTTAGTCTTGATTTTATAATTTTACCAACCATTTAAATAAAGTTAGCGACAAAATTGAATTGTTAGATATTCTTTACGTCATGGAGCGACGTCATTTGACTGCAAATGAAATGCAAAGAGCTGTAGGGATGTTGCAAGCGGGAAGTAATCAATCTCAGGTATCTCGGCATTTTGGCATTCATAGAATTGGTTGTCTTTGGCAGCGCTACAATAATACAAGGGAACCCGCTGAACAGTATCCAGGCCGTAAAAGGAGTACAACCACTCTGTAAGACCGGTACATACAACTGACTGCAAGACGCCAGCCAATGTTAACCGCTCGAGAGATAAGTTTAAGGCTACAAAATTCAAGTGGTGTTGATGTAAGTCCCCAAACTGTGCGAAATCGACTGCATGAGTACGGCCTAATCGCGCTCGTCGAAATGAATGGTGTAGAGAACCCAGAACATGGACCCAGGAACAATGGGATAAAATTATGTTTTCCGATGAGTCGCGATTCCGGTTTAGGCCTGATACAAGAAGGGTGCGAGTGTACTGTCGACCCGGAAATACTGAAAGGCTCAGGTGCATTCAGGAAGTTCATCCATACAGCGGCTCATCCACCATCCTAAAATTTAAATTAGTACATGTTGCTTAGACTTTTTTGATGTGTGTAATATAAGCACTATATAAAAACTCGGTGGGATCCGAGAGTTCCAGTGGCATCCTTTGGTACCCGAGGTCAATACTCATCCGCCATATTTACTTCTCTTGTGTCCAAATAATTATAATATATATTAAGGAATACATTTGGTTGGTTTTAGAGAGACTGCTGCTGTCTGACGAACCCGAAAAAACCTTACACGCAAATTTTATTGTTTAGCAATGCTCGGCGCATTAAACACTTTTTGGGTGAACATTTTTGGTTTGTAAAGAAGTGTTAATGACCAGTTTAAACTAAAATGCTTGATCATAAACAATTTTTTATAACCGAAAATGATAATCTAATAGCTCGACGATACAATTCACAAGTTATTTAGTTTTTAGTTTTCACTTTTAACGGCAATCCCCAAAGACTGCCCCGCATGTTTTTTTTTTCGTGTTTTGTAAGTAATAATAAATAAATAGGTATACAAGGTTGACAATCTCCATGGCATAACGGTATTGTTTGATACGCTTGCGGATGACACGGGCTCGATTCCCGTCTCGAGTCTGGGTGTTTCTGTATAATATGTATTTATTTATGAAAAAAAAGTATTTATGTAGTATTTCAGTTGTCTAGTACCTATAACACAAGTGCTGTGCTAATTACTTTGGGACTAGATGGCGTGTGTGAATTGTCATTATCATTCATAATAAAAAAACATTGAGTGTGACAATTGAAACAGCGACATTAGTACCAAAACAAGCAACAAAACGCTTGTTACTTGACAATTGATACTTTTATTTTGTATGTAAATACAAATTATTTTCGTAATAAGCTTAAATGGTTACCTATCCGCCTTCGCCGGAATGCTCACTTACTCTCTCTTCTACATAATATCCCTTACAACCGTCGTCCATCTTTTTCATGCCCGAGACTTGCGCTCATGTGAAAATCTTTTATTATTCATACCTTCACATTCCACTTCCTTTGTGAGTAATTCACTTCGAGTACAAGCTGCCCGTCTTTGGAACTCTCTGTCTTTGACCATCAGACAAATAAAATCAGTTTCTTCCTTTAAAAAAACTGTAATAGATCATTTTCAGTCTATGAAATAACAAAACTGTATACTTGGTATCGGCAAACTATTGTATATATTATTATAACTATGATTCACTATCTAATATTTTGTTTGCTCCTAATGTACTATATATAATATATGTACATGTATTAAGATTATAACTTTATATTTAGATGTGCATTTATATACTTATATGTTCCGTTTATATTTGTATATAATTTAATTACTATATAGATATTACACCACCACTAAATGTTCTTATATTTGTAATATATTTCTCCTGGGTTAAACGGTTGCCTGGAAGAGATCGCTTTAAGCGATAAGACCGCCTATTGTTCATGCTATGTATATAGATATTTTATTTTTTTTCGCTGATGCTGTAATACTTTAGTTGGTGAACAATAAAGAGTTTCATTTATTCATTCATTCAAATTATATGTATATAAACAACAAACAACCCGTGTACTGATTTTTGGTTGACTGCTTCCTATAGAAAAAGAACTCAATAAATTAAACAGTTGTAAAATTGAATTTAATCGCTTTATTTTTTCTCCGTGCAAGGGCGGAGAAAGAATACTGACCTCTTCGGCCGTGGTCGGCCTGTTGTAAAAGGCGACAAAACAACCCAAGCTAGGTGGTAAGGCTTCAATTCCGTCTGGATAGTAACCACCCCCGGTATTTTTTAATGCAGCCATAATAACCTTGTCTTGGGTTCCGGCATAAGTGACCACGTTCCAGTACTACGTGGACAGCAGCGCGTAACAACAACCATAGGCGACGGTAACTGCTAAATGCTAAGTGGGCTGTCAGACTGTGTGCCGTCCTATAGGAATAAAAAAATATATATAACAACCAAAGTCACCGACATAGCCCGGATGATTGCAAAACTGAAGTGGCAGTGGGCTGGGCTCGAAGGACTGATGGCCGTTGGGGCAGAAAAGTCCTCGAATGGCGACCGCGTACCGGAAGACGCAATGTTGGTAGGCCCCCCACAAGATAGACCGATGATCTGGTCAAGATCGCCGGAATAGGTTGGATGAGGGCAGCGCAGGACCGATCATCGTGGAGATCTTTGGGGGAGGCCTTTGTCCAGCAGTAGGCGTCTTCCGGCTGAAATGATATAACATAGAAGGTATAAGAAAATTCCTGAATTGTTCAAACTTGGCATGCACTGCATGTTTACATATTCACAACATTGGCTTGCGTTTTTCGCAGGAAAGCGTTTGGCACGTTTGCACGGAAGCATTGCATTCTTCTAAACGTAATATGTTGTAAATATTTATTGGCAAACGTAATGTGGGTGGTCGGTCATTATTCAATGAAAACTATTCAGAGGTGAATGTTTCTAACTGGAACGAATATCGATGTAGAGTATCTACTAAGATTTATTTTTAACGTGGAAGTCATTATAGATCTAAATCTCTTACTGCACATTTATTGAATTTAGGCTTCTCTCTCTTCAATCGGTCCCTCATTGCTGAGGACCGTGACTCCGTTTGATTCCGTCAACTAGCTGTCTCCATCGATCCCGTTCTGCAGCTTGGTGGAGTGCGTCGCTGCCAGGTATTTTCAGTTCCTCCGCTATTTGGTCACGCAGCCTGCGAGACACCAGAATACCTGTACCATTTTTACTTTCGGTTTCGTGACTGGAGAAAAACATTGTGTTGCCATTTAAATATGTGAAATGGCTCTGTCCCTTCATATGAGTTTCACATATTCCTAGTATTATGAGCTCATGTAAGCTCATCTCTTTCTCCACAATTGCAAGTTTTCCCGGTTGTAGAAGTACTCTTACATTCCACGTTCCTATTTTGTGTTTGAATGAATGAATGAATGAATGAAAACTCTTTATTGTTCACCTTAAATATATATACAAGAAAATGAAATAAACTTACAAGCTACTGAACAATGGGTGGCCTTATCGCTTAGAGCAATTTCTTCCAGGCAACCCTATGTCAGGAATGATTGATAAGTATGACTATGGAGGTGGTGGCTAATAAGGTAAACAAAATATATATATACACATACACACACACACACATACACACACATATACACATACATACACACACATATACACATACATACACACACACATATATATATATATATATATATATATATATATATATATATATATATATATATATATATATATATATATATATATACATATATACCTAGTCAGGTCATAAATTCTGTCACATGTTTAATGTAAAATAATTGTAACAAGTTTATTAATTATGTAACCATTCATATACCAAAATGAACTTAACAAAACATAGATTCTTATGACATTAAAGTTTATTCAAAATGACCTCCGTGATTTTGAATACAAGCCTTCAATCTGCGCGGCCAGTTGTCTATCGCAGCACGAACGAGGTCCATGTCAATATCGGCGGCTGCCTTAATCAAGGATGTCTTGAGTGACTCCAAATTGGGATGAGGCTTTGAGCACGCCTTTTCCTCCAAGTGTTGCCATATCTTGTAATCTAACGGATTCAAATCTGGACTGGAGGAGGGCCAGTCTTCGTGCCGGATGAAGTCGATTTCACGCGCCGCCAGCCAGTCTTGTGTGCTCTTCGCTCTATGAGCTGGCGCCGAATCTTGTTGGAATACCCAGTGCCTGTTATTGAACATGGTATGAGAAACAGGTTCCACAAGGTTCGTCAGGACTGTATTTTGATACACAACAGCATTCGTTTTTACACCTTTCTCACAAAAATGTACCTCTGTTAAGCCCCAATAAGAAACTCCCAACCATACCATGAGCGAGGATGGAAAATGACCTCGTTGGAGACGCGGAATACGGTTGCTCGCTTCTTCACTACTGTGTGCGTACACCTTATCATTTTGTTTGTTGTAGCTCTCTTCTACGGTAAACATTTTTTCATCCGAAAAAAGAATTTCCCGATATTTTTTTCCCGCGTACCGCTTCAACAAAGCGCGGCATCTCTTCAGTCTCAGGTCCATTAGACGAGCATTCAAACGATGTCCTGTTTTTCTTCGATATGCCCGAAGCCCTAAGTCTTCATTTAACACCCTTTTCACCGTGGTTCTGCTTAACCCCATCTGAAGGGCCAACAGTTTCTGCTTACGTTTGGGATTTCTTTGAATTCGTGCCTTCACAGCTTTTATCACTGCTGGAGTCCTAACAGACCGAGGGCGACCACTTCTTGACCTGTCATCTACACTAGAGTCTTCATTGTATCGTTTGATGGTACGATAAAACGAATCTTTTGGTAATATTCAAATTTTTCAGTATGTTAAAAATTTGAATTGGCGCGTAACCGCAACGATGCAACGCAATAACTGCAACACGGTCTTCTTTAAGCGTCCACTCCACATTTAAAAATGAGTAAAATTCTAAAAGTTATACATTTTTATTTTCATGAACAATTCGAAATTCTAATTCAATAAACTTTTTTGTGGCCAGCATTCTAAAAGAAAAGTTTTTACTGTGTGAATACTTATGACCTGACTAGGTATATACATACATATATATATATATATATATATATATATATATATATATATATATATATATATATATATACATATATATATATATACACACACACACATATACCTATATATATATATATATATATATATATATATATATATATATATATATATATATATATATATATACATATATATATATATATATATATATACACACACACATATACCTAGTCAGGTCATAAGTATTGTCACACAGTAAAAACTTTTCTTTTAGAATGCTGGCCACAAAAAAGTTTATTGAATTAGAATTTCGAATTGTTCATGAAAATAAAAATGTATAACTTTTAGAATTTTACTCATTTTTAAATATGGAGTGGACGCTTAAAGAAGACCGTGTTGCAGTTATTGCGTTGCATAGTTGCGGTTACGCGCCAATTCAAATTTTTAACATACTGAAAAATTTGAATATAACCAAAAGATTCGTTTATCGTACCATCAAACGATACAATGAAGACTCTAGTGTAGATGACAGGTCAAGAAGTGGTCGCCCTCGGTCTGTTAGGACTCCAGCAGTGATAAAAGCTGTGAAGGCACGAATTCAAAGAAATCCCAAACGTAAGCAGAAACTGTTGGCCCTTCAGATGGGGTTAAGCAGAACCACGGTGAAAAGGGTGTTAAATGAAGACTTAGGGCTTCGGGCATATCGAAGAAAAACAGGACATCGTTTGAATGCTCGTCTAATGGACCTGAGACTGAAGAGATGCCGCGCTTTGTTGAAGCGGTACGCGGGAAAAAAATATCGGGAAATTCTTTTTTCGGATGAAAAAATGTTTACCGTAGAAGCGAGCTACAACAAACAAAATGATAAGGTGTACGCACACAGTAGTGAAGAAGCGAGCATCCGTATTCCGCGTGTCCAACGATGTCATTTTCCATCCTCGCTCATGGTATGGTTGGGAGTTTCTTATTGGGGCTTAACAGAGGTACATTTTTGTGAGAAAGGTGTAAAAACGAATGCGGTTGTGTATCAAAATACAGTCCTGACGAATCTTGTGGAACCTGTTTCTCATACCATGTTCAATAACAGGCACTGGGTATTCCAACAAGATTCGGCGCCAGCTCATAGAGCGAAGAGCACACAAGACTGGCTGGCGGCGCGTGAAATCGACTTCATCCGGCACGAAGACTGGCCCTTCTCCAGTCCAGATTTGAATCCGTTAGATTACAAGATATGGCAACACTTGGAGGAAAAGGCGTGCTCAAAGCCTCATCCCAATTTGGAGTCACTCAAGACATCCTTGATTAAGGCAGCCGCCGATATTGACATGGACCTCGTTCGTGCTGCGATAGACAACTGGCCGCGCAGATTGAAGGCTTGTATTCAAAATCACGGAGGTCATTTTGAATAAACTTTAATTTCATAAGAATCTATGTTTTGTTAAGTTCATTTTGGTATATGAATGGTTACATAATTAATAAACTTGTTACAATTATTTTACATTAAACATGTGACAGAATTTATGACTTGACTAGGTATTTTTTAGTTTGGTACGTATTGGAAGTTTTTTGTTGTTCTCAGTTATGTTAACTGCTTCGGTAGCCTCATTTATGTTAACTGATACACTATCGAAGAGTCTTCGGTTGCATATATCACACTTCTCAACCCGGGTATTGACAAGCGCCGGGGGTCAGCCGGGCCGTCCGACATAACAGCATTTCTATCGTTCACCTTTTCCTTGGAGTTCTCTTGGGAGTTTGATCGTAGTGGATTTCCATTACCTTCTAGGTCGGGTTGTTTTGGGGGTATTTAGTCCCCATGGCCTCCGGAGCCTACATGGTCGAGTAGGTTATTTCACCGCCGCCTACTGCTCAGCATTGGCGTATTTTACGGCTGTCTTTTTCTCTGTTGGTGTTGAGTATAAGCCGTTCACTAGCCAACCCTCCTCCTTTCGCAAAACGGGCTTGGGACCGTCTATGGCGGAATTTAGGCTTATTATTTTCTTTTCCCCTCTAGTGTAACTGCCTACTATTTATTAAGGGGGCAGTCCACCTGTCTGTTGTTCCTCAGCAATTAAAAAAAAAGCTTTTGAATTTTATTTTTTAATTATATTTAAATTATTAATATTTAGACATTAAGTGTAAGGGTTTATTAAAAAAATGATATCTAACATGTTTCATATGATACAATTTTGCGAAAAGGACCTTTTTGCAACAATAATGCAGTATTATTGTAATTATGATTATTAAATAATATATATAATAAATATATTGGGATATATCACACAACATCATCTAGTCTCAAACTAAGTTTCATAGCACTTGTGTTATAGGTACTAGTCAACTGATATACTACATATATTCTTTTTTAAATAAATACATATTATACATAAACACCCAGACGCTGAACGGGCTGTACTAACTGTACACTGTACCGACGTGCGTTAGTCGTTACACTAGAAGGCCGTCAAAATGTAGTTTCAATATATTTTGGTGTAAGAGACACACTAAATACCTATTATCAATCGCAATTTCAGCTAGGATCAAACGATGGACGGCGCACGTAAGGTTTTCTTTTCAAGAGTAAGTCAGGTTGTAGTCATCGTTTAAAATATAAATCTACCCCGTGCATTTTTGTGGCGAGCGAAAGAGTAAAGAGAGCAGTCACTGTCACTAGTATACTCCAGGCTTAATTAGGGCTTAATTTTTCATAATTAATTACAATTCGCATGTTAACACGTCATTACCACGTGATACTTAATTTGTACTAAAATCTTGGCCACGTTACCAATTGTTTCAATGAGGGTCTGCAACTAGCTTTACATAGGATTATAAACAATATAATTCACAAGTTCCCATGTAGTGTCTTGCACCCTCTAACGTATGAACATTATTTCCATTCAGGTATTCTTCGCTTTCTTATCCATACTCTTTGATCTCTCCGCGAATTAATTTTGTAACTTTAAAACGGTGTAATTGTGAGAGAACTGGATAGTTTAAAAATGTTCAGTTTCCCTTCTTTACTGTATTTATCACAGTAGTCAAAGTATCGTTCTACGAACATCTTCTGATCAACTCTACTCTTAGATAGTCGCCAACGTATTTAGATTTGGTGTGTTGAAGAACAGAAGGTTGACGTCGTTTCTTCTCTTAGCTATAACATGTGTCGAAACGTTATTGGATTAGTCCTCACTTTCAAAGTATATACGATGCTTCGCTTTCAGCTTTAACGGCTATTTCATAAATTTAAACTAATTTCTATTACTCGTATATTTTTGCTTGTTATAATATATTTGCATATATAATTGATTTTTATTTTTTTATATATTAGCATATAATTTAACGTTATTATGTTTTTATTTGGGAAACAAACAGTACAATAGAAAAATAAGTACACACATAAAATGTTTACAATAACAAAATACATAGTTTCCGCGGTTAATAATAATAAAGAATGGTAAAATTACATTAAATTAAAACAAAATGTGGACAATTAATCATAGTAGGTACATTTTTATTTGATTGGGCAGAAGCGAACTTAGAAATAATGCTTTTTTTTTAATATATTTAACTTGAGATATAATATGTCGACATCTTCAAACAGACCGTTATATATGTTACACACTCTATTGACAAACTTATTTTTGATATAGTTTGTCCGGGAAATTGGAACCCAAAAGGTTTTAGTTATTCTTACTGAAAGGGCTGTATTATATAATATTGAGCATAAATATTTTATAGATTCTGCTGGATGCTACATTCTTTTTCCAATTCTACAAGATTGAATGACCAATCAGAGCACTTACCGTGCGTAAGTTTTGTTAATATTTAAGTTTTATTGAAGGTCCAATGTAACATAACAATTTTGGATGAAAATAATCGACCGAAGGAAATCATTTACAAAGATAAAACAAATTGATAATTTACTTAAATTATAAAAAAACTTTATTTTTTTTGTCTGTCTTATTTCAGTCTATATAATCATGCATTTTCATACAACATAATCTCACTATATCGATTAACGACTGTTAGTTTTTCTGTCTCAGCTATTCGTATTAACCAATTACATTATGACTTCATTGCTTTCCAACTTTCCAGTGATGAAAAAACTGGCGTGTTTGACAACATTGAAGCTAGTTTCTAAACATACACATACTAGTATCGATGTTTTAATTGATTGATCTTAACATTTATACATATTACTTAGCAATGACTTAGGACAATTTTGATATGGAACGGGAACGCAGGGCATTGACGGTGCGATGCAATATGCTGGCCCGTACATTTTCTCGCAGCTCTACAGAAGTTAAAATCGTTCTTTTCAAAGCTTTTTGTCAGACATTTTACTCGAGTAGTTTATGGGTCAATTATACGCGTCGTGCTTACAATGTCCTGCGTGTTCAGTACAACAATGCATTTAGAGTGCTTATGGGGTTGCCACGCCATTGCAGTGCATCGGCCATGTTTGTAAATGCCCGGGTTGATGGTTTTAAGGCATTAATCAGGAAAAAAGCGGCCTCAATGCTACTGCGATTGCGTGGCAGCGCCAACAGCATTCTTAAAATGATTTCAGCCCGCTACGATTGTAACGGGGAAAATATAGTGTTGATTAATTTAGAATCGCCTACTAACAATTCTAACTTACTGTTAAGAATTTTATTATATAACTAACCCACTAATAACTTATGGATAAAAAAAAATATCTGAAATAAATGATTATTATTATTATTAGCGATGCGTCAACTTAGTGATAGTTCAAATTTAATAATTCACAATTCTACTCAACAACTGAACATTTTAAGTTTATTTTTTTAAATATACTAGGATAATTCATAAAGCACCTCCGATTCTCAATAATCATAACAATAATAATAATTTTATTAATATTTTATAAAACTGTTATCACAAAACAGCGCTATCAATATTAGGTTCATTTAATAAAATTCTCTATAATATATACGTATGTCGAATTAATATAATGTATCATAACACTTGAGGCGTATAGTTGCAAAACCCGCTAAAACTTTTTTGACAAAATGACGATATACATATAGTTAGAAAGTACTCTAAACTATCTACATGGCTATCAACTTTTTATTCTACAAATGTCTCTATATTTTATACATTATAATATTATATTAAACTTTTTATTTTGCGTTACGAATCAAATCACACTAAATAAGCATGGTAATTTAGTTCATTGTAAGAGTTTCCAAAAATATTGTTATAGCCGTTTTGCAACTACTAGGAATAGGACCATACAACTGAATAGGACCCATGACCTCCGCAAGCTTACCTACATGATAGCCTCCCTGCGTTAGCGGTTACGCCACAGATCGTCTAAATATTCGTCGTAATGAAATATTAATTAAGATTTTAATGAACAGTTAAGTTTGATTATAATTTTTCGATCCGAACCAATTACTCATTTAACACGTTCCAGCGACAGTTATGATGTATACGTGAAACATCACATTATATTCACTTAATATCACGAGTGGGTGTTTTGACATTGGCCTCTATTTAAAGATCGTTGTACACTCTACATGTCGGTTTACAAAATATAATTTCCTGTGTTTATCTTGTTTCTCGTGGTAATTATTTAAATTCACTTTCTGCTTATCATCATAGCAACGCCTCGTTGTTTAGCTAAAGTCCTTTGACTATTGATATATCTTATTAAAAAGTATTGAATTTTTCATAAGAGTGATGAACAAAAAAATGATTATTTACTGTTATATTTTAAAAGACAAAGGAAACAACAGCAATTTCACTGGGAATATAGATTTTCCCCTTTTGAAGCTGTGCGTGCGTCTGTGTTGTGCTGTGCGTCTAAGACGCCGTAACAGGGACTCCTGGCGAAATAGCAGCGTGCTGAGGGACGCGGCTCCTGTGAGGTGCAACCTCGGCACGACCGCTGCACAGGAATTGGAAAAGTTCTCTCTTGCCATAGATTTTCAAGCAACTTAGTATCGTTTATTTTTATCTATTGACAGTAATTTGACTTTCAATAATGAATTCTTGTAATGTTATTTCAGAATACCAGTATTTTCGTATCTTTCACTTCACAAATATTACTTTCTACTTTACTGTATTAATTAGGTGTTTATTTAAGTGTAGAATTTGGCATTTCCGAATTCTTGTTTTTAGAAACGTAAACAACCGAAACAAACACACACACACACACACACACACACACACACACACATATATATATACATATATACATATATATATATATATATATATATATATATATATATATATATATATATATATATATATATATATATATATATATATATATAATTTCATGTAGCACGTATAACAATGAACACATGCGAAACAAACGGCCGATGATTCATAACAATGATTAATTTGTTAGAAACTGCCATAATTTCAGTGAACAGTTCATATCTAAATTCCTTGAAATGTAAGTAGTATTTTTGTATTATTAGCACCCGACAGTAAGTCATAGCAATGGCGTAGGACAGAAATGTTTAGAAAGAAATGGTGGTGATGGTGGTCTAAGTTCCGCGGGCAAAGGACATCCCTCGTCATGAGGTTACGACAAAACAGTACATATTTATACATCATCATCATTTCAGCCGGAAGACGCCCACTGCTGGACAAAGGCCTCCCCCAAAGATCTCCACGATGATCGGTCCTGCGCTGCCCTCATCCAACCTATCCCGGCGATCTTGACCAGATCATCGGTCCATCTTGTGGGGGGCCTACCAACACTGCGTCTTCCGGTACGCGGTCGCCATTCGAGGACTTTTCTGCCCCAACGGCCATCAGTCCTTCGAGCTATGTGCCCAGCCCACTGCCACTTCAGTTTTGCAATCATCCGGGCTATGTCGGTTACTTTGGTTCTCCTGCGAATCTCCTCATTTCTGATTCGATCTCGCAGGGAAACTCCGAGCATAGCCCTCTCCATTGCTCTCTGAGCGACCATGAGCTTTCTCATAAGGCCCATAGTTAGCGACCACGTCTGCGTTCCGTATGTCATCACTGGCAACACACATTGGTTAAAAACCTTCGTCTTGAGACATTGCGGTATTTGGGACGAAAAGATTTTACGGAGCTTCCCGAACGCTGCCCATCCGAGTTGGATTCGACGAGTGACCTCTTTCGCGAAATTGGACCTGCCTAACTGGATCGTTTGACCCAAGTAGACGTATTCGTCAACAATTTCGAAAGTACAGTTCCCAACTGTTACGGGGGTAGGTGCGACATGGACATTAGACATGATCTTCGTCTTGTCCATGTTCATTTTGAGACCTACTCCTTGGGAAGCTGTATTGAGGCCATCAAGCATATGG
This sequence comes from Malacosoma neustria, assembly GCA_963693495.1. Classification (NCBI taxonomy): domain Eukaryota; kingdom Metazoa; phylum Arthropoda; class Insecta; order Lepidoptera; family Lasiocampidae; genus Malacosoma; species Malacosoma neustria. Next base: position 4,318,451 of record OY856386.1, read on the forward strand.
CTTAAGTCTTCCATGGTTTCAGCCATGATTACGATATCATCTGCGAATCTAAGGTGAGTGATGTACTCACCGTTAATGTTGATGCCCAGTCCGTTCCAGTCCAGAAGCTTGAAGACATCTTCCAACGCAGCAGTGAACAGCATCGGCGATATGACATCGCCTTGTCTGACTCCCCGCTGCAGTCGGATAGGCTTCGAGTTCTGATCCTGGAGACGGACTGACATGGTGGCGTTTTCATACAAACACTTCAACGCTTTGATGTATCGATAATCAATGTGGCACCTCTGGAGAGACTGAAGCACCGCCCAGGTCTCGATCGAATCAAAGGCTTTCTCATAGTCCACGAACGCCAAGCATAGTGGCTGGTTATACTCCTCCGTCTTCTGTATAACCTGCCGCAGCGTATGTATGTGGTCTATGGTGCTAAAACCTTTTCGGAATCCGGCTTGTTCGGGAGGCTGGAAGTCGTCAAATCTGCGCGCGAGACGATTCGTGATGACCCTTGAAAACAGCTTGTAAACATGGCTCAGAAGTGATATCGGTCTAAAGTTCTTCAAAAGGGTTTTGTCGCCCTTTTTGAAGAACAGCACCACTATACTTCCGTGCCAGGCCTGCGGCGTTTTGCCATCGAGGATGACGGAATTAAATAGCTTCTGGAGGATTTTAAGCACAGGAGTACCACCAGCTCTCAGAAGCTCGGCTGTAATTCCATCATCACCCGGCGCCTTATACATATTAAAGCACTATGAAAATTCGAACTCAATTGGGACTATAAGCCCCCTCAGATCAAGACTGGAGAAAATCTCAGAAAGATAATTTCCGAATTTAACGCGAATTGAGTCGTATTTTGCTTTATCTTAATGTACATCTTATTAGTATATTAAAGATGATTGTTTAATATGATGATCATACCTAATTCTATGTTCTTTTTGTTTTGCGTATTTTGTTACATTATTCAAAACAAAAACACCGAAGTAGTGTTTTTTCAAACAAAAAATTGTTTAAACAAATGATTAATTACTTTTTTACTGATTTCTGATACAAAAATATTAAAATACTTCACGAAGGTATGCACCACGCTTTTCTTCGCGGCCTATCTATCAAATTCACACCTACTTTCATAGTAAAAACATGTAAAAATGCGTTATAAACCAGAAATCCTTGTAAGTTATCGAAGTAACATGGTGATGTTTGCATTAATTAAGTGAAGACATGTTTTTGAAATTATAATGCCGTACGATTGGCGCCGGTTTATTTCATATTCCAACACAGTATTACCGCTTATGTATGATGTTAGTTTTCTGGTCCTATTAAAGTGTAGGGCTCTTCATCATTACATAATATAGTACATAATATATATTCCAATCTTGAGAACTAATTCTGAGACTTGATTAACACTAAACTTAGGTATCGATATTTTATTACCACACCGTTTTCAAAATGTATATATATATATATATATATATATATATATATATATATATATATATATATATATATATATATATATATATATATATATATATATATATACCTAGTCAGGTCATAAGTATTGTCACACAGTAAAAACTTTTCTTTTAGAATGCTGGCCACAAAAAAGTTTATTGAATTTGAATTTCGAATTGTTCATGAAAATAAAAATGTATAACTTAGAATTTTACTCATTTTTAAATATGGAGTGGACGCTTAAAGAAGACCGTGTTGCAGTTATTGCGTTGCATCGTTACAGTTACGCGCCAATTCAAATTTTTAACATACTGAAAAATTTGAATATAACCAAAAGATTCGTTTATCGTACCATCAAACGATACAATGAAGACTCTAGTGTAGATGACAGGTCAAGAAGTGGTCGCCCTCGGTCTGTTAGGACTCCAGCAGTGATAAAAGCTGTGAAGGCACGAATTCAAAGAAATCCCAAACGTAAGCAGAAACTGTTGGCCCTTCAGATGGGGTTAAGCAGAACCACGGTGAAAAGGGTGTTAAATGAAGACTTAGGGCTTCGGGCATATCGAAGAAAAACAGGACATCGTTTAAATGCTTGTCTAATGGACTTGAGACTGAAGAGATGCCGCGCTTTGTTGAAGCGGTACGCGGGAAAAAAATATCGGGAAATTCTTTTTTCGGATGAAAAAATGTTTACCGTAGAAGAGAGCTACAACAAACAAAATGATAAGGTGTACGCACACAGTAGTGAAGAAGCGAGCAACCGTATTCCGCGTGTCCAACGAGGTCATTTTCCATCCTCGCTCATGGTATGGTTGGGAGTTTCTTATTGGGGCTTAACAGAGGTACATTTTTGTGAGAAAGGTGTAAAAACGAATGCTGTTGTGTATCAAAATACAGTCCTGACGAACCTTGTGGAACCTGTTTCTCATACCATGTTCAATAACAGGCACTGGGTATTCCAACAAGATTCGGCGCCAGCTCATAGAGCGAAGAGCACACAAGACTGGCTGGCGGCGCGTGAAATCGACTTCATCCGGCACGAAGACTGGCCCTCCTCCAGTCCAGATTTGAATCCGTTAGATTACAAGATATGGCAACACTTGGAGGAAAAAGCGTGCTCAAAGCCTCATCCCAATTTGGAGTCACTCAAGACATCCTTGATTAAGGCAGCCGCCGATATTGACATGGACCTCGTTCATGCTGCGATAGACAACTGGCCGCGCAGATTGAAGGCTTGTATTCAAAATCACGGAGGTCATTTTGAATAAACTTTAATGTCATAAGAATCTATGTTTTGTTAAGTTCATTTTGGTATATGAATGGTTACATAATTAATAAACTTGTTACAATTATTTTACATTAAACATGTGACAGGATTTATGACCTGACTAGGTATATATATATATATATATCACGCACAATTTGTCAAAAAAATAATCAATGTATTTTTTTTATAAAGTGGGTGTTGGGCAATAGACAAAATATTTGACGCCCTTTTCTGACGAGTAAATGTGCTGGTAATTTGATTAGTAGACTGCAGTTGCGTAACGGGGGGGGGCGGCGGCAAGGGGGGCATCATACCCCGAGCGCTACTCACCGAGAGGCGCCAAATTGTCCGGAAAACAAAAAATTGCTGGATAATTTTTATTATAATTGATTTCTGGAAAATGTATTTAAAATTTAGTGCTATTGTAATATAATAAATGTTAATTTGCAAATAAAAAGGAACACCAATAGTCTGAATAAAACTGTAGTAATATAATAATAGAAATGGCACGTTTTTTCTAATTCCTTTCTTCTTTGAACTAATTCTAGATGATCATTTCAAAATCTAGTCTTATTTTCTCAACTACATTTTTTGTCCAAATTTAAAGCTCAGCTTGAGCCTAAGACTTTATTTATTAATTTGCGAGTATATTTTACATATAATATTATATATGGTTTTCGAATGGGGGGGCTAAAAAGGTATTGATCCTCGGGCGCGAGTTAGGCTCGCTACGCCACTGGTAGACTGTATTAAATTCTTTGTGAAATCGGTACCTACACTAGAAAGGCAGAAGCTCCATGAACCTTACGGTTTCCCTAGTCCGGATCGGTTCTGGTGCGGCTTGGAGTGGAATCACGCACAGCGCTAACTTCAATTTCACATGTCAAGAGTAAGTTCTTGGCACGGCCAATAATAATTAAATTTAAAACACCGAGGCACACGTTACAAATTGATAGTGTATTCACTCTATCAAACGTTGACACTTTTATAATAATGGCGACCTCCGCTCGGCGTCGATCGTCACCTTCTCAAAACTTTGAGGGTAGTTGAAAAAGTAATCCTACCTACTCCAAGCAAGTAACGTACAGCGGAAAAATCAAATAGCGATGTGCGGTCATTGAACCCCTTGGATAGGTTTAGTGTTAAATACTAGACAATATGTTCTGCTGTGGTGTGTGGTCTATAAAGCTGGGAATTTAACACGAAATAATGAGGCTGAGAATATTCTAACATTTAAAGTACAGAAGTCAGACAATGGTGTCATATATCTCTTATCACTCGTGATATATTCACCTACGCAGACTGTCTACAGTAGCAGGGCGTGGGCGAAACGCCGTCTGTTACAAATTAATTATTCACAATTCGCTTTAATTGTTTCACTCAATTAGTCATTTCGTACTTTGTTGAATGGTTTTTTTACGTTTAATATAATGTATGTATATCACGTTTATTTATTACTTATACTTCACTTACATAGAACTGCTAGCTGATGGGGAAAACGATTATAGAGTGGATACGGCGCCATGGTTACTGTAACGAACTTGCTTTTTTTATAATATAAATTTAATGTATTGGCGTATTTTAAATATATTTTAATGACTAGTCAGAGTAAAAAAATGACTCAAAAATCGATATACGAGATATTTATATATTGAGGAAATATAAGCCTTATAAAAAATCTTGTATAATTTTCCATAAAAGTCATCATAGTGTAGGATGGTCAGTGTGGAGCGGCTACTTGCATATAGGACTGTGCGGAAAGCCTTAGGCTTACGTCTAGCAGTGGAATTCAATAGGCTGATGATGATGACACTTCATTTTCCAATTGTACGGGTCTACGTACGGGTTGTGTGCTGTCGCCGACGCTATTTATTCTGCATATCAATGACATGTTATCTATAGATGGCATTCATTGCTATGCGGATGATGGCACCGGCGATGCACGGTACACTGGTCGTGTAAGTCTCTCTCCTGCGTTTTTGGAAGAAAGTCGGGTCAGACTTGTGTCTGAAGTAGAGAACTCTCTAGAGAGGGTCTCCGAATGGGGACGACAAAACCTTGTCCAGTTCAACCCCTCGAAGACGCAGGTCTGCGTATTCTCTGCCAAGAAAACCCCGTTCGCACCTGCGCCACAGTTTCAAGGAACCTCTCTTTCCATCGCAAGTAGTATTGGGATCCTTGGTGTCGACGTCACGAATGATGTGCAGTTTAGGGGACAATTGGAGGGTAAAGCTAAGCTTGCCTCCAAAAAGCTAGGTGTGCTAAACCGGTCCACGCAGTACTTCAGTCCAAGGCAACGGCTTGTGCTATATAAAGCACAGGTCAGACCGCATATGGAGTACTGCTCATATTTATGGGCTGGAGCACCGGCCTGTCAGCTCAATCCCCTAGACTCGATCCAACGGCGCGCAGTTCGTGTTGTCGGCGATCCCATGCTCACAGACGGTTTAGACACGCTTGGACTTCGGAGAGACTTTGCATCTCTTTGCGTATTCTACCGTCTGTACAACGGGGAGTGTTCTGAAGAACTATTTAGGATGATGCCCTCGTCGTCTTTCTACCACCGCACTGCCCGCCATCGGCTGGGTGTTCATCCCCATTTCTTGGAGCCTCTTCCTTCCTGTACGAAACGGTTCTCCAGAACGTTCATGTTGCGTACTCTCAGGATCTGGAATGAGCTTCCGGCTGAGGTTTTCTCAGCGCGGTATGATATGGGGTTCTTCAAAAAAGGCGTTATAAAATTTCTTCGAGACCGGCAGCGCGTTGGTGGTGCCTCTGGTGCTGCAAACGTCCATAGGCGACGGTGACCACCTGCCAGGGTGGGCCGTTTGCCTGTCTGCTGAACTCAAGCAATAAAAAAAAAAAAAACGTACAAAGTATGAATGAATGAATGTTCTTAATTGTAAAAACACCCAAAAAAATACAACACGAGGGAAACAAATTGCAAGGATTGTACAAATGGCGGTCTTATCCCTAAAAGCTCCAAACAACCTTAGAATGAATAAGAATTAAAGAAGCCTAAGGCCGACTTGCACAACCAATCACTAAACCGATTTAGCGCTAAACTTATTTAAATCGTCATTATGTCCCTGTCACATTGACAACATTTGACAGGGACAGAATGACGATTTAAATAAGTTTAGCGCTAAATCGGTTTAGTGATTGGTTGTGCAAGACGGCCTAAGTGTGTTTTACATTTCGATTACTTGCTTATACAAACATACATATGTATGATTATATAATATAAAACAGACATATGATAGATTATATAATCTAAAAGTAAACAGCCAACAAATTTTATTAATATAGAAATAATAATATATACAAAAAAAAATAAAGGAAGATAAAATAAATAAACGCCCAGGAATAGTTTTTCAGTGTTTAGGAGAATTATGTTATTTACGAAATAAATCGAAAGTGTCTTTTAACAAGTACTAATTGGTATTCAATTATATCTAGCCGTCAAGTGGCATGTTGTATTTTATAACGATGTCATATTTTACCCCATATATAGATTTTCACTTACAATTATCTACAATGTAACGATCTACTTAAAGCGGATACAATCATTACGTACATTAAAATGGTAACATATTTCTAACTTGAATTTATTTAAATTGCTTACGTGTCAAGTAAAATTAACATATATTAATAAATTTTCATATAAAAACAGTTTCTTATGAAAATTTGGTGGACGCATTACTAAATTCAGAACGATTATTTAAACTTAATTTACGTACTTTTCCAAAAGGTTATACATTGTGCAATACATATATTTAATTATAATAAGTTTTGGTTTAGATTATATCTGTAAATAAATTTGTAGAAAATAAAAAGAGGGAAAAAGTCCTGACTCTAAATGCGTCAGGAGATGGGAATTTATTAATAAAAATATAATAATATAATCATATAAAATGTACTATGACTACCTTATTTTTGTCCGTTCTTACCTATTTCTATTGTAGAACCGTTTAGGAAACCACAGACCACAGGGCATTACTGCGTGCTATGAGGTTTCGGTGTCATTGTGTTACACGTCTTTGTCCTGTGCTAGGTCACCCATGAAAATTAAAAGAAATATATATATATTCAAATAAATTTGTTTTTACACAATCTAAGTCGTGAAAATAAATTCCTGCTTCGTTTGTTGCTAAGTATGGCAATTGAGGTTGGCATAGATGGACCTGCGTCGGCTTCCCACCAGAGTTCTGACCCGCTACTATGTGTCTACTATACATACTATGGATACACTGTATCTACTTAAAATACGGTGTTTTGGATTTACACGGTACCGCGGCACTAATAAAGTTTAGTTGTCCCCGAGCAAGAAAGGTGGACCCGGAGATCTATTCAAATTTGTCTGTGTGTAAGAAATTTACATGAATATTTTATGTAAATACATTGCGTATACATTTAAAATGTTAAAACAGCGCGTCGTGTCTTCATAATTCAATTCGCAAGACCAAATACAATCGGGTAAGAATTTCACCAAATAATTGAATAAACACTTTCAAAATTGGTACTTGTAAATAAAATATTTAATTTTTATTCAAACACATCTTATATCTGTTTGCATAGTTAAAAAGGTAGGGTTGCCCTTTCAAAAAACATTTCCCATCGCCTCAGTCAAAAGCGAGCCACCCAAGTATGTGGGAATCAGAAAGTTTGATCCGATACAATTACCTCTTCCGTGGTGCAAGGTGCTGGAATGCTTACGGGAATCACAAGTTCGATTGCCGCCCCGAGTATGTATTTGAATTTATACTATGCCAGTTGTTTTGTATAACAAGTGAGCTCTGCTGCTTGCTTTGGGACATAGATATCGTTGTGTGAATTTCTCAAGGATATTTATTTATTCATCTTTACAAAATCAACAAATAAAAATTAATAGCAATTATAAATGGAGCCTTGTAAATAGGTCCAAGGGTTAGTTTATATTAATTTTTTATTTTTGTTTTTTTATACGTGCGGTCGGTGTCTATAAAGTTAGTAATACTGTTATTGTTAAAATGAGTATAGTTTATTAAATTTAAGTAAGTTCTGTAATACTAAGTATATAAAAAAATTAGAAAAGAAATCTGACACCTGTGTCAGGAGGAAAAGACATATAAAAATGTGTATTCAGAAGATTAGATAAAAGAAGAGTTGCGACTAGGTAGTACGGCTTGCCAGTTTCCGTCACACGATTGATGGTTGATTAGTAACCGGACGCATCTATATTCGGTGTACATGACACGCGACGTGACCTGACAGCCCTATGCAAATACGGCACGCCAAATTGACAGCTCACCATATATGATAGAGTATAAACATAACGTATAGAGAAGTAGCATTATGTTCATTGTTAATATTGACCAGCTTGCTGGGTGGTCACAGACTATAAATATGTGTCAAATAAATAAATACAAAGTAGCAAAGCACTTGTGTTATGGGTACTAGACTTCTTCCTCACCTATCGGAAGTTGGAAAACATCATGGCGATTCTGATTTTGGAGACCACTGTTCTAAACAAGGAAGTGGTACTGTAGTTGAACCAGTCTCGTAAATTCTTCAACCACGAGTGTCTTGACCTGCCCACGCTTCTTTTTCCGGCAATCTTCCCCTGGATAATAAGCCGGAGAACTCTGTACTTGGCGTTTCTCATCACAAGTCCTGCTTGGTGGTCTTTAGAAGCTCAAGGTGCTTGCCCATTCTTTGGAATACTGCCACATCGGTTACTTTGTCACGCCAGGAAATCTGTAGAATACGGCGGTAAATCCACATTTCGAAGGCCTCCACCTTTTTCACGGTGTTCTGCGTAAGGGTCCATGATTAGACTCCGTATAACAACATCTGAGAATATATAGCATCGTACGTATACTATACGCATTTTCAGTTCGAGGCTCGTATTTCTGTCACACAGCACCTTGCTTATCTTGAACAACGTCGATCGAGCTATCTCGATGCGACATCTGATGTCCTGCACGTGATCACCATGTCCATTCAACCAGCAACCTAGGTACTTGAACTTAGCAACCCGTTCAACCTCTTCCTGTCCGATACGTAATGAAAAGCGTTGATTTATGTATGTGTTTGCCTATGACCATAAACTTTGTTTTTGCGACATTCATTCTTAAGCCTATTTTATTGCTAGCGATGTTCACACGGCTCAGCAGTTCCTGCAATGATTCCAGGCTATCTCGGAAATCAACACTGTGTCGTCGGCAACTGGTATACTATTTATATATTTTTCCTTTTCATATAAATATTTTACATTAACACCTAAACGCGGGACGGAATCGAACCCGTGACCTCCGAAGACGCTCCGGCGTGCGTTAACGTTACGGCGTCGACAATATAATTTGATACATTAATGTAACTATCTGAATTTCGAGGCTGCGTTTATGTCTTTTATTGATTAAATTATTAATGAATATTATTATTGTAATTTGTGTTATTTGTTGTAGACAATACGAGAGGAATTAATAGAAAATTTTTGTTTCTTGTCCTCTTATTTTATTATTCTTCTATTTTTACCCTAAAACTAATGTCATGTACATAGTTTATGCATTACTTTGCCTTGGAACTTTATAGTGACAAGTCATTGCTCAAAGAAATAGGATATGAATAAATTGGGTGTTTTTGTGTATACTGTAAAAATAATTCGTTCGTGAATCGAATCATCTCGGAGTACCGAAGCCTTTTAAAGAGCTCTATTAACGGCTCATAAACACCTCTAGCAGCCAACGCCTGCCGCTTATTTAGGTCAGCGGAACAGCATGGAAATCCAAGAGGATTATCCCCTATAATTATTAAACCTTTTATTTTTGCTAATAAACTGTACTTTATACCAAAATATTTAAGGCTGGTTTTGCTCATCTAAGTAATTTTATTTTTAATCAATATTGCCAATATCGACATCTCCATGACGCAATAGCTTACGGTTATCGGAACGTATGTGGAGAAGCGGGTTTGATTGTCGTCCCGGTATTTATGTTATATATATTTCTTTACATTTCATCATTTCTTAACTCCGTGCAGGGCCGAAATAAGAATACTAACCTCTGCGACCGGGGTCGGCGTGTCGTAAAAGGCGACAAAATAACCAGCGTAATTTTGAAAGGATGAATCGCGAGATGGCAGCTTCGTCGTAGAAATAGGTGTGGCAATGCATTTGCTTAGATACGATTAACTCGGCAAGTAACGACCTCCGGCCGCCGGCCTCGGGGGGGGGGGGGGGGATCCGCCGCCCGCACTTGCCGCGAGGGTGAGGGCTGCGTGCTGTTCCGCGGCCCCCCTCAACTCCTAGAGTTGTTAGGAGAGCGCCGGGGGGACGAAACCCTGACCCCCTGGCGCCAACACTTTAGAAGGGGCCCGCTTCAAGACAAAGGGCGGGCCGGCGCTGGCCCGGGCCACAAGATCGGCAGGCCATATATCCGTGGGCCCGGGCGTAGGCGATAGGAGAACAGCGGGGTTTTTTAGTGGGTAGTCGGATGGCCAAACATCTTTCCCGGAGTCCCACATATCCCTCGGTCCCCCCGGGCCGGGGGAACCCGTCAAGAGAGGTTTTTCCCCGAGACCAAAAAAAAAAATAAACAAAGATACGATTAACTCGATACTAGGAAATATTCGTGGTAAATTGATTGTGCTAAATGCGTAACATTAATTTATTATTGAAAAATATAATAAAAATCTTGATTGTCCCTAATCCATTTCATTTCATACAAAATGATCCCAATCTAAATTGTAATTTAGTAAGAAATTTAAAATTAAAAACTTATATTCTCATATTTGAGTATGTAAAAGATGCCGGTAAAGTTGAAGGGACAGGTCTATAAGACCATCATTAGGCCTGTCCTTTTATACGGCTGTGAAGCGTGGCCGGTGTTAGAGCGACACAAGCAAGAGCTGCGTGTCACGGAGATGAATATGCTGCGGTGGATGTGTGGAGTGACGCGGAAGGACCGCGTTAGGAACTCCCGCATTCGCGGTAGTCTTCATGTCCGTGACATTGCAGATAAATTGCAGGAGTGTCGGCTCCGTTGGTATGGCCATGTTTTACGGCAACCGGATGCTTACGTGGGAAACAAATGTCTGGCCATGCCGCCTCCCCGGGCCCCGGCAGGAGGGGTAGACCCAAAAAGTGCTGGCTTGACGTTGTAAGGGGTGATATGCGTGCCAATGGGCTCACTACCAGGGATGCTGAAGATCGTGCGAAGTAAATAAATAAATAAAATAAATGATGATGATGATTTGAGTATGTAAAAGGCTAGCAACATGTTTTCCGCAAATACCTAATACGTAAAATGTTTGTAGGAATACGCGCAGGCACCTCAGCAGTCAATGGCTATTAGGTATGCAAATAATACCGGTTGATTTATTACAAAAATTATTTGCCCGATGCAGCATACCAGTGTAACGGCGCTTTCTCCACAGCAGAGTGCCGTGCATTCGTTAATTAAAAAGTTTATTTATAAACTTGTTATGTGCTAATTGAATGACATTCTGCTAATTAACGGTTTCGCCATTTATAGAATCTTTAATGTTTTTATTAGTTAATGATATTGTCACTCTTTATATACGAAATTTAAATTCCAACTAATAATGATGGTGCTGTTTGTACTAAAATTAATTAATGATTAGTATATAAAACTTGTCGCATAGTAACGCGCATCTAATAAAAAATGTTATTAGATGTAGTATCAGATTCACATCACTATTAATAAATAGCACGTCTCTTTATCCTTACTTGCACGGTATTCGGTACCTCTGTTGGTTAGGGTCAAATGTATTTGTCGGTATAACATGTCTACTCCTTCTAGTTTTGATTTCATATGAACACTTGCGCCTTTGTAAACAATGAAAATGTTAGAAATTAGAGTGGATGGATAAGAGCAGACGTAGGCCAAAGAAAAGATAGGTGGATTGCGTAATAGATGATATGGCGAAAAAGGGTGTGAATGATGAGATGACGACTAACAGAGGAAAGTAGAAGGATTCTCTCCTTGTCATACTGACCCCATATAATGTGGGATGAAGGCAGTAAAAAGATGTAGATGCATGAAGACACTTGAGCCTTTTAGCCACATCATATTTTATGTAATCATTTCTATGTAATATACTCACCAAGATTATTTTTATTTCGCTCTAAAATCTCGTTCTCTTGCTCTCGAATTACGCAAATGCGCTTTTGTTTTAAATTACTTTTCCTGAAAATGATCTACCTCTTGGTAACTCATTTGAAATTACAATCTAGCCTTATTTACGTAGAATAATTAGTAATATAAATTTAACTTAATTTGCTAAGTAGACTTTACTAAGAATGTGTCCATTAACACTTTTCTTAATGTCTCTATTAAGGGGAAGTCACTTTGTTCTTGTGTTCTTTGTAGTAGTACCTAATTCACTACATTACACTAGCACTGCACTAAACTAACTCAAAAGGTTTTTTCCTTCTTAGTCTTCTTACTATGTCCGTGGTGTCGAGGAGTTTGATGGCCTCGACGTTCACATGGTGATGAAGCCTTTGTTCTTGAGCTTCGGCGTACTTTTTAATAACGTTGGCAACGAGTTCCACTTTAAGGTCCCGGTGGAGGTCGTCATTTCTAATATATCAGGTTGCATTGACAATACCCCTGAGCACTTTGTTTTAAATTACTTTATTAATTTTTATTACTTACAAATAAATATTTATAAATGTTACAATAGTTTGTTATTTAATAATACAAAATGGTGATATGTCACAATTATTTGAATTTACCCCTCATATTTTATCAATTTTGCCCGTGCAGAGGCGGAGAAAGAATACTAACCTCTGCGGCTGGGGTCGGCCTGTCGTAACAGGCGACAAAACAACCCACCCTAGCTACGTGGTAGGGCCCCAAGCCCGTCTGGATGGCGACCTCCGTCGGTCTTAAGTATGCCGGCATAAAATTAACCTTGTGTTGTGTTCCGGCATTAGTGGCCTAACTTTCTGAACCCTCTGGCGTTGCAAACACCCATAGGCGACGGTAACTGCTAAAGTATAAGCGGCCGTCAGCTTGTCTGCTGTCCTACAGTAATAATTTAGTGATCTGCAGATTAAATATTACGTTGTTAGCATAAACAAAATTGAACCAAATCATAATGTCTTGATATTAATAAACCAATCACATACTCCTAGTAATTTCAAGAGCATTCTTTATCAAGATCAAGTGAGTCAGTGATACGAGAACAGACTGCTAAAGTGTTCTCTGTATGAATGCAAATTTGGAATTACCTTAAACGCAGGCATTTTGTGTGATTGCGAATATTTCAATTCTACTCTCGATTTTATAGCTGGATTATTTCGCTATGAAATCGTAAATAGAAAATCCCTACTTGGCAGCAAGTAGGTTTTTATCTTTGTAAATTTTTATTGATATTTTTAATGGCTTTTCATACCAGTTGCATTCGAAGTTTATACACTACTCGCTTATTTACGGGATCAATGCTTCTCAGTTTCTTATCGTGAGGAAAGAGATACAGGAACGTAAACTAAAATAGATGTGACTTAATTTCGTTTTATTGGGAGGGGTGTGGGAGATGCTTCAGTCTGATCCCCCAACTTTGAAAATACTAAAGAGCAAGCAAATGCTGTCTATAAACTAGCAGACATGTTCAACGTAGCATTACATTTACAAATAGGACGTAATCCAAGGAGTAGCCAAAACAAAGAATAGTCGCACTTCTGCGCTCACGCCTCTTCTTGGATCCCTCCAAGGTTGTATTCCCGCTAGGCCTGTCTAAGCTGGATTTGCAGGTTATATTTACCGGTGATATCGGTATGCAGGTTTCTTCACAATATCGTTGCACACATTAAGCAAGAAAATCCTCCTAATAGTATCCTCGTACATGTAGAAACAAGAAATGCAGTCAAACACATCTCTGTGCTTGTATACCTACACTGAATACAAAAAACATTGAGCCCAACAAGCCTAGCGGGCATTCCTCATAAATATTTTAATTCGACAACGCTGACTCAGCCCTTTTTACCGTTCCTTACAAGTCTTTGTTTCTAAAGTCAATACAGTCTTATTATATTTTTAATACATTTATCATCCTTTTTAAATTACATTTAATTTTTATTTTATATTAGTTTTTACTTTAGAGCGTGAAATCTGCTGTTTAAAATTATAACTTCTTACTATATCGCTTATTTACTAGATATCCTTAATTGTAAAAGACGGTAATCGAATCCTGGAGGCGTTTCGATGTGCGAAAGCCGTCGTGCCATAGAGGTCTTGAAACAAGATATGAATGTAACCAGGATAAAACGCTTGGAAGAAGTTCTAAAATTAATTCTTGTAGCAATCTATTTACAAACCAGTATTATATTTAATACTTATTTATTATTATTAACTGAGTTTAAAAACAATATTTTTTTAATAAAAACTGACAATTAATATATAAAATTTTCTTTTCATATCTTTTACACATATGCAAACATGTTTAATAGTTAATTTGAACAATTGTAAAATCAAAGTACACTATTCGAATTAAAAATACGGCAAGCTCTTGAATAGATGCCAAAAACATCAAATGATTTCATTTCCAAAACTAATTCAACTGAATGAGCACTAGCTCCCGGCATCTGGAATATAGGAATCAAAAAGAAATGTAACAAAAACACTGTACAATCACAGAAGACAAAAATACAGAAATCAAGTTTAAAATGCAAGAATCATGTACACATGGACGCCACTCAATACTAAATCTTTCTTTTCTCCGTATCATTGCACATTGCCATACGCTAATCCATTTGATATTGATTTTTCGTGTAATAAAAATAAGATATAATGTGGCCAGTTTTTGCCAGATCAGGCTACCGCTTTGTCAGTTGTAAACATTAATGACTAGATCATTTTGCTAGTTCACAGACAGCTAATGGCAGGGTTTTGTTAACAAGGTTAACGGCCTGATAAAAACCATGGTCTCTATGGTCACTTTCATTTCATAATTTTCGAGTGATTTTTACATCACAAAAAAGACTAGTCACAAAGAGACTCCTAATAAAAATACTCAGCTTCGTAAAATTTGGATTACATCAATCAAACGTACATTTCGAGTATTTTGAATGCAACCCTATGACATGCTTGTATCAAGTACCTGATACCTGAACCTTGAAAACCGGCGTTAACAGTCCCAAACGCTTTAGCTACAAATTTGATGATGAGTTCGAATTCTGCACTCTGTTTTCTGTGCACAAAATAATGGATATAAAGAGGGTGATTCAAACTTGAAAGCACTTGTATCTGAGTCACTTATCGCTTTCAAAGATGCAGTTACAATAGAGAATATCAGGACGCGTTTTTATTTACACACTGCACACTTTTTTATGTTAAATCTTAATATAGTGATGAGTATAGTTTGTATTTAATAAAAGTGTATATGTATTAATTAGCCTATTTAGAAAGTTCTAGAATGTTCTGTTTTGCTCGCTACCACCTATGGCGTAGATCATTCACAGTAGAGAAGAAAAGCGTACCTACTCGGGTACGAAAGTGCAATTTTGTAATGTATAACGATGATGAAACATAATACCTATCGTTATATCAGTTAATTATTTTAAATTTTCAGCGAAAGAAACAAAACCTACTTTTCTTTCTTTTATTTATAATCTTTGTAACTTCATCATGTTATTATAAAATCAAACTGTTAATATGTACTCGGCCTTAGTTTTACTGCCGTTTGCCTCTACAGAGGCCAACATTAAAATTGAATTTGTTGTTTCATTTTATCAATTCCACAGCGGATACAATGCCATCGATTGAATTTTCAATTGCATGCGAATGCGTCGCAACCGGTTCCGATGACAAAGATGAAAATAATACAGGAGACTTTGTAATATGTTTCAGGAAATCGTAGATGGAAATTCAGTGTCTTCACATGATTTTGCTATAATAATAAATTCATAATAAACGAATTTACATATTATCTCTCGGAAAATTTTGAACAATAAAACATTCATCTGAGTAAAGATAATTCGGACATGTTAATTGTATAGATAAACTAGCATGATGGAACCCTAATACGATAAGAATTTAAGAACACGGAAAATCAATTAGTTAAAGGTACTGTTATCAGAAACGGCGAAGGTGGGTTGAGGTAAGGACGAAAAGGATCCGAACGACCCGTCTCTTATCGTATCAACTCATTTGTTGGCGACATTCCGGGAATGGTGTCGGCGGATGGCCTAATTGACTTTAGTCGCCCACACTATCTGCCATTAACGGTCGTCGCCTCTAGGAGCCCCTTTTGTTCTCAACAACAGGTACATTCTACCTGTTTTGCCAAACATTTTTTATAGCAAACATTTACCTGCAACCTCTCAGTTTTCGCTTTGAAATATTGTTTCTACATTTCTCTGTGTGGTCGTAAAGATAATTACGGTGTACTTGCCACTAGCTTGTCGTTGTAAGTGATTAATAACGTCCAAGACAGGAAAGCTTAGTACTGGATTCTAGTAAATTATTTCCATTTGCTACTGACGTTAAATCTAGTGTTTTACTAAATTTGCAAATTATATTAAACCTACTCTATTACAAAGTCGCTTGTTTTGAAATCTATTACACTATTAATATTATAGTTATTTAGATTTGTATTTAAGAGGGGTAGACCAAAGAAATAATGGATGGCGAAAAAAAGAAGTGACTGTTGAGATGACGAATACTTGAAAAGAGCAAGAGGAGAGGACATTGAGAGTTGTGCCGACGCCATATAGCTTGGTATAACAAGGTCAGAAAAAAGAAGAAAATTTAATATGTCGATATTGTTTAGGTTAAATTTGATAAATATTCAAAAAGTATATAGCTTCTAAAATTAATAAAATTAAAGAACTGAGATAAAATAAACAAAAACTGCCCATAATATGTCTGCATAAAAGTGCAATTATCTTTGCTACCCAAAAAAACCCACATTGAAATCTTATTCACCATTGCCTTATCTTCACAGATCAAACAAGATAGTGCTACACGGTTGGAGGCCCCGCAATAATTTTCATCTTCAAAATATGTTGTTGCATGTTCCCATTGTTCGGCTATGTTTGTCGCTGACTCACCTCGTACCTGTCATCGTCATTAGTAACAACACTACATCATGCGATGTCACTCGAAATTCCTCGGACACTCATTACCCGTTAATGGAACATTGAGGGCTCGCATCTGCAATCACGTTAAGAGCAGTAAATTGAGCCATTGCCCGAATTTCCAAAACGTGTAACTCATAAATGTAATATTAAGCAGATCAAACTGATTCTGTAAAAATTATAGTTTAAAAAAAACTAAAAACACGCTTTTATAAAAAATCAAACTGAAATAATAATAATAATAAAATTATAAAAAATGAATTTTATTGTAAAAAAGTGTGGGGTGCTTGTTGTCAATTGTTATTTTGAAAATATCTTAAAAAGCAGCTATGTTATTATTAATTATTATTAATTTAACGCCATCTTCTGGCAATGTTATTAATTATGCTCCAGATGGCGTTTCGGCAGAATTTTGATTGTATTGTTCAAAGTAAGTAAAAATCGAGTCGAATTCCGAAAAATTCCATTACATACAGGTCAAGTTAATATAAAACATATAAAAAAGAAATCCACCGTCACGAGATTTTCCTAGGCGGTCTCCCATCCAAGTACTGACCGCGCCCGACGCTCCTTAACTTCGATGATCGGACGAGAACCGAAAATTCATTAATCCTGAGGATCCTGGTAAGGATAATGAATTACAAACTACTTATACAGATTATTGCATTGTCATCTGGCCGTTTAAAATGGGTCAAAATCGCCCCCAAAGGAGTCGGTTACAAACAAATAATTACAAAAATACAAACAAACATACAAGTGAAGCTAATATAAAGCGTGTAATAATAGATATACTAGTCGTTAGGTCTAGACGTTACTTATTCAATCATCATAAATACTCCTACAGATGCCGTTAAAAAGATTCGATCAATTCAAGCTATTTTAATTTAAAAGGATCCTTTAAAGGAATCGTTTGAACTTCACTATATTCCTCTTAAATTATCTCAGAGAGTTGTCTCCTTTTGAAACTACCTATTCGGAGCACTCACAGGTTTCCGTTACCTAATGTAGACTTCCGTCGACCTGTAAATCGATCCAGACGGTTGTAAATCTCGAAACCGATACGGCTAAAAGCACCGAAGTGGCTCGAGGTAAAAATAGTGCTACACTTAAGCCGTGGTCCATGTACGATGATAAGGTTTTGTAGTTTTTGTGGCAGCGGGACAAGAGATAGCGGTGCCCCGAGATAAACAAGATGGTCCTTAAAAGCTTCGGAACCCTTCAGATTACAGTGGGCTCTGTTTAGATAACGCACCGTCGCTTATTTGTCTTGGATTTGATTTCGAGTCAGTATTTGTTTTAATGTTTACATCAAGTCTTGCATTTGTGTTTGAGGTAATTAAGTATTATGTCAAGTTTTGATTTGACATGTCTTGTAGGATAACTTAGTTAAACTTACATACACCTTCGTAGTTAATTTTATAAATATAAACCGCTGAGTAACAGACAGCTACGGCTTTCGTTTCGAAATTTTAATTATAGGTAACGAGTTCTCTCATGTAAAACGGAGTCCAGAATTGTTTGGGGCTAGTATTTGTAAAGTGCTTTAATTAGTTCTGATTACAAGAAGATTGGTTCCACATAATATTACTCAAGTACGGTCGACGGCTGGCCAACATCTGTTATCGAATTGGAATTTATGTTTTTCGTCTTTCAAACGCACCTGCTGCCGATTTAAATATAAACTATACCCACCATCGTGTATTGCATGGTACTAAATCTAAGACTGGTACTATTTTCAGCTCGTGTGCGTATTCAAGGAAGTATATTTTGAATTAAATTGTCCAGGTTAAAAATACTTCTTACATCAATTGTTTTTTATATGTTTTCTTTTTCTATGGCTTGGTCATTGGACTGTTTAGCAGAATCTCTTTCTTACAACTTAAATACTTGATGACCAATTATAATTATTTTTATCAACAGTTTGATGTTCTTACGGCCAAAGCCGTGTTTTTGTAGAACGTACAAACAATTTTGGTTAAAAAACAATCTCCATTATATTATTCAGATTGTCGAAAGCCATGACTAAATTTACCCAAACATATAGTTAAAAATAAATCACGTACACTTCTTTAATACTTTTTTAAATAATTTCATCGTAATCTATTTGCACAGTTGATTACTGGTTGGCAGCAATCTAAGTGGTCAATATACATCCACGTCTTCGAGTGGCTTGCATAGAATATTTTGAGTGCTTTAATGTTTGTTCTCTCACGCTTATTTTATAAGTATTTGCTAGACTTCCGCGTTGTCCACTAGCGGGTGCATTAAATTTAATTTATGTGCCAGGGCATCTATCTAAACTGAGATATTTATCACTTCGCTTGCTTTATGCCGCAAAGTGTCAAAATGGGCTGTATTTGCGCTTTCTGGTGCAGTTTTCGCTATTTCTATCTCTTTTCAGTCTATTAAATTAAATAAGGATATAGTTACACCTGTGTTTGTTATCATTTGAAAAAGTATCTTCATATGTTTAAAATTAGAATTAAAATTAGTTGTAGTACAGCAGCAACACTTTCAATCGTAATGACTCGCTACGGTCGCTTGAGCGCATTCAGAATGGTATGCGGCTTTAGAAACGACGTATTGCTGGCTAATAGTGTCTTGATTCAGACCTTATACATTTGAAATATGGTTTATAATTCTTTGAAGCTTGGGAAGTGTGAGAGGTGAGCTCGTGCAAGCTTATCCTTGCTTCGAAGTTGGCGCCGGCGCCGCACTTCAGCCACTATTTTTTCCCGTGGCGAACGAACCGCATTGTGTTCATAATTTATTCATTAAAATTGTAAATTATTCGCAGATTATTTTTGCTTATTACTTTGTTTCTATGTCAGGCAGCATATCAAAGGGTTCTACTAACATTAAGACTATAAGAAAGTTTCCAATACTGTTGCAAACTTTGTACATTTCAGTTTAATATTTTTTTATGACATTAGAACAATACATTTGATTATAGGTACGTGCCAATTTTAATAATTGTTTGAAATAACTTGGTATATAAAGTGTCGATGAATGTCGTGGAATTCTGAAATATTGGATAAATTGAATATTTACATTGGTAATATTAGGTCTTTACCTATGAAATTGCGGTTTTGTATGAAAAAATTTAAACGTTTTTTTTTCATGTATTTTTTATTTGTATTAATCGAAGTAATCACCCATGCAATCAATACATCTTTGACAACGCAGTGGCAGTTTATTGATGCCCTTCTTAAAGAAATCAGCTGGACGGGAGGCAACAAATTCTTTAAAGGCATTTTGTACTGCCTCTCGGATATTGAATTTTTTTCCCGCCAAGAAGTTATCCAAATTCTGGAAAAAGTAGTAGTCTATAGGCGCAAGGTCTGGTGAGTAGGGTGCATGACGGAGAACTTCCAACCCCAGTTCTTACAACTTGGAGACCGTCTGGTGTGCAGTATGAGGTCGCGCGTTGTCATGCAGGAGCAGCGGAGACGAGCGATTGACCAATGCTGGTTGGAGATGTGCAAGCTTCTCCATCATTGTGTTCAGTTCTTCACAGTACACATCTGCAGTAATGCTCACCCCGTTTGGTAAGAAGCTGTGATGAATCACACCGGCGCTAGACCACCAAACAGTGACCATCACTTTTTTAGGGGTAAGTTTTCGTTTAGGGCATTGTTTAGGTGCTGAACCAGGATCCAACCAACTTGCTGAGCGCTTGCGGTTATCAAACAGAATCCATTTTTCATCGCAGGTAACAATGCTGTTTAAAATTCCTTCATTTGTGTCTCGACGCGTACTTCGCGCTGGCGATCATTGAGGTTCGTGGGGCACCCATTTGTCAAGCTTTTTTACCCTGCCAATTTGACGCAAATGGACCAATATTGTTTTGACGCTAACGTCGAAAGCTGCTGCTAATCCAGCCGTAGATTGTGTATCATCAGCTTCCACAATCGCCTTTAATTCGTCATTGTAGACCAAAGTCTTCGGACGACCGCGAGGTTCATTTTTCAGATCGAAATTCCCAGAACGGAAGCGAGCAAACCAATAACAGGTGGTGCGTTGGTTTGTAGTGTTAGGCTTGTTAGCTCCGTAAACGTCGTTGATGTTGCGTGCCGCTTGTGCCGCGTTGCTGCCACGGCCATATTCCATAATTACTCGAATTTTTAACGAATCCATGATGACGAAAAAGATTGAAATGCGATGAAAATGTAACACTAATCAATAAACAAATGACTACTTTTGGAAAAGGATTCCGTGTTTTTAAAATAAAATTAATTTGAAATTAGAATTCTTAGCCAAACAAGAATTATTTTGATTTGGAATGGCCAGTACTGCAGAACGGCAATTTCATAGGTAAAGACCTATTATTAGTACAATAATGTGATTATGGAGACAGGATATAGTCATTAGCTGGATCAAAATTGTTAATCGTTTTCGCAGAATGGCAATTTGTTAACTTAATCAATGACTCGAGCGTCAAACAATGCGTGGGGGCAGGCGTCATTCGGCCGAGCCTAAAACTTTCGTTATGTATGGAAAAAAATAACCAATGTATACGTGTTTGCTTTATTTATGTCTTGATCTGGTTTGGGAAATCGACACGTGACAATCTTTCTTTATCTATCGTTTATCCATTTTTTTAGAAAGCTTATAATGCGTTATAACATACTAGCTGATACCCTAGCAGTGTAGCCACTGCTTGCTCCATTTCTCTGCGCCAGAAAAGACACATCAAATCGTTGTTTTTTAAAACCTTAATAATTTTATGTAAGTGTGTGTATGTAAATGTGTTTAGATAAGAGCCAAGTGTCTACGAAATAAAACTTAGATAATTTAATTTAAATCTATCCAGTAGTTTTGCCGTGATGCGCCTACAGCTGCAGACCTCTATTATTTTATTTATATAGATGGAATATAGATGAAAATAGCACTTTTTAAAATAGCTCGTAGCGTCCCCCTACTGGACTCAGGCCTGCTAGAGGGAAAGGACAGTATACCACGCTTATCCCAGGCCAATTGGCAGGTAACACATGCCTGGTGGTCTCGGTGTGCGAGTTTCCTCACGATGTTTTCCTTTACTATCGGTCCATGACAATTATGCTATAATATGCACATTAGGCGAAGAAAATTGCCCAAACGGCGCATTCGAATCCTTTTCGAATGTAAGTAATACCACTGAGCTACCAGGTACCCGGTTTAAAAAAATTATGTACCTATCTACTTGAAATAAACTTGGCCAGAATTAAAAAATGTTATTTGTAATCCCTACACCAAGCTTTTGTGATGCAACAGATATATTTAAAAAACGAAAAATTATCCGCTAAAAAGTCCAATCAAAACGCTGGAAAATATACTTACTTAATATGAAAAATAATCTTTCCACAACGAACAACGGTCAATATAATGACTATACTACATAAGTGATATGAAAAGAGATTTAAACACAGGCTCCGGTCTTGTTAATTAGTATATTCCCCTCAACCGCTCAACTAAAACATGTTATTAAAACAATGTAGGTAAAACACAACTAAACAAGTACGCATAATGTATTTGGGTCGGAAGGTTCGCAAAATGGGTGGGTCGAGGCCACGGTTACGCGGTTATTGGGGCAGATTGCATATTTTTACATAAATTGTTACTAGATATTGGATTGAATGGAAGAGACTTCACTAATAAGACAGAATAGATGTCTGATTATTAAATAACCCCGAAAGTTAATCTGTTTAGAATAGTGCCAACGTCTTCTTTCTACAACTTATTTCTTATCTCTATTTCTTGGAGCTTCTTCTTTCTGTACGAAACGGTTCTCAAGAACGTTTTGTTACTCTTCCGATTCAGAATGACTTTCTGGCTGAGGTTGAGGCTGTACAATATGGATGTCAAAGAATGTCTGTTATCATATTTGTTTGGTGCTGGCACCATAGGCGATGTTGACTACCTGCTATCGAGTCTGTTCGATTCGTTACCGAACTACAACTATAATAAAAACTATAATAAATTATTGCTATGCTTCAGTTAGTATGGAATGATCCTAAGTATGAGACGGGCTTCTAATCTCAACCACACGGTTGCAGCTAGTTAATGATATTACATAGTGTCACTCGGAATCCATGCTTTGTACCACAATATAATAATAAACATTACTTATGTGTGCGTCAAAAGACGTCTAATGACCAAATGTGGCATAAAAAGAACACATGTGATTAAAAATCTTAAAACAAAACAATATTATACACGGATTCAAATGGTGTATTATTTTTAGACGCGGCGGGATATCGGCTTCAAATAGAACGTTCTAGAACGTTGGAGTTACCAAAACGGGGAACTTAACTGACCAGTATCATCTGACCATAAAGTTCTTAGGAGCTTACCCTCGAGTTCGTTTGAGCTATGAATCGAAGGGAGGGCGGAGGGTCTTGGTAAAATGGCCTTCGACCGCGTAAGCAGCGCGTGGCGACAGATGTGGATATTAAACTGAAGAAGTAGCGTCTGCAAATAAGATCACTGTTATTTATGATATAACAACTAATTTAATCTGTGCCAGAAGGCTTTTTATAAACGTATCTTATCGGACACGTACATTTAGACCTGATTAAACTATTTGTAGATGAGAACTCATGAGAACTCATGGTCATTTCCTGATCTTTGCTTCACCAAGCTCTATCGCCACCTTCCTTTTCTAAAGTCTTAATATACTGTTACGTACTTTGGCATTGTAAAATTAGTGCCTAAAGCAGTGGAGTTACATTATAAGCAAAAAATCATGATTCTAAGGAAATTGCAATCTTCCCACCTGCATTTTTAATAATAACAACCACTTTTATTCTATGACTATATGTACTACAACTAGAATGAATATACTTACCGATAAAGGCTTATAATGATTTCGTTCTTGTTATACTATCCGTACATCACCATGTTTATTTACCCTAAACAGTGGCGTGTAAATCGGATGATTGTTTATAAGTTTTATATTATGCCGGCTGTAATAATAAACAATGCTGCCACTTGCGCCTGCGCACATTACTAACGCAATATTTAACATTTAATTATTACATATAAGTACGTAGAACTGAATACACTACGTAGATACGAGAACTCATTTTTGAGTTGTTCAATGTGAATAATTAGTGCCAAGGATCTAAAAAATTGTAACAAATTTATTTGCCTGAGAGTAATATCGCTCACATCACATTTTTTACATTTAAACAGCTAATAAACTATCTTACACTTTTGTAAAGTCAGTACTGCATTTCAGTGCGCGCAACTTTGCATGCGTGGATTTCATATCATCGAAGGTTAGCTAGGCTAGGCTAGCTGTTTCCAAAATCGGAATTAACTGGATTACTCTCACAAATTTAGCTGTCTCTAAATTAAATAACCATCATATTTTTATACATATTAGAGTGTTAAATAAAGAGTGATTTTTTTTATTGCTGTAGGACAGCACTCAGGCTGATGGCCCGATTAGAATTTAGCAGTTACCGTCGCCTATGGGTGTTTGCAACGCCAGTGGCATCGCGAACACGCTGCTGAGTGCTGTCCCATAAGGGTATAGGAACTTGGGTCATTAATGCCGGAACACAGCGCAAGGTTATTATGGCGACATAATTGGATCAAAGGTGGTCGCAATCCAGACGGGCTTGAGGCCCTACCACGTAGCTAGGGTGGGTTGTTTTGTCGCCTTTTACGACAGGCCGCCCCGGCCGCAGAGATTAGTATTCTTTCCCCGCCCCTGCACGGATAAAGTTACATATATATAAAGATAAATTATAAACTAACACTTAAATTATATTTATTTTCTAGGATTTAAATAACTTCACATTGTCTGTATCAGAAAAACCTATTAGATAGAATTATTTACAGTTTAAAACAGTTTTTCAAGCGGTAAAACAAACATTAATAACGTTTTTTATAAGTTTTATTTCATAACGTCTAAAATAAATGTTTGCATAAATTTAACGCCTTCAGATTAAATTTATATTGTTATGGTTTTAGAGGTTTCGGAATACATATTCACATTAAATTGGCACCGTAACGAAGATGTATGTCTAATGTTTCAATTAAGCGAATACCTTTGTTTACAGTATACGTTTAGTATTTTCATAAATATATTTCAATATAATTGGTATTTGGGACACAGGTGCGTGGTAGCTAAGTGGTATCCCGGAGATCAGTTTAGAGGTCACGGGTTTTATTCTGCTAATGCACCGCTTAGGCTGTTTTTCTCGCCTAATATGCATAAAATAACATAATTCCTTCTTAGCGATTGTGAAGAAAAATAACCACGATGTCCTTTATATGTAATGTAAAAAGGTTAAACAAAAAACTGCTGTTAACATTTGATTGCTGTTTAAACGCTAAACTGAAACTAAACTGAACTGTTTATTAATTCTGTTTTAATTTTTTTGTTACAGGTAAGCAAGCTCCACATTTCTGGCGAAATTTTTAAGTCTTCTATTCGTAAGGCAAGTTTATAGAAGTTTTGTATTGCTTAAAATATAGACTGAAAGGTTTCCTCTTCTCCGACTTAATGAACCATAATTATAGAGGATAATAATATAAATTAATTAACACAATATGTGTACTTAAACAATTGATTGAATTTATCATAATTTAGTTAAGGTTGTCAAATGTTGTGAATTAGAACATTTGAAATAAATTGAAATAAGCATTTAAAATAAATAAATATTTCTTAATTACTTTACGGTTTGTACATTAACAATTTTATAACGGCAACTGCGTTATTATGCGTATTTGGTAACTATCACATCCTAGAAACATTTTTATTAAACATTATTATTTCAGAAACTAAATACAGTGATCGTCAACTCTTCGAATTGTTTTACTCGAAGTTTTACTTTAATTAAGAAATTAGATAACTTAATTCAGAAGATTAAGCTATAACCCTAAATTAATGGCTAGAGAGTGCGTTGTTTAGTAAAGGTGTCGTCCCTAAGTACTGCATTGTTTGCGAAAGGACGGCGCCTGAGCGCGGCGCCGCCGCATCCGCTAGTGACGTACTTTCGGTTGTTATGTCGATAACGCGCCAGACATAATAATCGATCGTTTTCGACAAGAGACAATGTCGACATTATCGTGTTTGTGAAGAAATGTAGGAACACTTTTATGTTAGTGTCGTAACTAATAATTTTCACAATTCTATTTAGTTTATAAAAAAACAACTTATTTAATGAATAATTATGAATTTTCTTAATTCAAAATGTTCTATGATAATTATAGGCCAGTTTATAAAACGACACTCAGTAAATTATAATACTATGAGCACAGTGGGTAGTCTTAAATCCGAAACGTCAACTACTGGGCAAGGGTAGTGGGGTAGTGGTCTAGAGCTCGAGTTTCCCATTACGAAAAATGGTCTGATTGTTACTTTAAAGCAGGATAGCGCATTAGACACCAAGTTTCCTGGAGATTTCTTCGAAATTAGTTGGCCATATATTTTTAAAAGGGTGGTAATATCGACAAAAGACATTAAAGGACATATCTGTGATATTGTAATTTTTGATAAATAAATACACATTAAATTAAATTTTATAAATCTGGATCAAATTTAATATTACTAAGTCATCACACCACGACTAAAAACTATACAATCGAATGTTATAATAGATTAACCTTGAACAATATATGACATAATGTCGTAAAAAAGAATAATATAGGCCAAAATCATTTTTCTTATACATTCAAACATTTGTATAACAAAAATGATTTTGGCATACTACATAGTACAGTAATTTTGTTGTTTACTAAATCTGCTTTAAATTATGACCATCATAAATTATATACCGTGAAGAGAATCTTCATTTAATTTATATTAATCAAAACAACGCTTTATTTCTTTATTAAACGAATTACGCAACTATATTCAATGACATAATAACAATCGGTACACTATCACACTTTATTGCATACTTGCTGTTCTGTTACTAGCAAACTTTCTACTCCTTCTCCAAGGTTCAATCTTCTCTCTATACCAAGGAGAAACAAGTAGAATATTATTAAATAGTACCACAAATAATCTGATTCCCTACCCCTCGTGCTTATCATTGCAAAAAAAATCCAATTGTATAGGTATCAAAGTATATAATAATCTGCCTCCTGATATATTTAATATTAATCTAAATTTATTCAGAATAAAACTAAATGCTTAGTTATTGGAGGAATGTTTTTATAATATTAATAATTATTTTAATTGAAAGACACAGAATAGGTAAACTTGTTTTATAATTTGTTTGTTTTTATTTTGTGAGTTTATATGCATGTGACATTCTATCTCTAATATATAAAATTCTCGTGTCACAGTTTTCGTTGCCATACTCCTCCGAAACGGCTTGACCGATTTTGATGAAATTTTTTGTGCTTATCCGGTATCTATGAGAATCGGCCAACATCTATTTTTCACCCCCCTAAATGTTAGGGGTGACCCACCCCCAAATTTTTTTTTTAAGTTTTGTGACATTTTATTATTTATATGGCAGAACAACGTTTGCCGGGTCAGCTAGTAGTTTATATAATATTACTGTTAATGTTTGTACGCCCTGTGGGTAATGACACGACGAACAGTTGAACTTATCGTTAGCCTAATAACTAGATATTTTGTACAATGTCATACGCAGTATAAGATTTCATTTCATGTTTTTACCGAAATTCATCAAAATAGGTACAGCGGCTTATGTATGAAAAGGTAAGAGACGAACAGAGTTACTTTCACTTTAATAATATTGGTATGGATATAGTATTATAGTATAGATAAGTAAGCAAATTGAGAAATGTCAAATCATATGTAATATAAGGCGGAAAATATCTAAGGCTTATTCTCAGAAGATTGATTTTGTAATACAGGAAAGAGTGTTTCCTAATATATTCGAAATCTGAGCTTAATCAGCTTTGAGCACTACTTTATTAAAGAGATCTTCCATTTTGACTACCTTTTTGAAGAAAGACGAAGTAATATTTCACGAAACGACCATTAAAGATTATGTCATAAATATACAACACTAAATATTTTAATTTTCATTAAAAGCTAAGAAATAATAGTAGTTAAACAATCAGTGATGCTTGTAAACCTAAATTTGCGAGTATAATATCGAGGGGTATAATATTAAAATTTCACAATAATGAAATTTTGTGCGTTATTCAGTTATATCTATACATATTCGGAATCAGCGATTTTTTTCTGAAAAACTTTAGATGGCTCTCCTGTAAAGTTTACAAAATGTTGCTTAAAACAATTAGCCTTTCACTCCCCGATGTGTTTATTGACGTTGTGATTGTTTCGCTTTGGTGTCCCCATTCCACAATGTGCGCTTCGCGGCGCCTGTCTTGATCGCCGACTAGCACGACCTCGGTAGATCACTAATTTTTTTCTCTTGTTTTAATTTGTTATTTTGCTCCATTCCTTTACTTATTTAATCGTATAATTATTTAAGTTGTATGATTCGGTAAAACCATTAAGACAGCTAAATATATTATAGCATTATATTACTTTTATGAGAGGTACATTCAATAGAACTTGATAGTTTTTATTTAAGGAAAATCAAAATTACGATTATTAAAATAAATCAGGTGAACTAACTCTTGGAAATGTATAAACTAGAAATTTACACGGATTTCTCACCATCAGCCCATAGATGTCTAATGACATTGGCAACGTCTTAGACTGGCTACTGCTTGATCTTTGGCTTTTTGCATCCACTTCCTACCAGCCAACATACTCTACATTACCTGGATTGGTGTATTGAAGTTATTTTTATCCCCATGTCAAATATAATGGAAATTACTGTCTATTTGCACCAGATAAAACAATAGAAACGACTACTGGCAGTATAAAATCTTTAAAAGACATAAACACATAAATCATGTGGCGCCTTATTCGTAATTAGCAAAGCGTACTTGTTTTTTTATTCAACTCGTGTTAATTGTTCTTACAAAACAAAGTTTCACTGCAAACCGGCTGACATATTTATAACTTGAGTTCCCTTTTATTTGAAAGAAAAAAATGTTTTGTTTGGTAAATAATGACAAATATACACAATACTCTATATATAAATAAAAGTTAATACAACATAGATATCTATTTTATTGCCAATATCTGCCACTTCTTTATCCATTGAGGTCAGTAATCCGCACTCAGCATAATGCAAAGTCAAAATCGATTAAATTTTGTCTTAACGCTGGTTCAGTGCGGGTAAGATCATAGTTGACTCTATTAGAATAAAATATTTTAAAATAATTCTTTATCGCAAGATCTTTTTAAGTCTAATACTCTATAATGTTTTAAGCAGAACATATAAAATAGTTGTAAACTGCCTTGTCTGTATAAATTACGATATCTTTATGTCGAACTGTTCGTTGTATGACAGTTTCCACGATACGCATAGTAAATTTTGATCAGTAATGATCATAAAACGCATTACTGCAGTGGTGTCGTATTAATCAACATCGTTTTATAACTCGGCTCGCATTTCATACAGCTCCCGACACAAAAGAAGGAGGGTACAGAAATTAAGTTCTATACATTGCGCTCTGCGTCGATATGAAATTTTGGAACACGTAGTATCAATACACGTCATAATCCTTAGTTTTTTTTCAAATTGTTGAGCAAGTTGACGGCCCGCTTAGTAGAAAGTAGTTAGTTACCGTCGCCTATAGATGTTTGCGAAATCAGGCAAAGTGCTAACAACGCTGCCGTTCGCGTAAGGGAACTGGAACCTGGAAGACAAGTAAGCCTTCTTTAGCCCCGACGACAACCTTACTCGACAAATGATATACTGCTATAACAGATGAAGCTCTAACACAATAATTTCCTTTTGTGGTAGGGGGTCAGGCGGCATTCGCCCTGTAAATACCTAATCTAGCCCAATCCTGTCTATTTTCTTATACCGTCAGCATTTAACCAACCACCTCTAAATAAAAATATATAATACTGTTCCAAATCAACGTTAGTAAGCATTTGAATAGCGCTGTAGTGATACACATTTTGATTTTCAAATATAATTGGCAACAAAAATTTATTATATTTAATTCATGCCTCATCCTAGAATTAACATGCTGATGATTACTAATGATATACACAATGAATGTAATACATAAGTTTGATTCTGTACTCTCCTATCTTCAGTGACCTGTGTCTGTAATCGTGCGCGACATGGCGCCGCGACTCCTTGGCCGACTGCCACTGCAATAGTGACTTCGCGCAATTAATTGCGAAATTAAACAACTGACATTCGCAAATGCAATAAAACTAACACTAATCTTTCGATTCATCAAAGCTGTCTCGCGAATGCGGAGGTGAAAAGTTATACACTGCGACACACCATCTCATGTTGATCATTTGGACACACGCCATTATTCTCACTAAATATTCAAATGTTTTACGATTATTGCGACAATTCGCAAATTTAAATTTTATTATCAACTGTAGAATTGAAATGTGCAAAATATTTTAATAATATATTTAATTGTTGTATCAATAAAATTTTCGTCCGGTCCTGTTTTATATGCACTTGGCTCGACGCCACCGTTGACCTCATTGCGCGCTCGTTTCGGCGCCACCGTCGCATAATGATCGCTATCGTATCGATGACATGCCAAAACGCGAGGATTGAGATTGTTATCGATATTTGCAATCTGTACAGCACTCTATGTATTTGAATTTATGGAACGTTAATTTTAAATTAATATTCAAACACTGTTAGGTTCCAAACAATCAATCAATCAAAGTTTATATAGAATTCTTATGACCATTGACAAGCTCGGCAGAAGCATTAATGATATCACTTGAATATGTCACATAAATAACACCTACATTATAGCCAGCAAAAGAAGAAAGAGCTGTCCATCCTATCTCATTGTTGGTGTACAAATCCGGTGTGAAAAATAATCTGTGTAACATTACATATTATTTATCAACAACGTTGTTAAATCCACAACTTTACCAATTCCTTTTTGGACAGCACTGACTAAAGTTGATAGCACGTCGAAACGCCTACGTAGGTTACTGATTCACGTGTTAACTTTTTATTGCTGCGGGACAGCAGACAGGTTGGCGGCCTACTTAACAATAAGCAGCTACCGTTGCCTATGGATGTTTGTGACGCTAGGGGCACCGCGAACACGCTGCTGTCCTATAGGGGTACAGGAACGCCACTAATGCCGTAACACAACACAAGGTTATTATGGCAGCATACTTAAGACCAAGGATGGTTGCCATCCAGACCGGCTTAGGTCCTACCACATAGCTAGGGTGGGTTGTTTTGTCGCCTTTTACGACAGGCCGACCCCGGCCGCAGGGATTAGTATTCTTATTGCGCCCCTGCAAGGAGAGTATTACATCTATTTATTTCTAAAAGAAAAGTATAAGTAATTTAATTAAACAGGTAATTTATCAGTTGTTTAGTATCCATAAATAATAACACAAGTGCTTACTTTAGGACTAGTTGGTTTGTGCTGTGTGAATTTTAACATTATATATTTATGTATATTTTCTTGCGCATTTTTAGACAATAATATAACATGATAATACCTATTAGTTGATTTTGCTTTCCGAAGCTTTCCATTCGGCGAGTCTTCTTGCGATGGCTGAGAGAAAAAATTATATAACATTTCACGGAATTCGCATACAAATAAACAATTGTTTGTATATCAATAAATGCAGTATTTGTTTGTTGATAAATGCGTCATACTCATGATGCACTTGTTATGTTCGGTCACGATTTTTGATGTCACGACGGACCGAGACATTTTTATATGCCTATAGAGGTAGATAAGTTATATATATATATATATATATATATATATATATATATATATATATATATATATATATATATATATATATATATATATATATATATATATATATATATATATATATATAATATATAGAACATAAAATTATAGTTTCTAACCAGCCCTATAATAATGCATATCGGCTTAAAGTGGGAGACAATTGTTTATCTTACATACGTAATGTTACAGTAGGACAACTGAAACATGCCGGGGGCCCAGCAGAGCAATGCTAAAACGACGGTCCTGCGAAGCCCCCGCTAAGGTCAAGAGGACGGGGTCTTGACCGGGGTTTTTATGGGTAGGCGATGGCCTTGCCTCCGGTCCGCCCTAGGGTAGCTGGCTTCTCCCTCAAGAGGCAAATTTTTAAATATGTTTTAATGATTCAGTGATAAAAAATTAAAATAATCTCAGAACACTTTTATTTCATCTCAAAACTTTTTTTCTCTTTGTGTCTGATTTCAACACTGTAGCACTTGTTTGCAGGAATTCCGTGACAATGAGGTCTTGATAGCCTTCTCACTGAAGTCGTAAATCTGTCCGTTTGTATGTCAGCATCTTGGTAATGCACTTCAGTTCCGACATTTTGGTGTCTCTCCAACAAGTAAACTTTGGTCGGTAATTAAAATTTTAAAATAGAATATAACAACAGGTTGTTAACGTAAGGCTGCCCTCGCCCGCATGGATCAGTATCCTTACTCCTTCCCTGCACTGAAAACCCCTTGGATACTGGAATGAAAACTTTTTAAAAGGAAAAGAAAAATCCTATAAAAAAGTTATAAGCAAATTAGAACTTGATTATCACCGGTTTGTATGCATACGTCGTGGAAACTGTCCGTTCCCTTAGGGAAAGACCACACCCAACCGTGGGATAGCTTGGCAGTTAGTATTTATATTAATGAAAAAAATATAAACAATTGTTCAAATTATTAGGTTTGTTTTTCGTTTAGTACTGCTGTTTTTACAGCTGCGAGCACGTTTTTTTTCTTAATGGCCAGTAAAAAGATAATGCAAAAATGTTACCGTAAAGATTCCCTGTAATTGATATAAAATCAAATTCGCTTCACGGTGTGCGCATGTCTTTATTGGCAATCAAAATCATAGATTAAATGGCCGTACTATATTCCGTTGTTAAATTAAAACACAGTGTAGGCACTATAGCGTGTAGTGATTATGCGATAATATATTAGATGATTGACAACGAAATTTCGTGTCCTACTTTCAACGTGAAACGAAAAAAATAATGACAGATTTTTCTTCAAAAAGAGGTTAACGTCAGACAGGCGGC
This sequence comes from Malacosoma neustria, assembly GCA_963693495.1. Lineage (NCBI taxonomy): Eukaryota > Metazoa > Arthropoda > Insecta > Lepidoptera > Lasiocampidae > Malacosoma > Malacosoma neustria. The sequence goes on from OY856386.1 coordinate 4,351,304, forward strand.
CGGTTGTAAAAACTAATTCAAAACTATTACAACATGTAACATGTTGTGCCGACTCCATATAATGTGGGGCCCCCATATAATAAGGGCAGGAAGAAGAATAAGACTCCTGTATTAAGTTTAATAATGAAAGTAAAGTACTAATCCAGTCGAGAATAATTAATTAATTTATTATTAAATCATTTCGGATTACTGGAAAAACATGCTTCGTCATACATCATAACGAAAAATATTTTATTACAACTTCTTATTATGTGTATATGGTAGTCGATATATTGTATACTTAAATAAATAAAAATTAAAAATATGTATATCACTGTATATACACTAAAATATCCGGGTGACCGAGCTTTGCTCCGTATTTTTTTTTATAAATTGTGTTTTTTGGAAATTAACAATTGATTTTCTTAGTCTAACCTCAAAGCAAACACTCATTGACTTCTTGTTACTTAACAACGCCATCTGCTGGAATAGCTTTAGTGTTGTGTCGTTAAAGCAATTTAAAAAAAATAGAATTATTATTCGCCGATAGACGTCAGGAAGGGTATCATTTTTCAGTTTCAATTATTCGCCGATAGATGTCAGGAAGAGTCACATTTTTGTTATTTTTCTTCCAATAAAAAAAGCGAATAAAATGACATTTTCTAGAAATTATTCCTAGCTAGATCGATTTATCGCCCCCGAAACCCCCCGTATACTAAATTTCATGAAAATTGTTAGAGCCGATTCCGAGATTCCAATTATATATATACACACACACACACACACACATATATATATATATATATATATATATATATATATATATATATATATATATATATATATTAGTCAATATTCAATCGTTGTTTTATGTGAATTCGTTAAAAATGTGTGTTATCAAATAAATGGATTTTTCTTCTTTGCGCGATAAAGCCGCGTGTTATTCGCGTTAGTATAATTAAGATTGGTATTTTAGTGTACAATAAAAAGTTCTGTCTATCATTACAATTATATGTTACACTTATAAAACATGTGAAAGTTTCATTCGAGTTTGCTACTCAATTTTGACTTTTAACTTTGATTTGACAAATCTAATTCCCTCAATCTATTAGTGCAGTAGACTTATTAAGACTTGCAGTATTCGAAATATAAATGGGTAGAGAATCTCGACCTAACAAGCTTTGTTAGCATTATTAATCGAAACACGAGATATCACCCAAGCGTGTACATATTTCGTTGAATATTTCATTATGTTAACAGTTTACCTACTGTACGATACTGGGTAATACTTAAAACGTTTACGTCTTTTATTATAGTCGAGTGGTCCGACTATCAACATGTGTTCATTAGTACAGACGGACAAGCAGCCCAATTAGAGGCCTGTGAAATTGTTTTTATGGTCCTTTCTTATATATTTTTAAGACTGCCCTTAATTGATTCTCGTTGAATGACTCCGGCGCATATGAGGCCGTGCTCAATGAGAACGATTTGTTATTAAACTCTTCGATCGTTTTACATCTTAAATTCTTAAGTTATGTCGTTATGTATTGCTTTTTGATTTTTAGAAATCAGGTATTTGTTATTGATTGTCTCGCTTTGATTAAAAATGACAAAATATGTTTATTAATAATTAAAAATACAATAGTTAAATCCAAACCCAGCTATTATTATTAAAGTTTATTTTCGACAACTTTTTGTTTTATTTTAACTTCGTTTAACTTATAGCTTCATAATCTAACCTCAAAAGAAATATCTACGAATTATTTAATACGTGAGATTTGAACCTGGAATGTTTTGGTGATAATCCGAAATTTCATGTACGATACGTTGAAAGTTATTAAAATATATATAAAGTTAAATATACCGTAAAGGAGTAAATGTAATTGGATTGTATTGAATGAACATTCGTAGCGGTTGGCGTTTATTGAGTATAATAATGTCAACTCGCCAACTTAAAGAAGTCTTTTACATAAATTTCTCAGTAAAGTATTGTTTCGCTTTATAGTAAAAGATCAATAAGCAAAGGACGTTAAAGATTTCGGTCTTTATTAAGGTATGTACATATTAGACAGTTTTCATTGCTTAATATCTATATTATAACGTTCAAGCGTGGCTTGATCCGTGAATTATTATCCATTTTTTATCCTTTATGGGCAGGTTCAAGGTATATGTAGTATGTTGTACGCAAGAAAAACTCAAACCTAACAATAAAATTATTTCAACAACGAGCTATTTTGATGGAAATGCCGTTTTAAACCGTGAGAACTGGAAGTTAAACCTTGTATTGTTAACTAATGGATTTCTATTGGAATTTTAGTCGAGCGTTTAACTAACAAGAATTTAAGCGTCGGTTAATTTGTGTGCTCTCTCAACTCTCTCTTAGTTAACTGTTTAACCATTACAAAATACTTTTTAGAGTTGTATATAAAAGAAAATATATTTAATATTATTTCGTATGCAACGAAAACCGTAGTAATTACATTAAACTTGTTACGTCTTAATCCTAACAGAAAGATATCTTCATCTTATCCCAACTATGTAGGATAAGAGCAGGATATGTGCAACATGTTCTCTCCTTCCACTCTCTATTAGTCGTCAACTCAACATCTTTTACGCAATCCATCCATCTTTTCTTTAGTTTACCCCTCCTTTTGTATTCGTATCTATTCATTATCATTTCTAAAATTTTTCGTGTCACATGACATTGAGTAACAGGAAGTCATGAGTTTCTATAAATAGTAGTTCCATATATATGCTATTACACCCTAAGATTGGTCCAGAATAAGAAAGATTGGAAGAAAATTTCGCAAAAAAAAATGCGTCTTCGATGAAAGAGAGAAAAAAATGCTGCTACTGGATTGGGACCGGCTACCGTTACCCCGAACAGAGATAACCCGTATTGGGCGCAGGCTTCTGAATTCCGGTAAAAAAGTCAACAGCCGGGGAAAAATGGCATTCGGGAATTCTTTTTCCAAAACTTAGAGTGAACAACCATCACTGTCCACACAATGAGGTAGCCCCGACGTAACCTCGCCTCCGATGTCAGTAACCCTGTAAAAACGAATTTAAAATACCCATTACACTTGTGCTTATTTGCACAATAACCTCATGTAAACGAAAACAACTTCTGCCGTCAACTGAAACCATAAATATGTCCATAATAATTTATGTTCACCAAGATAACAGTAGCGTGTAGGCATTTTAATTATAGTCTCCGTTTTCACACTTCATACTGCGTAATTAAAAAATAAATTAATAACGTAAGATTTCTATCAAAATTAACCTTCAAGCTATTGACCGAGATTATAAGCTATCAAAATCTTGACTCTTTAAGATTTAAGATTCGCTCTTTTAATTACGGGAATACAAGTAAGTGTATTTAATAATATCTGTCAAGCGAAGAGTGTTTCAAAATAAATTTTATATCATTATATAATATAACATTGTTTGTGGAGTGACGCGGAAGGACCGTGTTAGGAACTCCCGCATTCGCGGCAGCCTTCATGTCCGTGACATTGCGGATAAATTGCAGGAGGGTCGGCTCCGATGGTACGGCCACGTTTTACGGCAACCGGATGCTTACGTGGGAAACAAATGTCTGGCCATGCCGCTTCCGCCGGGCCCCGGCAGGAGGGGTAGACCCAAAAAGTGCTGGCTTGACGTCGTAAAGGGTATGCGTGCCAATGGTCTCACTACCAGGGATGCTGACCGTGCGAAGTGGAGAAGAAAAAGTCGGAAAGCGGACCCCGGGCGCCGAAGCGAGAGTTTGGGCTGCAACCGGGATTCATCGCTGAGATGATGATGATGATAATATAACATTGTTTCCAGACTACCTTTTTTGCATTCTGTTCAAGTTTAATGAAGAGCCTGGAGCCAAACATCCTTAACTAATAAGAGGTGGAATCAAAACATTTTGAACTTAGACCCAAGTATTTTCTACTCATAGAAAATCTACTCCAAGCTTTGAACATACATTATCGGAGTAGGACCTCTGATGAACCGGAATTTATTTAAATAAAATTATATATAATTTTCTTTCGGAGTTTATTTTTTAGTTTTATGGTTTTAAAAATGTATTTCTTCATCAGCCTATTGAAGTTTGGTGCCGAGTACTTAATGTTTGAATGAATAAATGACATTTGATTTGATTTGTAATGCTTAACCTTAATTAATCAAACTGCGAATAAACAAAAATTATTATTAATGTTATTCACTTAAAATTAATGGGCCAATCGTTTAATATGTAGCCGAAAGCTATATAACACAAAAAGAAGCCGATTATTGGCACCCACGCGAGGCCACATGTCATTTGTTATTATAAAATATAACTATATGTTATATAAATAACTTCTCTAATAATTTCCAGTGTAGTCTAGTCTGAAGGTTGTGGAAATCAGATGTTTCTGTTGTTTATCCATATTAGCTTCTTTCTCCGTTTAGGATCAGAGTAAAAATATTGACCCCTGAGGCCGTGGGCGACCTGTCATAAAAGGCGACTAAACAACCTATCTACTAGGGTTCAAGTCCATCTAGATGGCAACCATCCCTAGTTTCCTAATATACCGCCATAATAACCTTGTTACGTATTAATTAAAGTCAGGCTCTCAACAATCTGTTATCGGAAGATTCTTGGATACTTGGATAAGCTGATCGTGACGGGCAAGGTGGAAGGAAAGCGACCCCGTGGCCGATCACCTAGCCGCTGGTGTGACCAAGTAACCGCCCTCACTGGACTACCAATAGCAAACGCTATTCGAGAAGCTGAGAGCCGGACGAAATGGAAACTGCTTACGAGACCGACCACGGTTGATTTCCAATGATACGACCTTCAGCAATGAAGAATTTGATCGTAAACAAAGAAGAATAACCTTGTGTTGTATTACGGCATAAGTGACCAGGTTCTAGTTCTCCTACGAGGAAGGCAACATGTCAGAGGTGCCTCTGGCGCCGCTAACATTCATAGGCGATGGTAACTGCTTACTATTAAATGGGCCGTCAGCCTGTCTGCTGTCTCATAGCATATATAAAAGAGCTTCTATTATGGATAAACATAAGCTTAGTTTAGGGATGTATTACAAGGTGTGTATATTTTTCCACATGACGTATTGTAATAATTTAACCACGATGTTCATATTGTCTTGATTAAAACAACGTACGTAACGATATAAATATCGGAAACACTAAAATATTTTAGTAAATAGTTCCAATGACTGCCATTTTAATACGAAAGAAGACTTCCGGTAACGAAGGGCGTTCTAATGGCGTCGAACTTTTGCAAATTGAAACCACTTCCTACCTACCGAAGATTGTCGCCCTAACTAGCCATGTGATTAAAACTTAATATTTCCCGTTTTAAAAGCTCCTGAAAAGAATTTTCTTTATCTAAATTATTTTCCGCTTTAATATATAATTATTTACTTATTATATTCGTGTGCCTTATTCACAGCCAGCTATGGGTCATTTTATACGGTGCTAATGACTATTTATAGTTAAACAAGCGGAATCCCGCGGAAATGTTCACTAATTGACACTAAATACAGGCAATAATTCATTCGTGTTTGCATGGACGTCGAGCGAAGTATTTAATTTATTAGGGATGTTCAGTAAGAATAGATACCTACGAGATAAACCATGTCATGCTATTTTAGCATTCGTGATTTGGAGAGTTATTGTTAATTAAATTAGGAATAGATATTTAAGCATGTCTTTAGTTTCACACACGTTATTATTTATTATTTTTGATATATTGCTTTACAATTATTACTTTTTATACACAAGTTTAATAAATTATCATTATCATTAAAATAACTTTATTATATTTTATTAAATCTCATAATTATTCAGAAAATGTCAAAATCAATCTAATTTTATAACCAACATTCAAAAAAGTTATTATATTGTATTAAAAAAAAATTTTTTTTTTTAATGTCTGTTATACTATTATGTGTAAACTTGGGTATATCTGCGAGTTTATTATATATTTTTAGACCCATTTCGACCCTTACCTGATCGAGACCTTGATATTTACCTTTAAATTGAGGTCTGAAATCGGAATTTAATTGACGGATATGCCTGTTTTATGTCTAAAATAGAAATGATAGTGACGACATATGGGCCATAAATTATAGTAGTTATGTGCATTATAGTCGGCATCTTTCTGCTAAATAAGTGGTCATTACGCCATTGTTAATGTTCTTGTGGCTGTGTAACAATTACTTTCTGTTAGAGAATATAAAAAATACCTTACTTAAAACAATTTTATAATAAAAGGCGCTTTAAATTTTTTATGAGATATTGAAATATAAAATAGGAATTAAATTAAATATTTTTAATTAAGATACTTTAGAAGCACCGTGAACATGCTGCTGTCCCATATGGGTACAGGAACCTGGGTCACTAATGTCGGAATACAACACAAGGCTATTGTGGCGGTATATTTATAGACCAAGGATGGTTGCCATCGAGACGGGCTTGGGGCTCTACCACGTAGCTAGGGTTGTTTTGTCTTTTTACGACAGGCCGACCCCGGCCGAAGAGGTTAGTATTCTTTCTCTGCCCCTGCACCGAGAAAATTTACTGAAATGTTGATCATTAAATGAATATGTTTTCTTTTTTCTTTCTAAATATCTATGTTATTAGTTCTATGACAGTAGTTGCGTACTTCGGGGTCTAAAATGTTCGCTTTGTTCGTCGTCAAACTAAAATAACTGTCACAAAACTTAATAAAAATTTAATCACATCTTGAATTTATACGACAGGCAAACTTGAAAACCTACGCGTATTTACTAATTATAATTGCATTTTAAATGCGTTTAATTATGTTAATAAATAATCAATTAATTTGTTTACATTAGTAAGATAGTTATAATTTTTTCATGTGGAATTTATTTTAAGAAAGTGCCACGGAAAAGTATTGACGCAAATTAATCACGCACATATAAAATAAATATACTGGGATAATTCAAATAACGCCATCTAGTTACAAAGTAAGCAGAAAATCGCTTGTGTTTGGGTACTCGATAACTGGTACGTTACTTATATTCTTTGATTTTGTAAATAAACATATATTTTACAAATTCACCCAGGCTCGACATGGAATTGAACCCGTGGCCTTCGTAAGCTCCGGCGTGCGTTAACCGTTGCGCTTCGGAAGATATTTATATTAATGACGACAGCAGTATATCTTGGGATAAATGTTTGTTACTACAAGTAGACTGTAAAAAACATGGTGCCAGAAATGGGGTAATATCGGCATACTCGTCGGTTTACGATATAGCATGCAAACTTAGGCTAATCAACACCTTTGAGTCAGGGTCGAGGCGAGACTTACGTTACGTCTCGCGGCCCTAACGCTAAAGCGAACAAACAGGAAAATGATTTTAATGCGTAAAGGCTACGGACAAGCGACACGCACGGAGAGTTACATTATCCCACTGCATGTTTCCGAACGGCTTATTGAGTGAAAATCATTAAAAAGTCTAAGCAAAGTAATTTTATTTCGTTAATATCGCCTTTTTAATCATTAAATTTTATTTAGTGCCATCGAATGGCATGTTAACTGATTCTGCCCTAGACAACAAGAGATAAAAAATACAAGGCGATATAAAAAAAAAACTCATGCAACCGAGACGTGCACGCAACCATTTTAATATTCAGCAGACCCTTGCAATTATAGATCAAAATGAAATATATTTTTTTACGTACCAAATATGATTTGAACCGTTGTTGTATCGAAACCTTAATACGACGTGCAATTATAACGGTACGCTTGCGTGTAACCTAAACTAAACTTTAAATATATAATCTATATCTATACTACTATTATAAAGAGGAAAGATTTGATTGTATGTTTGTTTGTTTGTTTGTTTGTTTGCTTTGAATAGGCTCCGAAACTACTGACCCGATTTAAAAAATTCTTTCACTGTTGGGAAGCTACACTATCCCCGGGTGACATAGGCTATATTATATTTTCAAAAAAATTAGGGATACTTACTAAAACTCCAATAATGTAACCCAAGGTGTAAAAAAATTACCTAAAATATTATTTAAATCGCGTGCGCTGCGAAAACTATTGATGATAGAATAAAATAATGTACTACGACTTTGCAGAACACATCATTATTTACAAAAAGTGTCGCGACAGTATATGTCTAACTATTATAGTTATGCCACAATAAGTGTTCTTTTATTTTAAAAATTTAATTGAAATGCCGCCCCTAGAAAAGGCTCTTTATTTGTATCTTGGTATTAATCCTTATCAAAATAAATTACTTTATATTCAAAACTGCTTCAATATCTTTATGCAACTTTTTGAATTATTTAATTCGGATATTCCATTCGAAAGATATCACGAGTTTAAAAATGTAAATATTAGAAAAATGTTGCGTGGTAGCCGCTCACCCTGTTCGGCTAGCTAGGCAGCACCTTATGCAATGTAGGCGTGCGTCACTGGGGTTTTTACAAAAATTAGAAAAAAAATTTTTTTTTAAAATAACCAAAAATAAATAAAAAATAATAACAAAAAAAAATCATTAAAATAAAAGTTCATAGAAATAATAATATTCAAACTTTCTTTATAATTTTATTTTTTTAGTAACCTGACGCAAATAGAAGGGTTTATGTCTGTGTATACGTTACCGGCAATCTGTATAATTCAGGTATTCTATACAATACCTAGGTAATGTATAGAATACCTAAAACGTTAAGGTAATGTATGAAATATTATGAATATTATTTTCCAGTATATACTTTACCTAGGTAATGTATACAATTCCTGCTGGTCCACGGGCAATGTGGAAAATAACTATATTTGGGCCTGTATTTATCAATGTTATGTAAGTAAGTAAGTAGAAGGGTATAAAATGACAGAAAAAATAACACATTAGATTTGCTTAAAAATCAACTTAACAATTAGTAAGTTCTGATTAAAAACAATCTTTATTCAAAGGTAGGTATTTATAGTAAAATCACAATCAAATAACATTGAACTTAAAATTCTTCTGGGTTAACTAACATAATCTAATTTACTCATAAGTAATCAGTTAAAAAACTTAGGCAACCAAACAATTCTGTAAAAATAAGAAGTAGATGTACTGGCTTCTCAGAATACATTATGCAAAAAAATATTTATTTATTTTTACATGAGGAACTATTGTAGTGCATATGAATTTTGAAGTGCATAAAATCTTACTTTTAAGACATGAACACTTTTTAGTATTACAGAGTTTTTCACGTGTACGTTTGACAAATCCCTGACCTGTCCCCGTAGATTGCCGATTTGCAACTGTACGGAGCGTCGTTTCTTCATTAGGGACATCTTCTTTCTTAAGTAATTCTTGATGACAAACTGTAAACTGCTGTCTTGAATACAACGTCTTTATAACACCTTGCTTTGTTCCAATTTTGTAAAGTTCGTCATCCGTTTTTTGTAAGACTACAGCCAATATTTTGCTGCGACCTCTGTCGACTTTGGGAACAGGGATTCTAACTATTGGCACAGGAGGAAATTTGCTTTAAAACTGATGCGGTTACCTACAGCTAAGGTGTTTTTTACACATACAGGGCAAAAAACTTTAGAACCATAGCCTTCTGCAATATCTTTCTCCGGAGCAGCACAAATAGCATGGATGGGTTTATTGCATTTTCTACACGAATGAGCACCCGTAGTCTCCTCTGCTATCGTCTTTTACACACATTGCCGACAGCGCATTCGGTATTGTATAGAATGCCTAGGCAAAGTATAAAATGAAAAATATTTCATACATTACCTTAACGTTTTAAGTATTCTATACATTGCCTAGGTATTGTATAGAATACCGTATTATACAGATTGCCGATAACATATATAATTTTTCATTTTGAAATTTTTGTTAAATACCCGTGCGAAGCTGGGGCGGGCTGCTAGTATGTTATATAGTTATAATAAAGGTAAATTATTTTATGTGCAATATAAAAAAAATTATTAATAAAATACTAAAACTAGTGATTGTATAAGAACTCTGTACTATTATCACCAATGTACGGTTTTCATCCGGATTGATTTGTCAAGCTAATGTTTATTTTGAAAATTATATAAGTAGTATACAGGGTGACTTTGACAAACCCGTCCAAATTTTTTTTACGCACTAAACATCATTTAAGGAACCCATTTTTGCAAAATAATTGTATGTAAAATTTTCAAAATAAAATATTTCATATATGATCATTAATTCAATCGTACAGAATAGTCCTATGGTGTAACCTTCGTACGTTAACCATTTATTACCTGTCTCTGTCTCTCCCGCGTAAATGAGTAGTACGTATTCGCTCGCCCGGTGCAATGCCGCCGTCCTCGGCCTTTTACTAGGTCAGATGGAGTGGTCATTGACACTCTAGCGCCGTATTATGTAAATTGCGAGTTCTTTGAATGACTTTGTGATGCTGATTACTCAACATTTTTATACTATGTGATACAAAACTAAAATACATGTTTCTCATAACTTTTACTAAAGATTCTTCTGTGTGAATTTGGACGGGTTTGTCAAAGTCACCCTGTAAGTATATGGTAAGTCGTGTATTAACCATAACCCAAACGTTTTGCTTTTCACTTTGGGACTAGCACTGTGTAAATTGTTACCGTATGTTTTAATAATTGCAATCGTGGGCATGTGTAAACAAATAAGGATTTCTTACTCTATGAGGTTCTCGTGCAAACCATTTAAATATTTTCAATTCAGCAACTCGCGGGATATTATTCAGTCCTATTAGTTAAAAGTTAATCATGACAGTATAGTACCTACCTATTTTTTTTTTCATTTCGACGTCTGATACCTATTCGTGCTCTGCAATTTAGAGCACTTCACCTTTTTTTTTTTTTTTTGGTCTCAGGGAAAAACCTCTCTTGACGGGTTCCCCAGGCCCGGGGGGACCGAGGGATATGTGGGACTCCGGGAAAGATGATTGGCCATCCGACTACCCACTAAAAAACCCCGCTGTTCTCCTATCGCCTACGCCCGGGCCCACGGATATATGGCCTGCCGATCTCGTGGCCCGGGCCGGCGCCGGCCCGCCCTTTGTCTTGAGGCGGGCCCCTTCTAAAGTGTTGGCGCCAGGGGGTCAGGGTTTCGTCCCCCCGGCGCTCTCCTAACAACTCTAGGAGTTGAGGGGGGCCGCGGAACAGCACGCAGCCCTCACCCTCGCGGCAATAGTGCGGGCGGCGGGTCCTCCCCCGAGGCACTTCACCTAACTTAACATGAGTTTGAAAAGATAATCGACAAAAAATCTTATAATAATTATTAAAATATATGTATATAAGAACAATTATTTTAGAATCAGTGTTTCATTTTTTTTTCAGTAGTACTCTTCAATAGAATATTTATAAAAATACCTTGGAATTGAAGAACTAAATCAAACTCGCTTCAAACTAAGTTCCGGGCAGAATCCCGCGTCTGGTGGGCGGTTACCCTATAATCACCCGTGGTAGACTTTCGGTCCTCGGTGATTATAGCGGCCTTTTGCGGCTCCCACTTGGACCCGTCAAATCATAGGTCGGGTAGTTAATGGCACTAACAATTCTGTATCATTCGAAGAAAGAATTACAGCTTAAGCTTACCTGCCCACAACTAAAATTTTAGATAATTGTGTGAGAAAGGAAATAAATAACAATTTTATTGTCATATAATATTGCTGTAATATATTATATACAATAAGTTTTATATACTTAATAAACATAGTTGTGCACATGTTTTTCAGACGACGAGATTGCCAAGTTAATTCATGACCTCATGCGTTATCCGACTTCTTCGAATAACGACCCATTGCACAATGTTGGTGGGAAAATGTCACCAACGTATTTGGAAAATCGTACACCATCTTTTACTACTCAGCGCGCTTATTCGTTAAAGAATTTGCTAGATGGAGCACCCGATTTAAAAGAAATATTCAAAAGTAAAGAATGTACGCTCAAATAACATAAATAAATGGTCTTAATAAATACGCATATTATCGTTAAAAAAAATAAACATAGAGTAAGATATGTCCGGATAAATGATTTTTTTTTTAAATTTCAAACATATTCGGTATTTAGTACTATCAGAGATCAACAACTTGATCTGCGTCGGTGCCGTACACATTTCCAGTATTTGCAAAAGACACAATATTCTAGATGGAATACATATATTTTGTACAGGGACAGTTGGTACCTCAAAGGTAGACAGTTAGTTACCTATAATAATAATTGATGGTTGTGAACGCAGGTAATTCATTCGTTGCCCTTGAAGACAATCTACGAGATGGAGTTTCCCTATTCTCTCTGTTGTCAAGAAAAATTCAAATAAGCTTCAAAAACTTTTGAATAAGCTAATAAGCTAGTTTGCACGACACTGAAAGTTCAAAGAACGAGGTAATGTAATGTAAATAAATAATTTACTTAAATAAATTAATCGAAATCCCTCATAGTACATAAACTGAAATGTACGTTTATGTACACAATGCATACAAATATTGGTATTACAAAACCAAACGAGTTAAGTACGGATGTACAATATATTAAATAAGTATTAACCGGTTCATTGATATCACCTGCTCTTGTAGAATTATAACCTCTTGCAACAGCTGCTATGGTTTCAACATTTAAAGTAAACGGTAAATTATTGTGAGAATATAATGTAGGTTCCAATTCATATACCTATTGCCCAAATTTGTTGGCGACTTTCCACGTATACAAATGTTGCTGTATACCATAGAACATTATATTATGTTCTATGCTCATGAATTATAAATTCTGAGAATGCCCATAATATGTGCTTAGAGCAAGTCAAACGATAAGGTTGGTGTTATTTTATTAGTGGTCATATACAGTAAGAAATAATAATAGCTGAAGGTTCAAATATTTCTATGATCACTCTTACTTTTACTTTAGCCAGTATGCGCATGTATGTGTGAGAGAGAAAGAGCGCGAGTGTGTGTGTGCGTGTGATTATTGGTATGCGAGTTCGCGTGGATACGTCACGCACGTGTGAGAAAATAAGACTCATGAAACGATAGAGATTTTCACCTAAAACGATCCAACGATCCATTTTTAAGTAACTAAATTTGTTTGCATTTGAATAAAAATTTACAGCAGCATGGCGGACGAAATAATTGTAATATTTAAACGAGATATATTCTAAATAACTATGCAAAAAGCGTAGCGTTTTAGCGTAGTAAAATATGTCTTATTAACTTGAATTACGCATCCAGTTTATCATGAGTCATTGTCTTGCATATTTTTTGCTTTTTAATAATTGAACGTCTTGTTTGGCGCCGCAAAGAGATGGGTAAAAAACTCGTTAAGGCTTTTTTATTCTTCATTTGTTATTGATAGTCGGTTGTTTTGTCGTGAAAAAATAGATCAATCCCATCGCTAAGGCGTAGTAAATACAAATTGATTAACTTTCGTTAGCTTATTGGCAAAGAAGGAGCACAATTCGGTTCCTTTCGGAATTTGGATATCAAATGATAGTTGAAAAAAAGCCCATGGATAAAAAACCCTTGCTTGTACATATCTACAGTGGAAACCGTCTCAGAAATCACGCAGTTGGTTGTACCTTACGACGACATTCAATACCAGATTCATTATTTGAAATAAATAGATAGCATAAAATGTTTGTCTAAAGAAAACTAAAGCCGGTTTAGGCTACATATTCGTAAATATAATTTATGATCTTACATATTGAATATTTTATATCGGAAGACAAGTTGGACCGTTTGCCAATATTTAAAACCTTATAGCCGATATTGTAAAAGGACACCAGTAATAATGGTTTTTTATTTATTTATGTATCCGTGCAGAGCCGGAGAAAGAATACTAACCTCTGCGGCTGGAGTCGGCCTGTCGTAAAAGGCGACAAAACAACCCACCCTAGCTACGTGGTAGGGCCCTAAGCCCGTCTGGATGGCGACCAACTTTGTTCTTAATTATGCTGCCATAATAACCTTGTGTTGTATTTCGGCATTAGTGACCCAAGTTGCTGTATCTTTTTGCGAAAGCAACGTATTCGCGATGCCACTGGCGTTACAAACACCTATAGGCGACGGTAACTGCTAAATTCTAAGTGGACTGTCAGCCTGTCTGCTGTCCTCCAGCAATAAAAAAATATAGTATAGTAAGTAAGTATATATTGAATCAGACGTGAACAAAATGTGCAGTACAGCTATGGATGCCGCCATTAAATACGATGAAATAGTCAACAAAGGAGGTTGCAACAACACTTTATTACCGCTCGCCATCAAATGATCTATATAGGTAGTAACCTATAAAATTTCTTTATTATGTATTTTAAAGACGTACAGTAATAATCTGACATTACATAACTTTTACACTGCACTGTTGAAAAAGCACGAATCCATAATTTCAATACAATCAAGGAACAAACCCTCGACAGCCTGAGGCGGCACCGACTTCACGTGGTCTTGATCCATTTGGTTTACATGAAAAGGACTTTCTCAGTCATAATTATTCTGTAATATTACATGTTCAAATAGGACTTAAGATTTTGTTAGTGGTATTTTGAATTGATCACTTTAATAACTAGTTTTATAGTGTCGAGAAACCTTTCTCGTCTCTAACCTTAAAATTCTAAGATAAATCAATTATAAGAGATAATGTATATTGTTACAATATTAAAACCAACATGATTGAATACATCATACCCTAAGTTGATTACATTTATATTGTAAAAATCATTTGAATTGTATTTAGTATAATTACTAATGCTTTTTCATAGTCTACTATAATGGGAACACAAATATTCAAAAACAATTTTGTGATCACAATTATCATAATCCAAATTGTATGCAATAACTTGTATTAATTTACTTAACAAGTTTCTCGTCGCCTTTTTCCAGTTTTAATACTGTGAATTAAAGCTTTGTAGAAATGTTACCTGTATAGAAATAGTCGTAATAATTGAATAATGTTTAAAATACTAAAAACTATATTCAAGAAATAGTCATTTAACTTTCAAAAATTAACATGAAGGCTAAAAATACTATTATATCATAAAGTCAGAATTAATAATAAGAAGAAAACTATATTATTTTAATGTGTACGAATAAACATTAAACTAATAGAATATTAATTATGTGTAGTGTTCTTAAGAAAACAATTTTATTAGTTAAATAATATGTAAGACACAACCAACATTAGGGTTTAACATTGTAATTATTTAAACTGAATCGAAATTATGTATTTCATTCGTGAGCCCAATCATCTGTAATTTTAATATCTTCATACGAATTGCCCCAAGGCGCCTCCTTCGCATGTATGTTAATGTTGTACAGTGGGTTCGTTCGACAAATAATCGGTTCGATAATTGCGGATCCCGTCCGACCGCCGCACCGCGCCGAAGCGGCGAGCTTCATCCCCATATTGATTGCGCAAGATTGCCGTATAATTTCCCCAATGCAAACAGTTGCTATGCGTTCGATCTTTTTGGTTATTTAACAAGTTTATAAGCATCTAATTTTTGCTTTGCCGTGTTTCGCGGGGAATTAATTAATTTTAAAGACCGATTTCAAACTACAATTTCCGTGAAGGCAAATACTTAAAGATTTGGTTGTAAGTTGAATTATTTTTGTATAATTTACCATCATCACCTTAGCGTTGGATACTGATTGCGTTCCATTTTTTCTTGCAAATCTAAAAAGAAAAACTTTCCAAATAAATAATTTAAAAAAGTTTTTAAATTCTTCACTGTTTTTTTCAGTCGAGGATGTCTTTAAATTATTATATACTCCTTGCGTTGCAAATACCAAGAGGCGATAGTAATTACTTTCCAATTAGTATTATAGTGAAAAAGTTTTAAAAACAGTTATTTTTCTAAGTATGATATATGCTGTATTTCACCAGCACAGCAAATCACCTGCAAGTAAGCTCAGCAGAGTATGTATGTATATATTAATCGATGTAAATAACAATTTAATGTTTTTACAAAAACATTTGTATAGAATATTAATATGAAATTCAAACAATCAAGATTCATATCCCGTATAAAACAAATAGTAATAAAAAATTTATTCGAAGTAGGTAAATAGTAAGACATATTTACGATAACAAAGTTCGTTCGTGCTCAATGCGTATTATAGCTGTTATTTACTTAATCATTAAAACAATAATTTGGTTTTAAGAAACCCTGCTGTGTGGACCGGACCACACAGGTTTCTATCCATATAAACTGAAACCTGCACGTTTGTGTACTACGTAACGGTTCAAGTGGGGAGTGCTAGCGATTTTTTAGTCACGTAGTACGGAATACTAAATAAGCCCGCCTGCAAATAATTCCAGTCAAACAATATATAAATATAAAAAAAAATTAAAATATATATCACCAAAAGTATTGTACAGTTTAAAAAATAATAGAAAAAGTTATTTTTTAAATACTAATATAACAGTTCACTCAACTAGAGACAGAGCAGTTTATTAATAGATTTTTTACTAATACTACTAAATAATATTTTAAATTTGTTATGATTTTATATATATAAATCAGTAATGTAAAGATTATCTGACTGCCAGTGCATTACATGGCTAAAATTTAAGTGTATTCAAATATAGATTACATGTAGGTATAATATTTGAAACTAAGTATATTTTGTTTTGTAGTGAATATTAAAACCTACATTTGACATGGTTTAGCTGCATAGACGGACATCGATATTCGATCTTAACGCGATATATTTATAATGTACGCTGATTTGGTTTATATGTGCAATAATTTCATGTATTGTAAAAGAAAACGTTTATATAGATTACAGAACTGTGTTAAAAAGTGAGTTATAAAGAATAAACTTAGCACATCTTAAGGAATTCAAATCTGAGGAACACTCACTGTTTGCATTACAATCTACTCGTTTTGCTTAATATATTATTTGCATATATATTACTTTGGTACAACGCTAGGCTTATACAAGCACATTAGGTCAGGCCGAGCGCTTTTATCTTTTATCTTAGCCTACTCAACTGAAGCGAGTTCAAATATTTGTCGTAAATGAACGAGAGCTGTTTGTTTCTGCCGCAAAGAGGGCCACTAGCACTTTGAGTTAGCGTGTTTGCTCATCCACTTATATTCGTGTTTTAACTCCGCTACACAGCTACTTGTATATTTGAGGGCTTAGGTATTTTAATGTTATTTCGTATGTTTAGTCTATCGAAATCGTATTAGAATTTTTTAATACATACTTCATGTATGTTTTTTCGATTAAATCCGAATTCGAATCTGTGAAGTAGTAAAATGGATATCAACTTATTATCTTTTACTACTCTCTTGAATATTGATGGTATATTATTTCTTGTCAGAAACACGCCGTCATTTGTGTTCTGTATTACGTATTATTTTAATACCAATAGGTTTAACTTTTATTAGCCTAATAATAATACCCATGTAATTATTTGATATTATTAACAAAGAATCGATTTAAATGGTATATATACTAAATGTATTTCAGGCAGTGCTTAAGATCGGCTTGGGCCATGGTAGTGCTCAACCCATCCTTCCATTGGCCCAGTTTCTAAGCGAAAAAAAATAGCGAAGTTTTTTTAGTGGCTAGACCAGAAGATTCCTAAATGTCCCTGAACTCTCGCGGTCGGGAGGACCAGCTTTCTATGATAGGATTTCTATGAAAAATAAAAATTAGTTTCTGATATAATTGTTTTAAAATATTGAAGGTTCTCAATTAAACTCTTCGTGCATTATTCTATTGTGGATACAAAGTCCTCTCTGTTAGCGTTTATAATATGGAGCTGCGAGACGTTCAGAGGAGTACTAGGTAAATAAAATATGTATAAGCTATAAGCAGCAAATATAAGTAGTGATTAAATCGTTTAACCTACAGTCGTCAAGGGATTCCATAATGTAATTGTTATTTTTATATATTAAACATATACCTTGCTAGGACTTGTCGTAAAAGGCGATAAAACAACCCACCCTAGCTACGTGGTAGGGCCCCAAGCTCGTCTGGTTAGCGACCACCTTTGGTCTTAAGTATGTCGCAATAATAACTGTGCTACGTTCCGGCATTAGTGACCCAAGTTCTGTACCCTTATGGGACAACATCGTGTTCGCGATACCACTGGCGTTGCAAACACCTATAGGCGACGGTAACTGCTAAATTCTAAGCGGACTATCGGCTTGTCTGCTGTTCAACAGCAATAAAAAAATAGCATATATATAATACATACAATTCATCCTAAAATCTAATTATTTCTAACAACAATTCCGGGTTAAAATTATAAATATAAAAGGAATAAAACTTCGTAATCAATAATACAATGATGTTAAAATGGGTGAAATAACACTACTAATTAATCGACTTTTCACTAATACGCATAAGGGAATGCTAAAACACATTCTTTCTCATCACAATGAAGACATTGAAATTAACTGCCTTGTCGGTTAAAATGTTTTCGTTCTTATATTTGTTGAATGTATTTACTTTTGTGATAGTGTTTTATAAAACAGTATACTTTTGCTACTTAATTGAGGTCCACCAAGATTATTTGGGGCTAAAGTCTGGCACATCTGCCTGTAACACTTGCTGATCACAAAACGCGCTCTTTTACGAATTGAGAGTTTGACGATAGCTCCCGTAGTAGTTATTAGGTAATAACGACTAATATTAGAACCTTTTTAGGACATTACTTGAATTAGCCCAAAAAACCCTACTATACCGCTGTTTATACCGCTGCTGTCCGTAATTCCGTCTTTCTGCTAGCCTAAAGTTTCTGTTGGTTCCCTTCGCAGATTTAAAAATAGAACGCCATATTTATTTAAAATCATTATGTTGGTATTGCTCAGAATGCTCAGTTCTGTTAAATAATTGAAAAACAATTTTATATGTTTTCTTAAAATTCATCAAAAAATTCATTGGGTTTTAACTGATTGAACAATAAAAATGAAAAGTTCACCCATCAGCCTGTCTGCTGTTCCTCAATAAAAAAATATCATAACATAAATAAACTTACAAAGTAAAATGTTCTTAGTTTTAACTCAACTAAACAGATAAATAACGAAGAGCGTTAATTGAATGAATTAATGGAACTTTATGTTAATGAAATTGTATAAAAGATAAAGTTTCGAATGTGGCAATAAAAGTATAGTTTACGATATGTTTACGATTGTGGGAAATTCGTTTTGTAACTTAGTCACTTTGACTAACTTGACAGCTTCAGATAAAGTACTCAAATTCTCATGTACAATTTATTAATTTAGCGGTATTTGTAAAGATGTTGCAGTATCAAAATATGCCAGTATCTGCATACAATGACGCCCAGTTATTGTCACAATTTGAGAAAACTGTGTTATGAATGTTTATACAAGGCAAAACCTCCACGACTCAATCAAGTACGTTAACTCATTAACGCCGAAGCATCCCGAATTTATTAGCAAACTTTCAACGCGATTATTTTTTATGTTATTGGCATTAAAAACTTTGTTGTCACATACAGTGGACCCCCGGTAATCCGGCCCCTGTCTAATCCGGCGCCCCCTGTAATCGACATGCCTATCACTGTTAAGCAATGTCTTGAAAAAAATTATAGCCTAAATATAGATATAGTTGCCACTTCTAGCAACGATCTACGAATCAGTATTAATGCAGAAGTAATGGAGTAACACTGAAAATGGCTGCCAAAACACAGACTGAACTACAAATTATACTAATATGATTTGTAGTTCAGATAGAATCTTATCATTTTTATCTGTAATAATTTATCTGCTTACAAGGTACTCTTTCTAAAAAAATCGGACTATAGGAGACAACGGCAGTACTCTATAATCCGACATATTCGATAGTCCGACAATGCCCTACAACACGTTTGTCAAATTACCGGGGGTCCCCTGTACTCCGACGTAGGATTTCAAGCTCTTTCAGAATTAGGCTTCAAGAAAAAATAATATGGCCAATCTAAACATAAAAAAAACATGAAATGTATCTGTCTCATGAAACTAATTTTAACGGAATTTACACGTGACTTTATTTTAAGCATCGCTCAACAACCGTAAAATATTTGCTTATGTATTATAACAGTCCTCATCAGAAAAATGTAAAGAAACCACTTAATAAAGTATTTCTTTCATAGATTTATATAAAATTACATCTAGTTATTAAACCTGTTCTATATCTTCGATCAACAAATTGAAACTGAAATTTAGTTATTGACGGCATATGTATGTCCCAATGGTCTGATATGACAGCCATATAAAACATTGCAAACTTAATTTATCTTTACATTAAAAAAATGTCACCGAGCATTTTCAGAATAAAACCTAAAACACAATCTAATACAAAAAAATTCAAACTCGAATAATGTTACATCATTCCCAAACAACAAATCGCCAATTTCAAAGTTGATAATAACTCAAAAGCTTAACAACACGTAATTTATGTGTCGACTATCAATGTAAAAAACTAATTTCTTTTATTAACATATTCAAACAATGTATGAATAATGGAATTTGTCTATTAAGAAAGCCCAGAAAATGCCTACAGGTGACATTATTATAATGAAATTAATCATGCAAGTTGCAACCAATGGACCTTTATATTTTAAAACATGTTACAAAATATATTATAACTGCTGGTCACAATCTTTTTACATTTGTATAAATCTACTCTAACCCTTAATACAGAGCAATAAAGTTTCGTTTCAGTTAAAAACTCGAAAATCTATTGAAAAGAATAAAATTGTTAAACATAATCCGCTATAAATAAAATTAATATTCTACTAAAATATTACATCTCATCAATCGTATTGGAAACTTAGATAATATTGCATTCATTTATAAAAGATGCCCGGAAAATTTTTCGTGGTCAACACAATTTATTACCGGAGTACCGAAAGCATTAATTGAATATAATTTTTAATGAATTATTGATGCTTGATCCATGAAAATGGGCTATTTAAAGGTTTTCGGTTTAATTTTTTATTATATTTTATGAGAAACAAGATTTGAAAGCTGTCCTTTGTTGTAAAATAGAGATACTTTAGTATATTTTTAATTTATTTATTATGTTATGAATTAGTAAAGGATCGAAGCTAGGTTTATTTTCGAGCTTGAGCAGACAGGCTAGCGGCTCACTTAATAATACGCAGTTACTGTCGTCTATTGATGTTTGTAACGCTGGGGGCATCACAAACATGCTGCTGTCGCAAAGGGTACGGGAACCTGGGTCACTAATGCCGATACATATAATAAGGTTATTACGGCAGCATACTTATAGACCATGGGAGATTACCATCCAGGCGGGCTTGGGGCCCTATCACGTAGCTAGGGTGGTTTTGTCGCCTTTTACGTCAAGCTAATTCCGGCTGCAGAGGTTAGTATTCTTACTGCGCCCTTGCACGGAGAAAGGATGTTCAAAATATTACAGCATTTTTTGAAAGAAACTAGGTAGTTGTGTAAAAACTGCATTCAGACTTTTCAAACTTATAAGTAAATGTTGCAGAGCAAATTATAATTGAGAGATTATTAAGTATCCCGCCGTTAAAATAAAATTAAAATCAATTCAAAACTTTCACTAATAAATTTGTATTGCACAGTCTAGCCTGGAATTGATGTGATAAGTGAATAATGAAGCTAAGTTATAGCTGGGATTAGGCTTATTTCAGTGGTCTCATGATGACGTAATGTGTAAAATCACTAAAATAGATTAAGATATAAATAATTTTTGACATGCAGTAGGAAATATTATTTTCCATCTATTTTCTATCTAGATTTTTGTGTACTATCAGCACTTACACACATTACGCAAACAGGTTTGTAATAATATTCTTTATGCCTTATTAATGAGTCCAAGATAAAAACTTAGCCGTGTCATTGGGATAAATGCAGAAGGCAAATGTGAACGTGTGATTACTACTTGAATAATACGGGGACACCCGCAAAATATACCGCGTCAAGTATAATCGACACCCGTGGAATAACAGCCGCAGTAATCAATTACAATATTCATGTTGTTATGTACAGTATTAAGCTATTAATTTACGACATAAGTAATACATGTTTGTATGGAGTTAGTTTTTAAATTTAATAGTTCTATCTTTATAGGTTTTATTTCTACAGGGGGCGGAGAAAGATGACGTGGTCGGTAAGGGCGATTAAATAACCCAAGCCAGGTGGTTGGGCTCCAACCCTGTCTGGATGGCAACCACCCCTGGATTTTAAATATGCCGCCATGTTGTATTCCAGCATTAGTGACCAGGTACTAGTACTACTACACGGATAGCAGCGTTTTAGCGGTGCCCCTGGCATTGCAAACACCCATAGGCGACGGTAACTGTTAATAAATACTAAGTGGGCCGTCAGCCTGTCTGGCCGACCCCGGTTGCACAGGTCAGTATTCTTTCTCCGCCCCTTCACGAATAATTAAACAATAGTGATGTAAATAAGTAAATACATTTAAATAAATAAATTTCCAAACTAAGTAGCCAAGCATGACCTCTGCAAGCGTGCCGACGAGCGTTGGCCATTACGCCGGGAGCAACAAGAAAACTAGCAGTTAGATGACAACGAACAGGAGAGGGTTATCGGTGATTTTACTGTAAACCACTGTACTGTTTCATTGCGCCCTTAAATCGCACTTATGTATATAATATAATATTTAAAATAGTTGTTTATTTATTGTAGTATACGATGCCTAATTAACTGTTATGACCATGTCTGCAAACTAAAAAAATATCAAGCAATAAATGATTTAAAATAGCGCTCGTCGTGGAATCCGCTCGGCAACGGCAACGCGGCCGCATTCCGTTCTTTCACCATGCGAGAGAAATTCTCTAAGTGCATACCGATATAAAAATCACATAATAACTGTACATGTTAACAAACTCTCGTTTCGTAGGATTAGAATTCTTTATGTTGTTAGCCAAAATATTTTTTTTATTACAATCTTCATCAAGGGATGCAGTACAGTAGGTGTACGATGTGCTTCTTTAGTTACAGGAGACTACAAGATGCATATTATAATTTATGCGTATGGCAATACAAAAATAATATTGGTAGATAAATGAAATGATATAAACTAATATAAAATATGATAAACATTTCTAGTATCATATCTTCCCGGTTACATATGGCTTTGGACTTTGGAGCCCGGGTCTGCTGCAAGATAAACAGTGCCAAATATCTGCTTGACCTTTTGTTGATTTCGGAACATTTTATTATGCAAAAACGTACAACAAAATACGTGACATAAATGTATATTCTAGCAACTACTATCTAACCTTTCCTAAAGCGAAAGAAAATAGATGGCACCCTTTAAAGCCATGAGGTAGCGAAAAATGGAGTACTACTGAGTCGTCTGTTTGTGACGCGCTAAGGTCGTGTCGGAATGACTTTATATAGATAGAAAACAAGCAGTAAAATTTACATTTAACATGTCTATAGTGAATACAGCATTTAACGTTTGTACCAACAATACACAAAAATATATAAGCCATATTCTACTAATATGGATATTGTGGACTCTTTAAAATCCAACACTGGATTTATAAATTGGATTGTATTCTATATTACGTGTTATATTCTGAATTAATATATATTCATACAATAGTTCATCGACTTGAAATCGAAATGCAGACCGTATAGCAACCAAACACGTCCGTCTTCATATCCGTAAAGGAATTGCAAAAAGTTTAATCAAACTTTCAAGAGTGTGGCCAAACACCTCACTCGTTTATGCTGTGTAATTTAAAATTAATTAGCTGAAATTATTTAATTCTAGAATTGAAAAATTTATATTAGACTAGCTGTTTTATTACAAGAGTTAAATCTACAAGCTTGAGGTATACCGCTTATTGTTTTACCTTGCCTTTATCTCACATTATATGGCACATGTTCTCTCCTTATACTCTTCTCTATTAGCCTTTTCACCATATCATCTTTTACAATCTATTTATCTCTTTGTGATCTACCTCTCCTTATGTGTCTACTCGTTTCTAGCATTTCCTTGTTACATAGTGTTCTTCGCTTTCCCATCCCAAATAAATAAATAAATTTATTTAACAAAAGATTCAACACTGTTTCAAATGATTCCATATTGCATCTTCATATCTCTTAACGGTTCTCATTCACCATAAAACTGTCTCTAAGTGGTAATACACACAATGTCGCAAGATCAACCTGTCACTTTACCGCCTATGTCGCTAAACTGTCACTTTGAAGTTGACACGACGACACTTCGTATTATTTACATAAGTAAATTGAAACGGTAAATCTCAACTTTGAAAACACGTTCAGAATCGTAGAGAGTGATGACAAAAACTTAAATTGTTTATAAAGAGCGCATGCGTCATAAAAAAACATGCGGGGCAGTCTTTGGGGACTGCCGATAGAAGTGAAAACTAAGTAAATTGTGAATTGTATCGTCGAGCTATTAGATTATTATTTTCGGTTTATAAAGAAGTGTTTATGATTAAGGATTAAAGTTTAAATTGGTCATTAACACTTCTTTACAAACCAAAAATTGTTCACCCAAAGAGTGTTCAACGCGCCTAAAGAAGTTTTACTTCAAAACTCAACTGTATTTCATTGTAATAAAGTCGCAATTCGAATTGGTATAAGTAATGCAGTGCAATCATTTAAAATTTACATTATAAAATATACCTTAAGTCATTGTTAATAAGCTTGGTATTACTGGAGCAAAACTCCGTTTTAGGAATTCTCGATCAGGACACCTGACCTGACGCGAGTTTAACGTTTTTTACACATCACAAAAAAGTGCACAACGCCGCTAAATAAGTTTTCACTTCAAAAAACGTGATTTCCGTCAATCAATTTTTCTGCCGTCATCGATGAAGTTTTATGAACTATTTTTTAATTATAAAATATTTAGATTCACCAATAAAATATTTTGATGTGAATCAAAGTTACATAGGTACATATGTGTATGTGAATGCACTGCTTAGGTAATTATTTTTATACCACCCCTGATGTCTATATATGCCGCCATAATAGCGTTATATATCGGCATATGTGACACAAGTTCCAGTTCCCCTACCAGGACGGCAGCGTGTTAGCGGCGTCTCGAACATCCATAGGCAACGGTAACTGCTTACTATTGAGTGAGCCGTCAAGCCTGTCTTCTGTCCCACAGCTATTGCTGTGGGACAGCAGATAATAAAAAAATAATAATAAAAAAATGTGATATATGGTGAAGTACTATTATGCTCGTATAAAATGTATATTAAATTAATTTCTTCCATCGGTTACAACAGCGTATTCATTCAATACTGTACTCGCTTTGCATGCATTTATCAGTTGATAATTCTATTGCGCATGAAACGTTTTCGCAAATTGTTGAAGATAAATAAATTTTTTTTATATATTTTTAAATGACAAAGAATAGTTAATTGGTTTCGTCTATTTCATTATTAGTCTCAATTTTAGAGAGTTTCCAGTAAAATTCCAATAAAAACACAGGTAGTCGACCTTTCATGTGTTGTGGCTTTGTGGGAATCCGTTGCGTCATTACTTTGGAGTCTTTGTGAAATCAACATGATGTTCTGTCACATCACAAAGTAGATAATATATGTTAATTAATTTTCTTTCTATTGTAAGTACTGGAAATATGTAAAAACGAGTCCATATCTTTAGTAATGTAGTTAACCACACACACATTATTGGCAAACTAACTTAATAATCTTTAAAATTATAGTAATAAACTAATTTATTAAGACAATTAACACAGCGCTATCTACTTTCAAAGTTAGCAGATCATATATTTTATAAATGAGCAGATATGACACCCAGACTCCGGACGAAAATCGAGAGCGTGACTCCCGCAGACGTTTTGATGTATTAGGTAAAGACGTTGCGCTACGGAGATCGCCTGATGTTAAATGTATATAAAAAAGAATTAATTGTTGGACAATATATAGCTTCGACGAGGTCCGTGGCGTAGCGACTGACGCACCATGATTGCAGAGGTCATATCGACATTTTGTAAACTTTACAGGAGAGCTATTTAAAGTTTTGCAGAAAAGTAACTGATTCCGAATATGTATACAGCTCAATGTCGCTTAAACAATTATTATTAGCCTTTTACCCGTTGATGTTTATTTATTTACAAAAAATAATTATATATGTAGTTTATCAGTTGTCTAGTACCCATAACACAAGTGCTATGCTACTTACTTTGGGGCTAGATGGTGTTGTGTGAAATGTGTCAGTATATTTATTTATTTAACATGATGTATTATACTCGGTCATATTTATTTATAGCAATTATAAACCGCAAAAGTTAACGATTAAGGAAAATACTTAATAAATCTAAGTAATCTAAGTTACATTACCAAACACCATAACTGAACTATCGGACCATAACTAAAACCCGCTTTTATTCGATTGAAATCAATATGTCGTAACTCTCATCAAGTATTTGTACTATCGATGACGTAAAAGGCTTCTCATACAAAAAAGAACAGGTAGTCTGCTCATTGTGGGTTAACAAGGCGTTGAATACATTGAATATAACGCGGAACGTGCTGAGTTCTGCTGTGATACTTGTTTAGTTGCATCTGGAGAGAAAAAAGTTTTAAATCCCTTTCAATTTACTTTTATTTCTTTATATAATGGAATGATTAAAGAAAAAAAAGAATAGTCGACAGTTCGACACACCTTACTTTGTAGCTACACGCAACGTATAAAAATGGTTTCATACCATCGTGTTTGCAAATTCTATCAGTCGACAAAATATTTGTATGATGCAAACAGTTTGTTGTGATCTATGTGTATATATACATATATGAAAAAGCCTTGCGAGGTTTTGTTAGCACTTGTGTTATGGGTACTAGACCACTGGTATACTATATATATACGTTCGTAAATAAATACATATTTTAAACACCCAGACGCATGATGGGAAACGAACCCGTGACCTCTGCAAGCCTACCGAAGTGCGTTAGCCGCTACGCCATGCCGGTCGTCATAAATGAAATGCCTAATGAAAGAAATGCTTGTACAGCCTACAGGGTACAGTGGAATCGTCTAATTCGATTTAGCTATTACACAAGGAAGAGAATTAATACTATTAAAATATTCAATGGGATGGGCCAATGCATGTATAATCTAAATGCCTCAGGTTGATAGGCGTGTCTTCCTATCCAACAGGCATATAATTATGAAGCCACGGTGAATAAAAGGTCGCAGAACAGGTGGCTCTGCTTATGTAGTACGTACGTTTTGCACATAGAAATTCGACGAACGCTTATTATTCAAATGATATTCGAATGGCGTGAAAGCCTCGATAACCTCAACGGCTTCTAACGTGCACGGAATCACTGATAAACTTACTTAGATCATAATAGTTACCGATCGATTGACAGCTCTAAGCTGCAGTAATAGAAATCATTGAAGTGCAAGCCAATGCCGAAAACGTCGCGAAAGCAACACGGACACGCTGTCCCTAATGCTAATCAAATGCTGTTATTACATCACTGATTTGTCTCCATCCACATTGATAAACGAGCGAACTGTATACATTTCATCTTGCACAACGTGCGATTAAGCAATTTTCCGAGGAAATGATTTTAAGCGGCAGATAGCTGCACAATAACGATCGTGTTTATCTCGCGTTCGTCGACACCGTTCTAACTAGTATGGAATACGGATAATACCGCTACGTTTGCGAACAGTTTCTTTAAAGTGAGAAGTAATCCCTTGTAGACGTTTGGATCTGGGACGTGATATAATCACGATTTGTCAGGGTGCAGTCAGGTTTAAAGTCTGATCTTAACGCGCGATAGGTACAGAAACGCTACTTGACCCACAGCCTCTTCAGCTCGCATTCCAATTGATTGCCCGCGGCTCAACCAGATTAGTGGCGCCGCATTGGATAATTACACACCACTGATGACATTGATTGTGGAACATAGTTTTGCGAGCGAAATTAATGGATGAGTCTCGATCCGATAGCGAGGCGGGGATGCCGATCGATAGACTTCGACCGGTATGAATTAGCATGAACTCTAGTTATTATTGTACGCCCCCGGGCGCCTGTTTTCCATTCCGCGTCACTTACACCGACCACTTAACACGCCGACTGCGTGCCGCGCTGTAATAATATAGCGCGGTGTAGGTTCTTGTTAAATTCGATAGTTGGACAGTAATCGAGAACAGCAGAAGCAACAAATCATAGTACCGGCGGACAACAAATAAATACGTTTGAAATGGCGTGCGGAGGTATGCGAGAACAAGGCCGCTTAGCAGCCTTGCTTTTCCGCGTCATCCAATCACCATAAAGCCTGTTGTGGTGGCCGGTTGGGTCCAATGTGAATAGTAGCCAAACCGGCCGCGGCTCGCGCCGCTATCGTTATTAACGTAATAAAGTGCTTGATAAAACGGACTCGGACAGCGTGTGAACGCTAAGAGAAAGCCGTTGTCGCAACATTAGCTGGCCGCTTATTAACATTAGATAGCTGTTTCGATGTTTTTGACCGATTCTGTGTATGTTTGATTGCATTCCCAGTGAGATTGGTGGCCATAAACGATTAATGACCGCTAATGATAGTTATCTAATGACGATAACTTTTTAGCTTTTTGATGGTTTAACGGATTTGTTGTGTAAAATTCACTGATCTATCAATTTTAAAGCAAAAAATTAATAGAAACTATAAATATTAATATAAAATAGCGTCGCAGAGTATCTGAGAACATATTATACTATTTCTATGCGTACACTATCAATATATTCGATCTTAATTGAACCACCAATGCGAAGTGAGCAAAATACTTTGTAAGAAACTGACTTCGTTTCAAATGATCAAGTTGAAAGAAATCTGAAACGAATATAAAGACTGTTTGAGAATAGAAATGTCTGTTTGTCTTTATATGTCATTAGAATAGTGGAATTTTAATAATTGAAACACGAAATTAAAAGAAAATAAATTTGTGACTACAATGATTTCGTAATTTTTGCACTCAACCTTTACTTATTTTTGGTATTTATATAAAATTTCTAGTTTATTATCATAGATAGCTTCAATAAAAGAATACTTTAGAAATGATAATATTTTTCTCAAACTAATATCGCGTGATACACTTATATCAATATAAAATATCTGCCGCTCCTCGCTGAACAACATTTCAATCGATGTTCAAGATTCACCAAAACCGGCTCCTGTCTCGAGATCGCACGAATTTTAAATATTTGCTCTTTTAAAATAGTATCAGAGCCCGATACGAATTTTACGCTTTTTAGTTTTATTTTACTTCGATACAGATCTTGTATTATTTATGTCTTCTGATCTGGTACCGAAGGTCGATGTGCAGTGATTTCATTTTAAGACTATCCTTTGTTTCATATACGTACAGAAATTGTGCACTTGATTTTATACTTGATATCATTTCTATATCTACTAAAGATTTTTTTTTATTTTTATCGATGTCAGTAGCATCGATAATTTAATTCTTTACAACTTTGAAAAACCTTCATTAACGACATTTCAGTGATTCCGGAAAGGGGCGATTGCACCGTGAACTCTTTTATCTTGTTATAAATTAGTGACGCAAGCGAAGGAAGCATGAAAGTTAACACCTCATTTAGCGTGCCACGCGACAAAGGATGACCGATTGCTCAAACTCACAGATTTAAACGATTAAGGCTCGGATGTCCAAACAGAATTAGAGTCACATCCGCGAAGTGATGCACTTAGTAAATGCGCCGTGAAGAGTGGCGCTAAATCGTTCAATGAATCAAATTAAATTACGGTTGATGCTAAAAAGTTCTTCTCTGTGTATATTTTAAAAGGAGAATCCAGTGTATTGAAAGACGATACTATGACTTATGTTGGATCATCTGAGAATCCTATTGATAGGAAAGAGATTTAGTAGAGTCCATTTAATATTATAAATTTTTTACAGTTAAGTGCAATTTACATAGAAAGCCATTTTTGGTAGTGGCTGTTTACATTTTGTTTGCTGTAGATATAAAAGATTTTCACAGAAATTCCTAATATTGAATATTTAAAAAGTACATTCTCCTTTCAAGTTCCTAAGAACCGCTCCTTTATATTTTAATGTTCCAAGCTATAGTTTCATGGACTCATTAGGTAATCGTTCTCTTTCTATCCCCGTTCCGTCCCTTTCCCCCACGTCTTCTGTAGGGTCATTTATCAATCCCAAATAACATGCCGGGCCCTTTTCTTCTTTGTTTATTTGTTTTTTATTTACCTTATCCTTTGGTGTTCCGTTCTTTCGTTTTATTATAAATTGATTGTAAAGCCGGTCTAATGGCATCTGTATGGACGATGCATTGATAACTCTAATTGTTTGCCTAATGAGGAAATGTTTAACAGAATATATTTTTGATATTTGTCAAATGTCCCTTGAAATTTTTTGCTACTCTATTATACGTGTGTAATTATTTTCCTCAGATTTTAATAGTGTGATTGTGTTTGGTTATTTTATAGCAATTGACAATATAAAACTGTCAATCTAAAACAGTGTCGTCTAATTTGAAAAAAAATTCAAGGTAAAATATATTTGTTAAATTCTGGTCATTCGAAGGATAACCCTTTCGAAAATAGAAACTTAAATCATTAAACTATTTTTGTCAGATATAACCTTCATTTAATAATAAATACCTACACACGTCGTTCTAATTAATGGCAGTAAATCTGCGTGCAAAGCCATTAAATAAACCTATTAAGTTTCCGATTTCCCCTGTTAAACGTTGTATTGTTTTATTCGCTGCGAGCTTTTATTTTATTTACATTTTATATCCAATTCTTCTTTAATTATTTTGCTACGTGTATACCCTTGACTGGAGTAAAGACCGAATATGCTTTTATGTATTACCGTCCTTCGTCCACCAATTTTTCTTTTACGAGGCAACATTTATCTGTCTATTTTGTAAAGAAGTTTTTATCCGTGCAGGGGCGGAGAAAGAATACTAACCTCTGCGGCCGGGGTCGGCCTGTCGTAAAAGCCGACAAAACAACCCACCCTAGCTACGTGGTAGGGCCTCAAGCCCGTCTGGATGGCGACCACCTTCGGTCTTAAGTATGCCGCCATAATAACCTTGTGTTGTGTTCCGGCATTAGTGACCCAAGTTCCTGTACCCTTATGGGACAGCAGCGTGTTCGCGATGCCACTGGCGTTGCAAACACCCATAGGCGACGGTAACTGCTAAATCCTAAGCGGGCCGTCAGCCTGTCTGCTGTTCTACAGCAAAAAAAAAGAAGCTATTCAATAAGTTATTGATTAATCAAGTAATTAACCTGTAAAAAAAATTAAAATATAGTATAATGCAAGAAAATCAAAACAGTACAAAGCTTTATTAATTATATGCGACTGAATATGCAACTATAGTTTGAATTTTGATATTTATGGAACAAATTTTTTGAAATTTTCTTGAGTGATCCAACGATCGGTTTTATTTACATTACCTGTTATTAAATATATTAAATAGCATACAGATCATTTGAAATTAATCAACTGTCATCTTGACTTGCTTATGAACCTCCGTCAGCTTGCGATATATTTTTTATCTACCTTAATATACACAAGATACTGGTTCGCGGTTCAGTGCTCAGTATCTGGTCTTGTTCCTTTTCCCGGTTGCCTTTTTATTGTTTTTAATTATTTATTTATTGCAGGCTCGTCCGCTCTGCTCTCTCTACGTACCGGTTCAAAATGAGGCGGTTGGAATTCTTCTATGTTTTTATTGTTTCTCAATCATTGTATCGAGACTGATTGTCTATAGTTTTAGTTATGGTTTTAGTTCTATTGGCTTTTGTAAATCAAAGAAATATTCTTGTTTAATGTTTGACTGTTGTAGACTGTTGGACTGGACTGTTGCGTGCATAGCAAACATATTTTTTAAATTTCGTTTATAATGTGTTTCATTTTGGAAACCCGTTTCAAATCTAATTACAATAAATACATTTTTATTTATAAATTTATCTAAAATTGAACGTAAGTGCGTCATTTATTTTTACCAACAACGAAAACAAACACATACACAAAAGATAGAACTGCATCATTGCTATGCAAATCAGAGTACTTATCTCTCTAAAATTATTAAGAATATTTTCACCGGTGTCAAATATAACTTTATAAATGTGAGAGGTTGGGTGAATGGATGTTTGTTACTTAAACACACCAA
Organism: Malacosoma neustria; assembly: GCA_963693495.1. Classification (NCBI taxonomy): domain Eukaryota; kingdom Metazoa; phylum Arthropoda; class Insecta; order Lepidoptera; family Lasiocampidae; genus Malacosoma; species Malacosoma neustria. Next base: position 4,383,404 of record OY856386.1, read on the forward strand.
AGAACTGAAGGGAATTGGATGACATTTGGCATACATTAAGGTAGATAGATAAACTAGACTAAGATATTTTCTATTTATCCTGGATAATGTAAATTCATAATTATTTTTCATTTGGTAAAAACTAAAATTCTAATTATTACCATTAATACGTGTTTCCTACTTTATTTTTGCAAAAATAAGAAAGTAGCATTTTGTCTCGCAGATAAAAATTGATGAGGCATCTAACCCTAAGCTTGCAAGAGAAGCTTACAAATATAGTGCTCCCGAGGGAACTTAATAAGCTTGTCGTCGTGAGTTTTTTAATAACATATAAAACAACCATTTGAACATGATTGCCTCAATCTCGTCAGTTTGGTTCGTTGTTTTTATCAGACTCACCAATCGATGTCCCGCCGACGCGTTGTCGGTAACCACTAATCATCCAAATATTAGGAATAAAAAGATTGTTAAGTACGAGTTGGTATCGTTGTTAGGGGTTCTGTATAATATATTTATATTTAGGTATTATATTTAGAAATAATTCAAATTTTAAATACACAGCGTAATAATACTACCGTAATAATAATTTCTGTGGCTGATCAAAGGTAATGAAGCTGCAAATGTAGAGATTCTTCATAATTAAGTTTTACTTTTAGAAGTTTAAGTTTTACTGTCCTTATGGACAGTTTTAGCTCCTACGTTAGCAACTGTTGTTCAGCCACTCATAATAATTAGAACTGAGGTATAATCAATTTTAAAATTCAATAAGTATAGCGTCGGAGCGTACAACTGATGATTTATCTTTCAATTTAACAAAGTCCATGACGCAATGGCTATGACACGTCAGACCACGGACCCATGCATGCGTGATTAACGGGCTTGATTCCGAGTCTGGGTGTTTATGTCTAGTATGTGTCTATTTACAAAAGTAAAATTTAAAAGTAGTATAATAGTTGTGACATATCACAAGCGCTTTGTAGCTTAGAAAATTGTCATTCAAACCCCAGTTACGTGCTTCATAAACGAGTTCAATTGGTTTGTTCATTAGTATGATTTCGTTTTTTATGTTAATATTGGCAAGTGTTCGATTCCAAAAATAATAATATATTTAGTTTTAAGAGGGTATGTTAGCAGTTGTTTTGTTATACCGAGAATAGATTTGTCTAAATGGTATCCCATCGCCAACAATTAAAAAAATAGCAAATTCTTTCTGCTTAGTAATTGCATATAAAACATAATAAGTTCTCCAAATTTTAAAACGGAATCCTAAAAAATTGTTCGCTGGACAAAGATATCCTAAAGATGCCGGTCATCAAGGGGGGTCTTCCTTACCATTCCCAAATCCAGCCTAAACCAAATAAACGTGCGGTCGTCTGAAATTAATTTCGTTTTGTTTTAACCGTCTGGGGCCGGCATTTACATTGAATGCGGTTGGGGGCTCCTTCCAAGGATATTTATGTACGGGCCCAAGTAATATGACTTGAACATTATTCATACACGGTACCTTAAGACCAGCTGTTTGTTAAAGTAATATTTTTATTTAAGCACCGTATATTTAATTAAAAAATACTCAACAATTTATTCTATACATCCTTATATTATAAATGTGGATTTTAGTTTTTACTTAATTACGTCAGAACGGATGAAAGGAATTGCGTGAAATTTAGTACAAATTACAATTTGAAATAGGAAAATTACCCATAAAATTTATAATTTCTAATAAATTTTCCTCTTGTACTAAGTCTCATGTAACAGTTAGATATATATAAAGATATAAATCAATTATGATGTTTCATAATTACGGATTCATAAATTTAATTGCATCAAAACAGATTTTAACTATAATAAGTACAATGCATGAGAGAGCTACCACTTGCGCAGGAGTTGTAAATGATTACAAAAGCTATTGCTAGTTTATCACGGGTCAATTTTCAGAATTAGGGGAGTCTGGTAGCAGTCCCCTGTAAAAATCATTAACTTGCTTTATTTATTCTCGTAGCTCTCAGGAGAAGTGTCTCCAATAGGGCTGACGCAAATGTCGCACACAAACATCTCCTACATCACAGTAGTCGATGACGTATTCCATGGTGCATGGTACATTTTATTTATATTGCAGTAACATCTCATACCCTAATTATATTGTAACTGGTAGGTTCAATGTATTATTAGATCCTTTGACTAAATTACACAAGTTTTTCACACACTATAAACATATACAAAGTATTCTCAGTAGAATTGTGACGGAAATTCATAGAATGTTTGCCTTGTCAAAGCACAAACCTTGGCTCGAATGCCATCAAATTTAACGACACCGCAGGCGCCGCACTGTCGATGCGTACGATTGCATGCAATGCAAACATTTCGAATTTGCAATCACTATTTCCTGTTTACTTCAATAGGCACTCAAATTTCATTGAGATCATCATTCGTAGGAAATTTAATAGATAAAAATTGTTTTATTTGTGTTGAAACATAGTTCCTGTTGGTATTAGTAAACACAATCACTTGACTTAATATTTTTACAAGAAACTAGCTGATCAAGCCCGCTCCGCTGGGCGAATAACAGTAAATCGAAAAAATAAATAGCCTATAACCATCTACGAAAAAATCGCGTCGAATGGTGAGGTGATGGTGCGTCAAAGGAACCCCATTTTCCTCTGCTAGACTTGAGTCTCTCTCCAGAGAGAACGGACAGCATACCTACCACGCTTGTCCGAGGCGCATTTGTCTTACACACACCGATGATCTTGATTACAGATATGCAGGTTTCTTGTAGATATACGCCAATCATGCTAGTATAAACAAGGCCTTATATTCTCCGTTCCCTGGAGCAGGTCCCAGTCCACTGTTGGGTTTTTATTTTTTTATTGCGCAGACAGTCTGGCTACTTAATAGTAAGCAGTTACGCCTATGGATGTTTGCATATGGGTATAGCCTACAGGCTTGTGTTGTATTTATATAATATGTAACTATTTAGTTAAATGTACTATATGTAAATGTCTGATATGGAACAAAATGTACCGTTGTCATGTGTCTTCACTGCAGCAAACGCAATATACGTAACGCATACGTCAAATGAATGTTTTAAATTACATGAATCCTATTGTTATGCAGACGTCGTTTTGTGGGCCACAAAATTTTCTACTTTTATGTTTCAACATTGTGGTTTGATCCGTTTATTTAGAACAAGTACCATTAGCATATCATTAGAATGCGATATAATCTGGTGTTCTTTTTTCGTGGTACAGTCGCCAGCAAAATAGCTCACATCAAATATCAGCTAAATAATTTTCTAAATTGAATTAAGAGGATGTTAAAATTATTGTAAATAATAAAATACTTTAAATATTACGGAATATTACTTAACAGTTTAGTAGTATCACTCGAAGATAATTTTAGAGGTCACCAGTTCGATTTCCACGATGACGTGTACCGCTTAAGTAGTTTACGAGGAATATCTATTGGATTACTTTGTATGTTCTATATAAATATGGCTAATTTATTATGGGTGTTATGAGCAAAAGTGTTATGAGTAAAATAATTCCCGCATATAGTGCGCATACTTCCTCTCGTAAAGTTTATCCAAATGGAGTTAAGTCTGATAATTAAACCGACGATATCACGAGTACATTACACTCGTTGTCGAGATCGAGATCGAGCCCTGCTACGGGACACTAGACTACTTATTATAACGGTATTTTAGGGTAGGTATAAATTTGTCATGAAATTACTATGAAGTAACTTTCACCACGGAGTACAAAGTACGCGGCTTAGTATTATCACAGCAAAAGTTCTTTTTAGGTCAGAATCTATATTAGTGACCGATTCGAAGGTTCTATTATTTTTCACATGACTAATTATACAAAATTGCTAATATTTACGATGAAACACTTTTGTCAACACACTGTACCGAGAGAACGACTGATTTCCGAGACGTTTGTAGTGTTGTGTAATTTTAGTAACATCTCCGAGACTATAAAGACATCAATTCCTTTTTAATACGTATCTGAATTTTATTGACTAGATTTTACATCGCGATTAGAGTTTAGTATTTTAGGAATTTACCGTAATAAAACTGTATCTATATGCTGCTATAGACGACTGCATTGACTTAGGTAATACAGCCACCAATAATTAAGGTACATTTTTAACATTATTACTTATAAACCGGTATATTAAATTAAATCCTATTAGTAGCGTAATTAATTATATTTTTTGTAATATCCTCTGTAATAGTATATTTAAAACTATCAATAAATATATCTCCTCGTTTCTAATCCATATTCCTGTCCAACCTTTTTTGTTTTCGTTGACGTCATTGGATCAAGTCGTATAATTGCGACATATATAGCGACGTTAACCGGTTCCTTTTAGGTTAGCCCCAATCTATCTCCTGCAATAAAAATGCGATCCAATATTTCATTTGTTTTATTTTGTTACAGAACATAAATACAGTGACACAGACGGGGTTCGGTGTTACTGCAACACAGCGCAGTGTGTGAGTACGGGCTACATGTGCAGATCGCCAGGAGGACTTGGCTGTTACAGCGAACTGCCGGCGCCGAGACGCACGTACCACGCGCGGCACGGCTGCCTGCACCATTTGGCCGAATCGTAAGTTACATCTAGTACAAATTAATTTCCTGCCATAATTAACAATTTAGTAATATAACGGTACTTTTTTGTTTTAGGTTAGATTATTTTTTGCTTACTATTAATTAATATTTATTTGTTTTCGATCTGTGCAGGAGCCGAGAAAGAATACTAACCCCTGCGGCCGGGGTCTGTCTGTCGTAAAAGGCGACAAAACAACCCACCCTAGCTACGTGGTAGGGCCTCAAGCCCGTCTGGATGGCGACCACCTTTGGTCTTAAGTATGCCGCCATAATAACCTTGTGTTGTGTTCCGGCATTAGTGACCCGAGTTCCTGTACCCTTCTGGGACAGCAGCGTGTTCACGATGCCACTGGCATTGCAAACACCTATAGGCGACGGTAACTGCTAAATTCTAAGCGGACCGTCAGCCTGTCTGCTGTCCTACAGCATTAAAAAGAATCTTATTATTGCGCGAATAGCCACAAAGATACGGGTGGTTATAAAAAACACAACCGTAACCTACATACAAGCAGCCTGTGTCGGAACGCAAGGACGCTCGTTTCGGTACATTTCAACCCCCCCACGCACAGATATGCTCCCTTGCTCTGTCTCCGGTGCGGCCCGGAAATATTAATTAATAGTAAGCAAAAAATAATCTAATTTAACTGAGTATCTTAGTAACCATAACACAAGAGCCTCTGTTGCTCACTAGAGACTAGTGGTGGCAAATATAACCATTATCCAATAAATTTACCGGTAAAAAAAATTAACACTTCTATTCGATAAATAAAATTAACCAAAACGGTTAAAAATACCGTTTAACAAATACACTGCATGTAGAGTCGCGTAGGTAATTATTGGAAATTATATACATACAAGTTTCAACTTCATTCCTCAACGCATAAGATTTATTTTCGCCTTGCAGATGTTTTCAACTTATGTAAATATTGAATTTTGATGATTCGATTGTATGCTCTATGGCCCTCAAAATAAAGCACAATATTACCAAAATTAATTTTTAAACGAAAAGATTTACCGATATCTTCAACCAATAAAAATATTGGTAAAAAAAATATCAAGTGCCAATTAACAGATAAATAAATTCAACCGTTAACGCCATCTTTACTAGAGACCAAACGGCGCTGTTGTAATTGTCCCAGTATATTTGTTTATATAAAATCGACCACCGCAGATAACAAAATTTGACTGAGATTCGCTATCAATTACAGACGTTACAGCAACCAATCCACTTCTTAGGATATCATAACCCGAATGGATATCAATACCCGGATTTGCCCTAGAGCAAAATGAAAACGTGCACCCTTCACATTTGTTCCGGGCGATTTTGCAAGTATCTTGGTATGCACCAGTAAATTGCAATTTATCCACAATGTACAAAGCGAGATTTTTTCTAAATGATGAAAACAAATCAAATCTAACTCGATCTGGGCTGCAACTCCAGATTATTATCAAAGCCATTTTTATCCGTGCAGGGGCAGAGAAAGAATACTGACTTCCACGGCCGGAGTCGACCTGTCGTAAAAGGCAACAAAACAACCCAGCTTAGTTACGTGGTAGGGCCGCAAGCCCGTCTGGGTGGCGTCCACCTTTGGTCTTAAGTATGCCGCCATAATAACTTTGTGTTGTGTTCCGGCATTAGTGACCCAAGTACCTGTACCCTTATGGGACAGCAGCGTGTTCGCGATGCCACTGGCGTTGGAAACACCCATAGGCGACGGTAACTACCAAATTCTAAGTGGGCCGTCACCCTCTCTACTGTATTCGAGTTCATTAGTTTAATAAAATTGATTATGAGAAATTAAATATCATTTTTACAGAGATAATATAGTACATTTGCCATCAAGTTTTATTAGTATGAATGCTACGCAAGAGAATAATATTAGAAATGAATAATAATTTGAATACGTCACAACATTATGATATTTTAGAGTTGTTTTGTTAACACACGAAAATATTGACCTATGCGGTATAAAAACACTTATCTATTTTAAATGTTGTCGTATCGACAAATAGGAATTATTAGGCTTCAATGAAATAAATATTCGTTTTTACAATATATATTTTTTATACTTGAATCTTTGTGTGTTATCAGTTCGATAGTATTTTGATCAAATCTTATTTGTATTTTAAACTTTTGTATCGGTGTCTATAGCATTTTTTCGTACTCTTCAGAATATCCAATAGTATGAAAAGGAACTAAGAGAAAACGGGTTCGAACCCGTCATTTGATTCATCTCTTGGGCAATTAAAACTCAATATTTACGTAATCTATCTATACAAATAAATAAAATTGGAGGGTCTGTTTGTAATATTAAATTAACCGCTTTTTACTAAATGCATTCGGATGTATACACGGTACATATACCAAAACAACATTTTTTTATAATTTTTGTCTGTCTGTCTGTCCGTCTGTCTGTTTGTTCCGGCTAATCTCTGAAATGGCTGCACCGATTTTGACGGGACTTTCACTGGCAGATAGCTGATGTATCAAAGAGTAACTTAGGCTATTTTTATTTTAGAAAAAAAAAATTTTTTTTTGTTAAAAATGATGTTTCGGAAATTTTATATCCAATTTAAGTTGACCTCAGATTTCTATTATCAATCATATGAATTAGGGTTCAGCTTAAGCTGGACTGTTAGGTTGAATTTCCAATTTAAGTTAACCTCAGATTTATGTCATCAATCATATGAAATAGGGTTTAACTTAGGCTGGACTTTGTAGATTCGAACGTACGTATTCCGGAGGCGCATGGCGTAATAGTTGCATTCGATAATACTGACTGTTTGCATATTTCATTTATATTTTAGTGTTTATATGGTTTGTAATCCAAAATTAACCATAAGATATATCCAAAAAATTCTGCCCAAAGTCACTATTCCACGCGGACGGAGTCGCAGGCACAGCTAGTATAATATATATACATATAATGGTGTACAATAAAAATCTAGTGGTGAAGAAATACATTGTGACAAAATCTGTACAATGAGACCTGCAGTGTGCTCGCTTCTATGCCTTGAACATTATAAATACCTAGTCAGGTCATAAGTATTGTCACACAGTAAAAACTTTTCTTTTAGAATGCTGGCCACAAAAAAGTTTATTGAATTAGAATTTCGAATTGTTCATGAAAATAAAAATGTATAACTTTTAGAATTTTACTCATTTTTAAATATGGAGTGGACGCTTAAAGAAGACCGTGTTGCAGTTATTGCGTTGCATCGTTGCGGTTACGCGCCAATTCAAATTTTTAACATACTGAAAAATTTGAATATTACCAAAAGATTCGTTTATCGTACCATCAAACGATACAATGAAGACTCTAGTGTAGATGACAGGTCAAGAAGTGGTCGCCCTCGGTCTGTTAGGACTCCAGCAGTGATAAAAGCTGTGAAGGCACGAATTCAAAGAAATCCCAAACGTAAGCAGAAACTGTTGGCCCTTCAGATGGGGTTAAGCAGAACCACGGTGAAAAGGGTGTTAAATGAAGACTTAGGGCTTCGGGCATATCGAAGAAAAACAGGACATCGTTTGAATGCTCGTCTAATGGACCTGAGACTGAAGAGATGCCGCGCTTTGTTGAAGCGGTACGCGGGAAAAAATATCGGGAAATTCTTTTTTCGGATGAAAAAATGTTTACCGTAGAAGAGAGCTACAACAAACAAAATGATAAGGTGTACGCACACAGTAGTGAAGAAGAGAGCAACCGTATTCCGCGTGTCCAACGAGGTCATTTTCCATCCTCGCTCATGGTATGGTTGGGAGTTTCTTATTGGGGCTTAACAGAGGTACATTTTTGTGAGAAAGGTGTAAAAACGAATGCTGTTGTGTACAAAATACAGTCCTGACGAACCTTGTGGAACCTGTTTCTCATACCATGTTCAATAACAGGCACTGGGTATTCCAACAAGATTCGGCGCCAGCTCATAGAGCGAAGAGCACACAAGACTGGCTGGCGGCGCGTGAAATCGACTTCATCCGGCACGAAGACTGGCCCTCCTCCAGTCCAGATTTGAATCCGTTAGATTACAAGATATGGCAACACTTGGAGGAAAAGGCGTGCTCAAAGCCTCATCCCAATTTGGAGTCACTCAAGACATCCTTGATTAAGGCAGCCGCCGATATTGACATGGACCTCGTTCGTGCTGCGATAGACAACTGGCCGCGCAGATTGAAGGCTTGTATTCAAAATCACGGAGGTCATTTTGAATAAACTTTAATGTCATAAGAATCTATGTTTTGTTAAGTTCATTTTGGTATATGAATGGTTACATAATTAATAAACTTGTTATAATTATTTTACATTAAACATGTGACAGAATTTATGACCTGACTAGGTAGAAGGTGTATTGTTCTCTTCAGAGGGAGGCCCAAATACTTAGATATAGGCTGTTATTATATTTAGGGAACATACATTACGTGACCCTTTCATAAAAAAAAATCAAAAATATAATATAAAAATACATTACACACATGGTATATGTATGTAAATTTTGTGATAACGAATTTTTTCCGGAGATACTTTTCCACCAGTGGTGGCTTTGACATAATGTATCATCTACTATCAACACAATCCTAAATGCAAAGCATTTTAAAAACAAAAATAAAAAACTAATTAAACACAAGAGATGACACGACAAAATACCGTCAAAAGATCTTGTTGATTCTATCTTCTGATTGTAACCCTAATTATGTTGGACTATTTAAAAGCCGTTACAAATTAGGGGATGACGTGTCCTCTATCCATGAGCATCACATTAAAACGGAACCTGTAGCTAATGTTATTCATCTCTGAAGTCGAATTGGCTATATGACTCCCGCCAACGAGCAGAATAGGGCAGCCCTATAAAAGATACTAGAATTGAGATCCTATTCTGATATCGTTATTCGATAGTTCACATCGGTAAAGGAAGATCGCCATTTAGTTTTTCCTTCCGAATTAAAGCAGATGATACTTTTTTATTATGATATGAAGTTTAGGCCTGTGTCAAAAATTTCTAGATTGAAGTCAACTACACCTGCAAGCTGGTGCATGCTATTGCGCTAAGTTTCACTTTCAAGATCAGTAGGTTAGAAACATTCACCCCATAAAAACTAAATTAAGCCACGTCTAATCCATTAGTTATCTTTTAACTTTTTGCAAAAAGAGATTTTTCTCGGAAGGAAGCAGACGCAAGACTAACGAAATTTTGTGAACTCTGAACGCCAAAGCTTGAGATGCTGTTGGAATGATATACTCGTTATTAGAAAAAGGTATTCCCGGTTTACAGTTAATATTTGCCAATTTACTTCGAATTCAATTGTAATTTAAGTGTCTTTTGTTTCATATAAATTTGTTACAAGTATTGCCTACATATTAGAAAAACACCATACGTCATGGTTTCGCTATTCACTGTCTTATAATTTCATATTCATGATTTGTTTTCGAAGCAGCAGCCGGTTTCCAATTTGGACATTCATCGTGAAATTAATTAACTATTCCTTTATGTGATGCGCCCTGTCATCTATCAATTCTGCTTATCATCCAACTACGTTATGTACCAATAATTTGTCTTCGGCTTTCGAAATCGCTCCACGTCCCTTTCATCCAAATGATTGTGCGTACGCCACTTGATTGAGTACAGCAATCATTTTATTCTCCGCTAATGCGTCATGATTGGTTGACTTTGATTTGACATTTGAAATTTGTGTTTCGTACCACTCAAGGTGATTTGTGGTCTCTTGTGTTGAAATATGCTTAATTTTCTATGCGCTTGCACATTTGTTAAGATTTATTTAAGATGAAAAAAGCATTATATGTGTCAATTACATTTTAGTAAGTTTAGAGCTATTGTATGTATATATAAGATTACAACTGATCGTAAATATTATACTTTATTCTCAAGACTAAGCTGCTGGTTTTATCGTTTAATAATTAAATCTTGAAATGTTACATAATTTAATGTTTGAATAATAATTATGAACCATTATTTGTACACCGTTTGGGGTCATATCTTTCTATTGTTGTGAATATATTATGTACCTGACACTGATTTTTTATACCCATGTTACAAACAGATGAATATCTAAATGACATTTTTATATCGCCATATCTCATAAATTCAACGCTTTCGTCTGTCCGTTTAAAAAGTTGTACTGTATGTACGAGTACTAAATAATTCTCGTAGAGGTTCGTTAAGCGCTGACTGCATAAATTTATAAATTGTTAATTATTAATGATGGATTGAACATGTATTTATAATACAAAGTAGAATTATTCCTAATTTTAGTAATCAATATAACTAAGACAACCATAAAAACCTCAAACAACCATAATCCTAAAAATTCCAATCGAAACGATATGTTTGTTTGAACATTAAGTAATCACGTTTTATACCCACCGGTGTGTTCTCCTGTATTAATTATTCCTCCGCAGGCTCGCCGGAGCCGGCTTTTTATACGATGAAATTACCAGCTTGATTATTTTATTCGGATCGGTCCAAACAGGTTCCCTTGCGGCACGCTCGTATTATTTGCCTTAAATAAATACTATTTCTTGCTTGTTTTTGGCAATCCTTTATCTTCGTTAACGATCGAAGATTCTTGCATTAAGTTTTCGCAGAATTTGAACTCTTGATTGGAAATCAATTTTTTGTTAATTGATTTGCAAGTTTCCATTTACATTAGTTTGTTTTATAGTTTTAAATTTGCATTTTTTTCATAATGTTCTGAGAGTGGAAACTTACATTAAGCTTTGAATTTTTGATAAAACTGATTAAAATGTGTCAATATTGAGACCATTTTTGCCCTTATTCCCTATTGTTTAGATAAAACATCTCATTTCCTTCTACTCTCTTCTATTGGCCGTCATATTATCAAGATTCATGATTTTCTTAGTCATATTATATTGCAGCCTGAAGATTTAGTATAAATTTAATAATAATCAATAAAGTCGATAGCTCGTAGTTCATTGCAACTAAATTAACTAGTTTCTAACGATAAAATTGATTGAAATTATAATCAATATAATTAATTGTGAGTTGTTTATTATATTTTAGTTGAGTGATGTCGGTATGATGTCCTCGTTTGTTAAGATAAGGGTGACTGTTTGTTCGGGGTTGAGCGTAGGGTCAGGCAGATAGCAGATGGACGGCCGCCGACCCGAAGTGAATGTGCCACCGAAATTAGCGCTCTATCACTTCACTATTCGTCTTATTCTCTAATGCAGAGCGATAAAGCTCTGTCTTTCTAGATTAAGTACTTCTACACTTTGAAAGGATGCATTTGTATTCCAACTGCATTGCAAAATTGCTTGTTTTTGTATTTGTTTCTACGGAGATTCCTTGTAAAATATGCACTGTACGATCTCTGCCAGCAATGAGAACCCAACCTAGGAGATCGTAAATGCTGATAAAAATATTTTATTTTGTTAGTTCACAGGCAGTAAAGGAAGACGCTATACGGCTTTTACTTTCTGGGTTAAACGGAAATTACACATATAAAAATCGAAGACAACATTTTCTTCAGCCTCTTTGGCTAACAAAATTAAATGTCGGAATAGCATCAACACAAAATATAGAATAGAAGTTCGTATTAAACCCTCATAAGAAGAAGCTGTAAAATATTAAGCAATTTCTGTTATAAAATCTAAAAACACATCTATTTAAAAAATTGTAGAATTAATGACATAGTTTTTATACAATAAATTAGTCGCTTAATAAAATTTAATAATAATAATAATATTTCTTTATTGCACATACACAGTTCAGGACTAATTTAATCAACACTGTTTTATTAGATTATCGTTTACGATTGATTAAAATTAATCATTGTGATTTTTAATTAAACATACTGACTCGGCAAACTTTGTTCTGCCATATAAATAAATATAAAATATAATTTAATTACGGTCACCCCTATTTCACCCCATTCAAGTTTCATTTTCGCGGCAAAAGTAGCATAAATGTCCTTCTCATAACGGGCCATCTATAAATTACGTCACACGAATTTTAGGAATTTTTAGCCCTCCTCCCGTCCTTGTCACAGGTTGTCACATTTTTAGAACCCCTTTCCCCTGATGTGACGTCACATATTTTTCAATTTTATGCATCTTTGAATGCGTTCAAGTTGCTAATAGCAATTAAAGACCTTCCTCAGAGTTCAAGGAAATAATTTAAAAAAATCACTCAAATTGGTCCAGCGGTCTTCGAGTTTTGCGCTTAACAACATATTTATTTTGCTAATCATTTTTATTTATATATAGTAGATTATTGTCTACATCAATTCTACGCTGAATGTACTACGTGTCTTAAGTGCAGTATAGATCTAAGTCTTTGTCCTCTTTATCTCATTGTTCCAGATTTACGTAATATCGATTGGTTATTGTTTTATTTAAAATAGATATCAACATCTTTTGTTCCATATCAATCGGTATTTCTTGTTTGATGAATTTTATGAGATCGTGAATCTTGTGTGTGGGGGGGGGGGTGGTGTTCTTAAGACCAATTATATGGAATGTACATAAATGATGAATTTTAGTTCACCATAACGACCATAACTTGTTGTATTGTATAGACGGGGAATACCTTTGTAATATTGCGAAATAGGTCTTCCGGTTTGCTTTGTAGTGAAGAAATGAAATATGCCTGAAAATAATGCCTCAGAGGCGTACCAAGCCCCTACCTTGCTAAGATACGCGTTCTTTAAGTAACATTACGCTGCGGTGCATAGACGTAAAAAATGCACTAAAATTTTATCAAATTTTACAATACAGTAAAATCGGGTACCGGCTTAAAATTAAGATGCTTTTAGATTTCAAGTAATAAGCTATGTTAACACTTTGCCCTCTCAACTGGGGATGACTTTGTATCTCCCACCTGAAAGATAAAGAACTTCGTTTATATATAAAAAACTAGCTGACCCGGCAAACGTTGTTCTGCCATATAAATAATAAAATGTCAAAAAATAAAAAATAAAATTTAGGGGTGGACTACCCCTAACATTTAGGGGGATGAAAAATAGATGTTGGCCGATTCTCAGACCTACTCAATATGCTCACAAAATTTCATGAGAATCGGTCAAGCCGTTTCGGAGGAGTATGGCAACGAAAACTGTGACACGAGAATTTTATATATTAGATTAATTCAAGATAAGAGTTAATAATAACTAATTAGTATGTTTTGAAGCATAGTTAAAACTGGCTTTTAATATACTAAAAATCTTCTGTCAATCCGAGCCGTTAAACACAATGTTCATTATTATTTAATTATTTATCTTCGTTCATTATCAGCTTAATCTTCATTTAATATTTTTCATTCGTATCCAATGCCTTTGAGTTAATGAGCTGCAAAGTGCAGTTGGCTTTTTTACTTTGTTTACATTTTAAATTTATTGCAGATGAATTGAGTTGCATGTTTGCCATCTATTGCAATTTATGAGTTAATGTGGGAATCTTACTACTTTTTAAAACATGTATGTATGTAAATGATTTATTATCTTCATTAAAGTGTCTCTAAGTATCGCGTGTTTCGCACAGAAATATTTTATTTATAATTACGTATAATTTATCAACACAAGTAGGTAATGTAATCTCATTTTTTTTTTAAGCCGCAGTGTACTTGTGTTATGGGTGCAAAAGAGCTATACTTTTCCTTCGTAAATAGTTACATATTATACATAAACATTCAGAACGGGACTTGAACCCGTTATCCCCGCAGGCGTACCAACGCGCAAAAGCTGTATAGTTTAAATCCCTTATAGACCACACCACATGTTCAGCCTGCATCTGGTGTTTTGAGGGGGGATGAGAGCATAATCACATGTATTAATTATGTTTTATCGTCTTTAGCTTGACGTTCAATGTGATGCACATGTGATACATTTAAATCTTATTGATATAATTGTCATGTGGGGACAATGGTTAGGGTGTTGTCTCAGCAGGTTAGGCGTCAGACCTAATGAAGAGCACTAATCGGTTTATTCGTTAGGCTAAAAAAATTAGACATATATTTGATAGATTTTTCGTGCTTGTTGATAAGAAATTGTCATGCAAGCACACTTGGTTATAAGTAAAGCATTCACACAATTTCCCCGTATTGTGTGAATGCTTTACTTATAAAATCAAATCAAAAGTAAAAGATGAACAAAAACTGAATAACATGAGCATGACTAGAAAGAATCGAAATAAGTAAAGAAGTCAATAGTTGGCACATGTTTTATTTTATGTGGCTTAATTTAATTTTGATGTGAAATGTGTCTATTTGTTGTCTATGGTGCCTAATAAAATATTATGATAGACCTATTATTTCTGACTGGAACGTTATGCGCTATATTATCCATACTAGTATTATAAATATGAAAGTAACCTCGGAGAACGACAATATACTACATTTTTTTTTTTTATTTATATAGCAGAACATTTTTTGCCGGGTCAGCTAGTAATAAATATAAAACAAATTCTGCAAACATTCTACATTCATCAACAGACAAACATTCCGAATCGCCAATCGAAATTATTCAAAGCGCTTGTACGAAACACAAGCTTAACTATCGAGTTCCCGTGAGAAAATTTGTGTATAAAATATTTTATTGTTATTTTGTAATTACAATCAAAAATAGATATGATAAATTGAATATGTAAATTTTAAAACTGTAGTAATTGCTGAGTGCGAATTTAATTATAACTGACTTGATTAAAGTTTTTGTCAATGCCTTTCTTAGAGAGGAAGGACAGTATACATGATACCGTTGCCTAAGAATGCAATATCAGAGACATTTTAATTATCATATTGGACGCAAAATAACACAGAAGGACTGAAAAGAATAGTAAGCGCGAAAAGGTTTTTTCTTGAGATAGTTGAACCAGGTGAAAACTTTAATGGCTGAGAGAGGTGCGCACGCGGGTGTTCCTCGCGACCAACTCACCCCTGCGTGAGAAAGAAGATGCCGGGGTCCATCGTACTCCGGCTTTGAAGAGGCCCGTGAAAGTGGGCCAACACCAGTCGGGGCCTCGGTCTGACTGATTCCTCGTGTCTTGCGGCCTCGGCACTGAAGGCGCGAGATGAAACACCGGAGTGGTTTTAGTGGGTATACCAGCGACGTGTAGCCCCCAGCGGCGTATTGCACGGGAAATCCCATACACTTACAAAATGTTATGCTTACAAATTGTAGATGCTTACAAAAAAAGGTAAAAACTTACATCATTGGACTTTTTCAACAATATATAATTGACGGCTACATACACTCAAACCTGGAGAAACTATAACATCATATTCTAACTAATATTATAAATGTAAAAGTGAGTTTGTTTGTTACGCTTTTACGCCTAAACCGCTGAACCAATTTTGATGAATTTCGGTATAGTCATAGATAGACTTGGAGAAGGACATAGGCTACTTTTTTTTAGTTAGAGTCACACAGTCAGCGACAATGCTTAGTACATTTTTATAAATCTCTTTTACCGTACACAGCACAAATTCTCCAACAAGACTGTACAGCATTCGTCTATTTCGTCATTCTATAAATTTCCATAAATATCTGACCCAATATTTCTGTAAATATGTAAATACAGTTAAATATAAAAAATGTAAAATCAGTAACTCGTGATTCTCATCAGCGATAAATTCTTCAAATCTCAGAATCAATCTCGAGTTGACAAAAGCCGCGTGCCAAGTCACGTATCCACGCATTTGAATCGATGGATGGTCTGACATCAATATTCAAACAATACGTATAAACGCGTGAAATTGATCACATTTGAATATTAGAGATGTGCTTTGCTGATTAGGAAATATTTTCGGCACGAATGATAATATGAGGAAGCGAATATACATATATAAAACATAGCCATTGGGGCCCGCGACAAAAGTGAAAATTATTATAATAACAACTTCAATAACGCCAGTTTAACATTATTTATCAACACAAACATTGTCTTACAAACGAGTATATACAATATATTTGTGTGTGCTGCGCGCGCGCAGTCTGTTGCTGTTCCTGTAACATAAGGGAATATCCATGTAAAATTCGATTAACTATACATTTTTTTTAATTGCTGTAGACAGGCTTAAAATCTAGCGGTTACCATCGCTTATGGGTGTTTGCAACGCCAGTGGCATCGCGAACACGTTGCTGCCGAAACATAACACAAGGTTATTATGACGGCATACTTAAGACCAAAGGTGATCGCCATCCAGACGGGCTTGAGGCCATACCACGTGGCTAGGGTGGGTTTTTTGTCGCCTTTTACGACAGACCGAACCCGGCCGCAGAGGATAGTATTCTTTCTCCGCCCCTGCACGGATAAAAGAAAATTTCCCTGCACGGAAATATTAACTTCAATGGATATTGGATGTTAATTTTACAGTCCTCTGATTTGCAATGTTGATACAATGTTTTTGACGACCTCCTAGGCGTAGCGGCTAACGCATTGGTACACTTGCGGTTGTCACGTGTTCGTCGTTCCCGTCTTGCGTCTGGGTGTTTATGAATAATATGTATTTATTTACGAAAAAAAAGTATATACGTGGTATATCAGTTATCTAGTAACCATAACACAAGTGCTACTTACTTTGGAACTAGATGGCGCTGTGTGAATTGTCCCACTATATTTAGTTATTAGACAGATAGATAGATAGATAACGCTTTATTTATCACCAAAATTACAAATTACAGCACAAGTATACAATAAATTAACGGTGAAAAATCGGCGGCCTTATCGCTTACAGCGATCTCTTCCAGGCAACCGTACTCAAAAGGAATTTGAATAAAATATCTGGCGAGAAGATGGCTATAAATATAGGGATATAGATATAATAATAAATATATATATTCCAGAAATACATACACACATACAATATACACATAAACAATATAAATAAATAATTCTAATATAATTATCCATACACATACACACACATATATACATATATATCATTGAACTTTTCGAAATTAATACAACTATGACACTAATAGAGACAACCAACTAGAGAGTTGGCTATGCATAATTATTTACAGACAAATAGTGGCTGCGTCATTTATTTTTAAATGTTGACAATGTTTTAGCTTCTCTAACAGAAAGTGGCAATGAGTTCCAAAGCTGGACAGCCTGCACTGTAAAGGATTTATCATAAATTGATGAACAGTGTGCACCTGCACACACTTGGGACACCTGTCCCAAGTTTTCGATACGTACTCGAGCGCAATTTTTCGGACGAAGAAAGGCGATGGAATTCAAAACGTTCCTTAAGGTAAAAGGGATCATATAAAGGGATTATAGGGATTATACAAAATGTTATAAAGGATAGTGAGAATGTGAGTATTCCGGCGAAAGCGAATAGGAAGCCACTTGAGCCTCGATCGAAATTCAGAGACATGGTCATATTTACGCAAGCCAAATATGAACCTAATACAAAAATTCTGAAGACGCTCAAGTTTATTTAGCTGCTCTTGGGTTAAATCAATATAGCTGGCGTCAGCATAATCAAGAATGGGGAGCAAAAGGGACTCTGCAAGCGTAACCTTGGTGGCAGTGGGCAGGAAGTTCCTTAATCTCCCAAGTGTCCTAGAAGACAAGAAAATCTCCGACTCAATGCAGATACTTGAGGTTGCCAAGACAACTCGTTATCGAATACCACGCCTAGATTTTTTACAGTGTCTTGAAAAGGTATATGTGTGTTATCAAAAACAATCAGCGGTAAAGAAGATCATTTAACTTTGCTTCTAATTCTACGACTTTTTATATTTAGTTATTATTAAATGTTTTAAAATAATTCAGCAAAATAAAACACTTATAAAAAAAAGTGTTTCTGTAGTAGACGAAGATGTGTATTGTACTTCTATTCGAATTTAGAACGTCAATAGTTTAACAGAATGCGCTCGAGTCGAGCCATATTAGTATTGGGGTATGTATATATATACATTTTATACGTTTTCTGATTAGTCAGTCGGTGGGGCCATCTCTATGAATGCCTAAACCGTGAGAGAGCGGACCGTGTCTGCTTTGCAACACAAAAATGACCATTTGTATTCAACGAACGATCGGTTTTATCTGAATGTCCACTGAACGAGGGATTTATATTATTGTATTCATTACCACAATTTGTTATACATACTAATGTATGTAATGTAAAATATTTATGAAAATTATGTGAAATGAATTTTATTAAAATATTGTAATTATGTAACATTTTTATCATTTAAGTACTTGTTTGAATAGATTTCATTTGTTAATTCTTGAATTTAAACTAAGAATGTCTCTTTGTCAATCAGGACAAACTAAACGAAAAAATGAGTAACTTCTGACTTAGCTTTCCATGACAACCCCAGCGTCGTTGTAGGGCCCCAAGCCCGCCTAGATGGCAACCACCCTTTGTCTATAAGTATGCCGTCATAATAATCATGTGTTGTATTACGGCTTTAGTGACCCAGGTTCCTTTATGAGTCAGCAGCGTGTGCGCGGTGGTCCTAGCGTCGCATGCATCGATTGGCGACAGTAGCTGCTTATTGTTAAGTGGGCCGTCAGCCTGTCTGGCTGATCGTCGGCAATAAAGGAACTCTACATTCGGGCGACTAAAAATATTTTTAAGTCAATATTTAATCGATATTATTTTATGTCATGTGTAATAAATACTAAAAAAAATCGCAGTTTATAAATATTCAAGCAATATTAATCGAAACGTAAACCAACCGTCACCCGGATGTTCAAAAATCATATGGAAAGTCAAACAAAGAGAAAAACCAGCCTAATTATATGAAAACAAACAAATCTGCGGCCCGCGTCGGCATCGGCAGTCGATGGCCGCTACTTACGTAATGTGGTGTGGTCTAAAATAAGAGCTAAGAGCGTTAAATTAATAATAAAAAGAAGATGGCGTTATATTAATAAAAATATTTAACGATTGGATATTGACAACAAATAAATTATATTAGCACGCTTTTATTTTATAGTTAATGAAACTAAAAACATAAAAATAAATTATAGTTTAAAAAAAATCAAAAACACGCTTTTATAAAAAATCTAACATAAAGGTAAAAAATAATCTATACATCTATACAAATAACTAAAATTGGAGGGTCTGTTTGTAATAATAAAATAACCGCTTTTTACTAAGTGCATTCGGACACAGTACATATACCAAAACAACATTTTTTACAATTTTTGTCCGTCTGTCTGTTGGTTTGTTCCGGCTCATCTCTGAAATGGCTGCACCGATTTTGACGGGACTTTCACTGGCAGGTAGCTGATGTAACAAGGAGTAACTTAGGCTATTTTTATTTTACAAAAAAAAATAGTTTTTGTATATTCAGATTTATATATTCAATCATATGAAATAGGGTTCAGCTTAGGCTGGACATTGTAGGTTGAATTTCCAATTTAAGTTAACCTCAGATTTATGTCATCAATCATAATATGAAATAGGGTTTAAGCTTAGGCTGGACTTTGTAGGTTCGAACGCACGTATTCCGGAGGCGCATGGCGTAACAGTTGCATTCGACAATACTGACTGTGCATATATCATTTTATTTATATTTTAGGGTTTATAGGGTTTGTAATCCAAAATAAACCATAAGATATATCCAAAAAATTCTGCCCAAAGTCACTATTCCACGCGGACGGAGTCGCGGGCATAGCTAGTTTTCAATAAATTTAAATTAAGGATAGTGGGATTAACAAAAAAATGAATTTTATTGTAAAAAAGCGTGGGGTGCTTTTTAAGATATTTTCAAAATAACAATTGACAGACAACAAGCACCACACACTTTTTTACAATAAAATTCATTTTTTGTTAATCCCACTATCCTTAATTTAAATTTATTGAAAATTATTTTTTACCTTTTAGTCTGATTTTTTTTATTTGTGTTTGTATTTCTGTTTTATATATCAATAATAATAATTGCAGTTTCATTACAATAATACATTCACATTGTAGCCCGCTGTTTTATATTATATACTTAAACGCTTATAATGGTTAATTAACTATAATTGTATATAGTCGGTATATATCAGGGTAATTTAAGTTGAACCTGGTTGTGACCTGTAATATACCTATGTACATATATTTACATAATCATACTAATATTATAAATGTGAAAGTATGTTTGTTTATTACGCTTTCATGCGAAAACTATTTAACCGATCATCATGTAACTTTGTACACATATTTTTGGAGGTATTAGAAGTAACACGTTTAATATTAATACAATATATTAAATACAATAAATTAATACAATGACAATTCACTTCGCAATCTAGTCTCAAAGTAAACAGCAGAGCGCTTGTGTTATGGGTACTATACAACTGTTATACCACTAAAACGCTTTCCTATTGGAATTAAATATATTATACATACCCAGACTCGGGGCGGAAATCGAACCCATAACCGCAGGTGTACCAACGTGTGAAAGCCATTCGGTGGTCATTAATGCATATTATATACATAAAGACATAAATAAGAAAAGAAGACCTAAATGTTCACATTCTTTTAACTGAATACTCGAATAAGTAATCCAGTCTTCAACTTTGAAATTAATGACAGTGACCTCATTTTTTGCTGAGTAGGGACCACATGTCCAACACGCAGATTCCAGTTCCCTTACACCAGTGGTTGCAAACTTGTCGTCAAAAGAGCAGAATGGGATTCATTATTACGGAAATTATAATAGATAATAAGTAATATTCCGTGCCTGGACTGAATATTTCGCGAAAGAGCCGCATGCGGCTCACGACCCGCTGGTTCTTAATTACTGCCGTACACGAACAGCAGCGTGTTAGCGGTGCCCCTGGTGCTACTAACATTCTTAGGCGACAGTAACTGCTCAATAGTAAGCAGATACCGTAAGCCTGTCTGCCGGCCCATAGTAACAAAAAAGGCAGTGATGACACGACTCTCAGTTTTAAAGGACATTTAAATATTTACAGGGAAGAGGAGGCTTTATCAAGATGTCAGAATTCACCGATGTCCGGTGGTCCGCCACCGCGGGAGCATTCGCTCCTCCTGTGCTGTTTCCGGGATCTGTGCAACCATGAAGACAGCCCGTTAGCCAGGGCTAGATTGAACCTTACATTAGTTGAATCAGGTAATTTTCAAAGATTTTATTTTATTTTATATTAGTAAAATATGAGCGAAATACCTTCAGGCCTACTGCAGCGAAAGATGAAGGGTTGCAAGTATGATTTAATTTTATAGTTTTTTTTTATTACAATATTTATTATATAACAGGTTTTGTGTGTATACGATAGCATTCTAATTGTTAATACATTCTCCTTTGTTTGTTTATATATATATATATATATATATATATATATATATATATATATATATATATATATATATATATATATATCTATTTTATGTTATTATTGCAAGTGCTATTTGACCTAAATAAATGTATTTTCTTTCTTAACACAAAATTTGATGAATGACGATTAAGGACTGAGAAACCTCTTCCATCGTTCAAGCTCGTACCAGCTGGAAGGTGCACTTAATATAGATCCGGATAGTTTTCGTGGAACCCTAAACTTACATTTTTTAATTACTTATAGAACAGTCAAATAAGTGAGCTATGAAAATTACACAACAAATCTGCATTCAAAATTATCAAACCGTGTAAATACTGGGAATATACTGGTAAAATTACAGCTTAGCATAATATAAGGTTACGCATGTTTGCTATACATTGCTTATTAGTCGTTTACAAGTCACAACAATGTTGTTATTACCCGGTATTGTATTGGAGTCGTTTGTAAATATATATCAGTTTACGGGTTCGTGAACAAATTGATTACTGTGTTTTGTTGTTCTCAGAATGTATGTGATAATATTATGCGATTATAGTATGTGCGTTGCGATTTCCATGAACAAAGATATTCTGCAGCCGCTTCTAATGTAAACAAGTAGCGCCTCTGACTCATTATCAAATCGCATAGTATAACACAATTAGTAGTGTAGGTCAGTACAGAAATTTACAATATATGTAAGTTAAATATCTATTTATTTTGCGAATCACAGGTTACAAAAGGTCAAAAATTAACAACATTTGAATATCTGCACTCTGCTACTGCTGCTGCTATTATTTAAACTCTAAACTCACATTTGTTTAGGAATTGGTCAAGTTGAAAACAAAACACTAAATATAAAAATTAGGTACGACAGTGTCACTAAATCAAATATCAATATCTATAATTATTATATGTATTAACTAACATTTATGATAGTGGGGTGGGAATTAGAGAATACAATCCCGGGCATGTTTTCGATCCCGGGATTACGGGATTCTTGATGCGTAATCTCGGGGCCAACCCGGGATTAGAATATGTGGTTTCTAATTGGGCTCGAATTTAAAAAAACGAGTAATTTCTAGAAAAATTATTTTAATTTTATTCCACGAGTCCACGACACAAATCACAATATAGTAAGAAAATAAAAAAGACAAAACAAAGACACTATATTTTGTAAGTAAGAAATAACGAGACAAAAAACTTATTTAGAATTTCGAAAATACAGTTATAGAAATATCAATGCATCCAAGGTTTGACTTCCAAGCCTGCTGGGAAATCCCTTCTAAGTTCTACGACAAACATATTATTAGAGCTGTACCTATATAGTACGTATCGTACGCATATCAAAGGTTTGTTTTTTGTCGATATGTAATAAATGCAATTAATATAATCTAGGCAAGGTCATTGTCAACTCGCAACGGACAACGGAATGCAAACTAGACCTGTTTGTGGCAAACCCGAAAATCCCGAGATTAGCCAAGTACAGTCCCGGGATTTTCGGGGTCAGAAAACGGTCGGGATCCCGGGATACGGGATCCCGGGATTGTATTCTCTAGGTGGGATTAACAACAAAAAAAGATTTTATTGTAAAAAAGCGTGGGGTGCTTTTTAAGATATTTTCAAAATAACAATTGACAACAAGCACCCCACACTTTTATACAATAAAATTCATTTTTTTGTTAATCCCACTATCCTTAGTTTAAATTTATTGAAAATTATTTTTTACCTTTTAGTTTGATTTTTTATAAAAGCGTGTTTTAGTTTTTTTTTTTAGTTTGTCAATCTATGGCACTACTTCCAAATATGGAAATTGTATGTGAAATGTAAACATAAAAATACATTCCTGGAAAAAACGCGTGCTATTGTTATTCTATAACTGCAGCGTTCGCTGTGTCTTCTTTAATGTTAATGCAAATTTCTTACAACCTCTTTGTTCTTACATGAAGATTTATATAAAACCTTTTTCTAGAATATTGATTTTGCATATTTCGATGATTTAACACCACCAACTTTTATCTAATATTGAAAAAAATAATAGCTTATAATGTCCCATTCTTCAGCTTGGGCCTTCTCCTAACCTAGAGGTAACGAGCAATGTACCCGCCACGCTTATCTAAGACGGATTGCCAATTATGTTGTAATATGCAGGCTAGAAAAACTGATTGTTAAACGATACATACATATCTCGGAGAGTGATACAACTTTACTACCTGTCTATTGATGTCATGTCTATTGATCTGATATTTAGTGGCGTAAAATCCAAGGCAAGCATATTAGTTTTTTTTTTAATTGTATTAGGACATCAGACAGCTCACGCTGCTGTGCCATAAGGGTACAGGAACTTGGGTCACTAATGCCGGAACGCAACACAATGTTACTATGACGGCATACTTAAGACCAAAGGCGGTCGCCATCCAGACAGGCTTGAAGCCCTACCACGTAGCTAGGGTGGGTTGTTTTGTCGCCTTTTACGTTAGATCGACCCCGGCCACATAGGTTAGTATTCTTTCTCCGCCCCCGCACGGATAAATTATACAGGGATAAAAATAGTATTGCAAGGGAGATAGAAGATTGCAAGAGACAGCCGTAACCTGGTAACTCGCAGTCGGGTATTATTACTCCCACCGTAATATACCGTGTCGATGTCTCAAACAACTTACATATTTGCTACTATAAAAATACTTCATATGAGTTATAAGTACACTAAAAGTTTATTACTCTATACTAGATAAATATGGGCTCATTAAAAACTTAATTAACTGACAGTATTTTTAACGTCCTATAAAAAAACTCTTAAATTAATCAACTTTCTAGTGCTATTAAATTCAGCTTTATTATCATAGACATTATAAATTTTTGTTTATTATACATTCGTATCGCTGAAAATAATGTAAGAAATTAACGTGGATTTATCATAAGTTACACTGTAGCTTCTATTATTCAGTATTGGACCTTGATTAAGGATCCGTGCAGGGGCTGAGAAAGAATACTAGCCTCTGCGGCCAGGGTCGGCCTGTCGTAAAAGGCGACAAAACAAGCCACCCTAGCTACGTGGTAGGGCCTCAAGCCCGTCTGGATGGTGATCACCTTTGGTCTTAAGTATGCCGCCATAATAACCTTGTGTTGTGTTCCGGCATTAGTGACCTAAGTTCCTGTACCCTTATGGGACAGCAGCGTGTTCGCGATGCCACTGGCGTTGTAAACACCCATAGGCGACGGTAACTGCTAAATTCTAAGCGGGCCGTCAGCCTGTCTGCTATCCTACAGCCATAAAAAAGGGATTTAATTTTCAAGAATTGTATATATTCATTTAACATGTTTAAAAACAGTACCTGGAAATGATATGGTTTTATTTTTGTTTGTTTGTACATTACAGTTTTTATTTAAACTATAAAACAGATAACAGTTTACATGGAGAAAATGGAATGGCCGTGTGAAAAGCTCATGAAATGCTGACTTGAGGTCTTATAAGGCGACGACGGTGTCAATGATCTTAGTGTCAAAGAAAAAATGAAGAGAAAGAACAACAAATTTCGGGCACCAAAACAGAAATTTGATGATAATACAACACCAGTAATACTGTTAAACTGTTTACTAGAATTTTAAATATGTCAGCACACAAAGCCTTGGGGGCAAGTATTACGAATATAATTCAGATAATCCAAATATCCGCTCTATACTTAATCGTTTTTGCCCGAAGCGCTAGTCTCGAGATCTCCAATTGTTTTCGTAAGCCCTTTGTTACGAACGAAATGTATTATTCGTCCAATAAAATACTTTATATTGTTGTTGATAGAACACAATTTAGTCTGTGAAGAGATAATTGTTTTAATCAACGTGGTATAAATAGAAGGGACCTGTTGTTCTGTACGCGTAGTGGTCAAATCAAAATTCTCATAATTACAAAGCAATAAAATGTCGGCTTTTAGACAAAAACAGTGTGTTGCACTTAGTGTATTATTTGAAAAAAAACCATATAATAAAACTTGTTTAAGTATTATATACAAAGTTTACTTTTAGTAAAATGTGTTACGAAATATGCTAGAAACTAGGATATTTTAAAATAACATTTATTAAACAAAACATATTGTTTTCATATTAATTAAAATATGAATTAAGAAGGTCTCTAAAATACCACGCATGGTTATACTAGTAGTGTGGTGGGAATAGGGCTTAGGTGTCACACATTCGTCACGTAGTAAAGGAAATCTTGCACTTTTTCGAGCTATATTTTAGCCTAATACATGGTTCAGCATTCAGCGCTGTATTAAAGGCAAATAATAAGCATTTTTATTAACTTTCCGCTTGTTAAAAATTATTGAAAACCGTTTTTATGAATCACTATATGAAAACTAGAGAAGGTGTCTATTCGTATACTACAGATGGTCACCCAGGAGAGGCAGGGGGGTCAGGTTAGTTTTCCCACGTAAATCGTTACTTATACAAAGTTGTAAGCTTAATTATAAAAAAGTCAACAATATGTCGTTCTGTGATGTGCCCATCGTAAACATGGGCAAGGCGAACCCATTAAAATGTAGAAAGGAAATACAGTCGCTGAAATCCGATCCCCAACATCATTTAAACAGCCGTAACATAAATAAACTACAATGTATCACATTATACCCCCCAACGCACATCCTTATCATTTCTACTGAAGTTTGTTATTGTTAAGTAGCTGGAATTTAATTAAGTGGTAATAATGTATTCTTAGAAAGTATATTTCAATGTAAATTCATTAATGTTAATATACCATTTTTTTAATACTGAGTAACAGCAGCCTGCCTGACAACCCTCTTAATAGTGAGCAGTTACCGTCGCCTATGGATTTTTGAGACGCTAGGGACACTGCGAATACGCTACTGTCCGCGAAGGGGACTGTAAACTGGGTCAATAATGCCAAAACATAAGGTTATTATGGCGGCATACTTATACACCAAGGGTGGTCTCACGTTGTAGGGTTGTTTTGCCGCCTTTTACGACAGACCGAATCCGGTCGCAGAGGTTAGTATTCTTACTCCACCCCAGCACAGAGACTTTCGTTTATATCTGCTGAACAATGCCGTGAAGAAACGGTTAGCTACCAAAAGGCCTAATCCATTTGTTTTTATAACTCTAAGAAAGCGACTGCCATATTATTATTTGCCAAATATGTATGACATTCTTATGAGACAACTCACTAACAATAAGATTTACTAATGCTTATTGTTAACACAACAATTGCCCTTTGCAAACAATATCGATTGTTAAAAAATAATACAATTGACGTATTGTATAACCTAATGGTTGCGACCTTCAAGCATTCTGAGTAAGAGTGCACACAATTTAAAGGTCATCATCATCATCATCTTAGCGTTGAATCCCGGTTGCAACCCAAACTCTCGCTTCGGCGCCCGGGGTGCGCTTTCCGACTTTTTCTTCCCACTTCGTACGATCTTCGGCATCTCTGGTGACCATTCCATTGGTAGGCATATCAACTCTTACGTCAAGTCAGCACTTTTTGGGTCTACCCTTCCTGCCGGGACACGGCGGTGGTGGCATGGCCAAACATTTGATCCCCACGTACATAAGTAGCCGGTTGCCGTAAAACGTAGCCATACCAGCGAAGGCGACACTCCTGCAATTTATCCCCAATGTGGCCCCATGGACATGAAGGCTGCCGCAAATGCGAGAGTTCGTAACGCAGCCCTTACGCGTTACTCCACACATCCACTGTAGGCTGCTCATATGTGTTTCTGATGCTGTCTGACAGTACGTCTAATACCTCGCTGAACAGAAACCGACTAAGGACGGCTCCCTGGTGTACTCAGACAGTGATGGGGAAGGATTTTGTGTCGCCAACAGCGGTCCGAACCACGGAATTGCGGTAGGTACGTGTCTCGGATGATATCAATATAGACCTCTGGAACCCTTTTGGATCTCAATGCTGACCAGATTATCGCGCGAGGAATTCAGTTGAAGGCCTTCTGCAACAGGAGTCCGGAAAACAAGGTCCATTGTTCCATGACCCGATTCCAAGACAGTACACTCCTGTAGAATCTGAGAGTAGGTAACCCTTTCGAAGACCTTCATGGTGTGGGACATGGCCTTAATACCTCGGTAATTACCGCACTCCTGCACCGACCCCTTGCCTTTGAAGACTGGAGTAATGATACTCAGTCTCCATTGGCTTGGGATCGTACCGGTGAGGAGTGTCCGGTTAAAAAGGTCGGTTAAGATGCCCACACCATGAGAGCCTATCGCCTTCAAGGCTTCGACAAGGACTGCATTGGATCCAACAGCTTTCCGATTCTTCATGCAGCGAAAACAATTCTGGACTTCTGCAGGCCCTACCAGGGGCACTAGTCCTTGATTCGGAGGAAGGTCTGACGGCTGCACCTCTTGGTGCTGCATGTTCAACAGCTCGTGGAAATACGAGTACCATTACTCTTTCACCGCGAGGTCCTCGCATAGCAGGTTGCCCACAGGGTCTTTTACACAGCGGCACTTGCAAATGTCCTGTGCCGCTTTGACTCTGACGCGCCAACTTATAGATGCCCTGCCCCTCAGACGTTTCCAACTTACTGTAAAGTGGCTGTAAGTGGTCTCATCTAGTTCTGGCAACAGGTCTTTTAGTGGCACGCTTTGCCATTTCTTATGAGGGCTTTCTTCGCTCTAGTCTCCCTCTGGACTGTGTTGTTCCACCACATGTCTCTTTGTCACACTTGCGACCAACCTTAGACACCCCAAGCACCTCCTTCGCTGACCCAAGGATAGCCGCCTTAATCTTGTCCCAATCACTTGTCACCGACGGCTAAGGCGACCTCCTGGGACGTGACTTCGTCAAGCAGCCACCACCTGATTCGGCGCTGAAAGCGCTCGGCATGTGTGTCTTTAGGCTTAGCGCAGAGGTCCATGACAAGAAGACGATGTTGTGCAGTGAGACTCACCGGGTATGACCTTGCATTTGGCCACTTTGCTGGCCCCAAACGCGCCTGAATGGCAACCACCCCTGGTCTCTAAATAGGTATAAATAATAAATATTTTTTGACAATTCACACAGCGCCATCTAGTCCCAAACTAAGTAGCATAGCACTTGTGTTCACTTGGACTATGGGTACTAGACAACTACTACTTATATACTTTTTTGTTGTAAATAAATACCTATTATAATCTGGCAAAAATAATCCAGGTCCCTGTTTCAATACGTAGATGATAGCGTGTTAGCTGTGAACCTCCCCCCCCCCCATCATCAAAACATCCGGGACGGTAATTGTTTACTATTAAGTGAGCCGTCAGCCTGTCTGGTGTTCCACAGCCGTAAAATAAAAAACCCTTTGAAACTTTGGTGAGCTTTTGTTTTCAGTATTTTTACACCCTTAGAAGAAATTACGCAGTGTAGATGGATTTTCAGCGTCGAACACACTTTCTTTGAATCTTCCGGGAGTTTACTTTAACAAAATGTGAATGAAATAATGGAACTCATAATAGATGTGATGAGTTTTAAATGAATTTAACCTTTCTTTTCAGAAGGAGGTTCAGTGGCGAGTGAGCGCGGTGCGAACTACAACGGTGAGGTGTGGTTCAAAGCGGCCACCATAGCAGTGCCAGTTTGCGGCGCCCTTATCCTGTTCATGCTCGTAGCAGTGGCCGTGAGGCTGTTAAAAGCAGACGCTTTGCTGCAAGCCGATAGAAAATTAAGGTAACTACATTTTTCCTTCTTAGTCATTAAGGCCATCTTTGTTTTCCTTCATTAAATTTCTTTAATAACGAGAGTGTGGGGCGGCGTAATAAAACAACCCTAGCTACACGGTAGGGCCCCGTGCCCTGGATAACAACCACCCTTGGTCTATGAGTATGCCGCCATATTAACCTTGTGTTCATTAATAACCCAGGCTCCTGTAGTGCTGCAAACAGGCTGACGGCCCACTTAAGAGGCCGTAGGGGTTAGTATTCTTACTCCACCCCTGCTTGGTGAGAAAAAAATAAACACTCATACTTGCAACGGGAATCGAACCTGTGATATCTGCAAGCGTACCGAAATGTGTTAGCTTTTACGCCACAGAGGTCGTCAAATAATAAATTTACACCCTATACTGAGAAAATTATGTAAGTGATGCATGCCTATGTGAAAATCGAACCCACACCCTCTAGGTTGATATCCGAATGTGATATTACTTGACTGTAACCAGCGTGTAGTTGACTAGTGGTTAGGGAACTGCGATCCCTTGGGTCCAAGTCTGACTAAAGTTGTAACTGATACTGCTGTAATGAGAAGGAGAAAGCAAACCAACTAAATGTATTTTTTTTTCAGAGGTGGATACATATCTCCACTAACTCAACACACATCCGAAGACGTGAAGAAGGTCTGGGTGGGAGGACCCTCAACACCCCTGATAGTGGCTCCAGGAGGGTGTCTGGTTGCGGTGGAAAGGGCACAACTAGTAGAACAATGTTCTCAACTCTGTGATATACAGCGATAATTCGCTAAAGAATCTCAAACCCTTAGAGTATTTGACGGATTGGAGTAAACCTACATTTTTATATACAAAAACTATTAAGTGTGAAAACGGGATAACTAAATATATTTCAAAAAATAATTTTTCCCTTACGGAGCTTTTAATTATTTTATCACTAGTTAATATATAGAAATAAAACTCATTCAGTTTATAATGACCGACTCTTCTCTACCCTTATGGGACAGCAGCGTGTTCGCGATGCCACTGGTGTCGCAAACACCCATAGGCGACGGTAACTTTTGTAAGTACGATCTGTAAGTTCAAAGGATACCTGAAACAATAAATATTTGACGCAAAGGAAAAATAAATAATTTTGCTATAAAAAGGTCAAATCGTAACAACTATCAATAACAAACTTGGTTACTCCAATTGGTTAATGCTCTTTGCTCCCTGACGCGTGGGTACTTTCGAAATCTGCAATAGATATTGCCGTTTTGAAATATTATTATTTCGTTTATATTGACCAAGAAAACTTCATTTTAGGCAAACGGTCTGTTCTAAACGGGAACGTATTTAAAGTAGAACGCATAAAGAAGTGGTAAAACAATAATTGTTTTTTTTTTCATCATAAAACAATTTGAAATCACTGAAACGAGACGCCATATGTTTATATTTTAATAAAGTTGATAATTTTTTTTATTGTTACAAATATCAAACTCAAATATACGGCTGGTGCTATTTTATTTCTTTTAATTTACATTCGAAGCACAAAAAGTAAGCCAAACCTTTTTGAGATTGATATTTTAAAAGAATTAATATTTATACAATAAAAAAATATATATTTTAGGCGCTAAAGAGAACTGATCAGTAAATCTGTTATTAAAAAAATTAAAAATATATTTTGATTCCAGTAATAAATGTTAATTTCTTGGTCATTATATTCGGATTGGGTGGGGATGTAATGGCGGGGCAACCATGAATTAGAGATGTGTGAATGTTATTAATACATTTTATTAACAAGTTTCCAAAATGCGTGAATTAGGAATTAATTAAAACGACTGATTGCTTTAAACTACTGTTTCTTATTTTTTAAATATTAATATTTGGAATCAATATTAAATTCGATTTTGTATTTAACTCAATAGCAATTTCAATTGAAAAATATATACTATATTGGCAATATGTCATATTGGCAATATGTCCATAATGTAACTACTGGGGACTCGTGCAGCGCCTAGGGAAGTATGACGTATAGTCGCCATATTTATCCAAGCTGGCAGATTACAAATTGGTCTCAGTATACAGGTTGTCCAAAAAAAAATTCACCGTCAATACATTGCAATCATATTAAAAACTACCTGAAAAGTACTTTAGGTAACTTAAAAATAAGTTTTAAATTAATATAAGTATCATTAATATCAAAATGCACCTGGTATCTCAGTGGTAGTACACTTTAGGATAAATCTATGTCTCGGGTTCGAATCCCACGGTGACATGCACCGCTTAGGCCTTTTTTCTTGTTACCTTGCAGTTTCCGTCTGCTATGGGTGTTTGCAACGCCAGAGGGTACAGAAACTTGGGTAACTAATGCCGGAGCACAACACAAAGTTATTTTGGCGGCATGCTTAAGACCAAAGGTGGTCGCCATCCAAACGGGCTTGGGGTCCTATCACGTAGCTAGGGTGGGTGGTTTTGTCGCCTTTTACGACAGGCTGGCCCCGGCCGCAGAGGTTCTTTCTCCGCCGATAAAAAACATGCATATACAGCATAATTTTCATGTACCGACGTTGAAGGAAAGCATCGTCAGGAAACCTGCATATCAAGACTGCCTTGGACAAACGTGGCGGGTATACTGTCCGATCTATCTAGGGTAGACCCCAGCCCAGTAGTGGGACGCTATGGGCTATCATTATTATAATACTCGTGTTCATTTGACTAGTGAATAAGTGAACCTTACTTCACTGTCATATTGACATTACTTGGTAATGTCATCATGACATTTCATGTAATAAATTCGTTGTCAAGTGGTTTAAAAACATGTGAATTGTGAATCTAATTAAATTGATCTCAGTTTCTTCCCCCAAATTCATCGGTTGCCCCAATTCATACCAAATTATAATTTGTATATTTAATTGTAATATAGTTAAGTTTATGTTTAAATTAAGTGCTTGTGTTCCTTTTTCATAATCTTTTACATACAATTTTAATCGTAAATATTTACTAATATTACAAAAAATATTTGTTTGTCCGGATCAAATGAAAATACACTGAACTTTCCCAATTAAAAAGTTTTATTAACGAGTAACATAAGCTATAATATATGTTCTACCCGAGCGAAGCCAGTGTGGAGTGATGGCATATGATAATCATGTATATCAATATGCAAGAAAACTCGTATCGTTGTTTCTCCTAAAAAACAACGGAAATTCAAAACACCGCCATCTTTCTTATATTTTTTATAACCTGTATTATACGGTAAAATTAAGTTCAGTTTATTTTAATAAACATCTTCATATAATTAAGTGTTATTTATATATTTGATATATTATTTCAAATAATTATCAACCTCTCGTCCGAATGTGCCTTAGAAATTTTAGTATATTATTCATAAGAGGCTTTTTGTACGAGTTTTTATGCGTTAGTGACGTAGATACGTGTCTACTGGCTTGTTTTTAATTATCCAGTTTCAACACGTGCTTAGACATCGATTTTTAAGATTTTTCTCCTCCGTTTTATATGAAGAATGCCGTACTAGAATGTATGTGACAATAACGTTAGAACGATAAATTGGACGATTGCCATAGAGATACATTATAGTCTGGAATATTACATATTACCCGTTTATTTATCCGTGCAGGGGCGGAGAAAGAAGGCGACAAAACAACCCAAGCTAAAGTGATAGCCCTACCGGGCTTAGAGCTGGATGGCTCCAGACGGGCTTGAAGAGCTCTGCCAAACCACCCCTGCTTTTTTTTTTAAATATGCCGCCATAATAACCTTGTGTTGTGTTAGCGATACCTTTAGTTACAAAAACCCATAGGCGACGGTAACTGCTAAATTCTAAGTGAGCCGTTAGCCTGTTTGCTATTCTACATAAATAAAAAAACATGCTACTACTTATAGCGAAAAAATTCCACTTAACGGGTTAGAGTCTTTGAATAAATTATTGATAATAAATAAAGAGCACACAAGGAGAAAAGTAACTTGTCTCCCGTTTTTAGATCACTTATTATCACGTCATCTATCCAGGTAATCATCTATGAATAAGGTTGAATTTATTTTATTATTTGCAACCGAAAGTACGGTACTTTATTCAGACTACGGTACTTTATACCGAACTTTATTCAGACTGTTCTGTTTCTGTAAATGAATAGTAGAAATTAATTGCTTACCAGTTACTATTAAGTGCCCCCCCCCCCCCCCCCGCCTGTCTGCACTAAAAAAACAAATAAATTTTATATATAGGTACATTACAAAACACATGCATTTCCTTACATTATTGTATATTATATTTACTGTAAATATAGGAAATACATAAGTTACCTGTAGTTTCATTACCGCTAGAAAAATTCATCAAGAAATGCTCCTAGTCTTTTTGTCTGATTTTTTTAAAATATAAACAATACTGAGTCTAGATGAATTTTCTTATGGTTAGTTATTATTTTTAAGGACACAATATTGTTAGATATATAATTAATTTGTAAATATGATTAGTGTTTTATGATTTATGTATATTTTATTATTCGTATAAAATCTCTTTTTGTATTTTAATATTTATTTTACCTTTATATACGGTGACATTAGTTTTACTAATTAAATATAATGACCTTATAATCAATTAAATGAATTAAATATTATATATAAATTACATCTCATTGTGTATGTAGATTTTCCTTAATATATTTTTTTCGAAATCCTTCGTTTAATGAATTTAGTTTATTAATGAACTTAAGAAAACTACATACAGGAAAAATAAGAAAATGGACGCAATTAACTATTTTTTATTATTTTATTTAATTCAAGTATACATATATTTACACATTTGTTATGTAGCAGCTTCAAGTGCTTGCATTATAAGTTATTTTAGTATTTAAAATAAAAAAAACTTGAGAGGTGTCAAGGGACACCCGGATGGAACGAAGTTCCTTTCGATTAATTAGTGAAGGAATTGTAATAAAATTTTATTTTTTTAAGTTATAATAATATTTTTTTTTATTATTAACAAATCTAATGTAATATAAACTTAATCAGTAACTAACCTAACTCCATCAGCAATATCCGGAACTTGTGCAGAAACACTGTCAGGATTCATTATTGTTATTTATTATTATTTATTATGTGCAAAAAACCTGTATACACTGAACAAAAATAATCGTCGCGACACCACACTGTTCAATGCGAAATAGAAATGAAAATATCTGGCTTGCTTTCTATAAGAGAGAGAGAGAGACAGACAGAGAAATATGCGCACGCCGCACAGCTTACAATAGCTTACTATAGCAAAAAGTGTCGTTACAACTTTTCGTGAGAATTTTTTCCGTCTAGCCCTCTTTCACAACGCGCGATAAGGAACTTCGTTCCAATAAAAAAATAGTTTTCATGTGTCTTCTTATTTGACACTTCTCAGATACAGTTCACCAATGTGTAAACTAAAGAAAAATTTATTGATTGTATAACATAGATACTGCTTCCTGTTGAGTGCCTTACTTTGTACGAATAGACTAAAAGGCGCAAATAATACTCCACATTGTTATAAATGTATTTGCAGTCTTGTAAATATTATGTATGTGTAAAAATAAATTAATAAAAGGAAATTATTTTATTACTGGATTTGTTGTTTGTTTATTATCCCTGCCAGGAATATATTAAATTTGGAAAATCCTATATCTTTAAACGAGCAATTCTTGTATATATATACTTATATAATCTCGGAATCGGCTCCAACAATTTTCATGAAATTTAGTATACGGGGGGTTTCGGGGGCGATAAATCGATCTAGCTAGGATTCATTTTTAAAAAATGTCATTTTATTCGCTTTTTTTATTGGAAGAAAAATAACAAAATATGACTCTTCCTGACATCTATCGTCGAATAATTTAAACTGAAAAATGACTCTTCCTGACATCTATCGGCGAATAATAATACTATTTTTTTTTTAAATTGCTTTAACGAGACAACACTAAAGCTATTCTAGCAGATGGCGTTGTTAAGTAACAAGAAGTTAATGAGTGTTTGCTTTGAGGTTAGACTAAGAAAATCAATTGTTAATTTCCAAAAAACACAATTTATAAAAAAAAAAAATACCGAGCAAAGCTCGGTCATCCGGATATTAAATTTAATAAAGCTATTTTATAAATTATATACTTACAGGCTTACTTATTATAAATTGCTAATAAATCATATACGTACTTACTTTACTACCTGGCTGGTTTGAAGTCGCAACTTCAGCTTACTGCGGCGATAGCATTGTATTAAATAAAAAAAATTGCTGTTGGTCTCAGATGACTTAACGACTGCGGATGATAAGGCATTCCTACCCCGTGGGAACAAAGTAAAGAGCAAATCAAAGAATGCTTGGATGCTGTCTACGGTGACTTCTCCTTCAATGGCGACCGTCAAAAATTGGTTTAACCAGTTTTAACATAGCCGCACGTCAGTTTTTGATGAGCCACGCACAGGTGCACCTAAAACGGCTACCACGGATGATAAGGTGACAAAAATTCAGGATCTCGTATTGGCAGACCGCCGATTGAAGGTCCGCGAGATAGCTGAGATAGTAGGCATCTCAAAAGACGCATGAAGTATTGGGCATGAGAAAGATGTCTGTGCAATGTGTGCCGCGTTTGCTCATTCCGAACAGCAAGCGCAACCGTGAGACCACTTCAGAGCAGTTTGACGATGTTTAAGCGCAATCCGAAGGAGTTTCTGCGTCATTTCGTGACCGTCGACGAAGCATGGATATACCAGTAGATACCGGAGACCAGGGAACAGTCGAAACAGTGGACTTCACCCGGCAAACGTGCTTCCAAGAACTCGAAGACGATCCTAACGGCCTAAAAAGTGATGGCCACCGTTTTCTGAGATTCAAAAGGTGTGGATCTACATCAACTTCTTGGAGGAGGGCAAAACGGCCACAGGCCGAATTATAGGGCCGATTCGACGCCGAATTGCAAAAAAACGGCCCGATTTGGCGAGAAAAAAGTGAAAAAGTGCTCTTCCAGTATTTTTTTTATAGCGTAGGTCAGCAGACAGGCTGACAGCCCGCTTAGAATTTAGCAGTTACCGTCGCCTATAGGTGTTTGCAACGCCAGTGGCATCGCGAACACGCTGCTGTCCCATAAGGGTACAGAAACTTGGGTCACTAATGCCGGAACACAACACAAAGTTATTATGGCGGCATACATAAGACTAAAGGTGGTCGCCATCCAGACGGGCTTGAGGCCCTACCACGTAGCTAGGGATAGATTTTTATCCATTTTGAACGATCAAATAATTAAAAATTTTGCACACTTATCCAGACCTGATGACAATACATATATTTTATAATTTTGTCCCATACTCCTTACCAGGATCATCAAGGTGAACGTTTTCTTTTCCTTCTGCCGAAAGATGGTGCTAAATTAATAACTACCGATTGAGAATTGACAACAAAAAAATCATGCTTTAAAAACACTAAAAACGCTTTTATTGTTACGCAAACTAAAAAGTATAAATACTTAATTCTTAACATAAGAATAAAATTACTGACGAGAAAATTAATGTCACTGTTCTAAAAGCGTGGGTTGCTTTGTGCGATATTTTTAAACTAAATCTGCATTTCGGGATGAAACTAGTGAAAAAAATTTATAACGATTGATATCGAGCACCCACTTTTTCGAACAGTGACATTAATGTTCTCGTCAGTAATTTTCAGTTCAATTCGATTCAGTTTGATTAACTTTAAAAGCGGGTTTTTAGTTTTTTGTAACTATAATTTTTAATATAGTTTTACAGAGCAATGATCAAAAGTTGATAAAAATCAACGGACATTAAGGTATACCGTCGCGCCTTTCACTAAACCTTCACCAGCCAGTGGAATGAAAGAGCGGAGGGTAGATACGGTGAGCTTGACATAATCACGTCAGTTTCTCCTTGGAGTTCCAACACGGTACTAAAATACTATTTTCTCGGGATAAAAAAAAATATAAAATAACATAATAACATTTATGCACATTAGGGATTAATCAAAAGGCTACGTACGATTATAATAATGACAACAACGTCCCACTTTTGGGCTCAAGCCTTGACGGACAATGTACCCGCCACGCTTGTTAAAGCGGATTGGCGGGTTACATACACAGTAATGTTTGTTACCTTACGATATTTTTTTATTCTTGTAGGACAGTATACAGACTAACAGCCCGCTTAGAATTTAGCAGTTACCGTCGCCTATGGGTGTTTCCAACGCCAGTGGCATTGCAAACACGCTGCTGTTCCATAAGGGTACAGGAACTTGGGTCACTAATGCCGGAACACAACACAAAGTTATTATAGCGGCATACTTAGGACCAAAGTTGGTCGCCTTTCAGACGGGCTTAGGCCCTACCACTAAGTAAGGTGGGTTGTTTTGTCGCCTTTCGCGACTGCACGGCTAAGAATTAACGATATTTTCCTTTACCGTTGGTATATATGGTAATTAAATTATAATTTGTACATAAGGCGGGAAAAAATCTTAGAGATCTATAAAAAGCAAAATACCACTATAGAATCTAACATGTGACCTTGAGTGTGGATACTATAAATAATAATATCACTTGGTTACGATTATATATAAACTAGTTGACCCGGCAAACGTAGTTCTGCCATATTAATTTAAAAAAGTAGCTTATATCCTTCTCCAAGGTCCAATCTATGACTACCGAAATTAATCAAAATTGTTTCAGCGGTTTAGGTGTAAAAGCGTAACAAACAAACAAACTCACTTTCACATTTATAATATTAATTAGGATAACAAATTCACTAAACACACAGAGCCATCTCGTGCCAAAGTAAACAAATGAGGGCTTGTGTTATGGTTACAATGTATCTTATCTTATCTTATTTTTGGGGCCGAGAAATATCTCGGACACTTCGACCCAATGGGATCTTTTGTGTTCCCCTAGATAGCAATCACTCCTCTCCAATCTCATTGAAGATTTGCTTCATGAGCCTAACAATGAGGTATGGAGATAGGAGCCTGTAGTCTTCCGGTGTTGGATATCCTACCCCCAAAAGATTCATTCGCCTCCTGGCCAATGCATCACATATACACATATTCCATGCGTTCTGTATGTTCCCCACACAACCTGCACATGGGTGTCGCGGTTAGACCCATCTTCATGAGCATGTTGTTGGTTCCAAAGTGCCCAGTAAAGGCTCCAAGCAAGTAGCGTATTTGCCCCCTGCTCATGTTCCAGATGGATCCTCGTGCTTTGTACGTGGATCCCAAAAATTTTTTGGAGTGTTCCAGACCGATTCTAGTCAGCCAGTGTTGTTGTTGACTGCGGTCTGCAAAATCCCTGAATGTGGCTTTCACGAGGCTAGTCGGAATGCCTACACATGGTTCCGGACCCATAAAATCATTAGTTGAGCCCTCTCTTGCCAGTTCATCTGCCATTTCATTGCCATGTACTCCCTCGTGTCTCGGGACCCACATTAATCTTACCCTGTTATGCCTTCCAAGCCTATTCAAGGTTTGAATGGCATCCAGGACAAGTCTGGAGTCAACGTTGAAGGAGGTGATGGCCTTGATTGCAGCTTGACTGTCACTGAGAATATATATAGATTTGCCTTTGGTGCCTCTATCTATGTTCTCCTGAGCACAGGTTATTATGGCATATGTTTCAGCCTGGAATACACTTGCCATTTTTCCCAAGCTTTTACTACATTTGTAGTCTTTCGCGTATACTCCCGCCCCTGTACCTGATTCCATTTTGGTTACGATGTAAGTAGTACTACTTATACCTAGTCAGGTCATAAATTCTGTCACATGTTTAATGTAAAATAATTGTAACAAGTTTATTAATTATGTAACCATTCATATACCAAAATGAACTTAACAAAACATAGATTCTTATGACATTAAAGTTTATTCAAAATGACCTCCGTGATTTTGAATACAAGCCTTCAATCTGCGCGACCAGTTGTCTATCGCAGCACGAACGAGGTCCATGTCAATATCGGCGGCTGCCTTAATCAAGGATGTCTTGAGTGACTCCAAATTGGGATGAGGCTTTGAGCACGCCTTTTCCTCCAAGTGTTGCCATATCTTGTAATCTAACGGATTCAAATCTGGACTGGAGGAGGGCCAGTCTTCGTGCCGGATGAAGTCGATTTCACGCGCCGCCAGCCAGTCTTGTGTGCTCTTCGCTCTATGAGCTGGCGCCGAATCTTGTTGGAATACCCAGTGCCTGTTATTGAACATGGTATGAGAAACAGGTTCCACAAGGTTCGTCAGGACTGTATTTTGATACACAACAGCATTCGTTTTTACACCTTTCTCACAAAAATGTACCTCTGTTAAGCCCCAATAAGAAACTCCCAACCATACCATGAGCGAGGATGGAAAATGACCTCGTTGGACACGCGGAATACGGTTGCTCGCTTCTTCACTACTGTGTGCGTACACCTTATCATTTTGTTTGTTGTAGCTCTCATCTACGGTAAACATTTTTTCATCCGAAAAAAGAATTTCCCGATATTTTTTTCCAGCGTACCGCTTCAACAAAGCGCGGCATCTCTTCAGTCTCAGGTCCATTAGACGAGCATTCAAACGATGTCCTGTTTTTCTTCGATATGCCCGAAGCCCTAAGTCTTCATTTAACACCCTTTTCACCGTGGTTCTGCTTAACCCCATCTGAAGGGCCAACAGTTTCTGCTTACGTTTGGGATTTCTTTGAATTCGTGCCTTCACAGCTTTTATCACTGCTGGAGTCCTAACAGACCGAGGGCGACCACTTCTTGACCTGTCATCTACACTAGAGTCTTCATTGTATCGTTTGATGGTACGATAAACGAATCTTTTGGTAATATTCAAATTTTTCAGTATGTTAAAAATTTGAATTGGCGCGTAACCGCAACGATGCAACGCAATAACTGCAACACGGTCTTCTTTAAGCGTCCACTCCATATTTAAAAATGAGTAAAATTCTAAAAGTTATACTTTTTTATTTTCATGAACAATTCGAAATTCGAATTCAATAAACTTTTTTGTGGCCAGCATTCTAAAAGAAAAGTTTTTACTGTGTGACAATACTTATGACCTGACTAGGTATATTCTTCTTTTTATTAGGAAAGCAACGTGACATCATTATATTGTACTCTATGGAAAAACTCTTCTCTCTGATGACTTCTTGCGTGCGGTGTATTTGTTTTACTATGTAAAATTACTCATAACAAAGTTTTACTTTGAATTCTTCGTTTTTCTCTTTTAGCCCACAACCATCAGCACTTTTTTTAATTTTTACTATATAAGAGTATTGAATTGTGACTCCGGGAAAAATAAACAACACTGTGCCCGTAACAAAACCATTAACCGTATTTTAAAACGTACTACCGCTTGTTTGTATAATCTTTAAATCTATCGCAGAGAGCCCTTGGTAAATAAATATAACATTTCCACCAAAACACCTCAACAAACAAACATATTTCGTCATAATAATTAAAATATGATATTTTAATAAAGATATCATCTCTTATCAGTTCATCTAGCTTTGACAACTTTAAAGTATGATTCATAACAGCTTTTATATCTTGGGTTTATGGTTGAATTTCCAACAAATTATAATAATTAATTAGGAGAAAATTGTTAATAAATCATAAATGAATGTCATTATTAATTTTAATAAATTATTAAAGAGATCAATGTAATAGATAATGGAAGCTATAAATTGGCTGTATTCCTTAAAAATCTATTAATAATTATATTTCGAAGAAACGAGGTTGAATAAAATGTAAGTAAATTTATTAATATTTCAAAAAAAATTCTTACTTAAAAGTAACTAGCAAAAGGTGTGATCCGCTTATCCGTAAATTATTTTGATTTGAAGATGTGAAAGTCATTGCAGTAACAATAGTTTATAAAACTAAGAATGGCCAAGTCATATTCTTCTTCTTATTTAACCACATCATATTATAACATTTTCATATTAAATATACTATAACTAGTTATTTTTAAATTTTTCCCATTATATCTTACGTCCGAGTCACAGAAAGATGGATTTTAAGTAGGAATTGTTCTTTACATATAATTTTTTTATTACTGCGGAACATCAGATAGGTTGACGACCCACTTAAATAAAGCAGTTAACATCGCCTATGGACGCCTGGAACACCGCGAACACGCTGCTGTCCCATAGGGGTACTGGAACATGGGTGACTAATGCCGGAACACAACACGAGGTTATTATGGCGGCATGTATAAACCAAGGGAGGTCCAGACGGGCTTGTGGCCCTACGACGGTTGTTTTTTCACCTTTTACGACAGACTGACCCCGGCCGGAGGGGTTGGTATTTTTATTCCGCCTCTGCACGGAGAACATTTCTACCAACTCAAAATATACGACATTTTTGTCTCAAAAAGTGATTTATTAAGAAAGAAATATACGGCCATATATAAGGCTATTAAAATATTTATTGGATTTCTATAACCTATAAACAACCTTGTATTAATTATATTTCATTGGAATTACATTACATTTGTA
This sequence comes from Malacosoma neustria, assembly GCA_963693495.1. Lineage (NCBI taxonomy): Eukaryota > Metazoa > Arthropoda > Insecta > Lepidoptera > Lasiocampidae > Malacosoma > Malacosoma neustria. The sequence goes on from OY856386.1 coordinate 4,425,409, forward strand.
TGCAATTCTCATATTTGAACTAAATACAAGTCACGTATACTGTAATAACATACGTACAGTTTTATTATACTTAGTAATTACTTATTTTAATTAAGTAGAGTTATAGGATCTAGAATACTGTATACCACAATAATACAGCCCCACTGTTTTACCCTGATTGGAGGTTTCCTTTGTTTTCTTCACTACCATAACTTATTTATATATTTGTTATTAGGCAACTATAATGTTGAGTGATAAAAAATGTCTAAAACGTGAATCCATTTGGTTACTTCGTAGATTGTATACTATATTCTATAGCTTATCAGCTGCATCAGCTTGGTGACGAGTTTAATAGTTTTGGTAGAACTCATTACACCCATTTAAGTTATATAGATGTTAACTTAGTAAATCCTAACACCCATGTAGTTTCATAATACTTTAAAAATCGAGAAAGAATATTTTTGAAATCAATAGCGTTTGTTATTTCGTACAACGTCATCTAGTTTTTTCACGAAAAAATGCAGTAATTTCAGTGAAAATGGAAGTACGTTTTTAGAAAAAATTAACACGTTAATTTTATTTAAATATTATACGAACATGAAATAATTTTTTTAAAAGTATGTTAATATGCATAGAATAAGGCTTTTAATAATTCTATATGCCTGCCGAAGTGCGTAATTTAATAGTAATTACACGGCTTTAAGAGGCAATTTCTAAGTACTTGAAGTTATATATTTACAGAAAGAATATTTGAAATTCATTCCAATTTAAATATCCGATAAGGTATGACATTTGCTTTGAATAATATTATAAAAAATGTAAATAATTTTGAAGTTTTTATATACAAGTAAGACTTTAATAAAATAAGGTTGAATTCGCAAATTACACTTAAAGAGTCGGAGATACACGAAACCTTACATATTTTAACGTTGTTTAAAGGAAATTACCATTTCCTAGAGAGCCATAAGATATTACTCAATATTATTAGGCCAACTGCAGTTTGAACCTAGTACGTTATGGAAAACCTGTGGAACCTGTAAACGGGCAAGAGGTCTACTTCCATTTCACTAATATATATGTGTATATATTTTCGCTGCGTTCACACAGCTAATATAATATAAAAAGTCTTCATTTCAGATTAAAATGGGTAAGGGTAAAAAAGCGAGTAAAATCGACGGAAAAGTTCTGAATTTTCATCATTTAATATTCTGGGTGGCCAACGCGAAAACGGTAAGTACCTAATATATTTTTGGAGCGCGAGAACATCGTAAGCAAGTGCTGCCTGCCGTGTAAAGAGGAGTGCCTCAGAAATACCGTGTTAGTATTTGGTTTAGGATAGCAGCTAGTACTGGATGGTACATTTATAGCAGTCTAACAATGTGGGAACAAATATATTTCCATGCCCCCGCTCCACGCCGGGAGGAGGGATATATCCGAGAAATTTGCTGAACGTAGAATAAATAGTTTTATTATGTGGATTTCTTTTTGTGATTTTGTTTCATCAAATAAATTTATTTTATTTCTTTCTTTCCTTTCTTTCTATTGTCTTGACATGATGAAAAGTGAAATAATCATCAGTGAGTAGCCTCTAAAAGCATAAAAGAGGTTATTTTTCCGATTAGTAATCGATCTTTTCGGTGATAATCAGGCCTGTATTTGCTACAGTGATCTCCAAATTCATTATCAGAATTACTATAACTTAAATTTAAATGTTTTTGACATGTCCATATCGCAAATCTCTTAGCTAGTGCAGGTGCGAAAAATTGGGGTCCAACCGATACTGAGCCCCTAATTTTCGGTACCCAATAATATAGCCAATTGCCCTAACATGCTTAGAGAAAATGTCGAGTGATCGCTACTAATGTGAAAGGAGGAATGACCTGTGACATGGAAAATGCTAAGATTGAAAAAAAATACATACAAAATACACAGTCACAAACCAAATAAAATACGGATGGTCTGCGTAAAAGATAAGATGATGAAAAGAGGTGAAAATGAGATGAGCTAAGGATAAGATATGAGTAACCAACTTAGGAGAGTGGAATGGATCCTACAATATGTACTGAAAATCCTACAATAAGTACAAACAATATATTATACTAAAGTTAACGGTGCTAGATTTATAGAAAGTGTTAACGATGTTGTACATTTCTAGGCATCCAGCTACTTCGTTACGAGATTTGGATTCAAACCCATGGCATTTAAAGAGGCGGCGGATAATAACCCAATAGTGTCATACGTTGTAAAACTTAACAAGGTGATATTTATTTCTAATTCTCACCTTCATTCATTCACAACGTCATAACTATCTCAACGTCATTTTCGGATGTTTCGGGTTCAATTTCCGCCCCGAGTCTGGGCGGGAAATAATATATAACTACCATACAATTGTCTAGTACCCATAACACACATATACTGAGACAATTCACACAGCGCCAAGACAACCGAAATACTAATTATATAGTACAGAATAGATATTTACTATGAGAAAGGGTTAAATTCATACCTCTTTGCAGATAACAATAGCATTCCAATCGCCTACAACTGCGAACGGGGAAATATCCAAGGATATCGCTGCTCACGGTGACTTCGTGAAGGACGTGGCCTTCGAGGTTGAGGACTTAGACAGTTTGATGCAGAAAGCTAAAGAAGGTGGCGCAGAAATTGTTGAGGAAATTACTGAAGAACAGGACGATGATGGTGTCATCAGATATGCTGTTTTGAGAACGGTAAGAGTTTGGACGTGTTATTTTGTCCACTGAGGATATCTCCCCTGCTCTAGGTATTCTAGGAATGGACCTAATGACTTTACAAGTATATCACCCATATTAACGGTTTTTATAGTGCACAAATATTAAGATTTAATTTCATATCAATACCGCATTTATCAATATGACAACATATTAAGTACAAGCGTACTTAATAATCTGTTAGATTTAAAGATGATTTAGTTCAAATAAGATTAAGACGTTTGTAGATGGTGGTTACTGCTAGAGAACTAAATAATGAAGTAATCGAAATACAAACACACACATTTAAAATGTAATAAATATCACAGAGATAAGTTTTAAAGTCTCAAAAGCTTCGAAATTCCATTAAATCTGCTGGAAATAGCAGCTCATATAATTTATAAACCTGTGAATTGTTTATAAATCAATTTAACGTGGTTTAAACCACGTCATGTGACGTCTTCTTTTCTATATCTCAGCATATTCGTCAACGAAGAATTTTACTACTTTACTAAAAAAGTACCTTTTACCTACTTTGTTTGTATCTGGTAACAATGCCGTTATATATTATTTATATAAATTATAAATGATGTGAGCAAAGAAATTTATGCTACATATATTTTTAGTATGGTGACAACACACATACGCTAATAGATCGCAGCAAATACAAAGGGCTATTCCTTCCAGGGTACAAGGCTTCAGAGGATGATGTTATAAACAATATGCTGTAAGTTTTCTTAATTATTTGTTTTGATCAATATTAATATTATTTTATTAATGTGTTTGTTTTTTTCAGGCCTGATACAAAATTATTGTTTATAGACCATGTAGAAGGTAACATGGCAGATGGGACTCTAGAAGACGCTACTTCTTGGTATGAGAAAAATCTCAATATGCACAGGTAATGTTTATTTTATACGCTGACGACCTCTGAGTAGTTACGGGTTTCACACGTTGGTACGCCTGCGAAGGTCTCGGATCCGCTTCCCTTACCGAGCCAGGTTATGTATTATTTAAACGCTATACAAATTAAAACACATGTTAATTCAAAACTTTGATATAAATGAATATTTCGTTTTATATTATGTATATTTCTAACTCTATTTATTGTTTTAACGTATTGATGAGAATATTCGTTTTATTGATGAGGAACTTAGCAGGCAGGCTGGTGGCCCACTTACCAGTACCTAAGCAGGTACCGTCGCCTATAGATGTTTGCGACGCTAGAAGCACCGCGAACACGCTGCTGTCCTATATGGGTACAGTTATTGTAGTGGCAAACTTAAGACCAAAGGTGGCCTCCACCCAGACGGGCTTGGGGCCTTACTACGTAGTAGCTACGTGAGATGTTTTGTCGCCTTTTACTGGCTGATCACAGTCGCAGAGGTTACTATTATTACTACGCCCCCGTACGGACACCCTCGTGTATTATAATATTATAATGCGTATCAAGTTAACATTACATATTACACGACTGAAAACTATAAACAGACTGGCCACCAAACTTTCGGCGGTCGGGCATTGGGCCACGGGAAGTCACGTACGCGTTTGCTACAATATTATTTATTATAATCCTTAAAATTACAAGAAAGCAATATTTGAATTATAATAATTTGATCATCATTTTATATTAGGCGTGTATTTTTATTATAACTAATTTGAGACATATTTTTATAATTTCTATTTTTTCAGATTCTGGTGCGTGGATTACAATCACGATTTAGTTCCATATTCTTGTATAAACTCAACATCTGTTATTAATCAAAATGAAACAGTTTTGGTAAGTACAATATTATGGTAATACAACCATTATAGAAATATTTTAAAACTTATGACGTATATACTCACTGCATGTCACTTTTTAACTCTCACCTGTCATTTTATATATCTTACTAAATATTAATAACAATATATCTATTTAGATAAAAATTCTAAATAATTTTAATGCATTAAATTTTATATTTCATCTTATTCCAACGACATGCCAATTGTTAGGTACGCCATAACCATGTGGTAATCTAGAGGCTACAGGTTCGAATTCCACGATGGCATCCGCTTAGGGCTTAGACAGTTATTTGAACTAATTTAAATTTAATAGCAATTGTAAAGGAAAAATTTGTGAGGTAACCTCCATACAAAGATATCCGGTGTATGTAACTTTTATTATTATATTATGATTTATTATAATATATAATTTCCAGGAGAAAAGAAAATTGTAAACGTGAACTAATAAATTCCTCTTTTTTATTATTTTATGGACAATAATGGAAATGTTATTCGATCTCTCCATTCGAGATTATCGAGAGCTCCTCTAAAATCCATATTTTAACAAATATTTTAATTTTCATTATTTTTCCCTTTGACTGTATTGAGTAGTGAACCATATGCTTAAAGTGTAGGTTTTGGAAGCAGCTGGGATTGACCGCTGGAACGATATAAATATATAATTTATTGTATGTCAATAATAATGCAAGAAATTATGTTGTAATATTTAGTTTTAAATCGTTACTACTAGATGGCGTTGTACGATTTTCGCGTGTCTCTGAATCGCGCTATCGAGTCCGCGCACCAGTAAATGACCTCTCTCTGATATCCCAATTTATTTATCGCTTCTCGGCCTTTTGGCTAAGATCAAAGTGTAGTATCTGTTCTTTTCAGCTTAATATCTGAAAGTTCCCGCACAGCGGGACCAGTATATTAAACTGATTTTTGTAAACCGACGGGATGTTCGGGGCTCGCTCCACTCCCGTCACGGGTCGGCCCACAGAATACTATATAAAATCGACGATTGCTACTCAATTAAAAATATATCTTATTATTATTATTATATATTATATATGACGGGTGCTCGGTGATAATGTTTTAAAAATGCGTGGCACCAGCAGAGCTGGCGCCACTATCTTCGACAACATCGTTGGTATTCATGGTGAGTGAAGCAAAACACAAACTTGGTTACTAGTATGAAGTTTATTCACAATATTTACCAGAGCCGATTCTTTGAGGCGCGTATAGGTGACGATTCGTATCGGCGGTTAGTACTTGACTGACTTGTGTACTGCCAGAGACCTCGTATTTATACGAAATTCTGAGGTAAACAATATGTGCTCGGGATTTTCCAGTCGGTATTCTCAAAGATGGCTTATTCCCCTAAATAATATTTATGTAAACATGTTTTTGTGTTTGATAAATAATTATACTATTTGATCTTGGTGCCGCCGTATTTCGCTATTACGCCGACAAAGAGTTGTTTACGTTTCGTGAGACTTTATTTTGATACCGCTGTCCTTTGATAACGCGCCGACATGTCAGCCGACAAAGATATTTTTAACGTAAACATATTTTTTGCTAACAGCTGCTTTGTTTTCGTGTTTGGTTTGTTTACATTTCGCGCGTCTCTATTTTGATACCAGCCTCCTTTGGTTTGGCGCCGACATATACTATATTTCTTTATTTCACAAATTTTTTATATTTTTTACAATATCTTACATTTTTTTTTATAAAAACAGTACCATAATAGTATTACTTTTATACAAAAATCAATAATAAAATATCCTAAAAAATATAAAAAATCGTCTTCCAACAGCAGCGGGTCCTTGCAGTTCCAAACTACCGGTGGTCAGGCTACAGAGTAAGGAACCTCCTCACAATTCGTGCCGTATCCAGGAGAGCTGCCTTCTGTATTCGACCCTTCAGCCAGGGACCAAGCGAGAGCCTTTCAAGGTGTCGATCAAGACTCTTCGCTATCAGACCATTCACTGACACTACTATCGGAACTATGATTGTACTATCCAATTTCCACATAGCAGTAATCTCGTGTGCGAGATCAATATATTTCAATTGTTTTTCTTTTTCAGCACCAACGAGATTACCATCATGTGGAACCGCGATATCTACAATCATAGCACGTCTCGTAGATCGGTCCACTATCACGATGTCGGGTTTATTAGCAACAATACACCTGTCCGTGATAATCGACCGATCCCAGTAGAGCAAATATGAACCATTATCGAGAACTGGCTCAGGCCTATATTGGTAATAGGGCACCTCCAAGGTTACAAGACTACCTATATGTCAAAGCTAGTTGTTGGTGGATAATCCTGGCTACTAGGTTGTGCCTGTGCAAGTATTCGCTGTTAGCAAGACGAGAACAACAGGAAGTAACATGTCTGATGGATTCACCAGGGAGGTGACACGCTCGACAAATGTCAAGCGTACCGTCCTTCAGAATGTACTTCCTGTAGTTGTTCGTCTTGATAACCTCGTCCATAATTGCACAAACAAAACCTTCGGTTTCCCCAAATAGGTCTCCGGAGCGTAACCAGTTTACCGACGCTAGTAGGTCTACATCGGGCCCATTCAAGGCCTTATAGAACCTACCATGCAACTCCTTACTTTTCCATATAACTGCTCGGTCGGAAGCACTCATCACCACTGGACTTTGCCAGTTCTGTTTCGCTAAGGATAACGGAGTTAGTCCCTTGTCAACTGACACCACATCACAGTGCATACTCCGAGCCCCATCGGCATTTAGAAAACATTCTCTGAGATTGTACACCTCGCGGTTATGGAGGTCTTTGACATTTAAGAACCCTCTACCTCCACATTTCCGTGGAATGTACAATCTCATAACCGACGAGCGTGGGTGATGCATACGATATGCTGTCAGCAAACAACGGACTCGCCTATCTATGGCATCTAACTCAGTTTGAGTCCATCTTAATATGCCAAAGGAGTATGCCAATGATGGTACGACCCAACTATTAAAGGCTCGAACTTTATTCCCTCCAGAAAGAAGACTTTTTAGGACCTTTCTTAAGCGGGAGAAAAAGCGATCCCTTATTGTCTGTTTCGTATCATCATTGGGTATACCCAATGATTCTGACATACCAAGATATTTATAGGTTTCACCTTCGGAGAGAGATCTGAGAGTTATATTTTCAGTGAGTTGTATATTACCTGAATCTACAACTCTCCCCCTTTGTACATGCATGATCGCACATTTATTCACACCAAACTCCATACCAATGCAAGTGCTAAAATTTTCAGTAATTTTTAGTAACTCCATCAGGTGAAGTTTTTTGGATGAGAATAACTTTACGTCATCCATATACATTAGGTGCGATATAATCTCACCCCCTCTACGAAGTTGAAAGCCCAGCTTTGATTCCTTAAGCAGAGTGCTTAGTGGATTCAAGGCCAGGCAAAACCATAACGGGCTCAAACTGTCACCTTGAAAGATGCCTCGTTTAATCCTTATAGGTTCGCGCAAAACAGAAAGATTTTCAATGCCTGGATACCTAAGAACAGTTACCCAATTTTCCATACATGAGCTAAGGAATTGTCGAAGGGTTTTATCAATTTTGTAAAGCTCGAGTACCCTTTTTAGCCATGTATGAGGGACAGAATCGTAGGCCTTTTTGTAGTCAATCCAGGCTACTGAAAGGTTTTTTCTGTTTCGCCGAACCTGATGATTAATGGCCATATCAATGAGGAGTAGTTCCTTAGTACCACGTGATCCATTTTTACATCCATTTTGAGAATAAGCCAAAATATTGTTAATAATAACATGTGTCATTAATTTTGATCTCAAAATGGATGTAAGCAACTTGTAAATAGTTGGTAGACAAGTAATGGGTCTGTAATTTTTAGCCTCGGTGGTACTATCGGTCTTATGGAGCAGATGGGTGACACCAGTAGTCATAAAAGATGGAAGCAGCCCAGCATTTATGGCTTCCTGGAATTGACTAGCTAAACAGGGGTGCGAACTTTTGAACCACTTTATCCAAAAATTGTGCAATCCATCTGGTCCTGGGCTCTTCCAATTCTGTGAGCTACGAATTGCACAACAGACGTCTTGTGGTTCAAGGGTTATCGGTTCCATATCAGCTATCTCGTAGCAAGCCTGTTCAACCAGTCTCGTCCAGTCACCATTCCTGTGACTGATTGGCACCGACCAGATATTGCTCCAGAATGTTGTCATTGTATCAATATCTGGCCTCTGACACTCAGGCACAGTGTTACCTAATTTCTCCCATCTTCTATACACCCTTTTCTGATCACTTTCAAATAGGCGGTTCAAGTTATATCGACCAGTGCGCTCTTTATACCGACGAATTCGACTAGCCCACGCTTTAACTTTTTGTTTAAAAAAATCTACACGTTCTATTATTATTATTATTATTTGTTTTCAATTTATATTTATATCTCAGGTGAACCTGGTACAGAAACATATTAACACGGGTTTAAACCAAGTGCTAATTTGTACGTAAATGAATAGTGTGTACTATTTTGTATTAAACTGTGTAGAGTGTGTCTTCATTCAATTGCAGAAATTTTCTTACGATCCTACAGGTGTTTAATATTGCGGCTTTCTGTAAAGATATATAAGTGAATTTTGGGAGGTCAAGAGATTTGAGCCTAGAAGTCATATCTTTGTCTATAACCCCGGTGGTTGATACGACTATTGGGACTATTGTTACTTTTTGCATTTTCCAAATTTGCCTAACTTCTTCTTGCAACTCTGTATATTTCCGAATTTTTTCGGTGACTGTAGTTTGAATGTTATGTGTATTTGGTATTGCTATGTGTATAATATATGTGTGCTTATGTTCTTTGTCTACAAGTGTAATATCAGGCCGGTTACTATGAATGGTGTGATCAGTGAGTATAGTGCGGTCATAATAAAGTTTATGGGTAATATTTTCAAGCACTGTATGTGGTTTGTACTTATAATATGGTGTATACGGCCCAGTAATAAGTTTGTATTTTAATGCAAGTTTTTGATGTATTATATTCACGAGTTGGTTATGACGATGGGTGTAATCATTTTGAGTAAGCGTTATACAAGCTCCGGTTATGTGCTGAATTGTTTCTGGTTTTTTGTGACATATTCTGCATATGTCATCAGAAATATCTTTTATTATAAATTTCCTGTAATTTTTAGTTGTAATAACTTGGTCTTGTATGGCAGTTATGAATCCCTCAGTTTCTGGAAATAACCCTGCAGAACTGAGCCATCTGTTTGATGCATCTTGGTCAACATGACTCTGTTCTAATTCTCTCAGATGTCTTCCATGTAACTCTTTCCGTTTCCAAGTCTGGTATTTCTCTTGTATATGATCTGTTTCTCTTATTGTTTCAATGTAGTTTGATGATAAATTTAATGGTGTGTACTCTGTGTCAACTGTGCATATTGCATCATGTAGGGGACTATTGTCTTTTTTAGTCATAAAAAACTCTTTCATTTTAGTTATCTGTTTTTTGTGTAAAAAGCTTATGTCAATTAAACCTCTTCCTCCATCCTTTCTTCTGAGGGTAAGCCGTTCTTTTGCGGATTTTGGATGATGATATCTGAAGTGAGTCAATAGTGTTCTTATTTTAATTTCAAGTCTATCTAAATCTGTTTTGGTCCATTTTATGATACCGAACGAGTATGTGAGGACGGGTATTGCATAGGTATTGATAGCTTTAAACAAATTTTTACTAATTAGATGTTTTTTACACAAATCTTTAATTCTATTAAAAACCTCTTCCTTTAACTGTTTTTTTATTTCTGTATGATTGATCGACTTTGCTTGCACATATCCTAAATATTTATAAAGTTCGTGCTCTTGCATTGCTACTATTGTTTCTGTTTCATTAATAATGTAATTACCTTCTTCAATCTTTCCTTTATTAATATTTAATCGACGGCATTTGTCAAGTCCGAATTCCATATTAATGTCTTGAGAAAATTTGCTAGTTATATTAAGTAAGTGTATTAAGTTTTCATTTTTATCGGAGTATAGTTTAAGATCGTCCATATAAAGTAAGTGAGTGATTTGATACAAATTTTGTCTTCTATTTTTAATACTGAAACCTAGATTAGAACTATTTAACTCATGTGAAAGTGGATTTAAGGCTAAACAGAACCATAATGGGCTGAGTGAGTCTCCTTGGAAAATTCCTCTCCTAATAGGTATTTCATTGGTTTATTATTATAACACAAGATTAGTTTCGAGCTTTTGAGTAGGCCAACCACTCATCAAATTCAATATAATTTCACAGTTCACACGTTTCCTTGTCATAGAGACAGTGTATCGACTCGAAGTTTGCCTTATAAATAGATTCTTAGTAGATATGATTTCTAAAGTTAATGGGTGGGTGGGTAGTTCCCTACCTTCTCCTTTGAAAAGTTAAGCCAATAAATAAATAAATAAGTTGTATACTAAAATAGAAGATATTATAATAGATTAACGTTAAATCCCGGATACAATCGAATCGACACGTCTGTTTCGTTGCACAGGATCCAAATGACTTTTTACGACTATACTATAATTATATAATATATGAAAAGGTTGATGAATTTTTAACTTAAATCGAATTTCTTAAACTATTTTCAAATTTCCGGTTGAACTGATTTCTAAATAACTGCATGTTTATAATTTTGACAGTTGTCCCTAAACGAGGCAGCGAAGGGTCTGCGTCCCACAAGCAAAGCAACGGAGTTCGTCAAAGCGTTGGGGGCATCTGGCGTCGAGCACGTTGCCTTTTATACCGACGATATAGTTGCCACAGTAAGAATTATATGTTATTCCGCTATAGTATGAAATAAATAAAAATATAGTATTCAATATTCTATTACATTTATTTTTTACTATCATTGCACGTTTACACACGCTTTATTACATGATATTTCGGAATTATTATTTTGACAAAAGTTAAAAAAATGCGAATGTATCCGAAAGCGCATTGATCATATTATTACAAAGAGCTATATCATATTTATACGCCGGGTGCATTTGTGTAAAACATTCAAATATACAATATAAAATTTGTAATTAACAATGAAATTACTATATTTACTGTACTATAATTATGTGAGCGGAATGTTATACACATTTTTCACTTCTTTTAGATGCGGACCCTAAAATCTCGAGGGGCAGAAATTATAACTTGGCCCCCAACCTATTACGATTTCATTAAAGAGAAGCTGAAAGATAGTTCAGTAAATGTAGCAGAAAGCATCGACTCCTTGAAAGAAGAGAACATTTTAATAGATTTCGACGAAAAAGGTTATATGCTGCAGGCTTTCACGAAGCATGTTCAGGCCAGACCCACTCTCTTTATTGAGGTTCTGCAAAGAAGGAACCATCGGGTAAGAATCTATTTCTATACAAGGTCAAGACTTCTTACAAAATTTACATTTAAATCTATGAGAAGGTGTTAGGGGTTTAGTGACATTTCCCCGAACAAGAGGATGCGTAAGTGATTAAAATGAAATCAATATATCTGTCACAGTCACATCTGCTTACTTAAAAGGAGCGAAAAATATCCTAAATATAAATAAAGAAAATAAAAAAATAACTTTTAAATTACATTAAATTGTGTTTCACAAGAGTAACTGTAATGTATTATTTTAAAGTAAAAATAAATTGTATTATATAATGGATGTAGTAGGTACTTTTGCCTATGACAACACATCCCACAGTTGACAAGGCGACGCAAGTCTGGTATACCCACTAAAACTATCCCAGTGCGCTTCCACCCTGAGTGACTTAGGGCTCTGTATTAAAATATTTATTTGCTATCATACTAAAATATATTTGTTTCAGGGATTCGGTGCAATGAATTACAAATGGGTTTTCGAAGCGATTGAACGTTTGGATACATCGAAAAAACAAACCGAAAATAATGACAACGCTAAAAACGATGAAAATATTAAACCTAAATAGATATTCTTTAATAGATCACTAATACATACTAATAATTTTAACATATTTTAAGGGTGACTTAAGCCATGATAAAAATTAACATAATATGTAAAAATAAAAAAGAATTTTTAAGATATAATACATATAACGATAGAAAGAGGATGAATGGAAAATAGTGTACTTTAGAAAATTTATAAACACTTGTTTGTAATGCTGTCGGTTTTGCTAGATTTTTAAACCCTTTGCACTCGAGGCCTTTTTCGCTTGCACGAATCAGCAACTCGGGACGATTTCTGCAAAATTGGAGAAACGTTTTATAAGTATTTTAATATAACTAATAAACAAAAAAAACATGTAGAAATAATAAAAATTCAAGTAATGTAAGACGTGCAGGGTCTGCTTCTTTAATACGGTGTTAACACCATAGTATTCGTAGCGTCGCTCGAATTAGGACTTCAAATCAGCCGTGCATTGTTTCGACGTTGCTTGAGTGCAAAGGGTTAATTTGCACACAGTCCTATATACTTATTATATGATAGATAAATCAATAAATGGCAGTTTAAGTTAATTATATTAGTACTTACTAATAACATATCATTTTGTTGTATTTTGCTTAACAAATAAACGTGGTTTGAGATATTTTTTTATATAATCTTATGCCTCGAATGCCTTTTTTTGTCCTGGGAAAACCGAATAACCTGTACCACGCCGGATACCGGGCGAAGGCGTGAATATGTCGGTCTGACCATTATAACCCTATGCGGCCTTCCGCCGTGTTGCACAACCGCTCACATAGGTTTGCGTGCTTTTTAAGATATTTTCAAAATAACAATTGACAACAAGCACCCCACGCTTTTTACAATAAAATTCATTTTTTTGTTAATCCCACTATCATTAATTTAAATTTATTGAAAATTATTTTTTACATTTTAGTTTGATTTTTTATAAAAGCGTTTTTAGTTTTTTTTTACTATAATTTTTGTCTTAAATTTTTTTACTACTAATCATACATTTAATTACATCGTTTTCCTGACTTCGCCCTGTCTTTTTGAATTTTATGAAGGTAAAACAAACCTAATGGTCTTTCCATTTGAAATTTTGAGAAAACAAGCGTTTTAAAATGTGCGTGAGAGAATCTCTCTACCGACCATTCTGAAGGGTTAAAAAAAAACAATGTTATGTAACGCGTAGTTCAATCCCCCAACCCCCCTCCTGCCCCTGTAACGCATCGTAACGTTTTAGATTTTAGAAGACCCCCCCCCCCCCTCCGAAGTAGACCTTGGTATTAATTGAAAATTAACGCTTAAAAAAAGAACTCTACTACTGCTCCTTCTAGCGAGATATAAATACGGTTAGGAATTAACCAGTTAGTGTGAGTCATGTAATCCGTCAATCCCGTCTCTTGGAGACACAGGCGTTCCTTCGTTTGCTTTGAGCGCTGGGACCGCGGGATAGGACGTGAATTTGGCCACAGCCGCTTAATTTGAGCTTTAGCTATGAAACAAACGCTTTCGCTACACACGATTTTCATATATAAATAATTAAAATTAAATAAAAGTATTTCATAACATTTTGCAACATGACATTTAAGGGAATATATTTATTATTTTTGAACGTTAAGAAAACATGGAAAATTCTAGTAAAATTATTGCACAATGTTTTGTAATTTATGTAAAACTATCGACCAAGCTGCACAAAGCACGATCGTCGACTGACGTGGGGTAGAGATGCTTTGACTTCTCGCTAAATTATTCAAACATGTAAAGAAAATTATATATTGAATTGTTTTACTGGCTTCAATAAAGAAACTGTGCCGATGTTTCAATAACGCTTATACTTTCTATACATTTTACAGCATCGTATTAATTTAAAGCTATAAGTTTTAAATAATAAACTAAAATATATTTAATTTCTAAGTAATAAGTTGTTGTAACATAAAGCCTACGAATATAAGTTTTAGGAAAAGCCGTTACTTTGCTAGATCGTAAGCATTCGGACATTATCGACAACAGCGATTTATCAGTCAACCAGAGTTTATCGTAATAAAACGCACATTTGTCATTGTGTCCAATATTGTCTATACCTAACTATTATTTTATATGTCTAAACTAGAATAATATGTAACCGAAGTAAAAGATAGTCTGAAATCGTTTTTATAACGAATGTTATACACTATATTGATAGTAACAATATAGATATATAGTCGATTGTTTGTGGTCCTTGTGTAATATACGAGGGCTGTTTGATAACTTCGTGACTATTTGAAATAAAAATAATTTTTCGGGAAATAAACGTTTTATTTTTCAACATAATCTCCTTTTAGATCAAACATTTAGTCCAGCGTGTTTTCAATTTTTTTTATTCCTTCCAAATAATAGGTTTTCTCAAGGCCAAAAATAGGCGTTTTTTTCGGTTATGACCTCTTCATTCGACCCAAATCTCTTACCACCCAGCCATTTCTTCAGGATTGGAAAAAGAAAAGAAAATAGTCGCAATTTATGAAGTTTTGCCATTGTACAGGCGTGTACACTCGTGCTATTGTCTTGATGGAACAGTACTTTTTTTCGCCAAATATGGTCGTTTTGCTTTAAATCAATATCGAATCTGTCTAGAAGCTCTGAATAATATTCGCCGATGATCTTTTATACCTTTCTCTAGGTAAGCTATGTGAATGAGACCGCGTAAATCCCACAAAACTTGGTCATGACCTTGTAGGCAGATAGACGCATCTTGGTGTTCTTTGATGCACGTTCACTCGGTGAAACCCACTGTTTTGATTGTTCCTTGGTCTCTAGGGTATTGTGATGGCTCCATGTTTCGTCTACGATTATATAACGGTGTAAAAACTCGTCTCGATTGCAGTTGAATATCGCCAAACACTGTTTTGTCACGGTTTGAGCAATCGCGGCCGCCATCTCGCGGATAGATTTTTGATGTCTAATATATGTTTTTATGTCAAATATTCATGTAAAATGTGATTTACTTGCTCAGTTGAGATGCCTACAGCCTTAGCCACCTCACGTACTTTAATTCTCCGATCGTCTAATATTATTCCATAAATTTTATCGACGACTTCTGGCGTGATGACCTCCTTTAGGTGACTTGAACGTACGGTATCTGGTACGGCCACAACGGAACTCAATAAACCACTTCTTAAAGTTAACGTCGAAATTGATGGTGCATTGTATTTATCAAGTCTTTCCTTGGTTTGTGATGGTTTTTTTTTACGCAAAAAATTATGCTTGATCATGCATTTAATGTTAAGCATGTGTTGCATTTAAAGTTACTGCGCGGAAAATTGAAAAAGTCACGGAGTTATCAAACGGCCCTCGTAGTTGCTCATCGTCCCTAACATAATGAAATGAATACAAATAAATATTGTTTTACAAAGGTAATAAACGACCTTACAGACAAAACCTTGTACAACGAATTTGGTTATATAATCAAGTTGGTAAATCGAAGATAATGGGTCTACATTAGTGTACGACGCCTCCCCGTTTCTGTGCTGTGTTGACGATATCCAGTTTTCTATATTGAAACGTAATTTGCATTTTATTTATCAAGAGTCGTGCACAATGGGGGAACGTACGTTGATTTCGAAAAATATTTAATGTTAATGTACTTACAATTACATGCCTAGTGGTACCTTATTCAAAATCCAATCCAGTGTCCAAACATACATATCTTAGGCTGCTTAAGTCTTCGATTTTGGGTTTGGCTTAGTTGCAACAGAAAGCGTCATAGCCTCTTGGTCAGTCGTCGTCGCGCCCCACTCCCCGTGTGTCACAGATTTTTTGTATTGCTGTAGGATAGCAGACAGACCGACAGCCTATCATCTGTCTGCCCACTTAGAATTTAGCAGTTACTGTCGCCTATGGGTGTGTGGCGAAGGCGAACCTACAGGCATATTTTAAATGATGGCGCGGACTGCGCGCTCGCCGCATACGACCGGTCACCTGTTGCCGGGCGCGCCGCGCGCGCGCCAGTACACGCAAACTCCCGCGCCGTATGCATGTCGCTGTGCTAACTACATTGTTTTCATAAATTATCAAGTAATATTTTTACCAGTATTGATTGTGTTCATTTTGTCAAGCATTATATATATATTAATACACGCATTCCTACAGGTGTTTTCAACGCCAGTAGCGTCGTGAACACGCTGCTGTCCCATAAGGGTACAGGAACTCAGGTCACTAATGCCGGAACACAACACAAAGTTATTATGGTGGCATACTTAAGACCAAAGGTGGTCACCAACCAGACGGGCTTGGGGCCATACTACATAGCTAGGGTCGATTGTTTTGTCACCTTTTACGACAGGCCGATTCCGGCCGCAGATATCAGTATTTCTTCTCTGGCCCTGCACGGATTGGCGTTGATGTTTGACTTGAGAAGCTTTAACAATGTCTATTTGAAAAAGCTTAATAAAATTAACTACTCTTATCTGATCTTTGTGTTGTAAATCTTCGATATCGGCTGTATGCACTTGAATAAACTACTTTCAACAGTAGTTTTTTTTCTTAATACATCTAAAAGAAGTGCAAGCGAAATCAAAAGAATCTACACGACGTGTAAGCGGTGTTTTTTTGAAAAGAACGAATCGTAAGATGGCAGCGTCCTCAATGACTAAGAGTGACAATGGCTTAAATACTAATCCTATTACGTAGTCGAATCTATAAAATGTGCTGATTAGAATAAGTAACCAATTCGTTAACCATAACCTTCGGTAGACCAGTGTGTACTCCACCTAACATTTCAGCTCTATCGTCTTGTTTTAATATATTTATTGCGGAGTTGTGAATACTTGTTCTAATATAAAACCAATCCAGTATAAACTACGTTTTAGTCCTTTGCATATATTTGTGTAGAAAACATATCGATAAACAAAAAGTATCTTTGTTTATTGGAAAACTGTACAATGGTGAGTAATTTAGAGTAGTTAAGAACAAAGTACTAAACTACTATTAAACATCTAAGTCTGCATTCTCGCTGTACATCGCTAAGACAGTTTCTCTTGCTTATTGTGCATGTTTATCATAAATCAGATACTAAAACATCAAACAATCAACAAACATATATTAATACTAATATTATAAATGTGAAAGTAGCTGTGTAATGTTTGTTACGTTTTCACGCCTAAATCGCTGAATCAATTTTGATGAATTTCGATAGATTGGAACTTTGGAGAAGGACATGTGGTTTTTTTTAAATTCATATGACAGAACAACGTTTGCCGAGTCAACTAGTAATATATTGTATAGTTGAGGTGTGATAGTCATTGGTGTCACATGCGAGTCACAAACCAGATCATGAGTTCAATTCTCATCATGGTATGCTCCATTAAGTCAGTTTTTTCTCCTAATGTGTACATAATAATAATATATAAATAAATAATCTTCACTGACGTTGAATCAAAATAATGAGTAAACCATGTAACTTCTTAATCCACTCTAAACAAGTATGTTGAGCATTTTCCCGGTCACTTTAGAGTTAAGTTCAGCAGTAATAATAATAATAACTTATGTTATTAACAATGTACTATAAATACTTTTTAATTATTATTAATTATTATACTCAATTTTTGAAGTGAAAACTTCTATAGCATCGTTGTGATCTGAAACTCAATGAAACGAAAAAGAGACACCTATATACATCTTTATATATATTTTTAGAATATAACTTGAAGAGAATTAGCTAAAAGACATTATAACGTGTTTCCTATATTTGTGGTCTCTTCTTTATGCGGTGTTATATTGAAGTTTACATTTTTCAAGGTTTCACTTATATCACGTGTGAACTGCACTCGTGTTATTATTGCAATTGGTCACTAAAGCGTATTTTTTATTGTGTACAACTTTAATTACAAAATTAAAACAAAACTAGAGGAAAAAATATGAGTTCACATAATAACAATATAAATATTTTTATTATTTCTCCAGACATCATATACCGATAAGGGAAGAAAACCTGAAGGTGGGAGATTTCTGGCCTTCGACCATATCACATTCTGGGTTTCAAATGCTAAGCAGGTATGTTTGAATCCGTGACCTTATCTCACTGTATACTAAAAAAATTAAGGCAAATAAAATGTTGTCGCACCTTAGGTATAGGCTGCACTGCTATCTCTTACCGTGTGAATTTTCTTCGCACCAGTTCAGTTCTGCGGATACTTTCACCATCCATCCATCCACATTTTATATAACAATGAAGTCGGAATTTATAGTTTTAGATATATTTTAAGATTTCTGGGCTCGTACCAAACAACGGGCATGAAATCTCCAGGCTTTTCTTTCGGGATTCGATATTGACATCAGGCCCATATAGCTGCCAAATTTAGCCAAATATGTTTCATTCGTCTTCTTGCCATAATAATCTGGGCATTAAAAGTATAATGTTTTATTTCCTGGCTGTCCTAACGCCTGTAAAATGCCCGTCACGTGTGTCAGAGAAATTCGCGACCTCATCCGATAGTTCTCCTGGCATTTCCAGTATAGAAAAGGGGAAACGCGGCACACCACGCGCACCGTATCCTCACACCATAGGTACAGGTGGTAGAAACTTCCCCGAGGGGCAGCCCAAGGCTGAAGTTTACGGCGGCCGGAGGTCGTTCGAGCATCTGACGCAACACAACTGAAAATCACAGAAATTAAGAATGATTAGTGAAATGAAAATGTACACAAATGTAAAAGTGTTCTCTCCATGCAGGAGCGGAGTAAAAATACTGACCTCTGCGGCTGGGGTCAGCCTGTCGTAAAAGGCGACAAAACAACCCTAGCTACATGGTAGGGCCCCAAGCATGACAACCCTTGGTCTAAGTATGCCGCCATACTAAGCTTGCGTTGTTCAGCATTAGGAACCTGGGTTCCCGTACCATTATGGGACAGCAACGTATTCGCGGTGCCCTTAGCATCGCAAACATAGGCGACGTTAACTGCTAATTATTAAGTGGGCTGGCAGTCTGTTTGCTGTTCGTCAGCAATAAAAAGAACATGTTCTAATATTTGTAACTTCCATTCAAAATGTATTCAGTTGTCAATAAAAAGCAATTCTTCGATATTTTCATTGTTTATGTAATCTGGCCTCATTGGTATTGAGTTTATTGTTAACCTTTAAAACTGGTTGCAGGCGGCCAGTTACTATGTGACGCGGTTCGGCTTCGAGCCCCTGGCATACAGCGGTCTCGAGACTGGTTGTAGAAAAACCGCTTCCCATGCTGTGATAATGAACAAGGTAATATCGCCAATCAAGATTAACTTGTTTACTGTTTCTGACGTGAAAAACAAACTTAAAACACCGGGCAATTGATTTTAAAATAATAAATTCGACGATGTCATGTAAACAAGGATGTTTAATATAAATGTAAGTTCACTTGGATACCTCTCGTAAGTTACGCATCATCATCTCAGCGTTGTATCCCGGTTGCAACCTAAACTTCCACTTCGGTGCCCGGGGTCCGCTTAACGACTTTTTCTACTCCACTTCGCACGGTCTTCAGCATCCCTGGTAGTGAGCCCATTGGCACGCATCGCCCTTTACGACTTTCTCTCACCTCTCTCAAGTTACTGGTTCACATAATCTTTGGATAACTTTTACACTGGTGGTGTGACCCTTCTACATCCAGAAATGAAAATCTTTCCTAAACATAGGTTTAGCAGTGTATTGGCTAACAATCACGGGACATGGAAGTGGGCAATATTGTATTCAACGTTCCCACCGTTTGACCATGGTAAATACGGATATATGAAAAGGTTGACACTTTCGGCAGTGCCCCGCCAGCGTCTATGTGTCTATTTCGCTTCTGATCCTGCAACTGCTTAGAGCTCTAACGTTGAGAGACATTCTTTTTGCTATTTCACAAAAACCAAGGGCATCGAACGGGGTTCATTCTGCGTTCACATGGCAGTTGCTTGTGTAAAAAAAAGTCTGTCGATATGGCTCTTTGCTTATGGGAAGGAAGTATCAAGAAAGACCACAGGCAATACTTAACAGCCTGCCTCAACTGTGCAAGGTAAGCTTTGATTGTAGCCGAACACGCTTGTAGAAAAACAAGGTGTAACAATTAAAATGAAAACAAGTAAACGAGCCGAAATTTCTAGAAGGCTTTAATAGTCTTACGGTCGAATTGATTAAGCCTTCAGATACCTTAGCCTCGCTCTAAGTTGTGTGTTTCAGAAGCAACTGACATGACCTCTGAAAGTAGCTGTATATAATATCAGCTTTATGCGGTATCTGTGGTTGTGATCGATGTCGTCGTCGAAAAATACATTAATTTTTTTTTATTTCTGTAAGACAGCAGACAGGCTGACGGCCCGCTTAGAATTTAGCAGTTACCGTCACCTATGGGTGTTTGCAACGCCAGCGGCATTGCGAACACGCTGCTGTCCCATAAATAAGCGTGCAGGTTATTATGGCGGCATACTTAAGACCAAAGGTGGTCGCCGTCCGGACGGGCTTGAGGGCGTACCACGGTGGGTTGTTTTGTCGCCTTTTACGACAGGCCGACCCCGGCCGCAGAGATTAGTATTCTTTCTCCGCCCCTGCACGGATAGCCTCGTAAAAGTCCCGTAATTGGAGGCGCCACTGTAGTAAGAGGGTCAAATGAAAGGTGTTTCTGATAATAAATTTTTCTTCTTAAATTGCTAGAAATGACAGTAGATGGATGCTAATATGGCAAAAAAGGTGTGAATGTTCAGATGACGACTAATAGAGGAGAGTGGAAGAAGAGGACATGTAGTGCCGACCCCACATAGCTGGGATAAGGGCAGGAAGAAGAAGATTTTGTGAAGAATAGTTAAAATCTTGAATATATTTCATGAAAACATAGTCAAAAGTCTATACAAATAAATAAAATTGGAGGATCTGTTTGTAATATTAAAATAACCGCTTTTTACTAAGTGCATACGGACGTATACACGGTACATATACCAAAACAAAATTGTTTTTACAATTTTTGTCTGTCTGTTTGTTCCGGCTAATCTCTGAAATGGCTGCACCGATTGTGACGGCACTTTCACTGGCAGATAGCTGATGTAACAAGGAGTAACTTAGGCTATTTTTATTTTAGAAAGAAACAATAGTTTTTGTTATAAATGATAAGTTTCGAAAATTTTATATACCAATTTAAGTTGACCTCATATTTATATGAACAATCATATGAAATAGGGTTCAGCTTAGGCTGTTCCAATTTAAGTTGACCTCATAAATCCAAAAAAAATGCTGCTTAAAGTCACTATTCCACGCGGACGGAGTCGCGGGCACAGCTAGTATTATATAAAAAACTCGTAATAAAGATTGAAACTTCACTCAATCTTTAATTGGTAATCATCATAAGTAGTACTAGCACCATTGCGGTAAATTTTTGGACTTTAATTTACAAGCAGATTTTTTAAAATAAATTCCCGCCGCACTTTGCCGCTTAACTATATACCCTCGATAATAAAAAAATGCCTTTTCAGATTATATTCGTATTTCAATCCCAATATGAGCCTGAAGAAACTGAATTCACAAATGAAGTGGCCTTTCATGGAGACTTCGTTAAGGACGTGGCCTTTCAAGTTGAAAATTTAGATTTCATTCTGGAATATGCGAGAAAACAGGGAGCTGTTGTTGTCAAGGATTTATGGGAACAAAAAGATGAATATGGCTCTGTTAGGATGGCTACTTTAAAAACTGTAAGTAGCATTAGAACTTCTTCCCATTGACGACGACTAACGCACGTCGGTACGCTTGCCGAGGTCACGGGTTCCATTCCCATCAAGCGTCTGGGTGTTTATGTATAATATTTATTTTCAAAAGAAAAGTATATAATCAGTTGTCTAGTACCCATAACACAAGTGCTATGCAACTTAATTTGGGACTAGATGGTGTTGTGTGGAATGTTCCAATATATTATTATTATTATTATTCCCATTACTTCAAGCCTTTTGGAGTCTTATGAAATTACAATTACAGTCAAATTCGATATTAATTCACAAAGCGAAGTAGCCGTTTTTAGAAATTTTAACATAAAAAATGTCTGACTTGAGGGTACTCAAAACAAATTTCGTTCATTGTTCAAGTTTCTGACATTTTTCCTATTTTCTTCGCAAGGTCGGAGTTTTATATACAATATATAATATATTATTAAATTATTTTATGTAAATAATTTGATATTTATAATTTGAAAAGTGAACAACAGGTATTATATCAGTTATGTAGTATCCATATCACATGCGCTTTGCTTCCCACTTTGCGTCTAGATGGCGCTGTATGATTTTCTCGTGTGATTTATCTGTTTTTATCTTTTTATTTTAGTATGGAAACAACACTCACACGTTGGTGGATAGATCAAATTACCGTGGACCGTTCTTGCCAGGGTTTCAAATGCTCGACAAGGATCCCATTAATTTATTGTTGTAAGTACATACGGCGAAAATACACTCTTTAATATTTTACCTATAATACTTTCTCAGAACTGTTCACTTCGGAGGCTGAATGTTGTTCATTTCAAGGCGCCTTTTTTCCTTTGTGTTAGTAACTCTGATTTTTGACCAAAGAGAACGAACTGTTATACCCGTCCCTGCTTACCAGAATGCTGTTATCAAGCTGACATTCCTACATCTCGCACCTCTAGTTACAACATCCCGCATTCCTTAGGTATCAGCATTCCTCATATCCATATAAACATCCTCGCCTTGGACTCGTCACGCAGTTTTCTTTCAACTCTCGTCCAATTCAGTTCTAATCCAGTGCTAAGTCTATCTAATTCTAATTGTAAATTGTGTAATAAAAAATATGATAATGGTTTTTAAAAAAACAAATCCAAAATGGCCTGTAACAGAACGATGGACTAGCAGGATGTGAATCTCGGAATCAACACTGTTCGATAACCTTTCTTTGCTTTACCTTAAATTTTTTTTTTTTTCATTTTTACTTAATTATTTTTACCTTATTTCTCACTTTTACCTATGAAAGTGAAGAGACGACTCTATTTTGGTTGAGGTTAAGTACTTAATAAATATAAGTCTTAGGTAATTACTGAATAAAGATCATAATTGACCAATAAAGTCAAAAATTTTACAGTAGAGCCTATACGTCAAACATAGAGATGCCTAAAAATTCGAGTTGTTTAAGAGTTTTTGACTTAAATAAGATTTCGACGTACGCGAATTTATTTTTTCGAGTTATAGAGACATATAACACAAAATGTCTTGTAACGACCAACGATTATTTCGACAAATTAGGGTTTTAGATTTCAAGTAACACTCATGACAATGATATTTAGTTGTGTTTAAATGAACGTCACTTTTGGTGAAATAACGAAAAATCGTGGTTTTTCTTTTACACTCTTCGACGTCCAAAAATTAGAATCCTGCAAAATCCACACTTGATACGACCGACAGATAAATTTCCGGTCATCCGGTTTTGAAGATTTTTGGCTTTAGAGAATTTACTAAAAATAATATTTGGCGGATTTGGTACATGAATTTATGGAAGTTACATTTTAATTTGTAGGCCCAAGGTAGAAATTAATTTCATAGACCATGTAGTGGGAAATCAGCCGGACAATGGGATGGAGGAGGCAGCGTCGTGGTATGAGAGGTGTCTACAATTCCACAGGTTTGTATACAACATTTTATTTTCAATGCCACCAAGAGCTTCAAGGCCCAATCAACCTCAGCTTCTCGGCTTTCCCTTATCGGCTCAAACAGCTGTCCCCCTTAACAATTAATAAAAACTACTCATCAAATCCAACTGCTACTCCGGCCTCCCCTGGCAGGAAACGGGAAGCATACCCGCTACGCTTGTATAAAGCGAATTGGCAGGTTTCACGTACTGGTGAATTCGGTACGTAGGCTTCAACGTCGGTACGTGGCAATTTTATCCGTGCAGGGGCAGAGAAAGAATACGGCCGCAGAGGTCAGTACAAAGGCCGTAAAAGGCGACAAAACAACCCACCCTAGCTACGTGTTGGCCTCAAGTCCGTCTGGATGGCGACCACCTTTGGTCTTAAATATGCCACCATAATAACTTTGAGTTGTGTCGTCCGGCATTAGTGACCCAAGTTTCTGTATTCTTATGGGACAGCAGCGTGTTCGCGATGCCATTGGCGTTGCAAACATCCATAGGTGACGGTAACTGCGACGGTAAATTCGAAGTGGGCCGTCAGCCTATCTGCTGTTCGACAGCAATAAAAAAAATTGTATTATAAATATACAGATTAGGTGAGAAAAATTGCCCAATTAGTAGAAGTCATTATTCGTGAAATGTTCCAATACTCTCAGACCATTAGTAGGAGTATTTATATCAACTAAATAAACAAGTGTAAATATATATGTAAATAGTAAATAACACTTTTTTCGAAAAAAAACCAAGGTAAAATTATTAAATTGTCTCTTCACTTCTCTTTGACGCGAAAAAAACAAAAAATCATATCGCTTATACAGCGATTTTTACTCATAAAATAATAAACACCCGTCGCATAAATATTTATCCGGGTATATGTAGACTACAGGTTAAAAATATGGATTTATAGTTCTAAGGTTAAATATTTACAAAAGCATTAAATCACAGACAATAATGCTAATGAGCAATTTCTGTTGGTTTTCCGCCGTTATCGAGACGTTGGAGTGTCTTTTTCTGCATTGATTTATAGTGCTCTTATATATATGTTTATTTTTATCTAGATTCTGGTCAGTAGATGACAAACAAATCTGTACAGAGTATTCGGCCCTTCGTTCGATAGTAATGGCTAACTGGGAAGAGACAGTGAAGTTGCCGATCAATGAGCCCGCTATGGGAAAGAAGAAAAGTCAAATTCAGGAATATGTGGAGTACCACGGAGGGGCTGGCGTGCAGCACATTGCTATAAATACCGACGATATTGTTGATACGGTGATCTTACTATTATTTAAAATATTTGTATTTTATTAATAACTTCATGTCGGTATCTACTGTTGGTGGTTATTATCTGACAGAGGAAAATGAAGAACTCAAATTTATTAAAAGTAATTTACATAGGATTGACAAACACCGCGCGTGAGAAGCCATTAGAGAGAAGAGTTGTTCCATAGAGTCAGTGTTGGATTAAGCAAGTGCGGGGCCCGTAGCAAATTCTATTTGCCCTTTGAGCCCTTGATCTGCTAGAAGTTCATAAGTAACTAAAGTGGAAAAAAAAAACAATTCAATGCTCAATACCTCAATCGTTTATTTGCCGTCTATGCGTTATGTTTGTTTTTGTATATTAGATACTCAGGTATAGATGAGTGGGTTTCAATATGCGGGGCCCACTCGTGCTACGTGGTTAATCCGGCACTGCATAGAGTGCAATAATATAGTGATGTGTAACCATTACTTTCATAAAATCTACCTCCCTTTTACACAGTTGCATGGTCAGACTACGAAATTTTTGTATTTTTGCAAGAAACCTTTTTTTTGTTTTTATTAGTATACAATGACATAAATGGCATACATGTTTCGAAATTATCAATATTATATAGTTAACATATCAGTTGAATTTTGTATGTGTGTTTGCATGTTTGTTGTATAAACTTGAACAGTGCTCGGTGGGCGTTTTCAAAACTAAAAGTCGGCAGTACGAGTGGTCGAAGCGCGACTATCAAATAGTTTAACTACACGAATGTTGTACTGAAATTGCAAAAAAATAATGAATTTGACGTTCCCTATCCAATAATGTATTCAATACGATTACCTGACAAAAACGTTAGTGATTCGTACTAGGGGAACGAGGGGTAGAATTGTTTTTTGGAAAACATATTCCAGTTCCAAATTCATGTAAAATAATTAATATACTGTGACAATTAACACAGCGCCATCTAGTCCCAAAGTAAGCTGCAGAGCGCTTGTAATTTGGGTACTAAGCAACTAAATGTTAATTTTTTTCATAAATAAGTATGTACATATTATATGTATATAAACACCTAACTAAACTCGCGACGGTAATCGAAGCCGTAACCTCCGCATACGCTAACCGCGGAGTTAGGAAGGTAGTCTGTTAATTAACCCATTTTTACTACTGGTTGTGGAAAACAAATGTAGCTATGTCGCACTTCATCCGGGTCCTGATGGAAGGGACAGATGATAGAAGCGTTTCTTTTATGTAGGTGGTCTATTATCCGTGCAGAGGCGGAGAAAGAATACTAACCCCTGCGGCCAGGGTCGGCCTGTCGTAAAAGCCGACAAAACAACCCACCCTAGCTACGTGGTAGGGCCTCAAGCCCGTCTGGATGGCGACTACCTTTGGTCTTAAGTATGCCGCCATAATAACCTTGTGTTGTGTTCCGGCATTAGGGACCAAAGTTCCTGTAACTTTATGGGACAGTAGCGTGTTCGCGATGCCACTGGCATTGCAAACAGAATTTAAAAAAAGGTGTGTATCTTCTAGAAACCTTATGATAGTGGACGAAGAGTAAGCGAAGTTAATAAAAAAAATCAGGAAAGTGGAAAAGTTGCGATCAGAATTTTAGGCTTAATATAAATACTTATATAAAAGTCCCAAGACTTCCGTAGTCCAAGTAACCCAACTTTTCGTAAGGGCTTTGAAGAGTCAGACTGATAGTCATTTTTTTAAATGAACTCTCAACTAGACTAACTCTCTCTAGATGTATCATCCAAGAAACCAATTGAAGTCATGGTACTAACTCCTATAACCAGGATCGTAAGACGACAAAACTCAGGCTAGGTGGTAGCGCCCCAAGTATGCCGCCATAATAACCTTGTGTTGTGTTCCGGCATTAGTGACCCTGATTCCAGTACCCGTGCAACGTGTTTGCGGTGCCTTTAGAGTCTCAAACATCCAGGTGACGGTAATTGCTTACTAAGTAGGCAGGTAATTACTTACATCCTTATATTTTTAAGATAACAAAACTTCGTGCCCGTGGCCTGCAATTCCTGAGTATTCCATCCAAATACTACAAACTGATTCGCGAGCGTCTCCAGCACAGCAAAGTGAAGGTTGCTGAGAGTATTGACGCCCTGGAACGTCTCAACATATTAATCGATTACGACGACGACGGCTACTTGCTCCAGATATTCACAAAGAACACTCAGGACCGACCTACTCTCTTTTTGGAGGTTATACAGAGGCGGAATCACAATGTGAGTTGTTTATTACCAAGCATTTATTAACTTAACCTGTAAGTATATAATATGTACCTATGTAACGGAATTTTCGGACTCTTGTTTTACCCACTTTGAACAATCAAAAAATTCAAAATTGCACACTTGTCAAGACCTGATGACAGTACACAAATATAATCATTTTGTCCCTTATGGGTAATTTAGGTAAAATAAGTATCATCAGGATTAACACAGTGTCGCCAACACTTGAAATTTTATCCCCCTAAGACTAAATTCAAAAACCCCTAAAACCCCCTAACTGACAATTTGAAAAATATAGGTGCTTATCTAATATTAAAATGTTTATTTTTTTTTAAATTACAAAGAGCATAAAAAACTTAAACAAGATTAAAAAACAAGATAAGAACTTTATAAATTAAAAGATCTTATACAATTACTGTTATCAATTATCATGCACAAAAAACGTCTTTTTGAAACAATAACGAGGAAAAACAAAAACTCTACACATACAAATCTGTAAATTTAAAAAAAAATCAAACACTTGTTTCTCAATCATAAGTGTGTCTAGATTAACCCCTAAAGATTTTTCCCCCCTAAAAAACCCCGGTGCAATTATTTCACCCCTAAATTTGGGGAAAACCCCAAGTTTGCTACACTGGATTAACGCTTTCTTTTCCGCCTAAACGCCACACGGCGTTTAATTAATAGAACTGCCTGAAAATGGCGTTAAATAAAAAAACTGCCGGAAGATGGCGTTAAATTAATAAAAACATTTACCGATTGGAATTATCAACAAATAAAGTATATTTTATAGTTGATAAAACTAAAAAATCCAAATTAAATTATAGTTTATTAAAACTAAAAAACTCGCCTTTATAATCAAACTAAAAATTATAAAATAATTCATAACTTAAGAATTAAATTAATAACGAAAAAATTAATGTCACTTTTTTAAAAGCGTGGGGGCGTTGTACGATATTTTGAAACTAACTCTGCATTTCGGAATGAAACTAGTAAAATTGATATCGAGCACCCCACGCTTTTTAGAAGTGACATTAATTTTCTCGTTAGTAATTTTATTCTTATGACTTGAATTATTTTTTACTTTTTAGTTTGATTAATTATAAAAGCGTGTTTTGTAACTTTTTAAACTTAATTTACTTTAAATATTTTTAAAAAGTTTCTGATATATCTAGGTGCCCAAACTGGGCACCGCAAGCGTACGCCAGGGCTAGCGGGGCAATAATTAAATTGACTAAAACTAACAGCGCGGTTGGCAAGGTGGACTAGTGCGCTTTGCTTCTACTTAGATAAGTAGAAGAAAAACGCACTATTCATTTCACTAAGATTAGTGAGTGGAATCTCAACGTACATAAAAACAGATATAGGAGAAAACTTTGTGGTCTACCGGTTTGAGGGTAAAATTAACTAAACATAAAAATAACGAAAAATTTCAAGTCCTTTAAACAATAGATGTAGATTAAAACTAATATTTATAAAAAGTCAATTAATAATAAGGTATGTATATTGTGTACTATAGAGATCGTGCCGTGTATTTATTCGCTGACTCCTGGCAATCCTCACAAGTGGGATTTACGTAGTTTTTCTCTGCAACGACAAAGACGTTACGAAAGTCTTTTCAAAAAGATATTTATTTACAAAATATATGATTGAATTTTGTGTTTCTATTTATTTATTTGCTTATATTTAATCATATTGTATAATTTTATGTATATATGGACATTGATTGATAATTTGATTTTACTTTTTTCAGGGTTTTGGCGCAGGTAACTTCAAAACACTATTCGAATCTATTGAATTAGAGCAAGAAAAACGCGGCAACTTATAAAATTATCTTACTTAACCTATAAAAATAAGATTTTCGGTTTCATTTATGCCCGACGTAGATAATGATATTAACACAAATATTCTTTTAATTTAAGAAAAGAACGAAAAAAATGTAATGCAATTTTTGAATATTGTTAAAATACACGCGCTGTAGCATTTAACTATAACCCCCCCTCCCTCTATTTGCAATGTTACGTAGCATACAAGTGGTCATTTTACCCAAGTCATAATTACATTGCGGACAGTACAAAATAAAAAAACACGTACAATATAATTGCTGGATTTCCCATAAACGAAAAAGCTTGACAATTTAGTAAATTTTCATTTCCTATTTTTTTAACAATGTTGACGCGTGACGTTTTACAAGACCGGTGACAAACCTCCTCCCCCCTCAATCTGCGTTACGCCCCCCATAAAACTTACGTCTTCAGATAGGCTTTTCTATTACCGATCTACGTCGTAACTCGGTACCTTTTTTTTAAATTACATAGTTTAATCCTCCTTCTTTCACAGTTTAAATGTTTTAGTTTTAAGATTTTCATTTGTTTAAATGAAATGTTAAAATAAAATACACATTAAAATGTTATTGTTTTATTCAAATATTATAAGTCACACATTGTATAAGGTAAAAACACCGATCAAAATATTGCGCGGTAATACAAATTGAGATATGTCAAAAACAAATGCAATAAGATTCCATGTATAATGCGTTTCAAATAAGATCGACTTTGCGCCATGTTGTGACGTCATAGCATAGATTTTTTAATATTTATTCCACTAACTGTTGTTTAAAATTAGGTATGTTACCTGTATTTATGACTTCAATTCCACTCATCATTATTGATACCTACGCAAATACGGATTCGTTCCAAACCATACTTTTCTAGTGACATTTGACAGAAAAAGGTCATTGACGTGTTCCTATTCTTATTTGAATCGCATTGTAAAGTAGCCAAGAGGTGAGAGAACAATCGAAGACTAACCAACAAAATATATATAAAAACTGAGAAGTTATAATAATAAATATATTGGGTGGGACATTTCCCACAACGCCATCTAGTCCCAAAACTTGCATAGCACTTGTGTTATACGGGTACTAGATAACTGATACTACATATACTTTTTTTATATAAACACAATATTATATATCAAATTTTGGGAGGCAAACTAGCCACAATACTCAAAATGTTGACATAGCAGATATTGGTTTGACAACGACGATATATAATATTATTTAACCTGCTTATTTTGATGATTATATTTGTTTTTCTACAAAATATTACATAAATACGAGACACAATGTAGAGAACGCTTTAAAATAACAAATTTACGTTAACTTTTTAAAATTATACTAAATTATCTGTTGATTTTGTTTTACAGTTTATATTCTCACACTGAATCGGTGTTGATTTTTTAAATTGATTTTTAAAATATTCTAAACCAAAGTATAACTAAAAAATATATATATTTAAAGTAAATATATTTATTGGAATGCTAAAAACCGAAAGTTTAACAATCGATAAGCAGTGATGAATTTTAATAATATAATATTCCCATATGTTAATTATTTTCGTCTTCGTGTTCATTTAATTCTCTCACCTGCTTGATATCGACAATTTTTTTTTTTAAATAAAGACAGCACCTTATGCATACAATGGAGAACACACATTCTGATATACAATAAGAACCCTTAAGAATCAAATACATTGAATTACATTTAGTAATCAGTACAGTACAAGAAATATTAATAAAACCAAAATAATTTCATGAATAAAAAAAATCTATTAATCTTTCAGAAGTTTATATTTTAATTTCATTCGAAGTTTCGGCTACGGAGTTTAACGATACGATGTGTTTAACATCGTAATAGAAAAATTTCGCGGTTTTTTTTGCATCGATATCATGGCATTTTCTTTTCATAGCTTATATATTATAGTTATTATAATGTGATTTTTTATTATTGCCGTTTCCTTCCTATCCTGAGAGTTAAGCCTTTTTTATGATGGAGGTGGAAGGAAATGCATGACGCACATCCCGCCGCGTGGAAACAGGCGCGACCCCGACTGATTTCAAAGCCTGAGCCAACCCCCAGTTTTCAAACAGAGAGAAACATAAGGGGTCCGAGACCTTATTTGACTTAGCTGGACTACAGGACAAAATACAATAAAGTATATAACATAAAAGCATTTTTATCGTTAAAATGTTGTTCACCATCGTACAGGTAAAAATAATTTAACATAAAAAAGGACATTTAATACAAGATTGACAATTATAATACCTATGTAAAAGATTGGAATTTGTATAAGATTCACAATATTTGGCGGCGACGGCGAAGACATGGGTTCCACAGCCTCCAACTCAGTGGTCTCGCAAGACAAAATACGGAATCGGTAGATCTATCAAGTAAAATCGGTATGTTTAGACCAAAAATCGGTAAGCGGGGATTTTCAGGGTTAAAGCAATTTATTTGATCATTATGAAATTCTCTAATGTTATCCAGAGGTTTACTACAGCCTGAAAATTATTTTTCCCATTCTTTTCTACAAAAAATAAATCAAATAGAAATTGTAGAAAAATCACTTCATATCGTTATTTCGATAGGATCGGCGCAATATCGGTAGAAATACCGAAAAATCGGTAGTTTCGAGACCCCCTGCTCCAGGTGTATAGACATCCCACCC
Source organism: Malacosoma neustria (assembly GCA_963693495.1). Taxonomy (NCBI): domain Eukaryota; kingdom Metazoa; phylum Arthropoda; class Insecta; order Lepidoptera; family Lasiocampidae; genus Malacosoma; species Malacosoma neustria. The sequence continues at coordinate 4,457,416 of OY856386.1, forward strand.
CATAGAACCAAGTCTTTTAAACTTTGAAACCATAAAATATTTTTCTTTAATTTAAACATTATAGAATAAATCTAGCTTTGATAGATTTAGGGTCTGTTAAGCCGCTCTTTACATCAGTTTTAGAGCAATTTTTTTATTAAATAAAATAATGTTTCAAATGGAAAGTATTTAAAAATCGTCAGAAAAATATTTCATAGTTTCAGTGAATAATTTTCTCTAAATTTCATATAAATACATAAATTAATCACTCACGCCTTATTATCCTAAAAAATATTTGTCAAAGTTACCTAAGCGGTTCTACAGTCTCTGATATATACTTACTTAGGCATGGGCCGCACTGCGGATAAAAAACGCACGTTTTTACTTTCACACGTAATTTAACACGCGCGTAATATTTTATCCCTTTGTAAAATATGGTGACAATGCGCAGAGCGGCCTGACTGCGCTGAATTTAATAGATTTTGTTGTTACCAGTATTTTATTCTATTAACGCACAAAAAATATATACCAATAATATATTCCTGAAACGTTATATATGTATATGTAAATAAATCAAAGAATAAGTTTCCACAAGTTCTTTGATTAGAGCAATCGAGAATTATTGAAAGACTGATAATTTAAACAAAATTATACAAGCCTTCATAATCACGCTGAAACAAGTGTTGTTAAAATGTTAAGGCAAGAAAAGACAAATATTCTATTTTGTATAAATATATCAAAATGTACTTAATTTTATAATAAACACAATATCTATTACACTCAGCAAAATTTATTAAAATACATGAATATATTATGTGCTTTGTGGCTCGAGCTCGTCGGCCTCCACGATCTCGAAGTCGCGGTCCGTGGAAGAGCGCTGGCTGTTCTCCGACTCAGACTCCGACAGTTTCTCCGTTTCTATTAAATTTGTCTTCTCAGACCTGGAATTCGGTTTCAGTGGAGCATTACTTCTTGTGTTTATAAGGTTTTTTCAAACGCAGATTGTAGGGTGCTACTGTTAAGACATGCTGACGGTCCGCTTAATAAGTAAGCAGTTACTGTCGTCTATGCATATTTGCGACGTTAGGGGCACCGCAAGCACGCTACAGGAACCTGGGTTACTAATGCCCGAACACAACGACCAAGAGTGGTTGCTATTGAGACGGGCTTGGGGCCCTAGCATGTTTGTGTTTTGTTGCCTTTTACGACAGACTAACTCCGACCACAGGAGTTTGTATCCTTACTCCGCCCCTGCACAGAGAAAAATCTGGGGTATACCCCAGATTTTTCTCCATTTTAATGGATCCTGCGATGGATGGAATACTTTTGTTGTCAATAAATATGTTTACATTATACGATAACACCCAACAGAGATGAAATAATTAATATTTTACTAATATATCAAAAAATTATGTACAAACTTCATCTCCCCGCTGCCTTCATCCGGGGGGTCGTCTTGTGTCGTCTCTTTCTTCTCCTCTGCCTGTTCCTCTTTCTGTGGGATCAGCGGCACTTTATCTCCCTCGTCGTCAGATTGTTTATCTTTCTTGCGTTTCTTTTTATTTTTCGACGACTTATCACTATCTGAGCCCGGTCCGCGATATTCATACTGTAAAGTGTAACATGTCACTTATATTTATACGTCGATAACGACTCACTAATGGAAATGGATAATATAGCGGCACCGTTTGTCCAGAACCGCTTAGCGAGTTCGGTATGTGATTCGTACGATGTTTTTCTTCATAATCTAAGTATGAACGAAAGGCCCTAAAAATGTAACGCTCATAATATTCCACCGATGGGCTTGGACCACCCATAGAGAGAACAGACAATATGCTCGTCACGTTTGTCCAAAGCGGATTGGCTGGTTACACATTTCATAATTTTTTATTATCCTTAACTGTCGATACTTCATGCACATTAGACAAGAAAAGTGTGTAAGGGTTGCATGCAGTCGTGAGATTCGAACCTTCAAGTAAGTGTCCAGGTACGATACCACGTACTTTCAAAGTCCCTAAGAACTAATTCTAAATTACTTTCGTGCCACGGTTACTTGGTGTGGCCTTACCGCCTCTTTTTTACATTGTAGCACAAATGAATCGAATAATTTTACAACAGCTTTACTATCATAGCAAATAAAATCAAGTATGTAAATAATTATAGGTAGATTCTATAACTGATGAAAAAGACCGTGTTATCAATAAATGGGTTTTCGGCCGCTCGAGAAGAAAGTTGTGCGTGGGCACCCTGCTTTTTAACACTCATTAAAAACAAACAAATATAAAAAGTAATTAAGAGAATGTATGGGGAATGTCTATTATGTATATGTATATATTAAAAAAAAACTGGTTTGTGATAAATAAACTTATTCCCGTTACAACACTAAATTAGTCCCGTGATTAAGGATGAGACGTATATACGGTACCAGGTTTTAAAACCAGGTTTTCACTTCGAAGTACGGCGCCCTGGTACGAGCAAAAAATACTTGCAAGTATGAAAGTACTTGCAAGCTGAAGTCGGATGCTTAAAAAAACTTGAACACTCACATGAAAATACTGCATAGGAAAATGATTCATATCTTATTAGGAATAAAAAACACAATCGGATTTGTGAATAAAAAAATACTTTGAACTTCAAAGTATTTTTTTTTATTTATACGATTTTGCTCCTTATTCGTCACGGAATACGGGTTGAATTTCTATGCAAGTATTTTACTTTTAACTGCAGTGGTTTTTTATTTATACGATTTTGCTCCTTATATGTCATGGAATACGGGTTGAATTCCTATGCAAGTAGTATTTTCAAATTTGAACACCGCGGCGTTTCAAGCAGTACGTACGGCTCGGCGCGTTGCTTTTCAAGTATTTTTAAAACCTGGCTTTTGACCCTGGTATTTTTCCGTAGCCGTACTTAGAAGCCCTGGTATTAAATTTTGCAAGTATGTCTCATCGCTACCCGTGAGATTAAGGGCTTTGAGATTTCCATATGAATTCTGTGGGCCGATCCCGGCGGCACTGCAATGCCGGGCCGACCCGTGACGGGAGTGGAGCGAGCCCCGAACATCCCGTCGGTATACAAAAATCAGTTTAATATACTGGTCCCGCGGTGCGGGAACTTTCAGATATTAAGCTGAAAAGAACAGATACTACACTTTGATCTTAGCCAAAAGGCCGAGAAGCGATAAATAAATTGGGGTATCAGAGAGAGGTCATTTATTGGTGCGCGGACTCGATAGCGCGATTCAGAGACATGCGAAAACCGTACAACGCCATCTAGTTTGAAATTTAAAAACTTACTTGAAACTATTATTATTTAATTTTAACAAGCTTGAAAAGAGAATAACGAAACTATGGTTACCACTTTTTACTAGCTATCACGTATGTATACAAGCGTTAACTGACGGAAATGTAATCTATAAAATTAAAATTACTCAAACAATATTTATATCATTAAATATATATAAAAAATCAGTAATTCCGAACTATCTGAGGTATACAATCCCGGCATACAATAAAAATAGAATGACCACGGTTCTAGGGTGTCGTAAAAAACCACAAAATAATTTCTCTTCCTTCCTTCTCGTATGTAGCAAAGGAAGACAATTCGATTTTACTTTCGATGTTTTCACCTCTCATGTAGCTTTAATCTGAACAAAACCACTGACACTTTTTTATGCCTCTTTGTACAACTCACAAAAATTCGCTACGAAGTTTTCGGCTGTCCAATTCAAAACACAGTAACTGACTATTTTTTTTAAATATTGATTGTACCATGTTCCACTTGAACGAAAAAAAAATCGTTTTAGAAAAAATTCCCTTACTTAGTTTTGAAATTCGGCAGCCGTTTTGCGATTAAAAGATTTAAATTAATGAAGTCGGGGATGAAACACTTGAGAAAAAAAATCATTAAACTTTTTAGAGTTCTAACTGCCTTTATACATGTTATAAATAAAGCTCAGTGTAACACAAACCTTATAAAGCGGCCAGAATGACGCAAAGAATCCAACATCTTCAGTCAGATTTGGCAACAGCCACAGATGGTGTCTGGAGAGAGTCAGCATCCATATGAGGCAGAAGACAACCACCCGGAGGATAGTTAGCACGATGATCATGACGAGGAAGCCTGCCGCTGCTATGCTCAGGTAGTATACGCCTTTTCTGAAATGCACAAATACGAGTAAATAATAAAAATATTTGGGCAATTCACACAGCGCAATCTAGTTCTAAAGTATGTAACAGAGCACTTGACCTATGAGTAGTAGGCAACTGATATACTTTTCCTTCGTAAATAAATACATATGCATAGCTGCTACGCCATGACCGTAGGTAGTCAATGATTATTTTTTTATGATATTGTTAAGCTCCAGCTCAAATGGGCGAATGATTTTTTCCCCTAAAGTCAAAAAGCCTTGTCTCGGCATATTGGCGACTGTTTTTATTAAAGAACATCACGTTTTAAGCAATTCTAAATTGAATAGAAAAATAAACATATTATAATACTGTTTTGACATTTGGGGTACAAAGATGCTACAAACTAAAAATATAAACGTCTGATAGTATCAAAATCAATAAGATTCGATTTGAAAATTCCTTTTTATGATTACTGATATTTTTTGTTCTTTCATATCAAATCAAAATGGATAAATATGTATATTGTATTTATGCAAGGATAGTGCAGGGGCGAGGAAAGAATACTGACCTCTGCGGCCGGGGTCGACCTGTCGTAAAAGGCGACAAAACAACCCACCCTAGCTACGTGGTAGAGCCCTAAGCCCGTCTGGAATGCGACCACCTTTGGTCTTAAATTTGCCGGCATAAATAACCTTGTGTTGTGTTCCGGCATTAGTGACCCAAGAGACTACTGATAGGGAAAGTAGTTGATAATATTAAATTAAAAAAAAAAAGCACTTGACAAATGTAAAAAGAAAATTAAATAACCTTCCTTATGGGTCATTTTGTGTTTATGTATAAAGGGATTCACACATCTTAAAAATTACAGTCCCAAATTATATAACGCAAGCTTTTATCCGTTGTTACCAATTTTTTATTGTTTTAAACCTTAATCCTTAGGTATGGGTTAAACCAAATATAAACTAAACTGTATGTTATATATAAAAATACCTGACAGTGGCTGGCCACAGCGGGAACATGCACACGGTGATGGTCCCGAAGACGACCAGCGTCCCGCAGAGCCAGTAGTACCAGGGCATCGGGTCGTATATCCACACGTACGCGTCGACGGTGTCCAGGAACACCTGCTCCATGTGCATCTCCAGGCGGATCTTACGTTTCTTCTTCTCCTTTTCCTTCGACTCCTTTGTGTCCTGGAATCAGTTATATAAGTACAGCGTAACCTTAACCTGTTAACCGGTTATGACGAAATATTTCGTCATACACGAAGTCATGGAAATTTGGAATATCATACTACCAAATAATTATTTAAATTCGTTCAATTAATTTTTCTGCGTTGAAGTTGTTTGGTTTATATATTATAAAATATTTTGTACAAAACCTTCGATCAAGAATAGCACAAAACCAATAAGTGAAAGAGCATTTCATTTTATTACTTGAGGTGGGATATTACTTGATGATGATTATATCGTAACTAATATTATAAATGCGAAAGTGAGTTAGTTACATTTTCATGCCTAAAACCGCTGAACCAATTTTGATGAATTTCGGCATAGACATAGCTAGGACCTTGGAAAAGGACCGAGGCTACTTTTTTAACGTTTTCCAGGTCAACTAGTTATTTATAATTATGAAAAAATCCCTATTATAAATGACTTCAACAAAAGTTTACTCTCTGGTAAACAGGTTGACATAAACAGCCTTATTCCAAAACGCGGACTAGTTCTAAGATTGTACTAGGTTTAAACTATGAACTAAATAAAACGTTATTACAAAATGAAGTTTATCACTAGTCCTGGTATTATCTATGGTACTAAAGTTAAACCTCCGAGACCCCTAGTTTAACTATGGTACCAACTTATTTTGAGGTTATCGTTGTTAATATTTCGCGACTTTTGTTTGCAAATCATAAAAAATGGACATTAACATGATTCTGGAAAATTTTGTGGATTTAGCTTTTATAATGTTTGCTGATTCAGCAATAAGATGACGTATTATTTCCTAAAATAATAAGAACATCGCGTTAGTCGAAATAAGGAGGATTAAGTATTACGTATTATAATATATAAAATAAATGTTTAACACTTCACTAACTTTTTCTTCTGAACTCCAATTTTTACCCCTTTTTTTCTTTTGTTGTTCCATTTTTTTTTATGTACAAACTCACTTATTAGTGCAATACTGAGCAATAAATAAAAATAACAACGTTAAGGTACTTAAATACAAATTGTGTTATAAAAGACGCGGCAAAAATATTTAATTATAATATTAATTTATTAATTTATTTGATAATAATTTTATATATTTTTTTAATCATTTTTTTTTATTTAATAATTTTGGAGTCTCAAATAACACGCGCTCCACACCTATGTCATTCGCTTCATTTCACGCATGAGTTGTTGAAAAATATAACAACTTGATTATTAAAAGAGCGTCAAAAGTACAAAATTGTGCTTGTTTAATAGATTAGAACCTAAATAACATACATAAAAATGATTTGTCATATATTTTTATTGATAAATAATTATTAAAAGCGTTTCAAGTGTGAAGTCGTTATCAATAATTAGAGAAACAGAACGTTGCTTCGATTGAGAATTGTATGAACGAATGAAAGAACGCAATATTTTGATTTTTATCTGTGGATAATACTTAAACCTGGAACTATCTTTGGTACTAGCTGATCCTTGAATAGTCTTAGTTTTGTAATAGAGACACACTTTAAGCCTGATACTAAGCTTAATACTGTAACAAACCCAGATCTATTAGTTCTGGTTTAATCCTAGTACTATAGAGTTTTTTGTAATAAGACGGAAAGAATTCCTCGAGTTAATGACTTTTTCAAAATCGCCTAGCACTACCCGTACGAGTTAATGACATCACAAATTCATATTTAAATTACGAAGATATTTCTGAAAAATATATTTATAACATATTTTTAATACTGCAGAACATAGATAGAAAGTATAATTGATTGTTGAACCAATTTGGTTTTTTTGCGCATGTCGCTGTACATCTATATTTTAGCCTTCAATAGTTAAGTACATATCTAATTTTTACCTATATTGTGTTTGTGATAATCTATTGTTACTATTCATCTACTCTGTGTTTTTTGGACTTCTTGTGGCTATAAATTTTCTCCTTATAACTGTACTCGTATTTATACCTAGTCAGGTCATAAATTCTGTCACATGTTTAATGTAAAATAATTGTAACAAGTTTATTAATTATGTAACCATTCATATACCAAAATGAACTTAACAAAACATAGATTCTTATGACATTAAAGTTTATTCAAAATGACCTCCGTGATTTTGAATACAAGCCTTCAATCTGCGCGGCCAGTTGTCTATCGCAGCACGAACGAGGTCCATGTCAATATCGGCGGCTGCCTTAATCAAGGATGTCTTGAGTGACTCCAAATTGGGATGAGGCTTTGAGCACGCCTTTTCCTCCAAGTGTTGCCATATCTTGTAATCTAACGGATTCAAATCTGGACTGGAGGAGGGCCAGTCTTCGTGCCGGATGAAGTCGATTTCACGCGCCGCCAGCCAGTCTTGTGTGCTCTTCGCTCTATGGGCTGGCGCCGAATCTTGTAGGAATACCCAGTGCCTGTTATTGAACATGGTATGAGAAACAGGTTCCACAAGGTTCGTCAGGACTGTATTTTGATACACAACAGCATTCGTTTTTACACCTTTCTCACAAAAATGTACCTCTGTTAAGCCCCAATAAGAAACTCCCAACCATACCATGAGCGAGGATGGAAAACGACCTCGTTGGACACGCGGAATACGGTTGCTCGCTTCTTCACTACTGTGTGCGTACACCTTATCATTTTGTTTGTTGTAGCTCTCTTCTACGGTAAACATTTTTTCATCCGAAAAAAGAATTTCCCGATATTTTTTTCCCGCGTACCGCTTCAACAAAGCGCGGCATCTCTTCAGTCTCAGGTCCATTAGACGAGCATTCAAACGATGTCCTGTTTTTCTTCGATATGCCCGAAGCCCTAAGTCTTCATTTAACACCCTTTTCACCGTGGTTCTGCTTAACCCCATCTGAAGGGCCAACAGTTTCTGCTTACGTTTGGGATTTCTTTGAATTCGTGCCTTCACAGCTTTTATCACTGCTGGAGTCCTAACAGACCGAGGGCGACCACTTCTTGACCTGTCATCTACACTAGAGTCTTTATTGTATCGTTTGATGGTACGATAAACGAATCTTTTGGTTATATTCAAATTTTTCAGTATGTTAAAAATTTGAATTGGCGCGTAACTGTAACGATGCAACGCAATAACTGCAACATGGTCTTCTTTAAGCGTCCACTCCATATTTAAAAATGAGTAAAATTCTAAAAGTTATACATTTTTATTTTCATGAACAATTCGAAATTCGAATTCAATAAACTTTTTTGTGGCCAGCATTCTAAAAGAAAAGTTTTTACTGTGTGACAATACTTATGACCTGACTAGGTATATTGATACGTCATTAAAATAATTTATGTAAGGGAAGACTTCCATTTACGACTTCTTCAAAAATGACAAGTGACGACGTAAGTAGGAAAATACCAAATCAAAATCATCACTAAAAGACAAAGGGCGGGCCGACGTCGGCCCGAGCCACGAGATCGGCAAGCCACATATCCGTAGGACCGGGCGTAGGCGATAGGAGTACAGCGGGGTTTTTTAGTGGGTAGTCGGATGGCTGAACATCTTTCCCGGAGTTCCACATATCCCTCGGTCCCCCCGGGCCGGGGGAACCCGTCAAGAGAGGGTTTTTCCACGAGACAAAAAATGGTTACACTGTATTATTAGGGCAGGCACACGTTAATCTTTTTGGTGTCCATTTGAATGGGTCCTACCATAATGTGGATACGTAATCCAGTAGGTGGCACTGCACAAGAGCAGCTAGTTGCCAGTACTTCTAAAATATTGTACTAAGCTCTCATTCAACTTCTGTATATCAGATAAATATGAAATGGGAGAAATTACGCCATATCAACAGCTTGAGTGCTTGGATCAGTTTCGTTTGTACCCAATGCTATCTCATTAGTCGTCCATGAGTGTTTTCTTCGTATACATTTGCAAAACCTAACTGTGATGTAGGTGCCTCAAATATTTATAAATGTACTAGCTGACCCGGCAAACGTTGTTCTGCCATATAAATAATAAAATGTCAAAAAATTAAAAAAAAATTTAGGGGTGGACTACCCCTAACATTTAGGGGGATGAAAAATAGATGTTGGCCGATTCTCATAGATACGGGATAAGCACAAAAAATTTCATCAAAATCAGTCAAGCCGTTTCGGAGGAGTATGGCAACGAAAACTGTGACACGAGAATTTTATATATTAGAAGATGTAGAAAAATATTTAACGTCAGTATGTTGTTAATGTCATTTCTCTGTCATTAAAAACGCATTATGGTGAAGTCGTGTTGCTTTTATTTAGCGTGAATAAATCCCAAACGCATTACTGAGCATCTTTTGTTAAAAACAAAAGAATACAACTAACTATGTATAGTAATAATGGTAAGGAAGGCCGAGTCGTACCAATCTACCCAGGGCACATTGACTATGAGATTTTAATTATTAAAAATTTAAATAAAAAAATGGATTTCCGAGAATGAAGTATTTTACGAATATAAATTTCTTCTGAAAACAAGCAAAAACGACCATTCATTCCATTAACAACTCCAGTCACAAAAATATTCGGTCACTAGTTTTTATGATTAATTATAAAATGTATTAGTATTAACATTTTAAAAAAAACCCGCGCCATCTGGACTAGATGGCGCTGTGTGAACTATCAAATGTAAGTAGAACTCTAAAAGTATGTATGTAGTAATTATATACTTTTTTGTAAATCATCATCATCTTAGCGTTAAAGCCCAATTACAACCCCAGCTTCCGCTTCGGTGCTCGGCTTTTTGTAAATAAATACATAATATACATTACACATGACTCAAGGCGTGATTCGATTATAGTGACTATTATTCTCTCTATGATTGTCAAATGTCAATGTCACATTGACATTAGCGCTCCTCACATTACGAACTATGCTGGTAATGATGCAGCTGAAGAACTATAAAACAAAGATGATAATATATCGAGACAAGATGGTAGCCGCAGTACAGGAAACAAAGTTAGTGCGGGTTCAATAATAAACGGAAAAGAAAGGGGACGGAAATACCCAGCAAGCCAGAAAAAGCGGCGACTCACCTGCTGGCTGGTTCTGTAGTTTCGAGTTTCAGCTTTTAAAAGTAGCGGTTCACAATAATACAACATAAACACACAAACTCGTGCGGGGTGATTAAGTTTATAACGCGAATTAGCGATGTAGTTGAAAGCCAAACACTGAGGTGTGTGTCCTCGGTGCTAAGGCTAGCAAAGTACTCGACGACGCGGCGGTGGTCGAGTAGTTTTTCGAATCACCGTCAGGCGCCACGGTATCTAAACTAACTTGCGGAAAGGCAGAAAAAAAATAGGATAAGGCGCCTAACCAATATGATTTACGAACGGACACATTTTTTATATAAATTTCAATATGAGGTAATTCTTTTTACCTTCATACCTGAGACGATAAGGAGTTTTTATACATACCTTTCCTTCACACGCACTAGCTTGGCTTTTCTCACCATCCTTTTCATCTCCACTCTTGCTGGCTTTCTCTAATTCCTTCTTTTTCGATTTACCCTTTAACTCCTGCTCACTAACAGGTACCTGAAATATTTTAAGAAAATAATTTATCTAATGTCTCAAAATCATTTATATCAATATAGAATCATACAAAATAAGCGACAGGTCCTGGCTCATGCTGCCAAAGATAAAGCCGATCTTTTGGGCGAAATCTTTCCAACCAATTCGACTCTTGATGACGGGGGACGATCTCCAAGGTATTAGAAGTAGTGGAAACTCCACAATGTCGGAGGTACGGTTTTCACAAACAGCCGTGCGACATGTTCTCCGATCCCTCGACGTCAAGGAGTCCACCGGGCCAGACGGTATCCCCGCTATTGTGTTGCGAATGTACTCGGCTGAGCTATGATAGACCTTTCCCGACTTTTTACCTTATCCTACCGCAAAGGTTGTATGTCCCAGCTTCGTGGAAGGTGGCCCATGTTCAACCCTATCCCCAAAAGGGTGACCGGATAGACCCGTTCAACTACAGACCTATAGCGATAACATCTTTGCTCTCAAAGGTGATGGAGCGGATTATCGACGCACAACTCTTGGGTTACCTGGAGGATTGCCAGCTGCTAAATGATCGCCAATACGGTTTTCGGCATGGTCGGTCTGCTGGGGATCTCCTGATTTACCTAACGCACCATTGGACTAAAGACGTTGAGAGCAAAGGAGAAGCTCTGGTTGTTAACCTAGACATCATCGCTAAGGCCTTCGATCGGATCTGGCATAGGGCGCTTCTTGCGAAGCTTCTATCTTACAGGATACCTGGGAGTCTGCACCTGGCTATAAAGTTTTCTCGCTGGGCGCAGTATTAAGATCGTTGTTGACGGTTGCTGCTCCATTGTGAAGCCTATCAATGCTGGTGTGCCCTAGGGTTGCGTGTTGTCGCCAACGCTATTTATTCTGCATATCAATGATATGGTTTCTATAGATGGCATCCATTGCTATGCCGATGATAGCACCGCCGATGCACGGTACACTAGTCGTGGAGACCTCTCTCCTGTGGTTTTTGAAGAAAATTGGGTCAGACTTGTGTCTGAAGTAGAGAATTCTCTAGTCTCTGAATGGGGGCGACAAAACCTTGTCCAGTTCAACCCCTCGAAGACGCATGTCTGCGCATTCTCTGCTAAGAAAACCCCGTTCGCACCTGCTTCACAGTTCCAAGGAACCCCTCTTTCCATCTCAAGCAGTATTGGGATCCTTGGTGTTGACATCACGAATGATGTGCAGTTTAGGGGACAATTGGAGGGCAAAGCTAAGCTTGCCTCCAAAAAGCTGGGTGTGCTAAACGGAACCAAGCAGTATTTCAGTCCAAGGCAACGGCTTGTGTATACAAAGCACAGTTCAGGCTGCATATAGAGTACTGCTCACATTTATGGGCTGGAGCACCACCTGTCGGCTCAATCCCCTAGACTACATTCAACGGCGCGCAGTTCGTGTTGTTGACGGTCCCATACTCACAGACGGTCTAAACACGCTTGGACTTCGGAGAGATTGCGTCTCTGCGTATTCTACCCTCTGTACAACGGGGAGTGTTCTGAGGAGCTATTTAGAATGGTGCCCTCGTCGTCTTTCTACCACCGCACTGCCAGCCATCTGCTGGGTGTTTATCCCCATTTCTTGGAGCCTCTTATTTCTTGTACAAAACGGTTCTCAAGAACGTTCATGTTGCGTACTCTCAGGATTTGGTATTAGCTTCCGGCTGAGGTTTTCTCAGTGCGGTACGATATGGGGTTCTTCAAAAAAGGCTTTATAAAATTTCTTCGAGGCCGGCAGCGCGTTGGTAATGCCTCTGGTGTCTGTTGGTGTGCCGTTTGCCTGTTTGCTGAACTCTAGCTGTAAAAAAAGGTCCCAGGAACAATTTGCGATCCACAAGTGCCGTTTAGACTTTAAGGTAAAATTTATAAGTCCGTTATAAGACCTGTCATATTGTATGAATCAGAGTGCTGGACCTCAAAGGGGAAAGATGAAAGGTTATTGCATGCAATAGCTGCATGCAGCAGAGATGCGAATGTTGAGATGGATGAGTGGAGTTACAAAAATGGATAAAATTAGAAATGAGTATATTAGGGGAAGTTTGAAAGTAGCGCCAGTGATTGAGAAGCTGAAAAGTAATAGGTTAGCCTGGCATGGCCATATACTGCGAAGAGAGGAGCGTCATGTAATGAAGAGGATGCTAGAAATGAGAGTGGATGGACACAAGAGGAGAGTTAAACCAAAGAAAAGATGAATGGATTGTGTAAAAGATGATATGGTTAAAAAAAGTGAGAATGTTCAGATGACGACTAATAGAGAAAAGTGGAAGGAAAGAACATTTTGTGCCGACCCCACATAGTTTGGGATAAGGGCAGGAAGAAGCGATAGAATCACACAGATCACAAAACACTGGCTACAGAAGAAACAGTGAAACAATCCACCCAGTAATGTTTTTGTAGTTTTGTCTTTACCAACTTCGAAAGAAAAACTGGACGGGTACCTATCTCTTCTGCTTGTAAGATGGTAACATAATTCAGTCCTTGGGACATCCTAAGAACGAGGTGGGGTGGTGTTAATTTATAACCAAACATTTGTCTCTTTTTTCTTGCTAATCGAAACATAATTATTGGTTTTTAAAATTAAATTTTTTAATACATCAATACATATGTTAGAGAGAACTATTACTGTCCTCTTTCTTGGTCCAAAATTAACGACAGAGCTATTTCACGTCGGTATTCCCCGAGAATAACATTGTAGCAATGTAGCAACACCGCGCTTTCCTAAAACGGCGCGCGTCACGGAATAGCACACCTTCTGTCTCGCTCACACAACTGTTGCGTCATTTACATTCATTCATCTAATTTTGTTAGCATATCTTTACATAAAATTTCTGTAAATATAATAAGCACAATTTTCTCAAATAAAACATGGGATACCGGAATCTCAGAGAAACAGCTCTGTCTTCACACAAAAATCTATTGGAGGCCAGCCCCTGCACCTCTAGAGTATTATGCCACCCAGACACTAGAGATTATCATGTTAAAATATGTATAATGCAAGTTGAAAATAATGTCGTACCTTTTTAGCCCTGTGAAATAATTTGTGCAAAAGCATTTGATGCAAGTAGTCAGTGACTTCGAGCCTTGTCGTGAATATTGGACTCTTGCCCGTCGCCCATTTCGAAGTGAGGAGCGCGTCCACTGCTTTTGTGCCTGTAATAATTCAGATTGATATTAATATAATAAATAATAATACATATACTGGAACAATACACACAGCTCCACCTAATCCCAAAGTACAGCTAGTGTAGCATAGCTAGTGTTTTATGAGTACTCTCCTAATGTAAATAAATACAAATTATACATAAATATATTGTTAAGAAGATAATCGATTCCTACACGAGGGTGGTACAGCACTAGTTCTACATATTAGACCAGTGATTCTCAACCACCGTGCCGCGGCACTTTTGTGTGCCGCCAAATTTCAAAAGTGTGCCGCCAAATTTTGCAAATATATAATAATGTTAATATTATTAAATTATATCATTTAAAAAGAAAAATATTTTTAACATGAATATATACCTATTTAAATCCACAAAAAATAAATTATTTTATTATTTGCTTTGCAACGGATACTTCTGTATTTGACTTAACTTTGAATGAAGAGGAAGAACTCATTTTGCTTTCTAATAATCGAGATTTAATTTTATAACATACAGAAGAATCAATTAATTTATTTTGGATTACCATCAGATGCGATTATCCAATGATAGCCAAAAAAGCTTTAAACACATTACTACAATTTTCCACATCTTATTTGTGTGAATTCGGATTTTCAGCATTAGCCAACATTAAAACTAAAAAAAGATCAAGATTGTTAAATGTAGAAGACGATATGAGAGTAGCATTGTCATTTTTACATAATGAAATTAACAAAAACATCAAGCTCAAATTTCGCATTAAAAATATTTTTATTATTAGCTTGTAATTAATCCCTTAATAAATGTTTAGTTATTATTGTAGTATATATTAGTTTATTTCGTATATTTAAATTTTTTGTCATAAACTATTTATGCAGTGTGTTGTAGTAAGTAAATATTTTTATCTTTTTCTTTGTGTGCCGCCAAATTTTGAAATCGTTAAATATGTGCCGCAACAAAAAAGGTTGAGAATCACTGTATTAGACACACGCGCCCCCTCCTTAGTTCCGACACCTGTCATAGTTGCACCGTCCGCGCGTGTTTGTAACGCTCTGTTAAAAAGTGGATATATATTACTTTTGCTCATCTTAAACGTGGGTTTTCTGTCTAACAATATATGCTTCTCTCCGTGCAGGGGCGGATTAAGAATACTGCCCCTGTGGCCGGAGTTGGCCTGTCGTAAAAGGCGACGAAACAGTTCTAGATAGGTGGTAATACCCCAAGCCCGTCCGGATGGCAACCACCCCTGGTACACAGTAGGATATATACTTATAGAAGTATGCCGCTATAACAACCTTGTGTTATGTTCCGGCATCAGTGACCCAGGTTGCAGTACTTTTGTGGAGAGTGAAATCCGCAATCGTGCCGAAATGCATTAGCCGTTACACAATTAGTGGAGTTAGTCATAATTATATATATATATTAATGATACTCATTAAATAATTTTTAAATCCAAACAAGCTTTTTTATGGCCTTATTGGTGAAGCCAGCTAACCAAAGCTGGTTCTCGATTTGCCTTTAGGGACCATACGGCAGTCGCCGTTTCGAAAACAAATGTTTCCCTATGCTGTGCATGATGTGATAAGGTATTTTTTTATAGCTGGAGTTACGTAGACAAGCAAACTAGCCGACTCGATCAGTGCAGCTAATCTAATTGGCGGCTAAATTTGATTTCCTGCTTACTACTTTCAGCTTCTCGAAACACCGACATTGTCGCTTACGTTGTATGCTTCGCGCGCGTGGTGCTAGAATGGGGGTCGTTTTACCCACGATCCGGCAGCACTGCACCCGATAGAAAGTGGTCACTATCCCCTATTGAAGTTTGCAATACCGTGGATAATCCAAGGTACCATTGAAGAATTTTATTATAGCTTGTTTGAGTTACAAAAGACCGGCGATGCAAAATGCTTTCGAGGTTTACTGTTAACAGTACGTCAACACGGATCATGGTATTAAACCTTTCGTATATTATTTGCACAAACTTTTTTTTTATTGCTGTAGGACAGCAGGCAGGCTGATGGCCCGCTTAAAATTTAGCAGTTACGGTCGCTTATGGGTATATGCAACGCCAGTGGCATCGCCAACACGCTGCTGTTGAGAAGGGTACAGGAACCCCATAAGGGTACAGGAACTTGAGTCACTAATGCCGGAACACACACAACGGAAAACTCCAGCAATAAATAAATATTTTTGTGACAATTCACAGCGCCCTCTATTCCTTGCACTTGTGTTATGGCTACTAGACAACATCAGTTGTCATATTACTTATATCCTTTTGTAAATAAATACATATTATACATATAGTATACTGGATGTTTACCCAAACGTGAGACGGGAATCGAACCTGTGACCTCCGCCAGCATACTGAAGTGTGTTACGCCATGGAGATTGTCAGTCATAATTAAACTCTTCCACATTATATTACCTGTAAAATATTCGACATGATGATTCAGGAACTTCGTCCTCTTCGTGGGTACATTTGCTTTGAGCCACTTCGCCACCTTGTACTCCTCATTGGTCGGCTTCTCCGATACAGGCGGCTCACCAAACTCCTGGAATGCAATTAAGTTGATTTTATGTACAGTTGATAAACGGGCAGACTATTCACTCAGTTGTGCCAGCACGCATGGATATTCCGAAGTGATAGGAAATTTACCCCCAAAATCGAAGAACCCATTTATTTACTCTTAGGAAAGCCATATCGAAAGAAAATCACTAGATAAGATCTAACATATATAGAAAAAAAAAAGATTTTTTTAAAAACGATTGCGAGAAACCAATTTCTGTGAAGTGTAGTGTATGATAATAATATAACAAGAATAAAAAAAAGAAATCTGGTCATGAATACAAACTTAATTGTTAAAAATAATTAATTTGATTAAACCATTGGGAAAATACAGTAATAAAATAATAGGAATAACACTTAGTGAAAAAAGAGACAATTGTATTTTATTGATTTTTATTTTTTATTATTATCATTTCTTGTATTGTAACTTTTTAATTCTCATTCCTCCTCTTTTACTTTTTATTATAGTCTGTCTACTTTCTAATAAAATTGTATAATTTTTATTATTAATATTGTGACCACTGGTTTGCAGTGTCAGAAGATGAACCTCTAAATTTTAAGTGCTATATGTTTTATTGTGTATACACTTAGATGTGCAAATAAATATTTGAATGAGTATGCAAGCATCTTAACGCTAAATAGTGCAGATATTTTGCTCTGTGATAATCTTCAACAACTGTACCTTGGGGCTTGTGTGTGTGACTTTCTGATACGGCAGGCATAAAAGCTGGGACGGTGATATTTTTTAAACATCCATAATACCGAAAATCTTAGTTTCGGCCTTGTACCCCGAAAACGAAGCCGTAGATAAAGCATGGTCTTCATTGTCAAATCGTTTAATTCTAACTGCATTTGTCGCTTCTTTAGAACCCGTTGTAAACTAAGGCGTCATAAGGTCCCAGTGTTTTATTACTAATGTTGCAATTGAAAAATAATTTCCACCTTCTACTAAGCCTATAACCCAAAGCGAACCTGACATACAAGCTATTGAAGAGTGAAAAGGTGCTGTTAGATTGACTAGCATAATTGAGTATAGATAATAAAATATGTCATAGACAAAACTATACACCAAACGACTAATAGCTGGGTGAGGGATTACCCCTAGAGGCAACGAACAGAATACACCAGGCCGCTACAAACTCATGAAGTTTACTTTCACCGTCGGTACGTGAAAATTTTGTGACATAGCACATTAAGCAGAAAGAAGCAAGCAAGTATTAAAAAAACCTGCCAAAACCGTACATGCCACCTTGGGTACACAAACTTTAGGTTGTTCTCTGAGTGTAATCCTAAATAATATTATAAATGCGAAAGTGAGTTTGTTTGTTTGTTAAGCTTTCACGCCTAAACTGCTGAACCAATTTTCATGAATTTCGGTATAGCCATAGATTGGACCTTTTACAAGGACATAGGCTACTTTTTTTAAAAATTCATATGGAAGAACAATGTTTGCCTGGTCAATTAGTGAAATATAAATTAGCTAGCACTAAAAGAATCTACACTATCTAATAATTCATAATATGAACTCTTTAACTATTTTAAACCATTTTTTTATGCTATGGGACATAAAACAGGCTGGCGGCCCACTTCATAATAAGCAGTTACCGTCGCCTATGGATGTCTGCGACGCCGGGGCTTCGCTAACACGCTGTCGTCAGCATGAGGGAACCTGGATCACTAATGCACGAGCATAACAGAAAATTATCCAGACGGACTTGGAGCCCTAGCGAGGGTTATTTTGTTGCCTTTTACGACAGGCCTCCCCCGGCCGCAAGGGTCAGGATTCTTACTCCGCCTCTACACGGTGATATACAAAGATCATTGAAACGTAGATAATATGACGACACGAAATTTATGACGTAAGTTATTTACTGACGCCTATATAAAATATTGATTAGTACTATTACTAAATAAAAGTGATTACATAAGTAACATTGGCCGTGACATTGCCAACGCTGACCTAAGTCGAAATGAACATTGCATAATTTCAAATTACCCATTTGGTTTCATTCTACGAGTTTATAACTATCGTATTTCGTTCTTTCGGGTATTTTAAAAGCAGAAATTACTCCTGCAGGCATAAAGTAAAAGGTACCTGGTTCAAATTTCTGTCATCATCTTAGCGTAAACCCGGGTTTTAACGCTAGCTTCCGTTTCGGTGCCTGGGATCGGTTTTGTACGGTCCTAGGCATCCGGCATCCTTGGTAGTGACCGCAATGACACGCATATCAGACGTTACGATGTCAAGTCAGCATTTTTTGTGGTTCCGTCGAGGACCAGTGAAGGTAGCATGGCTTGACATTTACCATATTCACATGACACTTGACACATACCATATTTTTATCCGTGCAGGGGCGGAGAAAGAATACTAACCTCTGTGGCCGGGGTCGGCCTGTCGTAAAAGGCGACAAAACAACCCACCCTAGCTACGTGGTAGGGCCTCAAGCCCGTCTGGATGGCGACCACCTTTGGTCTTAAGTATGCCGCCATAATAACCTTGTGTTGTGTTCCGGCATTAGTGACCCAAGTTCCTGTACCCTTATGGGACAGCAGCGTGTTCGCGATGCCACTGGCGTTGCATACACCTATAGGCGACGGTAACTGCTAAATCCTAAGCGGGCCGTCAGTCTGTCTGCTGTTCTACAGCAATAAAAAAAAAAAATTCCCTACGTAAGTAGACGGTTGCCGCAAAACGTGGCCAAAGCATCCAAGGTGACACTCCTGCAACACGTCCGTGCATTTTCATCTCTGTGACACGCAGTTTCTGCTAATTTCAAACTAAAGTCAATCGGATGTAGTCTTTAAAAGTCAAAATTAGCCTATCATTTATGCCTTCATTCTCTTTTGCGATTCTATGTACAAGAAAGAGAAGTTTTACGCAACGGTGACACAAAAAGCGTGCTTATGTTTAACCATGTAATAATATCTAACAAGATTTCGGGTTCCAAAGTATATGACCATCTATTATAACGGTTTTAATTTAACGCCTGACGGGGCGACGACGGGCCCGGTTCCGAGTCTGGATTTTAATGTACAATATGAATTTATACACAAAAGTAGATCAGTTGTCTAGTAATACTAACCACAAACGCTTTACGGCTTAGGTATTTTAAAACCAGATAGCGCTGTATGAATGATGTTACAGTATATTTATTCAGCTGACCCGGCAATAATTGTTCTGTCATATAAATTAAAAAACAAACAATATCGCGACAAAAAGTAGTGATGCGCATACAACTACAGACCTCTATCATTTTATTTATATAGAAATTTTGATGAATTTGGTATGGTCATAGATTGGACTTTGGAGAAGGACATAGGCTACTTTTTTTAAATTCATATGGCAGAACGTTTGTCGGATTAACTAGTAAATTATAACTATTATTAATACAAGACATATCACGACGTATCCCGATTGTCATTAGTTTTATCGAAAATCGGTGAGTGTAATCCAGTAACTAAACAAAAGATAGGAAATGTTGTCTTTTCTAATATTGAACGTGAAAGCAATACGGTTGCCTTCACACGTGACCCGGATACGAATTACACGTAAAATGTGGTCCAAGTAATTAACACGTTAGTCATCAGCCAATATATCGCACGCTTAATCATAAACTGACTTAACTCAAAAATCCTGTTTTTTGGCAAATCGAAAAAAACGTTTTGTCATTTACGACTTATCCCATATATTGACTTATAACTAAATAGCGGTAACTCAGTGTGGGAGAGAGATATCTAAATAAATCTTAGTTTGGCCGATAAAGGGCGTCAATATAATGCTGCCCGTTATATTTTATTATATTTTACAAAAGAAAATTAACACGATCTTAACGTTCATTTCCAGTGGAGAATCTTCCGCTTAGTCAGTTTTCTCCAGCACAGATTACCTAATCTGTGGAGGGTGGATAATACTGACCCCTGCAGCTTGGTTGTAGGGTTCCAAGTGCGTTTCAATCAACCATCCCTATTTTCTAAATATGCCGCACTTAGTTGTGTGTTCTGGCATAATTGACCAGGTTTTAGTACTCCTACGCGGACGTCAGCGTGTTAGCGGTGCCCATGGCGTAGCAAACATCCATATGCGACGGTAACTGCTAACTGTTAAGTGGGTCGTCAGTCTATCTGCTGTCCCATAGCAATAAAAAATGACAATCTCTTATTTCTCCTCATATAGCTTTTGAGTCGAGAATCTCATAGGAAGTGCCACCTCGAGCACAGCTGTATCACCCCGTTGCCACATACTGTATGACCCCACTGGACAGGTTGCTAATTCCAAACTACAGCATAATTGTTCTAATATTAAATAACAAAATTTAATATGACGTTAAACAGGATCATTCAGTCGGTCAATTAAATTTCCCTTGTCTCGCTTCTCTTCCTTTGTATCCCTTAAAATTCTTGTATAAAAAAAAACACACACACACACTTCATAGACGCCATAAAAGACTGAAGCGGCCAGACCCTGATATAACTACAAATCAAGAACTATAATAAATTCTTATCGCAAAAGATAAGAGTTGCTAGGTCTGTCGTGTACAATAAAAAAAAAACCAAGGGTAAGCTCGGAACAGGTCACTTATATCTACTATGTATCCTTAGAGTAAAGAGAGCGAATCGATCAAAAAGACTTGTTCCATTACTCGATTAAAAACACAGAAATATTACACGATTAAAGAGCATCACGCTAAAAAAGAAACCAGTAAAGTTACAGTACAATAAGCTACTGTATATGCTGGTCAAGTGTATACGAGGTTGCGACAGGTCATCCCGCTTACCCCTTGACCTTAAAGGAAAAACATAACGTAGCCTTCGTTTTACGACTATCTGGGACGGATGGCACCAATCTCGTTAACCGAAATCAAGCCATCGCACTACGGCATACGAATAACTTAGTACTAATTCAACGTTACCACTTAAAGGGATCTCTTCATACAGTTATTATTATAAAGAAAGTAAAACTAACAAAATACTCACAAACTCTAGCATATTTTATATATATATATAATTACACACTAAACACAACCTTCACTGTCGAACATTCCGACTTTAGTGTAAAGCAGTCCGGTGAAAGTAGGGCAATACTTCTATAGAACAAATGAATAGTAAACACGGCAGCTAAGTACTAAAAATTACATTAAAACATAAAAAGGGCTTCAGATGTTTTTAAAAACTTATAATGAAAGTTTACGCACTTTGATCAGAAAGTGTGGATTCTCTCAACTGTCCATTATTAGTGAGGTATGTTTGACTTTTATATGATGTACTCAAACTCAATTATTTTTCAAAATAAGTTCCTAGCTAGAACTTTTTTAAAGTGAAATACGTAAAAATGACTATAATATGAGCTAGTTACCACCGCTTTACAACGTGTTTGGCTGTTACAAGGAGAAGAATAAAAAAATAAATATTCTTCTATTTTTTTTTTTTATTTTATAACAATGTACAAACTTAAGCTCAGAATAAATATAAAATAAATCTTACATAAACAAATAAGATGCTTTTACAGCTTCGATGTATAAGAGAATTAAACGGAAGAATCAGGCTGAAAGTAATTCAATTGACTTTATACTAGGCTAGCTATAATACTAAGCTAAGCCTAAAGGCCAGTTTTTTGTGACGGTGATGAACAGATTTATCTGTTCATCAGCAGGCAATCATACTGCAATACTGGATGTTATGAGTGCCTAAATTGAAAATGCGTCAACCGTAACGCCGTGAAGGTTTCACCACAAATCCCGGTCCCTTTTCCCATCCTACCCGTAGGGGCTGGATATGTAGGGTTGCACCCTACATATCGTACCCTAACGCTACGTAGTAAATCAGCGTCGACGCCCTACACTACGTTTATCAAAAGAGACGAACATTTTTGTTTCAATTCAATAAGTCACTACGTGCAATATATTGGTGTCGTGAACTGTCACCATAAAAATACTTTCTATTTCAACGCGCAACATATTATGTGCGCTATAACGGCACCTAGGTCTAAGACAGTTTACCTCAGTTACGCGCTGAAGGTACGAGGAACAGTTGTAAAAACGTTATATGGTTAACGGTTCCACAGTGAGTACAACTCGTTATTATACGGTTAAGTCTCATCATCTCATGGCATTTACGCAGGGCCATTCGTAGCCAGAAGCTGGCAAAGCGGTCCGCGCACCCAGTGCCGGGGGCCGTTACCCGGGAGCTTGAAAGAGGTAAAGCTAACTGACGCCAGTCGGGTTCGCGGCCAGACAAACGTCATCACTTGCGCCTCCGACGTTCAAAAGAACACCGGGGTGGTTTTAGTGGGTATACCAGCGACACGCGCCTCCAAACCAAAAGACGGGGATGCACGGAGAGTCTCATACTATCCCATCGCACGTTACCCACGCGACGGGGTGTGCGAAAACCATTTCCAACTCGAAAAGAAAAATCATCATCCGAATGACAAACCCCGATTGTATTCAAAGCTATTATATGGGAATCTGGTGTATTCTAAGCACAGTCACAAAGACAAACTGGTGCGTATCATTTGCATCGCAGCCTAGTAATAAAACTGCTTTTCTTGTGACGAGACGGGACAAATGGTAATAGCCACATGACGAATATATGAAAATATATACGGAACTAAGAGAAGCCGTGCTGATTGGTAAACGCAGTTATTAAACACTTATATTAAGAATGCACATTTCTTAATATCAAGTTTTTTTTTTTATTATCTAATTTATTTAGGGGCTTTTTATAAGAATATAATGTCAGCCCCATTTTATCCTAATTACATATTACAAAAAAAATCTAAATTCTAAATCTTAAAATTATTATAAATGAAAACTGCGGCAGCAGAGAGCGGCCTCGAAAGGATACTCTGGAAAACGCCCACTTCCCACAAGTTTACTCGCAGAGATCGTACTAGTCGCTCCCTACTGTCTTTCGTTCGGACACATTCCATCAAGAAATGGTGTACATCATCAATTTTTCCTAATATCAAGTTGGTATACATACTTGTTGATATTGACAGATGAAACGTAAAAGGCCGATTTACAAATGAATCTAAAAACAATATCTCCAGTTGGACGAAATATTCGATAACGAATGCTCTATTATAGCCTCCGAAGCATTGTGATGATCTGAATCCATGACCCATTTACAGGACTTGATTGTTAGTGATGTATTTTAAGTATACTATAATGTTAACAGTGCTATCGTTTTATTTAATAATGTAGCTGGCGTTTCTAATACTACAGGTAAAGTTTACATAACATTGTAATATGGAACATCGGTTTATTTACACGGGTGCAAGGGTATCCACCAAGACTTTACGGGTTCACGTGCGATACATCATATTAAATAATAGAACGCTTAAGGTTTTTAGACGGCAGCAGCTCTAGAGCCTAATGGTCCAACAAAAGACGTCACCATGTGCCATTTTTGCATTTTTATACGAGCTATGTCAGTAACTTTCGTTCTCCTAAGGATTTTTTCATGTCGGATTTTATCCATAAGAGCAACATCGAATACAGTCCGCGGGGTGAATTGAAATTGATGAACCGCTACAGCCGTCAGTGTCTACACTGTTGGTCAATACTGACACGAGTTTGAAGACTCGTTTTTAAACACAAACTGATGGTCTATGAGATGAGCCGATGAAGCTTACCGAATGACACCCAACCTAACTGAATCCTTCTATTCGCTTCTCTCCAAAATTGTGCCTGACCAACTGAATTTTTTGTCGTTTTTATTGCAGACAGGCTGACGGCCCACTTAGAGTTTAGCAGTTACCGTTGCCTAGGGGTATTTGCAACGCCAGTGGCATCGCGAACACGCTGCTGTTCCATAAGGATAAAGCAACTTAGGTCATTAATATCGGAACATAACACAAGGTTATTATGGTGGCATACTTTAGACCAAGGGTGCTCGCCGTCCACACGAGCTTGGGGCCCTATCACGTAGGAAGGGTTGTTTTCGCCTTTTACGACAGGCCAACCCAGACGCAGGGGTTACTATTCTTACTCCGCCACTGCACGGAGAAAAAAAACAAACACCCAGACGTGCAACGGGAATCGAACCGGTGACCTTTGCAAGCGTAGGTACCGAAGTTTGTTGTCGTTACGTCACGGAGGTCGTCAAATAATAAGTAGGTATACACGCTAAGGGGGTCGTTCATAAAATTAGTTCGCATACGGGGGGGGGGGGGGGGTCCTGCAGAATGTGACAAGAGGGGACGGGGGTCTACGGCAACGTGACGTTCGCCGCGGCTCTAGCTGCGTTGCGATCCGTCACAACTGGTTTATTTGTTTTTCCATTTCATAAATAAATGTGTCGATGAGTGAAACCACAGTTTAAAATCAATAACGTGTCTATATTCGCGTATTATATGTATATAAAAGCTATTACAATCACGTTCATACATTTGAGTGTACAGATACTGGGAACGAGTAGAGAGCGGCGGAATAGAATAATGTACACGCGTCGGTCCGTTCGTGCCGCGACTGACTCGACCGTTCGGTGCGGGGGGTGGCTACCCAAGATGGCGCCGCTAACCCCTTGTGCGCGACCTGGTGGCAGTTGGCACCCTAAACTGCATCCCTGCGCTCGCTTAGCGCACGCGCCACAACAATAAAAATCCAATTGAGAGGGTAACGTTTTCACGTACCCAGCGCTCTCGATTCAGTAACAAATGAAAACTCCTGTATTTATTACTAGCTGTGCACGCGACTCCGTCCGCGTGGAATAGTGACTTTGGGCAGAATTATTTGGATATCTTATGGTTTATTTTCGATTACAAACCCTATAAACCCTAAAATATAAATGAAATATGCAGTCAGTATTATCGAATGCAACTGCTATGCCATGCGCCTACGGAATACGTACGTTCGAACCTACAAAGTCCAGCCTAAGCTAAAACCTATTTCATATGATTGATGACATAAATCTGAGGTTAACTTAAATTGGAAATTCAACCTACAGAGTCCAGCCTAAGCTGAACCCTATTTCATATGATTGATGATATAAATCTGAGGTCAACTTAAATTGGAATATAAAATTTCCGAAACTTATCATTTTTGACAAAAACAATTTTTTTTAATAAAAAAATTGTTTTTGTCAAAAATGATAAGTTACTCCTTGATACATCAGCTATCTGCCAGTGAAAGTCCCGTCAAAATCGGTACAGCCATTTCAGAGATTAGCCGGAACAAACAGACAAACAAAAATTGTAAAAAATGTTGTTTTGGTATATGTACCGTGTATAGGTCCGAATGCACTTAGTAAAAAGCAGTTATAATATTACAAACAGACCCTCCAATTTTATTTATTTGCATAGACGTATACATTATATTCCTTCATTCACCATTTAGTAGTGAACTATAATACAGATGCTTTTTTCATATTTCTCAATTTAATACTCTTTATTACGTTAATTACACACAGATCAGCCTCTTGTCAAAGTTAGTGCAGAGACTGACCTGTCAGGGATATTCATTTAAAGTGTTTATGCTTTTCCAATTTTTCATGCTGAGACTGACCCATAGAGAAAATAAATTTAAGGCATGTAGTTCTGATTTTGAAGTTCCTCCAGCATCTTTGCAAAAATGACAATGTCTCCCAAGAAAACGTAGGTGTGAAATATTTTCACCATAACATTTATGCCTTGTCAATACCAGTCTTGAAGACATCCTCCATAATGGCAGAACAGTTTTGGATAAATTAAATCCTCCATCACATTGCAATGAAGAGGAATTGCCTTCATACTCATCCTGGACGATGATTGTTGAGGCTTCATAGACAGCTCAATGTACATTTAACACACAACATCTTTACAGATGTCTGTTATGTTATTATTATTTTTACTGATTTTTGCAGATGTTGTGTTGATTAGCATGCCAAGCAAGCAGACCTGGTCTTGATGGGGTCTAAGGCTTTTTCATAGTCCATAAATACCATATACAGTGGCTGTTTATAATCCATGGTCTATGGTGCTGTAGCCTTTTTGAAGTCCAACCATTCAATTATTAAACATATCATCATCAAATTTATAACAATCATAACACATAGTTTTCCACCTTTGGGCCTATCTTTAGAGGAAATTAATAGTATGCCAAAGATGTTGGAGCCTTAAGTCAGTAATGAAAGACAGACATGAGCTTGGCCACAAAAATATGCATGTTTAACATCAACATTTTGCTGTGCATAACATATGGTTGCGAGACATGGGCACTAAGTAAAACCACCGAAAACAACTTAGAAGCTGTCATCGTGCAATGGAGTGAAACATGTTATAGGTGTAAAGTTGTCAGTCAAAATAAATAGTGAAAACATTCCAGCAAAAACTAAACTGAGATGTTTTGTCACAAATAGATGCCCAGAAATGGAGATGGACTGGCCATATGCTTAGAACCAAACATCTAAAATGGAGCTAAATAGTGACACAGTGGTACCCTAGGGATGGAAAAAGATGCAGGGGCAGCCAAAATAAGTGTTGGGAGGATGAGCTGAAGCTGGCAGCTGGTCCCTTTTGGAGATGAGCAGCTCTGAATAGCACACTGCCTTGAGCTGGAGGAGGCCTTTGCCAATAAGCACTCCAAAATTAGAGATATGATTTAAATAATAGAAGAAACTAGTAATTCGAAATAAGGCTTATTATTGTTATTAATAGTATGCCATGATTAAATGCAGAGATAATTTTGCTTTACAAGGTCCCTCACCATCCTCTGCCTATTCAACCTAATTTTAAAGACCTACAAAAAATACCATTTGTAAACATTATGGTGCATATAAACATACAAGTGTCTATCTAATTCTCTAATGCACACTACTAACACATTAAAATCAACTGAACATCAATTTTATCTGTCCAAGGGTGGAATAAGAATACTAACCTCTGCGGCCAGGGTGGGCTTGTCATAAAATGCGACAAAACAAGCTAAGTGGTAGGGCCCCAAGGCCATTGGGATAACAACCACCCTTGGTCTTAAATATGCCATCATAATAACCTTGTGTTGTGTTCCAGCATTAGCGACCCAGGTTCCTGTACCGCTATGGGACAGCAGCGTGTTTGCAGTGCCCCTAGTGTCAGAAACATCCATAGGTGACAGTAATTGCGTACTGTTAAGTGGGCCATCAGCTTATCTGTCGTTACGCAGCAATAAAAAAATTTAATTCAAACCTTGAATTTTCATAGAATTAACACAACAATTTAAAAAACACATACTTAATAAATATACCATTTAATCATTTAATACTCAACTTATGTTTTTATCCATGTAAAATTAATTACCTTATTTTACTTGTTATTTCAGAATAAAATAAAATGTTAATAAAAACTAAAAACAAAACGAAGGCAAACTGAATGTGAAATGTGCTAAAAAAATTTATAAACAATCAAACCTTTTTTCGCTGTAAACAAAAAAAAAATGATTTCATGAGTAAACCATGCTAACTTAAAAATTACAACTAAATATAGTAGTCATGTTAAACAAAGGAAAACCAAAAATAACTGACTTTTAACCAGTACAAAGACAGTAGAGGCAGAGAACTACGTATTAAAAGCAGTTTGATTTTCAGCCAGCCAATGTACTCAGCATGAAATCGAAACGAATGCGTCACTGCTTATATACCATGCGGAGAAGTAAATATATGACGTGGAAACATACGCTATTAATTTACTTCAAGTTTCATCGGAAAGTATAGAAAACATGATTTAATAGGGAAAATACACACGCCGTAACTCAAAAGAATGGTGGATGATAATTTTTAATGTAACGATATTGTGATATTAATTTAAAATAATACCATGATGGATAAATTTTAAACGAGTACTTACCTCTTTACGTTTTTTAGTTTTCCTCTTATCTGCCATTGTATATAAATTTTGCCAACGTAGTCGATTTCGCCTAAGCTTTGCTTTTCTTTTCCTAATTCACTCACTTACTGACGTTAAGTGACGTTTTATTTTATGTTTATTAAAATTCGTATCGTACTAGTACTACTATTTTAATCGTACTGTACAACTACAAATTAGTGATGTCTATAGGTTTTACATGGAAGTAATAAGTACTACACGTAGTACATATTACTTACTTAGTACTTACTACTTATAGTAATACCGACTTATCTGTGAACTGATGGTTGTCGCCACCGTCGTTTCAGTGTTGCTAATTAATTCCAATGTGCACAAAAGTCGGGAAAGTCGACACATTTTTATTTATATTATTTAGTTTGTATTTACGATAAATTATAACACCACATTCATATTATATATATATATATATATATATATATATATATATATATATATATATATATATATATATATATATATATATATATAATGTTATGTATCTATCTACTGCGATAGCCTTTTAACAAGGAGGGTTTCGATCGTTTAGATTGAAACCTCCTTCTTAAAAGATCCATCTAGATATTAGTGGTAGGCCTAGTTAGGAGATGGAAGTAAAAGAAATACAAAAAATTTTTTTTAGGATTTATTGAAAACCATGTTTGCAGTATTTTTGGTCAAACACAGTTTATGAAGAATGTGCAACATCATCCTGGTTGAGAGGCCATACTCCTTCCACTTCCGAACGAACATGTTTACAATGCTGTTTCCACTCATGAACTGAAATAGCTTCAAATGCTTCTATTACCCGGCGAGAGATCTCATCGTTTTTGTGATCAATATTTACGCTGGCCACGTTTATTTTCATTGTGCTCCATATTAATTCAATTGAATTAAGATCACAGTGATAGGGGGGGGGGTAAATACAAACACCTGTGACCATTTTCTGCCAAAATTCTTTCAATCTCGTATATGAGCTCAGGTTTGTTCTTTATAATTATTTCTAACAGCTGGCGTTTAGTTAAATCTTCTCCATACTCGATTTCATTTTGCCTAAGCAATAACTGCATATCTTTTTTTAAAGCGTTTGAATTTGGGACTTTATTCACGCAAACACGGTGATAAGGAGCATTATCCATTACAATAATTGATGGCTCTATTAAATTAGGTACAAGTTTATCAATTACCCATTTTTTGAAATTGGCACTATTCATATCATCGTGATAGACACCGCTTTTTGTATTTGATTTAAATACTGTGAGTGCATTTTTAACTAATCCTGTATCCCCTCCCGCATGAACAATAATATATCTTTGACCTTTTGATACAGGCTCTAATACTCCTTCTACGCCCTCTCCTTGCCAACATTTGCCAGCTATATGTGAAGAGTGAATATAAGTTTCATCTAAATAAATCAGAAGCCGGGGGTTGGGTGATTTAATATTTTTATCCACTTCACGCAAGTACCTTGCTCTCCAAGCCGATACTTCATTACGCTCCATCAGAACTTTACGATTGGACTTAGTTTTTTAAAACGGAGTCCTAACTTGTAAAGTAGCATTCGAAGAGTTTCTCGCTGTCCTGTGTAATTCATTTCTGTCTTTAATATTTCTAGAATTTTTTTAATGGTAGGAATCTCCTTTTTGGCAGAATAAAATTCATGGGCTTTTCGTCTGATAACTCCCATATCAAAATCATCTACATGAACAAATTCACTTTTTCGTATTCTCTGCTTGCTTGGTGTGCGAATTTTGGTACCAGCTTCTTCTGCTGCTTGGCCCTCTTTAACAATTTTTGAAATTAGCCTTTGACTTACACTTAAAACAAATGTTTTGTGATTAAACATGTGTGGTAGAAATAAATTCATTGTATTCATATATTTGTAAGAGCTGAATGGCGACTATTTTAAAATACTAACAACTGATTTATAAATATATTATTGATATCCTACTTTTGGATTTGACGAAATTTGAGGAAATTTTACTCTTCATAAAACATACCCCTCTTGTACAAGAATATTTTATCTTATTATGTAAAAAAATGTTCAATCCTCATATTTTTCTCCATCCCTATTATCATTTTGGGTAATATATATAGTATAAACTGACAACACTAACCTGTTGCAGGCGAAATCCGTTTGTATATTTGATTAAACGGAATGATAGGAACCTGCAGCCGAGCTTCTTCTTCAAAAAATTATTTCACCTTTAGCATAATACTCCGGGCATCACTTTTTATAGCTTTCGGCATATTTAACACTTAAAATTCAGAAGTATCGCAATAAAACACACGGAACACTCGAAAGTAGTAGACACTGACAGTCGAATGACATTTCAACATGGCGACCGTAGTTCCTATTTTTGCCACTTCACAGATGCTTCACAGATAAGAGGAAGCAGATGTTTCTGATAATATAGATTTTGATGGATAAATTTTCATATTTTTTTTAATTTAGGGGTCTTCTGTCATTTTCAACCCTTGCCAATATCTATAGTCATTTAATAGCTCCAAATTGAACAGAATCACAACCATCCATGTCCATGTCCCATAAGGGTACAGGAACTTGGGTCACTAATGCTGGACACACAAGGTTATTAAGGGGCACCTAATAATTATTTATTTTCTGTTGGATCATTTCAGTCCAACAATTAGGAATAATATATTTGATTCTAAATATTTAAACGGCAAAGTTCTTCCTAGAAAGTTCACTCAATGTTGCCTTTCAAGTGTCGATATGTTCTCTTGCCATCACCTAAAAATTCGACATTAAAGCTGAAATTTTAAGTACTATATATTTTGAAAGAAATAATTTTATGAGAGTTACTCGATTGGCAGGATACCCCGACCCTGAGTCTTGTGTCATAATAACGGAGTCTCCTATCGGGCGAGAAACAATATTTATTTTGGAATTCAATCAGTTGCAATGGTAATGGTTTTAAATAAATTAGTTCTCCGAATAATGTAAATAAAATTTAATACAGTTTACAGTTTAATACAGTAGCAGCTTCTGTTTTCAACTTTATTAATACCAATATAAGTTCGTAATATTAATGTCCAATATTTGTGAATCAAGCCTTTTGTTACTATACCCGCTATACTCAAGAATATAATCTCAACTACTATCTCCTTTATACACTTAATAGCACTAAATACAGGGTGACTGACAAAACCGTCCAAATTTTTTTTACGCATTATACAACATTTAAGGAACCCATTTTTGCAAAAAAATTGTATGTCAAATTTTCACCTTAAAATATTTCATTCCAAGGAAAATATCGTCACTAATTCAATCGTACAAAATAGTCATAAGGTGCAAATTTCGTACGATAACCTTTTAATACCTGTCTCTGTCACTCCCGAGTAAATATCGTAAGTGAGTAGTGGGTAGTCCGGTCAATTTAGACCAAAAAATGAGAGTGAAGTTACATAAAGTCCCGACAAGCTGAAAATTAGTGAAATTGTTCAAAACATAATTATAAACAATGTTTAAAAGTTCCCCATCATTCCCGTGTATGGAAATTTTTTCATTCAAGGTCAAAGCTCAAAAAAATTAGTTTTTCGCGATTTTCAGCAAAACGGTAAGTTTAATCATAAAAGTACCTCAGACAAAAATTGTAGATCATAAAATTAACTTTTAAACATTGTTTTTAATTATGTTTTGAACAATTTCACTTAATTTCAGCTTGTTGGGACTTTAATCCTTTATTATTTTTAATACAAAACGATAATGTAAATTCATATTTTTAAATTCCATTTAAAGTATCATCGCGACTTAATATTGTGATTGTAAACGTCCTTGACATTTCGTTCGCCATCTTGCCATTGACATTTAAAAAGCACGAAAGTGAATTTTATGTCATTTATAGTCTAGACCAAAGAATATACTACTCTCTTACGAGAGATCACAACAGATCAGTGGATTAGGCCTACCGGGGAAACCACATTAAAAAAAAAACGCGCTAAGTACACTACCTCAAAGGTGGTGTGGAAACGTGTGCATATTATGACGATTACAACTTTTTGTGTATCCACTAAAAATTCTATCAATAAAGATTTGTCTTTTTAATTTTGTAGTTTTTTTGTACTTATTTGCACTAAATACGTAACTGAATCTCTGTGGATTTATTTATACTAGTTGTACATGTTATCGAAAAAATCCATCTGAAGCAATGATCTACTGACGTCAATCAAATCATTTTTTATAATTATTGTTCTTAAATCATATTTCAATATGGTCACCATCGTCAGAGAGGGATAAAAAGTACAGTTACTGCGCTCTCGCTCGGCTTCAATTTTATTTTGTACGCAACAAGACTCTTACGAAAAGTTAATTAATAAAGTTTATTTTCTTTATTTTAGCTTCAAGATGCACAGATACAGCTCATTCCTGTTGTACGTAGTACACATGTAAGTATTACGTACTACGTACGTACTTATTACTTCCATGGTAGTACATAATACTTCAAATGATTTCATTACACTCACTGTCACATTTTTAATGTCATTGAAGTCCTCAATAAATGTCAAAAATTAGCCGATTTACACTGTCAATTGTCATTTGTCAATTCTCGACTTCTTTCTCATATATCACTATCAGATTCGTGAAATTCAGTCATAGAATAGAAATCAGTTCAATTTTAACATTAGTGCTCAGGTGTAGCGTCAGCTGGTAGTAATAAATTGAATTAGAATCCTAGTGATTACGTACTCTTTGAAGGAAACAGTTTTCGATTTCGTCATTACTTATTACAAGGAAGAATTCTTCGATCGATTATTCTGCTTTCGGTTATAAAACAGTGCGATCTGTAAATATTGATTACTGTTATGAATTAAAACGACCTGTCTATTAAAAAAACTGAAATATAATTTGTGTTATCAGAAGCATTTGTACATTTCGTGATCTTTGATAAAAATAATTTTAAAAGTAACCAGTTAGCAGAATGGCGGAAAATATAAATGGACATCAGGTTGTTGAAGGTAAATATAATAATTCGACATTTTTAAGAATTGTAAATACGGATTCTGTTTATTTAAACAATTTTTTTAGTGAACAGAACCACTTTAAGGTATAGCAATATATAGTAAGCTACATAGCAGGCTAGCTACAGGATTTCCAGCTAAATCATTGATAACAAAAAACAATAATCAAAATGGGTTTGAAAAAAAGCCATTTTTACAATTAAACATTTTGAAATGTAAGTTTCCAGCTAAATTATTCTTATGACTAGGAATTAAAAAGTATAATTTGATTGTATTTTCAAAGGAATGATATCATTACTGTCTTAATTATAGTCTACATGTTAATTTTCTTTAAAAATAAATATCACTAAACTGATCGTCCTGGTTGTTTGCACTTTATAGCTAACTATTGAGTATAATTGCAGAGCAAAACATCCAAGCCCTTTCTTTGGCGACTTTTCTCCAAGAGGCACAAGGAAAATCTCACCTCTCAAGTCTGAAAGAAAAATTTAACATTACCTTTCTTTTGTTAACTGTAAATTAGTAAAATAAAAAATAGTATATTACTTGCTTTTACAATTTAAGGCCATATGGCTTATATTTACAAACACAAGACATGTACATTTCTTTATGCATAAACATGTTGTCATAGGAGTGATTTAGCTTAATATATTAGTATTGGTATAATAACAGCCTTACTGCTGTTATTATACCATGTCTCACTGCTGGCCTGGGCTACATCACAGAGGGATCAGACTATATGGCCACCATACTGGTCTGAGACGGTTTAGTAAGTTACAT
Organism: Malacosoma neustria; assembly: GCA_963693495.1. Lineage (NCBI taxonomy): Eukaryota > Metazoa > Arthropoda > Insecta > Lepidoptera > Lasiocampidae > Malacosoma > Malacosoma neustria. Next base: position 4,491,522 of record OY856386.1, read on the forward strand.
ATAACAGGGATCTAGCAATGCAGGTTTAGTCATATTCTCTGTTAGTTTGTTGAATTATAATGTACAAATTAGGTGAGAAAAACTGTCATTGTGGCTATAGAGAGAGTTGAACAGGTCATAAATTCTTAGATCGATATTTAAGAGTTATAGATACTTCTTAGCTACCATAATAAGAGAAACATGAAAAATATTAGAATATCCCTATCAAAAAACACTGTTACTAATTTTTGATCTTTTTATTAGGTTTTCAAAACAAAATATAGAGAATAGAATATTATAGATTTTCTATGCTATAAAAAATAGCATACTGTATTTTTTATGCAAACACATCATAAATGTTAATAACTAACAAGGTACTCAGACAGTGTTAATTTAGATACAAACAAATATAAAACCAACTTAAACTTAAATCTACATAAATCTAAATATATGAATTTTGTTTAAAAACATTTTTGGATGTTGCACCTATTTCAACATTACTTTCACATATAAATTGTTGTTAACATAAATATTACAGACAACTTCAGATTCTATTATTAAAAAAATACAATTGAAATGAAATGAAAATTTATGAAAGGTTCCTAAAAAGTGATAGTAAAATCATCTGAGTAATAAATTCCTACATTCTTTGCAAAACTATTTGTTTGTAAATTCTGGTTGTGATAAAATGAAATGTACTCTAATACATTACAGAAGACAATTTTTTGTGTAGACCTGTGTTAATTGTAGTAAAATAAAATTAAAAGATTCAATTATAGTGGCTAGCTAAGTCTCCCGGCTGCATCATGACTTAGTGTGACAACTCAATTGTGTCAGTGTTTTTGTAACCAACTTAATATATTCTACTTTGCCCAATATTTAACTCCAATCACCTTGTTTGAATAATTGAATATATGTATGAGTTATACATAACCTGGTACAAAACTTTAATTGGCGTACAATTACTCAGCAATTCTAATACATTTCTAATTATTACTACATCATGGTTTTTGTGTGATCATGATATATGAACTATTAAATCACCAAATCTGCGAACTTTGGACTTTGTCCCCGCTATATGATATTTGTATTTATAATTAGTGATAGATAAATTTCTTAGTGTGGTCTTTTAAAGGTAGTCGATAAGGATGTAACACTTTCATGGCTTACTCTAGAAAATCAAAAATCAAGAATAAAATTAATAGATTATTAATCTTGACTCAATAAAAATATAAAAATCTTATAGATCATTTATATTGTCAAGAAGCTATCACCATTTTTAAAAGCAAACACTGGCTAGAAAACGAAGATGAAAACATCCACTGCAATTTTTTTCTAATCTTAATTTGTTATTATACATGTAAATATATCTTGTTCTTCAGGATATTGTTTTATTAGTATTGTTCACTGTTTTTATGCTATGGGCATCACTAAATTTAGGAAATCAGTGAAACTTATTTGTATATTTTAATATGTATTTAGATCAGTAAAAAATATCTCTTAAGGAAACCCATGCGAATAGCCACTTCTGCAAAACAAAGAAGACTTGAATACCCAATAAGGGTGTAATACTATATTATATGATGCTGTATGAGTAGCTGTAATGTAGCAAATTTTAAACTTCAGATAAATGATTTATATTAATATTATACAACAAAAGTTTTTACATACTCTATTTGTAAACATGCTATTTTCTTTAATATTACAATGTGACTTGAATTTATGAAACCATTTCCAATATATAAACACAAAATAGGTGTTCCTGAATACTATATTATACATAAATGTCTATTTTTACAGAATTGCCAACAGGATATATGGTAGAAGAAATAGAAATCCCTGTGCCCTGGGGGCACGTGGCTGGACGATGGTGGGGCCCAAGGGACAAACAACCACTCATCGCTATCCATGGATGGCAGGACAATTCAGGCACGTGGGATAACTTAATACCCTTACTACCCTGCACAGTGTCAGTGCTTTGTATTGATCTGCCAGGCCATGGGCTATCCTCCCATTATCCACCTGGAATGACTTATTACATATTTTGGGATGGCATAGTTCTACTCAGGAGAATTGTGAAACATTTTAATTGGAAGAAGATTAGTTTAATGGGACACTCGCTTGGAGGAGCCCTTAGTTTTATGTATGCAGCCTCCTACCCAGAGGAGGTTGACAGAATTATTTGTATTGACATAGCCAGTCCTGCGGTCAGACATCCATCAAATATGGTCAAAGCTACTGGTTGGGGTATTGACAAACTTTTAGAGTATGAAAATTTGAACGAAGATAAAATTCCTTGTTACAACTATGATGAAATGATTGATATTGTATGTGATGCCTACAAAGGTTCAGTTTCGAAGGAGAATTGTCGCGTCCTAATGAAGCGTGGCATGTGTCCGACACCTGCTCATATGAAGAAGAGTGGATATTTCTTTAAGAGGGACCCTAAATTGAAGGTTGCAGTGTTGGCGATGATGTCCATCGAAACCGCGCTGGAATATGCTGAGAAGGTGCGGTGCAAAGTGTTGAATATCAGAGCCATTCCCGGACAGGGATGGGAGCGTCTCGATTATTATATGCAAGTAATAGAAAAATTAAAGGAGAAAGCTGATCTTCAGTATGTCGAAGTCGAAGGGACACACCACGTACAATTAGAGGCTCCTGAGAATATTATAAGTCATCTAGAAGATTTCTTAGAAGAATTGTTCTAGGTTAATATTTTTTTAAATTATGTGATAAATTGTGATCACGGTACATATATGTACCTTTTGATGTAGTTCTTCGCTTTATGCTTACAAAGCTGCTGTTTGTTGTTTATATGACGATCGATCGAGATCAATCGACGAATTTAGTCTTGACTTGACAAGTAACCCTTGACATTTATAAGAGAATATTAAGATATGTAAGAAAGATATTGCTATAAAATCAAATGCATTTTCAATTGAGTCCGCAATACTTAAATCTTAGATATTTATGATTTGGAATAAATAAAAACTTATTGTAGTTCATATTTAAATAAAAATACTCTTAGGAGAAGTAGAAATTATTTTAGATTTTTTGAAAGTAGGAGTTTATATAACAATGATTATGTAAGTATTATAAGTGTCCCTATTATGTTGCAAATGGATTCCTGTTATATTACCACAAAACCAGTGAACGAATGACTATGTAGTGTAATCTGTAGTGTTGGTTAGGTTAGCATTTAATAGCCATGCTTTTTTATTCGGAACAGCACACGTCTCTTGCTGGCTGGAGGCTCTTGGACGTTTAACGCCCTCCGGCACCGTCCTCTTGTCGAGCATTGACGGGAAGAGATCTGACTGGTAGTAGTACAGCTATTACTATTTTGAGTACAAGAACAAAATTATATGTGGGGGTGGTAATATTAGCATGTTTTTTAATAGTATTTATCTGTATTATGTTAAAGCATAATATTGTTTAAAAAACAGAAAACAACAAATAATTCTTAACATTACAATAAAATTACTAACGAGAAAATTAATGTCACTGTTCTAAAAACGTGGGGTGCTTTGTACGATATTTTTAAACTAACTGCATTTCGGAATAAATCTAGTAAAAAATTATATCTATCCGTGCAGGGGCGGAGAAAGAATACTAACGTAAAAATTGTCGTAAAAGGCTAAAAAAGCAACCCACCATAGCTACGTGGTAGGGCCCCAAGTCCGTCTGGATATCATACACTCTTGGTCTTAAGTATGTCGTCATAATAACCTTGTGTTGTGTTCCCGTCGCAATGGTGTTGTGTCACACGTTCCTGTACCCCTATGGAAGAGCAGCGTGTTAGCGTTGCAAACATTCATAGGCAACGATAACTGCTTACTGTTAAGTGGGCCGTCAGCTTGACAGCTATTCCTCAGCAATAAATTTTTTTTTACATACATATATTATTGTAAATGATTACTTCTAATGTAAACCATGTTTTTATCACTAACATTATTATCCATTATTTCATTAAATGAGTAAATTAATTCTATATTATTTATGAATAATTACTTTTTAAAACATTTAATTGTTATTTAATTTATATTTTTAATTCTAATGATATGTAGTTTCAAGTGATATGAATAACATGAGAACAATGTTTCATTTTTGTATACATGGTGGTGTTTAGTGTTTTTATTTGTGGATTCGATTCCCACGCAATAAGACGTTTGTTTTTATATAATATGTCAATAGTATTTTTGTAAGTTTTTACCCATTAAAGTGAACTGTTTTTAAATATAGGAAAAGTATACTAATATGATAAAATGTGTGCAGAGCGTTTTACCTCTGGATTTTGTTTCATATTACTTTGGACTAGCGGTGGTCGTTGAATGAACGAACAGTTTTTTTCGACTGTTTCTTTGCCGTGAACTAATAGACTAGTTTATAGTTGACTAGTAGACTAGTTTATTATTAATATGTATTAGTATAGATCGGATAAGAGCAAGTTAAATTGTTGTTGCATCACACTTATTAGTAATAATTATTTATTGATCATATCACAAGTAAATATAATAAATTATTTTGTATACTAATTTTGATGTTTTATTTTCATGAATGACCTACTACGTCACGACGAAAAAATATAGTTTACCATGTTTCTTGAAATAAACTAGTATCATAAGCTGTTTCAACAGCCCACTAGTGCACAAATATGCTTGTAGTTAAAAAAATCGCCAATTGTCAAATCTGTTCTACAATAAATATTTAATTTTTTGTAGGGCCCCAAGCCCGCTTGGATGGCAACCCTGGTCTATAAGTATCCCGCCATAGTAACTGTGTTGTGTTTCGACATAAGTAACCCAGTTCCCTTAAGCGAACGGCATCATGTTAGTGGTGTCCCTGGCGTCGCCAACATTCGTACGCGATGGTAACTGCTTGGGTCCCCGTTCGTCAGCTTCTATGCTGTTCCTCAGCAATAAACAAAGAATTGAAATGTAAAATTCCATTTACAGTACAGTTCAGGAAAGGTAAAATAAAATATAAAAAGAATTAAGAATTATATTTAATTCTCTAATTAGGTAAATGAACAACTTTCTTCTTATATATTAATCATTTATAAATGGCACAGAAATAGAAGCAATAAATTATACACAATATTGCAATAAATTAAATAAATCATTTAAATAATTACGTTTAAAAACAGAAATGATTGCTCTAAAATACATGTAAATATAAAATTGTAATTTTTTTATTTATCATCAATAACCCCTCCCCCTTTTTTGGAGGCTCGCGACGGGGTAGTGGGACTACCTGGGTAACCAACCCCCACACGTGAGTAGAAAAGTGCGAATTTTAGTGGGTAAGATTTGCGAGTTCCATTTGTGTATCCCACAAGCTTTTTTGGAAAATGCAATCATTTCTGCGTTAGGTATATAACCAACTTTTTTTCATCAATTAACTTTTACTATTTATTCTTTTATAATTATTTCTCGTGTTTATTGTCTTACAATTAAATCATATTACAAAAAAAATTGAAAACGTTAGAGATTATATTATACCCATTAAATTCGTTAAAAGGCAAGAAGTCCACTTAAAACTAAGAAAACACACTTAATTATTAATTAAAAAGAAATTAATCACAGTGACGTAAACTTCTGAAAAAAAAAACCACCTTATCAACTAAAAATAAATTAGAAATGAAAACGTAGAAAATAAAATTACACATTATCAACAAGTCTTGATATGTTTATTAAACGTTCGATTATTCGAGATAATGTTTTCGGTGTCGATTAAAATTTCTTCATACAAAATAATCGAAAAATACTTATCATTGGTTGTTATATAAAATTTATTTGTTTAAGTGTTGATAGTGGTTTATGAATTTCAACCTTCTGCGTATGGATTTTTTTTTCTGAAGACGAAGCCAAATTGACACTTTTTTTTAAATATAGTCTAGTACTAGATAAAAATTGAAAAAATTGGTCCAAATGTGATTTTTATAGGGTCTTCTGTAGAGGCCCCATTTTCAGAATTGAGGGTATTCTCAAAAGAAGAAACGAATGTTGTCTCTTCCCTTGTATATCAAACGACAACAACGACGAAAATAAATTATTGTAAATACGGTCGACGTATGTCATTTGAATTCTAATAAATATGAGCGCCAATACGTATTTGTACTGGTGGTGTGATATGTTCTGTGCTAAAACTTCGAACCCCGACCCCAAATTTAAAACTTAGCACATAATCAAGTAAATACGTAGAAACAAATTATTTTCCATTGAAAATATTTCAATAGGAAATAAAGACTAGTCAAAACATGTAAATATCCAAAAGACTATCAACACGTAAACTTAAAAACACTCGACATACACATACAATTCGCTTCATAAACACAAACACACACACACACACACTACCAGTGTTGCCAGGATTAAATATTACATATTAGATAAATTAATATTTTGTATAGAACCGTCTAATACAATTAAATGATTTAACTTAAAAATATTCTCGATACTAGAAAATATTTAAAAAAATATTTTTTGTAGGCAACAAAGAATATAAATACATATTTTATAGAATTATTCATCAAATAATTTTTTATACACGTATTAAATTTATAAAGAAGCCTATTTAATTTAGATCTTAAATAAATATTAATTTATTTATTAAAGCTTTATAGTTGTAAAAATTACTTTCATAATGTAAATGCAATAAATAAAGCAGTATATTATAAAACAGAACAATTCAAAATGCAAAAAAATTAAAGTCAATCTATCTCACCTATTAACAATGAATCCTGGCAACATTATTCACTATTCTCACAAACATATTCGCCCATGTCAAGGACAGTGACGACAGGCGATAGGTATCAGTTGTTCTCTGAACGCGGCTTCGTGAGCCCTTGCGCGTACGCAGCTTGTATGCTTTCGCAAACGAACTTGTATTGACTCTGTAAAGAAACAAGCATTTTATTACTCCAATGCGATTTTTTGCTGCACTTGCTCCAGAATTAGATCTGTATGTATCTCTGGTGCAAGATTCCTCTCCCATTTTTAATTAACTAATTCTGCAACAGTGAACATTGTACAGGGTGACTTTGACAAACCCGTCCAAATTTTTTTTTACACACTAAACATCAATTAAGGAACCCATTTTTGCAAAAAAAAAATTGTATGTCAAATTTTCACCATAAAATATTTCATATAGGATCATTAATTCAATCGTACAGAATAATCATATGGTGCAAACAACGTACGTTAACCTGTTATTACCTGTCTCTGTCTCTCCCGCGTAAATGAGTAGTGCGTATTCGCTCGCCCGGTGCAATGTCGCCGTCCTCGGCCTTTTACTAGGTCAGATGGAGAGGTCATTGACACTCTAGCGCCGTATTATGTAAATTGCGAATTCCTTGAATGACTTTGTTGACATTCATACAGTGGCGTAGATGAATTTTATCAGTAGGTAGCCCTGGTCACACTATCGTTTACACTTAAGACTAATGTGAATTAACTATATTACAGTCAATTTACTACGTCAGTGTGTATACATTAAGCGATAAAAATATAAAACCGAACATGCACCAAATAAACTTGTGCTTACGTGTCGAAACTTGTAATAGAAACGGACAGAACTTTCCGGTAGACCTATTATATTGTGGGAAAGGGTAGGAGGAAGAAGACGACCTCCATGGCAAACCGGACAACGCGCGTGGGAGTGCCTGAAGTTATTTAGAACAATCAAGTATATACTAGGGGTGTTCAATAAAAAGTGATAATGATGATGACGCAATTATCTTTTGATAAATGTTATTTTATTTTTCGACGTAGTCACCTTTCAGGTTTATATATTTCGTATATCTTTTATCTAAAGCTAAAGTGCCCTTTTAAAAAAAATCTTCTTCTTGATCCTTTAAAAAATCGTGTACCGCGGCGACTAAAGCGTCAACATCTTGAAATTTATGGCCGCTGTGAGAAATAGGTTAAAATCTCTAAGAGCTAGGTCCGATGAAAACGGAGAATGTTCCATCAATTCGAAGCCAGCTTTTTGAATGGCAATCATCGCAACTCTGGACATGTGCGCGGGGGCACGCAATTTTGTTATTTCTCCTGCGTACAGTCTCCATGTTATTCGTTCATATGTATTAATGTATTCGTTCATCACCACTCCTTGGCTGTCCCAGAAAAAACAGCCCATGATCTTACCAGCGGATGGAATCGCCTTAAATTTCTTCGGAGTTGGAGATGACGGTCTTTTCCAAGCCATGGCCTGTTTTTTCGTTTCCGGTTCATAATGGAGAAATCATTTTTCATCCATAGTTATGAATCGTGCCAAAAATCGGCCAAGATCTTGTTGTAACAATCCCAAACAGCTTTGTGAAATTCTTAGTCTCGTTTGTTTCTGCGCGTCAGAAAGCATTCTGGGCACCCAGCGCGCTGACACTTTTTTCATACCCAAATGGTTGTGTATAATATTATGGACACTTCCTATAGAAATCTTCATTTCTTCTGCTATAAACCAAAAAGTAACATGACGATCCGCCAAGACAATATTTTCAACTTTTTTAATCATTTGTCCAGTCACTACCCATGCGGGGGTCGCCGTTAATGGAAGTTCTTCCTCGCTTGAACTCAGCACACCGACGCGCAACCGTAGAATATGGGGGAGCATGAACCCCTAATGTTGCTCTCAAGTCTTGATTTTACCAGCTCCGTAGTAAAAAATTTCAAGCAGAGATATTTTATTACCGAGCGAACTTCAATTTTATCTATTTTTAAGGATACGGTTCAAACAAATGACTTCTATTTTTAAAAAACAAAAGAGAATTGATTGCTTTATTATTATTATATCTAATGTCTGGGCTATGTCTGCCAGTATTTTTTTTCTTTCCAAAGAGAATGTATCGCATTATCACTATTTATTGAACATGAGGGGTGTACATAGTCAAACGATTGACGAAAAAGTGTATAAGGCGAGTGTGAATGGAAGTGTTGGAAGGGGTAGACCTAGGCGGACGTTTCGAGACCAGATCAGGGACGTCTTAAAAAAAGGTCAGGTCAAGAGTACCCTAAACCGAAGGGCATGTATGAAGGGAATAATGAAAGTGGACGAAGCGAAACAAGTATGTAAGGATCGTAGCAAGTGGAAAGAAGTGGTCTCTGCCTACCCCTACGGGAAAGAGGTGTGATTATATGTATGTATGTAATATAATCAAAAATCAAATTAATTTATTTGAATATAATCACTTGTTGAATGTCCAGAAGCTACTGCCGTTTCCAATACAAAGAGCTGGTAAGAGAAGAAACGGCGGAAAAAGCTTCTCAGCGAATCTGGTGCTTATTCCGGGCACTAAGATAGCGCTGAATGAATTATTCTAGTATTAAATTGAAGACGATTGTCGACTTACCGCGTTCTGTATGCACATAGGCCGCTGAGTCCTCATGTGCCTGACCAGGTCCAGGGGGTAGAGGGGTTGTCCTCGGTTGATGAGCTCCATGGCCGTTTCGGCCAGTATCAGTGCACCTGTCCGACCCACACCGGCACTGCAGTGCACTATCATAGGGGGATCTAGAACTTTCTCGTCTACCTCTGGGGAGTCTTCCACTGTTGTTGGAATAACTGGAATATAGTTATTTCTTTTTATTGTTGTTGAGAAACAGCAGACAGGCTGACGGTCCACTTAATAGTAAGCAGTTACCGTCGCCTATGTTTGCGACACGGGATATCGCGAACAAGCTGCTGTCCTATAGGGGTATAGGGATCTGGGTCCTTAATGGCGGAACACAAAGCAATGTTATTATGGCGACATACCAAGGGTGGTTGCCGTCCAGACGGGCTTGGGGCCCTACCACGTAACTAGGGTTGTTTTGTCATCGTTCATTCATAATCCACTCCTGCACGGAGAAAATATGTATAATAGTTAGCTACGTAACGGTTATCGTCGTCTATGGATGTTTGCGATGCCAGAGGCTGCGAATACGGTTATTATGGCGGTACACTTAGAGACCAGGTTTGGTTGTCATGCAGACGGTCTTGGGGACCTATCACTTAGCAAAGCTAGCTTAGGAATTGAGAAATGTGACTCGGATGAAATTTTAAAATGGAAAAATCTTTGAACCCATGGCATTCCATCCATTGGCACGCATATTTTCCTTTACTATGTCAAGCTACCAAGTTCTGAGTCTGAATTTCTACCAGAGTTTGGAAGAAGCTGTATATTTTTATTCGTGCAGAGGCGGAGAAAGAATACTGACCTCTGCGGCCGGGGTCGGCCTGTCGTAAAAGCCGACAAAACAACCCACCCTAGCTACGTGGTAGGGCCCCAAGCCCATCTGGATGGCGAGCACCTTTGGTCTTCCGCCATAATAACTTTGTTGTGTTCCGGCATTAGTGACCCAAGCTCCTATACTCTTATGGGACAGCAGCGTGTTCGCGATGCCACTGGCGTTGCAAACACCCATAGGCGACGGTTACTGCTAAATTCTAAGCTAGGAACAGAGAGAATACCCGCCAAGCTTGTCCAAGGCGGATTCGGCACACGGCAATTATGTTACAACACATTAGGCAATAAAAACTGCGATTGTGCATAGCACCGTGGAATTCGTTCCCTTGCCCTCCGATTTTAATACCACTGAGCTACCAGGCACGCAGCTGGATGGCGGCAGCTAGGCGTTTCTTCCACGCGTTAGTTACCGTAAAATGTGGCCATGAGTTCTTCACGCGGTTCTTTTCGCGCGAGTTATTTAATCAACACATATGAAGGCGAAACAAAGGGAAGCAGAGAAAGAGAGAGAGATGATAAACTTACCCGCTCGATGATTCCTCAATGAAGAACAAAGTTGTGTGAAACTGATGAATGCAGCCGGGTCCTCAGGTACCCCGTGGTCAGGCCACGCCGTATATTGCAGTTGGGTCACATTGCGACTTGCACCGCCATTCTCCTGAAATAATGAATATACACGCTGTATTATTTCATTAGTATATGAACATTGGAAACTATTTAATCACACGCATATGGTAGTTGGATAACTAAGTGATTTAGATAATATAATGTATGGCATAATAGCGCTAAATAAAAAATAAAAAAAGAAGTTAAATCGAAATGTTTTCCTCCAAAAAAGAGAAACAGAAAAGAAACAACACTAAGAAATTTGTTATTTCAAATCCACACAACAGGTGAGATGAATGTTGTAGCGTACACGATTTAGTCTATGCATAATTGTGTTTAGCTTAAAGGCCTTGTTACCAGGCCATAAAATGTTTGAAAAAATGCATTGTTGTCAAAAGTCACTGTTAAGACACGAGAGCTACTGGCGAGTGTGGGCGACACAGGAGGACATCATATGGTTATACACACGTGAATATTGTCGAGCCGGTGAAGTGCCCAAAAATATACTATAGGTGTGTCCAGAAATTGAAGTCGTCCATCCATCACCTACATGGAATGAGGATATGGCCCGATACTTTTTTTAAATTTAACCCCGATTAAAAAAAAAGATCGGAAGTTGTCGACGTTAGTTGTCGTGACAGTCAATAGTGAGTTTGTATGAGGTGTGACATTATTCCAATATTGTCAATCAGTTAAGACTGCGCCTGCTCCGTGTGTGCGCACTGATTGGTAAAAAACGACTCGGTGGACTCCGATTTCAAACAAATGGAAAGTAATCCAGTTTAACCTCGCGACCTCCTCGGTCTGACTGAGCTCAGGTGCAGCTCCCAGTGGAATCACGCACGACGTCACTTTTACGTTGCAAATTCTTGTTCAACTACACTGCAGTTTCCGGTTGTGCCAGGATTTAAGTTTGGCACGGCCAATAATAATATAAGGAGTCACTATATAAGGCACACGAACTTCGTACACAGTGGAAAAAGTGTTTGTCAAACGTTGATACAAGACCCGAGAGGATTTACTAGACTACCCTCACTTCAAAGAGGAAGAATTTTGTACCTGTAGGTACAAAATTACCTGCGGGCCGTCACCCTATCTGCTGACCTACAGCAATAAAAATAAAACCTAGATGTATCTAGGTTTTTTTTATTGCTGTAGGTCAGCAGATAGGGTGACGGCCCGCTTAGAACTTAGCAGTTACCGTCGCCTATGGATGTTTGCAATGCCAGTGACATCGCGAACACGCTGCTGTTCCGTAAGGGTATAGGACCTCTGCTCCCTCATGCCGGAACACAACACAAAGTTATTATGGCAGTATACTTAAGACCACAGGTGGTCAGCATCCAGAGGAGCTTGGGGCTTTACCACGTAAAAAAGGTAACGACTGAACAATATATATTAATAAATAATATAATGTTTCAAAATTACCTTCAAAGTCATCTCTCTTCTTATGTAATGTCCGAAATTATTTTCAGTTGTCGTGTTCACTGTTAAAGTGTTCGTTGGTTTGAGATTGGCGCCAACCTTCGGCCAATATTGGTGGCACTTGGTGCGCCCTCGTTCGGTCAACACTGTTAGCATCACTATCAAACTGCTCTCCGTCTCCCAAACCATTTGCCAGAAATCGCCAACAGTTGATGGTAGCGCTCCTACAAGTGCAAGGCAATAAGTAAGTGACTGAATAAACTTATCTGTAACATCGATTTCCAAGTATGGCAAAATATCGACAATGACCTACAAATAGTATCTTCGATCTCTGTGGTATGCGGCTAATGCACTTCGGTAAAAATTTTTTTATTGCTATCGGACAGCAGATAAGCTGACGGCCTACTTAGAATTTAGCAGCTACCATCGCCTATTGGTGTTTGCAACGCCAGTGGCATCGCGGATACGCCGCTGTCGCACATAAGGGTAGAGGAACTTGGGCCACTAATGCTGGAACACAACACAAGGTTATTATGGCGGCATACTTAATACCAAAGGTGTTCGCCATCCAGACGTGCTTGGGGCCCTACCACGTAGCTAGGGTGGATTGTTTTGTCGCCTTTTACGACAGGCCGACCCTGGCCGCAGAGGTTAGTATTCTTTCTCCGCCCCTGCACGGATAACAAGCTTGCGGAGATCACGGGTCCGATTCCCGTTTATTTATAATATACATTAGTTATCTAGTACCCATAACATAAGTGCTAGGCTACTTTGTGACTAGATGGCTCTGTGTGAATTATCGCAGTATATTTATTTATTATTCTAGCTTACACGTTCAATAATTTTAATGTTGTATTTAAACAAAATACACATCCACCTAAAGCGAAAGAAAGAGACAGACAATATACTAATTTAATAAGATCGTAGAGCGTTGTCTTTGTCGCACGAAACAACTATTTACAACCGAAATCAATAAACTCAATGTACCTTGTGTTGCAATATAGGTGAGGACCATATCAGAATTGGATATTTCCATGTTGATGTACGAGGCATTAATGTAATTTCCCGTTGGTCCATTTTTCAATATAACCCGAGTTGAATCATCTGAAAAAAAAAAATGTATATATTAGTTATGGTTTAAACTCGTCTCCAGGTCCCTAATATATGATTCGACTTTGGACGTGTTTGGACCCGAAAATCGAATGGAAAATCAAAGTTAGCTACAATTTTTTTTTTTATTTCAACAACAGAGCAAGTTTGTACTAGAAAAGTACTTCCTCTCAAATACTGATTCTCACGGTAAGTCACACGCAGAAATCAAAATTTAAAGTTACGGATATACTAGTGTGATACCGTCCCGCGCGTTTAGGAGCTCACGCGATACTACCTATATTATTTTCGTCCCACCCTCGCTTTTACCATTTACCTTACCAAGAATGAGGGTAGTTAACAAAAAGCAGGAGGCGGGATTTCAAATACCCTTTATGCAAGGATCGAACAGTGTATGTAATTTTTTTTTGTGCCAGAACACAAAATTAACATATTCTTAAGTAAATAAAATTATATAATTAAACATTAACTATTACTAAAACTTTAATTGGATACATTGAAAAACAGTATATTAAATATCTAACAGTAATAATTACTTTAATCGCGCGATACGTACATAGCCTTTGAACGCTTAAAAAAGCGCTTTTGATATAACTTAGTTTAAAGATATATATTTCATTTATAGCTTTTTTTTATTGTTGAGGAACGTCAGCCATGCTGACGGCCCACTTAATTGTAAGCAGTCACCGTCCCTATAGATGTTTGCAACACCAGTGGCATCGCGAACACGCCGCTGTTCTATAGGGGTACAGGAACCTGGGTCACTGATGTAGGGACACAACACAAGGTTATTATGGCGACATAAAAAGGGTGGTTGCCATCCAGGCGGGCTTGGGTCCCTATCACGTAACTAGGGTTGTTTTGCCGAAGCGTATTCTTTCTTACTTCGCCCCTCTAGTATATAAAACGGAGCTTTATATACTTTACATACATTTGTTTAATACATGAGTATTTATATATTATTTTAATAAATAAAATTAATGAGAAAAGTTAATTTTCTACTAGTAGCTCTATTGTACTACCAGTTGGTAGAAATTCATTTAACTTTTAAGTTTAGATTTTGTCCATTATTGCCATTCTTTAAGGTTATAAACAAATAATATTCATCTTTTCTCAGTTTAATTCGACTAACTATATAAAAAAAATATTTGTGTGCATATCAAACACATGCTAGTGTAATGTATATTTTAAAAATTAATGAATTTTTAAGCAATTTTATAAAAACATTAGCGTTCTGCACTTATTTTTCAAGTTGAAGTCAAACTTACAAAATTGTCCGCATTCTTTTCGTAAAATGGTATAAATTTTTGTTTCACGTACTAACTAATATATACATAAATGGGAAAAATCAAAGGATAAAAAACAAGAGTTGCGCGTTGCTTTGAAAATTTTTCAATAACTAAAAATCTTAAAACAAGAAACTTCGAATCATTTTTTTTACGACAGCAATACGACCATTTTTAACGAGGAGCTACTGTTTGAAAGTTTTGCCTAGAGATGGCGCGGTCCGGTTTTGAGACGCTTACTGAATTAAGAATGTAAAATCTAAATAATTGTATGTATTTGATCTTTCCCTTGATATCGCATACGTGTGTTGGTACAAACCTCCGTTCCTTTACACGTGTGATTATTTTACACCTCGAGTCCGTCCTATCCCCTATCCAGCAGCTGCGAAAAATAGCTAAAAATCTGTTTTTTTTTAATCCTTTACATTTTTCCATTAGTGCAAATTACAATTCCATGTCATTTTAGCTTAACTTGTATCACATAAAAAAAACTTACATGGTGCAATATCCCTATATCTATTCTTGTTAAGATTATGCGGCAGTTTGGCTGCGCTGGTGGGCTCCTCCATCAACCTCCTTTGCAATGTCTCGTACTGGGTCAAAGCAGCCCCACTGGCCAAGCCGTCCCCCAACAACAGCATTGACTGCTCCACCGCGTCTCCTTCTAGTTTTGTCGAATCTATCGGCACGAAGAACGCTGTTGGCTCTTTAGGGGCGTTGTCCTCTGGTTCGTATACGGCTGAAAAATATATTATTCGTATAAAATATTTTTTATCCGTGCAGGGGCGGAGATAGAATACTAACCTCTGCGGCCGGGGTCGGCCTGTCGTAAAAGGCGACAAAACAACCCACCCCAGCTACGTGGTAGGGCCCCAGGCCCGTCTGGATGGCGACCACCTTTGGTCTTAAGTATGCCGCCATAATAACCTTGTGTTGTGTTCCGGCATTAGTGACCCAAGTTCCTGTACCCTTATGGGACAGCAGCGTGTTCGCGATGCCACTGGCGTTGCAAACGCCCATAGGCGACGGTAACTGCTAAATTTTAAGCGGGCCGTCAGCCTGTCTGCTGTCCTACAGCAATAAAAAAAAATGTATTCATTTACAAAAGTCTCAAGTCGTATATGTCTTGTAACCATAACATAAGCCCTCTGTTTATTACTTGGGGACTAAATAGCACTGTGTGAATTGTCAGAATATATTTATTTATTAAACGACTAAACAAATAAATCCAGAAGAAACTGACCATTCGGTTTGACTAATAACGTTAGCACGCCCCTCGTATTCCTTATCAGCTGGACGACCTCTTCGTGGTTCAACTCTTCAACATCAGTTCCGTTTATTGATATCACCTACAACATATTTAATGGTATTGAGATATCTTACTTTCATCCATGCAGGGGCGGAGAGAGAATACTGACTTCAGCGGCCGGGGTCGGCTTGTCGTAAAAGGCGACTAAACAACCCAAGCTAGGTGCTAGGGCTCCTATCACGTCTGGATGGCAACCAACCCTGGTTGTTAAATATGCCGCCATAATGGCCTTGTGATGTATTCCGGTATAAGTGACCAGGTTCCAGTGCCGCTATGCGGATGGCAGTGTGTTAATGCCTCTGGCGTTGCAAAGATCCATAGGCGACGGTAAATGCTTACTATTAGGTGGACCATCAGCCTGTATGCTGTTTCTCAGCAATAAAAAAAAGAAGATACTGCGCTAAAAATGACATTAATTAGTAATATTTGAAATTCATTTCTTGTAGGAAGCAGTAGGTTAACAGTATTTACAACTAATAACACTGCAATGAATGCATATAAATCGTGATCTCACCTGATCCCCTTCCTGCAACTGTGCCCTGGTCCTGGCTGCGACCCTGGACACCAGCACAGGGGCCCCTCCACCCCCTCTAACGTTGAATCCGAACAACCCATCTGGCCCCGGAGCCAGTCTGATAGTCACTGCCTCCTCCTGAGCACTTTCCGAACCCGATTCGGATTCGTCCACATACGAGAGGGGAATACGTAACACTCGTTCCAGGAAATCGCCCTCACTGTAAATTTGTTTAAATAATTTATGTTCTTGAAATCTTCTTCTTCTATTATTAATAAATACCTAGATGCGGAATGATAATGAAACTCATGATCTCCACAGGTGTTCCAACTTACATTAGCTGTTAATGTGTATGTCACAAAGTACAAATTCTATGTAAGAGACTAGAGCGTCAGAAATGAGACCAGAACAATACTACTTTTTTATTGCTGAAGAACAGCAGACAGGCTGACGGCCCGCTTAGAATTTAGCAGTTACCGTCTCCTATACATGCAACGTCAGAGGTACCGCTAGCACGCTGCCATCCGTTTAGGGAAACTGGAACCTAGTCACCTATGCGTCGGTACGCAACAAAGGTGGCATACTTATAGACCAGGGTTGGTTGCCACCCCGACGTGCTTGAAGCATCTAACAAATTTTCCAGTGTAAATAATAACGACAGCCTGTGATCATAGACTCCAATCTACAGTTGTATTTACATATAAGATTATCATTTTTTTAGCCGAAGTTCAGCTGACAGGCAAAACCACCATCCAACAGTATATCGCCAACGCGCTGCCGGTCTAGAAAAAACTTTAGAACGCCTTTTTTGAAAAACCCCATATCATACTACGATTAGAAACCCTCAGCCGGAAGCTCATTTCAAATCTATACAGTAGGTAAAAAAAAAAAAACTCTATTGAACCGTCTTGTAGAAGAGAGAAGCTCCAGCAAATAGGAACAATGACCAGTCGATGGCGGGTAGTGCGATGGTAGGAAGATGTCAAAGGCACCGTTTTCCACAACAATTCCTCAGAATAATAACTCCTCAATAATTTCGAAAGCTGCTGTTTCTTACTCACTTAACTTCCGGTTGTGGCTGGTCCTGATCGGTCCACGCGGCCCTCGGGGGTGGTTCGTTGTTGGCGGTGATTTTGCTGCCCCTGCAGTTGAGGGATGCCACCGCAGAGGGAGAGCTCGTACCGGACGATCGGTCTCGCGTACGAGAACTGCTGCGTCTGGGATTTGAATATAATTTAAAAATATACTCGATGAAAATCTAGCCTTCCTTTTAATATCAACTATTATTACTGAATGGGAATCGTTCGAAACACGATTGCATTCATTACATCACACGGGCTTTAAAAATTACTACATTCATTATACTACCGGCACGCTATGATGGCCGTTTTGACGTTTGTCCACTCCATGAAGTTTCGTATTAATTAGTTATTACATTTGAAGGAGCAAATTGCTGTTCTTTATTGTCAATAGCGACGTGCAGTTATTGACAATAAAGAACAGCAATTTGCTCCTTCAAATTACTAATTAATACGAAAATTCATGGAGTGGACAAACGTCAAAACGGCCATAATCGCGTGCCGGTATTATAGGGGTAGCTTAAACAATTAATTATAGAAATGATCGAAAACATCTTAAGGTACACATAATAAACAAAGTTAAATTAAGATTTTGTTTACGTTATCAACAACCAATTCATCATAAAGTCAACCTCACAGATCATACACTCACCTAATAAAAGTTCGATTCGTCGACCTAGACCTCCTCGCGTCCTCTAACGCCTGGGTCTCGGTCCTGGCCACGGTTGGCGCAGTGATGCCGGCCAGTGCGCCTAACGCGCCCAACAAGGGTTTGCGCCGAGGCGCGCGCAGCCTGAAGAAGCCGTGCCGCTCTACGCTACACCGCCAGAGCGCCTTCGCTGCCCGCCCTGAACGCATATTGAAGCCCAATACCGTGTCGTATGACTCCGACTACAAGAGAAAAAAATTTGTACATATCCTTATATAGATTATGACAAGTTAGTAACTACAGCCCTAAGGTGGCCTGCTTTAAGCATGTGTCTTGGGTGGGTCCTTTTTTACTGAAATACAGACATATCATCAGCCAAACTTCTGCTTTCATATTCGAAGTTCGCTTGTTAACTTTTTGTGGAGAAGCCACTAACGTACTGTCTTCGTCATCATTGGGAGTCATTGGCACGCATATCACGAATTACTACCCTATCACTCCTTACGACCTCTCAAGTCAGCACCTTTTGGTCTACCCTTCCCATCGGGGCCCCTAATGCAGTATGGCTAGACATTTGCATTTTGCTAGACGTGGCCGTAAAACTCAGCCGTACCGGCGAAGGCGACTCTCTTGCACTTTGTCCGCAACGTCACGTATATAAAGGCTGCCGCGGGAAGTTTCGAATGCAGTTTTTCCACGTCATTCCAGATATCCACCGCAGCATATTAATCATCGAGACACGCTCCTGCTTGTGTCGCTCTAGTATCGGCTACTTTTCATAGCCGCATAGACAACGCGTAGAAGACAGGCCTAATAATTGAAAAAATACACATACATTTAAATATGTCATATACATTACTACGTATTACATCTTTTTCGATGGTTAAGGCGAGTAGTAATCGGAGTATATTTTGGTTGAGGGTCATTTAATTTGGGTTTCTATAGAAGAAAGGCGTATGTTTCTTCCAGAACTGGAGTCATTTTTGGGTCATATTAAATCTTCAATACTTGTATTTGTTTCTTATATATTTGTTCTAGAATAATCTTATTTCTTTTAATGTTTAAATGAATATTAAGATAATTTTAGAATTGATATAATGAATGAAATATAGTTCTACACTAAATTACGCACTGATAACAGAATTAGCACAGGAAGTGATTGCGATTACATTATCGGAGACATGCATTAATTATACAATTAATTTCCAACAAATTAGAACTAATTATTATACGGCTGCGAAGCGTGGCCGGTGTTAGAGCGACACAAGCAAGAACTGCGTGTCACGGAGATGAATATGCTGCGGTGGATGTGTGGAGTGACGCGGAAGGACCGCGTTAGGAACTCCCGCATTCGCGGCAGTCTTCATGTCCGTGACATTGCGGATAAACTGCAGGAGTGTCGGCTCCGTTGGTACGGCCACGTTTTACGGCAACCGGATGATTACGTGGGAAACAAATGTCTGGCCATGCCGCCTCCGCCGGGCCCCGGCAGGAGGGGTAGACCCAAAAAGTGCTGGCTTGACGTCGTAAGGGGTGATATGCGTGCCAATGGGCTCAATACCAGGGATGCTGAAGACCGTGCGAAGTGGAGTAGAAAAAGTCGGAAAGCGGACCCCGGGCACCGAAACGAAAGTTTAGGATGCAACCGGGATAACGCTTAGATGATGATGATGATTATCAAAGATTTTGTGACACTTTTATTTATGTGTATATTTAACGATCTCCATCGGAACGCCTGCGAATGTTACGGCTATGATTTTCGTCTTGAGTTCCAGTGTTATGTATAACATTTATTTATTTGTAAAAAAATTTATACCAGTGGGTATTCATTTACACATAACACAAGCACTAATGCTTACTTTGGCACTAGATGGCGCTGTGTGAATTTTCACAGTATATTTATCTATATAAATAAAGTGATCGAGGTATGCAGTTATTTCTTAGACACTTGACCCTTATCTAAAAACATTATTACAATATCTCCATTTAATATAAAGTTATTTAAGGTTTAAGCCACATGTGTTTTCTTGTCGCGGAGAAGTGGGGCAAGCGGTGTAGCGCGCATGCGTAGGAAAACTTCTCATATTTTTTCGATATACTTTTTTCTGTTATTCAACCAGCGAAGTGGGCGGGGATGGCTAGTTTATAATAATATTATTTATACCGTATTCATAATGAAAAAACTAGAACAGCTTAAACTAAGGTAACAAACGAATGGCGCTCTTTCTTTGCCGCATGTAAAAAGACTAGCGGAATAAATAGTCCTTGAAGCCCTTTAACAACTCCTTAGGAAAGAAATGAGGCCCATTCTCCAGGCTGGCGGACCACAGTAAGCAGTTACCGTCGCCTATGAACGTTTGCGACGCTAGGGGCAACGCGAACTCATTGCTGTCCGCACAGTGCTACTGGAACCCGAGTCACTAATGCAGAAACACAAGGTTATTATGACCATACATATAGACATGGGGTCATGATCGCCGTTCAGACGGACTTGGGGCCCTACCAAGTAACTCCCGACAAAACCCTTTGTTTTGTCGCCTTTTACGACAGGCCGGACCCGGCCGCAGAGTTAAGTATTCTTATTCCGCTCCTGCACGAGGAAATGAGGTTTCAAAATCCTTGTTGTCAGAATCTAGCTAAATAAACTCTCACAAATACTTACCGGTTCTCGTTTCAACTGTATGAAGAACTGCTTCTTCTTGAAGGAAATCTTCACGATTTTACCCCAAGAGAACGTGTTCACTCTTATATTGTTCTGGAATACGACTATACCTATTGACGTGACACCAATAAATATGTCCTTGCCGTTGTAATCCTGAAAAAAAAAACATATAGTGGGCTAGAACTAGGTCAAATGAACCAGGTCATCGGCTACTGCAATGGTCGGCAACTAGCAGCTCGCGGCCGCGTGTGGTTTATTGACTCCTTGGCTACGGCTCTCTCTCGAAACGTTTAATCCAGGCAGATATATTACTTATTATCTATAATTATTTCCGTAATAATGTCTCTTACAAAGCATAATATGTTAAAAAATGGCTCTTTGAATAAATTTTAAATGTGTTTTACCTATATTAGGCTCTGTTAGCGACACAATCTGTAATATTGTATAATCGCAATAGTTGTATTATTTTAAATAAATGGCAAGGGAAGATGGGCGGTGTCATGCGTAGGGGCAGCGGGTAGGGTAGATGCGGGGAACGGGGTAGCAGCCTCACGCCCGTGCGCTGTTGGTCAAAAAAGTAGTCGATTCAGGTCCGCGATATAAGCTGCCCCTGCGCACGCCCCTACGTCGTTTTCCCATTTAAAATTTTATCGTGTTTTTATCTATCTCCTACAGGCTCTTTAGGATGACAAGGTTGCCAAACGCTGGGCTAGTGTAATAAAATATTCAATTTATAGGATTATTCCTCAGTCAATATAAATAAATATATTAAACAATGAATTCAATTTTATACTAGTGCCAGGAAAATTAACATTAGTTTTACCAGACCAGTCATTTTGACGGTTCGTGCAATTACAATTCAAAATTCCTACTACATATAGCATTGCTTTCCGAAATGGTGTTATGATTTTTGTAACTATACATAGGTAGAAAATACATTTTATGAACTTAATGTTACTTCATATAGATTAGTAACAAACCTATTTTTTGTTATTTAAAGACGTATATTTAAATAGCTGGTAAATCCAATGTTAATAAAATAACTACAGCATTTTATTTTCTTTCAGGATAATACCCGAGACTAAAAATAAGTACGCAAATGTTTTGACTTTAGTGCGAAGAAAACGGTTTGACAGTTCTTTTTTAACGTTCAGGAACACATTAGTTGCCTTGAATATACGTTCTATTATGATACCCAGTAGAAAATATCGATTAGGTAATAAATTAACAATCAATTGCGAAGTTTAAAGGAAAATATTGCCCTTGAGCGCGAAATGGTTAAATAATAAATTTAAAGCCTTTAGCCAATTGACGGCCATTTTAAAGATATTTTTACGTAGACTTCACTCTCATTTCTGGGACAGTCAAGACGTAGCTGGGGTAAGCCACACAGTCTCCGGCTAGCACAGGAGGCTAGCCTACGTCATCGAAAGCATATTCTAGCCTGGGCGTCAGGCATTAGAAGAACACTAGGGTGGTCTTATGAGGTATACCAGGCATACCAGCGACAAGCGTCCCCTTGTAAACTGTGTGGGAGCCTACCCTACCTACCATTTCGCAAGCTCCCAAACGATGGTTAAGATATCATCTGAGTTTGTATTTAAGTATTATACAATTATTTTATCTTATTAGCTATAACTGTTAGTTTGCTTGCTGTAATGACAGAAAACGAACCAGCAGCAAGGTATCGGTGTAAGATTAATTAATTCACTGATGGCCTCTTGGCGTAACGGATAACGCACATCGGTACGCTCGCGGAGGTCACGGTTTCGATTTCCGTCCAGCGTCTGGGTGTTTATGTATAATATGTATTTATTTATAAAAGAAAAGTATATATGTAGTATATCAGTTGTTTAGTACCCAAGTACAAGTAGTAGTACACAAGTGCTATGCAACTTAGTTTGGGACTAGATGGCATTGTGTGAAATATCCCAACATATTATAATTAAATCAGGTAACCATTCGTTTTTTCCTTGTGTGTGTTGAGTTGGAAAACAACGCCAGTAGTGTGTGTACAAATGAGGCCAAATACATTCAATTTGTTTCCTTGTACTGTTAATGTCATAGAAACTGTTACGTCACAGATGTAAAAGACGCACATATGTGCGTCTTTTACATCTGTGACGTAACAGTGCCATATGGCATGGATAAATACCGAACACCGGAAACGACAGTTTAAAGTGCAATCAATGTAAATGCTTAGTCGTCAGCCCATTGTCGTTCACTGCTGGACGTAGGCCTTCTTAAGTTTGCATCACATATCTGTGACCTGTACCACTTTTCCATCAAAGTCCGGTAAGTCTTGTGTAGATTGTCAACCCTAAGGGCGCCTTCAAATTAGCCGCAGTGTCGCGCCGTTTTCTAAATCCATATAAATCAAAAACACGCGACTGCAGCGCGACCCTTTGCGGCTAATTTGAAGGAGCCCTAAGCTAAGGAGCGTTCGTTACGGTGATTCGTTTTTGAGACGCGGTCTCGCTGCTTTAGCTTATATATTTTGCAGGCAACATACCTATGTTGCCTGCAAAATAAAAAGTGACCTCAATTTGGTTCTCTTATGGATATCCTCCTTTCGGATCTACATAGTTCATAAGATAAATTTACACCATAACTCGCTTAGCGACTTGAAATATGTGAAACTTCTACCATCTATGTCTACGTATTCCACCGAACGCTTGTATTATAGTTATAGTAAATTTAATTATTATATTGAACACTGAAAAATCGGTTACTTCCACATGATTTATTTGGGCACAGTGATAAAGTGTTTTAAATATATTAATAACAGCCCATAGCGTCCCACTCCTGAGCCTCCCCGTATAGGGAACGGACAGAATACCCACCACGATTGTCCAAGGCGGATTGACGGTTTGCAGGTTTCGTCGCGATGTTTTTCTTCATCGTCGGTACATGGCAATTATTCTATAATATGGTTTGGTGAGAAAAACTGCCTATACGGTGCATGCTACCGTGGGATTCGTACCCTGGACCTCTCCAAGTGTATAATACCACTGAGCAACCAGGTACGTAAACGTGTAAAACTAGATAGATTAGAAATGAGACCAACCTTAGCGGGATGTGATTCAACACCGTAACAATCAAGCCTCTTTGCGTGTTCTAGAAAGTTCGCCTCAGCGTCCGCCGGCGACTGGCCCCTGTGCAACTTGTGCAGTTCGCGAATCCTGCGCTCGTCCTCTGCGGTTTGTTTGGGTAATAGGCACAGCTCTGATAGATAGTTCGGCGGATGTTCAGATACGTTATAGTCGCCAAGTTCGGCTGAAAGAGGATATCGTAATATTAAAGCGTATTTTTATTGTCTTGCAGGTAATTACCTGTTATAAACAAATATATTTGTAAATAATCTGTGATCTTAATTAAATACACTAATGTCAGCTGTCATATAAAATGACAGCCAACCCTGATCCAATGATGTCACAAATCATCATGACTGGATGACATGACAGTGACATGGAAGTGAGTTTAAAAGAGCAACAGTTTAATAAATTTGTTTTACATATTTTAAAAACATATTAATACCGAAAATACAAACATTATATTAAATAGAAAAGAATAGAAAACGTGGCTAACAACGGAGGCGATTCTATTGGAGTTTATCCACAAATTAATAATTTAGCTAATTGTAAGATTTTCACAGTTATTATGGTAGACTGGTATATTTAAAACTAATTTTGCGCGAGGTAATTTATATTAATATAATAAATTGTAAATTAAAAATAATATAGACAACATTGAGAAATGTGGACAAAGGTGAAAATTTATTGCAATATAATTTTTTTTATAGCTGTAGGACAGCAGACAGGCTGACGGCCCGCTTAGAATTTAGCAGTTACCGTCGCCTACAGGAACTTGGGTAACTAATGCCGGAACACAACACAAGGTTATTACGGCGGCATACTTAAGACCAACGGTGGTCGCCATCCAGACGGGCTTGAGGCCCTACCACAGAAATGTTAATAGTATAAACAATGAACCGCACTGACTGCTCCATAGTTGACTTATTTAATGCTTTGAAACAGCAGACAGGTTAAAGGATCACTTAATAAATAGTAAGCAGTTACTGTCGCATACAGACACTTGCTCCACCCTTGCACGGAGAAAGACTTGATGTGACTTTAACCGAACGAACGTTTAAAAGCCATGTCATTTATTTAATAACGTCAAAATAAAAACCTCATTCCAAATACAAACGATATGAAAGCTAAGTCACAATCGTTCTATCTGATATGTTCAATAAAAAGTAACTTAAAATATACAGAAATTTTAAATAAAACAACATCGAGCGTTAGCGTTAGACATTATTAGTAATAATTTTTAAATATATAAAATATATATTTAAGAATAAAGTAAGCTATTTAAAGGGCTCGTGAGATCCAAAGAAAATGAGACATAAATCGGTCTCCTTTGCCGTAGTCGGTTTGAAGTATGACTACTAATAAAATTGTTTTTTTTTAAATTGTACCTTGAACAGTGAACGAAGCAAGTAGCAATGCAGTGTTTTTGGGCGCTGTCATTCTTCCGTCAAACAGCAGCTTCCTCAGCTGCAAACATAGTAGGTACTTCGTGTACTCCTCCGAGAGACGCGACGGCTCCGGCGGGTAGAAACGGACCGCCAACCAGAATTGGGCATTCACCCCGACTTGTTTCTTCACCGATTTACTGCTGTCCAACCAACGCTGTTGACAATATTAATATAGTATTTTTTTTATATATAATATGTCTATACACACCGCGCCATCTAGTGTCAAAGTAGCATAGCCTTAAGTAGGGAATGTAAAATACTACGGAACTCCCTGGTTGTCTTCAATATACCACGTTTGGTCACGTGGGGGGGCATACGTTTTCGTCACAGTCAATATCCGCTTCTCGGAAATCTCACACTTTTTCGTGCTATATTCAAATATGGCGCGTTTAGTTTTGTAAGAAAGAAACATTTATTTGTTACACAATACCCAAATGAAGAGAATATATAAATTATGTGTCACTTTGTCCGCTATGGACTCCTAAAGTACTGAACCGATTTTAATAAAATTTTGCACACTGTGTGCAGTTTTATCCAATCTGAAAGATAGGATAGTTTACAATATATCTCAATTTATAATAGCAATATTATTTTATTGCTAATTATTTGTTTATTATCTGACAAAGAGTCGTAATTATCTGTTAGTTCGATAAGATTCTGATGGCGGTATAAGGTAATTAGTTGACTGGATTTAGTGATGGCGCTGTTTTTTTTACAATTTGTATAGCAAATAACGTCTGCCAGGGCAACTAGTATTATTAAAGGCAAAGTGTCCGTAGTGGTTGTAATAAATACAAAACGGTTGGTTGTATTCCAAATTGACATTTCTATTATCTAGTTAACTACCTACTTCTTTTTATTAAATTTATACACAAGACACGCACATATTATTACAGGTGACAAATAGGACCCAGCTCAGTATGTACCAGGCTGATGCCTGATGCTTGTTTTCAACCGGCCCTGAAAAAATAGGTATGCATGCACTTTTGACCTCACGCGGCAAGCGCTGTATTATTAAATAAAATAAGAGCCATTTTATAGTTTTCCTAATTCTCTGTTTGCAAAAAATGTTTGTAAACCGCATTTATGATTTACTACTTCAAAACTAGAGGGGGAAATCTTCTCATATACTCCGGATCGTCACCAAAGGGAGGCAGGGGGGCTAAAAAAATGACAAAAATAGGTCATGTGGTATATTATGTATGTTCCCATATACATTTTTTTATAAATAAATAAATATTATACACTGACATGCAGATTTGAGACGGAAATCAAACCTGTGATAACCGCAAGCGTACAGAAATGCACTTGTCCAATTTCTAAATAATATAATGGTGAATTAATAATTTTAAAAACTTCGTAAGATACGCACGTGTCAGAATACAGAGATTCGAATATTATTAAATTTTGACATCTTTCAACCTGTTTGTTATTCACAAAAAAAAAAATAGAACTTTGGGTGTGTTAGCAGTTACGGCACGGAAGTCGTCGAATTCTATTTCTATAAACCTTCAATAAGTCAATTGTGTTCCCTACGCTGTAGTGAACGAGTATGTCATGTTGACGTGGTTTTTCCCCGAGACAAAAAAAGGGAACACGCAATGTGCAAATTCAACGCATATTATGATTAGAAACGTTAATAAATACTTGAATGTAGAAAGTAGTGATGCAGATTTTTTGCGTTACTTTAACGATAATAAAATAAATGTTTACGTATACGAGGGGATTTATATTTATTTTATATGACAACCTCTGTGGCGTAGCGGCTAGCGCAATTTGGTACGCTTGCGGAGTGACGGGTTTGATTCCTGTCACGGGTTTGGATGTTTATATATAACATGTAGGTATTTATTTACAAAAAAAAGTACCCATAAAAGAAATGCTATGTTTCTTACTTTGGGACTAGACGGCGCTCTGTGAATTGTTCCAGTACATTTATTTATTTAATATTAATATAATATTTAACTGTAATTACCTATTTTATTGACAAATTAAAGGGAACGCTTGCTGAATATTTAAATGTTAAAGATTTTATAAATATGTTTTGAATTTCCTCTAAGAAGTGTTATGCAATTGCAATTGAAAAATAATTTACTATTCATAAAAAATAAATGTTTACAAAATCATTACACCCGCGGTCCCGCATTAGGACTAGCCTGTATCACGGGGTACTTTCAATTTTAAACGAATTCTTTTAGTCCCACTTACAAAAATTCATGATTTAATTTATTATTTTATAATTTCCATCATTAAATAGGCTTCATTACAATTTAAATATTTAATGTTTTTATTCTATACTAAATTTAATATTTTACTACTTTTACTTTTTTGATATTGACTAGTATGTAAAATATAAATATTATTATTGTTTATTCAAAAAAATATAGTATATATTATGAGTTTAGCACATAAAAGTAAGGCCGCGTGGAAGACATTCGACGCAATAAGACGAGCAGTTCTGCCATTTGACAATATCCAGAAAAAAATTTGGTATTGGTTTTTAGTATATGGCTTCAATGCTTTTGGCACTGATTTTGCCAAGGTCGCAGTAAGATTGTCAGGTGATGTAGTAGAGGAAATAGCTATAGTAAATCGAATTTAGACGGTCTCCGGAAATATTTTCCGAGAACCTAAGGACAAGGTGGCTTAAGTTAAACCGGTTACAAATATATATTATTTAAAGCAAGGAATTTGAATAAAATATTTATAAAGTTTGGGTAAGGAGGAAATTTAAATTAACCCTGGGGGATGATTCTTTGGACAGTGAAAAAAATGTATGTTCGGTTGTTCCCTTACCCATCTAAACTACATTTACAAATTGAATGGTCACGAACTCTAATTTTTGCTAGGAAAACGAGGGTGCAGCGGTGACCAAGCTTATGGCGGATTATATTACTACAAAAAATACTTTATTTACGATATAAACATACCTCATAAAAATCCCAATTTTTTAAATTATTACTTGTTTTAAAACTTGCTATAAAGCTAAAATATTCATTTAAATCTAGCGGAACTGTTGAAATATTATTATGAACACTTATTAACTTGTAACTTGCATGCACATCACAATAAGAACTATTTTTTTTTAATAACGTCTCATATATTTATTACCACTCAGTGAATCATGTTAATCCATGACAATATCTGACACTACTACACTAATCTTAGTGAATAAATGACTATATTTTTTACAAATTATTCTTAAATGAGTCATTTTCTTCGAATGACGTACACGTCGGTTCAATGAAACGTCGGAAACGTGTTTGCATTTAATACATCTGCCCGCGACTTCGTCTGAATTGTCATCACCTTGTAGTTTTTGTATGCAAGCCATACGTGAATTGATTTTATATATAGAGAACGTATGTACAAAATTTGTCGAATACGTCTTTCTCAGTGGCTACGTATTTATATTTCTAATAGGTATTATTAGCTTACACAACGAGGTTATGTTTTCATCTATATAGTAGAATATATTTAATTTTTATCATTATATTATTGTTAGTTTAAAAGAAAAAAATTATTTGTTTATGATGTAAATACAGTAGAACTCGCTTAATATGACTTCTCGCATAATACGCCATTTTACGTCAGTCCCTGCCACTTGAGACATGTTTTCATACATTTCTTGACGTTTAATACGATTCGTTATCCCGTTTAATACGCCTAATACGCCAACAAGAAATTACAACCGATGGATCGGTGAACCATAAAGGTCCTTAAACGAAATTACAGGACAAGAGTAATATATCGCTATCTTCAAGAAATGGAAGACCCTGATAGCAAACGACCCTTGACTGTGCATGATGCGATTCTGACATTGCAGCGGCATGGCCAGCAATTAAGCCTGAAATCATTCAAAATTGTATCAAGAAAGCAGATTTCAGAAATAACGGGGTTCACGTCGTGTTTGAAGAAGAACCAGTGATACTGCAGGGTTTTCCTGGATATTTTTCCATTGATGACAATGTGGCACCGTACAAAATTCAATCAATTGAAGATCTTATTGAGAATGTGAATAACACACAAAAAGAGGCCCTAAGTGATAATGATGAAGACGAAGATGAGTCAACTCCGATTTTGTCAAACGCCCAGGCATTATCAGCTGTTAATGATTTAAGACGCTATGTAGTTTCTTTGAATCAAAATATTCATACTAAATACAAAAAATTATCAAAATTCAAGTGGAAATTTTTCTGTTATGATATAAAATTTACAAAAGAAAAAGAAGTAAAATCTAAATAAAATGGCGTGCTATTACTCTGAAGACTGCGAGCAATTTGCAGTATGTCCGATGTTAGAGGCCCCTTGGCCAACAACGTGCTGTGAAGATCCACCTATGTGCTACCCTTGCTTGCCACGATGTTCTTCGCCGAACGTTATGTATTGTTGTGAAAAGAGGTGGTGAGTTTCAAGGCCTCTAACTTGCCAAGAGGAAGATTGCTGTGAGCCACCACCAAAATATATGAAGATGGACGCATTGTGCGCAAGCTGCCTGTGTCTGTATTCAAGCGCAACGGAATGCAACCAAGAGCATTCGAAGACACTCAGCACTGCGAATTTCCTATTTAGAAACCCTCGTGACGTATTTGTTGTAAACGAAGTGTCACGGGCACACACGTGAGAGCCGACTCAAAATTGCTTAGGTATACTTACATTAGTTGAACTTAGTTATTAAGGTTAATAAAAAGAATAGAGTCACTTCAGGTCATTCCAAGAGTCGTAAAAGGCGACTGATGGACTACTCCTTCGCCAGCTTGCATGCGGCAAAGGAAGTGCACCTCACGGTTTTCCTCTAGGGGTTGGGAGGTCGGACGGCAGTCGCTCCCGTAAAAACCAAAACCAGCCAATATTTACAATGGTTAGAACAAGAAAAGGTCCAGTCACGGATAGGGCGTCGCCGCAAAACGACGCGCAGAAGCTTCGCCCGATTTCTGTGACAAGTGGACAAGGGCTGCCGTGCCGTGGGCGAGCCCAATACGTTAACCCAATCCAAACTCCGCTTCGCAACATGGAACATTGGCACGCTAACCGGACGCGCGAGGGAGTTGGCCGATGTACTCTCCAGGCGGAGGGTGGCCGTAGCGTTCCTGCAGGAGACTCGGTGGAAGGTTAGCAGATCCCAGGTGCACCTGGTGGGGAGAATGGGGTAGCCATTGTGTTCTCGGGGAGCTCCAGAACGACATCTTGGAAGTGAAACGCTGTAGCGATCGGCTTATGGTTGTGAGAGTACTTATCGGTGGAGTAATTGATACCTACCCACTTGATAAGTGCCTACGCGCCACAGGTCGGTTGTAGCGACGCCGATAAGATAGCGTTTTGGAATCTACTCGGAGAAAAGCTTCGTGGGATTCCATTGTCACATGGGGTCGTTTTGGGTGGTGATCTGAACAGTCATGTGGGTGACCACACCCGTACGCATAGGCGGCGACACAGTCGAGCGCACGGACCAGGTGAAATACCTGAGATCTGTATTTCATGCGTCTGGTGACATCGATTACGTCAAGGCACGCATTGCAGCCGTGTGTGCCAAATGGCGATGTCATTTGTGACCCCAAGATGTCGGTAAAGTTGAAGGGACAGGTCTATATAGACCATCACTAGGTCTGTCCTTTTATACGGATGTGAAGCGTGGCCGGTGTTAGAGCGACACAAGCAAGAACTGCGTGTCACGGAGATGAATATGCTGCGGTGGATGTATGGAGTGACCCGGAAGGACCGTGTTAGGAACTCCCGCATTCGAGGCAGTCTTCATGTCCGTGACATTGCGGATAAATTGCAGGAGTGTCGGCTCCGTTGGTACGGCCACGTTTTACGACAGCCGGATGCTTACGTGGGAAACAAATGTCTGGCCATGCCGCCTCCGCCGGGCCCCGGCAGGAGGGGTAGACCCAAAAAGTGCTGGCTTGACGTCGTAAAGGGTGATAAGCGTGCCAATGCGCTCACTACTAGGGATGCTGAAGACCGTGCGAAGTGGAGTAGAAAAAGTCGGAAAGCGGACCCCGGGCACCGAAACGGAAGTTTGGGTTGCAACCGGGATACTACGCTTAGATGATGATGATGATTGAGTGAACTTTCCAGGAATCAAACTCATGTACGAACAGCAGTGTATTCACGGTGCGGAGTGAAAGTTCACTCAATGTCGCTTAGTAAGGGTTGCTTTTCAAGAATCTACATTTACAATATTAAAAACACGTATAATAAAAAAATATTCCAAGTCCTAACCCCCCTACCCCCTCAACCGTATAACTCAAGTAAAAGCATCATATACATTACATTGGAATCATAAATATTAGACTCTGGAAACTGTCACAACGCTGACCAGGGGTGGATTCGAGAAGAGAATACGATTCATAGCTCAGTCAAGAGATGGCGCCACTCTACAGTATTTTTTTATTGCTGTACGACAGCAGACAGGTTGACGGCCTACTTAAAATTCACAATTACTGTAGCCTATGGGTGTTTGCAACGCCAGTGGCATCACTAACATGTTGCTGTCCCATAAGGATGCACGGACTTGGGTTACTAATGCCGGAACACAACACAAGGTTATTATGGCGGCATACTTAAGACCAAAGGTCTCCTCCCGGTGGGCTTG
This sequence comes from Malacosoma neustria, assembly GCA_963693495.1. Taxonomy (NCBI): domain Eukaryota; kingdom Metazoa; phylum Arthropoda; class Insecta; order Lepidoptera; family Lasiocampidae; genus Malacosoma; species Malacosoma neustria. Next base: position 4,523,507 of record OY856386.1, read on the forward strand.
AGGCCGTACCACGTAGCTAGGCTGTTGTTTTATCGCCTTTTACGACAGGCTGACCCTAGCCGCAGAGGTCAGTATTCTTTCTCCGGCCCTAAACGGATAAATGTCTACATGGAGGGTAGAATTTAAAAAATACACTATATCCACTTTTCCACGCATCCCTCTTATATTCATCCCCCATGGTCGTTACGTTTCAACCGCTGAACCAATTTAGATGAATTTCGGTATAGAGATATTTTTAACATCGGGGAAGGACACTGGCTACTTTTTATTTATTTATATGGCAGAACAACGTTTGCCGGGTTAGCTAGTTGTTAATAAATATCGGCCACTACGATATATATTATATAAATTTACTATTTAATATTTTGTTAAATTTATTGAACCAATATGGCTGCCGTCGAAAAGTCTTGAAATCTATTACGTTGCAATTTATACTGTATTGAAATGCATTACAGTTCATTTTGGATTACGGAGATTTTATATCTTAGAAAAAGAGACAGGGATAGAGAGAGAGAGTTACGCACCCGGATGCGCACTCACTTGCTCGTGTGCTCATTACCTTGTACAATACACACACGCATACACACACAGCATACGGCATTTCGTTTCGTGACGATTTCTACTAAATCGTATTACCCGTAAGCCGCGTTAAGGAACTTCCTTGCAATATGTATGACGGTTCTTATATCAGAACAGTCTTGAAAAACATTAGCTATAAAGTATGGACTACAAACAAAACCACACCCTTGAGAATATTAAAAATTACGGATATTAGTTGTAATATATAATATCATTTTTATCTGTTACAGTTTTGTTAGGGTCGGAGGCACACGCGAAAGCAGTAGGCTAGGCTTCGGGCAGTAAAGGAACATTGGAGTGTGTATGTAGCATTTCCACTTCAAAAACATTAGTCGCCACAACTGGGATATGGGAATAGTAGATCAATTCAGTAAAATATCTAAAACAAGATTAATTAAAAACTTAGCAACATTTATCACATTTTTCATGGATTACACGCAACCTTGTCATCTATATGGCACACAGTGATTAGTTCAATTAAACATTTCTACATTTGATAAGATTAAGATTTGTGAATCAAACTTAGTCAATAATGATGTAATAAGATTCAATACTTTACTATGAAGAATAAATGTTTGTAATATTATACAGTAGAGTCTCTATCTTGATTTGATGGTGCAATGAGACATGTTACGAGTTCATTCCCGCCAACTGATGAAGATCATTGACGATTTGAACAGTAACGAGAAAGAAGATGAAGAAGAGACCCAAACTGGTGATGTATGTCAAGTACCATATCACGCAGAAGCTTTTGAAGCTCTAGGTGTTGCTTTTAAATGGTTTGAAAGACAGGACGAATTGGATGCCATACATTTATTACAACTGAAGCGCATCAGGGACTTGGACGCAATGAAAAGATGTGATTCATTACGTCAAAGATTAATAACAAATTATTTCCAACCAAAATTTTAAATTACATAGGTATTACGTTATTAATTATCTTTATAACTCGTAATTTTTTATATCGTATTGTCTAAATGATGTATGTCTTTAATAAAAGGTTATTAATTTTCGATTCTACGGAATACCTCTGGTTTTAATTGATTCGGATAATCGGGATTCTACTGTATTGTAAATGAATACATCAGGGCAGTAGCGTAGCGTGGGTATTAGCCGCCTGGGGCGGAAGAAAATTTCGCCGCCCTCTTACGTAAGTATTTCAATTTATAAAACAATATACAATAATTCTAAATAACTTTTCGACACGAATAAAATGCCGCTCATTTTAATCGGTCCAAAATCGTAGGTGCGGAAAAAATATGGTAAAAATATTTACAATATATTATTACTATTTATTGTGAAATTTTGCCGCCCCCACTACGCTACGCCACTGTATCAGGGGAACGTTGAAAGTAGCGCCAGTGGCTGAGAAGCAGAAAAGTAATATACTAGCCTGATATCGCCACATAATGCGAAGAGAAGAATGCTATATAACAAGGAAAATGCTAGAAATGAGAAAAAAGAAAAGATGGATTGTGTAAAAGATGATATGGCAAAAAGGTGTGAATGTTCAGATGAGGACTAAGATTGGAAGGAGAGGACGTGTTGTGCCGATCCCACATATCTTCTCCTATGCCGGGATAAGGGCAGGAAGAAGAAGAAATTATAATGTAATACTTGCACAGCTTAATTAACCATCAAGAAAGAAGGTAATGTAGACGACGACAAGAACCTCATCGACGTCCCTACCTCTTTGTTAAAAATTTATGTAGGGGGCATAGTTTTTCACACGTTTTCTTGCTGCTCGCGTTCTAAGTTGCCGAAATATTAACAGTATCCGGCACTAGGTGTCGTCCGGCATTATGGGACTTCTCCTTAACTAATAATAATGTATTTAGTATATGTGCAGTGAGATTTTGACAGGAATCCAGTAATCTAGGTGTTCACCCCCCCGCGACACTTATATTTATATTATTATTATATATAAATCCGTATATGTACCGATGTAAATATATTTACGAGATTTGATTAGTAATGACTAATCGAAATAATAATTTTAATTTAGATTTACAGATTTAAGTTGTTTGAATAGAAGAGTGATAAAATAAGCAGTCTGACGGAAACTGAATCTTTCTTCAATGCAGCATTGTGCAAAACTCTCTTTCATCTCCTTCTCTCTCTTCTCTTCCATACAACCTTCTTTCGTCCGTTATTACCATACAGCATGATATTACTCTCGTCAGAAAAGAGACCTTTGTTCCATTGAAGGTATGGCCAATTTAAGTGCTCAAGTGCAAACCTGAGGCGCACTCTTCGGTGGTCTATTGTCAATTTTGGGACATCAGCTGGTTTATGAGGTATCATGCCACACTACGCGAATCTTCGTCTTATGATAGAATCGCTTACAGTCAATCCTCAAATCTCACGGAGCAGCTGCTGCTGTTGAATAAAGTTAGTGGTGATTTCTAACTTTTTTCCTAATAATTTAATAGGAAAATATAATAAATGTTTCAAAGTATATGAATATATTTGAATTTGACTAAGTCTTGTACAGGAAAAATATATTCATCATAATTATAATGATATTATCCTTGTATTAACTTTGTTTAATTTAGCCCACTGAATATAGAAAAGAGGTTGGAGTATTGTCTGTTCCGAACCACTGAAGCTTTCAGGTTCCTGGTTTGATTTACAACTAAGTATTTACTTTCTTATAAGTTTCTTGGATTTAATTTAATTATTTTTAGAGGGGAGTGAGAAAATTAACTTCTGTGGCCAGGGGGGTATTGTAAAAACCGACAAAACAACACTAGCTATGTAGGGCTCTAAGTTTGTCTGAATGGCAAACATCCCCAGTATTTTTTAAATATGCCACTACAATAAACTTCTACAGTTCCAGCGTAAGTGATGTAGCTTCTACTTCCCCTAGGTGGATGCTTGTTAGTGGTGGTCCTGGCGTCGCAAACGCCAGTAAGCAACGCTGTTTACTATTAAGCTGTTATACAACATTAAAAAGTAATTGATGTCTTGGGAACCCGCACAGATTAATCTTGTATGTTAGTCACACAACAGTTAGCTGAGTTTGAAGATATATACATACATAAAAGTTAAAAAAATTGTTGGTGCAGTAACAGTAAATAAAATAAAAACAAAAATAAAAATAAGAAAGTTATGCTACCATTCATAATATAGAAAAATCTTCAGGGCCAATTGCAGAGAACTTAGACCATATGTCAAAATAAGGGGCAACCCCTGAACTTCAGAATGAATGTCCATAAGAGCTATATCCATTAGATCACATAGAGAGAGAACTATTCTTTCTACCTTAATCGAAATTAGCAAGTGATGAGGTAGACATATTTTTAAACCATCTTATCAAACTTTGATTCTTTTAAAATTATGCATGCATATAAAAAATATACAAGATATAACAGCAAATATGTCCTAAACAAAATTTTATACAGAATAGTATACTAATACTGAATTGGAGCATTCCCAATAATAATTTTCATTTATTTCCTCCATTATCTATGATCTCATTGATGAATAAAATCAGATAATGGCAAAATTAAATCAAAAACAAATATTATACACTGATCTCTTAAAACCTAAAATAGATATTTAGCAAATAATCCATTTGCTCTCATTCAGCATACATACGGTTATCTCAGTATTTGTGGTGTTTGGCGGTGATCCATTTTCAGTGAATTGCAGTCCAAAATAATCTTTCTCAATTAGCTCTAAATGCTGGAACACTTGTTCTAATAGTACATTTCCTTTGGCCTTTTTCTGTAAGCAATTACATTATTAAGTTTATTTATAGACCTTGTATTGACCTTTTGGCCTGTTATTAAGTTTTTAAAGGCAATTATTCCACTGGGTAACTTGGATGGCAGAGTAAAACAAATTATTTGTAATATATACAAGTATGGAATCTTATGTAGGGTACAAATGTCTTATAATGTGCATAGCTATGAAGAATAGCAGTCTGATCACATAATATTATGGTACATAGAAAACTTAAAACCCAGACTTATAGTTGGAACCAACCTTCTTAATCAAATTTGTATAAAAATGGGTAGCTAGCATAAATCCAAATTTATGCTAGCAACCACATTTTACATAGTACCAGTTTTAGCTTACTAAATTATGTTGAGATAATATTTTGAATAAATGTAGCCAAATTTGAATATCAATGGATCAAACATGAAATTGGAAAAATGGATTGTGTCCATTTATTTGCCTGTGTTCTCAGAAACAGTAATCCAATTATATATTTTGAACATAGCTTTCTACCATGCCTCAGGCAAAAGGTGGGGTAGAAACTAATTTGTTTTTTATTTGCACCAAATGGACCTGGACAACAATTACAGTTATTACAGAAATTCTTCTCCGGATAACTAGCATTAACAACAAGGACGATGATTAATTTTGAGACTTTACAAATAGCCATTACATACCTCGATTTGAAACGACTGTTGCGTTTCATCCAAAAATACAACAGTAACATTAAATATGTTCAATTTGCGGTCCCTGGCCAGCTCCGAGGCCCGAACATTATATGTGCCACTTGAACTGCTAAATGCACGCCTCGATACACTCTCAATCATCTTAGATTTCCACAGGAATTCCACAAGTAAATGCCTTCCACACGATATCACGTAACCGAACAATAACTCCAATTAACCTTACTATGAATCATCTCAGCACCTTCGCTCCAATTAAGAAGCTTTATCAAACTGTATTCCTGTGCCCTATATATATTTGTGACGTAGTTACAGAATTGTAAATTTAAAATAATTTACAAAACATTCTTGTATTTACTAATATTGTCAATACGAGTATCACGAATATTACAGCCTATTTAAGACACGTTGTTGCACTTATTTAAATAGCTCAGTCGATAAAACCTGTATCTATTCACAAATTTCTTATTATTTATTAAAAGATGAATAACATCTAACGTTTCAGATCAGAGTCACCGCTAACTGATAAGAATATAAGAATGACTGCCTGTGCCTGCCATATTGAATTCTGCTAGTGATGTACACGTACTCGAGAGCTGTATTTATCTATAAGATCGATACTTTTTAATAGTATGTAACATTTAAGAAAAGTGTAATCATAAAAATGTTGTAAGTATTACATAAATTTTTTGATATCAAACATGTAATTCTAATAGTTGAATAAAAAAACCATGTAATGTAATTTATACTTAATATTTATTTTTAATAAATACAGCTATCTGGTTGGGGCATGATAGGAAAACTAGGCTACCGAATCACTTTCATAAAGAGCTATATGAGGTGACTAATGGATTAATATATTTGGTAGTAAGACAGGAAAGTAAAAGAATAACATGTCATTCAATAACATTTTCACTCACATAAAAAATCTATATAAATAAAAATGTAAAATGTGTTTTGAGATTTACACCTCACTAAAATGATTTGATAACATTGATTTACAACTTTGATGAAGATGAGTGGTTTCAATAAATATCGTATTATATTATTTATTATGACATCACTATGTAAGGCATCGTTTTGTTTATGCAGCTGTTAAATAGCAGTATTTTTCATTATCTAAGACCTGGCAAACTTTGTTTTGCGAATTTAAAAAAAAGGTCATCTACGATTATACCGAAATTCATCAAAATTGGTTAAGTGGTTAAGGCGTGAAAGCATAACAAACAAATAAACTCACTTTCGCATTTATAATATTGTTTTTGTTTTGTTTGTATTTTTATGATTGTCTTACGTTAATACGTCTTAAATTCATAATGCTAGTAGGCTCTAGTCACTCCGTTTTTCTGTAGCATTAAAATATGAGGATTAACGTCATCGGTTTGTATTTAATTCTACAGCTGCTTATATTGCGTGTCAGCAAGGATAATACTAAATAGATTTTTTGGCCTTTTCTCTAGATGGAGTTACACGGTGTGACGCACAGAGCCAAAGAGCCGACTAGTTAATATTTTCTGGAACAATTTTAAAACTGTAAAAACAATTTGGAATTCTTAATAAAATCAGAATGAAAAATAAGTCCCAATAATTTTCGTATCCAGTGAGCTGAATCTCATAAATTTATCGGGTACCCTTGCTAAACATACCGACGTGCGTAGGTGTCCACAACGTGGATTGTATTGTGTATGTAAAATAAACTTTTTCATTTTTGCTGACTTACCAAATTTATGGATGTTGAACAATTTCTGAAATTCTTAGGAAATCATGTCATAAACAGATTTTTATTGTTTTAAGTTATTTATCACCGACAACAGTCGAATTAAAATTGAATAAGATTGAAAATGTGTGGATTGGTTGCCGTGTAAAAAAGTCTAGATCTGTAATTACAATGTCATCAAGCTCGTATAGACAACTACAACATATTTTTCGAAATTACTACGTTACTTTACTATGTTATGTTTCGTCGTCAGCCGTTCGTTGTCTACTGTTGGACGTAGGCCTCCCCAAATTTGCGTCATAAATCTCGGTCTCTTGCTTTTTTTATCCAGCCTCGGCAAACATAGTGTAGGACGCCCTCCAGCCGGATGGAGCGATAGAATGGTTTAATAATAATTAAATATTGTTAGGAATATCGAACTCAAAATTATCTTATTGGCAACACTGACTAATATTTAAAACAACCAAAGAGAATCTAATGTTTGGACAACCAATGAGAATCACTTCTGGAATATAAGCAACCAATGAGAGTCGCCTCCGGAATGTGGAGTGCAGACGAGTGAGGGACAGGCTGACCGCTTCTATATGTTTAAAGCGCTGCAAGTAGGTGCCAGGGCCTTACCCTCTCGCGATTCTTCTTCGGTCTCGTTCCCCACCACCCCAATCCACTGGTGGTGGAGACGGTCAACTATACACCCAACCGCCGAGCAACCCACGCGTGTCGCCGCCCGCGTATCGTGCTCACGAATAGACGCGATTAGTCGCGAATAGTTTTGAGTTCGATATTCTCTAGGACGCTGGATCGAATGCTCTCGCGGACGCTATCTCCTCAATCCAGCATGGACCAGCCCGACGGAATAGGTTTAGGGATGCCTTCCGCCCCCCATAGCCTATAGAGTCACACATGACATGAATACACGTAGAATAGATGTGTTGCGGGGGAGTTTCTTTCGCCGTTTCTTCTCACTCAGCTATAAGCACTCCGAAACGGTAGTAGATTAGAATAGGATCGGCTTCACCGGTGAAGTCGATAGTCCCTAAATAAATAATATTCTTGCCATTCGTGGCTGTTCTCAATTGTCCCCATGCAGCGGTCGAGCCGGAAGCGCACCTCACAGAAGGCGCGAGTCCGAGCACGCTGCCACGGCTGATTCACCCCGCTCCCACGGGGTTGGAATACTTTAACGCCCGGAGTCGCTTTAGCTTTAAGAAAGCCAGGGCCTTTTTCGTTCAGTCGTCGTCGCGTGCGGAAACTGTCGGTCTGCCTGCCATTTTTTTAAATCATCCACCACTGTTTCTTAAAATATAATAATTTTGAAAGGGCTTTACAAAAAAAACATAGATGTGTTATAAATTCATGGCTCTAGTAATCTTTCTGGTTACAGTCAAGTTTTAACTTTGGAGTTTAATATTGTCAAGCAAAGTTTCGAATTCTGCTGCAAGCTTGCCGTTATGATTACTGGGCGCAGTCCTAAAAGGTTAGCCCAAAAGGGTTCCTTTGCTACAATGTCGTATAAAACGACTCTTTTGAAAAGTGATGTGATAGGACTACGCACAGGTTTAATTCCCGTTTCGATTCTGGGTTTATGTATACGAGTATAAGTAGTACTAGTAGGGCAAAGTGAAAAGTTCTCGGTCTGACAATGAAAGACTGCAATGTTCAGTTGAAAAATGATTTTATTTTTCTACCTAACTCCTTGACTTCGACACACTTGGTCCAGCGTTTCTCCAATATCAGTATTCCTTCACAGAAGTGAGAGTCTGGAAGACTATGAAAATATATATCTACGGTCCTCTTAACTTCTTCATTGGATGCGAAGCGCTTCCCAGAAACAAGTTTCTTCAAATTTGGAAACAGATAGAAGTCTGAGGGTGCCAAATCAGGAGAACAAGGGGGATAACGGGGCTGAGAAAATCATACCCCTAAATCCGCAGTCTTCCCATTGCCAACGCGCCTTTGTGAGCAGGTGCGTTATCCTGGTGAAAATTGATATTTTTCTTCTTCAAGCCAGGCCTTTTCTCGCGAATTTTGGCATGCAGCTAGTCAAGAAGATTAGAGTAATTAACAGGATCCCTTTGGCACCTCAAAACACACTGGCCTTGACCTTTCTGTCCAATGCGATCGACTTCACTTTCTTTGGCGCTGAATCACCGGCTTCTACCCACTGCTTCGACTGCTGTTTCATTTTTGGCGTGTAGTCGTGGACCCATGTCTCAGCCATGGTAACAAATCGCCGCACAAAATCGGTCGGATCCCTATTGAATCGGTCCAAACATTGCTGTGAATATCGTTTACGCATTTGCTTTTGATCGGCATTCAGCAAATGTGGCACCCACCTTCCGCAGCAGAGCTTTCGCATCCCTAATTCTTTGTGCAAGATGTTTTGCACTTTTGATATTCCTACGGCCTCAGCTATCTCACTCTCTTTAACACGCCTATCATCCAACACGACATCGTGCACCTTTTCGATGGTTTCCGGTGTGATTGCGGTTTTTGGCCGTCCTTCACGTGGGTCATCTTCGAGGGACGTGCAACCACGTTTAAATTTAGCTGCTCACTTTTTAACGGTTAACATTGAAGGAGCAGAGTCCCCGTACACTTTTGTCAACTTCGGATGAATTTTCTTAGGGGTTAATCCATCCAAAACGAAGGATTTTATGACCGCACGATGTTCAAGTTTATCCATTTTAACGTAAAACACGCAAGACGTCAACTGCGAAAATTCATGTAAACTAGGGTTGCCAACCCCAAATTTAAAAAAACTAGGATATGATGTTGAAAAAACCAGGACAATTTAGTTTAAAAACAGGACGCAGTAATAGAGTTGCAATACTTATATTAATTCGTAGTGAAAATAGGTTTAGTTTTCTTTACTGGTGCCGAACAGCAGACGGCCTCCTTAATAGCAAGCAGTTACTATCGTCTATGTATGTTTGCAACGCTAGGGGCACCGCGAACACGCTGCTGTCCCATAGACATACACATGGTTATTATGGCGGCATAGTTATAAACCAAGGATAGTAGACATCCAGAGGGGCTTGTGAACCTACCACGTAGCCAGAGTAGTTATGTCGCCTTTTACGATAGGTCGACCCCAGCCACAGAGGTTGTTCTTACTCCGCCTCTGCACGGAGAGTATAAGTTAGTTACAAATATTATTTAATAATAAATATTTGAATATTAGAAAACAGGATGCTACTTAAAAACTATCCAGGACATCCCAGGACACCACAAAAACTAGGACCTATCCTGGGAAAACAGGACGGTTGGCAACCCTAATGTAAACAAACTACTTGAGAGAACAAGTTCAAACTTGTCATACGACAGTAAGACATGCACCCAGGCAGGAATAATAAATTTTCGCTGATTGGAACGTAATTTCTGTATTAGGCCGAGAACTTTTCACTTTACCCTCCTATATTAGTTGTCTATTATAACACAAAGGCTCTGCTATGCACACTTTACGAATAAATGGAGTTATGTGAAACGTCAATTTTTTTTAGTTATTTGATAAATAAAACAATCATTCAAACAGTTATCCGCTTTTATTTTGCTTCATTTCATAATCCAGCAGCCATAATCAATCGGTACCATTAGAGGAAGAAAAATGAATACGCTATTACAATTCTTTATAGTTTGGTTTGAATATGTGTTACAGATGAAGTTAATGTGTAATTTTATTTAATATATTAATATTATAAATACATACGGATCATGAAAACCTGGGTGCAACGCGATTTTGCCATTTATAAATACTAACAACGGACTAGCAGTTTAATAGTAAAATTATCATTTGTACTTAGCATTCTATGCTCATTCTATTACGCTATAGTTTGTAAGGAATCGGATTTTTCAATTTGATACATTTTTTGTGAAAAATTAATTAAAATTCCGTTGTTTATTGTTAGTGATTGTATGAAAAAAATAAATATTTTATAGTCCTCACTGTAAATATATATTTGTAAATGAAAAACTCGATTCCGTTTAATATAAGTAAGTGCCTTTTACAGGCAACACCGCATCGCACTTAGTTTTAACAGATGGCAATCTTTTAGTTTGTACATAGGTATATAAAAATAATATCATGAATCAAAACCCTTAATACGTTTTTACTTTAGGAGCTCTTGTATAAAGCATACAAGATACATAAACATAAACGGGACTGTGATTTTATTAAAAAAAAATAGGAATAAATAGTCAATTTTTAAGAAGATAGACTTAATTTATAATCTTATGAAGGACACGTTAAAGGTTTGAGATATTTTTTAAATAAAATCAGAAAAAGAAAGCCACCTGTTGCCCTTCGTCACTGTTTACCTTACTGCTTGGTGTGTTTGTAGTGTTGTGTTGTAGTCGATAAAAATAGTTCCCTTGTGTAAAAATTTTGAATATGGCCAAACATCCCCATTAAATACAACGTTTTTTTGCAATTTGTAATAATTTTTGAAAATATAAATTTTGATAATATTTTTCCCTTTGTCCTAAATATTAATCCAAATAGTTTTACTTTATTCTTAATATTGTATTTACAATTTTTCAACAGCCGAAAAATATGTTCAATTTTTTCATAATATTATTTTAACGACTTTTGTTAAGTAGTAGGTAACAGTACAAATATTAATGATCACAAGTTGGTTTTCATTGGTCATTAACATACAATATAATATTATAACCTTATTACTATTGTAAATACAGTTAACAGCAGATCTTTGTATCGACTAATAAAATTATACACACGATCAAATGTTAAAGATCCCTCTGAAATGAATCATTATAAATAAATGTGCTTTAATTACAAGCACTTTTTCATATATTCCAATAAGGCACCGGTCTTTATAAACTTGGTGATGTCTAATGTTTAAAAATACCTAAATAATTTAAACTACTAGTTTTGAATTAAACAAAAAAATATATATATATATATATATATATAAAAAAAACAGTAGAAATTATCACTATAACTTTAAAAATGTTTACATAAACATGAAATGTGAATTTTACACGATTAAATGCATTTTTAAATTATATTATTTGGAATCAATTAAATTATTTCAAGTAAATTAGTGCACATTTTTCAGGTGAGTATAAATTTATCATAAACATAATTATAAATAACGTCAATTTTCAAGTATTTTGGAAAATCTATAAGTAAATATCTTCAAAACTACATTTCCAAATGCGAGGTAATTTTTAGTTTCATTTTGCCACCAAAAAATGTGCACAATTTGACAAGATCTCCTGTTAGTTGTATTGTACTTATAAATTACAATAGAGTGCGTAAAATGAATTTAATTTTAAATTAAACTGTTAATATCGCCACAAAATCCAACTCGTTTCTATTTCTACATCATAAAACATTTTTTAAAAAGCTCAAATAATTACATTTATATCAAACTAATAATACATTTTATTGAAATAAAATTATTTAAACAATATTTACAATTTAGGATCATAATTAGAAATAGTTTAATTATTATGCTATACATACCGTTTTATATACCTAACTATATATCAACAAAAACCTAGTTATTAAAAATCTTAGCAAACGACTAAGATTTACGACACTTTGACTACTTTCGCAATATTGATTATTCTTAAAATTAAAGTGCATTGGCTAAAAATAAGACAAGTCAAGTATTAAACAATAAATAAAATGTATGAGCTACATTATTTTATCGTTGAGATACAGTATTGTACTTATTTACAAAATGCAATATTTTTACAAAAAAAAAAAAGTTCGCTAATACTAGAATTAATTATAAATTGTAAATTAACATGTTTTAAAAAATTCTATGTGAATGTGTACTGAAACTGTAAAACTCCGCAAGTGATTCTATTCAGCTCCATAATGATCTTATTGATAATGAGTTGGGTATAATAATGAAATTACTCATAAGGGACAGAGTATTTGTCAATTTTGTACTAATAAACATCTACAATAATACTACGACATTCAACTCACAGTAAACTACATCGAGACGAATATTTCAGTCGAAATTTGTATTTTTATAATACGTTCACGTCACTTAATACTATTCCCATTCATATTGGCTGGAATCGCATAAACTGCGTTAAGGCCAGTTCACGTTTTTATATTAATACTAAAAACCAAATGCTGCCTCCTAAGGACACATGCGAATTTAAAATAAGTATATAGCTATAATTATATATACTTTCAACAAAAAATAATCAACCATTGTTTTTAGTACTATAGTAGAATTGCAAAAAGTGCAAATATACTATGGTTTTAGAGTATTCTAAATACGTCATTTATTGTGCACAATAAAATATTTAAAACATATGTTAATTAAATCAAATTTTTCTTTTTTTTAATGGTTAGATTTTTTTGCATTACTTATTTAAAAGAATCGTCACGCAGATTAATGCGTAATACCGATATCGACAAAACGCTAATTTTCACATCACTAATGAAAGAAAAAGCCATACACGTCACGGTTTAATAATCTATTTCCATGATTTGTCAATCTGATTTTAGTATGACAAAAAAGGTGACAATAACCATTAAAAAAATTAAAGAATTTCGTGGCTTAAATAAAAAATTCACTATTATCAATTATACCATGCCTTTAGACATCATTCTAACAGTGTTCTTTAGAGCCTGTCGTTTGTTGCAGAACCATATTCTGATGACTTCCCGTTCATATCCTAATTGGTGCGCAAGACCAGTGATTTCAGTGCCTAAAAAGAGAAAAATAAAAATTAGAATAAAAATTAGAACAAATTAGGTATTTACTTTAGAGATTCGATTTGCAAGATTTTTCCTTAATCCAAAATGTACGAGTAGATATTTATCAGAAAAACTTGGAAACTAAAGATGTTAGGAGATTCGCGGATTGACTTGTGTCGTTATTTTTGGTTAAGAAATCCACTTTTTGGTTATATTCCTTTAGCAAGTATGGAAGTTAATCTTGCGGTAACAAATTATAAATCCACTGGAATCTGTATATCATTGAAGGAAGGTAGTCTGGCCGACAGGTAACAATTACTGAATGTGCTTCAAGCACAAAAACTATCCGAACTCAATACTTTTGTTAAGTTTAATATCGAAATATGTAGTGTGAAATTACATGCACTGTGTGTGTGTGTGTGTATAAACAAAGTAGATCTTCGCGTCATCTCTAGGGGCCCTCTTTAAAATGGAGAATATTCAAACATTTGAACATGGTGATTTTCCGTCTTATTGATAGCACATTGCAATCATTCATCATCTTGGCTTTGAAACCCGGTTGCAACGTAAACTCTCGCTTTGGCGCCCGGGATCCGCTTTCCGACTTTTTCGTTTCCACTTTGCACGATCTTTAACATTTCTAGTGGTCAGTCCATTGACATGCATATCAACCACTACGACGTCAAGCCAGCACTTTTTGGGTCTACCCCTCCTGCCGGGGCCCGGCGGTGGCGGCATGGCCTGACATCTGTTCCCCACCTAAGTAGCCGGTTGCCGTAAAACGTGGCCATACCAGCGAAGGCGACACCCCTGCAATTTATCCGCAATGTCACGGACACGAATACTGCTGCGAATGCGAGAGTTCCTGCGAGATTCCTTCCGCGTTACTCGACACATCTACCGCAACATATTCATCTCCGTAACTCGCAGTGCCTGCTTGTGTCACTCCAGCACCGGCCACGCTTCACATCCGTATAAAAAGATAGATCCCAGGTATTTCATCTAGTCCGTGCGCTTGACCGTATCGCCGTCTATGCACACGGGTATGGGGATCTGTGGAGTTGTAGGCCAAGTACTTGGTGTTCACAACATTGAGCTACAGACTGCCGTTCTCAAGCGATTCCTTCCATGTCTTCATACGTCCCACCAACCTACTCCTGTCTGAATCTGCCAGCTTATAGAGATATCATCAGCATACGTGAGCAACCACGGGTGCTGCTCATGTGAGTTTTTGATGTTGTCTGACAGTACGTCTAATACCACACTGAACAGAAAAGGACTAAGGACGGATCCCTGGTGTACTCTGACAATGATGGGGAAGGATTTTGTGTCGCCAACAGCGGTCCAAACTACGGAATCGGAATCGCGGTACACGTCCCTAATGATGTCAATATAGGCCTCTGGAACCCCTTTGGACCGCAATGCCCACCAGATTATCGCGCGAGGAATACAGTCGAAGGCTTTCTGAAAATCGAGAAACAAGAAATGCAGAGTCGTATTCTTCGTCTTCGACAGTCCTTAGGGTAAAAACAAGGTCCCTTGTCCTGTGACCAGGACGAAACCCATATTGACATTCCAAGACAGTACACTCCTGTAGAATCCGAGAGTCAATAACTCTTTCAAAGAGCTTCATGGTGTGGGATATGATCTTACTCGGTAATTATTGCACTCCTGCTCCGACCCCTTGCCTTTGAAGACTGGAGTAATGATACTTAGTCACCATTGGCTCGGGATCGTACTAGTGAGGAGTGTCCGGTTAAAAATGTCGATTAAGATGCCCACACCACAAGAGCCCATCGCCTTCCAGGCTTCGATGGGGACTTCATCGGATCCAACAGCTTTCCGATTCTTCATGCGGCGAAGACAATTCTGGACTTTTGCAGGAGTTACCAGTGGCACTAGTGCTTGATTCGGAGGACGGTCTGGCAGCTGCACCTCTTTGTGCTGCATGTTCAGCAGCTCATGGAAAAACCAGCGCCATCTCTCTTTCACCGCGAAGTCCTCGCATAGCAGGTTACCCACAGGGTCTTTTACATAGCGGCACTTGGAAATGTCCTATGCCACTTTGAACCCGGAGCGCACCAATTTATAGTGGCAATAGCTCTCTTAGTGGCGCGCTTTGCCGCCCGGTATGCGTCGCGATCTTCATGAGATCTGGACGCTTGCCACTTCTCAAAGAGGGATTTCTTCGCTCTAATCTCCCTCTGGACTATGTCGTTCCACCACCACGTCTCTTTGTCACACTCCCGACCACCCTTAGACACCCCAAGCACCTTCTTCGCCGACCCAAGGATAGCCGCCTGAATCTTGTCCCAGTAAGCCTGAACTGTTTCCCTCATACCACCGGCGCACTTGTCACCGACGGCTAAGGCGAGCTCCTGGGACGTGAATTCATCAAGCAGCCACCACCTGATTCGGCGCTGAACGCGCACGGCATGCGTGTCTTTAGGGTTAGCGCAGAGGTCCATAACATGAAGACGATGCTGTGCAGTGAGACTCTCACCGGGTATGACCTTGCAGTTGGCCACTTTGCTGATGTGGTGTCTCCTAGTGAGTAGGAGGTCAATTTGAGTAGCATTCCTCCTGCTGTTGTAGGTGATAATATCCTCGGGTCTCTTTTTTAAATACGTGTTCGCGATGTAAGTTTTGTTGGGACATTGCAACACATTAGGTATTTCTAATGCAAACGTGAGCAGTGGTATCTGTATATTTTTTATAGTAAGAAGTTTTTAAAGACTTGAAGTATAAAGAAAGATTAATTTTAAAGTATCATACCTGATGGATGGGTATTTCTCTCAAAATGTGCGTTAAGTAGTTCTAAAGCCTGCGGCGTGAAGGAGGTCCGCCGCTTGCGCTTCTTGCTTGGCTCCATTCCTATGAAATCTGTTAAATGGTTTTGTCCTGAAGCGTACCTGGAATGGTCAATTATTGTTTTCAACGTTTTATTAATGTTTTTGATGATCCTTCAAGCAGGATTAAAGTTTTGTTCAGAATACTAACATATTAAGTATGACATTTAGAATATAGGGTTAAAAATAAGCAAGCATTGTAAATAATCATAACAAGGCTAAGCTATGTACGTGTCAGTTTTGCCTCTCATACTACTATGGTATGTATACAAAAAATATTTTTTCATGACACACATAACACAGACGTGTTAATAATATACACCCGAGGGCAATGAATTGAAAAGAAAAAAATATTAAATTAATTTTGTAAATCTTTATGTGATCCACATTCATTTCTCTAGAGTGTATAATGAACAGATTCCTTAGAGTGGAACCTCAGTTAATCGAATTGAGTTCTAATAGATGCGTTAATTATACAAGAATTACAACCAAAGATCCAAGCTGCTTTTTGCAAATAGCTTGAAAACAAATACAATTTTTATATTTTGAGATTTGATTGTATTAATATGGGTAACCTCAGCAGGAAGCTCATTCCAAATCCAAACTAATTATAATACAGAACTGTTGCCTACAAAAACTGAGGCTTCAGGAAATGGGAATGAACGTCCAGTCTACGGTGAGATGCGGTGGTAGAAAGGCAAATATACTAGACAATTCTTCAAATGTAGTGATAGCATACAAGCAGTAATTAAGCAAAGCTATTAAAGTTATATACTAATGAATACTACTAATCTGTATATAGATAGATAATTTTAGTAAGATTTTATTTTTATAAACGTTAAATTCACTTGCTATTTATAGGTACAAATATATTTTATATAATTTTTCCCTATGAATCGGAATTTACATACGATAGTTTCACCTTAAGGTTATTATTTATTTATTATTTATAAAATAACCCAGGTTTATTTGATAATATAATAAAATTATTATGTAACGATAAAGTTATCTGTTGTAAATAAAATTTAATAATAACGAGGAAACGTGTTGGATTTTCCGAAGAATCTAATTTTTTAAACTCATTTTACTCACAGGGAATTCACGTTGTGGCAAAATTATAAATAAATAAAAGACTAAAAAAACAATATAAATAAAAACTAAGGTTCCACTGCTGAGTTCAGGCCTCTACTGAGGCAACATACAGTATCTGTGCAGCTCCTTCAAGGTGGGTTAGCGGTTTACTACATACCAGTGGTACCGTTGGTAGTAATAGTGGTACCAGTAGTTATGTATTTTTTAAATGCTATAGAACAGCAGATATGGAGACGGCCCACTTAATATTAGCAGTTACCGCGCTTATGGATGTTTGCTACGTCCAAAACACCATTAACACCCCGTCGTTCGTAAAGGGGAACAGAAACCAGGATACAACACAATACAAGGTTGTTATGGCGACATATAAGACCTGAAGGGGTTGCTAACCAGTCGGGCTTGGAGTCCTACTATGTAGCAATTGTGTTATACTCGTAGTATGCACATTAGGCGGGAAAACTTGCCTCAGAGCTCAGGTTACCCATGGATTCAATGTCATGACCTTGGTGGTCTCTGAGAGTCACTTGGCTACCACGTACACCTCAATATATATTTGTACGTAATTTACGAACGTAGTTGTGTAATATATCTTGATTGATTTTGACATATCTTTTTAATAGGTGTTTAAATGAAGGAGTATTTCCAAATACCTTTAAGAAAGCTATTATTATACCAATACACAAAGCTGGTAAAAAAGATATTATTGATAACTATCGACCTATATCTATTCTCACTGCTCTATCAAAAGTTCTTGAAAAGATTATCAATAAGAGATTAATGAACTACCTTGAAAGTAAACAAATTTTGGCAAATAACCAATTTGGCTTTAGAAAATCTAGGTCTACTGACGATGCTTTGCTTCACTACATTGATTTTTTGGTTTATTTGCTCGACAATAAGAAGAAATGTTTAACTATATATCTGGATCTAACAAAAGCATTTGATACGGTTGAATTCTCTAAGCTGTTTACGAAACTTGAAAGTATTGGCATTCGCGGTAATCAGCTATCACTTTTTAAAGATTATATTTCCTGTCGTAGACAAACTGTGAGAGTGGATGAGGTGATAAGCCAAGAATGTGGTATTACATATGGTGTGCCACAGGGCAGTGTTTTAGGCCCGTCGCTCTTTCTTTGCTATATTAATGATTTGTGTAGGCTTAAGTTGACCAATTGCAGAATTCAATCATACGCAGATGATACTACCTTGACTTTTTATGGAGATACTTGGGACGAGGTTTTTAATTATGCACAGAACGGTTTTAATAGTGTTTGCGGTTGGCTGTCGGCAAACTCATTGTCTCTCAATCAA
Source organism: Malacosoma neustria (assembly GCA_963693495.1). NCBI lineage: Eukaryota > Metazoa > Arthropoda > Insecta > Lepidoptera > Lasiocampidae > Malacosoma > Malacosoma neustria. Next base: position 4,542,149 of record OY856386.1, read on the forward strand.
TCTAAGACCAAATATATTCCATTTTCAATACGTGAAACGGGTGACAACATTACTGATAATCATAATATTATAGCCCATTCATGCAACTTTTTGAATTGTACTTGTCCCTCTCTAGCTTTGGCTCGTAGCTGCAAATATTTAGGGGTCACTATTGATAAACATTTAAACTTCCATGATCACGTACAAACTCTAACACAGAAAGTAAGGAAATTAGCATTTGTATTCAAGCAACTTCGAAATGTTGCCGACAGGGATTTGATTAAAACTGTTTACCTTGCTTTAGGGCAATCCATTTTGACATATTGCATCTCTTCCTGGGGTGGCGTATCTAAAACTAACTTTATGCAACTTGAAAGAGCTCAAAGGTTAATCCTTAAGATAGCCTTTAATAAACCACGCTTGTTCCCTACTGAAGCTCTGTACAAGGAAATACAGTTTCTAACAGTAAGAAAACTGTTTATATTGAATGTTTTGTTGAAAAAATACTCACTTATGTCATACAAAAAAGATCACGATAAAGCAAACACACGTAGGAGTTATATGGTTTGCAAACAGCCATCTACAAACACATGCTTTGCCCAAAGATTTTTTAATTTTCTAAGCATTAACTTATATAATAAAGTAAATGAATATTTCAATGTACACACTATGAATAGACATGACATTAAAAAAGTGTTAACAGAATGGCTATTATCTCTGAACTATAATGAAACGGAATCTCTTATTAAATACTTTAAAGTTGAATAACTAAGTAGTAAACTTCCTAATATTGTATGTTGTTACAATCTGTAATAAGTTAACTTTATCATGTGTTACTTTATTTATTTATTTATAGCACAAATACTTACACACGAACATAAACGCACGTGCGTGCTCCCACCCCTACAAACACACACACACACACACACACACACACACACACACACACACACACACACACACACACACACCCATGTACGCGCGCAGCCCACATTTTCATAATTTCTCCTTATGTCAACGGTAAGAGAGAAGAGGCCAGGAGATCCATAGGACGGGCTTCTGCTCAGTTTGGACTCCTGTCTCCCTCTATTTCACTGAGCTACTGATAGTACTTTTATTATATACACACTTTCGACCTATTGCACTTTTATATGTATGTACTGTCTTGTAATATTTTGGGAGAAAATAAAGAATTTTTTCATTTCATTTTCATTTCATTTCATATACTCTTCACTATAAATAAATAAATAGTATCTCCAAACAGTTTATATTGTGCTATTAGTGACATACAGGATATAAACGAGGGCGGATATATATTCACTCTGTCTGGAATTGAATCCGAAACCTTGAGATCGTAATAGATAGTATAGATAGAGATAATGCTCTATCACTCAACTAGAAAGGGCGTCCAACTAAGAGATACCTGGTGTGAATCGAACACGTGATCTTTAAGGTTGCTTCGAGTATTGCCGGAGGCGCACGTGAAAGTATCATCCGTCAGGGCGTCAAACAGGGTGTTTTTAGTAGGTATATAGATGTAGATTCCCACATTGCCCTCGCCGTGAACCTCTAAGGAAATGTCTTCCACGCAACTTATTTTCGTAAATTTTTTACTTCTCTCCTTCTCTTTAATGACCATCCGTAGTATATGATAGATATAGTTAAAACGAGTAAATACTAAACACTTAACGCGCCATGTTTGAATATAGCATGAAAAAGTGCAAGATTTGCTTTATCCGTGCAGGGGCGGAGAAATAATACTAACCTCTGCGGCCGGAGTCGGCCTGTCGTAAAAGGCGACAAAACAACCTACCCTAGCTACGTGGTAAGGCCTCAAGCCCGTCTGGATGGCGACCACCTTCTGTCTTAAGTATGCCGCTATAATAACCTTGTATTGTGTTTCGGCATTAGTGACCCAAGTTCCTGTACTCTTATGGGACAGTAGCGTATTCGCGATGCCCCTGGCGTTGCAAACACCCATAGGCAACGGTAACTGCTAAATTCTAAGCGGGTCGTCAGCCTGTCAGCTGTCCTACAGCAATAAAAAAGAGGAGGAAGAGGAGGAGAAAAAAGAGGAGGACTACGTGACGAAAACCTGCCCCACCTCCCTTGACCAAGCGTGATATTTTGAAGACCTCCGTCTGCTCCTGAACGGGTCAAGTGGTGGGTGCACATCAAGCATTACTCTACTACACATTACTTACATGTACTCTAATTTTTTATTCAAATATGAATGAATTCATATATACGATCATAGAATTACAATACTAGATTTTAAATTGTAAATACTATTGACACAAAAAACTATAAAAACAAGTATATTATATAAGAACACTGCATTATTATCAAGTTCAGATTATAAAATACGCAGTATTGTGTTGATAAGCCTTGCTCTGATTTCATAATGTCGCATCCATTTCAATGATCTTGCGCAAATATCGAAGCAGGGATCGGGACCTTTGTTGCATAATAAGAAGGCGTATAAAGAGCGTTTTTAATTTGAATTTAATGGAATATTCTGGAAAATGCTAGTGACGCACTTGGTGCACTTGGTACGCAGTTAGACGCCCCACGTCATCGAGGAGAACATAAATAATACTTATGCCAACAATACTTCTGTGATTTGTGCGTGATACTTGCAGTACAATCAATAAGCTAAGCTTTACCCTCTATAAGATATTAAAACGCCAGTTTATATCAGTTATTTAAGGATATTTTGCCATACAGCCTCCCTAAGTGAAATCGATAGATTTAAGGAAGAACATCTTTAATGTCGAATAAATTAGAGACTTTGTAAGATTTTGAAAACTGTGTGAGACAAACTGGATTTAAATGTTGATAAGGGGAGAAAATATTTGTTGCTTGAGTGACCTTAATTTAGAAAGTACAAGCAAAAATAAGATTATATTTTTGAGAAGACGACTAAGTTGGTTGATTCTAGTGAGAAGAAGAATACGGAGAAAGAATACTGACATCTGCGGCTGGGTTCCGCCTGCCGTAAAAGGCGACAAAACAACCTACCTACGTGGTAGGGCTTTAAGCCCCTCTGGATGGCGGCTACCTTTGGTTTTAAGTATGCCGCCATAATAACTTGGATCATTGGTGACCCAAATTCCTGTACCCTTAGGGACAGCAGCGAATTCACGATGCCCCTGGCATTGAAAACACCCATAGGCGACGGTAACTGCTAAATTCTAAATAGATCGTCCGCTTGTCTGCTGTCCTACAGCAATTTAAAAAATACCTGATAATTAATAGAGCTTCAACCATGAATTCAAGGTTGTTTGCTTTAACTAGTACATTACAATGTTTTAATTGTAAGGTTATGGCCAATGGATTACTAATTTTCTTTTCTTTTTGTAGTGTCTATGATTAGTATTGGAAAATTTATGACAAAGATTTCATGAATTGGATTTTACAAGGGCGATTGCAGTCCAACCACCTAATTTAAAAAGAAATCAGACAACAACAGCCCCGTAGATTTAGCTGAAACTTTCACATCATATTTAAACAGCAGTAGTTGCTTTTATAAAGTGTCTCATTTGTATAATGTAAATGCGAGTTTCGTTTCCACCAAATCAGCAATTACTTTGTGAAGAATTAATGAAGTAACCTAGGTATTAATTCAAGGACTAGCTCACTGAGACGCTCGTTAAAAATTACTGGAGAGAGCACATTTGCAAATCCAACATTTGCAATGTTAAACGATTTCGTTGCATCTGGATAATGCATTTTAATGGCAACGAAAATGTTAAATCTATAAATTCTGTTTGAATCGTCTTGCATTGGTAATATGTTCGGGATTTATAATTTTTTTTATTTAATTTTCTGTTAACTTGTATGTTCTAATTGGACTTAAAAATTGGAAACTAAGGTAAAAATTAAAAAGAATAAAATTGATTCAGGTGCACTTAATTGTTACGAAATGGAAGCTATGTTATTTTATTTTGTCGCTCACATATGTAAAGTTAGTACATGTTAAGTTTGATTTGAAAAGGTAAAAAGTAAGTGAAGCCTTATACAACAGAACAATAAAAAAATACTGTTGCCTTCGGATTTTTTTCTAGAGAGGGAACCGAAAGTTTGATCTAGAACAAAACCGCTACGTTTGTCCACAGCGGGTCGTCTAAATCGGTAATCTAGGGCTATAAATTCCCGTAAAAAGATTTCCTTCACCTGATGTACGTGGATTTTTTTTATATTTATGCCTTTATTAGAAATTTATGCCTTGTGGCTCAGGTCAGTGTGAACCCTATGGGTTACCCCATGGGTTACCCTATGTCATTCCAAGGGAGTCAAGTGAAGGACTAATCCTTCTGCCAGCTTGTTTGCGTTAAAGACATGTCATCTCACGGTTTTCTCCAGAGGTTGGGAAGCCGAACGGCAAGCGCTCCCTTAAAAGCAAAACTAGCCAATTAAAAAATTGTGTAGATAATAAATGATAAAAAGAGCGGTCCCGGGGTAATTTATACTACAATCGGGATTTAACGCTAAGATGATGATGCTATTAAGCTAGAAGCTACAAGCTAAATACCTAAGAGATTCATGCCATAGTGGAAGTCAAAATCGAAGCTTTAGAGTTGCTATTGTAATACGTATCCACCACATATTAAAAAAGTAAGGCAGATTAAACTTTTTTTATTCAAATCCGAAGTTAACGTTGTTCTTTGCTGTCGTTTATATAATAAATATGTCATTTGGCGTATCCTTTTCATGTTAGTCAAAACTCCTTAGCACATTAGTTGTTCGTTGGGGATTTAAGCGACACCTGGTGTAATTTGAAATTATAAACAGTGATCCAAGGAAGGGCAATGACGTAATACGGGTTTAGACGTTGTAAGATGTTGTTTTGTTTTTTATTGTATCGATATAATGATCTGCATACATACAGTAATATGGATACAATTATGAATCTCGACTGATATAGAATGTTATACTAAAAGCTGAATTATTAAACGTTTTCAAGAGAAATTTTATAAATAAATAATCGGAATACGTCTGTATATCGTGGAGATCAGAAATAACTAAGTAATTTGACGACCTCCGTGGCGTAGCGGCTATCACAGATCGGTACGCTTGCGGAGGGGAGGTCATGGGTTCGATTCCCGTCTCGCATCTGGGTGTTTATGTATAATATGTACATATTTATTTACACAAGAAAAGTAAATATGTAGTATATCAGTTGTCTAGTGCCCACAACACAAGTGCTATGCAACTTAGTTTGGGACTAGGTGGCGTTGTGTGAAATGTCCTCAATATAATAAATATATAATAATAATTTACAACAGATATATCCGAGGCTAAATCCCAGAATAGTCAGAGAAAGTATTGTAAAGATACGTTTCTAATTTAGGAAATCATGTTTCACAGTAATTAAAGCTGTAATAATTCGAGTATAGGCTATCATCTCCCATACAAATGGAGGTTACGAACTCTTTGTCATTAGGAAAAATCATGTAAATATAACTAACAGTCAAACTTTATTTCTAACACGTCCCTGTATAATTAATTTCAATAGTGTGCAATTGTGCATACATATACATAAATGCTAAATAATCTTAATATTATATGAAGTTAAATTATAAATACATACTATCACTGATGGTCAGCGAATGTTTTATAGATTTATCTTAAATCTTAGATACGTTTATTTTCACATCGCATCACATCAGACAATTATATTGTAAAATAAGTTAACATTCTTAATAGCGAAATTCCATAAATATAATATTACCTATCTTAAAATTATTTATAGAAAAATATTATTTATGAATTATATATTTCAGAACTACGGTCAGTTAACAGATAGACCATTTTTCTTAAATGATATAATTAAACATCAATTAGGATTGTATAAAATCTTTTTTTAGTTAATGTCGAATTCTACATTTCTGTCAGATATGTATTCACCGTGATTTAGATGATTACGCAGACGGCGTAAGTGGTAGGGATGGATTTATGAATCTAAAGCGAAAAAAAGGTTTTTAGGCCATTTATTAGATATTTTAAAAACCAATATCTCTACTGTCAATTCTGGTATACACATTTCCATAAATGTAGAATTGATATAAGAGATTCTATACAATTTATTTGTTCCTCCGAGTTTAAGAGTGTGTACGAAAAAAATCAAATGACTATAAACGTCGAAACAAAACTGAGCGCCGTTCCGAAATACAGAAAAAGTTATAAAATTATAAACGCAAGCGAATAAAACGCAAAATCCTAACCCGAGAAGCGTTAGTTAGTCCAGATTTGAGAAATATCAAGTCACAACAACTAAGCGATAAGGCCAAATTCACGTACACGTAGCCACGTACAATTCACTCAAACATATTTACCTCTCTTCAGCCTCCTTCATCCAACGTTCGAGGACCGGTTTGATTTTCTGCGCACTTTTTGGTGTTATATCCAATTTCTCAAATCTGTATCGAACATAAATTTAAATGTTAGAGTCTGAATGCACCGGGCGCTAACAGGGACGGATCTACCTTTCGTGGGGCCCAGGACAAGGGTACGGATGACGTCATAAACATTTTTCACATGTAAATATTAATTAAACGGATACGATTTTATACTCACAAGATATAACCAAAGTACGTTTGGAAGTTTCTGTATGTAATTGATTATTTGTATATAATTATAACAAACTAACAAGAAAAATTAAATTTACCTGCATTTATAAATACTAGAAATCTACTCGTTGCGCTAACATCTATGTTAATAGTATGCATATTTATTTTCTTCAGGAATATTTCTATTCTAATATGAGTCCTGTTATGTTTTCCTCATTTCATGCATTTTCTGGTTATTAGATTGTTCAATCAATTGAAGTCATGCTAATTTTCTTAATAGAAAAGACGTATGGTGAATGGGTTATTTATTTTTACGTTTAGCAATATTTTCACGTTCATTATTACATAAAAATATATACCAAATATACGATAAAATATAATGTATTATACAATATGTAATCAAATATACGGTCGTAATTAGTTTATACGACTGGGACCTACCGCCCCAGTCTGCCGCGCGTGCACATTGTCATCCCACAAATCCGTCCCTGCCAGATAATGTCTCCTAGACGCGTCATTACCAAGCATAACATCTACAGGACATTGACATCGCGTTAACGATTTTCTACAGAGGTAATAGAAAAAACAATAGGCAATTTAGGCTGCCGGGGTAATCAGTTTGATTAATACCGAACAAGGTAACAATAAAACAACGAATTCAATTAGAAGCGAAAAGTAACGTATGCCAATGCCCTGGCTTTGTTGCGCAAAACGAATATTAAAAACAAAGTACAAATTAAATAAATGAAAATAATATATCATGCAATATTAGATGGAAAGTTAGAAATAACTCATCGCGATGTAACAATAATACGAAGTGATAATATTCTCACAACTATAAGTCATGGTGTCGAATCGACATGGTTTGGTGGCGTACATTAGTGCGGCGTTTTGTCTTGGCATCAAAATGTGCGGCGCATGATGTATGCCGCTGTAATTACCCGAATGCAAATACCGTGTACGTGTGAAAAGGAAAAGAAAGAACGTCAAAACTGGTAATTATATAAAATTGTATGCAGCACATTCGTGTATGCACGGATCAACGATTGAGATAAGATAATATTAAACAGCGTTGAAACATTTTGATTTAAAGACATTACGCGTGGAGCCGCCTTGCGGTGGCTATGCATAAGTTTACTTAACTTTTATGTAACACCGTATTTACCTTCATCAACTTTTAAATAAGTTTTGTCCCTTAATTTTACTATATATTATCTATTAAGCAATAAGGAACGCGTGGACGTTCAGGTTGATTTCTACACATTTGTAGGCAAAAATATCCTCGCTTTAAAAATATTTACATTACCTATATCATTCTTATAGTTTACTTTTGTTGTCAATTCAAGAATATAATTAAATAGGAATGTAAAAGATTTTGGAGGTAAATACGGAGATATTAAGTGTAGGGATATTAAAAAACAAAACATACATGTTTTGTTGTTGTGAAGACAGTTGAGCTGCTAGCATCTGCGAAGCCAGGGCACTGGGAACGGTAACAAATATTATGTTAGATGTATTGTATATTGTATAATAAAACTGTTCTGTATTTTGTCAATAAATATTTCCTCTATGAAGAGAGACAAAGCTGCACGCTTTTTTCACTTTAATAATACTTATTTACATTAATATATTTGTTCTTTATAAGATACTAGATGATATAACGATTTTAGATAATATTTTTATATTATTTTTGTGAAGAATCTCTTATCTTTTATTTATGGGGCTTGGAGTTATTATATTTTAAAGTTAAACTGATTTAGCAATTTTTTAACTACACACATATTACTGTATAAAACGATATGACGTCACATTAAAGTAATAGAAAAATAGAGAAGTAATACAATCAATATTTGTTCTAAAAAACGTAACACATAAAAACAAAAGAGTTTTAAAGAAATTAGTTTTACAAATAGAAATAAATAAAGTCGAAATTGGATATTAGATTTTAAGTTGTTGAAATAACATTTATAAAATAAATAACGGAAACGAAATCTAATAATAAATATTGAGAGGTACATTATAGAAACGATATAACCTTAACGGTATTATATGAATTATAGTGTATTTTGACGTGTAAGATTAAGAAATTGTAATAAGTCAAACCGTAGTACACCATTTTATAATTCATATTATTTCCAAATGGTCGTCTACGAGCTCAGTTTTTAGGTTGTTTATAGTATTATTTGAATATATTGCATTATAGGGATCGTATACATACTACTTGCTCTATTTTGTCAATTGTTTACCCCTCCCTTTGGTGACCAACCGTAGCAAATATATGAAAAGATAACCCCTGTAGTTTTCACGTATTTAAATCATAAATACGGTTTCCAATATTTATTACAAACAAAAAGTAAAAAAAAAATAGTTGGTTCATATTTGTCTTTATTGATCAGCGCTTGCCGCGTGATGGCTAAAATGCATAAGTTACAAGTAAACACTAAACAATTCACATTTGAAATAGCTCGAAAAAGCTCGGCGATGAAGCGGATTATCAACGCATTGGGCTGCCTGGAGGATTCCCAGCTGTTGAATTGTTGCCAATACGGTTTTCGGCAAGGTCGGTCTGCTGGAAATCTCCTGGTTCAGAGCAAAGGAGAAGCCCTGGCTGTTAGCCTAGACATCGCTAACGCCTTCGATCGGGTCTGGCATAGGGCTCTTCTTGTTAAGCTTCCATCTTACGAGATACCCGGGAGTCTTTGCACCTGGCTATCCAGCTTTCTCGCTGGGCGCAGTATTAAGGTCGTTGTTGACGGTTGCTGCTCCAGTGTGAAGCCTATCAATGCTGTTGTGCCCCAGGGTTGGTGCTGTCGCCGACGCTATTTATTCTGCATATCAATGACATGTTATCCATAGATGGCATTCATTGCTATGCGGATGATAGCATTGGCGATGCACGGTACACTGGTCGCGTAAACCTCTCTCCTGCGGTTTTGGAAGAAAGTCGGGCCAGACTTGTGTCTGAAGTAGAGAACTCTCTAGAGGGAGTCTCTGAACGGGGACGACAAAACCTTGTCCTGTACATCAACCCCTCGTAGACGGAAGTCTGTGTATTCTCTGCCAAGAAAACCCCGTTCGCACCTGCGCCATAGTTCCAGGGAACCCCTTTTTCCATCTCAAGCAGTATTGGAATCCTTGGTGTCGACATCACAAATGATGTGCAACTTAGAGGACATTTGGAGGGCAAAGCTAGACACGTTTGGATTTCGGAGAGACTGCGTCTCTGCGTATTCTATCGTCTGTACAACGGGGAGTGTTCTGAGGAGTTATTTAGAATGGTGCCCTCGCCGTCTTTCTACCACCGCACTGCCCTCCATCGGTTGGATGTTCATCCCTACTTCTTGTACGAAACGGTTCTCAAGAACGTTCATGTTGCGTACTCTCAGGATCTGGAATGAGCTTCCGGATGAGGCTTTCTCAGCACAGTACGATATGGGGTTCTTCAAAAAGGGCGTTATAAAATTTCTTTGAGGTCGGCAGTGCGTTGGTATTGCCTCTGGTGTTACAAACATCCATAGGCGACGGTGATCACCTGCCAGGGCAGGCCGTTTGCCTGTCTACTGAACTCTAGCTATAAAAAAAACCTCGAGATTTTAACTACGTGACGAAAGCCATCCCCTTCTACCTGCGACCGAGCGTGGTATTATGGAGAGTTCGCTCCCCCCCCCCCCCTCCTGAAGGGCTCACGTAATGTTGTTAAAGTTATGCATTTAACTTTTTACTTGTCTTATAAGCTATATCATGAAACTATATCTCACTAAATGTCCTGGCAAAAGTTGTTCGGCCATATAAATTAAAAAAGTACTATGTTCTTATCCAAGGTCCAATCTGTCTCTATATCGAAGTTAATCAAATTTGGTTCGGCGGTTTATGCGTGAAAACGTAACAGACAGACATTACTTTCACATTAAATTTATTATGTTAATTTGGATTGTGCTTCTGTTCTTCTAATACATCGATGTGATTTAGAAAAAATCGAAAGGCGATTCTTTTGCTGTCTTCTAGGACTTTCTTCACAATAGTTGAGCAGCTTTCATCTTATTTGCAGACGATCCAACATCATCGAATTTAAATCGTGCTTTAATTGACTTTAACGTGAAAAGAAATTGTTTACAAAACATAAAAGGCAATGGTGAAGATTGAAATAAAAGCAGTAATTTAGGACCTCAGTTAAATGGATTCTTTTCTCAAACAAAAAAATAAAATAATAATGTGTTTTAATTAAAATGCAAATTAATTAAGTCCAGTATAATGAAAGGGGTAACTACCATGTACCGACGTCACGACACCAAATTGTAGGGAGACGAAAGAAAAATTAATGGAAAATGAAATCACGCCGGGACAAAAGACAGGGGAATTCTACTCTTTTTAATTACACGAAAAAAGTAATTACCGCCAAGATAATTAATTAACTGGAACAGAAGTAACGATTAATGATTTTATTATACGAAGGAGGTCGAGGAAGAATTGAAATTTCCTTCGGCTCGCGCCGCGCATTCCATTTTGCATCGAAACGCGATTTGTTCCATTGGCAACGTTGTTTTGAATGATTTGATTCAATTAAACATTATGAGAGTAAAGCTGTGCTACCGGGTGATTAATTTGTTGATTTAATAGTGATGTAGTCGAGCACAATTTGCATTTCCTCTTGAAACATTTATCAAACGGATTGCATATACAATCGTTTCAAACAATAGAATTTAAAAAGGAAATTTAAGAATGTGATTAATTGCAACGACGTATCTCAACAGTGAGTAATGAACTTTATGGTAATCAAAATTGAAGATCCTAAAAAAATAATTAGTGAAACGCACCCGCGCCTAGTCGAATAAAAATGGCGTAAGCCACAAGACAGCGAGCGGAACGGAAGCCGTCCGAATGGTAATTAATTAAACGAATTGTAAGCAATGAAAGGAGTCATGCTGTTTTACAAATCACTTCAATTAACGATATTAAAAAGTTGGGGAATTATTGCTGTCCGATTCGGCGCTGCGTGACGAAAAAGAGTATAGCGGCTGTGTTCCCACTCTATGACTTCGCTGGTTTCCTAATTTGAAGTCAAGTTAATTGAAAAAAATATTGATTGAAAAATTAACTAAAAAAATTGACATATTTTACATTTTTAATTTATGAAATACGTTTAAACAAGCATATATATACACAATTAAGCTACTAAAAGTATTTGATCTTTAACGTTCTTCAATAATATAAATTCGTTATTTAGTAAGACATTGAAAAACTAAAAGAGAATGATAGAAGCACTACATGTGAATTTTCCTTAATATATGTTTTTTGTATAAGTACTTTTTTGTACTTAGCTTAATTTATATTATATATCTATAATTTTTGGTTAATTTATAGAGAGTAAAATTTACGTTATGCAATTTGCATTCTATAACTCAGAAGAATATACATATCGAGCGTGCAGTTTTGTCTAAATTCTTGAGATTTCGTTTATTTGTAATGTAAGATTAAGAATTTGTTTATTTTGTATTTTTCGATAACGAAAATGAAGGTTTTTGTAACGTATTACATGATGTAAAATTTAATAGAACATATTATTCTTTAATATTTACTTTGTTATTCGTCTGAGATGAGTCCATTCCAGAAGTTTGACAGACACGGGCATGCAGTATTTTTATAATAAAGTACGAACTATTTTATCAATTTTATATAAGTCTATTATTTAATATATCAAATAAAATTAATTTGTTCACTTAGAAAATATGAAAATCTAATAACTAAGTTTTTTAACTATTCTTGTTCTTAATCCAGAAGTATTTTCGCTTATAAACGAAATCGAGAAAAATTATATTAAAATTTACACCGTTTTATTCGTCTACAAATTTCAAAACATTTCGTCTTATTAAGAAAAGCTACAGTTGCTTGTAAAAATAACAAATACTGAACAGTTTTATGACGCAATAGACAGTTATGTTGTAATAAACGATTGCATTGAAATGTAATCAATGATATGAAAATTTGATAATAGATATTCTTACAAACATTTGATCTTTCTGAAACCAATTATTACAATATTCTAAACTTTTTTGCATCCAAATGATTTTAGATTATAAATGTATTTTATTGGACATAGTCGTCCTTAGAAAAGTACAGACACTCGGGTTTATTGTTCACCGTCGATTATACGATGAATAAATAAAATATAAACCACAAAAACTGTAAAACAGATTGTTTGTATCCCAAAAGTGTTTACTTATGAGTCGGTAATTTCCGAATAATATACAAAAAATAACAAACGTTATAAATTGAAGAGTACATAAATGAAAAATTCATAAGTTTTCGTGACGTAAAACTTTATAATCCGTGTACTAGATGAATTTAATTTTTGAAGAGTTGATGCTGCTAATGCATTATTGAATTCAGATATAAAAATAATGAAATATATTTTTTTAAATTTAAAAGTATTAGAACTGTACTTTATGAGAAATCAAAACTATAAAAGATATACTTTTGAACACGCTGTAAATATATATATATATATATATATATATATATATATATATATATATATATATATATATATATATATATATATATATATATATATATATATATATATATATATATATATATATATATATATTATTTATTTGGGAAACAAACAATTACAATACATCACAATATAAAGAAAACATAAAAATTAACAAACCAGTAAAGTTTCCACTTATAGGTATATATCATCATAAAATATAAAAAATCAAATGTTTGTAGACCTATTTATTCTTTTTGTAATTTTCGGACACAACAATAAATGATAATCTATCTATTACTGTACCTGCAAATGGCGCTTTGGCTGTAAGCAGGACCCTCAGTAACGGACAAGGCTTGCCCGACCTGGGTCTGCGTAAGACCGAGGCCTAGTCGCCGCAGTTTGAAAGCTTTGGCGAACTCCTTGATGTCTTCCAGATTAATACCATCCACTACGTTGCTCGATGATTGGCTGATTGTTGGTTGATCTGAAAGTAATACATTTATTACCTTGTGTTCGTAATACGTGTAAAAGTTTAATCTAAGTTTTTAATGTGAAGTTTTTTTTAAATAGTTGGAGTTCCGCCGTCACGTTTGCAACACAAGAAGCATTGCCAACGCCTTTTTTGAAAAATCCCATATCGTGCCTTGATAGGAGAGCCTCAGTCCCAGTCAGAGAGTCAAATCCGAATATTACATGATATGACAGTTCTGAGAACCGTTTCTTACAAGAAAAAAGAGGATCCAGGAAATGGGGTTGAACACCCTACTACCTATGTTTTATAATGTTACTAGTTGACCCAGCAAACGTTGTTCTGCCTTATAAATTTAAAAAAAGTAACCGTAGTAGAAGGACTTCTCCAAGGTTCAATCTATGACTATACCGAAATGTATTAAAATTGGTTTAGCGCACTTTCGCATTTATTATAATATCCTCCTCCTCGCGTCGGTTTCCTCAGCGCTGAGGGTCGTGATCATCTCGACAGAGTACTTTGTTGCGTATTATTTGCCGCCATCTGCCCCTATCGGAAGCAGTGTGTAAAGCGTCGTGGACAGTGGTTTCAAGGGCAGTGCGAATCTGATCGGTCTATCGCATGGGGCTCTTTCCTCTTGGTCTTCTTCTCTCCACCTCCCCTGTTACCATCAGTCTCTCCAGGTTGTCTTCATCCCTTCTGGCGATGTGGCCGAAGTATTCTAGGACCCTACGCAAGCAGATGGTAGAGTGCCTAGCCACAATGCCCAGCCGTTTCAGGATCGACACATTAGTTCGGTGTGCTGTCTAAGGTATGCCCAACATCCTTCTCTAGCACCACATTTCGAAGGCATCGATTTGTTTTCGGTCGGCTTTCTTTAAAGTCCATGTTTCAGCACCATATATGAAAATGGAAAACACCAGTGATCGCACAAGATTGGTCTTGGTTTTTATGCTGATGGTTATATATAATTATAATATTATATATTAGATGTTTAATTGACAAATTTATTCTATGGATTTTTCTACTTGAATATTTTGATATCTAGACAATAAAACGAGAAGACACTTGCTTATAATATAAAAATATTTGATATAAAGTATCTTATGCGCAGATATTGAATTTTGTTCTGTAAGTACAGATTGCAAATGTAACAATAATTTTTTTTCTTGCCTGTCCAACTATGAAGGTTGGCAGTCAGATCCGTACACCTCCTCCGATCCTTGGCGAGGTTAATTTCGCAGCCAAGACTTCTTTCTGCGTCCAACCGCTCTTTTTCCAGCCAATTTTCCCATGATTATTAATTTCAAAAGTTCATATCTTGAATGGCTAAATATATGACCGGATAGGCAACCTTTCTTTTTTTACAGTTTGAATCAATTTATAAATAATGTTTTATACATTTAAATTAAATTAACTATCTAAGGAATGCTCATTCACGTCTTTGATAAGCTATGTAATATCCAAAATTTGCGAGACCATCTTAACACTGATCCGTTTCAGCGGCAAGTGAAATTATATCTAAGCTTAGTGGGCAATTTATATAATTAGTAGATGGTGGCGGGTCCTAATTATGCGGGATGTCATTATCGTGGAGACATACCTCTGCGCACGACGGCCGCGGATAGTGCTGCCATGTCAATGTATAATTTTTCTTTACTCTATATTCAGTTCATTCATAAAATATTGCATCATCACTTATCGGATCTGTGTCACTGATATAACTCTTTTCAGAAGCATTTAATACACACAAAATAGGGAATTAAAATACAATCACACTCTCCTTCTGTATATGTGTGTAACGCACACACACATAAATGCACGTATACAATATACATATATAAAATTAAAGCACGCCCGCTTTCATTAGGATATTATAGGGCCATTTAATTGCAATTTTATTTTTTCTTTCTTTCGTAAATCATATGCATTTTTGTTATTGCTGAGGGACAGCAGACAAGCTGACGGCCCACTTAATAATAAGCAGTTACAGTCGCCTATGAATGCGCCAGGGGAACCGTTAACGCGCTACCCTCCTTGGAAGGCAATTGGAACCTGGGTCGCTTATACTAAAACGAAACATACGCTCGCTTATTATGACAGTATATTTAGAAACATAAGGTGAGGTAGGATAGTTTCGGCCACAAGGGTCAGCATTCACACTCCACCCTTGTACGGAGATACATATGCTCTTGAACAATACAGGAGAGGAACCTGGCTCCTGAGACAGTGTAATCATGGACCAGAAAAATTTAACTCAATGGGTATAATTAATTTTATAATTATTATTTAGTATCCTCAAAGGCATACTGTTGAATATACACATGGCCAAACTCCTAGGTTTTTACTCGAGTGCCCTTCCACTATCTCGTCTTAAAATATATAAGAAAACTAGCTGACCTGGCAGATGTTGTTCTGCCATACAAAAAAGAAAATGAGGTGTTTAAAAGTTTTTGTTGGGGGTTATGTTCTGATATGCGAAAAATAAAAATCCCAGAACTCGATCGCAGCGCTCTTCCCGGGTCCAATTGTGAATCTAAACCATTCTCGAATCCACTTAAAGACACACAAAATTTCAATCGGTCCAGCCGTTTAGGAGGAGTTCAGTGAGATACACATGCATATATATAAAGATAGATGAACTAGTTGTGACTTATATAAATATTATATTTGTCCAGAATCTCATCCTGTTTACATCTGAAATTTACATTTCCGAACTGGAAGGTTCTTGAAGGTTTACACTTCAGAGCTTAAAGTCCTGGAGTATTATCTCAAGACTCTTCTATAATAACACTTCTTTTGCTTAGTCCAAGGCATATTTTTTTGTTATTGCTGAGGTATAGCAGACAGGCTGACGGTCCATCTAATAGTAGGCAGTTACCGTCAACTATGGATGTTTGCAACGCTAGAGTACCTCTCGCGAACATGCTGCTGTCCCATAGGGGTACAGGAACCTGGGTCATTAATACCGGAACACAACACAAGGTTATTATGGCGACATACTTAAAGACTAAGGTTGGTTGCCATCGAGACGGGCTACATAGTATAGTTATAGTTGTTTTGTCTCCTTTTACGACAGGCCGACCTCAGCCGCAGGGGGTTAGTATTTACTCTTCTGCATGGAGAGAGTAGACGTGACTAAATTTAACAATTTTAATAAAATATACTTAGTGTTCCGAAACAGCGAAATATCTGAGAATGTGTTGGTGATGGCAAGCGAAGACGCTCGACCCACCCCTTTTGCTTAGCTAACCAATGACAAATTACTTTCAGTGTACCCCCACTAGTTTGTGGAGTAGTCTGCATCAATTAAGCCGAGGGTAGGGCTGCTAAATTGGCAATCGTTCCCAGTTTACCGGTGTTCTAATCACAGATGATTTCTAATTTTCTGTTGTTACAATCTAATGAAAACGGAAATAAACTTTTAATACAGATATAAGTAAAGGCGTGTACACATTTATCTTTGCTATATGTATAATTTAAAATCAATTTCTATTCACACGGCTGGTTAAGGGAATTGTATGATTACTTCTTTAAATTCACGGAAAACTTGCATATAATCCCCGAATAATCTTATCTAAATCTACGTTATAGCAACTGGTTATTTAAAAAACCCTGACACAGGTTTTTAAACAGGAAATTATCATTACTTCCATATAGTACTTGAGCACCATATGTCATCTCTTTTCACTCTATTCTGTTAACTGTCTTTCATAGCATTTTTCAATAAATCATCTCTTAAGCAGTTCATTCACCTTCTCATCTTTCTTCCGCATCGGTCCACTTTCATTTTTAAAAATGGCACGTGACAAGGAAAATACTTGTTCCATTGTACTCTATCCTTTGAATTTTATGCCCATACGCTAGTCTGTTAATTTTAAAATGATTATCGTCAGGCAGACCACTAGTTATAAAAAGCAAGCTGTAATTAAATTTTATTAATAATTAATGCTATTTCATTCTTTTTAATTTATTAAGTTCCCCTTGTTGTATGGATGCTTCTTTGTAGATTTATTTGACCATTTCTTTTCTTACGTTATTTACTCCTACGTAAACGTTTACTCTTACGTAATTATTACACATACTTTAAAATATAAAATTGATTCCAATTTTGCTTATAATTTGGAAAAGCCTGTATTCATTAGCTTACTTGTTCACTTAAACAGTTAAACGAATGATGTCGATTACACTGTATTTTGATATTGACACCTCATATCAACGGCCGCATTCGTCAACAGTTCTTTCTTGTTGAATTTGGGCAAGTATAATGATTGAAAATAATTTTTATGCCACTTTTCGAACTATAAGTGGTTCGTTATATTCATGATTTTAATGTTATTTTAATATAACGATGTTTATCGTATGAAACTAAAAAATTTCATATTTCCTTTCTATTATTCTCTAATTCAGTTAGTCGCTTAGAAAGTATGTAAAATACACCTTTTCGTAATTAATTATTAAACTTTTGTTTTGAATACATGTAATATTCAAAACAACTACAAAAGATGAATACACAAATCGAACTTCGTAATGTCCACTTTTATACCTACAGTGGACGGATGTTTTGACTTCGGCTCAGATGAATGTAAATAAATGAATAAATTAAACAAATAAATGTGTTATGGGTATACAACCATAATGAGACGTCTTGAGAGTCTACAGTATCAAGACCTTAGGAGTTTATGTCAATTAAAGCAGTTAGTTGATATACCTTGCCTGAAACTGAACAAACTAGTAACGAGGCTTTAAGGCTTTTAAGATATAATTCGGGTTTAAAATGAAAAAAATTAATTTCTTTTATAAAAAGGTTAATACAAAATTATATATATTAATATCCTGCTATTAAAACATTAACGAGAACAATGTGCTGTCCTGTCGGAATACTCATGTTTTTATTCTCAAAATGTAGTTGCTTCTTAAAAAACAAAAGTGACCACATTTTTTAAAGCAATTTTCTTGTGCCTTTGATTAGGAAATAAAGCAGTCACTGAGAGAAATTGACGTAAAAATGGACGCTTAAAGGTTTACGCAACCAGAGTAGGTACTCCGATCCTGAGTATAATAGCAACCAGGATTGAGAACTTGTGTGATATGATGACGATAGACATTAACGTAACATCGATATAAATACTTTGGTTATATTCAAAAACATTAAGGAAGAATGTTTGAGATCACGTATTCGATTACATATATATGTTTTGCTCAACGGCGCAAAAAGAATGTAACTTAATTTCTGTCCTATCCACTGTTTACTATCTAGCCTTATAAATCATAATTAAATTACACGTAATAAGGTACTTAATGCGCTTTAATTCACTTTCGGCCCAAATTAACGTCATAATAGGCGCTAAACACATTATTTCTATTCCAATTTTTATCACTTCAAGTAATTTACTTACATACGTAGCGGGTCCGATAATTAAGTACAGGTGTTTTAATCGTAATGATAATTAATTTCAACGATAAATAAACGTCATGTTACATCACTATTAATTTGATCGCGTTATGAAATGCGATAGGGAAACCATGCTTTTTGTGTTTTTTAATTGCATTATATCATAATTAAATTGTACTAATTAGTGACGAAATGGTACAAAACATCGCGGTTCTTTCCTTTATACTTATGAATAAATACGTCTTTATTACACTTAGAGTTACGAACAGGATAAACTTTTCCAGGTTTACTTGTGTTGGTTGAATCATCGTTCTTCTGAAGAGTGACAATATTTAATTCAGTTTTTACTAACGCGACTGTTGCCTGACCGAAGGAAAACCAATGGACAAAGGAAGGACACTACTACCTATATGAAATTAAATAATAAAATTACTAAAAAACAAACACATTTAAACTGTCACAATTCAAACATCGTTATCTGTAAAGAAAGAGCACCATTGTAACGAACCACTACGTTATTACCAGTTCTTAAACATTTAATTTCGCTATTATATAACCTTTTGCGTGTATTTAAATAATATCAAAAGTTTTGACAATTGGCATATAGTTATTGTAAAACCGTGAGATGTGTATGACATTTATTTAAGATACGTTTTGTCATCAATCAAACGGCGACTTATTGCAGTATATACGAAAACTTTAACCATTTCATCAAATCGATTTATGATAATTATCTGGAAAATTTGAAAATAATGAACACTCTGCAATGTATTTTGTATTCTACCGTTTGTACAATGGGTAATGTTCTGAGGTGTTATTAATGTCTTCGTCGTCTTTTTACTACCGCACTGTCCGCAATAGACAGGACGTTTATACCTATTTCTTGGTACTTGTTCTTTCCTGTACAGTTCTTAAAAAAATTGTGTTACGTACTCTTCAGATTTATAATATACTTTCGGTGAAGGTTGTCTCATCGCAGATATAGGGTTTTTAAAAAAATGCGTTATAAAGTTTCTTCGAGGTCGTGCGTTGGCGATCCTCCTGATATTACTATCTATAGACAACGATGACCACTTGCTATCAGGAGGGCTATATGCCTTTCTGCTGAACTCCGGCTATAAAAAAATGTGTATCGAAGGAGAGACAGCCGTTTTCAAAACTGTAAAAAGGGATAACTCCATATCGATTGACTGAATACCATATATCCCAGGGCTCCGATCATATATAAATATTGAGGAGTAAATGTTAGAATAAGAATGTTTTGATAGTCAATACTGACCCTTGCGGGGTCAAAACTGCCTTATTCGGGGCCTATTCAGGAGCTGATTATTAGACGGTAGGGCTCCAAGTTCGTCTGGATGGCAACCACTCTTGGTTTTATAAAACATGTTACTATAATAACTTTGTGTTTCGGTTGTAACGCAGCTTGCAGTTCCGCTTTGAGGCCGGCAGTGCCTTAGCAATGTTGCGAACGTCTATAGGCTAAGGTGACCACCCACTAATGGGTGGGCCGTTTGCCAATTGCCGATCTCAGTTATATAAATAAAATATTACTAACAACCACAAGTAGAGCTACCCTATAACTTAGTAAAGGAATCGTAAAGTATTACGTGCCTCATACATGTGTTTTACTGATTATTTATGAACTATGGCGTTATGTGAATTGTTCCAGTATATTTATGTTGCAAAAACATTTAAATGTCATTTGAAACAATTAATATCTTACAAAATTAGAAAGCCGAAATTGCTATGTCGAATTAGGGTTGAAATTATACGTACACACGTAAGCGGGGTCAAAAACTTAGACACTGACACGCGAACAATAATTGCTACTAATTAATTTATTACATGTATTAAACAATTAAGAGTGCGGTGTATCTTGATGTATTATTGTTATTGAATTCGGAACGGTGTTACGACGCGTCGGCCAATCGACTTATCTTCTTTTTGTAATTAATGGGAGAGCGCTCATCACGCGATCGGGGTAATTGCTTTTGAAAATTCAACTTTTAGTAATATTAGGTTTTTTAGAAGGGTTAGGCAAATGCAAATGGTTTTGAGGCAATTTCAATTTGTCATTTATGCGTCAATTATTGATTAAATTGTGATTAAGTATTGGTAGGGTGTTTTGAAGATTCCTAAGAGAGATTTCTAACGCAAAATATATTAGACATGTAAATAAAGATAATAAATAAACCGTTATAATATGAAAATTCATACAGCGTGATCTAGCTCCAAAGTAAGAATCAGAATCATGACCCTTTAGTGAGAATGGTGATTGTACAGATGTCCACTAATTCCATATAATGTGAGATAAGAACGGGAAGAAGAATATGAGTAATTACTAAATAGCACTATGGCCCATTTGACTTAGTGCATTCTTAAAAAAATTAAGGCTGGTTTAGTAGTTAGACTTGAAATAACATTCTTTATTGTGCTTTCAGATGGAAGGTACAAAGAAGAAGCGAAAAAAGAGCTCTTAACTCATGCTTAACTTTAGACCTAAGTTTTTACAGATAAGTTTCCGCTGCAAAAGGGAAACTGAAAATTGCACAAGTTCAAAGAAAATTAGTGAATTTATATATATAATGGAGTGCCATTATGTATGTAGATTAAGTAAATATAAAATACATAATAATTTCCTAAAGATAGGCTAATATCTGAATTGCGTTTGCCGAAAGCTAATGCCGTATTCACATGCCAACTTAACATGCTTATTTAAAAAATCGATAATCCTCCTTCATATAATCGAATCGGGCTATATCGATTAAATATCAAACGCTTTATTATTCTTAATTAAAGTTTTCGAGTGATTAGTTACTAATACTTAAATCACGATTCGGATATAACAATAACATCACTGTGTCATTGACATAAGTAATATATTCGAATAAGCAATAGAATTTTTTAGACACGCAAATTACTTTATGAGAATACGTAATGGGTGAAATTATGCGAGCCGAATTGTACCGATTCATGTTACGATTACGATTTAGAAACGAATACTTAATCGATTTAATCGATTATAATTAACGTAACTGTTTTAAGTACTTTTGAACAAGTTTTCACGAATAATTAAATTGGTGTTTGGTAAAGTTTTTCCACGTAATAGCGTGGTAAGGGTACTTTATTTGTTTGTCTGTTATTAAAATCCCATTTTGTAAAAGATCCTTGAATAGTCAGTTTATTAAGTAAATATCGATAATTTTTCATGGGCTATATTGGTTATTTGTATTTATGATTATTATGTATTTGATGAACGTTTTAAGAATTATATAGACACTATAAATATTACAGGATATACGCTACTAGAAAATTCGTTTGTTCAAATAATAGAAGACAGATGTAGTGTTTTGCCGATTATATCTTCATCGGAATAGAAATAAAGACCACCATATTCAGTTCACTTCTTCTTCCTATTCTTATGCACAGGTTCGCTCCTTTCATTCTCCTCTTTTAGCCGACATCTTCCTCGTCACACGTCACACACATTCTCACCTTTTCGTCTTTTATGAAGTTCATTAATCTCTTCTTTGGTCTGTCTCATTTTTAGTATTCTCTTTGTCGTATGGCATTTTTATCTTATATTTTTATTGCTCTAGGACAGCAGACAGGCTGACGGCCCGCTTAAATTTAGCAGTTACCGTCGCCTACAGGTGTTTGCAACGCCAGTGGCATCGCGAACACGTTGCTGGCCCATAAGGGTACAGGAACTTGAGTCCTAATGCCGAAACACAACAAAGTTATTATGGCGGCATACTTAAGACCAAAGGTGGTCGCCATCCAGACGGGCTTGAGACTCTACCACGTAGTTGTTTTGTCGCCTTTTACGACAGCCCCTGCACGGATAAAATCTTTAGATTATATGACTATCATTATTGCCAATCATTTGCGCTACTTTCAAACTTTCCGTGTAATAATCCTCGTCAGCCGTTCAATGTCCACTGCTGGAAGTAGGCCTCCCAAAGTTTGCGCCACAAATCCCAGTTCCTTGTTTTCCCATCTAGCCCAGATGAGCAATCTTGCGCATGCGCAGTCCATCGCTCTATCGGGCTGGGGTGCGGCCTACACTGCCTTTATCCTCCCATGATGTAATCATTTCTAATTTTATTCATATTCATCATTCCATTTAGGTTATTGTAACAGGCAATAATATATTATTCCTTCTGCTTGCCCACAGACAGCAAAAAAGCCATTTAGTGAAAAAAATAAAGAATTACGTAAGCGTAATTAAGGGAGTGTTCTACTGAGGGAATTCTGAAAACCTTTGGTGTTTGAAGTCATAATACCAAAGGATGGACTTTTCTTGAAGATGGAATGGGTTTCTGTTACAATTTCTTTACATATGCAAAGAGCCACTTGGAAATATAATAAATACATGTGACCAATTTGATTTTTTTTGAGATCTTATACTCTAAAAATCTGGTGGGTTAACTAGAAATAAGTAATCCATGTGCCATCTCCTACACGTCTACTAATTTAAGTGCTTGTATAATAATTATGACGTTATTTAGATCTTTGTATGTATAATAATGATTAATAAACTTATGTGTTATAAAAATATGTTGTAGAAAAGTTGATATTAGATACTCAGCATCGGAAGTGATTTTTTTTACGTTTTTTGATAAGGATACGGATGTGGATCTGAGAACGATAGCCCAACTAGACATTCATTCATGCGACACACATCGCCTATATCGTTTTTTAACTACAGTTCATTGTCTACGTTTCTCTACCAATAGCTGTTTAATCAATGAAATGCATTTTTCAATTACCGTAAATGCATTAGATATTATCTTGTTAATAGGACGAATAAGTACTTTATTGCTTTTGTACAGAACGAATAAATCGTCAATAAATGGTCGATGGTTCGAGTACCAATTTACGTATTAAGACAATTAATTGCAATTAAGCGGGTAGTGGATAAGTTCTAAATATTAAACTGCGGGTAGTCAACTGTTTAAAATTGGTGGATAATTATAATGCCTTCTTGTTTAATCGATCGATGATGATTTTTTGGATTGGGCTACTACATTCCGCTCCTAAATATCTGTAAAATGCCTGTTTTCTTTTATATTAAAAAGTACTGTTTTCGTTTTTGTAGTCGCTCTTAGGGAAAGTAATTTAACCACGTCTATTCCACCCATTTTCTTGTTTGTCTTTGTTTAAGAGAAGAAAATGTAATGGATGAGCACAGACGCAAAAAAATACTCAGAAATGTTGATTTTTTGGTAAAAATTTGCAATCAAGATAACACGCTAGTTACAATTTATCAATATAAACAAAAAAAAATCCGATGTATTCGATATTATTACTATGCAGTAATCGCTTGCAAAGGATCAAAACCTGCTGAGGAGTCGTTAGCCCCATCGCGGAATGTTTATTAAATACATATAACTTTTTTCAACATCACGTATGTATAGATGAGTAATTTTAATTTAATTATGAACGGTCAATTAATACATTCACGCTATTTATTGAACAGGATCGGAAACAGGTTTATCTAATTCAAAAGTCGAATGCAGAGTTGTATTTTAGAGTCACCGTTTGAGTAAGTAGAAGTTCGGATATAGAAAATGGGACTAGCATATCTATATCTATACTACTATTATAAAGAGGAAAGATTTGATTGTTTGTTTGTTTGTTTGTTTGTTTGTTTGCTTTGAATAGGCTCCGAAACTACTGACCCGATTTAAAAAATTCTTTCATTGTTGGGAAGCTACACTATCCCCGGGTGACATAGGCTATATTATATTTTCAAAAAAATTAGGGATCCTTACTAAAACTCTAATAATGTAACCCAAAGTGTAAAAAAATTACCTAAAATATTATTTAAATCGCGTGCGTTGCGAAAACTATTGATGATAGAATAAAATAATGTACTACAACTTTGCAGAACACATCATTATTTACAAAAAGTGTCGCGACAGCATATGTCTAACTATTATAGTTATGCCACAATAAGTGTTCTTTTATTTTAAAAATTTAATTGAAATGCCGCCCCTAGAAAAGACTCTTTATTTGGATCTTGGTATTAATCCTTATCAAAATAAATTACTTCATATTCAGAACTGTTTCAATACCTTTATATAACTTTTTGAATTATTCAATTCGGATATTCCATTCGAAAGATATCACGAGTTTAAAAAAGTAAGTATTAGAAAAATGTTGCGTGGTAGCCGCTCACCCTGTTCGGCTAGCTAGGCAGCACCTTATGCAATGTAGGCGTGCGTCACTGGGAATTTTTACAAAAATTCGAATACTTATTAAAAAATAACGAAAAATAAATAAAAAGTAATAACAAAAAAAATCATTAAAATAAAAGCTCATAGAAATAATAATATTCAAACTTTCTTTATAATTTTATTTTTTTAGTAACCTGACGAAAATAGAAGGGTTTGCCTCTGTCCGAGGAGTGCACGGGTGTGCGTACCCGAGGTGCCCGAGCATCCGTCGCTTCACTCCCCTCTCCGTTCGAGGCGACAGAGTCCTACCTTTCTTTCCGTCTACCTCTTACATCTTTTCCAACTTAGCTCTCTGTTCGTGGCGTGGTCCCCGGTGGGATGATTGCGAATACTGATTGGGGTCCCGGGTTCTACCCTGGGACCTGATTTGGTAGTCGAAACCATGCCTATTTCGACTGCGCCTGCACAGAGAGTGTTCCCGGGGCGGGAATTGCATCCTCGCTGTCGGTTGGTCTTGCTGGGCCGGCTACGACGTCAAGCGACTCTGCTTTTTCTGGAGTGTCGTCTGGTAGTCGTACACACGCCTAACTAGCACGCAACGGGGATGCGAGTCCCGTCCGGAATTGGCCGCGGACCTGTCGCTCCCGGCCCTGGTTCTGTCCATGGTCGGGGGCGATCCTGGATGGACGGCCGTCGCCTTCTTTTGCGAGGCAGTAGTGTCTGCAAGGAAGGCGGCGGAACGGGAGCGGGAGTCCGCCACCGCACTCCCCTCCCGCCAACGTAGGCCGCGTCGTCGGCGCCGGAGGGCGGGCAACGATCTCCGGCCGCCGTAGAAAGCGGCCGCGGGCGGCCCCTCGGGGGAGGATCCGCCGCCCGCACTATTGCCGTGAGGGAAAAGGCCGCGTGCTGTTCCGCAGCCCCCCTCAACTCATAGAGTTGTTACAAGAGAGCGCCAGGGGGACGAAAGCCTGACCCCCTGGCGCCAGCACTTTATAAGGGGCCCGCTTTAAGACAAAGCGTGGGCCGGCGCCGGCCCGGGCCACGAGATCGGCAGGCCATATATCCGTGGGCCCGGGCGTAGGCGATAGGAGAACAGCGGGGTTTTTTAGTGGGTAGTCGGATGGTCGAACATCTTTTCCGGAGTCCCTTATATCCCTCGGTCCGCCCGGGCCGGGGGAACCCGTCAAGAGAGGTTTTTCCCCGAGACCGAAAAAAAATAGAAGGGTTTAATTTTTTGTTAAATACCCATGCGAAGCTGGGACGGGCTGCTAGTATATATATATTTTGTGTATGTGTAGATTGCTTCTGAGAGACTAGATTTCTAGAAATAAAAGTTCTTAATGTATAGCAAAATAGTCTGGAGCAAAGCGCTACTAACACTTTTTTTATTGCTGAGGACTGAGGATGACAACCCGCTTATTAGTAAGCAGTTACCGACGCCTACGGACGTTTGCGACATTAGGGGCGCGAACATGCTATTGCCTACATAGGAATACTGGGATCCCGGACATTACTGCCGGACCACAATATAACTCTATAAGTACGCCACCATAACAGTTTGAACTAGGGGTGGTTGCCATCAAGACAGGCTTGGGGTCTTACTAGCTAGAATTACTTTGACGCTTTTGGCCGCAGAGTATTCTTACTCCGCCGCTGCACGGAGAAGATAGAAGAGAAGACTACGCGTCGCAAATATATTTATTTTACGGAAAACATACATATATATTTCATTATAATATACAATAACTTGATGGATACTAGCAATCAGATCATCAAATTATTGTTATTGTCTGATAAGTACATATATATTTTTAAAGGTTTCTCCTCTCATAACACGATTTTTAATCTCTTGTTGAGTTGATAATTGATTGTTATCGATTTTAAATTTATGATAATGCATGAATTTTTAAAATATTTAAACTAATTCCTAGAAAGAAGAACTACTAGTAAGCGTGTCGCAAGCTGCTTCTGAGACGCTGCTAATTTCATACTACAGGATAATGAATAAACTTTGCGTCTAGAAGAAGTATATATGATGAGAAAGAAATAGAAAGGCAAATAAGAAGAGTGGAAAACATTTAGGAGTTGCATTATGCAAATTGAGATTTGAAAACTCTTATATAAAGAGTTCTTTCGTCTGTACGTTCATAAACTTACAAAAAAATAAATCAGACGTTACTGAAATCATATACAAGATATTATTTTGGTAAACGAAATATTTTTGGGGTTGAGTCAATAAATAACCAAGGGGCCGTATTAAACCAACAACTTTAATGTGTTAATAACAGCGGCAAAAGGAAACATGAAAGGGTCCAATTACAACCACATATAAAATAACACTCTTTAATTAATAATAACGCCATAATTCCCACTAAAAATAATGAGTTTGACATACAAAAGCATAAAAGACCAAGAGTGCAGAAATTATGGATGGTATACGCTCACGAGAAATGAGTTTCGCTTACGTCAATTATTATTCAGCGTAAACGTAGCTGCATGAGCTGTATGGGTTGGATGCAGCTTCTTTTTATAAATATTTTGCACGAAAATGAAAAAGAGTTACTGTATCTATTTACTTTAAATTAACATGAATTTTATAATCTAATAATACAAGACTGGACCAACGGATGTATAATTAAATCCATACCGATATTATAAAAGTGAAAGCGAGTTTGTTTGTTTGTTACGATTTCACGCCTAATCCGCTTAACCAATTTTGATGAATTTCGGTACAGACATAGATTGGACCTTTGAAAAGGACATAGGCTATTTTTTATATATACGACAAAACAACGTTTGCCAGGTCAGCTAGTATTTCATAAAAAAACACCACAATTATTTCACATTTTCGACTTGATGCGTTAGAAAACCGCGGCGCGTAGGCATAAAAACAAAGTACATAGACGTAATTGACTTTGGCAGTGTACATTATTTTGTGGTTGGAAATATAAAACAGTTTACAGAAAGCCAAAGGAACTGGACATCAAAGGCACCGATCTATTGTTACTACGACCGAGAACTAAATTAATTAACTAATTAAAATCCATTACAAATTATTAACTCGGCCGATAAAATTAAGAACAATCGATAAGGGTAATGAAGAGTTAGTATAAATGGTTCTGAGTTAAGTGCTTGAATTGTACGAGCGTAATAAAAAACGAATAAAAATTTATTATATGAAATTAATAAATTTCATATAATTGTGCACAATTTGTAGGAATATGATAAACGTATTTGCTAGGTGGTAGAGCCCTAAGCTCGCCTGGATGGCAACACCCCTGGTGTGTATGCCGCCATAATAAACTTGAAAGAAGATGTAGTGACAAAAATTGAGAAAGGTATGCTGAGATGGTTTGGCCATGTTAAGAGAATGATGAAGAACGATTGACGAAAAAAGTGTATAAGGCGAGTGTGAATGGATGGAAGGAGCAGACCTAGGCGAACGTCGAGACCAGATCAGGGACGTCTTGAAAAAAGGCCAGGTCAAGAGTATCCTAAACCGAAGGGCATGTATGAAGGGAATAATGAAAGTGGACGAAGCGAAACAAGTATGTAAGGATGCGAAACAAGTGGAAAGAAGTGGTCTCTGCCTACCCCTACGGGAAAGAGGCGTGATTATATGTATGTATGTATCATAATAAACTTGTGCTGTGTTCCGGTATTAGTGACCCAATACTCCTATGTCGCAATCATCCATAGAGATGGTAACTGCTTCCTATTAAGTGGGATGTCAGCCTATCTGCTGACCTTCAGCAATAAAAAAAGGAAAAATAAAATATAATTTTTTTATACGTGCAGAGGCGGAGAAAGGATACTGTCCTCTGCGGCCAGGCTCGGCCTGTCGTAAAAGGCGACAAAATAATCTACCCTAGCAACGTGGTAGGGCCCCAAGCCCGTCTGGATGGCAACCATCTTTGGTCTTAAGTATGCCGCCATAATAACTGTGTTGTGTTCCGGCATTAGTGACCTAAGTTCCTACAGGAACTTAGGTACACCTCATGGGACAGCAGCGTGTTCGTGATGCCACTAGTATTGCAAACACCCATAGGAAACGGTAACTGCTAAATTCTAATTAGACCGTCACCCTGTTTGTTGTTCTACAGCAATAAAAAAAGGTGTTCCTATGGGCAATAATTTCGTGTTCTGAATACGAATAGGCGACAAACGGGTGTTTATGCTACCTTGAAAGCTTAAATTTGAAACTTCGGTTTTCCCTCTGGGTCTGGGAGTTACAATAGTGGCTCTTATAAAAAGCTGCTTGGGGACATCCATTAATTACGTGAGTTCAGAATGGGGGGGGGGGAGGGGTCCAATGAAATCTCACCAAATCTCATTTAAACCGGGGGGGGGGGGGAGATAATCGAAAATCTCACCTCTCCTTTAAAAAATATAAAATATTACAGATATTAAAAAAAATTATTTTGAGTGTGTATTTTGCCCGCTAAAATAAATCTCATGGCTATTAAAATGATTTAGTTCGAGAAAAACATAAAAAAAAAAGAAAAAAATATTCTCATTCAATCTCACGCAAGGGGAGGGGGGAGGGTCTAGGCAAATCTCACTAAATCCCACCTACGGGGGGGGGGGGAGGTGTCTAAACTGATCGAAAAATAGCTCACGTAATTAATGGATGTCCCCCTTCTACTTTTCTCGTATCTCTAAACAAGGGAAATAATTTAATGGAAGCGCAATACAAAGGTGCACAGATTTTGGCCTCAATATAACAGTATATAATGCAAATACAACAATAAAAGATAATGAAAATGTTAAAATAATAAAAAAAGATTTTTAAACTACAAAAATTAATCTAATATGTACTAAAAAGAATGCAAGAAAAAGTTACAGTAATTACATTGCAGCTGCCATTCTCTCAACCGCAGAGCTATTTTACAATTTCTTGTAATAAGTTAATCGTTGCCAATTCATTTGTTGCAATTTTCATTTGAGACGTATCATTAAATAATTTTATTCTGCCATGTAATTATACATTATCAGAAGTTTGAAAGTAATTTTTGTTCCGGAGTTAAAATACTGATTGCTCCCTGCCGCGGAGGGGGGTGGCCAAGCTCCAATTCCCCTACGTGGACGACAGTGTGTTGGCGATGGCATCTTTTTCAAAGGCGATGGTAATGTCTATTAAGTGGGCCCGTTGCCTGGCTGCTGTTCCTCAGCTTTAAAAAATCGTGTCATGTATCACAGAATAATTATTCTTTGGTAGTTCTTTTGATTAGTACTAGTGTATACAAATGGTGCCAGGAACATCGCAGAGCATTGACCAAAAGTCGATCCTACGATTTCTTCTCGAAAGGCTTTGGGTGGGGAACGGGGTTGAATCGGGATGCCGTTGAAGCCACCACAATAAGGTTTGGGCGAGAACGACATAACGGTCATTCGGTTTCCCCGTTATACAAAAAAAAAAAAGTATACAAATGGTACAGTATATTTTGTACTCATGGTTCGTGGCCCCTGTTCTATTGATTATTATTTAATTTGTTGTTAGTGGATACAATTACTAAATTACTCAGTTCCTCCGCTACTTGCGATAAACGCACCTCTATATAAAAATAGCGACGACTATTCCGCAGGCCGTATACTATATTCGATGACTAATACTACAAAGTTTGTCAAATTTTGTTTGTTTTGAAATTTACATGTTATAATCTGTATGGACAATCTGATGGTACAAGTGGCGATATTATCACTAAAAGCGGTCTCTTTCGGATCGACCGGTATCATCTGTAACCTATAATCAGCACGTAAAATAATTCAATAACAATATTGTGATAACTCATAAAGAGCCATCTAGTCCTAGATATATTAGATCGTTGTCGTTATAGAACCAGAGAAGTTATATATTTCGGCTTCCACCATGCAGCTACTAATAAGCGGAAGCGCAAGTAGGTCGTATTACAATATAATACCAATGCAGATTACTTCTCCGCTCATACGTCACAGATATTAATCTTGTCTTTTAACTACTGCATGGTTAATACTGCTGTGCATTGATACGCAAAAATTGTGAAACAACTGGGAATAATTATATAATAATTCGGATTAAGTTGATATTACTATCAACACTAGGAATTATTACTAATTCCTTTTTTGTCTATTAACTGTTTTTACACCCTTTCAATATTCCCTTATGTTGTGCAATCAGAAAATAAATATGTCTTAATTCAGTCCTCCAATTCTCTTATCTCCTAACATAGCGAAAAAAGACCCAATTTCTTAGCTATAAATATTCAACAAGAATGTTGTAGGCAAATAAGCCGCAACCTACTCCCTTATTTGTTTAATAATGAGTCCATCGATTCGACGTTATTTCTGCGCGGCAGATATATCTAATTTTGGACAATTCAGTTTCACCTGTTTTCTTATAGCGTGGCTCTTGAGACAAGAAACTCTAACGCTTGTACGTATATATCTTATTAGATGATTATCTTATTATCTTGTATCTTATTATATGATTTTTTGAGGTACTTGGTTAAATTTCATGATAGCATAATGAACTTTTACTTTTTACTTTGTAATAAATTATATAACTGTATTAAACGAAATTATGCTATAAATAGGTGTATGTGTACTGATTATTCACGGATTTATGTAATGATCTAATTATGTAATGTCCCTATGTTGTTTGGGTCATAAATTATTTCTCGTTGTCAGGGCTGACACTGAAAATCAGTGCGTGTCGATTTATTTTGATGCAGCATTCATTGAGCTGTTGACCTCGTATGGTGCTAATTGTTGCAGTTTAGTATAAATTATATTTAAATATTTATAGCTGTAAATCGCCAAATAAATACTTTTTATTTTTTTATTTCTTTCACTGTTTAGGCAGATTTTTCGCCTAAATGTGAACATTTTATAATAAATGCAATGTACCGACGGAAAAGGAAAATATTTTGAGGAAACCTGCATATCAATTATACTTTGGTCTTAATTATGCCGCCATAATAACCCTGTGTTGTGTTCCGGCATTAGTGACCCAAGTTCCTGCACCCTTATGGGACAGCAGCGTGTTCGCGATGCCACTGGCGTTGCAAACACCCATAGGTAACTGCTAAATTGGGTCGTGAGCCTGTCTACTGATTACAGCAATAAAAAAAGTTTAACATAGCAACAAAAACAGTATGCTTCGATAGAATAATAAATTCTATTCAAAGTTTAAATAAATTCTATTCCAGATTTAAAAGTGAATGAAATAGGCCGACAAAAATAACTTTGTCTTATATAAATTGGATTGCCCCGTGCTAGACGGTGGCATAGAGTAATATTCATTGCATTGGAAGGGAGCAACAGAGGATATGTGATGTAATGCATAATTTGTTCCCGCTAAGCTCGAAAGAGAAGAGGTATGTGGTAAGTGGTATCATGCGATTAAAATCACAGGATGGAATTCATCGTTTAGAATTTTTTTGTTAACTAGTGTTTATATTAAAATATAATTGCCACGTAACGATTAAAAACACATCACGAGGAAACCTGTAAACCGAAATCTTAGATGTGTGTAACTTGTTAATCTATTGTACAAGCATGGTGCGCAAACTGTCAATTCCCTCTAGGGGAGGTTTGAATCCAAAAGTGGGACTTGTAATAAATTAAGGATATAATTTTTTAGTAAAGTTGTATTTCAAGCTTAAAGAGTCGGTTGAAAATTGGTTTTCCAAGGGATATTGTGGTACTTGCATGTTACAACATGCTTATGTGCTACAGGTAAAAACATCCTCGTAAACTTCGGTAAACGATGACGGTATTGTAACGTATACAAACTTTGACAACATAAAATGATATTTAGTAATCGTGATCTACTACAAAATAATATATTTGTATATAAAATTGATTATATTATAAATTAGTGTTCT
Organism: Malacosoma neustria; assembly: GCA_963693495.1. Lineage (NCBI taxonomy): Eukaryota > Metazoa > Arthropoda > Insecta > Lepidoptera > Lasiocampidae > Malacosoma > Malacosoma neustria. The sequence continues at coordinate 4,575,110 of OY856386.1, forward strand.
ATTCTGGTAATTACACTCATTAATTTTATCACTTGTAATTTTATGCCCTCTTAATCTAACATCGTTCTTACACGAACAATGCTATATTAATGTAATTTCCACGTAATAATGTTATGTTCCCATTATTATAATATGACATTGAACAAACTAGATATTTAAATGCTCTGCTGGGTAAGTAATTATTCGTAATTTAAGAAAAAATCAAATTAAACAAACTTCAAACAAAAAGCCAACAAAATTAACTTTGGCTTGATAAGATCTTCGACGGAAGATTCGTGTCTCGCTTTCTATGACGAATATTTTATGATTTAAGAAGAAATTATTTATTATTATTTTATTATAAATAATCATTGGATATCAGTGAAATGTTAAACTAAATACAAATTATTTGTTATATTATTTAAATGTATGTATTGCAAATATACTTTATAGTGACAGAGTTAACGAACCGAAGTGTGAATGTACATTAATTAACTTCTGTCGTGAGTTGGTAACACGTAACTTTGGAACGAGGCCTCTGCAACTCTTTATAGCATTAGAGAAATTCCTAGGACAATGTCAGACTTCTCCGTAGCTAATGGATCGCCTCTATGCTTAGTGTTTCAACTTTTATAGATAAGTAGAGTTAGTTACGTAACTCGGAAATAGCTTTCGAGTTAGGTTTGTGTTAACTTGTATATATATCTAATATTTTAGATCACATTCATCTAAACATGTAGTTTTAGATCACATTATGTACAAAAAAATGTATAAATAAATTTTATTTATAGTGTTTTACAGATTGCGATCGAGTATTGAGTATTTGGCAGATTTATAACTTATACTCCAGTATGAAGAAAGATGAAAAGTACTTAACAAACAGTTTTTTGATGAAATTATATTTTGTTTATACCGTTTTTGTGTCTATTAAACTTCCCTCTAAAACTATTTTAACTATTTTACTTATTAAATTATTATAATCCGTGCAGGGGCGGAGAAAGAATACTAACCTCTGCGGCTAGGGTCGGCCTGTCGTAAAAGTTTGTTTGAAGACATAGTACTTATCAATTAGACTAGTAATTTATAAATTTTGAAAACGATCTTTTAAACTCTATGGTCATAAGTACGTGTTTAATTTTTTCATTGTTGACATCTTTTTATTTTTCAGTATCTAAACTTCAAAAAAATCATCAAAGCTTTAATGATAAATAATTGCTGATATAATTACTAAGAAAATGATTTGAAACGAACTTATAACACTTACTTGGCGAATCAGCAAGAAGATCGTGGTCATCATGATGATTGGAAGGGGATTTCACAGATCCAGGTGAAAGCTTAACATTAGTATGCGGTGATGGTATAGGTCCTGACCCGGCGCTGCCGGCACTGCTCGCTGGGCCAGCATTGGAGCTGTGTGATGTAGTGATCGTGATCTCGCCGTTGGAAGCTGCTAACCTGGCAAACAAAATAGCCCATTTATATACAATACCCAGGATCTGTAAAACAACTAAATATGATTAGATTGATATAATAACCATATACCTTCAAGTTAAGCTAAATACAACTGTATGTTTCTAACTTTTCCTGATAACAAGAAAAATGCATTATGGTTCTTATATTTGGGTAAATGATGGTAAATTTTTGGCAGGGGTACCAGCTTAATTCAAACTTAAAAGAATCACAAACTTAGAAGAAAGATGTTTGATAGATATAGAATATATATCTTAAATACAAAATTCTTTAAATACGTGAATCATAATTCTCAAAGACGCATTCGCCGTAGGGAGCGCGCTGTTATATTGCGGTGAAATATATATTATATACTTCACCGCAATATATATAGCAACTAGCTGACCCGGCAAAAGTTGTTCTGCCATATAAATAATAAAATGTCAAAAAATTAAAAAAAAAATTTGGGGGTGGGTCACCCTTATCATTTAGGGGTATGAAAAATAGATGTTGGCCGATTCTCAGACCTACTTAATATGCTCACAAAATTTCATGAGAATCGGTCAAGCCGTTTCGGAGGAGTATGGCAACGAAAACTGTGACACGAGAATTTTATATATTATATAGCAATATATATATATATATATATATATATATATATATATATATATATATATATATATATATATATATATAAATTAAGGAAAATTTCCTTAAATCGGTTTTTTTTCAATCAGTCATAGTTATATGACGCAGATCAACATATTATATATTTTAATACATACATAGTTATCCGTGCAGGGGTGGAGAAAGAATATTGACCACTGCGGCCGGGGTCGGCCTTTCGTAAAAGGTGACAAAACAACCCACCCTAGAGCTACGTGGTAGGGCTTCAAGCCCGTCTGGATAGCGACCACCTTTGGTCTTAAGTATGCCGCCGTAATAATCTTGTGTTGTGTTCCGGCATTAGTGACCCAAGTTCCTGTACCCTTATGGGACAGCAGCGTTCCACGATGCCACTGATGTTACAAACACCCATAGGCGATGGTAACTGCTAAATTCTAAGTAGGCCGTCAGCCTGTCTGCTGTCCTGAGCAATAAAAAAAAGTTAATAAACACACAATAGAGAACAGTCTTTGTAAATGTAATTTTATATATAATGTTATAATCATCAAAAAGAAAGGTAACATAAAAATATTACCTAATTATTAGGTCAACTTAAAGTTTTTAATTTGCATGTATATTAGCCGACTTGTGGGATTAGCGATGATTATACACTTTAGTGTTAAACTATTCAGCTAAGTAGTCTTAGCTAGTTCTAGATGCAAACTAGATCAGCAAGTTTAATGATATAATTTCAAAACATTGAAAATTCTTGCTCACGAGAAAGCGTAAAAAACTCAAACCAGTTTTGTTAAGATTTAATTCATAATTGTCTTAAAATGTTTGTATTATTTCTTAATCATTTTTAGCACTGGCTGCTACCTATCTGCTTTTTATTATATTATAACTAGCTGACTCGGCAAACGTTGTTCTGCCATATAAATAAAAAAAACAGAATTTAATTACGTTCACCCTATTTCACCAACTATATCTATATTCATTTGCCTTATTTTGAACAAAAAAAATGAACTCTTTAATATTTTGGAGTTATGCGAAAAATTACAATCCCAGAACTCGATCGCAGCGCCAACAACCGGGTCCAATTGCGAATCTAAACCATTCTCGAATCCACTTGAACATACACAAAAAATTTCAACAATATTCGTCCAGCCGTTTATAGGAGGAGTTCAGTGACATACACAAGCACATAAGAATTATCCATACTAATATTATAAATGCGAAAGTAACTCTGTCTGTCTGTCTGTCTGTTCCTCTTTCACGCCTAAACGGCTGAACGGATTTTGATGAAATTTGGTATCGTGATAGATGATAACCTAGAAATGGTCATAGGCTATAAATAATCACGCCATCGTTCTTAGGGGGTAGGCAGTAGGCAGATAACTAAATTGAGTTAGTGATTTTTTGTGCTTATCCGGTATCTATGAGAATCGGCCAACATCTATTTTTCATCCCCCTAAATGTTAGGGGTGACCCACCCCCAAAAATTTTTTTTTAATTTTTTGACATTTTATTATTTATATTTGGCAGAACAACGTTTGCCGGGTCAGCTAGTAATATATAAAGATACTTCCACCTTACGTCACCTCCGTGGCATAGCGGCTAACTCACTTCGGCAAGCTTGCAGAGGTCACGGGTTCGATTGCCTTCTCGCGTCTGGGTGTTTATGTATAATATATATTTATTTACACAAGAAAAGTATATATGTAGTATATCAGATGTCTAGTATCCATAACACAAATACTAAGCTACTTACTTTGCGACTAGATGGCGTGTGAATTGTCCTAGTATATTTATTTATTTTGGAAATGTAAGTAAGGGATGTGGAAGAGTAGAAACTGGTATATGTATGCGAATTAATTTACTGTCTCGTGTCTATATGTAGATGTGAAGATGTCACTGTCACTGTCAAGATCCCAGAGCCACATGCAAGTGTGAACGAAATACGGATATACATCGCCCGCCAACCGAGCTAGCAGATGGCTGCTTGCTCCCATGTGTTCTCATAGGGGAACATTACAAAACCTTATCAAATTTATAAAGTGAACTATTCAGGATTTGATTATTGCCCTAGTGAATTACAGATGAGAACCCAAGTGGTTCTTCTTTTTCCTGCCCTTTCCGCAAATTATGTGGGATCAGCACAACAGTGGAGTCGGTGGTAGTACAGAAGTGGTTACACTCAGTTGCACTCAAAGTTTTCACTTTGGAGCACGGAGTTCGCTGTTGAGTGTCTTATTCCAAAGTTGGGGCGCTGACAGCATATATTGTCCGACTGCCATCTAACCCTCAATCTTATGTCCCACGTTTGGCAGGGTACACCAGTCGGTAGGTAGAATTTTGGGTCCCGTACCTCTTGACGGGATTTGTATTAGATAGAATAAATAATAACTATATTTAATATGTTAACTGGAGTGAATATAAATCTTCTTTTTCGTGTCTCTCCAATTACTGAAGGTTGGACATCAGCCCTGAAAACCTCGCTTTGTCCCTGGCGAGCTGAAACAGTTCCGCGGCGCTCTTGACTCCGGTCCACTCGCGGATGTTTCGCAGTCACGACTTTTTCCGACGGCCCAATCGACGTTTCTCCGCAATTTTGCCCATCATAATGAGTTGCAGTAAATCGTATCTCACTTGTCTGAAGACATGACCGAGGTAGGCAACTTTTCTTGTTTAATTTTGATGGTCTGCATCAACTTGCGGCTTTGACCGACACGTCTTAGAACTTCAACATTGGAGATTTTATCAGTCCATCTGATTGAGATCAAGCGTCGGTAAATATCAATAAATAAGTTAAGTGAATATCAATAAATTAATAAATTATGTTTTCAAACGAATACAAAATGTAATTAAATTTACCTTCCATAATAAGAATTAATAATAATTCATTGGGTTTGTATAATTGTTGACGAAAATGTCACAAAATACGTGCGCCTTGTGTGGTTTTACCGTATAGTACCGTATAGTGTACACAATCTTGACACCAACAAACACGGCATCAGCAAGCGCCTGGCGCTTACAACTGTTAGGTGCCGTGTACAAATGAGCTCGCTTCATTAACCGCGTTGGTGCATTAGAGTAATTGCTGGCTAATTAGGAGTTCATCCGTTGCAAGTGGTGCACTCACGCTGTTTTATTGTACGACACACTTAATTTTTGAGCGACGAAATGTGTTTGTGACATGGATTTCAACTATTTTACAAACATGTTCCTTAAATGTCTTCTTCACTTAGTTATTTAGAATGAATACTATAATACTTTCTTTATTAATGAATCTGTATTATACTTCATGTGTATAAATGCTAGAATTGAAAGTGGATGTACAAAAGGAGGGGTAGAAAAAAGAAAACATGGATAGTTGTGTAAAGATTTATTTGGTTATTTTTAAAAGATTGTTTTTGCCAGAAACCGGGGTGTAAGGGGCCCTACCAACATCTTCGGGGCCCAAGTCAACCTCACCTGCAAGTCGGCGCACCCTGCTGAATAACGGACGAGGCTCTGACGACGGCTTTCCTTTTGGGGTTGGGGGGTCAGACGGCAGTCGCCCCCGTAAAAGCCAAATCTGCCAAATCATATGGACAGAACACGAATGCGAGATCGTATAAGGGCTAGGGCGCCGCCGCATAACGGCGCGCAAGAGCTTCGCCCGACTCTTGTGAGAAGTGGACAAGGGCTACCGTGTCATGGGCGGGCACGGCTAACGACGCTAGCCCCAACTCACGCAGCCCAAACATCTCGAAAGATCCGCTTCGCAACATGGAACATAGGCACGTTAACCGGACGCGCGAGAGAGTTGGCCGATGTGCTCTCCAGGCGGAGGGTGGCCGTGGCGTTCCTGCAGGAGACTCGGTGGAAGGCCAGCAGATCCCGGTTCATTGGGAATGGCTACAAGCTGATCTACACAGGTGCACCTGGTGGGGAGAATGGGGTGTCCATAGTGCTCTCGGAGGAGTTCCAGAACGACATTTTGGAAGTGAAACGTCATAGCGACCGACTTATGGTCGTTAGGGTGCTTATCGATGGGGTAGTTACCCACTTGATAAGTGCCTATGCGCCACAGGCCGGTTGTGACGACGCCGATAAAATAGCGTTTTGGAATCTACTCGGAGAAGTGCTCCGTGGAATCCCATTATCACAGGGGATCGTTTTGGGGGGTGATCTGAACGGTCATGTGGGTGATGAGTGTGGGGAATTCGAGCGTGTTCACGGTGGATTTGGGTACGGCAGCCGCAACGCAGAAGGGGAGGACATCCTCAATGCGTGTGCGGCGGCCGACCTTGCCATCGTGAACACGTATTTCAAAAAGAGACCCGAGCATCTCATCACCTACAGGAGCGGGAGGAATGCTACCCAAATCGACTTCCTACTCACTAGGAGACACCACATCAGCAAAGTAGCCAACTGCAAGGTCATACCCGGTGAGAGTCTCACTGCACAACATCGTCTTCTTGTCATGGACCTCTGCGCTAAGCCTAAAGGCACGTATACCGAGCGCGTTCAGCGCCGAATCAGGTGGTGGCTGCTTGATGAAGTCACGTCCCAGGAGTTCGCCTTAGCCGTCGGTGACAAGTGCACCGGTGGTATGGGCGAACCAGTTCAGGCTTACTGGGACAAGATTCAGGCGGCTATCCTTGGGTCGGCGAAGGAGGTGCTTGGGGTGTCTAAGGGTGGTCGCAAGTGTGACAAGGAGACATGGTGGTGGAACGACACAGTCCAGAGGGAGACTAGAGCGAAGAAAGCCCTCTTTAAGAAGTGGCAAGCGTCCAGATCTCCTGAAGACCGCGACGCATACCGGGTAGCAAAGCGCGCCACTAAGAGAGCTGTTGCCAGAGCCAGGCGAGACCACTTACAACCACTTTACGATAAGTTGGAATCGTCTGAGGGGCAGAAGCTCATCTACAAGTTGGCGCGCTCCAGGGTCAAAGCGGCACAGGACATTTCCAAGTGCCGCTGTGTAAAAGACCCTGTGGGCAATCTGCTATGCGAGGACCTCGCGGTGAAGGAGAGATGGCGCTCGTATTTCCACGAGCTGCTGAACACGCAGCACAAAGAGGTGCAGCCGCCTGATCTTCCTCCGAATCAAGGACTAGTGCCACTGATAACGCCTGCAGAAGTCCAGAATTGTCTTCGCCGCATGAAGAATCGGAAAGCTGTTGGATCCGATGGAGTCCCCATCGAAGCCTGGAAGGCGATGGGCTCGCGTGGTGTGGGCATTTTAACAGACCTTTTCAACCGGACACTCCTCACCGGTACGATCCCGAGCCAATGGAGACTGAGTATCATTACTCCAGTCTTCAAAGGCAAGGGGTCGGTGCAGGAGTGCGGTAGTTACCGAGGAGTTAAGGTCATGTCCCACACCATGAAGCTCTTCGAAAGGGTTATCGACTCTCGGATTCGACAGGAGTGCACTGTCTCGGATTGTCAATATGGGTTTCGCCCTGGTCACGGGACAATGGACCCTGTTTTTGCTCTAAGGACTGTCGCGGAGAAATACAGGGCGAAGAATACGCCTCTGCATTGCCTGTTTCTCGACTTGCAGAAGGCCTTCGACTGTATTCCTCGCGCGATAATCTGGTGGGCATTGCGGTCCAAAGGGATTCCAGAGGCCTATGTTGACATCATCCGAGACATGTACCGTGACTCCGATTCCGTTGTTCGGACCGCTGTTGGCGACACAAAACCTTTCCCCATCACCGTCGGGGTGCACCAAGGATCCGTCCTTAGTCCGTTTCTGTTTAGCGTGGTATTAGACGTATTGTCAGACAGCATCAGAAACTCACATGAGCAGCCCCCGTGGTTGCTCATGTATGCTGATGATATCGCGCTGGCAGATTCGGACAGGGGTAGGCTGGTGCGACGTGTGAAGGCGTGGAAAGAGTCGCTTGAGAACGGTGGTCTGAAGCTCAATGTGGCGAAGACCGAGTACTTGGCCTGTAACTCCACAGATCCCACACCCGTACGCATAGACGGCAACACAGTCGAGCGCACGGACCTTGTGAAATACCTGGGATCTGTGTTTCATGCATCCGGTGACATCGATTGCGACGTCAAGGCACGCATTGCTGCCGCGTGGGCCAAATGGCGTGAGGTAACTGGTGTCATTTGTGACCCCAAGATGCCGGTAAAGTTGAAGGGACAGGTTTATAAGACCATCATTAGACCTGTCCTTTTATACGGTTGTGAAGCGTGGCCGGTGTTAGAGCGACACAAGCAAGAACTGCGTGTCACGGAGATGAATATGCTGCGGTGGATGTGTGGAGTGACGCGGAAGGACCGCGTTAGGAACTCCCGCATTCGCGGCAGCCTTCATGTCCGTGACATTGCGGATAAATTGCAGGAGTGTCGGCTCCGATGGTACGGCCACGTTTTACGGCAACCGGATGCTTACGTGGGAAACAAATGTCTGGCCATGCCGCTTCCGCCGGGCCCCGGCAGGAGGGGTAGACCCAAAAAGTGCTGGCTTGACGTCGTAAAGGGTGATATGCGTGCCAATGGTCTCACTACCAGGGATGCTGAAGACCGTGCGAAGTGGAGAAGAAAAAGTCGGAAAGCGGACCCCGGGCGCCGAAGCGAGAGTTTGGGCTGCAACCGGGATTCATCGCTGAGATGATGATGATGATGATGTTTTTGCCAGAAACCGGAAGACATGTGGCGATGCTGCCAGCTTTCGAAATGCCTCTGTATTCTTTCGAAATGAACTGGCAGCGACTTTTTAAGCGATTCCCTCTACAGGGATGGAGAGGTATGTACTTTACGGGTGTACCCACTTTAAAACTCGCTGTTCTCCTTACGTCTACTACTGTGGCCAATACAGTGACCCAGGTTGGCATGCTTTCAGAGACCTGTTTCATTATACACACACACACATATTTATCTCTTCTCTTTCTAAACGGCTGGACCGATTTTTATGTGTGTTCAAGTAGATTCGAGAATGGTTTAGATTCATAATTCGGTCCACTGCAATATTTTTAAATTTATATGACAGAAGAACGTTTGCGGGCTCAGATATTTTACATACATGATTACCTTTTTACCATTATACCATCCAATTTATAAGGGTGATATAAATGAAGTTTGATAATGATAATGAAGATTGATGAGATGTAATATGGAAAATTGAAGATTGAATTAATAAGAAGATTGTGCGCAAGCACCTGCGCAAGCTGCTTGTTTCTGCATTCAAGCGCAATGAAATGCAGGACTAAGAGCAATCGAAGACGCTTGACACTGCGAATTTCCTATTTAGAAGCTCTCGTGACATAGTTGTCGAATGTGATTGTGCACGGACCCCGTAAAAGTCGGCGACCCAGCAAAAGTGTCACCCTGCACATCCAAACCGACACTCGGATGTTGTTTGTTCAAGAAGAAACCAATAAAAGTGTAGCTTGAGGATAAGTTAGATGAGTAACAACGAAATTTCGTTTCCTACTTTCAATGTGAAACCAGAAAATAATTTAAATAAAAAGGATGACTGATTTTTTTTTTCCCCCAAAAAGGGCTTAACGTCAGGCAAGCGGGCGGTTGTAAAAACTAAGCCATAACTATTGCAACATGCAACATGTTGTGCTGACCCTATATAATGTAGGATAAGGGCAGGAGGAAGAAGATTTTCATAAATGGAGATCAGCAGATCTTATCTTTATGCTATATATAAAAAATAGCGCATCGTTTACTACTTATTTTAATAATTATGTGTGTGATTGAACGTTTGAAATCTGAAAATATAACCCATTTCAAGACTATACTACAATTTAAATAAGTTATTATAAAACATACTCCAATAATAATAGTGTTTATAAAGATAATACAAATCAACTGTCATTATCATGTATTATAATGGATCATTATCGTTTATTTTAGTTTATTGGAATTTTTTATTGGTGTCGCTCATTTAAATGTGTAGAGTTTAAAAATAGTTGTGTGAAATTGGAATACTTTGTAAACTATGTTGTAGTTGCCCATTAATTACTACCTTTTATTGTCACCGTTGTAGTGTGTGGTGTCGCACCAGAATAGCACCACCCCATCTCCTCCCTTGGGTGTCGTAAGAGACGACTAAGGGATAGAAAGAACGGAGGATGGGCAGCAGCATCTTTCCGTGAGAGCATCACCAACTGCGAATACTGCGATCGCCAACCCGCCTGCCAAGCGTGGCGATTATGGCAAAAACCCCCCTAAAATGACAGATACACACAGGCCCCGGCCCCTAGTCCCCGGCGGCCCCGTTCGTGGTGGTCACGGTAGCAGCCACATAAGCGACGGGGCAGGGGGTGCGAAGAATCCCCGGGTTCGGATTCGCTACCAAGAACGACGACCTTTGGCCCTGGCAACATACAATGTCAAGACACTGCGGACCAACGAGAAGTTGGAGGAACTGGAGGAAGCTTTGAGCAGACTGCGATGGGATGTTGTGGGGTTATCTGAAGTCCGAAGACAGGGAGAGGACTCAATAATCCTAAATTCCGGAAATCTGCTCTACTTCCGGGAGGGCGACCAACTGTCCCAAGGTGGTGTCGGGTTTCTCGTTCACAAGTCTCTTGTGAACAACGTTACTGAGGTGAGGAGTGTTTCGACTAGGGTAGCATACCTAATACTCAAAATTACCAAACGGTATTCGTTGAAGGTCATTCAGGTTTACGCTCCGACTTCGACACATCCTGACGAAGAGGTGGAAGCCATGTATGAGGACATCTCAACAGCCATCCACACTTCTAAAACCCACTTTAACGTTGTCATGGGAGACTTCAACGCAAAATTGGGGAAACGTAGCGGCGATGAGTTGAGAGTGGGGCAATTTGGGTTCGGAAATCGGAACACCCGAGGCCAGATGCTGGCCGACTTCATGGAGAAGGAGGACCTGTATATGATGAACTCCTTCTTCATGAAGCCAGAACAACGCAAATGGACTTGGATTAGTCCCGATGGTGCCACCAAAAATGAGATTGACTTCATTATGTCGACCAAAAGACAGATATTCAATGATGTCTCTGTGATCAATTCGGTGAAAACTGGGAGTGATCACCGCTTAGTAAGAGGCACATTGAATATCAATCCAAAATTGGAGAGGTCTCGACTGGTGAAGTCTACGCTCCGACCTGCACCCATACAGATCCAAAACCCGGTAAACTTTCAACTCGAATTGCAAAACCGCTTCGAATGCCTCGGTGACTGCGTTGACGTGGACGAGTATAATAACAGGTTCGTGGAAGCTGTTCAAACGGCCGGGTCTAAATTCTTCAAGGCCAGCCGTTCAAAAAGAACCGGAAAAATCTCAGATTCTACTCTCAAATTGATGGATGTGAGACGTCAAATGACCCTTCAGTCCCCGGACGATGCTTCCCAGTATAGGCAGCTAAATAGACAGATCTCCAAGTCCTTGACTCGCGATATCCGCCGCCATAACACAGACTGTGTAAAGGCGGCTATAGAGCGTAACAAGGGCTCTAAAGTATTCGCACGAGACTTGTCTATTGGGCAGAGCCAACTGACGAAGCTGAAGACCGACGACGGCAGGGTCGTTTCGTCTAAACCCGAACTTTTGAGGGAAGTCGAGAAGTTCTACGGACAGCTATACACGACCACACGGGCACCTGTTAACAACAAGGCTAAAGACCCAAGAGCCAAATTAACCCGACACTACACCGTAGATATCCCAGACGTCAGTCTGTACGAGATTAGTGTGGCCCTTAAACAGCTTAAAAACAACAAGGCGCCGGGTGATGATGGAATTACAGCCGAGCTTCTGAGAGCTGGTGGTACTCCTGTGCTTAAAATCCTCCAGAAGCTATTTAATTCCGTCATCCTCGATGGCAAAACGCCGCAGGCCTGGCACGGAAGTATAGTGGTGCTGTTCTTCAAAAAGGGCGACAAAACCCTTTTGAAGAACTTTAGACCGATATCACTTCTGAGCCATGTTTACAAGCTGTTTTCAAGGGTCATCACGAATCGTCTCGCGCGCAGATTTGACGACTTCCAGCCTCCCGAACAAGCCGGATTCCGAAAAGGTTTTAGCACCATAGACCACATACATACGCTGCGGCAGGTTATACAGAAGACGGAGGAGTATAACCAGCCACTATGCTTGGCGTTCGTGGACTATGAGAAAGCCTTTGATTCGATCGAGACCTGGGCGGTGCTTCAGTCTCTCCAGAGGTGCCACATTGATTATCGATACATCAAAGCGTTGAAGTATTTGTATGAAAACGCCACCATGTCAGTCCGTCTCCAGGATCAGAACTCGAAGCCTATCCGACTGCAGCGGGGAGTCAGACAAGGCGATGTCATATCGCCGATGCTGTTCACTGCTGCGTTGGAAGATGTCTTCAAGCTTCTGGACTGGAACGGACTGGGCATCAACATTAACGGTGAGTACATCACTCACCTTAGATTCGCAGATGATATCGTAATCATGGCTGAAACCATGGAAGACTTAAGCCATATGCTTGATGGCCTCAATACAGCTTCCCAAGGAGTAGGTCTCAAAATGAACATGAACAAGACGAAGATCATGTCTAATGTCCATGTCGCACCTACCCCCGTAACAGTTGGGAACTGTACTTTCGAAATTGTTGACGAATACGTCTACTTGGGTCAAACGATCCAGTTAGGCAGGTCCAATTTCGCGAAAGAGGTCACTCGTCGAATCCAACTCGGATGGGCAGCGTTCGGGAAGCTCCGTAAAATCTTTTCGTCCCAAATACCGCAGTGTCTCAAGACGAAGGTTTTTAACCAATGTGTGTTGCCAGTGATGACATACGGAACGCAGACGTGGTCGCTAACTATGGGCCTTATGAGAAAGCTCATGGTCGCTCAGAGAGCAATGGAGAGGGCTATGCTCGGAGTTTCCCTGCGAGATCGAATCAGAAATGAGGAGATTCGCAGGAGAACCAAAGTAACCGACATAGCCCGGATGATTGCAAAACTGAAGTGGCAGTGGGCTGGGCACATAGCTCGAAGGACTGATGGCCGTTGGGGCAGAAAAGTCCTCGAATGGCGACCGCGTACCGGAAGACGCAGTGTTGGTAGGCCCCCCACAAGATGGACCGATGATCTGGTCAAGATCGCCGGGATAGGTTGGATGAGGGCAGCGCAGGACCGATTATCGTGGAGATCTTTGGGGGAGGCCTTTGTCCAGCAGTGGGCGTCTTCCGGCTGAAATGATGATGATGATGATGATGAATATGGAAAATGAGTTTGATGTATGTTTTTATAAATCAGTTGACTGAAAAATGACACCGTTGACTAGTGAAAATCGTTAGTTGACCGTATACATGTACCGTTATATCTCTTCCAATGTTAAACTACATTTTGAGTTAATTTATTTATGAAACATAATCAATTTATATGTAAATCGAACTAACACCCTTCACTGTTATAATAATGAACTTTAGAGTTGCCGAGCAAATAGATTAGTAATTATTCTAATTAATAACAAGTTTTACTAGCATTAAATATATATACGAGTATAGATAGATAGATAACACTTTATTGTAAACCAAATAACTTACAAAAACAATGAAACTTATTTACACAATCAATATGTACTTGAATTCCAATGGGCGGCCTTATCGCTACAGAGCGATCTCTTCCAGGCAACCCGGGCTATAGAACATTATTGGTGTTATATTGATGTGGAAGGGAGGTATGGCAATAAATAATAATTATATTTTATTTACATAATAAATAGATAATATACATAAAATTTAATAATACATATAAAATATAATAAATAAATAGATAAACATACTTAAATATCTATATTTGTAGAATACATAAATATGTAAATATATGTTTTGTTGTTACACTAATGATAAGTAGTGATTTTTAACCAATTTTTTAAAAGTTGGTAGTGGCTTAGCTTGTCTTATAGCAATAGGCAGTGCATTCCAAAGTTTGATAGGATGAACAATGAAGGATTTATTATAAAAAGAAGAAGTAAGAACAGGAGTTTTAAGAGATGTTCAGTAGATGTACGCAAATTTCGGAGGCCAGACGAGTTAAGAGACTCGAATTGATTCCTTAGGTAAAAGGAAATGAGTTTTCCTATAAATATACGAGTATATTTATAGATGTATATTATAGGCATTATTTTGTTTTAGCTGTTATATTATTGTTACTTCCTTTGAGGAGAAATTCTTCTTATATGTGTTTAACTCTGCAAAACTGGTCGTATGATGAATAAGATTTTTCGTAACTAAACCAGGAATCTTTCCATTTTCAACTACGTTTCCCCTTCTTTTAGCCCTTTTCTTACTCTTTCTTGTCTTTGTTTATTTCAACGTTATGAGAACTGTCAATTCTTCTAGCGCCATAAGCGTTTATAGGTGATGATAGCTTATTTCCTGTAGATTGTCTTGTCTCATACAAAATTGTGTAGATTTATTTCATCGTTATATTCATCAACCACTACTCATTAATTACCAAGTTGGAACACGGTCCTTTGTTTTAAATATTTTTTTTATGTATTTAATACATCGTATCATGTAAATAACTCGATACACCGTCTTACAACGCATGCGCATCGATAAGCAGATATGTTTACACGCATGTCCAAACACATCTCATTATATCATTTATCTCGAAATTTCGCAACAATGGCACAAACAACCGTGCAGAAATACCTTTACGAGTATATGAGAGTTAAATGCCATACGTGAAACTGGTTACGACATTTTCGTTCAGAAATTAGGAATGTAAAAGTTATTACAAGTGTTTGATCCCCATTGCCCTATTAGATACCACTGCGAACATACATTTAAAAAATTGTTAATATATTGTAACATAATATTAAAAATGCTTCTAAATTAATATGTAAATAATAACAGCTCATAACGTTTCACTATTGAGTTCCCGCTAGTGGGAATGGACAGTATATCCGCCACGCTTCTCAATGGCAAATTTACAGGTTACACATAACAGTGGTCTCAATATGCAATGTAAAATTTCTTCACAATGTTTTCCTTCACCACGTGACAGTAATGTTATACCTTACACCGGCAAAACGATGCATGTCATCACTGGATTTGAACTCGTGATCTAATAATAAAAAAAAAAAATACATACACCAATCTGTGTCTAGTATCAGGTAGTGGGTTTACGTTGGTTATTTATCTACGATGGATTTTACTATCCATATCAGTAGCTTATGACTGGCAATAATCGCGTGAGTCGTATAAAGATTAGTATAATACCTAGTCAGGTCATAAATTCTGTCACATGTTTAATGTAAAGTAATTGTAACAAGTTTATTCATTATGTAACCATTCATATACCAAAATGAACTTAACAAAACATAGATTCTTATGACATTAAAGTTTATTCAAAATGACCTCCGTGATTTTGAATACAAGCCTTCAATCTGCGCGGCCAGTCGTCTATCGCAGCACGAACGAGGTCCATGTCAATATCGGCGGCTGCCTTAATCAAGGATGTCTTGAGTGACTCCAAATTGGGATGAGGCTTTGAGCACGCCTTTTCCTCCAAGTGTTGCCATATTTTGTAATCTAACGGATTCAAATCTGGACTGGAGGAGGGCCAGTCTTCGTGCCGGATGAAGTCGATTTCACGCGCCGCCACCCAGTCTTGTGTGCTCTTCGCTCTATGAGCTGGTGCCGAATCTTGTTGGAATACCCAGTGCCTGTTATTGAACATGGTATGAGAAACAGGTTCCACAAGGTTCGTCAGGACTGTATTTTGATACACAACAGCATTCGTTTTTACACCTTTCTCACAAAAATGTACCTCTGTTAAGCCCCAATAAGAAACTCCCAACCATACCATGAGCGAGGATGGAAAATGACCTCGTTGGACACGCGGAATACGGTTGCTCGCTTCTTCACTACTGTGTGCGTACACCTTATCATTTTGTTTGTTGTAGCTCTCTTCTACGGTAAACATTTTTTCATCTGAAAAAAGAATTTCCCGATATTTTTTTCCCGCGTACCGCTTCAACAAAGCGCGGCATCTCTTCGGTCTCAGGTCCATTAGACGAGCATTCAAACGATGTCCTGTTTTTCTTCGATATGCCCGAAGCCCTAAGTCTTCATTTAACACCCTTTTCACCGTGGTTCTGCTTAACCCCATCTGAAGGGCCAACAGTTTCTGTTTACGTTTGGGATTTCTTTGAATTCGTGCCTTCACAGCTTTTATCACTGCTGGAGTCCTAACAGACCGAGGGCGACCACTTCTTGACCTGTCATCTACACTAGAGTCTTCATTGTATCGTTTGATGGTACGATAAACGAATCTTTTGGTTATATTCAAATTTTTCAGTATGTTAAAAATTTGAATTGGCGCGTAACCGTAACGATGCAACGCAATAACTGCAACACGGTCTTCTTTAAGCGTCCACTCCATATTTAAAAAAGTAGTAAAATTCTAAAAGTATACATTTTTATTTTCATGAACAATTCAAAATTCGAATTCAATAAACTTTTTTGTGGCCAGCATTCTAAAAGAAAAGTTTTTACTGTGTGACAATACTTATGACCTGACTAGGTATATATATTTTTTAATCTTTATTTTTAAGGGACTTTGTTCTATTTTTGAACATATCATTCCCATTGTATCTACTAATTATTTTCTATTTTCTTGTCAGAATGACAATTTAAAAAATAATTGTATCGCGTCTACCGAGTTGAGCTCTGACAATACACAATGTAATATCTCTATGTCCATTTTACTTAATCTAAGACTGTTTATTAAATGTTTCTTTTTATCAGCAATTCGGACGCATTTCTCCAACAAGTGTACTATATATTCAGTTACACCACAGTTACTACAGTTATATTATCTACTTTGTGCTACAGTTAAGGATTGGGCTTCGCTTGATGAGAAAATTAAATTTATTCAAAGGAATATGTCAGGATCTAATCCTACGTGCTATTGGGCATAATATTGGAATATATAGCTTCATCTCTGTACTTCTCGGTATTCTTTGGCATTAGTCACAACTGACTTTGATATTTTTTAATTAAGATAATTGCAGAGCGAATTTAATAACTAATTTATTGTGCCCGATTCATTAAGGGTTATAAAAATAATGTTAAAATAAAAATTATCGTGTCACTTTTGAAATAATGATTGACGCGAATATAAATAAGTGAATATAAAATTAACAAAGATCTATATACAACATTGTTAATTTTAGTTTTCTACTGAGACCTATATTCACATTTTTATCATATCCCGATTACTATTTATTTACGTTTACGTCAAACATGATATTTGGCAGTTCAGTGATATTTATTACACTTGGAGACCAATCTAGATATCCCGGGTTCGAATCCCGCGGTGGCATGCACCGCTTAGGTGGTTTTATCCACCTAATGTGCATATTCTCTTCGTGGTAGGGCCCCAAGCCCGTCTAAGTGTAAAATTTTTTTTTGTTGCTATAGGGCAGGAGACAGGCTGGTCGCCTATGGGTGTTTGTAACGCCAGTGGTATCGCTAACAGGCTGCTGTCCCTTAAGGGTACAGGAACTTGGGCCACTAATACCGGAACACAACACAAAGTTATTATGGCGGCATACTTAAGACCAAAGGTGGTCGCCATCCAGACGGGCTTGGCGCCCTACCACGTGGCTAGGGTGGGTTGTTTTGTCACCTTTTACGACAGGCCGACCCCGGCCGCAGTGGTCAGTATTCTTTCTCCGCTCCTGCACAGATAAAATTCTTGTTCCATTCTTCTTTTATGCAGGGTACTACTAAGTCTTCGTAGAAGTTCTAATAGGGATCTGTGATGTGATATGTTTATAAGGATATTATTTATAAATAGGGATGCACATTCTTATTTGTTTTTCTTATTTTCCGAGTATATTATCAAATACTCGGACTGTTTACATCACGCCATGAGCTCCCAAAATAAGCAAGAGAGCGCTTATTTTATGAAAGCAACTGATATATAACTAAGCTTTTCTTTTTTCAATATAAATAACTAGTTATGCAACACCTAGAATAGGGATGGATATCCGTATCCAACATGCGCTAACTTTTAAGCTACGGAGGTAGCTGTCTGGTGTTGCAAACGTCCATTGGCGACGGTGGCCATTCGCCGTTTAATCTGTCTGCTAAATTTCAGTTCAATTATGAAAACACAAATAGCTTCCGCACTCCAGACATATAACAATCAATAAACAGAATACCTGATAAAAATGGAAGTGAATAAATTATCACAATAAAGAGGTTTTGCATCGAATAAGTTCAGTCGATAAATACTTAAGCCCCAAGTACGAAGTGTTAACACAAAAAGAATGAGTCGGGTATAAAAAGTTTGTTCACAGATCTCTGTGAGGGAATACGAAGACAGAAAACTGTGGAGTAGTTGTGCTGATAATATAATTTATTTAATATAATGCAACCCAAATTAAAATAATTTATTTCACTTAGTTATATATCTTACATATTACTTACTGAATGTCATTTACTACCGTTTCCAATACAAAACTGGCTAGAGAAGAAACGGTGAAACAAACTGCTTGGTGAATTCTTTTTTATTTTATTTCTATTGGTTTTATTCTGATATAACATTGATTACCTAATGGAAATTAAATTGGAAGAAAACATGGATATAACATAATAGCAATATAATTAAACCAGTCTACATTTACACGGTGTGTATAAATTATTGAAATTGAGAATATTTTCCGATAAAGTTAACTAAATGTAGCGTCACCTAAATCATTACCAGTGGTTAATTCTAGTTTATCCAAAGTTTTTGTGGAGCTTGGGATTCATTATTGCGTAATATAAATACATATCTAGTGAACTTTTACTCAGTGGGTCAGTGCCTATTTCCTAATCCTATTCTTTTGTCTAACACAATATGGGATAGATTAAATAGATTTGCCGAAATTTAGTTTTAGCAGAATTTAACCTAACCTACACCGAATCAAGAGCTTGCTAGCTAGAAGAAGTTAACTTGAACCTTGAAGGTTTTTCATTTATTGGACAAACAAACAGTATTTATATGAGGATTAGTAAATTGTCTTATTTAACATGTTAGTACTAATATAAACTTAACAACATTTGTCACAGGTTACACATAAATAAAAAAGTTTAACATGACTAAGAACTAGCAACAAAAAATAATTATTTAGATAGAAATAGAATACTATATATTACACATTACATTTACACATTAATTCAGAGTGAGACACTCAGTGCGCCGTAGCTATGAAAGGTTCAGTTATTTGTCTTGGAGGCATTTCAACACACTTTTTTAATAAATACTGGGACTTGTCGCTGCTATATCAATGGAGTGACAAAGGAAATTATAAGAATTTACTATTCGACAAAGTGGCGAGAGTCTTGAATGAAAAATGAATGAAAAACACTTTATTGTTCACCAACTAAATCTATGTACAATGAAAACTAGAATAAGTTACAGTGATACAATGGGCGGCCTTATCGCTAAAAGCGATCTCTTCCAGGCAACCCTATAATGGAGTGGAATACATCTGTTAACTAACACGTGGATGGTGGCGCACAAAGTTATACGTAATAATATCGATATAGTCATATTTTATATTATAAAACTATAAACAATTATATTTTCAGTCCATCTACACAAAATACATAAAGGAAGAAACAAAATGAGAGAAAAGAAAAGAAAATGGTAATGACAGTGAATGGATAAATACATAGGCGTGACGTAATTAAAAAATAAATAAATATAGATCTGGGTGACCTTAGCAGTTTTGTAGGGAAAGGTAATGTTTATACACCATTTTTTTAAAGATAGGAAGGGTTTTGGCTTTACGGATGTATACAGGTAGGGAATTCCATAGTTTTACTGCTGTAACTGAGAACGAATTACCAAGAAATGAAGTGGTGTGTTTGGGTATTACTAATTTCAGACTTCCGGCCGATCGCAGAGTATGAGGTTTGGTGATATGGGTGAAAGCAAACCGTTCTTTAAGATATGAAGGAGTAAAAGGAGTAAAAAGAATACTATATAAGAGTGATAGTAAATGAGCATTCCGGCGAAAGCGGATTGTCAACCACTTGAGCTTGTTGCGAAATTCAGAAACGTGGTCATATTTGCGTAAACCGAATATGAACCGGATGCAGAAGTTTTGGAGACGCTCAAGTTTATTAAGTTGTTCTTGAGTGAGATCTAGATAGCTGGCATCTGCATAATCAAGTATTGGTAGTAATAAAGTTTGTGCAAGAGTAACCTTGGTAGCAGTTGGAAGAAAGTTTCGGAGCCTTCTGAGAGACGCAGATGAAGCAAATATCCTTCTACTGATTTCTGTCAGTTGCGGTCTCCACGACATTTCACTGTCCATAATGATGCCCAAGTTTTTAACTGTCTTACTATATTCAATGATGACGTTGTCGAAAGTTATAGGGGGAAGTTGAGGCCAGTTTATTTTGGAAATCATTCGAGAACTCCCTATCAGGATTACTTTTGTCTTTGCAGGGTTTACTTTGATTCCGTGATGATTGCTCCAATTAGAAATGTGTTCTAGGTCAGCTTTTACAGTATTAATTGCAGCAGATAGTTGATTAATAGGCGCTTGTGTATAGATTTGCAAATCATCAGCATACAGGTGGTAGAAACATGAAAGATTATGGGAGATAGTATTGATAAATACGGAGAATAATAGTGGAGATAGAACGCCGCCCTGAGGAACACCGGCAGTTAAAGTACACCATGATGAGAAGGACTCATCAACTCGAACCCGCTGTCGGCGACCATACAGATAACTTCGAAACCAAGCAATTACTGTCGGAGATATGTTCAAAGTGCATAAGGTCGCAAGAAGCACTTCGAAGTCCACGTTACTAAAGGCACTGCTGAAATCGAGAAGTGACATGACAGTGATCAAGCCATTCTCCATACCATGACGGATATCTTCGGTGATATTGACCAGAGCTGTCACTGTACTATGACCTGGCCGGAATCCGGATTGAAAAGGATTCAGGAGGGAGTTATAGGATAGGAATATGTTCAGCTGGTCATAGACAAGACGTTCCAGGACTTTTGATAAAAAAGGTAGAATCGAAATTGGGCGATAATCAAAAAAAGAAGAGGGATTATGTCTTTTGGGTAAGGGAATAACATATGCATCTTTCCACGCCGTAGGGAATGTGCCACTAGATATCGATGCATTAAAAATATGTGTTAAGATGGGAGTGATAATATCCAGTATCGGCATAATCATATTACGGCCAATAGCATCGTTACCAATTGACTTCGAATTTATAGACCTCATACACTTCGAAACATCACGATCAGAAAATTGACAGAATTGAAAAGTTGAGCAGTTAGGAGTTGGAATTACAGAAAGAGAATTAATTGTATTGGATTTTGTAGCCGGATCAAAAGAAGAAACAGCTGAGAAATGTTGATTAAGGTGATCAATGTTAAGATCTTTGGGGAGCGTGCAATGAGAGGATTTTCCAACTCCTAGGGTCTTTAAAAATTTCCAAACTTTGCCTGTGTCTTCGTTTTCAATTGTATTGTGGATATATCGGCGTTGTGCGTCCCTACACACTCTGTTGCAAATATTGCGGACTTGAATAAATTTTTCTTTATTGGATTGATTCGGTTGTCTTTTGTACTTCCGTCTAGCTAGACATTTTCTGTTCATCAGTAATTTGATTTCGTGGGTGAGCCATGGAGCGGGTGTATGTTTAATTTTGATGGCACGAAATGGAGCATGTTTGTCATAAAGTCTCATCAATATATTATTGAGTGCATGTACCTTATCGTCGATCCCCCCAGTTCGGGTAACCTCTCCCCAATTAATTTTTTTTGCGTCACTACGAAGATCCTCCTGGTCCATTTTACCAAAGTTACGCTGCACAATGATTTTGGGTTTTACCCTGGGAGGGCGAATTTTATATGAAAGATAGATCAAGTCATGGTATGAAAAAGATTCCGCAGGGTATTGCCCAGATTTATAAACGTGGTGAAGAGAAGATACAATTATCAGATCTAAAAGCGAAGGATTTGCATTAGGCGAATGGTGCGTAGCACGAAGCGGAAGTATATTGAGATTACTTGACTTGACAGTATTAACTAAGTGATTTGAACGATGGTCCTGCTTAAGTAGGCATGTGTTAAAATCACCCATTATTATGGAGTGATCGAAGGAGGGGATAACATCCTCGAGTAGTTTCTCAAAAGATTGGAAATAGTTAATATGAAGTGATGGACTATAATAGACTCCGAGAAGTAACCGAGTGTGAGATATTTGGATACTTAATAGTATGTGCTCTCCTGAGTCAGAAGATGGAGGTTGTGGAGACATTGAGACAATGCTAAATGAAATATTGGAACGTAGGTATATTGCAACGCCACCTCCCGCAGCCCCCACTCGATCGTTACGAATTAGTTGAAAACCCGGGATAGTGTAAGAAGAACTAGGAAGGCTCGGTTTCAGCCAGGACTCGGAGACTAGAATAGCATGGATATTGTCATGGTTAAAAGAAGCCAGCATATCGTGGAAGTGGGCAGGAATGCTCTGTGCATTTATATGAACGATATTAAGGTTGTTGGCGACATTAGAAAATTCGGTTTTTAGAAAATCACTCAAAGAAATTTGGTCAAGGGAGTCAGAACTCTCCGAAGAATTAAAAACATAATTACATTCACTGTCATCGTCATCGTAATTCATCTACTATGTATATATACGTGATTTAATATTTTATAATAATATATATTCTATGTAAATTTGACTAAAATTATTTCATAAATTCTACAATGAGTTTAATTATTTAAATATATTCCACAATGAAATGGTAATAATGACAATAATAATTATATCTAAACAATATAATATGCGTTTATTTATATTTAACATCTATGTTAACCCGCCTGAGTGCAATCAAAAATATTTTCATGAGGATACATTATATTGGTAAAAGAGAGAGAAATAACAAAAATTAATAAAACAAATTGACATAAGTAAAAATAAAACCAAACAAAAGAAAAAAGGATTTTTACAGACCTTAATTAATATTCAAAATAATGTTGAAATTTACTGTATTAGTTGTTGCTTAAATTAACAGATGGAATTGAAGTATTTAAAAATGCATACAGTATACAAGATAAAAATTAAGACAAGAATTTAAGTAGTCATTCAAATAATATACATCTTTGAAAAATACATATACACACACACATGTACAGTATCCATATAACAATATCAAAGTGTGTCAAATAGTAAATTACATTTCAGCAGATAAGCATCTGCTGTTTACAGAAAAGATTATTTTCAAACGGGATCTCCATTAATTACAGATATTTACTTCTTTTATAAGTATTGTATAGGTGTATATTACATTATCCCCGTTTGGAGTTCCACTAATGATTGTTATACTTTTTAACGCTAATTACATATATAGTATATGAATGTTTTCAAGAGTATCACCAATTTTAAATATATTAGTAATTATCTATGTAAAGTGTATATTTTGATACAAGTCAATAGTAGGTAGCCCCTCTAAGGCATAGATTAGTAATGAAAGAAGAACTAAATTTAGGGTAGTCGTTTAAATTTACTGTATACAGATAGCTTAACATGTTCACTGCGGCCCAAGGCCAAACCCACCCACCCAAGGTCTACTTCAAATTGAAGTTTTCGAACTTTTTCATGAGGGACATGCGTTTTGTAAAGATAAAGACGAATGATATTCATGGCATCATAGTATTGACTTACAAGTGTATGAAAAAGAGAAAGAAGTAAAATATAAATATATTGAGTTTAAGCTATTAAATCAAGTCAGAACATTTGTGAACATAAAAAGTTCATTCACACCTTGATAGATTCAAACCACGAGGCCAATTAAATGCATATATTATGACTATGTTACAAGAAAAAAGATGTTAAAAGAAAGAATGAAAAAAAAAACAAAAAAAAAAAGTTGAGTGTACATTAAAAATATATGCTGAGAGGCAACATAATCATACCATCAGATACTTTATGATATAATTGTTGGCCCGTTGAAACTTGAGGCATAATAGGCCTCAACTATTTATTCGGCCTCAATTGCAATTGGTCTCGCAGCGAAAGTGTTAAACAATGCACAAAAAATGTTTGGTAATACTTAATGCAAGGGCTACTTTTTACTCGTAGGGCGACGTGTCCTTGGGGCAGGAACTTCCTTGGGAAGTGGGTCTGGAGCAGCGGCCATTTGAGGCGGAAATTGTTTTCTAACACACTTAAATAGGTCTTGTCGGACTTTAGTCAGGAACTCGGACAGAGTTAAACCAGTCCCTTTAAGTTTTGATTTGGCACTCCAAATTTTACTGCGCACATAGATATCCCGAAATTTTATAAGTATTGGACGAGGGCGAGAGGAGTTGGGTTTACCCATTCTGTTACAACGACTTAGGTCATTGATTGAAAAGTCAGTCAATTTTAGATTTTTCAAAACAAAATTGATCACGATAGTAGTTATATTTTCGTCCTTGTCCTCCGGGACCCCGTGTAACAGCAATATCTTACGTCTGCTTCTCATTTCTAGTCGGTCAATAGATTTGAATAAATAATTTACTTGCTCATGAAGTAATTTTAAGGACTGTATTATGAACGACTTAAATGATGCAAAGTCGGCGGCCAGTGAAGAGATATTGGTACCTGACATAGATCCTTTTTGGAGTTCGGCTTCAAACAACTTCATACGTTCTTCATATGTGGCCGACAGTTGCGAAATCGTTTCCTGGATGGTTTCCATTTTTCGGTGTTATTATGTAGATATTATGTCAATTCTAAGAAGAGACTGCACGTCGGCAGGTAACACAGTCTTATTCGTAGTAAATACACATATAATTAACAACTTTTGCGATTATTTTAACTATTATTTGAGGGATCGTAATAAAACACGTTTACTCTCGGCACCTACCCTCAAAAGTTTTAGTCTTGGTTCAGTTCAAACAAATATATACCGTCAACAAAGAAAGAAAAGTATTATATTTATTATTTGAATACTACTAATATCAACTAATAAGCAAATATGAACAGTATTAAGAAAAACGCAAGCTTTATATTAGGAGTGGTGGAGTAAACAATGCTTTAATTGTAAGAATCCAAACCAACTTTTTTTTGAAAATACATCATCAAATAAATGTAGCATTTTTCAATGACCTTTCAATAAAATAATTTAATTATAATTTACTTTTAATAAAAATATTTATGCAATAAAATAATATTTATTTAAAAAAATAAGAACACCTACTCTATATCAGTAACTGTTCCTAATGCAAATTAAAGTACTGACTAACATTAAGGTTTCGTTTCATTTAATCATTAAATACAGGATTAAATACTTAATTATAATGACATTATTTATTTATTTTATGTTGTATGTAAAGACTTGGCCTTCAATTGTAGAAAGGAAAATTGGTGTTGTAAACAAATATCTAAGTTTACGAGTATATCGATATTTCTATGTAATTGTTATCGATCATATTTATTACATTATGTTAAAATAACACCAAATGTATTCCATCCTTTTTATTTTGCTTGACCATAAAATAAAGCTTTTGGTTTGGGCAAAAAGTTAGTGTCATCGAAGAGTACCAACTCCAAAAAGGAGGGCTACATTTTGCTAAGTGTTGAGATCTACGTGGTAGGGCCTGAAGCCCGTCTGGATGGCGACCACCTTTGGTCTTAAGTATACCGCCATAATAACCTTGTGTTGTGTTTCGGCATTAGTGATCCAATTTCCTGTATCCTTATGGGACAGCAGCGTGTTCGCGATGCCACTGACGTTGCAAACACCCATAGGCCATAGTAACTGCTAAATTCTAAGTGGCCGTCAGCCTGTCTGCTGTCCTAAAGCAATAAAAAAAATAATAATGTCTCCAAAACTATTAGCGGAGCATCAGTTGAGGACGATTAGTAGGAGTAAGTTTTATGCATACTGCATAAGAAGAAACTAATAAATGCTTATTTGCTCACAAAATACACAAACTGCTCATGCAATTACCTAGTACAATTTTTTTAACTTATTTTCTCGAAAACTCACGGCCTCCTCTTTTTCTCTGTAAAGTTTACACGCCCAATATTTTAAGAAAGCCTGAATTATTGTTTTAAAAGTTATTCAGTGCATTTTTATTTATCGCAACAAGCAAGTAGATAATTTTTGCTACTTATAAATTAATAATAATAAATACACTAACTCACACAACCCCATCTAGTCCCAAACTAAGTAGAAAATCACTTGTGTTATGAGGTGCTAAATAATTAATATACTACATACATACAAATTTTTACCTTTTTGTAAATAAATAAATGGTATACATAAACATCTGCGCAGGCGTAAGAGCACTTACGTGCATTAGTCGCTATACCAAGACGGTAATCAGACTCAAAATTGATTGCAATGGTATTGAACGGTTCAAATTATCGATATTTAAAATTATCGACATTTGTCACAACTTTAATAACTCTACGAATAGAACAATGATTTATAATTTTAATATAAAGCTGTATAGACGTCAAACATATAATGTTTATCAAGACCGTAGGCCAGTGGTAATGACACATTAAACTTAATTATGGATGCGGGAATTAATGCTCCCAACTAGTAATTATGAGCTCGCATTAACTTAATGTCTTTGAAGTGAACGCACACACACAAATTTATAAATGCAACATAAATTATAGTTGTCTAAGTACTCCGTGAACTAATAAAACGGGTTGTAATTTTGTATGTTTGTGTGCGACGTAATATCGTCGTTATGAGCATCTTAGTGGTTAATACTGGTTGCATCCAAATGCTACTTTGGAGTCTGAGGGCAATACTTCAGCGCGCTTTTCAGCTACGTATATTTATTTCCAACAACCTCTATGGCACATCAGCTTTCGCCTGACTTAACATTATACTCTTTTGGTCTTATGAATAATAACGGATGGGCAAGCTTAAACTACCCTAATTAAATAATTAAAAAGTTTATAAAAAAGGAAATAATTATTTTTTATTGCTGTAGGACAGCATACAGGCTGACGGCCCGCTTAGAAATTAGCTTTTATCATCGCCTATGGGTTGCAACGCCAGTAGCATCGCGAACACGCTGCTGTCCCATAAGGGTACAGGAACTTGGGTCACTAATGCCGGAACACAACACAAGGTTATTATGGCGGCATATTTAAAACCAAAGGTGGTCGCCATCCAGACGGGCTTGAGGCCCTACCACGTAGCTAGGGTGGGTTGTTTAATCGCCTTTTACGACAGGCCAACCCCGGCCGCAGAGGTTAGTATTCTTTCTCCGCCCCTGCACGGATACCTTTGATACCTTTATACCGTGATCATCGGTTTGTGTAACCAGACTTGGACAAGCGTGGTATACTGCTCGCGATCCAATCCCAGTAGTGGGTCGCTTTAGATTGTTATTATATATACAAAGTAATTGCTTTTTGTATCTATTACATCAGTCTTCACAATAATAGCTCATAATATTCCATTACTAGCCTTAGCTTCCTCCCCACTACGTTTGCTCAGAGCGGGTTGGTTGGTTACCACCTAGCTAGGATTGTTTTGTCGCCTTTTGCAGTAGGTCGCCCCCAGCTGTAGGAGTTTACTCCACCCCTGCCTAGAGAGATACAATATTTCATCTCACATTTCTTTTCTATCATAGTCTTTCCACACTTTCAAGATATGGCTGGTATTGAATGTGTTGATAAGCGACTGTAGCCGCATCTCTCTTGAATGCCACCTGTGTTACGTACCGCACAAACGTTGTTCCGCGTTATTATATAAATAATAAACACGTAATTTAAGCAGAAACCACGTTAATATATTCTGAGGCGATATCGCATAGGATCTATTTATCACCATTACGCGAGGATTAGACGCGTCACGGGCGCTAAGGTAATTATAGACGTTGGAATACTTAATGCCGCCGGCGTACCTAATTATATGGCCGTATTAGATGTCTCCTACGCGGTGGATTGGGGGTTTGGCTTGTTTTCGATGTTGTGACAGTTTTAAATGTCGTATGATATGAAGCAATATTTATTATGCATTATATAGGAACTTATTGTTACGTGGGTTAATGATATATGCTGTGTGTATGTGTGATTGTGTGCGCGTGCATTATTGTTGAGTGTGCGCATGAGATATTATAGTATTTGTACGAGTATAATATGCTATTTGCATAATAATATGTATTACTCAGATTTTAATCCTGCACGTTAATGTATTTAGAAAATATTTGTTCACTGTTGATAATTATCTTATTATTTTTGTTATGATAAATATGTCGATTGGACCCGCGAGCATTGCTGAGGTGAGCTATTTGAAAATAAGCTTAAATCATAAGTGTGTATTTTGAAACAAATTAGACTAGTTTGTTGTTCATATATTGATATCAGTCACTTATTGGCCTAGAGCTCCCTAATATCACGCCTCCATTTCTTCGGCCACAACCGACTATCCTTAAAGTACATATTTATGGAAACGCGATCGCCTTTCCAGCTCTCCTTACTCTATCTACAACCATTTATTATTATTGAAAGAGACAAGACTATTATAATTAAAATAATTAATAAAATAATATATACATGAAATTTGTAAAATTTTGACAGCCCGAGATATGCTTATTTTCAATTATTTTTCGCTTTTCAATTATAACATAAATAATTATGGATACGAACAGATATGTAATTAATTTAACGGAAATTATAAATCTCATTAAAGGAATCGAGATTTGCGAATTGCACAATTGTGATCCAGATTACAAGTTTATCATTAATACTAACAGGAAAATAAGTACGTATAATCTGTTGATTAATAACAAGTAATAATGCTTTGTTTATGGTCATAAGCGGAAGCGATTAATACACTTCTCATGAAAAAAATCGAAACACTACTGCAAGTATTATTCAGGCGGCATTTAAATGAAAAAGAGGATTTATATCATTAAAAAATATGCCAATAAATAGCTGACAGTTTAGTCTACACAGAATTCCAAATTTAATTTTCGAATTTTCATCCGATAAATGAATGTAGAAATTATTTTCAATGTGTATTCCGTCGGAATTTTTACACTTAATCACATTTTTTTGCGTAAGTTAGCATTTTTGTAACTGAGCTCTGGACTGAGTTGAGCGTGATTGTTATCTAAGCTCTAATATCATCAAATCTAATATCATCTAATGACATTCTACCAAAGGGATCTTTTTCTAAAAAATATGGATACTTCGCCCACAGAAGCCGCCCAAGTCGTGGCATTGCTTGATATAGGGTATTGTCAGCGTGTTGTGTTTGCACGATTGCATCGAAGCCTCTGCTGTCAATAGAGTGTATCAGCGCTATCAGGAGACTGGTATGATTACTCGCCGTCCAGGATCTGGTACACATCGAGTCACGTCTGAGCAAGATATACCGGTATACTGTGTCAGTTTCTCTAAGAAATCGCCACTTTAACTCTATTAAACTGCAGCAGCGGCTCCGTGAGGTTCGAGGATTGACTATAAGCGATTCTACCATAAGAAGAAAATTGGCGGAGCGTGGCATGAAACCTCATAAACCAGCTAATGGGCCAAAGTTGACGGTAGACCACCAAAGAGCGCGCCTCAACTTTGGACCTCAGCACTTAAATAGGTCTTTTCTGACGAGAGTAAGATCATGCTGTATGGTAATGATGGAAGAAAGAAGATGTATCGAAGAGAGGAAGAGCGAGAAGAACTCTTTCTTCAGTGCACAGTGCTGCATTGAAGAAAGAGTCAGTTACGGTGGCGGTTCATGGACAGTTTGGGGAAGCATAAGCGCCGATAGAAAAACCGAACTTACGTTTGTATCTGGACTTGGCCGGTTATCGTCGTTAAATGGGTCACGTTACATCAAAGAGTGTCTGGAGCTTCATGTGGTACCCTATATACATTTTATTGGAAAATACTTCATTTTTAGGACAATGCCAGGGCTCCTACCGCAGGCATTGTAAATGAATACCTTAGCGAACTCGGTATTAGGGTTATGGGCTGGCCAGCAAGAAGCCTGGATATGAATCCTATACACTTATGGAATAAGTTGAAGAGACGAGTTAGAGAGTCAGAGCGAGATCCTGCTCCGGAGACGCTTGGTCAGCTTAAAACAGCTATATAACTAAACTTCAGGGGTGTTTCGATTATTTGATGAGAAGTGTATTTACAGTGAACTTCAAATAGCGTTTTGTTAAAATTAACTTGATAACCTTTATTCATATAGTATTAACTTCAGAAACGACCAAGAACTAAATAATATATGTAGAAAAAAAATAAGATATTATTTAGTAAACAATAACAAAACGCTTTAAAATGCTCCCTTATATACACTATGTTGTATTCTACTCGGTATTATATCTTTAATCATCAATAATAAGAGAATTTAAATAAAATTCATACTTCATTCATATGCTAATAATATCAGAATTTTTTGCAGCTCTTTACTACCGAATTTGCCCAATATCCAATACTGGCTAAATTTAATAAGAAAACTGGGACATCCGGTTCAAATTAATGATATACATTTTGATATTTATTTTAAACAAAATTTCTAAAATTTTGCACACAAGGTTGTATAATGACCCTGGATTAACTTAAACATCAAAATTTACGACATTTTGGCAGATGGCAGGAGTTTAATAAAAAATAAAATGAATATATGTTTTTCTAGCGCTTCTTTGTACAAAATAGTGTCAGTGAGAGTATCGATGCAATATGCATGTAAAAAACTAAGTAACTTGTGAATTGTATCGTCGAGCTATTAGATTATTATTTACGGTTTATAAAGAAGTGTTTATGATCAAGGATTAAAGTTTAAATTAGTCATCAACACTTCTTTACAAACCAAAAATTGTTCACCCAAAAAGTGCTCAACGCGCCTAAAGAAGTTTTCACTTCAAAAACTCAACTCTTTTTCATTGTAATAAAGTCGCAATTAGAATAGATATGTATAAGTAATGCAATGCAATTATTTAAAAGTTACATTATAAAATAAACCTTATGTGATTATTAATAAGGTTGGTATTACTGGAGCAAAACTCCCTCCGTTTTACGAATTTTCCATCAGGTCACGTGTCCTGACGCGAGTTTAACATTTTTAAGAAGTTTTCACTTCAAAAATTTTGCTCTTTGATAACAAGCTTCAAGGTTCGTGAACCTTCAGATAGATCATTGTGTACAAAGCTTTTATAAAATAAAGAAAAGTGAAGTTATATAGATATTTTCACTGCCAATGTCACCTTTCTATTTATGACATACAAATTAAAACAGAACTAGTGTAACACAAAATTGTATCCCGCTACCGCTTATCACTCAGACATGCCTTCTATTCTGGTCTGACTGGAGTCACACACAGACAAACAGATAATGTTAAGTAGTCATTAACGTGTAACGTGTAATTGCTTAACTGCCGCGACGGTGCTAGCTTTGGGCGCGTTTCATAGCTTATAGTCGGGTTCTTAGAACATGTTTGTTTTACCTTTAAATGCTCGCCGCTACAGATAGAGCCGTTTAAGATATTGTTGATATTTTAATGTAGTTTTGTTTTTTTATATGAATTAGTCATTATTTTTTAAATAAAATATTACTCTGCTATTATAATAAAAAATGTACTGCAAAAATTCACATAGCGCCAGTTCTTCATAAAGCAGGAAAACGTTTATGTTATTAGCAATAGACAAGTTATATGTATATGTATACTTTTTGATAAATAAATTTATATCATATATAAACATCCAGACTTGGGACGGGCTTTAGACCTGTGACCTTTGCAGGAAATTTGACGTGCATTGACTGTTGTGCCACAGAGACAACGGATAACATCCGGTCAGAAAAATAATGCTGCGACACCATTACTTAGAGTTACATAAATAGATAGAAAACCCTTTACTAACCACCAAAAAATAAAAACTATTTAATATTAGATATTTAATAAAAAGTTTAACAATCGGCGGTCTTATCGCTAATAAGCGATCTTTTCCAGATAATCTAATCACAGTTGTTAAGGTACCAAATTGATTACACTTTTTGAAATTTGAAAATTTGTAAAGTTTCAGATTTCGCTCGAGAATGACCAAACTTATAATTTAGCACCTTTCAGGTTCTTCTTGCAGTTTTTAGAGAAGGAATAAAGTAGGAAGGATATCTACCAAATATACGCACATCACGTCATGACGTCATAACGTATTTTAGACTACCAAACGCAATCAACTTTTGGGCGTTGATTTTTTGTTAAATATTATCAAAATTTTCATTATTTGCTTTTTTAGTTCAGTTATCGTGATATTATTTAAATTAAAAAGGGTTATAAAATACGTTGCCTTAAGTACTAATTAAAATTTGAATGTACTTAAAACAATAATTATGTTGATTATTTTAGTATAAAGTACATAATTATTTATAATTATGTCGAGGTGAACAAACTTACGGCAGAATAAGAGAAGGCTGTTTATTGGCATGTTTATCATTCATACAGGTTTAATTATTATACCTACGTGTCAATAAAAATTTACGACCGTACATTTATTTAAATTAAGTTGTCTGAATTAAAAGTTTAAACAAAAACTATCTTCACTACATGGTTTCTTTTTTTTATTGCTGAGAAAAAGTAGAGGCTAACGGCCCACTTCAACGTAACCTATGAATAACCTTAACCGTCATCTATAAATGTTTGCAACGCTAGAGACACCGTGAGCACGATGCTGTCCTAGACCAAGGGTGGTTGCCATCCAGATGGGCTTGGGGCCCTGCCACCTAGCTAGGGTTGTTTTGTCACCTTTTACGACAGGCCGACCCCGGCCGCAGGGGTTAGTATTCCTACTCCGCCCCTACACAGAGGAAAAAAAAGGAGTTTAAACAGATTGTCTTCACTACATGGTTTCTTTTGTAAGGTGTTTGTATAGAACAAATAAAATTTTCCTTCAGCTTTTAATGTCCTATTGCTAGATTCGAGCATTCCCCGGTCACAGCCTGCCTAATTAGTCCCGTCCGGCGGCCTCGACTCTTAAGGCGTGCCAAGGAACACTGGGTGGTTTTAATGGATATACAAAGCGCCTAGAGAAGAGGATCAGGCATTTCCACCTCACATGTGGCTCGTGCATGTGCCTAAAAAAAAAGCTTTGATCATATTGCATGTTTTCTCACGATATTTTCAGTACGATGAAACTAAGAGAATACCTGCCAGGGTGCCACCGTAGTAATTGAACCCACATCTTCTGAGCTGGGCTTTTAGTGTCATTACTCGGCTACTAACTACTTCTACTTGGAAATTATAGCCAATACTTGGAACGTATTAATACGATGAAATAGTCAAAAGCGTGTTCTGAGTAAATATTCCTTTGAACTTTGATAATATAGTATAACTTCAGATCCCTGTTGAATATCATGCATATGTCCTAACAAGTGTTTCATTTCGATTGTATCACAAAACTATTTCCAAGGCCGAAGTATTGCCACTGGATTAAACTTCTTCACACTCTATTACGTAGATCAATGCATTTTTGTGACACTACTTTTTGGTGGGCTGTTGTAGGGCGTGCTATTGGACCACCCAATTCTAAACGGTTTCCTAGCTGATTGTACATTAACAACACCTGTGTTCATTACGTATCTATAATCCTGATAGGGTTTCCTCTAATTATTTATCATTATCATCATCATTTACATTATTATTATTTGGAGGTGGTGGTGTGCCATCATCATTTGACGACCTCCTAGTGTGATGGCTAACGTACTTCGGTATGCATGCGGAGGTCACAGGTTCGATTCCCGTTCTGCATATGGGTGTTTATGTATCATATGTATTTACAAAAGAAAGTATAGTATATCAGTGGTCTAGTGCTCATAACACAAGTGCTATGCAACTTCATACTACATTGATCAAAATCTTCCCGGCCTGACATATAGATGGCGCCATCGTTTGTGTCAAAATTTCATGACAATTGGACCACGTGTTCTCAAGTTATTTTTGTTTGTGTCAAGCAACTTTGGCGTCCTTGGCAAAAGATGGATAAGAAAGAATTTCGTGTATTGATCAAGCATGGTTTTTTGATCGGAAAAAAATACGAAAGACGCAAAAGATTTATATCCGTGCAGGGGCGGAGAAAGAATAAAGACCTCCGTGGCCGGGATCGGCCTGTCTTAAAAGGCGACAAATTAACCCACTCTAGCTACGTGATAGGGCCCCAAGCCCGTCTGGATGGCGACCATCTTTGTGTTGTGTTCCGGAATTACTGACCCAAGTTCCTGTATCCGCACAGCAGCGATGCCACTGACGTTGCAAACACCCATAGGCGAAGGTAACTGCTAAATTCTAAGTGGGCCATCAGCCTGCCTGCTGACCTACAGTAATTAAAAAAACCCTAGTAATGGTTAACATACACGAATTGGGAATTTTAAAGACATAAGAAATACAATCTGTATATAGCGGAAATGACATTGAATTATATAGTTTATTAATATAGTGCTGGCATATACGGTTACACAAATAGTATGTAGTACCAATAATTTATGATTAAATATCTAATTAACTGGAATAATTAATAGTATACCGGCGTTAGTTTTCCTTATTACTACTTGCCTACTATTGTTTTCTATTAATTATATATCAAATTACGTTAAGGTAGTTAAGTGGATTAATATGCATGTTGGGTTCGAATGAAAAATGAAGAATAGGAAGTGATATTCACTCGAGCCGGTTGCAAAATATAAATGGTCTTTTTTTATTTATTTAAAACATAACTTTATGTTTATCCCTTTTTTAAGAAAGACTCGTTTCTATAGAAGTTTAATAATTGAAATTAGAATTTTCCGCTATTTTTTGGCATTAGGTGTAAGCAGAAGCTCACGAACAACGACTTCACCGCCATGTGAATGCCGAGGCCATCCAGCTCCTCGACAACACGGATATAGTTAGAAGACTCAAAAGGATCAAACCTTTTGAGTTAGTGTTATAGAACTGTAGTGACAAAGTGTAGTGCAGTGTTTAAATTACATTAAAAATGAAGAACACATGACCAACGTGTCTTCCCCTTAAATAGAGACAATAAGAAAAGTGTTATTGGACACATTCTTAGTTTAAAATATTATTAGTAATTTTAAGTTAGAATTAAATAACTTATTAATCTTTTCTAGATTAGATTGTAATAATTTTATGAATAAAGAAAAAAAAGGTGTAAGCGTTTTGACTTGTTAAATGTAACAGTAATTAGAAGACCACATGCATATCCATACTGTGAGCAAAGAGTCGTTTTGTTATGAAGGCGATCCTTCTAAACCATTTCGATTAATCTGGTGTTTTACGGACATATCAGCTGTTCACTGTATCAATCTGAGTAATTTGGATTGCATTTATATTATCTGGACTTTGTTAAATTATCATCTGTATTTGGTACACTAGAAAAAAAAAATTGCAGCTGTTGGTGCTTCAGAAAGTTAGTAAGTACGATCACTATATTATTTTATTTAATTATAAACTGGTGAATCTTCATCTTGAATGGATCTGCATTAACTTTTTAAAAAGGGCTGTTTTCATACGAAGTTCAGCGTTGCTGTTACGGAGTGAAGTTATGTGCGAGTACTGCATTTGGTGATTGTTTAAATGATTTATAATAAACCCAGTAAAGATTTTCACAACCCAATTTGTTTAATATAGTATCAAATAGTAGATAAATTTTGAAAAAAGGTATTTATATATAACTAGCTGTGCCCGCGACTCCATTCGCGTAGAATAGTGACTGGGCAGAATTTTTTAGATATATCTTATGGTTTATTTTGGATTATAAACCCTATAAACCCTAAAAATATAAATGAAATATGCAAACAGTTACGTCATGCGCCTCCGGAATACGTATGTTCGAACCTACAAAGTCCAGCCTAAGCTGAACCCTATTTCATATGATTGATGATATAAATCTGAGGTCAACTTAAATTGGAAATTAAAATTTCCGAAATATCATTTTTAACAAAAACAATTTTTTTTTCTAAAATAAAAATAACCTAAGTTACTCCTTGATACATCTGCTATCTGCCAGTGAAGTCCCGTCAAAATCGGTGCAGCCATTTTAGAGATTAGCCGGAAGAAACAGACAGACAGACAAAAATTGTAAAAAATGTTATTTTGGTATATGTACTGTGTATATATCTGAATGCATTTAGTAAAAAGCGGTTATTTTAATATTACAAACAGACCCTCCAATTTTATTTATTTGTATAGATTTAGATAATTTGCCTACTACACGTAAATTTTGATAAGAATATATAATCAAAGTTAAATGATAAGCTGTAATCGATTACTTTGTTTTGACGAGTTCTCGGTTTTTTTGGTCTTTGAGGTTAAGGAAACCTAATTCAGGTTTTAACATTTAACAAATCGGAAATTCCTTAGAGGGAAACACATATGTTTGTTTCTATAGGCATTTCCTTTTACGAAACTTAATTTTGAGGTTTCTAGATAATGTATAACATGTATTCTCTTTTCATTTAGTATTAAATATAGTGGCTGTATTATTTTGACTACCTCCTGGCGCAACGGATAACGTACGTCAGTACGCTTGCAGAGGTCACGGGTTCGATTCCCGTTCAGCGTCTGGGTGTTTATGTGTGATATGTATTTAATTACAAAATAAAAGTATATATGTAGTAGTACCACAAATGCTATGCAACTTAGTATGGGACTAGATGGCGTTGTGTGAAATATCCCAACATATTTATTTATTAAATTGTCGTTTGACTTTAAAATAATCAAATAGAATGCCTTTCGTACGTCGGGATGCTTATGGGGGTCAAATTCGATTCTCGAATCCGAATTTAGATGATTATATATAATATGTAGATAGATAGATAGATAACACTTTAATGTAAACCAAATAATTTAAAAAACAATGAAAATGATTTACACAATCAATATCTACATGACTTACAATGTGCGGTCTTATCGCTCCAGAGCGATCTCTTCCAGGCAACCCGGGCTTAGGACATTATTCCTTTTATATTGATGTAGAAGTGAGGTATGGCAATAAATAATAATAATATTTTATTTACAGAATAAATAGACATAAAATTTAATAATACATATAATGTATAAAATATAATATATAAATATACTTAAATATCTATATTTGTAGAATAAATAAATATTTGTTTTGTTGTTATTCTAAAGATAAGTAGTGATTTATAACCAATTTTTTAAAAGTTGACAGTGATTTAGCCTGTCTTTATAATAGGTAGTGCATTTCAAAGTTTGGTAGCATGAACAATGAAGGAGTTATTATAAAAAGAAGAAGTATCAACAGGAGTTTAAGAGATAGTTCAGTAGATGTGCGCAAATTTCGGAGGCCAAACGAGTTAAGAAACTCGAATGGACTCCTCAGGTAAATTGGGGCGTTTGGAATAAAGATAAATTTGTGTATTTATTCATAAAATAAAAATATAAGTATCCATAACACAAGAAGCTCTAGTTTTATATTTTATAACGAACATAGACGATTTAGAGTCACAGGATCTTAAAGAGGCCTATACCCACCAGTGGGGAGCGTAAGGATGTAAATTGCGATCAGTTTATCCGTGCAGGGGCGGGAAATAATACTGAACTCTGCGGCTGAGGTCGACCTGTCGTAAAAGGCAACAGCAGTGGGTTGCCCTAGCATTGTGGTAGGGCCCGTCTGGATGGCGACCACCTTTGTTAAGTATGCCGCCATAATAACTTTGTGTTGTGTTCCGGCATTAGTGACCTAAGTTCCTGTACCCTTATGGGACAGAAGCGTGCTCGCGATGCCACTGGTGTTGCAAACACTCATAGGCAACGGTAACTGTTAAATTCTAAGTGGGCCGTCAGCTTGTCTGCTGTTCTACAACAATAAAAAAAAAATTGCTAAATGTATATGTCCAAAATAAGCAAATGTTTATGATTTTGTATTGTTTCTGTGGCTGAATCCTGAAAAATGTAGTGACTATAGAAACCTCAAATAAGTTTCCGAATTGATGATTGATTGAATTGAATGAGTTTACTCAACTTCCTTAATTTTTTTCAGTTTAGAGTCAATGTTAAAATTACTTGGCAAAAGAGGTTCAATTATACTTTTAAATTGCAATTTTAATACTAGTGAGGTACTGTTAAAAATAACATGACTGATTACAAAACACACATACTCAAAGTGTAGTCGTGTGTATAGTGGAGCATTGTAATTACACTTATTGTCACGTAATTACGACGAACACTTGTCAGTGCACCCACGCTTATACCACAGAAGGCAGTATAGACAGAATTAACACCTCATATACCGCATTCATTGCATCGATAATCTTTCTCCGAGCAGGGAGTAAGAATACTGATCTCTACGGCCGGGTTCGGCTTGCCGTAACGATAAAATAACCCTCGCTAGTTGGTAGGGCTCCAAGCCCGTTTGGTGGGGAATATATAATTATGACGTCATAATAACCTTATGTTGTGTTGCGGCATTATTGACCCAGGTTTCAGTACTCCTATGTGGTTATCAGTGTTTACAGTGCCCTTAGCATCGCAAACAACAATAGGCGATGGTAACTTCTTACTATTAAGAAGGCTGTCACATAGTCTGCTGATCCTCAGGGATAAAAAAAGTCGAAACTAAATAGATAGCATTCATGGATTCAAATCACGAATCATGAAGGAAATGTTCAAATGCGTATATTGAAGCTGCAATTTTTTTTATTGCTGTAGGAGAGCAGACAGGTTGACGGCCCGCTTAAAATTTAGCAGTTACCTTCGCCTATAGGTGTTTGCAACCCCAGTGGCATTGCGAACACGCTGCTGTCCCGTACAGGACCTTGAGTCACTAATGCCGGAACATCACACAAGGTTGTTATGGTGGCATATTCAAGACCAAAGGTGGTCGCCATCCAGACCGGCTTGGGGTCCCACTACAGCTAGGGTGGGTTATTTTGTCGCCTTTTACGACAGGCCGACCCCGGCCACAGAGGTTAGTATTCTTTCTCCGCCCCTGCACAGATGAAATGTAATACAGATTTAGCAACGAAAGTCATGAAGATATGGAGCAAAGTATTTATAGCTATTTTATTAGTCAACACTATATACCGATGTTTTTAGTTTAGTTTATACTCCTG
Organism: Malacosoma neustria; assembly: GCA_963693495.1. Taxonomy (NCBI): domain Eukaryota; kingdom Metazoa; phylum Arthropoda; class Insecta; order Lepidoptera; family Lasiocampidae; genus Malacosoma; species Malacosoma neustria. The sequence goes on from OY856386.1 coordinate 4,614,195, forward strand.
AATGTTATGTGACATAGTTATGTCTAATTGTAGTATTAGTACAGTGGCTACGTAAGTCGCCTTGTCAAGCTAGGACAAATTATTTGTATCACATGAAAGCATTTTGTTACAGGCTATCATCATCTTGGCGTTAAATCTCGGTTATAACTCAAACTTCCATTACAGTGCGGCCTCCGTTTTCAGACTTTTCTTTTTCCACTTCGTACGATATTTGCTATCCCTGATAGTGTTTCCATTGTTCCTGTTTACACGAGTATACGTTTCAAGTTGCGTGTTTGTAAAAGAATCAAATAATACTTTTTTTGTTTAGCTAGTGCAGGAAACTCTCTTTAGCAAGGCGTTGAAGATATAAAACTTAATGTGATTGTCTAATGTACCATTTATACTTGAAGTATGTGAAATAAATATAATCACTAATCGTGTCACGTTCGAGTCTATCGAAGTCTTTCCCGTGTAAAATACGTCTCTAAGGTCCTCTGTGTTACGAGTGTTTAGAAAAAATTGCCACATATTGGCAATATAAGCTACCCTTTAAAATCACCGTATTGTCAGCACTTTCTGAGGAAACATATGAGCTTTTATTACATTTTTACTTCTGTACCGTATTAAAGGCTTCTGTGTTTGTATTACAATAGCTCTTGTGCTACTAAAAGTAACCTTAATAATTAAATGCTAAGGTTAAATTTCAATTAGCATAGGGAAGGGTGAATTGGCAGCCTGTTAGATATTGTTGCGCTTAGACAATGACGTCGTTATGAAAATGTTGTTTACAAAAAATTTTAGTTATAAAAGGGTGAAAAGGGTGGTTTCGGAAAAAAATTAAAATTTGTATAATTTCTTTCACACGCTGAGTTGAGGATCGAGAATCAAATATAATGAAAGTTTTTTTTGTTAATTTACTGAATTCGATGATTGCAATGGAATGAGATTTATTGAAATAAATTTCATCTTTATTTCTGTTACGTAATCATTAATTGAATAGTTATATGTAAGTAAGTTCGTTGATATGCAGCCACCCACAGGAATATCTGTTTCCTTTTGAACGAAGTCTTAAACGATGCCATGTACCTAAGAGTTGTAGCAAGGAATACTTATGAAGTGTTGTTATTTTCTAGTTAGTTCATAGTTTATCAAAATCCAATCTAGACCTAAGATTGAAATAATGAAATATATACGTCTCAATTATTAAAATTTATTTTTAAGGACTTAAGCGCTTTTTTTAATGCTGTAGGACAGCACACAGGCTGACGGCCCGCTTAGAATTTAGCAGTTACCGTCGCCTATAGGTGTTTGCAACGCCAGTGGCATCGCCAACACGCTGCTGTCCCATAAGGGTACAGGAACTTGGGTCACTAATGCCGGAACACAACACAAGGTTATTATGGCGGCATACTTAAGACCAAAGGTGGTCGCCATCCAGACGGGCTTGAGGCCCTACCACGTAGCTAGGGTGGGTTGTTTAGTCGCCTTTTACGACAGGCCGACCCCGGCCGCAGAGGTTAGTATTCTTTCTCTGCCCCTGCACGGACAAAATTTTGCGTTGAAACTGAAAGAGTATAAAAACAATTAATATGAATTTGTAACTGAAATACACTTACCTATTAATACTGTTCATCGCAGCAACTCCAGCGCTTTCCCGCTCGTTCCTTTCTCTCGACCCCGCGTACCGTTCAAAGTTTTCCCTCTCTTTGTATCTATCAGGCCGTGGAGACGACGATCTTCTCCCTTGCTGAGAGATATTATTCTGTTGCACTGTCTGAATAAGGTTGTGATTCGCTTGAGGTTGTAATGCTTGAAGCAACTCCTGCGCATTGGCACCGTTTGATAAGAAATTTGGCATTTGGTTTAATAATGCGTTCGATAGAGACGGGTTCAACATGTTCGGCCGAATTTGTTGGTTGTTTGAGTTAAGAAGTTGGTGCGGTTGGGCCATCGCTTGGAGGTTGGCCAGTGACGTGGACACCACTTGCCCATTATTCAGTGCCAGGTTTACCATCTGGTCGTTTGAGTTCACGTGATTAACTGGTATTGTAAGAATTGTTTGCGTCGCAATGCCTGTGAAATAAAAGTCATGGATAAGATTGGAAGACTTGAGGTCTTCAAAAGGTTGCTTGTAAGATTCACAGATTATTGAATAAATGTGTAAATATTCTTTAGTAACTGGTTAATTATAGTATACCTTGTGACGTTGGTATAAGCAGCTGAGCACCTTGGATTCCCTGCACTAATTGCCCCGAAGCGAGGATGAGCTGCGGCATCGGGGATGGCATCGCTGGAGGCAGCATGTTGTTGTTGCTCACGGGGTTAGGCGAGCCCATGCCTACGGCAACAGGAGTTTTAAAATAAGATCAAAGCACATTCCAAGATTATGGATTAGTTTATATAGTCTCTGGTGATGGTTATAATAAAAATATGTATACAGGAACAAGAGGAGGTAACTGGGCTTTAGTACTGCGCTTACTCACCTGAACAATAAGAGAAAACCTGTAATAGTCACCAGCATACCCACTCAATTTGTTTGCAGCCTTACAGTGTATTTTATTACCAACTACAGTCAATATTATACGACAGCGGACTTGACCGTTTACGTACAAATAACATTATAAAAAAAACTTTATACTATTATAATTATTAAAACTTATCTATTTGGCATTTAAATAAGACAATAACTTTTCATTCAACTTCGACTCTTGCTTAATCTCAAATCATGTTTGCGCATCGAAAACCAATAATTTGCTAATATTGCTTAACAATAATATAAAATCAGCTTCAGTACATAAAATAAGATACTATACATAAACTAAATAATTATATAAGTCATTAGTTACGGTATATTTCAACTATATACGTTGGATTTATGTACGTGTGTATGAAACGATCTGGCAACAATCGTATTGCGAGGCTTTCTAATGATAATTAAACAATAAAATTGTGTTGTAATTTTGATATTGTGTGCTATGACTCAGGGTTGTCAGCTATGCTTTTCAAACGCCTTTATTTAAAAGAAATGCTTGATAAGTTTCTGGACTATGTGAAAATAATTGTATAGTAACAAAAATAAATTAAGCACTTTAATGTAAGTAATTTTTAACGCCATTATGTTTTATAAATTCAGTGTAATTAGTTTAAAGTTGTAGCTGTATTTACCCAACTAGGCACTAAGAAGGTTAAATTTTTTGGTTAATGTTATGAGCCCAACTTGGTTCTTCCTTATTGAAAATCGTATGCCTATGCGTAGTTACATTAAAATATATCTTTTACCCGTGCGGCGGAGAAAGAATACTGATCTCTGCGGCCGGAGTTGGCCTGTCGTAAAAGGCGACTAAACAACCCAAGTTCGGTGATGGAGCTTCAATCCTGCCTGAAGTACAACCACCCCTGGTTTTTAAATATGCCGCCATAATAAACTTGTGTGGTGTTCATAATTGCGGCATAAGTAACCATGTTCTGGTACCAATACGCGGTTCGCAGTGTGTTAGCGATGCCCCTGACGTTGCAAACACCTATAGACGACGATAACTGCTAAATTTTATCCTTTATCCTGTCTGTTGTTCTGGCCTATCTATTATTGAGTATATAGCAAAATAAACTTAATTCCTTAAGTGAGTCTTACGTCACCTCTCGTTTAGATTTTAAGACAATATGATTAATAACATAAGTTGCATTGGCTACCAACGTGTAACTGAATGTAAGAATATGTATGAAAAATAGTAGCACTAGTGTCATAGTCAAGGTTTATTACGAATTCCAAAGGGCAGAGCTAATATGTAAACTAGCGCCTTATAAAAGTACTCTGTGACATCGCTGATCTAGCTTACATCCTGTTACTTGTTGGAATAGTCACAAGAACGACTTATTCATGAAATGAAACGGAAGTCTATCTTAATCCAAAATTAAGTATCTACAAAATTCATATGATGTTCGCTAATTTAAAAATGTTTTGAGCCATAAATATGTTTAACAACACAATACAGCTAAAAATATTTGACAGCCCTAGATGTTACACCTAAATTCATACATAATATCGAAGGATAAAATGAAATAACGATCAAAAATTACACAAAATCCATCGGCAACCGACCAAGACTAATTCACCGCGAACAAAACGGCTACAAACTCGGATCTAAAGAATATTATCTGCGAGATTAGAGAGTGTTGACTGACTGAACAAATCTTCGAAGTATTTGGGCTCAATTTTTACTGTATGCATACTATGTTATCAATAATTATTTATTTCTAATATTAATACCATTAAAGAAATATTATTCTGACCAGTATTAGATACTTCAGCATGATTTTGTTTTTTTTTTTATCTCATATAATATATATTATTACAAAGCCTTAACTTTGATCTGACCAAACTTTGATCTGTCGCAGTTATCTAAATCAGAATCTTGAATTTTGTACCATTTATTTGTAATAAAAGAAACATTTATATGCTGGTGTGTGGCATATTGACAATTAAGTATGAGACGATAAGAAGCGTGTCTTATCGATTAGTAATTTAATTTATGTAAAAACTTTTGAATGATTTTTTTAAAATTTAAACAATGTAAAAAATGACAAATATGAAATTAATTATTACCGTTGCATTTAGAATTTTCTGACGAGGGTAAGGAAATAGGGTAATTTTATTAGAACTGTATTCTTATCTAATTTCCTGTGAATATATAATTAATTGAAATGAAGCAATTATTATAAATAATACGCTGTTGTAATATTAGATTTCTATTCGTAGAAATAGTTCAGAATCTTGTTAGTTAAAAATTGTCGAATGGATCGCGAACCAAACAATACATTCAGCACAAGTCAGTCATCCCGCGTACAAGGCATTAACATAACGTATCCATCTAAACCATGACATTTCACATTTTGTAATAAACGCTCTTTTCCTACGGCGTATCAATTAAGAGCCGAAAAAAATGTATAATTAGTTCTATTAAGACAATAAAAATCTTAATGATACCGCAACAGCCGTAATATGTGCGTTTGTGAAAAAATATATATGTAATTATACTCATTATTTAAATAGGTTTTTTCATCCATTACGGCGTGGCTTTAATAGGGGGTCGGTGCCGCTATCTGGGATTCATTAAATCGATTGGATTCGGTAATCACCTAATTACGAATCACGTGGTACAAAGAGTAGAGAGCTTTTAATGCGCAAACCGTGTATTTTTGATTAAACCGACCGTTTTGTTAAAGTTCCGTGTTTTTTTTTTGGATTATTTTTGTCGTTGTAAATGACTATTTAACGTAATGGTGTAGTTAAAGATTTAGAAAATTTATTTAGCTTAATATTATTATGATTATGTTCAATTCCAAAATGTTCTGGAAGATATTGTTAATAAAATAAATCCGGTTATTCTACAATATTTTTATGTTTGTAATTAATATAGGTATTTCATATTTTTCGACGCATTACACATTTTTTTCTATTCACTAAATTTTTAAGCATAATATGGATTTATTACAGGCATTTCAAATATTTGGATTTAAATATATTATAAATAAGTATTTAAAATACTGTTTTCATCGTTAATTATCTATATATCGACTACTTTTAGAAATAAATTATGTGGTATAACATTATTTAAAAAAGTTAAGGCCGTAATTTTTGACACCAATATGAGTCAATAAATATAACAAACAGCCCATAACGTCCCACTATTAGACTCAGAGCTGCCCCTAGACATATTGGATAGTATACTCGCCACGTTTGTCCAACATGGGTTGACGGGTTACACATATCGCTATGTAGGTTCCGTAGATTTACCCTCGGCACGTGGAAATTATTTTAAAACATTGCATATTAGGCAAGTAAAAGTGCCGTAGAGATGCATGACATCGTCAGATTCGAACCCACGTCTACTTGGTTTCCAAGTGTATACAATGGGGTGAGAGCGATAGCTCGAGAGCAGTGTACTGTATGAGAGAGGAGAAGAGTGGTTGTTTACAGATATGCAATGCTTTGCAGCGGACAAAGATACTCGCACTAATCTTGATTGCACCCCTTTCCGATTCTGTTCAGGTTCACTCGCGGAGGAACTGTTGCACGGCACACAATGTTCAGTTTTACAGTGTTTATGGCACGGCCATGAGAGTTAATGAGGAGTAACTGAAGCCAATTGCGCACGGCGCAGAGAGTGATCTTCAGGGAGGTCGAACGTCGACCGTCCCGCGTGTTTAAAGGCTCACGCGATTCTACCCTCGTCCTACGCTCGTTTTTACCATTCACCTCACCGAAAGTGAAGGCAGATAACAAAATTAGGAGGCGAGATCTCAACTACCCTTTATGCGAGGATCGAACACCAAGTGTGATATATTTTGGATACAGTACCTTAATCGTACGAACGTGAGAGATAATCAATACGTGGATATAAATCTAAACAAGCCTTTATAAAAGTTTTAAAACGTAAGTTAAATAAAAACGTGAACTAATAAGTTGTTAACACCCTGTTGACTTAAGAAAACACTGTAATATTCTATTTTTATATGAAAACAATTTACTATGTCCAAGTATTTTATTATAGTTTCCAAATACATATCAGACCCCGTTACAATTAGTAACTGAAAAACGTTTGTATTTTAGAAAATAGTAATGAATAGCAGTGATATTTATGCTTGAATATTCCAAGGGAACTACCAAGTAGTTATAAGATTTTTTTCTCATCGCATATCGCATGTCCTTTTGAAGATTAAGAGGCGTTTATTTGATCCGGATTAACAGAAATAGCTGCAATCCTATATAATTGCCTGATTACTACATCATTTCGGTTTTAAAAGTTTAAGTGCAGGAAACGTGTATATTTAATTATTTTAATTAGTCTAAAATGTTCTAATTAGCTTATAAGAGGAGCTGGTTTTATATAAGAATTGGTCTAAATAGAAGGTTTCTCTTTTACAAAAATGGTAGGAAGTTGTATTTTGACTATAATTATAAAAGATTTTATCCTTGTTTATTTAAATATCGATCTTCTTTTGTTTATTTTTGATGTTACTGTTGATGTCATTATCATAATTTCGACATACTTGTAATGTCGGCTTCGGTTCCCACTTGGAAAATATATTTAGAAGTAGTTTGTCCTAAAATAGTTTGAGTGTATTGAAGACTGTCAAACGCATTTACTATTATGTGCGGTTGATAGCTTATATATTATAATACATAAAAGTGTGAAGAATCCTAATAAACCTTGCCAGCTCTCACCTAGTGTAAAGAATTGTCTTTTCAGAAAAAAATGGTGGTTTACTCTAAAATCAAAATATTATTTATTATGTTTATAACTATGCAAAATCAAGATTAAAATTTCAGAATAGTCCAATTACTAAAATATAAGATTAATTATAGATGAAAATAATAAATAGGAAACATATTTATATTGAAAGTTAAAATGTTTGCACAAAAGATTTCAACGCATACCTACGCACTTTAAAGCTTTATAAAAACGTGAAATAATCAAATTGATATTATAATAAAAATTCATACATCGAATATTCTATGTACAAAACTAAGTATTATATATCATGTCAGTCGTTAAAATCTGTAGAATCGAATTGCTAATTACCTATATAATAACACACTTATGTATGTTCAAATACATTATATTAGATATATTTAATTATTTCTACGAATTATACTATATTATATATTTTATTTTATCTAAATGTTAAGTCCTAAACTAACAACCTTATTCCAGAACTTTTGTCTGGAACCAGATGAATAATTATAAAATAAATAAAATAACGAAAAGGATACGTTTGACTCAAATTGTCAAAAACAAAAGTATAAATAAAACGTAATTAAGGGTTAATTATGCGGAAATAATCCATATAAATCTTACCAGGTGCACTGACGCTCAGGTTCAGCGGTGAGTTGATGACAGGGTTAGATGGCATCGACGTCAAGCCCTGGAGGTTTGCCGCGAGCTGCGACATTTGCTGCGACATCTGCTGCTGTAGCTGTTGCGACATGGGCGGCATGTTTTGTTGCATGTTCGCGAGGTTCTGCAGGTTTTGGAACATTGACGCCACTGCGAACAACAAATGACTTGTTTTTTAATTAATTTTGGGGAGAAAAGACTAAATAGTGCGTTTACAATGTTTTGGAAATTTAAGTGTGTTCTAAGAATATACAAAGGTTTATTCCACCAAATCTATTTCACATTTTTCTTAATGGAATAGATATTGGAACAAGACAAATAATTTTCCTCAGAAAACTATCAACAGATTACCTTTGTTTTAGGCAGTAGAGTATCCTTTATAAAAATTATTAATAGCGAACCACGTGACCAAATTTCTTAAATAACAAACTCTGATTAGAAGTCGTTGTATTTGAGCATATACATTTTGATATCAATAGAGGGGGAATATTAATTGTGTTCTGTATTCCTATGTATACCAGTTATTGTAAGTGCAAAATAATAACCGTAGTTTATTATGACCGCTTAGAATAAACTAAATTTGTACTTAAATAAGTATTTCACTAACAAAAGTTTGGCTCGTAATCTAGGCTGCAAAAGTTCCCACACTTAGTGTTTCAATGTTCAGACCAATAAATTGTTCGATTAACAATCTAACGAATCAGCAAAATTACAATAACATTTAACAATCATTTTAATTGCTGTTAAATTTTGATGCTGTAAGATTTTCCATTCATCTCTTGTGTCAAAGAGCAAATATATCATTATAATAATAATAAAGATACATATAAAATTGAACGAGGACATTATATTTTAGAGAATCTCTATTGATATGGTTATCTTAATGTTTTTGGTAAATTTTGACGAGTTCTCTTTCATTCAAGTTCTCAGGGCCATTTGCTAATACTGTTAGCAGAATTTAGTAAGATATTGACCAACTTTCTAAGGATACTGTCACGTTTACCAATCGGGTCGTCTCTATCAATTTTAATGTTTATATCGCAGTTTCTGACGCCTGTATTTCTATTGTAAAAGTCGTATAAGCTTTTTAAAAAATAAAATAACAGCCCTGCCTCATTTTTAGAGTTTCTAAAAAACATCAAATTGTTTTCTTTTAAACAAGAGTCGCCCCAGCGAAAACTTTTAGCAAGAAATATTTCTTAGAATATCTACGATCCGGTGTATTGCTGATCGAGATAGGATGGGAAAGACATGAGATATTGAGATGTGGTGAAAACCGAGGACTACGTCTAGCACTAGACGACGAAGACTATTGTATCTATTTCATCGTTTCTTACATACGTCATGAAATATTTGTGAAAAAAGGGAATGGATGGTTTTTTAATTGCTGTAGGACAGCAGACACACTGACGGCACACTTATAATTCAGAAGATACCATCATTTATAGATGTCTGCAACGCCGGTGGCATCGCGAACCCGCTGCTGTCCCATAAAGGTACAGGAACTTGGGTCTCTAATGCCAGAACACAACACAAGGTAATAACCTTAACCGCCATAATAATGGCGGTATACTTAAGACCAAAGGTGGTCGCTATCCAGACGGGCTTGAGGCCCTATCACGTAGCTAGGGTGGGTTGTTTTGTCGCTTTTTACGACAGGCTGACACCGGCCGCAGAGGTTAATATTCTTTCTCCGCTCCTGCACAGTTAAATTGCACGGTTTATAAAATTTCTGCCTTTTGACAATTTTGTTAGAGCATAAAGTTAATTGCTTTTAATCGCCGCTGCACATGTGAAATCTGATAAAATTTTTAGATAAACTAACAGTTAGAACAAATACAGTAATTTTCGTTTGATACGAATATTAATGATAGTGAATAATATTTAAATTAGACCTTACTACCCATGTATTTACATGTCGGTTTCTGCAAGCGTGGCAACTTTATTGGGTATTGGACAAGTATTATACAAATAATAATTGAATAATTAGAATATAAAAATATAAACAATTGGATGATGCATTACAAACTCACTAGAGCCATTCAGGTGCTGGTGCTGATGGGGCGTGCGGGCTCGAGGAGAGGGACTGCGCGGCTCGGCCAGCTGCGCGCGCGCCACTCCCTCCGGCGAACTCGCGCCGCTCTCCCGATCCGACTCCGCCTGCTGATAAACATCACCGTTACCCATAATAACCTAGGTAATACTAACAAGAGTAAAATTACATGTAACAGTCAGGTTTTTTTTTATAGCTGGTATACGGTTGACAGGTAGACGCCCTACTTACAGTCGCTATTGTCGCCTTAAGATTTACAATATCAGGGAACCAGTAAACCCATAAGAAGAAAAAAAAAATAAGTATTTTACAAAATAAGGATAAGGAATGAGTCAGGAGCTATTAAGAGAAGAAAAATGGAACAGGAACCCTGGGCAAATAAGGTAAACGGAACACGGCTTAATTTTAAAAGCCCTATTTATGTTTAAAAAAAATAGAGTACAAGTTTTTTTGTAAAAGAAACCGTCTTAAGATCTTTTATTATCTTAAAAGACAGGTAATATGCGGTAAAGATAAGTAATTGCAATAAACGGTTAAAATATAAAAATTTAATATGAATATAGCGGACTAAATAATATTTATACTCTAATTTAATGGTTTTGTTATCACAGTTATATCTAAGCATCTTTATAGGCTACAATAATCATCATCATCATCTTAGCGATGAATCCCGGTTGCAGCCTGAACTCTCGCTTCGGCGCCCGGGGTTCGCTTTCCGACTTTTTCTTCTCCACTTCCCACGATCTTCGGCATCTCTGGTGGTCAGTCCATTGGCACGCATATCAACCCCTACGACGTCAAGCCAGCACTTTTTGTGTCTACCCCTCCTGCCGGGGTCCGGCGGTGGCGGCATGGCCAGATATTTGATCCCCACGTATATAAGTAGCCGGTTGCCGTAAAACGTGGCCATACCAGCGAAGGCGACAGTCTTGCAATTTATCCCCAATGTCACGGACATGAAGGCTGCTGCAAATACGGCAGTTCCTAACGCCGTCCTTACGCGTTACTCCACACATCCACCGTAGAAAATTTATCTCCGCGACTCGCAATGGCTGCTTGTGATGCTCCAGCACCGCTCGCTTCACGTGCGTATAAAAGGACAGGCCTAATGATGGTCTTATAGACCTGTCCCTTCAATTTAAGCGGTATTTTGGGGTCACAAATGACACTAGTCACCGCACGCCATTTGGCCCACGCAGCAGCAATGCGTGACTTAACGTCGGCGTCAATGTCACCAGACGCGTGAAATATAGATCCCAGGCATTGGTGTAGGATCTTCGCCAGATTGAGCTTCAGACCGCCGTTCTCAAGCGATTCCTTCCACGCTTTCATACTTCCCACCAACCGAACCTTGTCCGAATCTGCCAGCACGATATCATCATCATACATGAGCAACTACCGGGGCTGCTCATATGTGTTTCTGATGCTGTCTGACAGTACGTCTAATGCCTCGCTGAACAGAAACGGACTAAAGACGGCTCCCTGGTGTACTCAAACAGTGATGGGGAAGGATTTTGTGTCACCAACAGCGGTCCGAACCACGGAATCGGAATCGCGGTACATGTCTCGGATGATATCAATATAGACCTCTGGAACCCTTTTGGATCTCAATGCTACTAATATAATGCTTTTGGATCTAAAGATTACAATAATAAAACTGATCAAAACAAACATAAAACGCAGTGTTAATTATAACTCGTCAACAATCACAAATATCGCTTAAAGTTTATAGGAAAATGTAGCAAAAATATATTTTATTCTCGCCTATTTCTTGGCTATTTCCAGAGATGGCAGTAATAGTTGCATTTTGTAAGTTATATTATTGCTATCAAGAGTTTTATTCAAATTGTATCTTTCAGGGTCCACGATATATTGCTGACTACATTATTGTTTTTTCTTGAACCTTTCTTTTTTGTGCAAAGTACAAAAATATGCAAGAGTGGCTAAATAACATTTTTCATTTGACTTTTCGATCCCGAAATGAGAGATACTATGATTATTTTCATTCGTATCCTTCACGGAATGAAAAAGAGTTATACAACTAGATATATTATGTAATGTAGTTAGGCCCGTTATACAGCTGTCGAAAACAGACGGTGCTAAAGCTACTTAAGTAGAAACTGCGTATCACGGTGATGAATATGCTGTGGTGGATGTGGGATGACGTGGCTTTCCACGGTCTTTACCGCGTTAATAACTCCCGCATCGGCAGCCATCATGTATGTGACATTGCACCACGTCTTGTGGCAACCGGCTTTACCAGGCTACGCCAGAATGGGTAAACCCAAAAGTATTGGATTGACGTAAAAGGTGACACGAGCCAATGGACTTAGGGATGCTGAAAATCGTTCAAAGTGCTGCGAAAATGTCTGAAAGCGGAAGTTTGATTTAGAACCAGGTATAAGATAGATCTTAGATGGTGATGAACAAATAAATAGGGTTTAACTACGTTTAATGTTTACGAGAAGTGTACACTTTTTTTCATTTATTTATTAAAAAGAAGTAGTATTTATTACAAAACATAAAACTACACCCAATAAAACAGATAGGTTTGGCTTAAATGGCACATTCATATCTTATGTAATTACAATTCTTAAAATATAATATTCATTCGCTTATATTCATCCTAACTTTAGTAAAGTACCTGTAATTTATATATTACTGCCCCACATTCATACGAAATTTGTTGAGTGACAAAAAAAACAGTACACGAGATCACTGCCTAATTATAGCAAGAGTAAATACAGATTAATCGAGATCATCATTATATAATTTATACGTACTTAAAGTTTTTAAGGCAAGCTTTTAAATTTTCTAAGACAATTTTAACGACATACCTGATATATTGATCTGTTAATGATTTAAATAAAGTTAAATCAATATAAGGCCGTGGTTTCTGTCGGCAGAGACAATTTTACGATGACTAATTTATAAGGTGGGTGTTCGCAATTAACTTTTAAAATATTAATTTATTTAATTGCGGAAGTAAAGTACATTGTAAATTAAACTAACTATATACTGAAATTGTCAGAGTGACTCTTGAACTTTTGAATCTTTTAAATATTCTGAAATAAGTGTTATAACATAAGTATGATGTTTTATTTTATATATATGTATTATTTTGATAAATATACGTATTAATATTTATTTTACTTTAAAAATCATTTTGTAGGAATTTAAATTCTACAAAATGGTTTTTCGAAAATTAAAGATGCCAAGTTTTGTTCCAGATTATCTATATAACAAAATCTAATGGACTACGTATAAATTAATGTTAATAAATGTTTTTTTTTTAGATAATAATTGGATAAAATGAAAATTTACTTTAATAATATCTGTGGCATTTTCCACCTCTGTTTTAAAGGTTAGAAGGTTTATTTATTTATCAATAATATATATGCAACTCCATACTTAATTTTGCGTTTACAGTCTGGTGCGTTCCGTTTTAAAGTGTTGTGAGGTTAGATGGTCAACCGTATTAAATCTAAACTAAGTCACACCTATAGCATAGGCATTTTCTACGAGTATATACTCGTATGGTTTATTTTTATATAAGAAAATGATTTTATATTGCGTAGGAGAGCAGACAGACCGACAGCCCGCTTAGAATTTAGCAGTTACCGTCGCCTATAGGTGTTTGCAACGCCAGTGGCATCGCGAACACGCTGCTGTCCCATAAGGGTACAGGAACTTGGGTCACTAATGCCGGAACACAACAAAAGGTAATTATGGTGGCATACTTAAGACCAAAGGTGGTCGCCATCCAGACGGGCTTGAGGCCCTACCACGTAGCTAGGGTGGGTTATTTTTTCGCCTTTTACGACAGGCTGACCCCGGCCACAGAGGTTAGGATTTTTCGTGTAGGGATAAATAGCATCGTACCTCGAACTCTGAAGTGAAAGCTGCTGGAGGACGTAACATTAATAAGAAGATTAATTAAATTATCATAAGCCTATAAGTTATTATTGCAAGGTATTAAACATTTCTTTAGTTACTTGTGAGGTCGTGTTACTTGACTTTTAATTATTGCCCCTATTAAAGATTATTGCAAGGAAACGCCTTGAATCTTTAATTTCATGTAATTATACGTCGTTTCATTTTGATTTTATATTAATAATATCCATTAATTATAATGTTATTTAGTTTTCTTTTGATTAATAATAATCGGCCCAATTTCGATAACAATAACTTATATATTACTAAAGTATATATTAATAAAGTTATATATTAATAAAGTAATAACTTATCAAGATGTTTTTTGAATTCTATTTATTTGATTAAGATATTATCAACCTTAAAAATTAGATTATTAATAATCAATACATAAGTAATAATAATATAATAACAAAGTTTTATAATAAATATTTATAATGTGTAAATATAACTTTTTTTATAGTGAATGTAATTTATTTCAGATATTAATCGTAAAAGAATCTTTCAGAAAAAGCCACTAGAATTTTAATTAAAAAAATGTGATAACAAAAGTGCCAATTTTATTTTAATTGCATAATTATTAACAGTATATCAGATTTTTAAATAAGTAATGGAAACCTATTTACCGAGTACGCTTATAACATTAATATTATGGCTTATGGCTGGATTAAAAGCAAACGTTTAAAATTTAAAACAAGTAATTTAAATTCCGTAAAATATTTTATTTTTTAATTTAAATAATTTTTTTATTGTATAAGTATTTTATACTTACAAAAGACAATGTCATTATCTCCTCGCGATTAATTTTCTCACTTAATGTCTCACTATTTTATCATAATCCACACTTTATCGACTATATTCTGTTGTTAAATAAGTTCAAAAGCACTTCTCGCCTAAACTTCTCGCGAAGCTTAAGCGATCAAATAAAAATGTCTATTACAATCAAGAATTAAAACTAAAAACCACCCACGTTTAGTCGGATAACAGTTCTATATTGTTCAGTAAAAGTTGTATTTGAACGGATGAGCGTACATAGATAACACAACGCGAAAAAGAAAAGCGCACTATCGACAAAGCGCGTGTTTTTTTTTTATTTATTTATCTACGGCTAGTCCGTATACAGCCGCGCGGGCAAGTTGCACAGCGCGAATGAAAGCGCGTCATCATTTTAAAAATCAACCCCTTCGTGGTGGCGGGAAAAAACGCCGGCGCTGGGGTGTTGGGGGGGCCCCGAAATCCTTGGCAAAGCGATCGGCAGCGGCACAAGTTGTCACTTGACTAATAAGCATGATAATTAGACTGCCTGTTTAGACTTCCTTTTATTATTTATTACGTGTTTAAATTACGAACAAACAATTATAACGACCGGGGTTTTCTGAGGATGTGGTTTTTCCTTAGTGCTGGTAATTTAACTGAGGAATACTGTAATATCAGTCTCAATTTAACTTGATAGGAAACAATACATATTATAACCGTTTATATTAAACAATCTTTTTGTAAATAAAATCACATACATATATTTCTAGATAAAATATAAATACATTATTTTTAAAACATATCAAATTTATATTTGAATACATTACACATTTTATCAACTCTTTTATACAAGTGGCGTATTGTGTAAGTTAGGAAACTCAATAGGAGCTTTCGGATACGATTCCCGGCAGTTTAAATTCGGGAAATGTGTTTCAAGTGTTTGTTCTGATTGTTCTAGCAGTCTGACTTTTTATTTAGTATACAGATATTCTACGTGATATGTCCATTGTGATAATTATTCGAAATTTAAATAATTTTTAAATAAATAAGAATGAATTCGTTATTTTGCCTGTTATTCTTGTTATTAAATAATAATGAATAAAAATTGTAATTAAAATTTTTAACATCTTGCTAACCTCTTATATATATTTATGTGTGTGTGTGTGTAGTTTGTAAAATTTATAATTGTACTTATCTGTGGAAAGAAACACATTATAAACATCATATTATAATGACATCTTTATATACAATGTTATATGTGTAAAGAGGATATGATTTGTCAATTGTTTATTATTTAAAGGCATTTTAGCTTCAGCAAATATCTCCGCGGCGCAATTGCTTAGTCTCTACGGCTCTGTGTGGTATTTTTACAATATATTTTGGTATATAAAAAGATAAATATATGTGTAATATATTAGATATAGTTTTTTACAATTACTTCATTGCGCCCGGTACCTATTTTTATAAATATAAAAAGGAAAGTTGCTTCTGTGTGTACGAGTTTAGCAAACCTTTTGTTTTTATTGTTTATTATTTTACTATCTATTTTGTAGTAACTCCAAAGTTATCTTAACTCCTAACAAAAACTTGTACTATATTTTACAATATATTAATTATATTAAGATAACTAAAAATAAAGAAACATTCTACGACAATTTACACTGCGTCATCTAATCCCAAAGTAAATAGCTCTTGTGTTATGGGTTGTAAACAATTGATATACTATTCGAATACTTTTTTATTTTTTATTGTAAATAAATACATATTATACTATAACACCTAAACGCGCGTCGGGAATCGAACCCGCGACCCCGCAGGCATACCGACGTGCGCTAGCCCTTACGCCACGGAGATCAATCAGTAAAATAAATAAAATGTCATTCGATTTAACAGTGACAAAGCTTAAAATATTATTTATATTTCATTAATTAGATACAAAAAGAGCGGATGAGAATAAATAGCATTGGAGAAATAATTCAAAAGCACAATCAAAACAGGTCGGAGCGGTTAATGAAAAAAGTTGAAAAAAATTATCATCAACAAGTAACATTCTGAATAATCAGCGGTACACGGAAAAAATCAGTAATTATTCAGATGAAGTTGGACGAACGAAGGGGTGAAGGGGGCAAGGGCTGGCCGAAATAAAAACGCCGTTGCGTAGGGGTGACACCCGCGCCCCCTCTGCAAATGTTATCTAACTGCGTTCGTTTTGCGCCGCGGCGCCGTTTCGCTCAGAATTAGCGCTCGAACCGGCGAAATTTCAATTTGTACTCCATTTTTTTCTCGGATAGTTGGGCCTAATGGAAAAGGCTACGTGATCACGGATTCCCTCTGCAACGCACCCCTGTAGTTGCGCTTGTTCACTTTACATAGTAGAAATCTTAACTGAGGTCTTTTATGTGCAATTTTAAATTGCTCACTTTAGTAGACTCGTTTTGAACTTGGAATGTTTCTTTCATTTTAAATATATGAAAAGACTTCATTGCTCTTCATGCTAATAGTTCAGGAGGTTTGAAATAATAATAAAATCCCGTAACGTTCCGTCCTTGGACTCTTTCTGTTTGATGGAGAGTAGACAGTAAACCGTTATACAACGCTAAAATACGAGTTACCAAACCATATAATTAAGCTGTATGCCCCTTAAAATAAGTATACTCGTATGATATGTTAGTTTTTGTTTTTTAACGATGTGTTGTATGATGCAAATTGCTTAAGCTAAAGGTTACATATATTATGATAGTGAATAGCGTGCTAATTTGATGTCGGAGCAAACGGAGTGCGTGGTGCAGCCACGGCGTCCGCGTCGGCGTCGCCGCTCGGCCGCAGCGCGCGGTCATTATCGGCGCGGCACACACACGCGTTATTGTCCCGCGGGTGTGTGTGTAGATTTTTACTCATTAATTTTAAAACGCTCTGGATTTTTTTCAGGGCGGGTGCTAGGGGTGTAGGGGGCCGAGGGGGTGGAAAATTGGCGATGGCCGCCGGGTGGGGTGTCACCGAGGGGGTTATTAAATAGATTGGTCCGCGGCCGAACGGAGCCGCCGATCTGCACTTGTACCTCGCGTCATTAACGGGTTGAGAACCGATTTTAAATCGTGAAATAACAGCCTGTTACAGGAAAAGTTGAGCACGGCTTATCGACCTCTCCTGCCCCCGTTCTACAAGCTTAATTGCATTTAAAATGATTTTTTTCTTCATCATAATTTATAATTTATGGCTCGTTTACGGTTTGTGCTCGAACCTGTACCATCAGTTTTCATTATTTTCTCACGTTTGAACAAGTTAAAACTTTTATAACCTAGGTATGATATATAGGCCTTGTCAAACAACGTATATTTAATCGAAATAAAATTAAAATAAAGTAAAAACAAACAATTTTTCTGAATTCTATGCCTTCTTTTCAGAACTAGCTTTGGAGTTATTCATATAAGTCTAAAAAGTATGTAGCTTTATTTAAACGGCAACCAAAATACTTTTCTCAGTTCCTGCACTTCGGAGTCTCTACAGTAATAAACAAATAAATATATTGAGACAATTTACATAGCGCTATCTAGTCCCAAAGTAGAGAACTTGTATTATGGGTACTAGACAACTGAAATGCCAGACGCGTAACGGAAATCAAGCCCGTGGTTTCCGCAAACATAACGAAATGCGTTAGCCGTTACACGGAGCTGGTTAATAAGTCAAAAAGCTATATACAACAAAGTGCACATCATAGGGAATCGTCGTTGATAGTAAAGATTCGGGAGTCGCAATCCGGGACACAGTGCGGGCGGCGCAGCGGTCACAATCGCCACACGCACATATCGACACACACATATAAACTCACGTTTCTTTTTTTTCGCGGCTGTTCGGCATTGGGCGACGGGTGGTAGGGGGTGGAAATGTGAAAAATACTCGAAAAAAGGCGAAATTGTAGCAGATATATAATTAAAGTCTAACGTACAGTAGCGACGTATAGCGATGTATTATGCAGAATCGTTCTCGGTTGTCGATCTCCATACAATCAATAACATCCACTAGGTGGACAACATGTTCGGACCAAAAGTTCTGTTGACTACTTTTGTTAAAACAATTATTTATTAAAATAATGGTGTAAAAGCGTTTCTTTATTGCATGTATACAACTTACCTACTGGAAAGCGGGTTCATTAACAGTGGCCTATGGACATGTACTGCTACGACAGATCACATAAGCAAGGATGCTCAAACAATGTCTTTAAAAGTATAGGAAAGAGATGGAGTAAGGAGAAGAAATGGGTGTAGTGTACCATTAATGTATGTTAATTATATCTAATATTTTACAAAAAAGTTTTACCTTATGCCTTTCGATACTATAACAAAAATAAATATTACTCGTCCGATTTGACGTACATTGTCATCTACAAGTCAAAATTATTAATTGCTTTAATTCTTTAAATAAGTATATTTCTATATTTATTATAAGTATGTATGTACGAACTACTTAAGCGTTTAATTGAGCTGCCAACCTGCATGGGCATGAAACTGTTCCTTGTTTAGAAAAGATGATGGTAACGGATTTGTGGTGATATAGGGGATAAAGAAAGGAAAGGCAACGGTTTAGCCTGGAACAGGAATATGATAACAATAATTGAAGGGTTGTAATTCTAAAGGATCTAAGTGCCAATTTTATGTTTTAGAGATATAACAAAAAAAGGTTGTGCGAAAGTGCGTTGGTACATAGACCGCGCCACAACATCATCTGTGTATGAGTGAAAAATTAAAAGAGACAGGCATTTGGATCCATTTGAATATTATTAGGCTTGTTACATAGATCGTATTTTTGTAATAATATCGATTTTATTTTTTTGGCACTTAGACCCTTTAGAATTAACAACCCTTCAATTGTACAGTATAATTTTTTCTTACTCATAGTTTATAATTCAATATACACAATCTACTTTATTAAGTCATAAAGTTTAAAACTTGATCATTAAACTAAAATGTATCATTAGGAAACACTTTACGGATAAATTACGGACTCCGGGCAGCGACGCGGATGTTTAGCTTGACTGACTTTATTAGCCGTGTGGTCTTAATCACAAATAAGAAGAGGACAACCCCATAAATATCCCAGGTTCTTAGTGTTCTTTACTTTTGGGAAAGGGGGAACAGCCGGCAGTCGCTCTTGCGAAAACTAAATATAATGATACATATTCCAGATTTTCTGGTCGTTAGTTCGTGAAGAGAAAACTGAGTCACTGAATGAATCAACGCAAAAAACGTGCTATAGTTTTGTCTTATACTGTATTATACAGGAGATCCGTGATAAGTGCTTCAGTTATAAAAATGATCACTACTTTTGATATTTTTAAAAACATCGTATTAAATATAAACATATATAAACATCATATTAAATATAATAAATATTGTAAGAAACATAGATGATATCGCGCTAGCAGATTCGGACAGGGGTAGGCTGGTGCGACGTGTGAAGGTGTGGAAGGAGTCGCTTGAGAACGGTGGTCTGAAGCTCAATGTGGCGAAGACCGAGTACTTGGCCTGTAACTCGACAGATCCCACACCCGTACGCATAGGCGGTGACACGGTCGAGCGCACGGACCGAGTAAAATACTTGGGATCTGTATTTCGCGCGTCTGGTGACATCGATTGCGACGTCAAGGCACGCATTGCTGCCGCGTGGGCCAAATGGCGTGAGGTGACTGGTGTCATTTGTGACCCCAAGATGCCGGTAAAATTGAAGGGACAGGTCTATAAGACCATCATTAGGCCTGTCCTTTTATACGGCTGTGAAGCGTGGCCGGTGTTAGAGAGACACAAGCAAGAACTGCGTGTCACGGAGATGAATATGCTGCGGTGGATGTGTGGAGTGACGCGGAAGGACCGCGTTAGGAACTCCCGCATTCGCGGCAGTCTTCATGTCCGTGACATTGCGGATAAATTGCAGGAGTGTCGGCTCCGTTGGTACGGCCACGTTTTGCGGCAACCGGATGATTACGTGGGAAACAAATGTCTGGCCATGCCGCCTCCGCCGGGCCCCGGCAGGAGGGGTAGACCCAAAAAGTGCTGGCTTGACGTCGTAAGGGGTGACATGCGTGCTAATGGGCTCACTACCAGGGATGCTGAAGACCGTGCGAAGTGGAGTAGAAAAAGTCGGAAAGCGGACCCCGGGCACCGAAGCGGAAGTTTGGGTTGCAACCGGGATGAACGCTGAGATGATGATGATGATGATAAACATTATATTAAATATAATAAATATTGTAAGAAACAAAACATAAATTTGAACTAAAATTTAAATTATGAATCATGTCCCAACTAACGCAGTCTTATATAGACCAAAAACATTCATAAAACCAATTACTAGAACGTTTACAAAAGCACTTGGTTATAATCTAATTGATTGTGTCTTGAAGTACATATCTGGGGGGTCTACACACGGCAGATGGTGAAGGGGGCCTTGCGATTAATTTAACATTAAATTCAATAATAGCCCCCCATTTATTGCGTAATTTCCTACCAATTACCTCTCATTTATGGCCCTGTAACGTGATTACAGATCGACGAGATCGTTTTGTTTAGCTACAACTTTTGTTTGTACATTTATTTGACTCATATATTGATTGAATAATAAATAATCTTCTACAACTTCTTACTCTACACTTCTTAGAGTGAAGTACATACATCGCTATGGTGATGTATAATTTTCTGCCATTTTTACTACCTGCTATTAAAAAGAATATTCCATTTGAAGCCTTTTACGACGTTTTACTAACAAGGTGGTTCTCCTTAAATTCTGTTTGAACGAAGCCACATGACCAGTATATAATACTAGAATATATTGATTTGTTAGTGAAAATATTTCAGTAATAACAGTTGTAAATACGTTGAATTTTAATCGTTCGGAAACGCACTACGAAAAAAGTTTGAACACATAAATAAATGAAAAGTTGGACAGAACATGGCGTGTCACCTAGACAGAATGTGTGGCTTGGGCAGGCAAAAGAAGGAGGACACTCTCTAAATATCCATTTAATTATTATTTTTATTGTATTTTTTTGTATGTATATAATTTAGGCATTGCTAAGATATATAATACGTTATAGCTTTTATGATTATGTAATTATACAATAGTTGTTTAATTAATAATAGAAATAAGAATTTTAGTTCACAATTTTCCGATAGATGTCGTTAGCAGTTCTGAAGTTATATTGAACAGTTGTAGTGTTTGTGATTTAATATTATACTACCCACATTTTACTTAGTACCATAACTTGATTTGTGATTGGAATCAAGATGACTGTTTTTAATTCTATCGGTGTGCTTTGGTCATTAGTATAAGATGTTTATATTTTTTGATACTCCCGAGTGTTCTTCCACAGTGATAAATAAAAGGTATAAATGAGTGTGAGTGTTTAATTGACCAATAGTAATATTCCATAAAATATTTTAAACTGCTTCTTTTGATTTTCTGAGTAACACAATAGTGGAAGCTATTAAGACAAAAATAATTTCACATTTCAACACCGTACTTTGCAGTGACCGTTGAATTTGACTCTTTGTGTTTTCAATTTAAGCACTTCTTATGTATTGCAATACTCGTGCCCATCGATCAGGGTAACATGTGCCCTAACTATATAATATTTAGAATATTGTAGGGCTGCCATTTTGAGAGACGAAAACAACTCAAATAGATTTAATAACATTAAATTAATTGGTAACACAAAAGTTTGTTACTATTGGCTACCTCATTACTGAATCGCTCATATTGATATTTGAAAAGCTTTAGAACTTGATAAAACTATTGAACTATTTTTATCTATACAAATAAATAAAATTGGAGGATCTGTTTGTAATATTAAAATAACCACTTTTTACTAAGTGCATTCGGACGTATATACCAAAACAACATTTATTACAATTTTTGTCTGTCTGTCCGTCTGTCTATCTGTCTGTTTGTTCCAGCTAATCTCTGAAATGACTGAACCGATTTTGGCGGGACTTTCACTGGCAGATAGCTGATGTATCAAGGAGTAACTTGGCTATTTTTATTTTCGAAAAAAAAAATAGTTTTTGTTAAAAATGATAATTTCGGAAATTTTAATTTCCAATTTAAGTTGACCTCAGATTTATATCATCAATCATATGAAATAGGGTTCAGTTTAGGATGGACTTTGTAGGTTCGGACGCAGTTTGTATATTTCATTTATTTTTTAGGGTTTATAGGGTTTGTAATCCATAATAAACCAAAAGATATATGCAAAAAATGCTGCTCAAAGTCACTACTCCACGCGGACGGAGTCGCGAGCACAGCTAGTAGGATCTAAATATGATAATTTTTCAGTCATTAGTACTGTTGTCTTACAATTGAATGTTATATTTTTTAATACTATTCTAATAAAAATCATAGCTTTTTTCCTAGGATAAATATTATTGATTGTTATTTATAAAATTGGATGTTGTATTGCGACGTGGCAACCCTGACCTGTGACAAGCTCCCGCTGGGCAACGCGTGCGCAATTGCACCCCATAATCGTGCCCAATTTAAATTTTTAAATTTCGTGCACAGCGTTCTATTAACATAGCCGATTGGAGATCCAATTAGTTTTTATTTTTATTTTGATTAGAGAACTATTGTTAGATTACAATGAGTATGTGCTTATTAGTACAGAGGGGTACGATTTGACGTTTTGTTTTTACATATTTATTAAGATTGCATCTAATATGTAATAGTAAATTATAATACAGTTAACGCTTTTGCAAAATAACAATTTGTGACAATTATTAAAGTAGGTCTAAAAGTTTACAAATTTTGTTGAACGTACAAAAATACTAAAGCAAACATATATTTTTATATATTTAAATATATTATAATACGTATAAATTCTTAATTGTAAGCTTATATGAATTTAACTTCTCATTAAATCTTCTATTAAAAAAGTTTTAAGAATCTCTTGATATGCTATATTCACGTATAGAACTTAAAAAAATGAACAAATCAGTGTATCCTGTACTGGGGGTCTCAAAATAACTGGACGAATAAAAAAGACCAACAGGAATACGCTGGCTAATGTCATTGATGTATGTCCAAAGGATTCTCCTGTCATTTCATTTTCAGTTTATGTTCAATTTACGAATATTTAATGTGGGTAAAGTTCAGAAAAATAAGATAAATTGTTTAAAAAATAACCGAATAATAATTGTAGTACGACAATAAACAATATATTTATTTTGTAAGTAAAATCTAAAAACGTTTGTACGTACTATAAATAAGTAATTTTTTAATATATAGAATAGGTATAGCAATGCTATATTCACATTTAAAAACTCAATATGTGTATTGACCAACTATCCAACACAGTTGCTGTTTAATTCATAAATTTCGAGAACCAATTATGCTTAAGAATGATTTCAAACTATTTATATAAAACTAAATATACTATATTTTTAGTCTCGACTTAAAATACTCTATTCCATAAATCGATCTAGGTCCAAATTGGACTTGCATTGTGCCAACAACCTGGCGTATGAAACTAAATCTTGTATTGGAGTTAGCCAATGTTTATAGCAAATACACCGGTCCACCCCTCGTGGCACGGGCCTAATTTGTTTACGTCATTCTGTGGACTTTCGTATTATCGACTTTATTTAAGGATGACGTTTGACGTTTATTGCCGTTTGTGAAAGGGATAGTTAAAAGGTTTTACCTTTTACTGATAAGACGTGTTTTGCATTTAAGTTGTTAATTCGCTTATTTGTAATAGACATAAGACACTATCCGTGCAAGGGCGGAGAAAGAATACTGGCCTCTGCGGCCAGGGTCGGCCGGTCGTGAAAGGCGACAAAACAACCCACTCTAGCTACGTGGTAGGGCCACAAGCCCGTCTGCATGGCGACCACCTTTGGTCTTAAGTATGCCGCCGTAATAACTTGTTGTTGTGTTCCGGTATTAGTGACCCAAGTTGCTGTACCCTTATGAGACAGCAGCGTGTTCGCGATGTCACTGGCGTTGCAAACACCTATATGTATTTAAGTGCTAAATGGGTCATAAGCCTGTCTGCTGTCCTACAGAAATGTGTTCTTAGGAATAAATTATAAACTTCTTTCCTGCCCTTATTTCGTATTATGTAGGATTTGCATGTCCTATTCTTCCACTTTCCTCTGTAAGACGTAGTCTCAACATTCTTATCATTTTCTCTATATCTTTTCTTCATGCGTAGTAATAATGATCCCTGCGACCAGGAACGGCCTGTCGTAAAAGGCAACAAAAAGCCCTAGCTAGGTGGTAGGGCTCTAAGCCCGTCTAGACGGTAACCACCCTGGTTTTTAAATATGCCACCATAGTAACCTTGTGTTGTGTTCCCGCATAAAAAAACCAAGGTTCCAAATTCCTAATGCGGACGACATCGACAGCATGTTAGCCTCGCAAACATCCATAGGCAACAGTAACTGCTTACGATTAAGTGAGCTGTCAGCTCATTTGCTGCTTCACAGCATTGAAAAGAGCAATTCATCAATCCTTTCTTGGGTTTACCCTTCTGTATTCATTCATGCACTCTCTTTCCTAACATTTTTTTGGAACAAGACGTTTGAAATTATCTCATGATACTCTGTTACGATTTAGTTTGACAATCTCCACTTTTAAGATAGATCTCTCTTAAAACCTGTATCTATTTTTCTACAAACATTCGGAAAGGTTAGAACAAATTATTTGCAGGCAAATATGTTGTTTGTAAGCTGATCAATCCTACATACGTAAAACGGTACTATGATTTGTAAGTATATATGTATGTATAATGTATACGATTTTTATAATATAGCCGCCATGACACCATTAAAATTGTAGTTTACGAACAAAAAAAGAACACCCAACAAAGTAAAAACCTTACGTAATGTACATGCATTATAAAAATATCGACAGTCGCAACTACAATTACGAGCCATTATGGTGAATTAATTTTTTTGATTATCCCTAATTAAGGTGTATGTGGACTGTCACCAAAACATAGAATTTACCGTTTCCCCCTACTCCCCAAATTGTATCATAGGTGTGACATCCATTATTTTAATTGCAAACGTAGCTTTAATTGTTACTTATGTTTTTACGCTACTAATGTCGGACTGTAACTCTACGCGATACATTAGCGGTGGACTTTAAGCAATTGATGATGAATTTTCACAAAGAGTAGATTCCAAACACCGTTGATCTCATGAAAGTAGATACTGAAAGAGATAGTAAAATTAAATTTACTCTGCACCTACCTTACTAACCTGGTACTTTATATGCCAGCCGTGAAACGATCTCTGTGACATATCGGCTGATGTCCATTGGTATGCAATTAGACGGTTTCGGCTCCCGTCTCACGTCTGGATGTTTATTTATAATATGTAATTATTTACAAAAGAAAAGTATATTATTAGTATATACCATAAAAAAGTGCTATACTTCTTATTTTGGGACTAGATGGCGTTGTGTGAATTATTGCATTATATTTATTTATTTTATAATAACGTAAAAAATATTATAGTCGTATTCACTTGTAGTTTTTAAGGATTAATTAAGGAATGATTAATGAAGTGGAAAAGGGTTTTTTATAGCTGAAGTTCAACAGAGAGCACAACAGCCCACCCTGTAGCAGATAGTCACCACCTGTGGATGTTTGTAACACTAGAGGCATTGCTAACTCGCTGCCGTCCAGGAAGAAATTTTTGAAAAACCCTATATTGTACTTCCCTGGGAAAACCGTTTTGTACAGGAAAGACGAGGCTTCAGGAAATGGGGATGAACTTCCAGCCGAAGTCAGGCAGTGCGGTGTTGAAAAGAAGACGAAGGCACCATTTGTTTATTTCTGTTTAACGTTTGTAGTCGAAATATTGTCCGCAAAAAGTCCATGCAGAGTGGAAAAATAAACTAATGTTATACAAACTTTTTTATGTATGTAAATTCTAATGACAAAATAATTGGGCTCTTATCCATTTACGTTACGGATGATTACATAAGTATAGTATATTTCTCACTGAAATAAATTTCCATGAAAAGCTCTTTATAATTTTATCACTCTGGTCCCCATAATTTACAAACGGTGCTAAAATTATATTTTATCATATTAACATATAAAAAAGTGCTTGAACATTCATTTTTATTATTACGGGTATCCAACCAGACTTTCGAGGCAACTACATAGCTGCTGTAAGGAGAAAAGTAAAAAAAAATATAGCAGAGTAAATTCGAAAACTACGACTGTGTTTTCTTGTTTAGGTACCCCAAAATTGTTTGTATATTATGCCACATCAAAGGAAAATCATTGTTAATTTTAATACTCATTATGATCTCCTCGGGTATATAAAAGATGACATGGCGAAAAAGGATGTGAGTGTTAAAATGGCGAGAGTAGAAGGAGAGAACATGTTGTCCCGACCCCAAATTATGTGGGAAAAGGGAAGAAGATCTCCTCCGGATTACAAATAAAATACAGTAAATATGTTTGGAAGTAGTATATACACAAAACTATGTTTGCACTGGATATATTTATACATTTACAGAAATATATACAATTATAAAATATTAACAAAATAGTATCATGACAACGTAAGTAATTGCAAAATGTTGAGAGAAGACAAAAGTATGTCATACAATGGCATATACGCCAAGAGAAACAAAATGCTCTATGGCTGTGTTGTCCAAGTAGACAATACAATCAAATAAGTTTTCTAACAAATACAATTACAAATAAATGGATGCCATTTTTTAATTTAATTAACGTTTTATTATTAATTAATAACGCCAAAAAATAATAAATGAAGTAGCTTAAAATATTAAAAGCCAATGTCGATATAAACCAGCCATACCATGTTATTACATTAAACACCAACTTGCAGTGTAATAGTGTCTGGGTAGAGGGCAGCACTGAGCCATTAAGGAGGGGAAATTAGTGCATTATTGACTGATTTCCCTTTTCAACTAGCTGATAGACGGGTCGCGGCAGTCGGCTTTTCGATTTAAAATACTGGTTCAGTGTTTACTGCATTAACTTTGATCGATTGCGTTTCTAACGTTTTCGTTTGTTTTGACGTGACTAAGCTTATCCGCCATGTTTAATGGTACAAAATTAGGTCTACAATTTGATACTGGTTATTTAATAGGTTATTGTGTTCTGTATAATAGGTGATTAGGGATTTAAGTGGTCGAAGTGCTAGCTAGTGTATTCTGATTTAAATAAACGAGGCATAATGAATACTGATATAAGTCTCCTATGTCAAAAATCAAAAGAATTTAATATAATTACTTTTGTTAATTTCTACAGTTTGTTTAATTCGTGATAAAAGTATTTTATTTCAGAGAAGACAAGTATTCCGAAGAAAAGAACATTGTTAATGATAATATGAAAAAATATATTATTGGTGAAATGTCTTCTAAAAGAGGAGTGTGGAAGATTTTACATATTTCACAAGAGGCTTATTAGTATACAGTTATTACAGTATATTTGAAACTATGTGATTAAAATAGTAAAAAAACAATACAATAATAATTTTTAAAACTGTTACAACTAACTTCAAAATTTATCCGCCTGTATGAAAAACAATTTAAGAAACAGTTGCTTTGTTAGTTTTATTTGAATTTTGTCCAAAATTTTTCATAATGTTATCCGCAATATCGATTATTAGAATCGAATTGAAACGATGTTACGTCACTAGCGCCGCGACATCTACGGGATCTCCAATTAGTTTTTATGGCATGCTTCATTACACCCAGTGTTAATTATTATTGTGCTGACGAACTCCCTGTTCACACTCGACGACCTAATTAGACCGGGTGCCAGGGTTTCCCCCTTTTTTGTTTTCTTGTCAGCAAATTGTGAGCATTGGACCGTTTGAGCTTTGTGTGCTATGCTATGCTGGCGTAGTGATGCCATGTCCTCGTATTGTGAATGTTTTTTAAGAAATCATTAATTAAATAATTTATCGACTATAATAGCCTTAATATCCTTTCATATGGAGATAATAAGACAGCTTAAATGGAGATGGACAGAACACATGACAAGCAAAATGGATAACATAATGACTACCACGTGACTGTGAAAGGAAAAGCGGTAGACAGGCAAAAAGACGGATAGGCGATATTATGAACTTCGAGGACGCTGCTTGATGGAGGACAATAAAAAAGAATGGAAGCAGCTGGAATAGGCTTATGTCTCACAGGATACGCTGATCACAAAACCGGAAACCCAGTGTTAATTTATAAGTACTTTCAACTTTATAAGCATTTCAGCAATAATAAATAACTCGAGGATGTAGGTAACAAATATTATTTAGAAGTATAGAAATCTTTAAAGAATGATATGCGTAATTATAGAAATATGATATTATAGGAAGTGTCAAACCTCGAAAAAAGAAATATTATAAAGTAAATATAGTATAATTATATTTACTTTATTTTGGCAAAGTACTAAATGTTACCGATTCGAATTGTTACTAAGCGTATCTAGCAAGCATCTGTGGGCATCAGAGGAATATTTATTTCTTCTAGAAAGCTCTTGTTTTCATGAAATCAGTTTACCAATTAGTATATAACTCTATTAACTACTAATAATGTGAAGTCATGGCTATAAACCCCGTTAATTGGTCCAGTTAGAAATTTCTTTAATTACGTTTCATATGTGTACCTTTTGTAATTCTATCGATTTATTACCAATCGATTAGTTTAACATTTTAATAGTTTGTGTCTTAATTGATTGTTAAAACGTTATTTTGCCGATTTCACCATTTAACGCGTATGTTATTGTAATGAACAATGCTATTTTATAATTTATACATTGCATTGATATATTAGGGGTGTTCAATAAACAGTGATAATGACGTATGACTCAATTATATTTTATAAATGTTATTTTATTTTTCGACGTAGTCACCTTTCAGGTTTATACATTTTGTATATATTTTTTAAGCTGAAAATCCCTTTTTAAAAAAATCTTCCTAATCCCTTAAAAATTGTGTACCGCGGCGACTACTGCGTCATCACCTTCAGATTTATGGCCCCTGAGGTTAAAGGAATATTCCTTTAACCGCGGAAAAACAAAACAACTTTAGTAAGTTTGCCACGCCGTTGCTTGCGTATTTCCTCACTCAACTTTGTTATTTGTCCTGCGTACAAAGTCCCCGTAATAGTGGCTCCATGATTGAGTCTATCATCACCCCTTGACTATCCCAGAAAAAACAGTCTATGATCTTACCGACGACGGATGGAATCACCTTAAATTTCTTCGGAGTTCGAGATGACAGTCTCTTCCAAGTCATGGACTGTTTTTTCGTTTCCGGGTCATAATAGTGAAGCTATGTTTCGTCCATAGTTATGAATCGAGTGAAAAATCGATCAAGATCTTATTGTAACAAACCCAAACAGTTCTGTGACATTCTCAGCCTCGTTTGTTTCTGCGCGTCAGAAAGCATTCTGGGCACCCAGCGTGCTGACACTTTTGTCATACCCAAATGGTTGTGTATAATATTATGGACACTTTCTATAGGAATCTTCATTTCCTCTGCTATAAAATAAACAGTAACACGACGATCCGCCAAGACAATATTTTCAACTTTTTTTAATAATTTTTCAGTCACAACTGACGTAGGGCGTCCCGTGCGGGGGTCGTCGTTAATGGAAGTTCTTCCTCGCTTGAACTCAACACACCAACGCGCAACTGTAAAATATGGAGGAGTATGAACCCCTATGTTGCTCTCAAGTCTTGATTTACCAGCTCCGTAGTAAAAAATTTCACAGATATTTTATTAACGCGCGAACTTCAATTTTATCCATTTTTCAGAACACGTTCCGACACGACGCAAACAAATGACTTCTATTTTTAAAAAACAAAAGAGAATTGATTGCTTTTTATTATTATTATTGTCTAAATTATGTTATTATCTATAAATATTATTATAAATGTTATTATTATTGTCTGGACTATGTCTGCCAGTATTTATTATTTTCTTTCTATGGAGAATGTATCGCATTATCAATATTTATTGAACACCACTCGTACATATCAATATTTAAATTTTTTTTGCTAACTAGAGTTGTTTAGTTGACATTAATTCTATAGCACATATGTCATATTTTATTTTTATGAACAGAAAATTATTCATAAATCTAATTATAATTTAAAATTTTAATTTTGCCGTCCTATTCCTGATACATCAAGACTTTCTTTTGATGTCATCCCGGCCAAAAAGCATTATCATTTTGACGACCTCCGTGGCGAGACGGCCATTCCGCGTCTGGGTGTTTATATACAATATTTATTCATTTACAAAAACAAAATTATATATGTAGTATATAGTATAATGATTGGCAAAACATGATGTTCTTTGTAAATATGTAAGATCATTATAATAAAAACTCTTGTTATACACACAAGACACACGTAGTCGATATAATCAATAATTGAAAGGGTACAACCTCTCATCAGTTTGTAATATATTATGCAAACATCGGTTAGTTGATCAGATATTCTTGTGTTAATATTCCTAATACCTCATAAATTGCATATCGCTTAAGGTCGCTCATTATAGATTTATAAGCGGGAAATTTATTGATTTCGAACTCAGATTATACGTTGGATCGATGCTAAGAATATTTTCAATTTTTACGTTTTTGGTCTCTACATAACTCTATTGTTTAACTCTATATTATTTTCTCTGTGCAGCGGTGGAGTAAGAATACTAAAATTTGCGGCCGGGGTCGGCCTGTCGTAAAAGGCGACAAAACAACTCTAGCTACGTACTATGGCCCCAAACCCGTCTGGTGACCAACCTTAGTGTATGCCGCCATAATAACCTTTTATTATGTTCCGGCATTAGTGACCCAGATTTCTGTATCCATATGGGACAGCAGCGTGTTAGTAGTGCCCCTAGCAAAAATTTAATATTCTAGAAACGTTGGCGGTTTGAAACTCACTTCAGATTATCCTAGTCATTCAAGTGGTTAATTTCGAATGCATCTCATATACGAGCATGTTCCATTCTATGACATAACCATAACCACAAAAATATGGGTTATCTTCAGCCAGTGATGCTTGAGTGTTCTTGATTACGATGGGAACTCCCGCATTCGCGGCAGCGTTTATGTCCGTGACATGGCAGATAAATTGCAGGAGTTTCGCCTTTGCTGTTATGGCCACGTTTTGCGCCCACCGGCTACTTGCGTGGGGATCAAATGTCTAGCCATGCCGCCTCCACCCAGGGGTAGACCCAAAAAAGTGCTGGCTTGACGTCGTAAAGAGTGATGTGCCAATGGACTCACTACTAGAAATGCCGAAAACCGTGCGAAGTGGAGAAAAAAGTCAGAAATCGGACCCCGGGAACCAAAACGGACGTCTGGGTTGCAAATTCGGCACAGGATTTAATACTGAGATGAAGATGATGAAGAGTTTCGTTAAACTCGTTTTCAACAATGACCTCGAAACGATCGTCTTTTTTGTCGATAAGCTTGACAACACTAATCATAGCATATTATATTTAAGGCGCATTTTAATTATACTTATTAACAATTATAGGCTATGCACGAATGTAGGTCAAGACGGTTAACCGGAATAAATCAAACTTATGATCTCATACACAATTTGAACATATAAACACATCTTAAACCTAAGTGTTAAAGTCTAAAAGTGTTTGATGCGAGTGTTATGATAAGATGGTAATATGAAGGCCGTTTATGTCATTATTATATTTTTTATTATTATTATACCATATTCGTGATTGATATTTATATGGTGCGTGTGACAGCCTTAATAAACGACTTGCACATGGATTAGTATAGTTTAAAAAGAATTTAAGATTTCCAGGTAAATCATTATTTTATGCAATCCTTAAGATCAAATGACTTATTTTGCTGTAGGACAGCAGACAGGCTTAGCTTAACGTTCGGCTTAGAATTTAGCAGTTACCGTCGCCTATGTGTGTTTGCAACGCCAGTGGCATTGCGAACACGCTGCCGTCCCATAAGGGTACAGGAACTTGGGCCAATAATGTCGGAACACAAGACTAAGTTATTATGGCGGCATAATTAAGACCAAAGGTTGATCATAAGATACAGTATACATAAAGTCCTACTGTTAGACTTAGGAATTCCTATCATAGATGTACCTGACAGTATACCGCCACACTTGTCTAAAGGAACGGACCAAACGTACCTGTAGTTACAAAGAAAAACTAAACCCTAAACGCTGTGCGCCATATAGCTTGAAAAAGCGCGAGGATATTGACTATGTAACGAAAACCTAAGGCTCTCCTCCGCCTTGTAACCAAGTGTGGTATTTAAAGGCCTGCCCCCCCCCCCCCCTATGAACTGAACAGATCACGTAGAATGAGTATGTTCCCTAAAGTGGATTACATATACTAGTTATTTCGGTTCGCAGGTTTCCTTATGTTTTCCACCATCGTCGGTAAGTACCGAGTTGCCAAGTGGCAACGTCACAATATGCTCATTAAGCGAGAAATCTACGCGGTGCATACCACTGTTGGATTCGAATCCATGACCTCGAGATTGATGTTTGAGTATATATATGTATAATAAAAAATTAGATGAAATATGGTAAATATATCGATATAATAATTAATTTAGCTCTTAACCTTCGCCCAACCTTACTTATTAACAATCTCCGATTGTGGCATTCAAATTGCAAATTATGTTTTTGTAATCGTTTAATAATTATATCCATATAATAATACAAATAATATTATTCCTTGTATGTTTGTATCATTTACTTTAATAACTTTAAAACTGTTCCATTGAATTGTACTAGCCCTGTGTTTTACAATTTAGCGTTCTTATGTAAATAATTCTGTTCTATCGTAACGTGTATTTTGGCAGAAGGAGCAGAGCCGGGAAATGATAGATTGTGACAAATATGAAAGAAAAAGTAAGTAAGCCGACGTCAATCACCAAATTGGAGTATTAGGGATTGGGATTTTGATGTTATAATATTGATAAATATGATGATTTAGTGATAATCACATTCAAAATGCCTTGCACTCTTTAAGTATCCGCTGTCCGTGCTATTTTGCTATCGGTGCTGGTGAGGAGAAATAATACTGATCTCTGCGGCCGGGGTCGGCCTCTCG
This sequence comes from Malacosoma neustria, assembly GCA_963693495.1. NCBI lineage: Eukaryota > Metazoa > Arthropoda > Insecta > Lepidoptera > Lasiocampidae > Malacosoma > Malacosoma neustria. The sequence goes on from OY856386.1 coordinate 4,647,908, forward strand.
TAAAAGGCGACAAAACAACCCTAGCTATGTGGTAGGACTCCAAGCCCGCCTGGAAGGTAACCACCTTTAGTCTTAAGTATGTCGCCATAGTAACTTTGTGATGTGTTCCGGCATTAGTGACCCAAGTTCCTGTATCCTACTCTGACAGCAGCGTGTTCGCGATGCCACTGGCGTTGCAAACACCCATAGGCGACGGTAACTGCTAAATTTTAAGTGGGCCAGCATATCTGCTGTCCTACAGCAATAACATTTTTTTCTGATTAAAAAAAAAACATCTTGAGGACCCCTGTATACTTATATCATGTTAAAGATATACACGCTATTCTTTCAAAAGGTTTTTTATAGTTTTCGATTCCATGAAAACGTTTATATATTGAGGGTCAAAATAATTGTCTATGAAGTACATGCTAGGGTTGTTTTATGTGACAAATACTAGACCACCAAATATAATGCTCTAAATTATATTGAAAACAAGTACTCCATTAAGGAAGTCAAAGACAAGTGCTTTAACTAGTATCCTATAATGATGGTGGGCTTAATTAACAACATTATGTTGTATGTGTGGGAAGTTTGTGCAATTATGTGTGTTTTATACTTATTAATAATATTACGTTGATGTGTGAAACGTAATTACCAAGTAATCATTACCGGTATGTCCTACATTGGAATAACGTTTTATTAATGCAATATCACAAAAGACGGGAAGTACAAAATTACGAAAGTGATGTTTTCGTACAGAAGTAGATTAACGGAAAACGTTTTTTAATATACAATTCCTCCGTGCAGAGACGGAGTAAGAATACCAACCCCTGCGGCCGGAGTCGGTTTTTGTTGTAAAAGGTAACAAAATAAAGTAGAGTTGTAAAAGGTAACAAAATAAATCTAGCTACGTGGTAGTGCCCCAAGCCCATCTGGATGGCAAATACCCTTAGCCTTAAGTATGCCACCATAATAACCTTGTGTTGTGTTTCGGTATTACCCAGTTTCTGCAACCCTATGCGACAGCTGCGTGTTCATGGTGCCCCTGGCGTCAAAAACATCTATAGGCGACGGTAACTGCTTACTATTAAGTGGACTGTCAGCCTGTTGGCGGTTCCTCAGCAATAAAAAAGACCATCAACATTTGCTTTGGGCCCATTGTCAGCGTTCTGATTTTTCTTTTTTCTCTTCGTTCTGGTATTCTCAGATAAGCATATCATCCTTTACAATGTTATTTAATTAGTTATTACTGCCGTATTGATCATATTGATTTTATTTTGGCTTTTTCATCAAGAAAATAAATTGAAGCAAAAATGTAGACACAAAAATTCTAAAATTTGCCTTATGATAATATTTAAATGCGAGTGTAGCTGTACTTTATACCTAAGTTTCCTAAGTTTAGGATACAAACTATGGTTAATTGCTTAATTAATGAATAGAAATAGCTTTGTGAAATATACCATTTTTAAAATTTGTGTAAGAAACAATTTTGCAGTGTAGAAAGTAGGTATAAAATTCAAGTCTAAATATTGATTTACTTCTGCACACCGCTTTGTGGTGCCGTGTAATGAGTTTGTGATATTTAGTTTTATATGATACCATTAGATTAGCATGATAAAACAGCGATCATTAAGGGCGACCTACTTAAGTGCTAGGTTTTGTAGTAATAACAAAAATATCTCACAACCCACTGCTGAGCTTGGGCCTCCCTTGGAGGAAATAATAAGTTTGGTATACTTATGTAAAACAGACTGGTAAGTTACTAAAACATCTATTTCATCCCTTACTTATTACAAATGATAGTTATGTACTTTTTACAAATTACGTTTTGGTAAGTGGTTAAGGTAGCTGATTGATATCACTCGAAGACCAATCAATCAAAAACCAAAAGTGAAAGAGTACGAGTACTTCGTACGGAAAACTGAATATTGAAATCACCGGTATTTGTAATATGACTTGGATAAGCGCGGTATACTGTCCGTTTCCTGTAAGGGGGGGGGGGGGCATTTGGGCCATGGGGTCTTTATTTAGCAGCACCAACTGGTGAGGTAGGCTCTATAAGTCTTGTAAGGACATCTTATCGTAACTAATATTATAAATGTGAAAGTGAGTTTGTTTGTTACGCTTTCACGCCTAAACCGCTAAACCAATTTTGATGAATTTCGGTATAGTCATAGATTAGATTTGGAGAAGGACATATTTTTATGTCTTATAAAAAATTATATCCATTTTTATTTATTAATAATTTTCAAAGTATTTAACAGGTTATGAAAACAAACGCCATTAGATATGTAAAGGGTGGCTATAGACTGGTGCACAGCGTTGCGAACAATGGGTTTCGTATAAAATATGCAGCGACTCGGTGCGATTATAATCGAATGTAATTAGCTGGTAATGCATGCGACGCCGCGACGGAAGTTGCTTAGCAGGGCTGGAAGTTGAAGCTAAGGCTGTATATATTGTATATATTTCGTTTAAAGTACATATGAGTTTTAACCTTTGTGCGCTTATAAAAGCAAAAATAGTGTACTCCAAATTTTCTCGAGAGACTAAGGGGAGAAATGATTTACTTCCTTCCCAGTAAAAACGGAACTAGGCTACATTTTGGGGTTTATAGGCAAAACTATACTATATACTCTCTGAAAGATTATACACGATTTAAGCTATGAGACATCGTTCAAAAATTGAATAACAATGGCTTGAAAACTTAAAATAAAAATGCCTAATATTTATAACGTTTTTCTGTCTTTGCGTAGTTTAACACCACAAGCTTTTCAGTTTTATCTCTTAGCTACTATGATACTGTTAATCTGTCACAACTATTTATAGATATATACGGCTTATATAGAATTTAGCAGTTACCGTCGCTTATGGGTGTTTGCAACGCCAGTAGCATCGAGAACACGCTGCTGTTGCATACAGGAACTTGGGTCACTAATGCCGGAACACAACACAAGGTTATTATGGCGGCATACTTAAGACCAAAAGTGGTAGCCATACAGACGGGCTTGAGGCCCTACCACGTAGTGATATGGCTGGTTACGTCTGCCTGATGTGTAGGTACAATGTACTGCCTGGTACGTTATATGGTTTTACAAGTAATTTAGTAATAATAAAACAATAATCATTCATCACAGCCCTAAAGTAAGTTTCTAACTGTTTAAAGCATTATATGTATTGTGTGCATTTGATAATAAAATAAGATAATTTTATCTGATTATTATAGGCCTGTACTTACTAGAGTTGCAGCGTTTTTAGAATTATTATAACAATAAACTGAATAATATATAAATTTATCCGTGCAGGGGCGAAGTAAGAATACTAACCTCTGCGGCCGGAGTCGGCTTGTTTTAAAGGCGACAAAACAACCCTAGCTACGTGGTAGGGCCCCAAGCCCGTCTGGATGGCAACCATCCCTGGTGTATAGGTATGCCGCCCTAATACCTTTGGGATGTTACGGCATTAGTGACTAAGTTCTTGCACCCTTATGGGACAGCAGTGTGTACGCGGTGCACCTAGTGTCGTAAACATCCATAGACGACGGTAACTGCTTATTGTTATTTTTGATTTAACCAAACATGCACAAAAATAGGTGGAATAAGTGAAGCTAAATGTTTATATAAAGGCTGCTACCGTCTGTCCTTCGACCCCAAAAGGAAAAACCGAACGGTGCTCGTGAGTTAGTATATTATTATTGTATATTATTATAATCGCTTTACCATTCTTTAAGTGATAGACAAAGTTCCAGGACAACAAGGTTAATAACATTCTTTGTATAAAAAAAAAACAAAATCGGTAGAAATAAACGCCTCGAAATGTATTAGGACGTTTAAAAGAAAACAATGCATGTTAAATAAATTCTTAGATGGCTAATGGCTGAATGGTCAGCAGAAGACTAACGAAAGGACAAACTACTATACAAATGTGAATACACATTCAATAGAATGTAATATCACCTACTTGATTTATAACATCACATAAATTATAGTATAAAATATTAATTTTAGTTATAAATTGTAATAAAGACATCACTAGTGTTGTATATAATTACGAATCTCCTTTTCTATTGTAATTATGAACATAATTAGCAATTAACTTACAACATTATTTCAAATAATAACGTTAATTATAATTCAAAAGTTTCTACATGTTATAACATTTTTATATAGATGTTAGTTTAACGAGTTTGTTGTAATCATATTTAATACCTTATGAATATTTAAGCACAATATATCATACACAGTTTTTGTGTTACACACACACATACATACATAAATATGTATAAATAAAATATTAGCCGTTTCCACCCGCTTCGCTGGTCGAATAACAGAGAAAATAGAAGTTTTCGTACGAATGCGCGCTATACCGCTTGTCCTACTTCTCCGCTGCAAGAAAATACACATCACTGAACACGTAGTGCTTTATATATGTGTAAAAATAGTTGTTTCTTAAAACTTTAATTCAAACCCACAAGTTGACCCGCATGTTGTGTTCCGGCATTAGTGACCCAAGTTCCTGTACCCTTATGGGACAGCAGCATGTTCGCGATGCCACGTGCGTTGCAAGCACCTATAGGCGACGGTAACTGCTAAATCCTAAGCAGGCCGTTAGCCTGTCTGCTGTCTTACAGCAATAAAAAAAAAAGTTCATCAAAACAAGAAAAGTTGCCTACCTCGGTCATGTCTTCAGACACGAGAGATACGATTTACTGCAACTCACTATGATGGGCAAAATTGCGGGGAAACGTTGAGTAGGTCGTCGGAAAAAGTCGTGGCTTCGAAACATCCGCGAGTGAACCGGAGTCAAGAGCGCCGCGGAATTGTTTCACCTCGCCAGGGACAAAGCGAGGTTTTCAGGGCTGATGTCAGTAATTGGAGAGGAACACGAAGAAGAAGAAAACTTCAATAACTTTATATTAAATGAAGATATCGCAATAATTTTTTTTAGACATGGGCCCACTTGGGCCAATAAATACAAAAAAAAAAAAAATACAACTTCTGTTTGCGTAAAAATTGACGGCTTTTTTGGTATACCCAATGTAACCACAGCCGGAGGAAATTCATTCCACATCCTCAGTATGCACAAAATAAACATTTGCAGTCATGACCTACACTGAAACATGCTTTTCTATATGAAAATATGTCCTGTTTGTTTAAAGTGAACTAATTTTTCATTTTGTTCTCTACGTATTATATATAAACGATATGGATATAAATATAAATCGATGCCTTTCCGCAATTGAAACTAATTTTTTTTTAGTTGTAGAGTAATAGTTAAATCCTAATAAAGGTCTGGGTGACGACCATGGTTTTAGTGTATGGCATATGAGACTACTAGCTAGCCAGACTAGTAAGGTTAGGACTGGGAACCTCACATAACGTGTACTTTCACACCGAACTTTGATGTGGTAAATTGCAGTTATTTCAAGATCATTTCAAGTCACCCTTGTGACTTTCTTTTTATTGGTAGCTAAATTAAGTAACTGAATTGTCACTGTGAATTTTTTACTCAACGTGTAAAAGGGACTAGTATCTACTTATTCCATTATTATATTAATATTATTAATAAAACAATACACTGCTAAAATTCCATAAAAAATCGAGCGTCGACTAATTCATCCAGTACACTCATTTATAACCCACACACACATACGCGCAAACAAACATTACCACCGACTCTAATTATACATCATTACATCTAATTGTTCCTACAATACACACCGACTAAGAAGCATTCGCGACTATTAATGACAAAAGCAATTAGGGTGGACCCACACAGTCGTCGTTTGTTCGCGCCTGTGTGAGTGGTGGTCAGGTTTAATAATGTGCTTTTATAATTTTATAAGAGAAACCTTTATTATTTATATGTTTGGTATAACTATTGGTAGCAACTGCTACATACTAAAGTTTGATTACAAATTTATACTCGTATTTTTCTTTAATAATATGACTATGAAACATGACCGATGCTAACGTCACAAACAGGAACTGTGTGTCAAGCTGATGAATGTGCTGTAGGTTTTCTTAATGCGCAAAGACTGCTTTCAGAAACCCTGCATTCGCGGCGGTTTTCATATCCGAGGCTTTGAGGATAAATTGCTATAGAATTACCACCTCAGGTATGGGAACGAATATTTTGTTGCATACATCAGGCCTGATTAGGGGAGACCCAAAAGCGGCCTATAAGTCGTATAAAGAAATGGGTGTGAAAGAAATAATGTCAAAGACTGTTTGAAGTGGACAAGAAAACTACTTACTATTAAATGTGACGTGGCAGTGACCATGGGTCTGTCTGTTGTTCCACAACATTAAAAAATATGTTAGGACATTGATATACGATAATTTGTTTTTTCTATCATCCAGCGACTAAATGGAACAACTTCTATAAATAATATCTAATTTATTCTTAATACCTTATTTAATACTTTTACCTCTATTGTAATTAAATAAATAAATAGTATGTAATAAATAAATAAAACAGGTATACATAGTATGTATTGTTGTATTCTATTCTTGTTAATTTTGCTCCAACGCTTTGGGCATTGATTTTGCCAATGTCGGGGTAAGAGAAGATTTGACCAGTGTTTATTGGGAGTCAAATGTTAATAAGGATAGGTATAATAATTTAGCTGAAAGTATTCTGAAGACCTGGTGACAATGTAATATATAAATGATAAATTGACTATATTATAAACATATATCATTTAACAACAAAAATTTACTTAGTATGTATTGTGTTTGTCAAGTCATTTTGACGGCAATCTTGTCAGTATATTTAACATATACTCGTTCATGTATTTATTAAGATGGAGACGACGGGATCTCATTAGACCAAATGCTTAATGGCCTTAAGTATGCGGGCCGAGATCGCTCCATCAGAACGGGCATCGTACTGTTTCCAATGTCAGATATTTTACGATAAAATTATTCAATTACTGTTCACATCGTTTTCATTCAAAATTAAGTACAATATTTAGCTAGGTGGGGTTTTTCGAAGTTTTATTGAGTATGTTATGGGTTGATACCTTTTTTTCAATCGAAACAGTTTATGAATGGTGTGGTGGGGAAACTCGGAAAGGTCTACGTCGGCGTCAGTTACTTGTCATTTCTATCATTGTAATTATCTAATCATTAGTTAGCAAGTAACAGTAAGTACAAATACATAAGTGGTTTGTACATAAACGGTTGTGTTATGTGTTAATATTTTATGTTTAAATAAATAAATAAAATAATAATTATTTGTGTGCGTGGGAAGTTGACGACCATGCGAAATGGAGAAGATTTAGATTTATTTTGTACTCCTGACTTCAAGAGCTCGCTGCTACAGGCACAAGGTAACGGTTTTTATAATAACATTCCATAACTTCCCACTTCTCGATTTGGGCCTCCCCAGAGGGAACGAACAATATACCTGCATCACGCTTGACCAAGGCGGATTGGCGAAGTGATTTCGGTTTGCAGGTGTGGCGTACATAGTCTCGCCGGTGTTGGGCCACTCGATAACCGAGTGACACTAGCGAGCGGCTTCCTTGCATCGGTAAGCTCCGACAGGGAGACAGTACGCACTACAGTGCACTCGCCTCCATGACGTCGCACGTGCATTTGTAATTAGTTTAGTAGATAAATTATTTTAGTTTAATTCATAAGATTTATGTAACACGTATAATATAAAGAAATGGGATACTATACGAACTTTCATTCAAATAGCCGCTTGCTCAAATCCCATACAGGTTTACTCACGATTCTTTCCTTAACCATCGGTACATGGCAATTATTCATCATATTCACATTAGGCCACAAAAATTGCCTCAGCGCGTACCATTGTGGGATTCAAATCTTCAGATTGATTTCCAAGTGTAATATAACTAAGATACTAGGTTTTTAAACTGTTTTAGTGTGACATTTATCGTAAGACAACGCGAACAATCCAGAAGTTGGAGTTGGCGACCGACCCTTCCCGCTAGACTGGCGTTGATAATTATAATTCTCTATTAACCTGGCAAACCAGCAAGTTTTGGAACACTGCACATCAATAACAATTAAACAGTATACAAAACACATTTTATACGGCGTGACCTCAAATTATAATAACAAATTAGTTAACACGGATTAAAAAAAAACGACTACCGATTATTTTTAGGTTTCTGCATCTATACAAATAAATAAAATTGGAGGGTCTGTTTTTAATATTAAAATAACCGCTTTTTACTAAGTGCATTCGGACGTATACACGCTACATATACCAAAACAACATTTTTTACAATTTTTGTCTGTCTGTCTGTTTGTTCCGGCTAATCTCTGAAATGGCTGCACAGATTTTGACGGGACTTTCACTGGCAGATAGCTGATATATCAGGGAATAACTTAGGTTATTTTTATTTTAGAAAAAAAAATAGTTTTGTTAAAAATTATAAATTTCGGAAATTTAAGGTCCAATTTAAGTTGACCTCAGATTTATGTCATCAATCATATGAAATAGGGTTCAGCTTAGGCTTGACCTTGCAGGTTCGAATGCAATTTGTATATTTCATTAATTTATATTTTAGGGTTTATAGGGTTTGTAATCCAAAAAATATATCCAAAAAAATGCTGCCCAAAGTCACTATTCCACGCGGACGGAATCGCGGGCACAGCTAGTCTTGAATATATTTGTTAATTTTTTTTTCATGTTAAATTACATGAATGAATATAATTAGGAACCACATTTTGTTAGGAACCGTATTAGTGATTACATAAATTAGTAAAAATATTTTCAGTTAAAAGAATAGGTGTAAATTTATTAGGAAAATATATCATACTAAAATATGTTGAAGATGTTATTATGTGAGTAGTAATAAATTTGTAGTTAATTAGTACTAATGAGATGCTGATTGAAGATTAAAAACACGAATACATAAATCTTGGTCGATGCGAGTGAAACAAACGAGTATTTTTTTATAGATAAGTTATTTCTGACAACCTCGATGGCGTAACGGCTAATACACTTCGGTACGCTTGCGAAGTCACGAGTTCGATTCTCGTCTCGTATTTTTTTTAATGCTGTAGGACAGCAGACAGGCCGACGGACCGCTTCGAATTTAGCAGTTACCGTCGCCTATAGGTGTTTGCAACGCCAGTGGCATCACGAACACGCTGCTGCCCCATAAGGGTACAGGAACTTGGGTCACTACTGCCGGAACACAACACAGGGTTATTATAGCGGCATACTTAAGACCAAAGATGGTCGCCACCCAGACGGGCTCGAGGCCCTACCATGCAGCTAGGGTGGGTTGTTTTGTCGCCTTTTATGACAGGCCGACCCCGGCCACAGAGGTTAGTATTCTTTCTCTGCCCCTGCATGAATAAAATGCCGCAATGTAAGTTATCTAATACCCATAACAAAAGTACTATGCTACTTACTTTGAGGCTAGATGTCGTTGTGAATTGTTCCAGTATATTTATTTATATTAATTAATATAGTCTTGGACATGTGTATTCAATATCACTTCTCGGACGTGTGAATAAAAAGAAAGCGGAGAGATTAGCATTTTCTTATTACTTTGCATTGCACGCCCTTTGGCATCTTCGTTAGTGAGTTCATTGATCTATATTCTTCACGAAGTAATGCCAGTATTTTTTGGTCCTCCTTCCTGTCGGGTGCCGACGGAGGGCATTTCATATTTTTTCCATTCACAGAAGCGAATGCGACACTCCTTTTGCTAGGTGGTAGGGTACCAAGCCCGTCTGGATGGCAACCAACCCTCTTCCCCACTTAGAATTTAGCAGTTACCGTCACCTATGGGTGTTTGCAACGCCAGTGGCATCATGAGCACGCTGCTGCCCCATAAGGGTACAGGAACTCGGGTCACTACTGCCGGAACACAACACAAAGTTATCATGGCGGCATACTTAAGACCAAAGATGGTCATCCAGACGGGCTTGCGACCCTACCACATAGCTAGGGTGGGTTTTTATGTCGCCTTTTACAACTGGCCGACACCGGCCGCAGAGGTCAGTATTCTTTCTCCGCCCCTGCATAGATAGAAAATCACTTTCTAAACTAGAATATAAACTAAGAACAAAGCCGCGGGCAGAACTAGTTTCTCGACTTTATTAAAGTATCAAACATAAAAATATATCAAATTATGAGTGTAAAATAATAACATGGGTAACGATGAGACCCTCGACACAAATTTCGAGGTAAAAAACTCACGGAACACCGTGATCGATTAATTAGCGTTATTACATGTCGTATACAACCGATCCATCTGTCGTAATTAGGCCCTTTCCACACTAGGGCAGGTGTACCGAGTCTCGATTTGAAGACTCTTTACAGATACATTTGACAACCCTAACTTAAGAGAGTAAATTTATAATAGGTTAAAAATATATATAACAATCACTAAATAACCTCGTCAAGACATATGTTCAACAAAATTGTTGCTGCTTATATTGTGCGTTTAACTGGAAATTTCTGGGGCTGCTCAGCTTAGCGAAAATATAGTAAAGATCGTTTGCAAATATACTCTGCTGTAAACTGAATCAGGAACCATAAAGTTGAGTGACAGCTGATCTAGCCAATAGAGCACCTGCTCTGTATAATATCTCTATCTCTCTATGTAAAATAAAAATACCTGTTTTTTAAATAAATAAATTATAAATAATTACACTATATATAATACTGTATTTTTTATTCTTGTGGATAAAAACAGTATACTTACGCGGCCCCTGCACGAAGAAAAGGTTATATATAAGGTAACCTTCAATTAGATTGTTATATAAACATGCAATAAGCTAATACGTTATCGTATTAGCACATCATACATCACATCACATCATAGAACACTATTACTATAACAGTTCATAAAATTACCAAATAAAAATGTTTCAATCATAAATTTCGAGACTGATCCTAGAAACGTGATAACGATGACAACTGACAACCCTGAGTTATAATTACGCACTCTCCTAAAACATTTTTTTCCTCATTTTTTAATCCAATTTGACGAGGATTATGTGCCTAATTATATTTTTCCAATTGCGACTCATGGAAATTTCTGTACGGTTGATTGCGTAATGAATTTTTCATTTGCTCTTTTTCTGTTTTGCACGTGGGCATCACGTATGCGATTTTCGTGATATGCAGTGTGTTTTACATAACTGAAAAGTATTTTATTAATTATTAATATCTGTTAATTTAAGTGATATTTTTAGAAAGCTATATAAATTTTAATAAACTGTGACTGTGTGAGCCTATTTAAGAAATATTCACTTGACGTCGGTAATGCCAGACAATACATATTAATTGCCTCACCAAGAGAAACTTTTTTATTGATGAGGTGAAAATGTTTAATGTACACTCAACCGCTTCCCCAAGCTAAATGGGAGACTTCCCTGGAATACGCTTTACGCACCCACGATTGACAAGGGTCAACAGAAAGCTTAAGACCTTGCGACCTGGAGCAGAACATATACAAAATTTGATTGTGTGCCTGAGTTTTTAATATTTTATATTACTTATACTTTTAAGGTACAAATTTTTTTTATTGCTGAAGAACAGCAGACAGGCTGACTCGAACGATCGCTTGGATCGTCTCATGGATGTTTGCAACTTTACGGACACCGCGAACACAATGCTATCCCCATAGGGGTACTGGAACTTGGTTGATTGATGCCAAACACAACACATAATTATTTATTAAAAATATATTTCTTAGTTGTTTATACAACTTATATAAGTTGTATGAAACATGTGCTAAACATACATTCGTAAATTACATCGCCTAAGACAGAGTGTAAATCATATATAATTTAAATTTATAATTAGTAATGATATTAATTACCACTCAATAAATAACAAACGGAATAGAAAAAACATAAAATTATCGAGTTCAAAGTATGAAGTGGCGAAGCTAGTGGCGAGGGACTCACGAATAGAGGCACTTAATATCACCCTTCTCCCCTGCATATAATCAGTACGCACACAAGCGTACTATCGATCTTTCTTCTCTACGTTTATACAAGTGATTAGTGTATTTAATTTGAAAATGCTAAGTAGTTGCCTTGTTTTATCGATGTGTTAATGTTCTATGTAGGTGTGGGTGTAATTATGGGAGAGTGTGCAACCCTTTCTGTTCGTATTGAGTTCGAATCGCGATTATAGTCTAGCAATTTATTTTTTTGTAAATTTGAAGTTTTGTTTTTAATATTATACAATTTTTTTTATTGCTGTAGGACAGCAGACAGGCTGACGACCCGCTTAGAATTTAGCAGTTACCATCGCCTATGGATGTTTGCAACGCCAGTGGCATCGCGAACACGCTGCTGTCCCATAAAGGTACAGGAACTTAGGTCACTAATGCCGGAACACAACACAAGGTTATTATGGCGGCATACTTAAGACCAAAGGTGGTCGCCATCCAGACGGGCTTGAGGCCCTACCACGTAGCTAGGGTGGGTTGTTTAGTCGCCTTTTACGACAGGCCGACCCCGGCCGCAGAGGTTAGTATTCTTTCTCCGCCCCTGCACGGATAAAACGTATTATTAGATATTATAATATTATTGACGATATCTGTGGCGTAACGGATAATGCGTCAGAACGCGTACAAAAGTCGCGGGTTCCATAACTGGCCTGAATCTGGGTGGTTATGTAGAAAAAGTATAAGTAAGTAATATGGGGATATATTATTAATATGTTGTAAATATTATTTTAGCAAACGTATAACCTCTTGTTCTTCTGTTAGAGCATTTTTTTTCTATAATTATTATCATCATAAATTATTCATAGGACTCGGCTAAGTATCCCACGAGTACGATTAGTTTAAATCGATATCCGGTCAAAACTATTTAATCATAATCCCTTTCAAAGTAAGAATTTTATATTGAATTCGAGTATTTTGCTACGGATATTAGAAATAATAGCGTTAATAAGAACAGTCCAGAATGTCTCGCAGCTGGGCTTGAGCTGCCCCCTAAAAGGAATTTATGGTACGATATCTGTGCTTTTCTTAGGTGAATTAGCGGAGTACCCCCAAACTCCTGAAAATCTGCATACGTGCAGGTAAATACAATTATGCTTCTTCTTTTCTTTGCACACACAATAGGCATGCGTGTCATTGTGGGAATCGAACTACAGTCGATAGCTTAGGCTTCAGGTGTGATATCACGTGGCTGCCACATATGTTGGAAAAATAGGAACATATGTTTATTTATTTAATTATATATACATGAAATACAAATTTTAAAAATAAAAGATACATATCACAGCAGTTCATATAATATATAATATTATATGAACTATACAGTATATAATATTTATACACGTCTTTTCTTATCCGTGCAGGGGTGGAGAAAGAATGCTGACCTCTGCGGCCGGGGTCGGCCTTTCGTAAAAAGCGACAAAACAATCCACCCTAGCTACGTGGTAGGGCCTCAAGCCCGTTTGAATGGCGACTACCTTTGGTTTTAAGTATGTCGCCATAATAACTGTCTTGTGTTCCGGCATTAGAGACCCAAGTTTCTGTACTCCTATGGGACAACAACGTTTTCGTGATGACACTGACATTGCAAACACCCATAGGCGACGGTAACTGCTAAATTATAAGTGGACCCTATTTTTCTACTTGTTGATGATGTAATTACTCGTAGTATTATATCAATACAATATTTATAAAGTAGAAATATAACGTTTAATTTGTGTGCGTAAAACTGAAAACACAACATTAGCAATTCACAACAACACTTACAGTGGAGTAATGACTCGTCTGTCCATATAATCATAGAGCACCCATTACCCTCCTTGAAGGGTAACCATGAATTTGAGGAATTGAGACGATCACTTTATTATATTACTCAATTTTTAAAGATGAATGAATGTTAAGTAAATGGACAAGTGCGAGAAAATTTGTGTCACCTTTGATTTGATTAACGTGATTTTCGTTATTTCATGAGTTCCGATAAAATGTGTTTAGATAACAAGATACGGTAAGAAAAATTAAGATTTTAAGCCCTTTGTTCCACACTGTACACATTGATTACAACTAATATAATATGTGTTAAAGACGTTATTAAATATAACTAAAAATAGGTTAAAACTAAAATAGAATGGTGAAATGATTTTAAACTTATTAAACACCTTCAAGTTGTATTTGATGAAATCCTCGGCCAGATATAATTTCATTAGTGTGAAATGAACTGGTCGAGAATTTTCTGGTCTAGTGTAACGCATATGTTAGGTAGATTTAACAATTTTCCAAATGTGTCAAAATAAGGCTTAATAAAAAAAACACGTTAATATATCAAATGTATATATTTTACAGGATATTTCAAAACATCGCTGTGTTATGGCCACCGTATTAGAGGGTGGGTCCCCACGACATTAATTTTGTGAAATGAACCTAATTTACATTTAAATAAGGACCGCCTTAGCCGGGATAAGTTGCAAAACTAGTAGCCGGAGGCTCTCCTGCTTAGGGCGAATATTATTATTCAATTCAACCGTTAACGTGTACGTTTGATGTGAAATACGGTTCCTTGTATGTACAGTTATCGTGCCTCTGTTACAATGCAAATCTTTAATTAAAGTAAATCATGACTTAGGTAACGTAGCTGCATCATACTCGGAGAGTAAACTAGTTCCCGGAGATCCCGCGATGGCCTGTACTTAGGTAATTTTTCCAGTGTGTATATTAGAACAATAATTGTTATGCACCGAAGGTGCGAAGGAAAACATCGTAAGGAAACCTGCATACCCATATTACCTTTATATATAACCCGCAAATCCACGTGGGACAAGCGTGGTGAGTATATAGTTCGTTCCCTCCAGGGAGAGGCCGTAAAGGTGATTACCAAAGAAATGGTTTCGGGGTTGAGAGCTCAGATAGTAGTCGGCCCTTAAAACTTTAGAACACTATAAGTCTTTCCTAAAGTTATTGTATTAAAAGTTTTACAGTAGTACGTTTAAGATAGCAATCCCTCACAAGTATTATAATGATCTTTATTATTTAATACAAAAACCTGAAGTTGTTTAAAATACGGCATTATTAATGATCTGAAAATTGCACCGGAAGTGCATCAAATTAAAAAGCTATAATAAACATACAATTCATACCGCAGGCTGCGCTAAAATGAGCAGTACAATGCGGCCCGATGCGATTCGTCCGCGAAACAGCGCCATCAATATCAAAATTAAAAATTCCCCAATTTAAATTTTAATTGCGTCCGATTATAATCAACGGCCGCGAATTACGGGAGCTGGGGTCCGCCTTCGACAGCGACTTTATGATTCAAAGAATCCTCTCCTAAATAATTCATCCGGCGAACTCGCTGAAACTAGTTACGTCTGGATCGAACCGGTCCAAAGCGGCGGGGGTGTAAGTTTTAATCCTTATAAATTTCCTTTTTACACAAAGCAATATAAGTAATTAGCATAATTTCGTTGAGTAAATGAAATATGGTAATGAGGGGGGTTTTAACCCCTTCTTTGGGGTAAGTCGTCGGGTTGGGGGTTAACGCGGACCCTCTAGTCGCATCTCGCTGATACTCGTAACGGCCCGATGTAGTGATGATTACAATTAAATTATACGCCATTCAAGGCGCCATTGTCATTTTATTCTGATTTAAGGCTTTTCCATCCATTTTGAAAGACGAACAATTTGAATTTGTTTACAGTAGTCGAAGCGATGTCTACGGCTTGGAAACGAGTAATCTTCTATTTCCTTTTTCGTAATTATATTGCAATCATAGATCAAGAAATACCTAATGTAAAATGTAGAATCCCTAATTATTTATAAGTTGATTGCCATACTGATTACCAAGTATTAAGTAAATGTTTCTAGAACTAGTGGTACTGGTAGTTTTTTTACTCCTATTTAAGTACTAATCGAACTCTATTAAGGTACTCTGTTAAGATCACGATTGACGTACAGTCAAAAATGATCATGCGTAGGTTTACGTACGTCCATAATATTTAATTTTGTTTTATAATACCAATGTCTTTATTGTCCTGATAAAGGCTACATCCAATACGTATATTAGTTTGCATTTAAAGTAATGTAATTAACTTTAAATTTAATTAATTTAAATCTTAAATAGAAGGTTGTATATTTTAAATCGTTCTATACATGGTCAACCTAGAACATAAATAATTCGCAGTTAAAGACAATACACGTGTTATTTCTTAGTATTTTTTCTACAAATTGCTAGTAATTAATTTGAATGTATTATGGAAATGCGTGTGTGGATTTTTCCAATAAAAAATACACGTACTTAATGCTTTTACAGTTTTATAAAAAATGAGATTCTCATTCAAATCTTAATTTTTTTTTAAATTCAAATTGTACTTTATTTTTCAATTCTTTAATTACGTTTTATAATTTAGTAAATTTTGTATTAGATAGATCAGGTTTTTTATACTATTATACAAAAAATGTTAATATGTCGCCACTGCCAGCTTTTAAATGAAGACCAGCGCTGGTTTTTTAACCAGTCATGCTAGTTAGAACCTTTCTAGGACTAATCTTAAGTTAAGATTTATTGTTTATTTTATTTGTAGCTCTAAATAAATGTTTTTGACTTTTTTATTTTCTAAATATTTATAATATAAATATAATTGACGACCACCTTTTTTTTTTTTTTTTTGTCTCGGGGAAAAACCTCTCTTGACGGGTTCCCCCGGCCCAGGGGGACCGAGGGATATGTGGGACTCCGGGAAAGATGATTGGCCATCCGACTACCCTACCTAACTTTCCGCATTGTTCCTTTAGCAACAGCTGTTTTATATTTTGTTCTTCAATTTCTAAATTAAGCACAAATTCTATTTCACGTCTTTCCCGGTCAAACATAAGGCATTCAAATATAATATTTGCAACTGTTTCTGTTTCATATAGTTATGCATAATATGAATTTATTTATAAAGAATAGTCTATGTAGTATCAGTTGTCTATTAGATAAGATTTGTAATAACAAGTGCTATGCAACTTAGTTTGGGACTTTGGTGGTGTAAAATGTATCAGTATTTATATTTATTATGTTCCAATACTTCGTTACTAATAGAGCATAGGGACGTACTAAATCTTCTAAGTACGATGGTCAAACGACCTATGGAATGTTACTTATTGGGGGTAAATAGGTAAGGTAATGTATATGTGGTGCAAACTTGGGGATGCCGACGTCTGACTGTGAACTACGAACCGCTGAAGACGATACAATACAAATCAACGATAGGGTTGTGAAATATCTCATCAATGTAATATATTTTTATATAATTTTTTAATTTGAAAAAAAAACATTGAGACAAAATCTTGCGTGTAGTAAAAATGAAACTAGATAATCTATTCAATCCTAAATTAGGTAATATTTATGACGTTATAGATATTATAGTATAATAATGTGATAGAATCAAAGAAGAAAACGAAATTGAAATCATCGGTATCAGATAAAGTATATATATATATTGGTCTATTAGTTATTCAAAACTGTGTCAGATTTTATATCAACAGTAGAGCCCTATGAGTTTTTAGGTCAACCGAATACTTCTACTTCAAAAACATTAAATTGAAGAAAGCATCTAAGAATTTTTATATTGCGTATATAACTTGTAGATGAAAGAACTTTATGCCATTGGATTCGTCTATAGGAATTCGTTTTTTAAACCGAGTTCCTTTTAGATTTAATTAAAAGCAATCTACTATAAGCCCTATGTACTCGTTCGTAACTGTATTTTGTCACTCAGACTTAAGTAACTATAAATGAGCTTAATTAGATTGACTTTCAAGTTTTTGTCCTGATTTTAAATAAAACACATCTGAGCCATGAATCGAAATCCTATTAAAATTATGAATAAATGCGTCGAACAAAAACCCCTTGTTTCCCATAAAAAAAATCGATAATGACGCCAATTAAAGCGTTCATAGAGCCAATAAAATCGAATCGACTCCGAACTAACCCTACACCGTGAAATGCCTCGTGATAAAAGGTCTTCCAAAACACAATACACTTCTACCCTCTCTAAAAACAGAGATGGAGATATTAAAGATTCATTCGTGAGAAAGAGACGAAGTCCAATTGGAATTAATTAATTATAATTAAGTTTTAAGTTGACGCGCCGGTTACGGGTAAGCGAAAGTACGCTTTGTTGTCTCTGTGTGTGTAAGTTTGTATCGATTCGAACTATGGGCTAGAGATAATGAGCCAGGGGTTGGGTAGATCGTAATAAGTTTTTGAGGTTGACTGTAGTTTCTAATGTTATACGGCGAAATTATAAAGCGAGTCTTTGTTTTGCTTTGTTATGTAATATCGTGGGGTGTTTTAAATTAATTGGATTTTGCATTCTGTGGAGGATTTACATAGTTGAAACAGTTCTCAAGTCGTGTTTTTAGGAGACTGATTAGTTAGAAAACAAATAAATGAGAACTTAAATTTCATTACAGCTTAATTCTTTTTAATTTTGTTTTAAACAAATATATTCAATAAATAAATAAAAAAACACTAACTGTTTATCACGTATATAAATAAACAGCGTTGTGTGAAACACAAAAATCTTTGCATTCAAGTTATATATTGAGAGTAAATCCCATGATATTGTTCCTGTTAAAAAAAAGTAAAAATAAAAACACTTCATGGGCAATATTAACAAATATTTGTTCACATTTCGTGGAATATGTAAAATATAGTAGAGTAGCGCCTCCAAAAGCTGAGCTGTCAATTGGCTGTTTACTGCTACCATTTAATTAGACTACTCGCATAAAGGATCCAAGCATTTTTTACAGGGTTCAAGCCTAAACCACGGTAAGACTTCGATTTCCTTTTTTTGTACAGGAATATTTAAACCCCAATTACTAACTAACTACACTAACTAACGGTAATGATTTATACTTGGAAAATGAATAGATATTAAATAATAATGACCCCGGAACGAACATTTTGTATTTAGCATAATTAATCGATTGGATCTGATGATGAGTTGTTCTCTAAATCTCTAATATATTATGATAATTTATTTTTATTTTTCAATAGCTAGAGTTCAGCAGACAGGCAAACGGCCCACCCTGGCAGGTGGTCACCGTCGCCTATGGACGTTTGCCACACCAGAGGCATTACCAACGCGCTGCCGGTCTCGAAGAAATTTTATAACGCCTTTTTTTGAAGAACTCCATATCGTACCGCGCTGAGAAAATAAATATATTGTGACAATTCACACAGTGCCATCTAGTTTCAAAGTAAGTAGCAGAGGCTAATGTTATGGGTACTAGACAACCGCTATACTTTTTGTAAATCCCACTATGTAATAATATAAACGCGAAAGTTTGTAAAAATGTATGTTTGTTACTCTTTCACGCAAAAACTACTGAATGGATTTTAATGAAACTTTACTATCGTAAGCTATATTATTATATAGCTTATACATCAGAATAACACATAGGCTATAATTTGTAAAGATATTGTGTGAATTATCCAAAATATAACGATAAGTGTCAAGTAAGTAGGAAAAAATTCTGCCATCTGCGAGCTATTCTGGCGTGCGCTGCAAAAACTGTTAGAATTATACGTACATTGTATAATGTATAATGGAAATGTTTATCTTAAATAGTCCTACAAAAAAGCCCGCGACAGCATATATATTTTATGTGTAAGCCATTATCACCAAAATAGTGATCTATAAATACAATAAAAATTGATAATTTGTTTCTAATGAACATTTGGCAGTAAGAATTCTTCTAACTATATCTTCTACTAATCTAAAACTGGAAAACTTACTCCATCCGTGATTGATGAAGTGACGAATTTCCGTTTTGAGGTTAATTTTTGCTTCACTTGATTTTTATGTAGTTTAGCCGAACAAAACGAATAAATAGGTGATTCCTTTTGTTCGGCTTAAGTTTTGACCACATTTTACACAAATATATCTAGGTGACACGAAGTTAACAGTGTCATCTATAATATTACAAATGTGAAAGTAATTCTGTATGTCTTTTACGTTTTCACTCCTAAACTGCTGAACCAATTTTGATGAATTTCGGTATAGAGATAGATAGGACTTTAGAGAAGAACATAGACTACTTTTTATCGCGAAAATGTTTTGTTTTTGGCAGAACAACGTTTGCCGGGTCAGCTAGTAAATTCATATATGTAAATAATTAAACTCGAGTCAAGAATCGAACATGCAGTCCGAAGTGCAAAAGCAAATGACTACCAGGCACTGATAGACTACTGATATTTTTTGTTAATAAATACATATTATACATTAAAGAAAACCTCGGGACGGAAATTGAACACTGCGTTCTCACGTGCAACATTCCTTCCTCCACAGAGGTTGTCAGTATAACATTGTGTACTTAAACAAATGAAAATATTATCCTGCAATGGTTATAATCAGATTATAATTAATATAGTCACGATTTATAGCATGTAGTTAGTAAATATGTATCAACAGATACTAGCGTACTATCCATATAGTTGGTCAGGCAAAGATCATACGCAGTGTAGGAATTAGGCGCAGTGCCTTCTGGGGGTGCAGGGGTCGCCGCCCCCGGGGTATCGATTCGGCCGCATTCGAGACAAATGATAACAGTGCGTTAACCCTTCAGTTTTGAGGAGGCTCGCATATCTTGTTCGATAGAGTCTGTTTGCTACTACTAACACTTTAAGTGATCTTTAAGAATTCTCCCTTCGTCATATTTTAAAATATAAATAAATAAATATATTGGGAGAATATATATAGCGCCATCTAGTCCCAAAATAGGTAGCAGAGTACGTCTGTTATGGGTATTATTATTACATTTCTTTAGTAAATAAACATTGTTCGGTTCTTGCCTAGAGTATGTAGGTAAAAATTGTTGTTCCGCTTAATTTTTTTGACTACCCTCAAGTTTTGGGAAGGTAAGGGTTGACGCCGTGCAGAGGTTCATTATTATAAGTATCAACGTTAGACGGAGTGAATGTACAATTAATTTGCACCATGTACCTCAGTGTTTTTTGTTTAATTATTATTAGCCGCGCTAACACCTTAATCATCAATTTCATAACTTAGTGATATCTATACTAATATTATTAATGTGAAAGTAGTTCTGTCTAT
This sequence comes from Malacosoma neustria, assembly GCA_963693495.1. Taxonomy (NCBI): domain Eukaryota; kingdom Metazoa; phylum Arthropoda; class Insecta; order Lepidoptera; family Lasiocampidae; genus Malacosoma; species Malacosoma neustria. Next base: position 4,668,938 of record OY856386.1, read on the forward strand.
TACGTGATCAAGCCTAAACCTCTGAACATATTTGATGTATTTCGCTATAGATATAGGTTGGAACTTTTAAAAGGACATAGGCTACTTTTTATCGTGAAAACGAAACTAGAAGGGGGTGAAGTAGAGGTGAAATCAGAAAATATTTATATGGCAACACAACATTTACCGGGTCAGCTAGTTTAAATGTATCTGCGATGATACCAAATAATGAATTGATATTTATTTTTCTGTAATAGATTTTTAAAATATTTTTGAATATTGAGAATATATGCTTTAGCATGTAGCTTTTTTATTTAAACGTATTTTTACTTTTAAAGTTTAATATATATTTTACCATGCGATGGCAGATAACGAGTAGATTTACTGTATAAATCAAATCATTATAATCATCATCATCATCATCATCTTAGCATTGAATCCCAGTTGCAGCTCAAACTCTCGCTTCAGCGCCCGGGGTTCGCTTTCCGACTTTTTCTTCTCCACTTCGCAGAATCTTCGGCATCTCTGGTGGTCAGTTTATTGGCACGCATATCAACCCCTACAATATCAAGCCAGCACTTTTTGGGTCTACCCCTCCTGTCGGGGCCCGGCGGAGGCGGCATTGCCAGATATTTGTTCCCCACATAAGTAGCCGGTTGCCATACCAGCGAAGGCGTCACTCCTGCAATTTATCCGCAATGTCATGGACATGAAGGCTGCCGCGAATGCGAGAGTTCCTAACGCGGTCCTTCCGCGTTACTCCACACATCCACCGCAGCATATTCATCTCCATGACTCGCAGTGCCTGCTTGTGTCGCTCCAGCACCGGCCACGCTTCACATCCGTATAAATGGACAGGCCTAATGATGGTGTTATAGACTTGTCCGTTTAATTTAACCGGGATTTTAGGGTCACAGATAACACCAGTTACCTCACGCCATTTGGCCCACGCGGCAGCAATGTGTGCCTTACTGTATAAATCAAATATCCTCTTGTTATTACGTCACACGCTGCACGGAAAGAGGACTACACTGTTTTTTTCTTTTACGATTGGGAAGTCAGGCAGTTGTACTGTTGGAGAATTACTCGAGCCATATCCATCTCATTTTTTATCTCTACACAAGTAAAGTATCACAATAGGTAACTAATGCAAAGAAGAATGTTGAAGTGTTTGCAGGGTACCGCGAGTTTTGCATGCAACTAGCAATATATGAAGAATCGTTACATTTTTATAACTAACTAAATTTCCATTTCTAAATTAAATAAGCAAAGAGTCAAAGGAAGCAAGATTTTGCCTTATTTAGTTAAAAATATATATTTGCAAATGTCTTATGAAGATGGTTACTCAAAGCTTTTTAAAATCTCGACATTATATTTGGTCCGGTTCGACTCCCGTCTCACATCAGGGTGTGTATGGTATGTAGTTATACACAAAAGAAGAAGTATACATGTAGAATATTAGTTATCTAGTACCCATAACACAAGTGCTACTTACTTTGAGACTAGATGGCGCTGTGTGATTTGTTTCAGTATATTTATTGTTACTTATTATATTATTAATCACGTTATAACCATATCTATATTTTCATATAACAAATCCTTAAAACAATTATAATTATATGACGTCATCAACGCCGAATCGAAACAACTCGAGACCCCCAAAAGTGGGAAACAACAAGCAATACTTGTGGGTGAAGAGCCAGAAAGTGGCGCTGCAGGCGTCTAACATTCGCGCTTCAAGTAAATAAAAATAAAAAATCAAATAGAAAAACTGCGAGGGATCGCAAAGGTTTAGAGGGTCTCACTCGAGGTCTCTTGGACTGCGGATAGTTTAAACCATGTTTAATAATTTATTTTGACTACCGCGTAAAAGTGCACCTTACTAACAAGATCTTACTAAATTAAACTATCCTAATTTGTTATTTGACCAACGGGCATTTAACGTAATGCATTGATAGTTGTTAGATAAAATTAAAAAATAAATTAAGATTGGCAGTCATAGAGACTACTGATAAAAGTGAAAACTTATAACTTAGAATTTAAGTATTAAAATTTGAAATTTCATAATATGATAATGAATTATACGTCTATTATATAAAACATTTTTACATAAATTTCGTGTATTTACAAATACAATCAACAGTTAAATGTTCTTAAAGTTACGAAAAAAAATAAGAACATTATATAGATATATCGTCTTTTTGCAAATTCGGTAGGTATAAGTTAAAGTTTGATTAATTACTTCATCAATAATTATAGCTAATAAAATTGATATAAAATATTGAAAAACTTATTCACGAACAAAGGAAAACCTAATGAATTGTATAATATATAATAGCAGATGTTTTATAATTAACATCAATTTTTAATCTACCATATCAATAATAACTTTAATTAATAATTAAGATTCGCGATCATAAACAAAGCAAATTTTGATTATTACAATATATTTGAATAATCAATAGCCAGTTTACTGTACTTCAATTAACACGAATTTCCCATTAAAAATAATTGCTGTAACATTGTCAGTAAATACATCCGTGATAGCTCATATAATTTTGTTATTACAACATTAAATTCATGTACTTTTTTATTGCTGGAGTTCTGAAGACCGGCTAACCATCTGATAGCAGATGGTCACCGTCACCTATAGATGATTGCAATACCAGAGGCATTGCCAATGTGTTTCCGGCGTCAAAAAAGTTTTAATACGCATTTTTGAAGAACCTTATATAGTACGCGATGGGAAAACTCAACCGAAAGCTCATTCCAAACTCGTAGAGTACGCAGAATGAACGTACTTGAGAGTCGTTTCGTACAGGAAATCTCTTCTTTTCACTCTTGCTTATTTCTTTGCTCATGATAGCTGATTTTGTTTTATAGGAATTTAGTTAATTCAGATTTAAAGATAACTACTCTATATTTACATATAATATTTTATAAAACACATTGTTTAAATTAGAATAAGATTTTTCAAATCATGCGCGTATCGCAAATAACTTAAACGGTGGTTTAACTTCAGAAATAGTACAACCTGCCTAACCAGCAAACACATATTTGTTCGCACCCCGGCTTTTTGACATTCCTGCTTCGCCTCAACTTTTCTTAGGGCTGCAACACTTGTGAGGGGAGTTTGAGATTAGTGATGGGAAGTTGTCAAAACGAGATTATTTTTGCTGAGATATTACAGTACAGTAGTACAGGTAAACACAAAATAAGAATTATTTATAAACCATAGGCGTATTTTATCGTAATAGTAGATTTTAACGTTGAATTTGTTAATAAATAAATTAACCGTCAAACTTGAATGAAAAGTTACTTGAATGCAATAGATAAGATAAGAGAAATTAAATCTTAAACGAATCTGGGAGTTATACTAAGATTTTAGTTAAATTAGTTACAAATGATAATCATTAAAAGTTAAATATTTATTAAATTTATAAACTGAACTAAGTTCTAAATACAGTTTAAATTACAAAAAAAAATTATAAATATATTTCAACCCCAAACATAGTTGATATTGTTGTCAACTTAGAGTACTCTTATGTAAATCTTTGTATTTGCTTGTTTACTACGGCACATTGTTTTTAAAAAGCATAATATTTAAATTAATGGTGATATAGAGTATTGAAAATATGGCAATCTTGTTTATAAAACACTTGAACAACGGTACAACCCTAACTGAAGCTATGAAAAGTCGGTTAAGCTAATGTTATCGAGAAATAAAAATGTATAATAAAATACAAACACGGCCGCGCGAGGAAACAATTTGCCGCGGGAGACTGCAAGATTTCACGCTCGCTACCTTTTCAACACATTCTAAATCCCCTTTTATCACGGTAATATACGACTTAGATTACTTTGGCAAGGTCGAGCGTAAAATTCCTTGAATTTTCTATTAACTGCCAAGGGAATTCAGACTTAATGTGTGTTTGATAGAGTTCATTACACGGTAAAGGTGATGACAGTAATTCAGGAAGAAAAGAGAGTTTTCCGGCTCGCCGGAACGCCGTGACATTTGTGTTAAGCGGAGTCGAGGGAACGCCATTCATAAAGGACTGATCGCTGCAGGTTTGTAAGTTTACTTTTCTTGGTTAGTGCATTTTAAATTACTTCGACAACTTGGGTGGTTTATTTTGTAAGTGGTTTGTCTGTCTGACGAGATATTTATATCATACAAATAGTTGAGTCTGGGTGCACTCACTTTACTTACTGATTTTTTTTTAAATAAATGAACTATATTGACTATGATATTTTAAATAATTTTTTCAAAAGTTGCCATATATACGTTGAGAACCTTCATGGTGTAACAAGGCTTTCGCACGTTTAAACGCCTGCAGGTCATGCGTCCATTCTGTTTCTGGTTTTATAGCTGAAGTTCAGAGGACAAATGACCCCACCTTATAACTGGTGGCCACCATCACTCATGGTCTTTTATAGTACCACAGGCATTGCCAACGTGCTGCTGGCCTGGAAGAACTTTATAACGCTTTTTTTAAACTCCGTATTGAGCTAGTCCACAGACAGTGAAGAAGCAGGTTCAATGTTCTTTTCCTTTAGGGTGTTCCATAAGACCCATCTTTCTTAGAAACAAAGGAAGAAAAACGAGTCACAGAACGTTTTATTGAGTATAACCAATTATTTCAAGCAGTCTATAATAAAATCAAATATTTACACATACGGGAACTATTTATATAAGGTCTGTTTATCTATGGTAGACATTTTCGTGTCAAAGTCAATTTTGCTTGCCAGCTGAGGCTCTCTGTAATATAAAGACGCAGGCTTTTATTTTCAGGGCTGGAGGATCAATTAACAGCCCCGATGAATGTCGAAAACTAATATCAATAAGTTTGCAAATTATAGACGGATCAAAAATTGTGAATACACCGCTTTTATCACACTTCAGTCTTTTATTGAAATTGCTAGAATAATAATATGATTTTTTATATTTTTTAGGATATTTTATTATTGTTTATTCTTTAAAAAAATAATACTGTACTGTTTTTATAAAAAAAAATGTAAGGTATTGTAAAAAATATAAACAATTTGTAAAATAAAGAAATAATAATAAAATAGAAGCATATATTCCAAAAACTAACAGCCATGAGCTAGTAATATATAGCTCTTCTTGGAATACTCAAAATAGATGAAACATCAAAGAAAAATATTCCAGGAAGAAATTACAGTATACGTAAAAAATTTAATGTAAGAACAGTGAATCGATTAATGTTTAATTAATTATATTAATATGCTAAACGAAATAAAGGGTTACATAAACCTTTAAGACGTACTCATGAATTTGAAAAAAAGGTTGTTAAATAAACAGAAAACATATGGATGTATTTATAAATTAAACATGTTTATCAAAAAATATATTATCACTTATTTACGACTAGTAACAACAGTACCTTCCTTTCTTAGCCAACCATTACGAAAAAATCGTTTTGTAAGTTAAATAACTGTATCATATAATATTAGATAGTAGTATGTATAGAGTCCAAAATGCCAACTCATGTACGTGTCAAAAAATGTAAACAAAAAGAAACCACCAAGAATGTGTTGTTCGAATCAGGGCGATCGTATTTTTTCTAATCCGTCGTGTCGGTGGCAAGGACACGTTCACGGCGCCACCTGTTGAGCGGGGTCACGTGACTTTTTTGCCCCAAGGACGCGTGCCTCCTTCGTTCATTCACGGGCGGGCCCCTCCCTCTCCTTACGCGGGAGGTTAGAGGGGTTTTTTTGTTCCCCTACGTTAACTCCCGGGGGCTTTCACCTACGTGCATTTCGAGGTCACGTCTGGAATGTTTTGAGGTTATGTTTTGGCGTTTTGGCGGGACGCTGTTGACGCGGCGTGTTTGTTAATGATATGTAACCTATTTTTGGACCTTTCTTGCGTTATTTTTGTTCGTTTTATTACAATGATGCAGTTTAGTTTAAATTAATATATTATTGTTACTGCTGATAATGATAATAACATAGATTTTATAGATACAAAAGGAGTTCTTGAGATGCAAAATAATACACTGTTATTTTTTTGTCAAACTAAACAACTTTTAACTTTAGAGTTTGATATACTTTACGGCCTATAAAAAATAATCCTTATAGAGTATTGGAGCTGTACTGCATTCAATTGGAAATTAGCGTTACGTGAAACTTTCTTTGAAATTAACAATAATTCTCTCTTTCATCGCCCACTGAGGGATATATATAGGCTTTCCCAAAATCACACTGTAACAGTTGACCTTCGCTATTTTCATCCATTACATTAGCCGATACGGGCTACCTTTTTAATGTCGTCGCTCCATAGCGCTGCAGGGTTTTCTACACGAAATTTGCCAAGACGCGGTAACGGCTATGCCAACGGCTATAGAAGAAATACTTTAAAACTGTTAGGGTCCTAAAGTTCAACGGACGCTGAATATCTTTTATTCCTGTGGAACAGCCGACAGATTGATATCCCTCATGATAACTAGTTACCACTGCCTATGGATGTTTATACTGCTAAAATACTGCAGACAGCGTAGAGGAACTGAAACCTAGGTCACTTATGGTATGCCGGCACATAATACAAGGTTATTATGGTGGCATATTTAGAGGTGGTTGCGATTCAGACAAGTTTAGAGCCCTACCACTCAGCCAGGGTTGTTTTGTCGCCTTTTATAACAGGCCCCTACATGGAGAAAAAAAGGGTATGGTGTAATATTGAAAAAAAAAAATTATATATCGAATATGAATATGTAATAAGATATGTATTTTATGTAGAAAAACCGCTGGAAAATCTTTTACTATTCGCTTACTTATTGAAGAATATATTTTCGATAACTTCGTTGTATATCATTAAGATACATAAGATTAACTTAGCACTATAGAAATTATTAGACTTAACCGGATTCTAATTAAAGCCTGTCCCTGATAGTGCACCGTGGAGCTGTAGACTGCGTAATTTACATTAATCCAATAATTGCATGGAGGTTTCCTAGTTAGAAATTCAAATGAGATGATGTACAGCTAAGGGGGCCGGGTGGGTCTTGGGGGTGTCTGGCACTGCGATTGTCGGTCAATATACGATACTTTGAGCTAGTGGACGTTCGGTTCGGATGGTAAATAGCGCCAGGGTGACGTGTATTCGTATTAAATTATATTCAAGAATTAGTTTCCGTATGTTTGTGTCTCCAAATATGGAGAAACTGATTGATTTAAATCTTTATACAAAATCGCATTTTCATCAAGTGTCTTTACCAGGCTTAGAGAGCGAGCTTCTTTGTGAATTTTTATGTTAATACTATTTCTATCGAATATCTGAATCTTTCGCTGCATTTGTAATGGTTAGCATTTAAATATGAGTGCTACAAGTGTTTAGACCCTATTAGGAGAAATATTAATTTTAAAAAAGTTCTTAAACTATATGATTTATATATAAAAGAAAATTTACTTTGAATAGGTAAAAACTAATTGGGGTTCAAAATATTTCCAAAAAAAAAAACTGGTAAAGAATGATATGTCAAGTATTATTAGGAGAAGCAGTTTCGCTACAATAGAGCATGAAATATTTGAGAGAAAAAGAACTCGTCGAGTGTTTATTTGGGTTTCAAAATATAGTGATATAATTTATTCAATACGATGTATAAATTACACGATAAATAAATAAATACAAACCAGTTATTGCACACTGTAGCTTTGCCAATAGGGATTTGGTTAATTAAATTATTATGCCAATCTGGGCTTAGAATTTTTTGTTGGAGTAGCAGTAAGCTAAAGATTGAGTGAGATAATTAATTAGGTCTTAATTATTTCTTGAATTAAATAGTACTTAATTTATTACATTTATTATAGATAACTAATTTAGGGTCTTTTTATATCAAATAGTGTGTATTATGTGTTAAAAATATGTATACATAGTTTCGTGTGATATTGCGGCTAAGTATATTTTTTGAGAAATCCTAATATTACAAATGCGAAAGTGAGTTTCTTTGTTTGTTTGTTACGATTTCACGCTTAAACCACTGAACCGATTTTGATGAATTTCGGTATAGTCATGGATTGGACTTTCGATAAGGACACATAGGCAACTTTTTTTAAATTCATATGGTAGAACAACGTTTGTCGGGTCAACTAGTCCTATATAAATGTAGTTATAAATCGTAGAATCAACAGCTTTAAAAAATGCATAGAGACGATTGACTTTTGAGCGTGATAGTTGTTGTTGGTGCTTGTTTGTTATTACTTAATATATATTTAATTTAAGATATTTAGATATTTAATTCAATATTGTTTTGCAAAGTTGTTGTTACAAAAATACCAATTTATTGAAATTTTACAAAAGATTAGGTAAATGAAGACTGTATTAAATTTCTGAATGTTCATATATGCACGTAGAGGTATTTTCAACATAAATAAACAAGCTGTGTGAAGCATATTATTAGAAACTACAAGCAAATAAGAATCTTACTACTTCCCATTATTTTGTTTTAATTAGTTAATATTAAGCTGCAGAATAACGTGCCACTCTCGACCAATAATGCAAGGAACGGCGTCGGGCGAACGTCGCCGCCTTGGTAATTTCCGAAATCGGTCGCCGACAGTCGAACTAGTGTTGCCAGCGAATCGATATAATTGAATCAGTTCTCAATAATAAATTATTCATATATGTATAAATAATACAGCACTGGTACTTCTTGCATTTTAAAAGTGACGTCTGATATTTTTTTATAAATGTACTATAAAACCAATGTAGTTGTAATGAACCGAGATGACAGGTGCTACTGCAGCACGGTATGTTTTTACTTTTATGTACCAACGATATCACTGTAATACTGTATTTAAACTGTATAATGTCGAAATAAATGTTTTTAAAATAATGTCACAGGGACCTTTATGGAGCCAGATTGCGGCGGTGCCTCTGTGATATTTCACTAGGATATGGAGTAGACAATGAATTTGATGCGGCAACAAACTTCAAAGGGAAATTCGAAAGATACCTTCACTACAGGTCCTTGACTGAATTATGGTGTATTTTTATGCTTATTTCGGATTGGGGCATGATACATTAGTATTAATCAACAGTTTTTAGTAAGTTATATATTAAACTAGCCGTACCCTGCCACGCTTCGCTGTGGTACATTGTGACTGTACCCTGCCACGCTTCGCTGTGACACATTGTGATTGAATGGTTGAGAAATAAGAAACAAAAAAATAGATAAAAACAATCCTTGGCGCGGAATATATATCATGCTAAAATTTCAGCTCGATCGGTGCAGAACTTTTTGAGTTTTTGAAGCGTACACAAACCTATCCTAGCGTTAGTCCCGGTTGCCACCCAAACTTTCGTTTCGGTGCCCGGGGTCCGCTTTCCGACTTTTTCTACTCCACTTCGCGCGATCTTCAGCATCCCTGGTAGTGAGCCCATTGGCACGCATATCACCCTTTACGACGTCAAGCCAGCACTTTTTGGGTCTACCCCTCCTGCCGTATAATATATATATATATATATATATATATTAAATATCAATTAACTTTAATGACAATTTAAAGATCCACTCAGATATCAGTAAGAGTCAAGTATGTATGATTTTAATATATGGACAATGTAAAAAATAACCCTTGTCAATGAACTGTTATGTCTGTGAGTTATTTTAGTTTAATTAATTGTATACAAAATGTATATAGCAATATGTCCAGAAGAGAATTACGTTGGTTATGGTCAACATTCACCCTAGTCAAGCATTTTATATAGAACTAGCCGTTCCCGCCCGCTTTGCTGGCCGAATAAGAAGAAAGTGAACTGTTTAAAATTTTGGGGTTATGTTCTGAAAAAAAAATCCCAGAACTCGATCGCAGCGCCACCTACCGGGTCCAATTGTGAATCTAAACCATTCTCGAATCCACTTAAACACACACAAAAATTTTTAACATAATCGGTCCAGCCCTTTAGGAGGAGTTCAGTGACATACACACAGCACATAAGAATTATATATATATATATATATATATATATATATATATATATATATATATATATATATATATATATATATATATTTATATAGAATATGTACAGTTAAGTACAGTAGAAAACAAATAATACAAAAACACAAAAGCTTCAATCCTTTATTAAATATGAGACCCTTTAAATTATCATATCGTAATAACGATAAATAATATTCAAATGAAGTCATTGGTTAAATGATAAATATAATGTCGGTTAAAAGAAACAATTCAACTCTCTAAGCACAACTTGTGAGTAGCGAGACTTCCGAGATATTTTACCCCTCTAAAATGGTCACATTTTCTCTATGAAAGTACTGAACGCATTTAGATTGCATTTAGTAAACAGATGAGTCAAGAATGATTAAAATGAGAGAGAAGAGAACTATTATTTTAAACGGAAAAATCAGTTAATGTCAATGCAGAGAATATCCTCTTAAAAGCAAGAAACGGGTTGGCTGTGATTCATTAATTTCCAAAAAGGTTCGGCTAGAATTCTGTGTTTCGGTACCTATGGAAGACAAAATATTTGTCTCATGCAAATACTTTGTTCTAGTCTTGGTGAGTGTGTCCATTAATTGTGATTCTAAATAAACCCCTAGAGTACAAATTTTCATGTAGTATGGGGAACTATTTTATTATCAAATTTCTGAAGTCTAACATTATAGCTCATAGATTTTAAAAATATAACACACACCTAAAAAAACCATATTCGAAACTAATATGGTGAAATCAGGATAGTCCCCCATTATTACGCAAGACTATTCAAGAGAGCTGTTAAGATTTATTTAGATAATATTCATCGGATAAACCAGGACTCGGGCCCACACGTTGTGCGGCAGTGCGTCGCCACTGGCCCAATCAGAAATATAATTAGATTGAGACCGGCGCCTAATTGTGATGTTCTCAAGTTCGAGCCCCTAGGTGCGGTGTGGTCCGGCCGGACCTCTACGTTCGCAAAATCAATAGTTTAACCTACCCCCCTTAAGGATTTCTCAACACTAATATTATTCATAATTAATTTTGTTTTACCCGACGCTCGGTCGGCTATTTTAGTGCAGATAACTAGTTTCATTTGAAAGGTACGGCAGGTACTGGCGTCGATAAGTTATATATGTGTGTATTATTTATATGTGTTATATATCTATACCATATTACAAATGTGAAAGTAACTCTGTCTATTTGTTACATTTTCACCGCCTGTTTAGGCTGCGGTGGTTTCGTTGAAGAAATTTTGGTGAATTTCGGTATAGACATTGGAGAAGGACATAAGCTACTTTTTATTGCGAAAATTGTACTTGAAGGAATTAAATGGGGGTGAACGTAATCACAACAACGTTTGCCGGACTAGCTAGTATTATATATATTTTAATAAAACTGGGTTTAATATCTAGATTGCCTTTGTCTTTTTGTGACTTATTACGTAACACAAACACGACTTAGTTAAATGGCTAAGGGAATGTTCGTGCAATCCATCTATGAATTTTGGAAAAACTTGGTATAAATACACAAATATGGTATACAGCCAAGACAGTTCTTGGCCTTCCTGACCATCACTTTCATAGTCGAGAAAATCGGTAAATGATATAGTTGTTTGCTGGTATATATTTTAGATAGCTTATATTTTCTATATTATGTAGTAGCGTCCCATATACTACCATTTGATGTAATAATTCTTATTTGATTATTTTCGTCTCTACGAGTATGTATTATTTGCTACGCTTATATGATTGGTGCCTTTTTCCACGCATAGATGTAATAAAATTTCAATTCCATTCAATTTATTCATACTTATATATAATACATTATATTTGTAGTTAGCATATTTGACAAATATTACTTATTTAATACATTGAATTTCTCGGTCAATCATCAATTAAATTATCATTTGTATGTCTTATTTATAAAAAATATTAAATGTATTAATCTGAAACTGACATTAAAGTTAAAAGCCATAAACTGTTTACATGGTAAGTAACGCAATCTTACTTCGTTAATGTTTAAACAATAATCTCTAATTTAATTCTGTTTTTTAATCCATTATTATTTATTAGATACATATATAGGATTTTCCTTTGTTAGATTAACAATTATTAAAATGTGATGATGAGTTTTATTGCTTCATTAGATTTTGATTAGTGCATTATATTATTTATCATGAACTGAAAAATAATTATGTCCTGGCCGCCATTTTTCCTATACATGTGAGTTATATAAATTGCATTTTATGTACATAAAATACTAGATATAATAAGAATGTAAAATAAGTAACCGATGTTTCATTTACTTCGTTGAGATATTAATTTACGTAACAAAAATAATTCGACCTATTCAATTGTGCCTCCCAACAAAAGGAACCCATTAAAAATCACAATTGGCCTCCGAAATCATTAAACCAACCACCGAGTCATCGGATATAATTACAACTAATATATTAATGTTAATTTAATTACGTAATTGACATTCAGTATTGATTCAGGTGGTGGTAACGTGTAATTTTACCGCTCTACTTAACACTGGCTTAAGTTAATACAATACAATAAGTTCCCATAAAGACGGGGCCGTTAAATAAAGTGCGCGGTGCGACCGATAACTGTTCTTTCAACCGCTAATCACCCCATGAATTCCCGCAAACCTAAGGACAGTCCGTCATAACTCCAAACTTCAAAAGTAATACCATCAAGTCGGTGTTAACTTAATTTGAGTCACTTTAACAAGTCCAATTAAAGGAATTTGTGTTTCTCTTATCTTCAATATAACATTGAGCATAATTTCAAATTATATTTCAAACTTTCCGATAATGAAGGGTGGATAGGAGCGGGTCGGCCGGGGTGCGGCGGGGGGCGGGTGCGGTACTTCGCTTATTTCATTAGTTACATAAATTCTCCTATTGAGGATGGCTGGCAGAAAGGGGACGGTTTACCCTTATTACGAGAGTCTCCTTATCAATACAATTATTAATATAATAATATTATTATTGTAATAATTTCGTAGTGGGTTGGAAAGAGGAGTCGTTGCTTAACTCCGCCAGCAATAAAGGGTGGCGAGAGATAATGGAATGGAAAACAGTTTGAAGTTTTATTGGAAAATTGGTGCTGGCTAATTGGCAGCATTATCGATTTGTTGGCGACTCAAGGAGTTCGGGTAAATAAAATTTCACCGACGAAAACCCGTTTCGGTTTAGTCGCCACCGAGCCAAATTTCTGACAAGCTCTATTAATGAGAACTTAAAAGTTTTAACTTTAAGCAGTGCCATCGTAGTAACTGTTGCTTGTTTTTATATTGTAATATAATATAATGAAATAATAAATATATTGGAACGGTTCACACACCGCTATCTAGTACCAAAGTAACTAGCATAGCACTTGTGTTTGGCTACTAGATAACATACTACATATATATTTTTCTTTTGTAAATAAATATTCAAACGGTGACGGGAATCGAACCCGTGACTTCCACAAGCGTACCGAAGTTTGTTAGCCGTAACGCCACGGAGGTATGTATATATTTGTCAATTTCTGAATTATTAACCAAGAGAAAAAATACATGTGTTTTATAAGTATTTTGATTTTAAACGTTTCTAGTGTATTTCTTCTTAGAAAAATTTGCAAAGAAATTTCTTTCAAGGCAGTTTCAGTACCTAAGCTAAGAGACTTATTATTTGAAAAACTTCCTATTCTAAATTCTATTATTCTGAATTTCTTTTCATTTTTATAATATTAATATTTAAGTAATAATGATGTATATCGTTATTTATAAGTGTTATTATGTCCCAAATAAAACATTTCTTTCTTTCTAATACGAATATTCTTAAATCTTTGTTTTAGATATAAAATTAAAGTACTTTGATTAATTTAAATACATTCTGTAGTTAGTAGGTATAAAATTATTTACTGTATTTAATAGGAGGCGTATAGAAAATTGAAACGGTGTTGAGGTTAATCCTTGCTCTGGAGATCGCAAGTATAGCCATAATTCCTAAGGGCCGCGTCTCATTATAACACTAATACAAGACTCATCCCGAAGTTACCGTGAATACATTAAAGGGTTCAATCCTTACTGATGAGACAGGGTGGCCCCCCTGGCCCCGGCCACTGCCCCACATGGGGGAAGGCAGGCATTATAGGAGATAGCGTTCATTTACATTGTCCAATAACTCCAAGTAGTGACCGAACGTAGTGTGTATAAGTTTGTACAGTGTATATGATTAATATTTTGTACCTAATTTTATATCAAGGGTTTCAAGTATAGTTGTATACTTTCATAGACCATATAATTTCAACAGTCTAAGATAGGGCCTCCTTTTTCTTCCTAGGGCGTCGTTAAATGCTTCGTTCAATCCAGCATTGCATAAAAACAGACGGTAGTCAAGTTCATTGTCAAGTTAATGTCCGTTTTTTTAACTGTTCTTTATATTAATTATTGAAATTAATAAATAAGACCATATACTAGGATGGGCAAATTTTGTACCCACCCTACAAAAGGGGGTGGAATAATTTCGCTTTGTAATTAATTCGATTTCGTTTTAATTAAAGGCACGCCAATTTCAATAAAAAAATTGAATTCTCCGAAGGATTTCTGATTACAAAACCCGTCGAGGGCAACTGACAAAAATTAAAACTTGGCATCTGGGATATTTTATTGTCATTAACATCGGCGATTCGGTATTGATTGGTTCATTATAAGGGTTAAACGATTATTGGACAATTCGGGAGGTCTTAGATAAATTTGTCCTTATATACTCGATAGATTTATATTTGCTTACAATTTAGTTAAGTGATCTTACCCTACAAGAAAAATTGGGCATCTCTGGTTATAGCCTGATCATAGTGCCGTACAATACAAGTAAAATTCTCCTATTTTTGGCCGAATCTATATTATGTCTATTGAAATAAATGCTTCGAAAGGACATGTTTTTTGCAGTGACAATTATTTTACAATATTTCTGTCCTATTAGCTTACATTCTAACGTGAATGTATTCTTAAATTATTTGTGCGATTGTTTTTATAAAGTTCAAAAGAATGTAGAATTAATGAAACGAATAAATGGAAAAGAATTGAATACACGATGCAAATCAACAAATAAAAGTTTCGGGAACAATTCTGATGAAACTATAGCAAAATTGTATTCCCAGTACAAGATAATATATAAAGATAAGATTATTCGTGTACTAACGGTTGGTCAGACAATATAATCGGAGGGTACCGTGTTTCTGGCCTCTCAATAATTAGGACAGTGCATCTCAGTTTACTGATTGAGAATGAAGCATCCGTGTGTTGTGTGCAGGATCAAAATCATATTTTGTGTTTCCATCAATATTTTAGAGTAAAACATTAATAGTATAAATTGTACTATTAAATCTTTAAGATACTGATAGATTTAAAGTTTTTAGTTACATTTAAAAAATGTATATGTTATGAGTAATGTATTCATATGATATTTTTTTTGTAATTGATAATTGTATATTGGATTAGTTTATCATGAAAAAAAATGTAAGATTCGAAACAAAGTCCCCCCCCCCGCATAAGAGTTTCAAGTTCTAAAAGACTGCGGAATCGGATATGTGGCACAAATAATTAAGACAGCACTAAGTGTAGGAGGCCCCCTAATAAACCAATGGCCGATTACTGGTCGAGGGTGGATGGGAAAGCAAGGTACCGAGATTTGTGACTCAAACTTGGGGCGGTTTATATTCAGTTGTGAACAAGAATTGGCTGATGAGGCTAAGTGATGGATATTTATTAAAAAAAATCAAAAATGAGGAAATTAATTCAATATTTTTACTTATAAACTCCAAATCTTTAGTTTGTTACTTTTGCCAGACTAAATCAAATAAAATCAATCGAATATATTGATCGAATAAAATAGATTATTAAACTAGAACCAAAATACAATATAGTTCCAAAATGTTTCAAATTTGTGGATACAATGCACCCCTGCATAGTGGATACATGCATCTTGATTCTGGGTATTTATGTGTGGTGGCACGTGGGGGCACATCCTCCGCATGCCACTATGTGTACTATATTTCAATCTTACTAACAATACACCTTTTGTTAACTTAATTACTTTTGAATAAACTATTATTTTGTTACCAAATCACAAACAAAATCTTATACAAAAATAGACTAACACGGCTACTAAGAAAAGAACAACATTATCACTGAAAAGTAATTGGAAAATATCAAGCATTGTTCTTCAATTTGTATTTATGGAATACTTATAGAAAATTAAGTATATCTCACACATGCGAGTAAATACACCAATATTATATAAATTGCTTAATACATTTTATTAAAAAAAAATGTATAGCAAATTGTTATATGCAAACAAAGTACACTTGAAAACTTTAACCTAAAACATGTAAAGACATAGTAAAAAATATCAGTAGTACTACTACGTCAGGGTTGATACGTCACATACAAGTCGCGCCTTCTAGCATTGAAAATACTGTATACAACTATATGGCGATGATGGCGATCAAATCTACCTTTGAGATAAATTATTGAAGGTAAGGGTTTTCACAAAAGAATATGTCGACCCATAATGACAAGATTTCAGACACAATACACTATGCAGTAATTTCGCCTTATCATTAAAGAGTTAAAGTTTTAGTTGAGTTAAAGCTATTTTTATACTTTATGTATATTCTAATTAAATACAATATTTTATCCGTGCAGGGGCGGAGACTGATCTCTGCGGCCGGGGTCGACCTGTCGTAAAAGGCGACTAAACAACCCAAGCTAGGTGGTAGGGCTCCAAGCCCGTCTGGATGGCAACCACCCCTGGTTTTTAAATATGCCACCACAATGATATTGTATTGTGTTCCGACATAAGTGACCAGGTTCCCGTGCCACTATGCGGTTAGCAACGTGTAAGCGATGTCCCTGGAATTTCGAACACCCATAGGCGACGGTAACTGCTAAATTCTAAGTGGGCCGTCAGCCTGTCTGTCCTAGCAATAAAAAAAAAACAAAATTATTTCCGGAATATATAATTAGTTTAGTTGAATAGAGTTAAGCTTCCGTTTATAAATTTAGATGTTAGGAAAATACAAACTTAATATAGCTTAGATCTTCGGACTAGGGGTTAGCACTAACCAATGGGGGTTAGAATTAATGGTAAATTAATTTGTACCACTGCCACCCTCGGTGGGGTCAATTTAATGTGATTTCGACGGATTATTCAGAGGCACTTGGAGTAAACATCAATATTATTATTATCTTATATATATACATACATATAACAAAACTAATTCAATTTTTTATAAAGGTATATAACACAATATAATTTTTATAAGCCAAGAGTTAGGGATTTAGTATATGTTATATAAAATAATGATAAAAAAACTACGACACCAAAGTTTATAAAAATTTTATTATGTATTTAAACTATATTTTACGGGTATGAAGCATGCGTTTTTTTAACTTTTCACTTAACTAAGGCAGATTCTTTAGTTCCAAGCATAGGTGATCTTGATGTGCATATTTTAGAGATGCATAATCATAGTGAAGGTTGTGCGTGAATTAATATTGTAGTTCGATGAGTCTATCTACGAGCATGATAAGTCATCGCTGTTATCCATTCTCTTTTTATCAATGAGAGATATTGTCTAATATATTACAAAAGTGTGATATGTTTTCTGAGTTGCGTCTCATCTTACCCAGATTGATTCACTTCTAATGCGATATATTCAAAGCGATCAAACAGTTTTAAGAGTTCAGCTTGTTTTCTACGTTAATACAAGACTTTGTCTACAAAAGCTGCACGACACAGTTACAGCTCAAATAAAAGTTAGATTAAATTAATTAGAGCCGGAGACCGCACCCTGACAGGATCATAGAAAACCCGAAACCCTTCCAAAATTCCAGTAACAAGATCCTAAATCTTCAGATCGTAATTCCATATTCGGACGGGGCCAAACATAAATTCATAGGTGGCCGCACGCACGCACCGTACCGTCAAATAAACTGGCAGTTTAATCAAAGCCATTAGACAAGTGAGCCAAGCACCGAGAACCGGTATAACTAGACCCGTGAATGCCGTCTAGACTAACCCTCCTTTAGTACTCCTACCCTTTTAGGGAGGGGAACGGAAGGCCCCGTTGAGCTAGTAGCTCGTGTAGCTGATGCCTTTAACGCTTAGCTGGCTCTTGACCAACGCCAGGAGGCGGGATACGATGCGTTCTTAATAAAGATGGCGGACACGTCAAGCTGTTTTGGCGGGAATTTAGTCATTATATTGGGTGAATTTCATCTATACAAATAAATAAAATTGGAGGGTCTGTTTGTAATATTAAAATAACCGCTTTTTACTAAGTGCATTCGGACGTATACACGGCACATGAGTACATATACGTTTATTTACTCACGTGTACACGGTACATACCTAGTCAGGTCATAAGTATTGTCACACAGTAAAAACTTTTCTTTTAGAATGCTGGCCACAAAAAAGTTTATTGAATTCGAATTTCGAATTGTTCATGAAAATAAAAATGTATAACTTTTAGAATTTTACTCATTTTTAAATATGGAGTGGACGCTTAAAGAAGACCGTGTTGCAGTTATTGCGTTGCATCGTTGCGGTTACGCGCCAATTCAAATTTTTAACATACTGAAAAATTTGAATATTACCAAAAGATTCGTTTATCGTACCATCAAACGATACAATGAAGACTCTAGTGTAGATGACAGGTCAAGAAGTGGTCGCCCTCGGTCTGTTAGGACTCCAGCAGTGATAAAAGCTGTGAAGGCACGAATTCAAAGAAATCCCAAACGTAAGCAGAAACTGTTGGCCCTTCAGATGGGATTAAGCAGAACCACGGTGAAAAGGGTGTTAAATGAAGACTTAGGGCTTCGGGCATATCGAAGAAAAACAGGACATCTTTTGAATGCTCGTCTAATGGACCTGAGACTGAAGAGATGCCGCGCTTTGTTGAAGCGGTACGCGGGAAAAAAATATCGGCAAATTCTTTTTTCGGATGAAAAAATGTTTACCGTAGAAGAGAGCTACAACAAACAAAATGATAAGGTGTACGCACACAGTAGTGAAGAAGCGAGCAACCGTATTCCGCGTGTCCAACGAGGTCATTTTCCATCCTCGCTCATGGTATGGTTGGGAGTTTCTTATTGGGGCTTAACAGAGGTACATTTTTGTGAGAAAGGTGTAAAAACGAATGCTGTTGTGTATCAAAATACAGTCCTGACGAACCTTGTGGAACCTGTTTCTCATACCATGTTCAATAACAGGCACTGGGTATTCCAACAAGATTCGGCGCCAGCTCATAGAGCGAAGAGCACACAAGACTGGCTGGCGGCGCGTGAAATCGACTTCATCCGGCACGAAGACTGGCCCTCCTCCAGTCCAGATTTGAATCCGTTAGATTACAAGATATGGCAACACTTGGAGGAAAAGGCGTGCTCAAAGCCTCATCCCAATTTGGAGTCACTCAAGACATCCTTGATTAAGGCAGCCGCCGATATTGACATGGACCTCGTTCGTGCTGCGATAGACGACTGGCCGCGCAGATTGAAGGCCTGTATTCAAAATCACGGAGGTCATTTTGAATAAACTTTAATGTCATAAGAATCTATGTTTTGTTAAGTTCATTTTGGTATATGAATGGTTACATAATGAATAAACTTGTTACAATTATTTTACATTAAACATGTGACAGAATTTATGACCTGACTAGGTATACCATTTTTTACAATTTTTGTCTGTCTGTCTGTTTGTTCCGGTTAATCTCTGAAATGGTTGAACCGATTTTGACGGGACTTTCATTGGCAGATAGCTGATGTATCAAGGAGTAACTTAGGCTATTTTTATTTAAAAAAAAAAAATAGTTTTTGTTAAAAATGATAAGTTTCGGAAATTTTATATACCAATTTAAGTTCACCTCAGATTTATATCATCAATCATATGAAATAGGGTTCAGCTTAGGCTGGACTTTGTAGGTTCGAACGTACGTATTCCGGAGGTGCATGGCGTAACAGTTGCATTCGATAATACTGACTGTTTGCATATTTCATTTATATTTTAGGTTTTATAGGGTTTGTAATCGAAAATAAACCATAAGATATATCTAAAAAAAGTCACTATTCCACGCGGACGGAGTCGCGGGCACAGCTAGTTATAAATAATTCGTTATTCGTCATTATAATAATCGATTAATATATTTTAAAAATATACGGATTATAAAGTAGTGTTGGCGAACGTTTCGTGTACGAATTACCACGTTTTCGTGTAGTAATGCGTCCTCGACCTGGGGAATCACCATGTAGGACTCCGAGAAAGATGGTCGACAGTGGATAATTAATCTTTATCTATTTTTTTCATGCAAGCGATTTTTCTCAGAAGCATTCGACATAACAGTGAACATGTCATACATCCTTACTTTGGTGCGCTTATTTGTATTTCTCTTGTTGAGTCCTTTTTTTCTGGTCCAAATAGATTCGAATAAAATGATTAAATTAAACAAATCAAATTTGCTTCAAATGAAAAACTAAATCGTGCCGTACTTTTTCTAAATGTAAGGTATGAAGAAGGAAGTAGAATTAAAAATAGGAAAATTTGTTGTCGTTTTCGATGTTATACAAATCATATGTATAATTGTCTAATTGTCGGACACAAATAGATTTTTTTCTTTTTATGTGGCTCCAATGCTTTAGGCACTGATTGGTCAATGTCAAAGTATTTTACGACTAGAAAAGGCAGGTGGCGAAAGAGCTTAATAAAGCAAGGATCCGGAAATAATTTTGACGGCCATTTTTACTAGGTAACTGCGAACCGGGAGAAAATGATAGTTTAAAAGTGAAATACTAACTAATAACTAATAAATTATATATGAATTTAAAAGTGGGATGATACAATTTTATACGAACATTTACAAAAAAAAAAATACATGTTTAATTTACATATTATTTTAAAAATACTATTTACATTAGACGCTAATATTATTTAAACTTAAAAGATTACTTAAAACATTGATAAACTGACTATATACCTTAGTTAATAAAACAATTACATTGATGGGACGCGGGATGTCGTTTGGAAGGATATCGTAAAAGGGAGTAGAAATTTTTTGGCAATCGAAACACAAATACTTTAAAATGGTTACGCTGTTTTACTGACAAGTCGTATAATGGCCATAGCTTTATAATTTATTTATTGACCGATAGAAGTATATTGTAATGAGTTTGTATACCGTCCTTCTCGCCTCGAAGCATTATTCAGGGAAAGGTAATCATATTACATTTACATATTAATCAACGGATTTTAATTACACCCCCTCCACCCCTCAATTTGCTTTCAAAACTCGCCCTGATTGAAGATGTTTGTGTGTGTGATTGTAATGTTCATTAATAGTTTGTTTGAGTTCAACTTAATTTATAATTCATAACTTAAATAACCTGTTAATTTGCTGAATGTGTTAGGCGCTTGTTCGGGACTTACGTAGATCGCAAAACGTTACCTGGAAACAAAGAACAATAATATGATAATAATAAAGTACAAGTGAACAGTAATGGCAGTCAATGATGGCATATATCGCTTTAACAGTTTACAAGATGATGACATTAGATGCCATAATAACTTTTTGTATAGTTCCAGCATTAGTGGTACTGGTTGTAATACGTCTATGCGGACAGCAAGCAGAGTGTTCGCGGTGCCCCGAGCGTCAAATATCCACAGGGGATAGTAACTGCTTACTTATAACTGTGCCGTCAGGCTGTTACTCAGAAATAAAAAAAAATCCTCGCTTAATATGCATATATTGTGAGGAACGAGAAAACTGAGATTATAGATGTACATACATACATATAATCACGCCTCTTTCCCGTAGGGGTAGGCAGAGACCACTTCTTTCCACTTGCTACGATCCTTACTTGTTTCGCTTCGTCCACTTTCATTATTCCCTTCATACATGCCCTTCGGTTTAGGGTACTCTTGACCTGGCCTTTTTTGAAGACGTCCCTGATCTGGTCTCGAAACGTCCGCCTAGGTCTACCCCTTCCAACATTATAGATGTAGCCCGCTGATACGGCTTAGACAAGCGTGTATGTGCATTGTGCATTTCTTGGGAGACGCCTGGACCCTGTAAAATTCTTGGCGCTTTTTTCTTCACATTTCATTTAGGTGAGACGAATTTTAATATAACATATTGGAATTAGTACGACGTATATAGTTTACATAGACGGTTTATACATAGATAGATGGTCCACGTCAGCATAGGCGAAACCAAAAGTCTCAGTAGGACCAGTAATAACTTATTCTTTCTGCCCTTATCCCAAACTATTGGGGATCGGCACTCTCGTCTTCCACTCTCCGCTATTAGTCGTCAACTTTCAAATCTTTTTTCGCCATATCATCTGTTACGCAATAATAACATTATTTTTATTACAAACCGGTACGTATATTTAGCGCAATTAATTAACCGCAAATAGTTCCTAGAATCGAGTTAATCGTATTTAAGCAAATGCATTGCCACCTTATTTTACAACGGCGCTGCCCCCTCGCAATTCTTTCATTTTAAATTACGCTGCGCACGCGTCGCACCGGTATCCTCGATTTCCGTTAGCTCAATCGAAATAAGTTCGTGGCAGTGCCTCCTACAGCCATAATCGAAGAGCCCCCAGCACGGCGACCGAGGTGAGTTGTGCATTTGTATTGTCGAAATTCCATTACCGATATCCAACACAAACTAATTAATAAAACTCCTTATCGTTGTATATTAGCCAAACTTTATAGGCGTCATTGGCCGTGATCTGTATCTCCGTATTAATATCGAGTTCTTCAATAGCGGGTATTAACATACTTATTAATAGCAGCCTTCAGGCTACCAGTAGCCTTACATCTTGGATGTTTTACGACTGTCGCCGCCCATTTCAAGACCGGTTGATGACTTATGACATTACAAGCACTACAAAGGTTCCCAAGGTTAATACCCTATTATGTTTTTATATAAAATGTGCATATTATAGCTTATACAGTATATTGTTTTATAGCCGCCTATAATTTATATTATATGCATATATATATATATATATATATATATATATATATATATATATATATATATATATATATATATATATATATATATATATATATATATATATATTTTTTTTTTTTCCCTCTTATGTCGCATTAGCTTAGTTAGCGAACAAGGAAGAGTTTCATTCATTCATGTTATAAAATACATGGGAAAACCTGCATACCCGCATAACGGACTGCCTTTATGATATTTAGTGTTGTATGTATTGTTTTACGTTATGTTAAAGACGCAATAAATTAATAAAAATAAGTAATAAATTTTAAATTTCCTTTAATAATTATAATTTAATAATTTTTCAACATACCATGAAGATAAATGAACTTTTCACGTAAAAATTATCTTTTGAGCAATGAGAAGAAAAAGGGACCAATGACTAAAGGTTGATAGGAACGCTCCCTGTTAATATCAGAAAAGCAAAAACTGTGTATTCATTTGAACATCAGTTTTCGATCACTACTTGAAGGCAGTATTTGTTGACCTCTTGAATATATGTATGTATGTATGTGTTTTATTATTATTTTTTTATTTTTCTACTTCTCTTTTAGTGGTATTTATATTTTACTAGATTAATCGTATAGTATTTATTAAATGTAATATCATTTGCACATCACCGCTATGTATTTTGTTACAATTTCCATACTTCGGGTTGCCTGGAAGAGATCGCTTTAAGCGATAAGGCCGCCCATTGTCATACAGCATTATATTTTTGTATACCTATTTTAAGTTAGTTTCAAGTATCTGTATGCAATAAAGAGTTTTCATTCATTCATTCATTCAACAGTGCACATAATCATCCCTGTGACAATAAGCAGTGTATATCGAAAAGCGACTTCTGATGTAATAGGAAGAAGTGCATTTCTCTGCTCTTATCCTACTTGTAAGAAGGAAGCTTGTAAGAATTGTATACTTCAACAAATTTTATGACAATTTAGACTATATTGCAATATATATAAGGTACAAATTAACATTTGTAATAAACAAGTTACGCCCTAGTAGCAATCGTGAGGAATTATACGATTGAATACAGATTGTGGCGAATCGAAAACTAGTAATCGATAAGGCTTACAACAAAGTGATAATAATACTGTGTTTTAATAAGCAGAGAACAGAGCAAACCTAACAGATTGATGGCGAGATTATTATTTAAATTAGGGGAGGATGGGGTAAGGCGACTTTGGAATAATTAAATTAGTCTATAGATATTTAAAAACACATTTAACACGGGACTTTGCATAGATAGAATTATATTGATGAAGTCTATTAGATTTTTTAAATACAGGTCTATTTAGTTTGGGAACCAAACCAAATACAATAATGCATTATAGATTAATCTTTTTCGTAAAATTTTACCATGAAATGTTATTGTAATTTTTTAATAATAAAGAATATTATTACATATGCTTAATTTAAATATAAGCCGAAAATAAAGCCAGGCAAAAAAGAATGTTGGAGTAAATAATAATAATAATAGTAGTGGTTAATAAATAACAATATAATAAAACCAATAATAAATAATATTGTGGCTAAGTTGATAAATCTTGTGAATTTTATCAGAATGAGCTATTCAGTGTTACAAATTCCAAAAGTATTAAAGCAAAACAATATTCATGCATGGCAAACGATAACTACGTCAGCATGCCGTCCCTCCCCGACATCCCTTATAGCAATCCGCATAATGGCGCCACGTCCTTATTAAACGCTTGCATCATGCGAATAAGATAAATGCATCTCAAAATTAATTAAGGACGGCTGTTCCCGCAATCAGAAGCAACAAGAATAATAATTACAATACAGAAAAGATAAAATAATGTACGAAATAACTTACATTTGGTCATTTTATGACATTATTTTTTTTAGAAGTTGAGTTGTATATCTCGTTAATGTGTATTCAAAACGATATATTTGTATTCCTTAAAATTAAAATCAATGTATTATTAATAGCTTTAAAAATATGATTTTTTTATTGTTCAGGAACAACTGACAGACTGAAGGCCCTTTTGATAATGAGCAGTTACCGTCGCCTATAGATGTTTACGACGCTAGGGATACTGTGAACACGCTGCTGTTCACATAGACGTATTGTAACCTGGGTCACTAATGCTGGAACACAACACAAGATTATTTGGTGGCATACTTACACACCAAGGGTGGTTGCTATCCAAACAGACTTGGGGCCCTACCACGTAGCTAGGGTTGTTTTGTCGCCTTTTACGACAGGCCGACCCCAGTCGCAGGGGATTAATATTCTTACTCCGCCCCTGCGGGTAGACAAAATAAGAATAAAATATACAAAATAAATTAAACTTGATAACAAAATAAATCAACACCAAAGCTAAATTAAGTGACCAGTTTTGGTCTAATATGCGATTATATTCGTCCTAAATACCAGCATCATTACCGTACTTAAATTATAAAGAAACATTCACTACAGTACGCATTTAATCTCATTTATTGGCAGGAAACTCGGTAACACTGCAATTTTAGTACGAGAGCTATTGAAGATATTATTCGTGAAATTTTATTTTACAAAATATGAATAAATTTCATTCGTTAAAAGCATCAAATTAAAGATGACATAAATGTTATGAACATATATTAGTTTAATTCTCTCACAAATATTGTTCTTCTTATTTTACAATTATCTGCTGTTTTAGTAATAATGCTGAGTCGATTAGTTAATAGGTATTGGGAGGCGGGCACTGCAAACCAGCGGTGTGTCGATGATTCCGATACAGCACAATGCTGAGCCTCATTTATTAAAAATGTAAAAGTCCGTTGTCTAATTGTATGTATGTGTGTTATAGTGTTATGCGTTGTTACTTTTTGAGAATTAAAATTATTTCTTTCATTCTATATTACATGTATTAGATGAATATTTAGTAAAAAAATTGTATTAGGTTGTCTGGAAGAGATCGGTTCTTAGCGACGAGATCGCATATTGCTTCATAATTTTGTAATTTTCTCTTTAATTTATGTTTTTTATAATTACGTGGTGAATTCTAAAGAATTTTCTATCTATTTATTATTTTTTAATTTAGCATTTCACGTATGGACTGGATTTTTGATGTCTCTGATATTATAATTTTATAAAAGGCTCATTTGGTTATTATGTAACAGAATAATGCATTCTTTAAATTCATTAATCTTAAATTGTGATGTATCATAAACTTTTTTCCGTGCATGGATGAAGTAAGAATACTAACACCTCTGTGGCCGGGGTCAGCCTGTCGTAAAGGGCGAAAAAACAACCCTATTTACTATAACTACGTGAAAGGGGCCCCTATCCCGTCTGGATGGCAACCACCCTTAATCTATAAGTATGCCGCCATAATAACCTTGTGTTGTGTTCCCGCATTAGTGATCCAGGTTACGGTACCCCTATGGGACAACAGCATGTTTGCGGTACCACTGATGTCGTGAACATCCATAGTTAAGGTGACGGTCACTGCTTACTATTAAGTGAGCCGCCAGCCTGTCTCCTATTCTTCAGTTACGTGCTGTTTACTATCTTAGACTGTCTCTAGGAGAGTCTAAAATAGTAAACCTAAGTCTAAGTAGTGACCGTCGCCTTAACTATGGATGTTCACGACATCAGTGGTACCGCAAACATGCTGTTGTCCCATAGGGGTACCGTTACCTGGATCACTAATGCGGGAACACAAAGCTCTAGAAGCTTTAGTAACTTTGTAGTAAAATTTACATATCGTTGCTTTCACTTTTACATTACTAGGACCGTGTCTTAGGTTACCGAGCAAAATGGTTACCTATTATTTTTGAAATAATTTTTTTTTCAACTAGACTCGTAATAACTTTTATTTTTTCCTTTTACTTTTTGTTTAAATATTCGAAAAGAAATATATAACT
Source organism: Malacosoma neustria (assembly GCA_963693495.1). NCBI lineage: Eukaryota > Metazoa > Arthropoda > Insecta > Lepidoptera > Lasiocampidae > Malacosoma > Malacosoma neustria. Next base: position 4,695,820 of record OY856386.1, read on the forward strand.
ATCAAAGTCCTAGCGTTAAATCCCGGTTGCATCCCAAACTTCTGCTTAGGTGCCCGGGATCCGCTTTCTAACTTTTTCTCCTCCTCTTGACACCGAAAATATATATAATAATGTTTACATAATATAAGCTTGAAGACTATTACATTGTAAAGTTCTTTTATACTATTTTTATTTTAAATATTCTTCCATTGGAGTTGAAAATGATGTATGGTTATTGTTGGTAAAGTATGCACGATTAATTTATATTTCATAGTTAATCTTTTTTAAATCTAACAAAAAAAAATGGATTTTTAAAATATTATAAAATATTTAGTATCAACACAAACAAAATATTTTAACATATTTATGTACATTTTCATTCTTAATGAGATACCGATAAAACTTCGTCAAGGAATATATTAGTGGTTAAATATGAAATATTATACGCATTGTAATTATAATCAAGCACGTGCCTCAATCTTGGAGATCAATTCCGTTAGTTTATACAACTCAATCAAATTATTTAGATGTTTTTCACTTATTTTATCGTTCCGGATTTCATAGAAGTGCTTAGTAGTCCAGGGTTTCCAGTGAATCATTATCGTCCAGCGAAACTATTATAATAGTTATTTACAACACTAAATATGTATCGTTTTTATGAGTATTGATACTTCTAATCTTGTGACGAGATAGGCACAAAACAAGAAAATGTATCGAATATAATTTGGTCTATAGGTATATGAAATACTATCTAGCGAAAGTAAATCCCTGTATTACTTGTATGGTACCTCTGTACAGTATAACCCCTATCGTCGTCGTGTGTAATAACTAGTTGATGGGATTGACTAAGGCATAAAAGGTTAATAATAATTTATTGCATGAAACAGGTTCTTCTTAATTTATTATGATAGATAAAATAGAGGGAAAGAGACACGCTGAACGCAGAAAGAAGTCCTGAACCGGTATAACCTACCTTCATGATTAAAGAGACATTTGAAGAATAAGAAGAAGAATTTATTGTCTTCTTTGTAGTCAACTATATGAGACGGAAGTAAGTGTTGAAAGAAAATTTAATTTAGAAGTATGAATAATCTACTAAAGACAAAGTAAGTGTGACTATATTGTTATAGTGCGCAATAAATTTACGAAAACTGTTCGTACTCAAATCTATACAAATAAATAAAATTGGAGGGTCTGTTTGTAACATTAAAATAACCGCTTTTTACTAAGTGCATTTGGATGTATACACGGTACATATACCAAAATAACATTTTTTACAATTTTTGTCTGTCTGTCTGTTTGTTCCGGCTAATCTCTGAAACGGCTTTACCGATTTTGACGGGACTTTCACTGGCAGATAACTGATATAACAAGGAGTAACTTAGGCTACTTTTATTTTAAAAAAAAAAATGGTTTTAGTTAAAAGTGATCAGTTTCGGATTTTTTTACCCAATTTAAGTTGACCTCAGATTTATATCATCAATCATATTAAATAGGGTTCAGCTTAGGCTGGACATTGTAGTTTGAATTTCCAATTTAAGTTAACCTCAGATTTATGTCATCAATCATATGAAATAGGGTTTAGTTTAGGTTGAACTTTGTAGCTTCGAACGTACGTATTCCGGAGGCGCATGGCGTAACAGTTGCATTCGATAATACTGACTGTTTGCATATTTCATTTATATTTTAGGGTTTATAGGGTTTGTAATCCAAAATAAACCATAAGATATATCCAAAAAATGCTGCCCAAAGTCACTCTTCCACGCGGATGGAGTCGCGGGCACAGATATTTATGAAATATATTGTAGATTATTTGAATATCTAAACGTTAATTAATTAGTTAAAAAAACAGACACCTCCTGTACTAACTGGCTCAACTCGACTCGAGTGCAACAATCTTACTTTAATTGCGTGTAACATAAATTATGGCGACTTATTACAATCCGCTCCCGTTCGATTCGAGGAGTGCCCTGGGGGGTTATTACCAACGCTTTGATATTACTTTATCAGCTCAATAAAATTTTGTATATAAAAAAACTATCCAACAAACGTTGTTCTACCATATAAATTTAAAGAAAGTAGCCTATATCCTTCTTCAAGGTTAAATTTATTTTTATACCAAAATTTATCAAAAATGCTTCAGCGGTTTAGGCGTGAAATCGTAACAGGTAGATAAGTGTTGTTGTAAGCCAAAACATGATTATTACAATATTTATTATTACATAATTTACAATGGAATCACTACCATGGATACCGACGACCGTGCTAAGTAGAGAAGAAGTAGCCAAAAATCGCACCCCGGGCACTAAAGCGGAAGTTACACTAAGTTGATTGAATCCGTGTTGATGATTTTATCCGTGCAGGGACGGAGAAAGAATACTGACCTCTGCGGCTGAGGTCGGTCTGTCGTAAAAAGCGACAAAACAACCCATTCTAGCTACGTGGTAGGGCCCCAAGCCCGTCTGGATAGCCATGACCTTTGGTCTTTGTCTTTTGGTAAGTATGCCTCCATAATGACTTTGTGTTGTGTTCCGGAATTAGTTACTCAAGTTCCTGTACCCTTATGGGACAGCAGAGTGTTCGCGATGCCACTGGCGTTGCAAACACCCATAGGTGACGGTAACTGCTAAATTCTAAGCGGGCCCTCAGCCTGTCTGCTGTCCTACGACGTAGATTTGAGAACCTCTAATGCTTAGAGTTAGATCCTAAGATTAGTTTCTCTTATCTAATGTGTATATTGTAAAATAATAACGCGTACGCGTAGGAGAAATGGAATCTGGTCACTCATGTTGGAACACAAGGTTATTATGGTGGACTATTAACAGACCGGACCTAGGGTTGTTTTATAACCTTCTACGATCGGCCTTAAGATTCATTTCTCACTCCGCTCCTACATGGAGAAAAGGACTAAAGAATTATTCATCATTTTTAAGATTTGTCAATGCAGTTGCAAACAAAAGTTCACTTCACAAATTTCTACAAAGTTTTCAAATGTTATCTCTCGCGACGACAAACTTTCTCTTTACCTTTTAAACTCAGGTATTTAGCCATAGAAATTTATTAAAAATAAAAGTACAGAAAAAGCTTACCACAAAAAGAAAGAGAAATAGGAACAAAAAAAAAAAATGAAATGGGTCATGTAATTCGAAAAAGGGATAGTATTATGATAGTTTAATTACATTTTATACAGTCGCTATAGTTTTTACTATAATGACTAGATAGGTACTTGAAAACTTAACGAGGAAAAGCGACTTTCTCAAGAGCGACATCAATTATCGAGTGCTCGCAGAATAATTAACTCAGTGTAAATTATTCAAAACATTAACATAAAATTAAACGATAATAAATCATATGGACTAGTTATTTATTATCGCAATATTATCGAGAACGGCGTGGTGAGCGTAAAATTACAAAACACTTTACACTATATAAATAAAAAAATAATTTTAAATATATAAAGCAATAATAATTATAAATTTTATCCATACAGGGGCGGAGAAAGAATACTAACCTCTGTGGCTGGGGTCGGCCTGTCGTAAAAGGCGACAAAACAACCCAAACTAGCTACGTGGTAGGGCCTCAAGCCCGTCTAGATGGCGACCGCCTTTGGTCTTAAGTATGCCGCCATAATAACCTTGTGTTGTGTTCCGGCATTAGTGACCCAAGTTCCTGTACCCTTATGGGACAGCAGCGTGATTGCGATGCCACTGGCGTTGCAAACACCTATAGGCGACGGTAACTGCTAAATTCTAAGCGGGCTGTCAGCCTGTCTGCTGTCCTACGCAATAAAAAATAAATAAATAAATAAATATTTTGTGACAATTCACACAGCGCCATCTAATCCTAAACTAAGTAGAACATAGTACTTAGCAAGTAGTACTTGTGTTATGGGCACTAGACAACTTATATACCTACTTAAATACTGTTTTGTTTTCGTAAATAAATCCATATTGTATTCATATATACACATTCAGACGCGAGATGGGAATCGAACCCGTGAACTCCGCAAGCGTAAAGAAGTGCGTTATCCGTTTCGCCACAGAGGTCGTCTTATAATATCGGTTACTTTGGTTCTCCGTAATATAACCAATGTAACAGATTATGTATCTATGGAAAGACAAATTGAATGCTTAAACCTAGCTATTGAAAAAGAATGGGATTCTCAGGTCACAGTAACTTTCTCCGTGTAAGGACTAAGTAAGAATATTGACGGCCTGTCGTAAAAGTCGCCAAAACAGCTTTAGCTTAGTGGTAGGGTTCCTAGCCAGCAACCACCGCTGGACTCTATGCCACCATAATAACCTAATGACTTGCATAAATTACCTAGGTTTCAGTACACATACGCGAACGGTAGCGTATTAGCGTGTCCCTTGGCGGCTCTAAGATTCAGACGACGGTACCTGCTTACTATTAAGTGGGATGTCAGCCTGTCTGCTGTTCTTACAGCAATAAAAATATACCATGCTTATTTTTTTAATGCTGTAGGACAGCAGACAGGCTGACGGCCCGCTTAGAATTTAGCAGTTACCGTCGCCTATGGGTGTTTGCAATGCCAGTGGCATCGCGAACACGCTGCTGTCCCATAAGGGTACAGGAACTTGGGTCACTAATGCCGGAACACAACACAAGGTTATTACGGTGGCATACTTAAAACCTATGGTGGTCGTCATCCAGACGGGCTTGAGGCCCTACCACGTAGCTAAGGTGGGTTGTTTTGTCGCCTTTTATGACAGGCCGACCCCGGCCGCAGAGGTTAGTATTCTTTCTCCGCCTCTACACGGATATATTTTTATTTTTTAATTTGTAATACGTAGCTAAGATAATGAACACCAGCCGAGAAGACTTAAGGAAATATAATGAAAACATGTGATCATTACACTCATGGCCCATTTATCACAATTTGAATCAAATACCTCCTTTAATAGAAAAAAGGAGCGTAAAATAGTTTGCCCGGGAGCCGGGACTCGGGCAACTCGATCCCGGTAATGATCTAATTACTTTGATTAATGTTGCGCATTTGTATCCTTCGTAAATATGCACTTAAGTGTCCTAAGGTGGCTGATTTAAGGATCTCTGATAATATCAGATGTGACCGCCGGGTAGGAAGAAAATAATTTTATAAATATAATTCAACACAAGCTTAAAACAATGAAAATTAGGTTGTTTTCTTACACATAAAGCAACTGGCAAGATTAAGCGCTTTATATCAGTTTGACTTGACTTATATATATATATATATATATATATATATATATATATATATATATATATATATATATATATATATATATATATATATATATATATATATATATATATATATATATATATATATATATATATATATATATATATATATATATATATACCTAGTCAGGTCATAAATTCTGTCACATGTTTAATGTAAAATAATTGTAACAAGTTTATTCATTATGTAACCATTTATATACCAAAATGAACTTAACAAAACATAGATTCTTATGACATTAAAGTTTATTCAAAATGACCTCCGTGATTTTGAATACAAGCCTTCAATCTGCGCGGCCAGTCCTCTATCGCAGCACAAACGAGGTCCATGTCAATATCGGCGGCTGCCTTAATCAAGGATGTCTTGAGTGACTCCAAATTGGGATGAGGCTTTGAGCACGCCTTTTCCTCCAAGTGTTGCCATATCTTGTAATCTAACGGATTCAAATCTGGACTGGAGGAGGGCCAGTCTTCGTGCCGGATGAAGTCGATTTCACGCGCCGCCAGCCAGTCTTGTGTGCTCTTCGCTCTATGAGCTGGCGCCGAATCTTGTTGGAATACCCAGTGCCTGTTATTGAACATGGTATGAGAAACAGGTTCCACAAGGTTCGTCAGGACTGTATTTTGATACACAACAGCATTCGTTTTTACACCTTTCTCACAAAAATGTACCTCTGTTAAGCCCCAATAAGAAACTCCCAACCATACCATGAGCGAGGATGGAAAATGACCTCGTTGGACACGCGGAATACGGTTGCTCGCTTCTTCACTACTGTGTGCGTACACCTTATCATTTTGTTTGTTGTAGCTCTCTTCTACGGTAAACATTTTTTCATCCGAAAAAAGAATTTCCCGATATTTTTTTCCCGCGTACCGCTTCAACAAAGCGCGGCATCTCTTCAGTCTCAGGTCCATTAGACGAGCATTCAAACGATGTCCTGTTTTTCTTCGATATGCCCGAAGCCCTAAGTCTTCATTTAACACCCTTTTCACCGTAGTTCTGCTTAACCCCATCTGAAGGGCCAACAGTTTCTGCTTACGTTTGGGATTTCTTTGAATTCGTGCCTTCACAGCTTTTATCACTGCTGGAGTCCTAACAGACCGAGGGCGACCACTTCTTGACCTGTCATCTACACTAGAGTCTTCATTATATCGTTTGATGGTACTCGTTTATCGTATCTTTTGGTTATATTCAAATTTTTCAGTATGTTAAAAATTTGAATTGGCGCGTAACCGCAACGATGCAACGCAATAACTGCAACACGGTCTTCTTTAAGCGTCCACTCCATATTTAAAAATGAGTAAAATTCTAAAAGTATACATTTTTATTTTCATGAACAATTCGAAATTCGGATTCAATAAACTTTTTTGTGGCCAGCATTCTAAAAGAAAAGTTTTTACTGTGTGACAATACTTATGACCTGACTAGGTATATATATATATATAAGTATATAATTGGAATCTCGGAATCGGCTCTAACAATTTTCATGAAATTTAGTATACGGGGGGTTTCGGGGGCGATAAATCGATCTAGTTAGGAATCATTTCTAGAAAATGTCAAAAGGTGGCGTTTAAATAGTCCCAATTTAAACTGAAAAATGACTCTTCCTGACATCTATCGGCGAATAATAATACTATTTTTTTTAATTGCTTTAACGACACAACAACACTAAAGCTATTCCAGCAGATGGCGTTGTTAAGTAGCACGAAGTCAATGAGTGTTTGCTTTGAGTTTAGACTAAGAAAATCAATTGTTCATTTCCAAAAAACACAATTTATAAAAAAAAAATACCGAGCAAAGCTCGGTCATCCGGATATTTTTTATTTATTTGAAAAAAAATCAATCATTACCATTCACAAAATAAAACAAAATTGACAACAGAGAGTAGTAGAAAAGCAATTATTTTCAATCGATTCGAAGCTTCTAAAATCAGTTAATATTAGGAAGAAATTAGTAATTTTTTTTCGAACTTATGTTTTAAGGTCACCCAACTTATAGGGATCTACTTGCTCTACGAGTAGTATAGTTTTGGTTTTCTTTTAGAGTTTGGGCCGACAGTAGTTATTTAAAAACGTCATGTATAATATTTAGTCCATATATCTCATTACTTTACCAAATAAATCAGCTTCGGAAGAGAATCTACGCAAAAGTTCGTAGATGTCTTGCGTTAGGACAATACTAGAGGTTTCGCTTGCTTGCAAGAATAACATCTTTCACATATAAAATAATGTAAAAAAACATTAAACGCATACTGTAAATTGTAGGTAGAAAAAATCTAAAATGCTCTATAATTAAATACAAAAGTGGCACAATAGAATATTAATGTCATTAATAACTTCATGGTACTTTATTTTAAATGATATTATCTTAGTTCTGAAATTATTTCTTTCAACTCTCTAATTATGTACAGTAAGTGCATTTAATTATAAGGGAGGGTGCAGGAAACCGGCGGCGCTTGAGGCGGTGCTTTGACCGCATAGACTGTGGACTTGTGTCGATTTTGACTGTTTCGTATTGTATAAATCCTGAAAGAAGATGTAGTGACAAAAATTGAGAAAGGTATGCTGAGATGGTTTGGCCATGTTGAGAGAATGAATGAAGAACGATTGACAAAAAAAGTGTATGAGGCGACTATGAATGCAAGTGTTGGAAGGGGTAGACCTAGGCGGACGTTTCAAGACCAGATCAGGGACGTCTTGAGAAAAGGCCAGGTCAAGAGTACCCTAAACTGAAGGGCATGTGTGAAGGGAATAATGAAAGTGGACGAAGCGAAACAAGTATGTAAGGATCGTAGCAAGTGGAAAGAAGTGGTCTCTGCCTACCCCTACGGGAAAGAGGGGTAATTTATATGTATGTATGTATGTATAAATTCTGAGACACTAACATTTCATTTGGAACATAATAAATTTTTCTTTCTCTAAAATTGTATTCATTATTAGAAACTCAATTGATTTATGTATTTTGTATATTTCTATTACTCTATGAATTTATTATATGAAAATTATTGACAACCTCCGAGGCGTAATGGTTAATGCACTTCGGTACGTTTACAGAAGTCATGGGTTCGATTCTCGTTTCGCGTCTGGGCGTTTATGTTTTTTAGTTTCTTTTATTGCTTTAGGACAGCAGACAGGCTGACGGCCCACTTAGAATTTAGCAGTTACCGTCGCCTATGGGTATTTGCAACACCAGTGGCATCTCGAACACACTGCTGTACCTTATAGGTATAGGAACTTGGGTTAGTAATACCGGAATACAATACAAAGTTATTATGTCGGCATACTTAAAACCAAAGGTGGCCGCCATCCAGACGGGCTTGGCTACTACGTAGCTAGGGTGTATTGTTTTGTCGCCTTTTACGACAGGCTGACCCCGGCTGTAGAGGTCAGTATTCTTCCTCCGTCCCTGCATGGATAAAAATACGTATAAAATGTATTTATTTACGAAAGAAAAGTATATAAGTAGTATAACAGTTGTCTCGTACCCATAACATAAATGTTATTTACTTTGGGACTAGATGGCTTTGTGTGAACTGTAAAATAAAATCATATAAGATAATGCGAGAGCAGCATTGGGTTAAAGCCTTACCATAAAGGAAACCTATTATCCCTGTGTGCATATTTCCTCAATCAAATCTTATAGTATGCTTATTATGTGATCAAAACTATCAAAAAGGCCCGTGTGCCATAGGTATGCCATGTGTGTAATAGGAATTGAATCCTCAACCTACTAGGTTTCACCGTGTAGTAGTTATAGTGTTTAGTTACCAACAAGCATAAAACAGAAAATAAATATATAAATCAACGACTCAATTCAGTAGTTACGTAAATACCTTTATACCGACGTGTCTCTTCGATACTCACACAAGGCAAATATTTGTATAATCTGCAAACAGTTTATTCTAGTATTCGAACCAGGATTTAGATATAATTATGCTTTATTTTGAACAATTCAGGTTTCCACATGTTTCTGAAATGCTCCCTTTGTTTTATATAACTTTTTTTATGTTATTTTGTAAAGTTTCACTTTAAAAGGTTAGTAGCGACGGTTTAAGGTCAATAATGCCTCAATTAAAACTATATAATTATGGATATAATTATTTATAATAAGAGCCGGTATCGAGTTTAGGTGGTGTCGGTTAAAACTCCTTGCGATTAGTCGTCGCAGTTTAATAATCGTCCAGGAGATATTTATTGCGTTCCGCTTCACTAATTATTATGGAATTTTGATACTTGAGTTATTGGTCTACTCTAGCGGATTTATAGTTAATTATAAACCATTTTATTATAATTGCTATGAGTAATATGCGATAGTTGTATGAGCGATTTTATTTTCATTCAATACCTGAGGGCTTAATAGAGATTACCTCCAATATTTTCAATTACAAGTTCAAGGACCAGTGCTCAGAATTTACAGTCCATATAAAATAAGGGCCCACTTTCCAGACTTTAGTTAGGAAAACATCAGATTTCGTTGCTTTTTTCTTTAAAAAAATATTAACTTCATACGAGTATCTCCTTAGTAACCTCTTATGAGATTAGGTTAAAGAATGGTGGAACTTTATTAGTTTTTTTTTTGAGTTGCGAACTATGGATAGCTTCTGGAACCTTGTCTGAGAACCAAGAGTAGCTGGCTTAATTTTGTCTCTGTATTCAAGAATTGGTTCGTCGTCAACACCGTCGTACGTGTCGCTGACAGCTGAGGTGAACTTCTGGGACATATATTCATCAAACAGCCAGGATTTGATTTGTTTATAGAAGTCGACACGCTGGTGTTTGGCGCAGTTATTGTACAACGGACTACCGCGAAGCTCAGCCGTGATCGAAGATTAAACCTTGTAGATAAACCGATTTGTTCTAGATTTTTATTTTACACAGAATTTAATTTCCTGCGCTCACGTGTCACGCGCCTCAAAAAACTATTGCGCATCGCTCAACCGGTAATACAAAGCAATCTAAATTGGAAAATAGGCAACGCGCAGTGTGTGCTTACCAAAAACGACCATTCAGAATGCGACGCGATTAAAAAAAGAAGGTTGATGCCGATCGCGCCGCGGGGTGGGAGCAACGCTCTACCCCCCTTTTGCCTATTTTTTCCCTTTTTTTCGGGAGGTAGGCGCGGTGCGGGTGCATACACCCACCTTTGTTTCGCATAAACAAATTAATTTCGGACGCTGTTTTTGATGCTTAATGTGTTCGAAAATTGGGAATTTTTCGGGCGCCCGTCGCGTATGCAAAGCTCGCTGAGCATTCGTTTCGAGGATTTAGAACGCCAATCAAGCTTTGATGTAATATCACGAACGCTGATATTAAACTTAAACTAGGGTTTCATATGGAAATAGTATTTTAGTTCATCAAACGAAGTACACCGTTGTCTAGACCAGATTCTTTATAAAGGATGCTGAATGAATAAACTTTTACATTGAAATGTAATGAAAAACCTTATTTAAATCGCATTTAAATAATTTAACTATATCTTAACAAGTGACAGTTTAGATACTAATGGAAGAAGAGGTTATTTTGTGCCAAACACACAATGTGTGAAAAAGGCAAAGAAAACACAATAATCATCTTCGTCTTTTATTATGGCCTAAGTATTCAACTACCAAAGATAAGGTCGCTTATTTAATTGATGAACAAGAAATACCAACCCTAAACAGATCTTTGAGCTCATGGCGGCGTTGCAAATTTGTTATCTAGTGGATGGAACCTTTGCCTACACGCTGAGCTTAAATTTAAAAAATAATAATATTGTGTCACTATATATATATATATATATATACATTTGAAATAGTATTTGATAATTGTCACTACCACATGACACCGTGAACACAATCTTCGTTGAGTAATTACTTGACAGTTGTTACCATAACGTGATACTTGGCAAGTGTTATTTGCTGTCAATACTGCAATTGGTACACAGATAAGTATCTGGTGGTAATAAGCTGGGGCAGATAGCTGGGTAGGCACGACCCGCGGCCCACTCATTAAGGGGGTAGCAGGACAATGCATGTTTGTACTGCTTTTTGCCCATTTTTTCATTATTTCATTTCATTTCACCCACCTCCCCACACGTCCGCGCTTGCGATTGTGTGCCTCCGCTTTTTTATAATTCGTTACCTTTTTTATCGGGCGCTCCATTTTCAGAGGACGGCCTGAGCGGGTTGGCACACGAGCGGTTTGGACGCCGCGGTTGTTTTGTTTTTGTACGCTAGTTTTTAGTGTTACGCTAGCGAATGAAATAGTTTAACTAAGCTTAAAACTATAACGGAATTAGTGTGTTCATACATGGATGATATTTTTTAATGGTTTAGTTTAAATGTTTTTTAAATTAATTACGAATGTCAAACCATATTATTGAAAAGAAAACAAAAAACATTATTGTTCAAATAATTAACAGTGTATGCGTTCTTACCATATGGAACTATCAAAGTGATAAAAGTTTGAAAAGGTTCGTTTCAAACGAATATAATACGCTGTGTATTGCGTAATGTGACTGCTGTAGTCACATTATTGTAGCATTACTCTGCTTCAGTCTAAACACTGTAACTCCTTTCAGAATATATTCCATTAATTCATAGCAGTACTTATTCATGAATTGTAGTACTTTAATATAAAAGGGTAATATGCACAGTATATCTAGATAATTGATTTATTCTTATATGTTTACTCATTAGCATGATACACGTTATTGGAGGTGTTACACTAGTAATACAGTTACATCATGTCTCGAAAATAATTGTCATTCTAATATAAAACATATTAAATTAACATTAGATTATTATTAAAATTGTAAATTGTTTTGTATACAATAAAATTTTATTTCATTTTGAACTAAGCTTACAATCAAACACTTAAAGTAAAGATCTCTTTATTCAAACAACTAACTAAGTCATAAAATTCATTATTTAATTATCATTAATATCGTTCATTTATATAGTATACAGTAAACATAAATTTAACCGCCCGTTTGCGCAGTCCACATATCACCCATACACCAATCTAAGTTTTACATTACTCAGTTATCGTTAATAGAGCCTTTGTTGGATGCTAGATGACGTACGTTTTAATCTCCCACTTTCCGTTGAGACAATAATTGACAATTATTGCTTTCTTTGCATATTGTTCTGATTGAATCGAGATCAATGTTTAGTAGATTTACATTGACTTTGTGTTTGTATTCATTCGATTGAAATAATAAGAAATCTCTTGATGTTGTTTGTTTTAATAATTTATTATAGTTTCTTTTTATGAATAACTCTTAAATTAGTTTTTATGAGATAGCAGCATATTATGGGAAATGTGTAAACTAATAGAAAATAAAGTAATCGTTAGCATCATACTTGATTTTAAGTTTTTCTAATTAAAAAAAGATTTTTATGTAAAATGTTAATAAATGTACAATATATCACAAACTTATTAAAGTGTGATGTTATTTAAAACAATTTTTAATCAGTCGTTTTCATCTTATGATAACTTACGTATGAATTTCACTTAAATATATCTCCAAATTAGTATATCCCTTTATTTTTAATTTAATTTTTTCTGTTATTACCTCTATAAGGCTATTACCTCATTTTTTACTAAGGGCATCGAAAAAGGTGACTAATAGATTATTTTTCGCTTATGGTAAATGAAGAGCACGTTTCGATTTTTTTCGGGGTTGAAGGGCGGTTTCTCCTGTTAAAAAACCTCTAAGAAAAAAGACGAAAGAATATGTTTTCATCAACACCGTATAATCTCCAAGTAAACAGTAAATAGCTTGTCTTATGGGTACTGCACTGTCGATATACTACGCAACGATATATTACGTATATAATTTCCCTTTATAAATAAATACATATTACACTATGAACGGGAATCGAAGCTGTGATCTTCGTAGGTTTTCTGGCGTAAAACGCTTTTGCGTCACGGAGGTTGTCATAGAAGATTGAATAGTCAGATTTGCCCTGTGACCGTGTTCTACAGCGATTTCGAAGGACAAATTGAGGATTTGAGGCAGTTAGAATAAACTAACCGTATGATTATGATGAGCATTATAACAAATAGAATGCTATAAATTTTAAATGAATTTTCGATGCAGGGACGAAGTAAGAATACTGACCCCTGAGCCGGAGACACTCCTGCAATTTATCCGCAATGTCATGGAAATGAAGGCTGCCGCGAATGCGACACAAACCACAGCTTTTAAGGGTAGCTTTAAGTACTCATCTACTAAATGTTGGAATAATATTCCTCCTCCATATATAGTTTTAGAACTAAACTAAAATCATTTATCTTTGAACACCAAAAGAGGCAGGCAAACCTGGCAATAGATACAAGTGCTCTATAATATAGTATTTTTAAATTATGTCTTAATATTTTAATAATAATTTTTTTGTAACCAAGTAGTTATTGTAATAGTCAATGTTGTATCAATATCTTTATATTCTTAGAGTATTTACTCAATTTAACAATGTACAAAATTAATGGACAAGCATGGTATAGTCATATTTCAAAGGACAGAATGCTAGAAGAAAAAGAAAATGCCTGTCATTTCGTTCAAGTGTTTTATAATTTTACAAAGTAAGCATAGCCTGTATTTTGAAGACATAATATATTAAACTTTTCCATTATATTATACGTATAAAAATGTAATATATTTAAAAGACAAATAATTTAAGCACATTAGCCAACCAGAATCACGTGCTAATTGCACAGGGCTAGCAACAGTCGCGACACGAGCCTGACAAACGACTTTGATCAATCACGGCCGGACTTGGTGGCCGCTGCCACCGACGAGATTTATATTGGCAACCTTAGCTTGAGGCGTCTGTTTGCATCTACATAAACAAAACTGCCGACAGACGACTTCCATCTTTACATAAAGGCAATAAGATAACTATTTGGAATCGAAATAATTATAAATTGATATTTTAACAACTCTTAAAAACTTACGATATTTAAAAATACAATTCATAGACGAGAAAGTCACTAAAATTCTATTGAAAGGTAATAATTTCATCTTTAGGACTACTACAATATTCTTTTACTGCCTGCCAACCTTCCTACTTCGTAGGATTTATTATTGTCATCGTACCTTCACTCATAATTCATACGTCCACTACTAAGTAGACATTGTCATAGTGTTTTTAAGTGGCAACAGTGCTAATGGACGTTTTCTTTAAAATAAATGCGATTAACTTAGTTAAAACTTTGCTTTAGCATTTCTGAGATTTTTAGTTGTTACTTGCCTGATATTAAATATTATTTCATAGTATTTTTTTTAATAATAGTCACAGAGCTACCTATTTAATGGTTTTGTTACATCAATTTAATATTGTATATTAACATAATTTAACATTTATAGCATAGTTTTTCCTTCTAGGGGTGAAGTAAAAATATTGACCCCCGTGGTCGGAATTGGACAATCGTAAAAGACGACAAAACAATTCTATCTGCGTGGTAGGGCTTGCCATCTGGATGGAAAACACCCTAACTCAAAATATGCTGCCATAATAACCTTGTGTTAAGTTCCGATATACGAAATGAGACGAAATAAACATCACATTAGGGAAAACGTGGACTAGAAAAGCGCTAAATAGAATTAAGGAGAAAGATATGGAGGAGGCTATTACTAACCGGGGCAAACAGGCCAGGTTGTTGGTGTCATAGATTCGCTAGAGTCATTAGTTTAAGTTAAATTAATGTAAGTTAATTCTGTTGTTTGAATAAAGGCCTTTATTATTATAAGTTTCGATATAAGTTGGTCACTTATAGGCTCCAGTTCCCCCACGCGGACGGACGCGTGTTAACGGTGCCCCTGACGCAGCAATATATATATAGACCCTGTTAAACTTATATCTAAAAGTGAACAATAGGCGGTCTTATTAGATAAGCCGACAAAATTCACTGATGCCTACCGATAGACAATATTGGCCCGCCAAGCCAAAATGGGCCAGTGATGGGTAAAGTCCTAGAAAAGATGCACTATCATGCCAAGACTGAAATGGCACATCGTCCCAAAGCTAAGTCCACGTCGCTACGGATTTTTGTCCCAAAATAGCACGGAAGCCTCCCTCTATGATATGAGTCACATCCGGAAACAGCTTGACAACAAAAAACTTGTTAGTATGGTCTCTTAGATATAGAGGGAACATTTGATAGTGCATGGTGGCCAAAGAGTCCGACTGGCTGAAGTAATCGGCCCGAAGAACATCAAGAAGATTTTGGGTAGCTATCTTAGCGATAGGATAATCGACCTTAGATATGCTGGCGAAGAGGTGTCAAAAGCCACATCGAAAGGATGCGTTCAAGGACCAATTGGAGGTCCTTTCTTGTTGGACTTCCTCTTGGATTCACTTTTGAAAGGGCTTGAAGCTAGAGGTGATTACTGCCAAGCCTATGTTGAGACGTAATCCTTATATTTCAAGGTAATACTGGGCTAGAGACAGAGAGACGTGCCAATGATGCTCCGTCATATGTACACAACTGCGGAGTATAAAACCAACTACGTTTTGTGCCACAAAAGTTTAACGTTATGTTGCTAACCAGGAAGTTAAAGTACGATACCCCAAGATAGAGTATGATATTGGAAATGAAGATTGACCGTCGACAATAAGTTGACATTCAACGCCCGCGCCACAAAGGTAACTGAGAAAGCTATAAATGTGTACAAACAGTTACCAAGGGCAGCCAAAATCAGTTGGGGTCTTCATCCAGAAGTAATTCAAACTATTTACACAGTAGTGATCGAGCCTGTAATCATGTATGCAGCAAGCGCCTGGGCTCTAGCCACCAAGAAGTTAGGTGTGCGTAAGCAAATTAGTGTTGTACAACGTGGGTTCGCGGAGAAGCTGTGCATATCATATAGAACTGCTTCTTTGAACTCAGTATTGGTGTTGGCTGGGATGCTCCCTCTTGATCTGAGAATACAAGAAGCAGCAGCCCTATATCGTGCCAAGAGAGGGGTACCTCAGTCAGTGCTGGGGGATAAAGAGGTAGAGACTAGGACCGATTGTGTACACACACCCCACCCGGCAGAATATTTAAACCTAAAATTCATGTGTTTAACTGATCAGGTGTAAGTGAATGAGAAGAGTATTCAAGCACAAATATTCACAGATGGAAGCAAAACCGATAGAAAAGTGGGCGCATCATTAACCATTTTTTTTTATTGCTGTAGGACAGCAGACAGGCTGACGGCCCGCTTAGAATTTAGCAGTTACCATCGCCTATGGATGTTTGCAACACCAGTGGCATCGCGAACACGCTGCTGTCCCATAAAGGTACTGGAACTTAGGTCACCAGTGCCGGAACACAACACAAGGTTATTATGGCGGCATACTTAAGACTAAAGGTGGTCGCCATCCAGACGGGCTTGAAGCCCTACCACGTAGCTAGGGTGGGTTGTTTAGTCGCCTTTTACGACAGGCCGACCCCGGCCGCAGAGGTTAGTATTCTTTCTCCGCCCCTGCACGGATAAAATTTTTAAACCATTAAGAAGAATAACGAAGAAACCAATACCTACCCGAAAGTTAAAGCTAGGTACACCGTATGTCATGCGGAATTATTTGCTATATGCAAAGCCACGAAGGTGATCTTGGAGAGCCGGGTGATTTGAGGTCGGCACTGCAGACATTAGTAAACTGGAAAACCACGAACCCATTGGCTGTTAAGGCTAGGCAAAACATAATACAGTGCTATAGAGAAGGTAAGGTAGTTAAGCTGTATTGAGTAAAAGCGCCAACATTAAAGAGAACGAAAGAGCTGACCAATTGGGCAAAGAGGCGGCTCTTAAACTTAAGAGCAAGCCACATTACGATAAATGTCCGGTCTGATTTCGTAAAACGAAGGATCCGTATGAGGACGGTTGACGAGTGGAACCGGAGATATGTTGTTGAGCCAACAGCTTCCACACCAAAACTTTTCTTCCCTGATGTGGTTACTGCCAATGTGATACTAAAGCGACTGTCCGTAAATGCCTTACACACTCAAATCTTTACGTGGTACGGTGCGTTCTCCGCATACGTATACCGTTTTAAGTGCAACGAAGACCCGTCGTGCTTTTGTGAGCCTGGAATACCTCAGCATATCAGGCATATCCTCTTTCATTACCCAGTTTTTGACCGAAGCCAATATGATGTTGAGATAAGGCTGGGAATGGCAATAAAATCAGAAAACATCTCAGCTAATGAAACAGCTAATGAATAAGAATAACTGTGAAGACGTCTTCAAATATTGTCGTAAAGTATTATATACTATTATAAAGAAAAACAAGTAAGAAAATGGTGTTATATATACATGTATTTTAGACATACATTGACATATAGTATAAATATCGTCGTCGTCGTTGTCAGCCGTCCGTTGTCCTCTGCTGGACGTAGGCCTCCCCAAACTTGCGTCACAAACCCCGGTCCCTGGCTTTGCCCATCCAGACCCGACCAGCAAGCAATCTTGCGCAGGTCATCGCTCCATAAAGATTTGAAGTTCAATATAATATTTAATTCTTCGACATTAATCAAAAACACATAATTTTGTAATCTAAAGATAATTTTAAAAAAAGAGCTCTGATAAATGGTCAGAGGGAATATGGCATATTTAATGGAAAAAAAACGTGTGCGTCTCGGGACGCCCGACAGAAGCGATAGCTTAAACTAATCTAAGTTGAACTCTTTAATATTTAAATTGTTTAACTTGAGAAAAGCTTTAGTTATTACTTAAATTTTATGTATATTAATATGAATTATCATTTACATTAATAAGGAAGGTTATTTATTAATAAAACCAAAAATAATTCAAAAATAACTAAAAGTAACGAATTTCCAATTTTTACAATTTTTTATTCAAAATTATATTAAATTAAATTATTCCCTAATGTAGATTCTTTATAAAGAAAAAAAAACTATTGTATTTCATTGTGATAAAGTCGCAATTCGAATAGATCTAGCGCTGTGGGTTAGAGTGAGAGAGGAGGAGCCTGCCTACCGCTGCCGTATGCGTGAAAGAAAGGGAAGCCAGACAGATTGGTGCCATAACGCGTTACGTAACGAAGCTGTTTACCCTCCCGTAAGAAATTATCACTTCAATAAAAAACGTAGAACTGCGGTGAAGCGACGCCGATAATATAGATCTGCGCTCCCGCAGTGCGAATTCCGACACCGGGGGGTAGTTGCCAACAAGTTGATTGTCTGTACGTTTGCTTTTCTCTAAACTTTTTAATATAAATACATAGTAAATATTTGATTTAGTTCTATCGCGTTGCCCTCAAAAGTTTCGTTTAAAAAGGAAATGACTATTCATATTGCTTCTTATGTAATTTTAATGCATTTTATAATTTTAAACTTAAAGATATTACAATACTAGAAATATGCATAAAAAATGTTTTCGTCTGACTTTACTTATTTATATTAAAACTGATGAAACTGAGTTTATGTCGAGATTAAGACTTGACTTGAGGTCCTAATAAATAACACGCCGTGAGGAGACCCGGAAAAAGTTATCAATAAATAAATACACATTACAACAGTTGGATTAACAGTGGCCGCATTATTAAACTGAATATACTAATTTCGTCTTCACTATAACTTTTGTAATTTACAAGCCAATTATAATAAAAAATGGGATGCACCCCTTCCCCCGTAGCCCCTCTCCCGCGTCACCACCCCTTTAATTATGATTTTTTGCATTTTTTAATGATAATAAATTCGGTCGACCGCGGTGTGAGTCGGCGATGTTTGTTTTGTATGAATTATGTTGGTTTTTATTTGTGTGCATGCCTTTGTTGTTTTAAATATAATAATATCCTTAAATCAAAGCTTTTGTTTCCTTTTCTCTATATATATTAGTAACCTTAATACTAAATTAATCATTTTCTTTGAAAGTCGGCTATAGTGGGTAAAGACTCGATAAATTGAAAATATTGACCATTAATTAATGGGATAAATTTATCCCATTTGTCAAAATGAAATGAACTTAACTTCTGCATACAGAGGCGGAGTAGTAATTCTGACCCTTATGCCTGGCGGCCTATCGTAAAAGGTGATAAACACCCTGGCTAGGTGGTAGGACTCATAGCCCGACTGGATGGCAACCCTGGTTATAAAATATGCCACCATAATGACTCTGTGTTATTTTGCGGTACCAGTAAACCAGGTTCCATTTTTTCTTCGAGGCTGGCTCTACGTTGGCAATGCCTCTAACTTTGCAAATATCTATAGGCGACGGTGACCATCTATCAAGTCAGTAGTTTGTCTGAATGCTGATATCAACTATAAAAAAATATTGTATAATCTTACTATTACTTATTAGTTGAAAAATAAATCATGTATTATTTAGATATAGTCAGTTGATAGGTCGATAGGGCTCAGCCGTGTAATTGGCTTTATGCAGCCGTATCTGTGTTCACTTTCCACATATGGTAAAATGTTTGTATATTATACAAATAGTTTCTATTTTGGTCTGGATATTAATTCGTCAATTGCATATAAATTATAAAAATAACACATATGTTGTAACTAGTGCTGGAATAATGTTTAAAAAAATATCGATAAGCTTAGACTATTACAAGAATGTATTGTGATTCGACTATTAGGCTTTTTTATATCGTAATTCGACTTATTAAACACCTAAGGTAACAATTGTTAAATAACGTTCAGAATTAAAAACAAAAATCATGAAAAATCAATCGAATGAACTATAAAAATATTTTGAATTGACAGCCGCAGTATTCTAAAAACATGAATCTATTATTAATTAAACCAAAACTCAAGTACGTGGGTAAAAGCAAGATACAAACTGAACGGCTGCATTGAGCGGCCGTGCCTCACAAAAAGCTCAATAGTTAATGAAAAAACTACATGCAGTCAATGTTTGATGAGAGCCAATTTAAATGTTCGTCCACTTGTAGACATCGCATAGTTCGATTCCGCCATTTCCCGTATGTGCCTCCACGTCCCCGCCGATGCCCCCAAAAAAGAAAAAAGCAAGAAAAAAACGGCGCGCGCCGTGCACGCATGTGTGCGTTGAAATATGCAAATATAATGCAAGTAATAATATTGTGGTAGGCCAATATTTTTAAAACTCGATCATGTTCGAGCATAGCCTTTATTAATCCGAAATGTATGTACTCTGGAATTTTGCCGACTTATTCGACGTGAGCAAGATCATTTGGTATTAGTCCGGTCTTAGCCCATGAAGTAAAAAGTGATTATCACGTTTTAATAAAAGTAGGGCGACATAAGATGTAATAAACTATGGGTCAGTGTTGTATGGATAATATTACCATTATGGGACAGTAGCGTGTTTGTAGTGCCCCTTGCGTCGTAGTTAAGTGGGCCACTTGTCTGCTGTTTTTCAGCAAAAAAAAACTGAAAGTCAGGAAATTATAATACTTTCTGTGTGTATACTCCTATTCACCTAAGTATACTTATAACCGACGACTTAAAGTTAAAATTTATAAGTCAGTTATAAGACCTGTCATATTGTATGGATCAGAGTGCTGGACCACAAAGGGGAAAGATGAAAGGTTATTGCATGCTGCAGAGAAGCGAATGTTGAAATGGATGAGCGGCGTTATAAAAATGGATAAAATTAGAAATGAGTATATTAGGGGAAGTTTGAAAGTAGCTCCAGTGATTGAGAAGCTGAAAAGTAATAGGTTAACCTGGTATGGCCATATAATGCAAAGAGAGGAGCGTCATGTTACAAGGAGGATGCTAGGAATGAGAGTGGAAGGATACAAGAGGAGAGGTAGACTAAAGAAAAGATGGATGGATTGTGTAAAAGATGATATGGTTAAAAAAGGTGTGAATGTTCAGATGACGGCTAATAGAGCAGACTGGAAGGAGAAAACATGTTGTGCCGACCCCAAATAACATAGTTTGGGATAAGGGCAGGAAGAAGATACTTGTAAACGACGACCTCCCTGGATGAGCGGTTAGAGCTTTGTATGTTCCGAGCCAATTATCTCTGGACTCTGGAATGGGTTCCCAGTAGTGTGAATCCGACAAAAAAACAGTAATTTTACATGGTTTAGAAATTGTGAGATATGTATACATAATTTGCTTAATTTGTGGATATGGGGTATGTTTTTTATTATATTAATAAAGATTAAATTCTGAAATCTAATGAATGCATAAATACATTGACCTTGCGCACGAGATTACTTCCATGTGGAGACTGGATAGTACAATTACAATTTCCTTACTTCGGGTTGCCTGGAAGTGATCGCTTTAAGCGATAAGGTCGCCCATTGTCATACAGCTTATATTTTTGTATACCTATTTTAAGTATATTTAAATATCTGTATGCAATAAAGAGTTTTCATTCATTCATTCATACAATCATAGTAGCGATAGTTGTGTCAGTGAACGGATTGATAGCCTTGATCAACATCTCAAAAGACTCTCGCTTGGTCCCTGGCTGAAGGATCAGATAAAGAGGCAGCTATCCTGGACACGGCACGCACAGCCACGAGATCGGCAGGCCACATGTCCGTGAGTCCGGGCGTAGGCAATAGGAGAACAGCGGGGTTTTTTTAGTGGGTAGTCGGATGGCCGAACATCTTTCCCGGAGTCCCTTATAGCCCTCGGTCCCCCTGAGCCTTGATAACGAACTACGTGTTTTTGCATGTGCCTAATTTATAATATTGAAAACCACTGCCAAATTAATAACAAACTTATGTTTAATACTTATTGTTACAGAATCCTAATGCATTGTTTAAATAAATTCATATAGATTAAACTGATTGTCGACGATTGCGAAAATAGAAAAATCCACGTGAAATGTAGCACGTTTTTTTAACAACTCTACGTCAGAGATACTAGATTTCATTAAAAGTTAAACAAACTACTGAAGGCGAGCAAATGCGACATTACTCTGTTAAATATTCAACGGTCTATTGTTAACGGATAAAATGCGCTCAAAATAGCAAACAACTTGTGGACCATTCGATAGATTCAGTAATACATTTAGTTTTGAATCATTTGTATTATATTTCGTGATATATTCTTTTACATATCTTCTTTTATATATCTTCTACATACTACACAGTATTATCACGTGCGTGCATTTGAAGCATTTTTATTTGTAGAGTTCAGCAGACAAGCAAACGGCCCTGCCGATGTTAGGTGAATGCCGTCGCCTGGTTTGCATCACCAGGCACATGTCAACGCACCGCTAGGCTTAAAGGGGAACAAGGGCCTGATTTACTGATGTCGGAACTCTTCACAAGGACTTGATGGTGGCATATTTCGAGACCAGGGTGGTTGCCATCAAGTCAGGCTTGGGTCCTACTAGGTAGTAGGGCCGGTAGTAGCTCGGGTGGTTTTATCGCCTTTTACGCCAGGTCGCCCATAGCCGCAGGAGTCAGTATTCTTACTCCACTCCTGCACGCAGATACTACTGCTATTTTCATTTTGTTTTTATTGTTTAGAAATAAAATGTTTCAATAACACATACGCTTTCAAAAGATCTAACTTAAATTAGGTGTCTATGCTCTAGTAGCTAAAATTTTTGACTCGAATGTTGTTGGGTCAAATCCTAGCAACTAGAGGACCGAAGTGAACTATTTTTTTTATTGATGTAGGACAGCAGACAGGCTGACGGCCCGCTTAGAATTTAGCAGTTACCGTGGTGTTTGCAACACCAGTGGCATCGCGAACACGCTGCTGTCGCATAACGGTACAGGAACTTGGGTCACTAATGCCGGAACACAACACAAGGTTATTATGCCGGCATACTTAAGACCAAAGGCGGTCGCCATCAAGACGGGCCTGAGGACCTACCATGTAGCTAGAGTGGGTTGTTTTGTCGCCTTTTACGACAGGCCGACCCCGGCCGCAGAGGTTAGTATTCTTTCTCCGCCTCTGCGCGGATATAAACCCCCAGCACAAACTTTAAAGCTTATTTGCATAATTTTATCGAAATTATAATATACTTCTGTAAAAATGTCCCTAATCTATAATCTACAGAAATATTGAAAAGAAAAAAATTTAATACGTATACATTTTGTACTCGTCTGTTTTCTAAGATTTTCATTAATATAAATATTCAGTAATAAAATATTATAAATTATAGCATAAGGCTACTCTGAGAAAATAGGCTAATATAAAAAATAAGTTATACTAAGTTCAAATTCATTTGAGATATGAGTGCACTGTTACATAAGTTTACGTTTAATCGGAAGTGGTTAAACATTAAATGACTTAAATAGGTGGCTCACCTATTTAATAAGTGAAATGACTTTTATTCGTGCAGGGGCGGAGAAAGAATACTGACTTCTGAAGCCTGGGTCGGACTATCATAAAAGGCGACAAAACAACCCACCATAGTTACGTGGTAGGACCCCAAGTTCGTCTGGATGGCGACCACCGTTGGTCTTAAGTATGTCGCCATAATAACTTTGTGTTGTGTTCCGGCATTAGTGACCCAAGTTCCTGTACCAACGGACAGCATCGTGTTCGCGATGCCACTGGCGTTGCAATCACCCATAACTGCTAAATTCTATGCGGGCCATCAGCTTGTCTGCTGTCCTAAAGCAATGAAAAAAGATTATTGATAAATTTGATGGAACATAAATAACAAAAAGTAAAAATTCTTGTAGTAGAATTAAGAAAAATAAATCTTTTTCTGCTTTCTGCCTTTATCCCACATTGTGTGGCGTTGGTACAATTTGTTCTCTTCTTCCACTCTCCTCTATTAGCCGTCATTTCAACATTCACACCCTTTTTCGCCATATCGTATCTTATACGTAACCATCCATGTTTTTATTGGCCTACCTCTCCTCCTGTATTCATTCACTTTAATTTCTTGAATTTCTTTGTTATAAGACATTTATCTCTTCGTATATATGGCTAGTCTGTTACTTTTTTAAAAACTTATGCTACTTTGACACTTCCTCTAATATAATCATTTCTAATTTTATCCATATATGTAACTCAACACATCCATCTCAGCGTTAAAACTTAGTGTCTTACTATTGACACAGAACTAAAATGTTACTAAAAAGTTTTCGAGTAATGTGACAATCAATCTTCTAATAAAGTCCTTGTTGAGAATACCTGTAAACATTTACGGGCTTACCCTCCAGAAACCCTGCGATCGGGGGGCTCGGGAAAGAGTTTTTCTTCCACAAATAAACATTTATAAGTTGGTATAGACTATTCGATTTTGTACCTTATTTCCTGTGTCTTAGATTTCATAATGATGACTATATATGAAATAAGTGTGTTAAATATAGATTTTCAGTACATGTAAGAAGATTAATTCTAAATGAGTTGAGTAGGTCACAATTTAGAAGATGAAGGGATGGCATGTGATTAAAACGTTTAACTTTTATTTCATTTTTAAGATTTAGTATCTTTTATTAGCAACTTATAGGAAAAGCAATGTTTAATATTTATCTTACGCATGAACTTGAGAAAAGTGTTTTAAATATTCTTCTAACTGCATGAACCAATTGGTAAATAAATATATAAATACTAGATAACCCGAGAAACATTGTCCTGCTATATGAAAAAAAAAGAACTTAATTACGTTTACTCCTGTTTCACTTCTTCAAATTTCATTTTTGCTATAAAGAGTAACCTAAGTCCAATCTATCTTTATACTGAAATTAATCAAAATTGGTTTAGAGACTTATACGTTAAAATATAATAAACAGACAGAGTTAATTTCACTTTTATAATATTAGTATAACTAATTAAATAATTAAATATAACATCTCATAGAAATAAGGTTAAAGCAGTTCTGTAATTTAAAATAAAAATTTCAGATTCAGTTTAAAAGCTTGTATATATGGTTCATATTAAAAAGGACTCTTTTTCATTGGAATTAAAATAAAAAAGTATGGAACAAAGTGGACCCGGGTGG
This sequence comes from Malacosoma neustria, assembly GCA_963693495.1. Taxonomy (NCBI): domain Eukaryota; kingdom Metazoa; phylum Arthropoda; class Insecta; order Lepidoptera; family Lasiocampidae; genus Malacosoma; species Malacosoma neustria. The sequence continues at coordinate 4,720,897 of OY856386.1, forward strand.
AGGAAAACATGCGTTCCGAGGAGGCGACACGACGCGACACGTCCTACATGACATTCAATTTAAACTCGGCCGGCGGTGAGCCCGCACCCGCCCCGCGCCCTCACGCCGCCGAGCTCAATAATTAACATAATGTACTTTTTCTCCGTTTTTTCACTTCCCATGTGACACTCCATCACTCATGGAAATTCCATTTTCAATGCTCTATATGAAGGGTGGGTATAACGGGGTGGTCTTTGCATCCGCGCAATGGACATGGCGGTTTCGGGCGGGTGGACGAAAAAAAGATTGTTAAAAAGGCCGGGGGGGGGGGGGGGGGCAGCCGCGTGTGTGCGTGTCAGTAAAAAAGTGCTCACTAATCGATACTATAGATTCTGAGGCAAGTAGGTTGCGCCCGTAGCCCGATTGGTCGACGGGATCGGATCTGGGATTTTTCGCAAGGCTAACGAAGTGGCTAAATGTTTAGTCTTTGCGAGGACCTTTTGCGTTTTAGTCCCTTTGCTTCATGCCGGAATAGAGTACACTTGAGGATTGAGCGCGTTCGTTCACACTCAACTTCGTCCGCTGTACTTTCAATTGGCTTGACCACGTGCTACGAAGTCGAGTGGTGTAGCGTCGTAGTGATGTAAATGCTACGATCATATACTGCACGTCTTTTTTACTTTGGAAGAACTTTGTCTTATTTTTGAGTATTATTAATATATTTTTATTTATGATTTATTTTAAACGATTTATAATTGGTTTCTTTATTCAGTGATTTCTCTATATACATTGATTAACAATAATCGTAACCAATTCTAAGACTATAATTCCTCGACAATTATAGTTTTCATTTAAAAGTACTAGTCAATTATTAGTTGTTTTATTTGTTTCTGTTTATACAAACATAGTCAACTATTAATTATAGCTTCAGAGAAATAAGAAGTCTGAAAATAATAGTCTAATAAGTGCGAAAAAAGTCTTAGCATCTTGATAAAAGATTCTCGGGTTATTTCGTGGCCGGGTTTATTGTGCGGCACTCACCTCATTCTTAAGGTTGATGGGCTCTTGCTGCGGCCGGGGCGGCGAGTGCCGGCCCACCTCCGCACCCTCCAACATATCAGCCTCGCATCCCGACTCGTCTGGAATGAAATAAATTTTTAACATTTATTGTAAGTCACACTGAGAGTTTTAAGATTCAAATCAACTTCAACTGTCAGCTGGTGTGTTCTACTAAACAACGGGGTTAATAAATAAAAAAAAATTCTTCTGTACTGTGGAAAATCTAATTCAGCAGTACCAGATTAGAACTTCAGGGGGAAGCTGGCGTGGTTATGTGGGACCCTCATTTCTAATCCTAGTACGGCCACCCGAGTTGTTTAGCAAGCTATCAGTTGCATCAAAGTATACATTTTTTTGTCCTTATAAATTCAAAACATAATCACTCCTACGCCTAAACAGCTGAAACAATTTTGATGAATTTTGGTACAGTCCTAGATTGGACCATGGAGTAGAAAGAACAAAGTTTGCCGGGTCAACTACTATAATATAATTTTATGTTGATTATATTGGAATAAAAAAACGAAAAGTCACTTACAAGAAGGATCTTTAATATATCTATACTGTTCACTCATACCGCGAGGTATGCAGGTTTTATTCAACATTAATTCACGGCAATTATGTTGTAATATGTTAATTAGAGGAGTTAAACTGCCATAATCGATGCATTGAATTGAACCTGTGAGCTTTAAGTTGATCTTCGGGTGTGATAACATTTGACCACCACGTACCTCAAAATTTATATTGTGTAAAATTATAAATATGTTCTAAACTCGAAACCATTTATATTTTACATTAAAGTTTAGTCTTATAACATAAGGTTCGACTCTAAAATTATATTACAAATAAAAACATTTTTTTTTATTTAAAACAAATAATAATAAAGTCTAAATGTAATAAAGTCTAAATAATATTTTGAAGAAATTATAAAGAAACTTTAAAAGAACGTTCATGAAAAGAATTAAAACTTTCAGCAAGCAAACCTCCTTAGAACAGGAGCCGACCTGCCTCAATATGACGACGCAAATAGGTCAAGACACATCTGCAGGATTTGGGAAACACCCGGCCTTTTGCCGCCCTTTTTGTCTACATTTGTTTACGAGCTGCGGCCGCTTGGAATGCCTTTTGTGGGTGAACGAGTGAGGCTTTCAATGTTTGTTTTGTTTAGGATAATTTATTTTATCGAAGATATCTAAATACTCGTAATATTTTTATTTATTTCTCACAAAGTTTTGTTTAATATTTATGTATATGTAAGATATATATATTTTTTATAAAACATTTTCTTGCGCTTATTATAAACTTTATCATAGGATTAAGTAGTCCTATATCATTGTATATTTTATAAAAAAAATAAACAATTGATGGATAGACCAGAAAAAAATACTTATAAATCATAACATATATTTTGTCTTAGTTGAAGATCGAACCCAAATATGTTGGTTGCTTATGTACGTTTATAGCTTTTTATATTTATATGTTCATACCAATATCCCAAGTCGCTTATTTTTTTTATTACTGGAGAACAGCAAACAGGCTGACGAGTCACTTAGTATGTAGCAGTTACCGTCGCCTATGCTTGTTTGCAACGCCAGGGACATCGCTAATACGGTGCTATCTGCGTAGTTGTACTGGGGCCTGGTCACTTATACCAGAACATATTAAAATATTCTTTATCATCTTTTACACACTCCATCTATCTTTTTTTATCTACCTCTCCTTTTGTATCCATCCACTCTCATTTGTAGCATACTCCTTGTTACGTGACGCTCCTCTCTTCGCATCAAATAGCTGTACTCTAATATACTCATTTACTTACATATACTTTTGTAAATAAATAGGCATTATACATAAAATCTAGACCCAAGACGGGAATTAAACGTGACCCGTGAAAGCGTTTCGATGAAATCTAATTAGTCACAGAGGTTGCAACGTAAGCATTATGCTATATTTACTTATGCGTGTAAATACATAATAATCGTTATAATGATGCTCACGCGTGTATATATGTAAATCATTTATGTATTTGCCTATAAGTATCTGGAGCCTGTAAATTTTCGCTGCGGCGATCTGTGGCCGGTCTTTGTGCTATTAATTTGTAATGTCCCCCCACTGGCGCCTGTGGGGTGGGTCGGTCGATCGGGTTAAGTCTAGATTCCGAATTTGGAAGGAGATAGCTATTCATGTGTGATCACTCGATGCTATTGCTAGAGTGATTTCATGTGTACAGTTTCATTGAATTGTGTTTCTTTTATTTAACTTTTGCTAATTTTAACTGCATTTTAATATCTATATTATATAAATAAAATAAATAATAAATATTTTGTGACAATTCACACAGCGCCATCTAGTCCTAAACTAAGTAGCATAGCACTTGGTTATGGGTACTAAATAACTGATACACTTCTTAGATACTTTTTTTGTTTAGGGCAATTTATTTTAAATATATACATATTACACATAAACACCCAGACGTGAGACGGGAATCGAATCTGTGACTTCCGCAAGCTTACCGAAGTACGTTATCCGTACGCCATAGAGGTTATCAAAATGAATGAAAAAATATATGATTCTATAATATAGATATCACAGTATATAGGTATTGCGTATTATGAGGCAGAGACTACACCTCGGTAACTCAGTGTTGATACACTCGGGGACCAATCTGGAGGTCCCGAGTTCAAATTCTACAGTAGAACGTACCGTTTAGATAGTTTTCATCGCCTAATGTAAGCATAATGTATTTGTAAGCATAATTGCCATATACTAACGGCGAAGTAAAACATCTCGAGGAAACCTACATGTCGAGATCATCGATATGTGAAACGCACCAACCCTTGGTAAGGGTGGTGGGTATACTGTTATCTCTAGGGGCCCGAACATTGCAGTGGGACGCTATAGACTGTTATTACTTACTTTCCCAACTCATCATCTCAGCGTAGTATCCCGGTTGCAACCCAAACTTCCGTTTCGGTGCCCGGAATCCGCTTTCCGACTTTTTCTACTCCACTTCGCACGGGCTTCAGCATCCCTGGTAGTGAGCCCGTTGGCACGCATATCACCCTTTACGACGTCAAGCCAGCACTTTTTCGGATTACCCCTCCTGCTGGGGCCCGGCGGCATGGCCACACATTTGTTTCCCACGTAAGCATCCGGTTGCCGTAAGACGTGGTCGTACAACGGAGCCGACACTCTTGTAATTTATCCGCAATGTCACGGACATTTACTTTCCCAACTAACAGCATCTTAATAAGGTGCCATTATTAATTTTAAGCCAATCTCACACTAAGTCAAATAATTAACTATTCAACAACGTCGATTGAACTCCCTTATAAACTTTTGACAAAACTTCAATCAAACGTTTCTTATCAAAATCCAATAATCGTTAAGGTAAATTTTGCGTTTTAGGTGTTTTGGAAACCGAATTTTGTTTAAAAACTGGCTTTTTATACTTTTCATATAATTGCTTAATCTTGATACATGGTAGCTGAGTGGTATGAGGTATCACGGAGACCAACCTAGACATCGCGAGTTTGAATTCTGTGATGACATGCATTATTTAGGCAATTTTTGTCACTTAATCTGCATATTCATATTAGTAACTCTGTCTATCTGTTACATTTTCACGCCTATACTGTTGAACCAATTTAAATGAATTTCAGTTTAGAGTATAGAGATAGATGGGACTTTGGAGAAGGACATAGGGTACTTTTTGTCGCAGAAATGAAACTTGAAGGGGGTGAATATAATTAAGTCCTGGTTTTATTGTATTTTATGTGGTAGAACAACGTTTGCCGTGTCAGCTAGTAATTTTTAACTGCGAAAACTATGTTGGTATAAATATATGTATATATACATATTTTTTTATTTACTGATTTTTCCTAAAAAAATAACAGTAATAATATGATTGCCGCGTATCGATGACGAAGGAAAATATTGTGAGGAAACTTGCATACCAACATCACCGATATCTGTAACCCGCCAATTCGTCTCGTTGTTATGTGAATGTTAATTAATTGATTTTGAACGCGAGTTTAGTTTAAACTTACTTATACTAAATGAGACTACGCGACCGATACTAAAACTATGATAGCTTGAATTATTAGATTAATATAATAAATATAAATATGTATATACTGTGTATTTTCGTTGAGCAGAACAATAGAATAGGGTTACCCCATGTCGTGAAAGGAGTTTGTTTGTTCCACTTTGCACGAAGTAAAAGAAAAAGTTTTTATCGACGATTTATTCGCTAGATAGCTTCATAATTTTTATGAGGTAAATGAAAAGTTTAAAATTACAAACTATTTAAATTGGAGCTTAGGATCGGTATTGAAACGAAACACTGAATTACTTCGCAATATTTTCATTATAATATAATATAAATTATTTATTTGAGAAATAGTAAATAAATACAATCGAACAAGTTGAAACGATTTAATATGTATATATTGTTATATATTATATAACAATATAATCGTATACTTCGGACGTAATAAAATTATTATTATCACTTTATCCATATTAATATTATATTACTACTTGATAACCACCGTGGCACATCGGGTTTCACACATTGGATCACCTACGAAGGTCACGGGTTTCATACCCGTCCCGAGTGTAATACAGGTTCGGGACGGATCGCTATGACTGTATTTGTTTACAATAGACGAGTATTTAACAACGAATGTCAATGACAAGTGTGTATGAATTGTCGCTGTATATTTATTACTATTTTACATATAGATTTTCATTTATCCATAAATGTATGAATAAATCACACACAAGCCATTTTATCCGTGCAGGGGCGGAGAAAGAATACTAACCTCTGTGACCGGGGTCAACCTGTCGTAAAAGACGACAAAACAACCCACCCTAGCTACGTGGTAGGGCCTCAAGCCCGTCTGGATGGCGACCACCTTTGGTCTTAAGTATGCCGCCATAATAACTTTGTGTTGTGTTCTGGCATTAGTGACCCAAGTTCCTGTACCCTTATGGGACAGCAGCGTGTTCTCGATGCCACTGGCATTGCAAAAACCTATAGGCGACGGTAACTGTTGAATTTTAAGCGGGTCGTCTGCATGTTTGCTGTCCTACAGCATTAAAAAAATAGATTTCCATTTATCTATAAATGTATGAATAAATCACACATAAACTAAACGATTGACTACAAAGGAAACTGCATTGAAAGCAGTTGGTTTTGATTTAATTATAGCCCAGGATCAAAATTCAACGAAGTCGCAAGACGCATCCTTACTAGTATGCAATAGCCTTTGCCGATCTTCAATGGGGCCCGCGTTTCCGATAGGATTAAGCCAGACTTACTGCTCGGCCAGAACACGACGCAGCCTCCTAGGGTTGCTAATCTACTTTATATTCATGCTCAATTTCGCTTAACACAGACTTAGTGTTACGATGTATTTGTCCTTTATAATCTTTTACTTAGCCTCAGTATCTATGCTTGCAAGATAAGTTGAACATGCGTTATTTACAAAATTAATATAGTATTTCTTGAAAGTTACGTTTCAATAGTTCATATATATTTATTAGAAAATTTCTTCGTACAAGAGAGGAGTGACTCCTGCGGCCGGGGTTCGCCTGTCGTAAATGGTGATAAACAATCCCAGCTGGGTGATAGGGCTTCAAGCCTGACGAAAAGACCCACCCCTGGTCTTTAAATTGGACGGTGTTCCGGCATTAACAACCCAAATTCTAGTTCCCCTATACAAAAGACAGGCGATCAATAAGCGACAGCAGCTACTTAACATTAAGTGACAATAAAATATCGTATCAACCCATTTAAGTTTAAAAATACTACGAGTATTATATATGTATACAAGTATATACGTGTAGTAAAATTAACGACAAGTGCAGTTGCCAATTTAGTGACTTAACATTTGTGTCTGCGAGTTAAATTCACAATATTTGTATTCTTTTAAAAATACCATAAAGTACTACTCCTAGGTTGGGGTATCGCCCTAATATAAACAGACAGCATATCCACTATACTTGTCCTTAGCGTATTTACTGTTTTTTATCCGTGCAGGGGCGGAGAAAGAATACTAACCTCTGCGGCCGGGGTCAGCCTGTCGTAAAAGGCGACAAAATAAGCCACCCTAGCTACGTGGTAGGGCCTCAAGCCCGTCTGGATGGCGACCACCTTTGGTCTTAAGTATGCTGTCATAATAACCTCGTGTGTGTTCCGGCATTAGTGACCCAAGTTCCTGTACTCTTATGGGACAGCAGCGTGTTCGTGATGCCACTGTAGTTGCATACACCTATAAGCGACGATAACTGCTAAATTCTAAGCGGGCCGTCAGCGTGTCTGCTGTCCTACAACAATAAAAAAAACTGTGATTTCAGTATGCACGATGTTTTTCATCACCGACGGTAGGTGGTAGTTATGTTATAATTCGCATGTTAGGCGAGAAAATCTGCCTAAGTGTGACATCTAAGAAACCGTGATTTATAGAGGTCTCCTAGTGTGATACCAATCAGCTACTGCACTGACTGTTAATTTGAATGTTTGTAAAATACTTGATATACAGATTTCTACATAGTGCAGGGAATAGAACTTTAAGAAATAATATAAAACTCTAGGTGGTAAAGTGATCACAAGTACAAGGTAACCGGTCCGAATTCTACGATGGCATGGAACGTTTAGGTAGTCTACTGGTCATCTAATATGTACCTATATTACAACATAATTGCCACATACCGCCGGTAAAAGATAACATTGCGAGGAAGCCTGCATACAAAGAACACCGGTATATACCTTATAAAACCGTCAATCCGCCTAGGAATAGCGTAGTGGTTTGTCGGTTCACGCTGTCGGGAGGACAAAGTCCCGTAGTGGGATATAAGCTATTATTATTATATTATATTATATAAAAGCGAATATTAAATGTTGGCAGCCCTAACTCCCCCCTGCCTCACACCTACGGGCCTACCCTCTCGCATTAGGAGCAATCATATTCGACGGCTAGGTTTTGGCATCGGGCAGTGTTGCTTAGGCCGGCGCAGGCTATTTGCGGAACAATGATTGGTGGTGTCTTAGTTTGTATCGCAGCTAAGGCCGAGAATCGCTTGTTATTTTCAGTATGGCTTGACCTGGTGCGTGTGTATGTGAGATTATTGCATGTTAGGCAAGAACTGCTTGTCGATATGCGGACTCTGTGGAATTGCATTTAGGTGTAATTTATTAATAGTCCATACAATTTATATCATTGCATTATTGAACGTATGTATAGAGAGATGGCCGTTTGTACCCCGGCACAAAGAGTTTCTATTACTTCCCCATACGGTGACGTTAAAAAATCTATAGTAACAATTCACATAGCGCCATCTAGTTCCAAAAGTAAATAGATACATATTAAAAATAAACCCCAAAACTCATGATGGGTTACGAACACGTGAATCCCGCAGGAGTTACGACGTGTAAAACCCACGTAGGTCATGTCGATTTGACCTTTCGCTAATTTAGTATTCATTTTCAAAAGGCAATTAGAGTTTTAAATCATTTTAATAAAAAAGTTAAAATTATAGGTCCTAATATCTAAGAATTATTAAACGAGATAAAACTAAATCTTATATTTCGCACCTTGAATTATTATTAGCCGAAACTAATATTGTATCTTTATCCCTCTATAACTTTCGTGATATATATCTTATGTGAAAAGACACAAGAAAATGTAGAAAAAGAGCTAAATGTTAAAAGTTATTACAGAGACATAATATACCTGAAATCTCAACCCAAAAAATCTTTATAGTATAATTTTTTTTTTATTGCGTAGGACAGCAGACAGGCTGACAGCCCGCTTAGAATTTAGCAGTTACCGTCGCCTATAGATGTTTGCAACGCCAGTGGCATTGCGAACACGCTGCTGTCGCATAAGGGTACAGGAACTTGGGTCACTAATGCCGGAACACAACACAAGGTTATTATGGCGGCATACTTAAGACCAAAGGTGGTCGTCATCCAGACGGGCTTGAGGCCCTACCACGTAGCTAGGGTGGGTTGTTTTGTCGCCTTTTACGACAGGCCGACCCCGGCCACAGAGGTTAGTATTCTTTCTCCGCCCCTGCACGGATAAAAATATATAAAATATACGATAAAAATATACGGATAATCGTGGCATGCTGCTTAAAAATTAACAAAATCACTCAAAGAACGGGACACCATATCCGAATTCTTCTGTTAGGCTTGAACAATCTTCTCTTCTCAGTCGGATACTCTTGACAGAGCAGTCGCGGTCACGCAAGACGCTCGGCAGCGCTTCACCACCGCGCTCCATTTGTCTCTAGCTGAAGTCTGTCTTGCGCAGTCGTTTAGGGATGTGTGTGTCATCGACTTAATTTGGTCCGTCCATCGCAAAGGCGAACGCCCTCGCGATCTGCTGCCATTTACCCGGTCCTGCACAACGAGCCACTCCACGGAGTCCCCTCCGCGTCGCGTCACATGTCCAAAGAACATGTATTTGGGAGTGCACCACCGTTGACGACTGTCAACGAGAGACTTCTCGCCGATGTTAAGCTCCTTCAAGATGGAGACATTAGTGCGTTGCTGTGTCCAGGAGACATTAAGCGGTCTCCTCCAACACCACATTTACAAGGCGTCAAAACGCTGCCGCTCTCTTTCCTTCACCGTCCATGTCTCGGCCCCGTACAGGAAAATCGGGAATACAAGCGCTCTTACGAGACAGGTCTTGGTCGTCTTGAACAATATGTCTATAGGTATTGTATCAGAATAACTTGCTTTTAATAGTATGTATAAAAAAAATATCATTTATACGATGATCTCACCATAACGATATTGACACAATCTTTTGTGCTGATTAGACCTTGTTAAAGAAACTTAAATCATATTAATCTGATGTTTTGGGCTTTAATTAAAACCAATGAACATAATTCATGTCTCGTTGAAGTATGATGATGTTCCATTATTCACTATAATTTATCACCAAGGCATCCTTTCTACAGATTTGCAGACGGGAGCCATTTGCATACTCATTGTAACTGAGTATAAAATTTTAATTAATTGTGATACAGTTTACAATAATATTTATTACTCTTTTGAGTAATGTCACAGGGCGAAACTAGTTTACGTTGTGGTTTATTGTGTATATCAAATAAGAATTCACAGTTTCATTCACGTAGACATATTGCTTTCTTATAATCACCAATTATATACGTTGCTCGCGCATCGCCTCGACAGGGGCGCGTTCACGGCTGCAGTTCGAGGCATAAGCAGCAAGCGTTTTAACTCTTATATATTATCAACATCCATTTTAATTTCTAATATAAATATACATTTAATATACGTTTGAATGAATTGTTTTACAATAACACCACAACGTCGATGCTTTGTGCCGCTTCTTTATGCCGAGATGACATAAGAAAATATTTGCCTTAAATTGTTTCTCAAATAAAGGGCCTGCTAGACGCCGCCACGGAAAGGATTACTTTATGTTGAAGTATTGTCAATAACAGGGTACCTTGAGATTTAAGTGTAATTAAGTTGAGTCTTGCTTACGGCTGTAAAAAAGTGTAACTATTCAATATTTCCTTCGGGATATAGAGTCAAATGGCAGTCTCCGTAAAAACCTGCCACTTTGCAAAAAAAAGTGTTCTGGCGTTGTTGTATTTGACTCATTCGATTTTCCCTATCGGGCTTCAAGGCGTCTAATCGAGTTCTCAAACGTCTTCCTAACATTAAGACCGCCGGGCTTTCCCCCGTAGACGCATGTGGCGTACTTCTATAGTGTAACAAAAACGTATTCAGTGCCCTACTCACATTCGCCTTTTCAAAGTTAGCCTTTTTAATCACACGTTTTAACGTCTTGACCGCATTTTCCGCAGCACCGTTAGACGAGGGATGATAAGGTGCCGTGAAAATGTGTTGTATTCCGTTTTTGCTCACAAACACCTGAAATTCCTGGCTGGTGAAGGGAGGACCGTTGTCTGTGACTATTTGTCGTGGCAAACCCCACCTGCTCCACAGTTCATCTAATTTATCTATTGTACTCGTTGCCGCCGTACTAGGCACGCAAAAAATTTCTAGCCACTTGGACGTGGCATCTACGACTACTAAGTATGTTTTCCCAAAAACAGGACCCAAAAAGTCCAGATGGAGACGAGTCCAAGGCCTGGAAGGCCACGGCCATGGACACGGCGCCTGTCGCGGAGGCGCATCTGCTTGCGACACACACACCGTACACGACCTACACATATTCTCTATGGCCTCATCGATCCCGGGCCACCATGCGTAACTTCTGGCCAATGCCTTAGACTTAACTATGCCCATATGAGGTTCGTGTATTAGCCTTAAAACGCGTTCCCTACATTTTTCAGGTATCACGACCCTGTGACCCCACATGATACACCCTAACTCTTCGTATAATTCAGTTTTCCTGTTTTGATAAGGTCTGATTGTATCCAGTTGACAATCCTCCGGCCACCCGTCTCTGATATAAGACAACACCCTACTCAAGATCGGATCCCTTTGAGTTTCGCTTTTAATTTCGTTATAATCTAATAATAATGCCTCTTGAGCAAAATGCAGGTGCGTTTGTTCAGGATTATTGCATAAAACTGATTTCCTTAGCGGCATACGCGATAAACTATCTGCACTGTTGCGATCCGTGTGCACATATTCTATATCGTACGTATACGCGGAAAGAATAATCGCCCACCTTTGCATACGACTCGCAGTCATAGTCGGTATCTCCTTATACGGACCGAAAATCGATACGAGAGGCTTATGATCAGTTCGTAGAACAAAACGTCTGCCATAGATGTACTGATGAAACTTTTTCATACAAAAAATTATTGCTAAAGCCTCCCTATGAATTTGGGAATAGTTTTTCTCGGCCGCTGTTAGCGTACGAGAGATAAACGCAATGGGCCGCTCGCCCGCCCCCGCGCGCCCCGCCGGCTGTGACAGCACCCCGCCGACGCCGGCCGCACTCGCGTCGCATGTTACTACCAATGGCTTGTCAGGATCGTAATGCGCCAGCACCTCCGAGCCCAGTAGCGATTTTTTTATTTCTCTGAAGGCATGCTCGCAAGCCGACGTCCAATTCCATTTAACGTGTTTTTTTAAAAGTGCATATAAAGGCAATAAACGTTGGGACAACTTATCTGTGAATTTAGAAAAGAAATTAACTAACCCTAGGAAGGAGCGCAACTCCGAAATGTTTTGTGGCCTAGGCATATTTTTAACCGCTTCAACTTTCTCGGGGTCCGCCTTCACACCCTTCCTAGATACAATGTGTCCTAAGTACTTAACTTCCTCCACAAAAAAGACACATTTAGATTTTTTTAGTTTAAGCCCGTTCTCTAATAAACGCCGGAAAACGACCTCCAAGGTCCTGAAATGATCAGCTTCCGTTTTAGTTCCGATTATTACATCATCACTAAAAACAGCAACACAAGGAATATCGCCTAAAAGTTTAGTCATAATTCTTTGGAAAATTCCCGGGCTCGATGAGAGACCGAACACTAAGCGATTATAACGAAAAAGACCTCGATGCGTGTTAATAGTAGTGAATTGTTTGGATTCATCAAGCTCTATTTGATTATAAGACTGCGACAAGTCAATTTTGCTAAAGAATTGAGCCCCTTGTAAAGTAATTAACGCATCCTCAAATCTAGGCAGTGGGTATCTGTCAACAATTAAGGCTGGGTTCAGAGTTGACTTGTAGTCTACACAAAGTCTGAGAGTACCGTCCGTCTTATTCACGGGAACCAACGGTGAGGCCCAGTCGGAGCACTCAACTGGCTCGATGACGCCGGCGCGCAGCATCGCATCTAACTCCGCGTCGACGCGCGCGCGCAATGCAAATGGCAGAGGCCGCGCACGGCTGAACACGGGCGTCGCGTCCCCGCGCACCCGTAACGTCGCCTTGCCCCCCGTGAACCTCCCCAAGCCACCGTCGAACAGCTGCTTATAACTAAATAACAATTTATATAAATTACAATCAACCGAGCCATTAACAAACTTATTCACAGGCGATACAGAATTACTATTATACAAGTTATATAAAGGTATACACAATTTAGAGAGCCACTGTCTCCCAATCAAAGAAGTAGTTCCGCCATTTATTACAAATAACTCTAAATTTTTGACATTTCCCTGATACGAGACAGAACACTTTATATATCCTAGGGGTCTAATGACAGAACCGTCATAAAATCTTAAACTAAGCTTATGGGGAATTATTTTCTTATTTTTAAAATATTTATTGTAAGTTATTTTACTGATGCAAGATATAGGCGTACCAGTGTCTATCTCCATGGGTATAATTCTACCATCAATAGATATAGGTAAACTCACCGCCTTGTAATCACCAAGACAAAGTTGGTGCAACTCGATCATACTGTCATCTGAGTGCTGTTCACATTCATAAGGCTCCTCGAGCGAACCAAAATTAAAACTCCTGTCCGAGTGCTTCCGCATGGCTCCCTTTAGCCCCGGACCTGGACATACCCGACGGAGATGACCTTGTCGTTTGCAACGGCTACAAACGAAGTCACGGTACCTACAGCTCCCGTAGTTGTGACTCGTCGATCCGCAGCCTTCACAGCCGCCGAATGCTGACTTCGATGTGGCTTGTTCCGCCGCCTGTCGTGTGCTGCTCGGGCCACGGCTACCGCCTCGTTGCTGGAACGTGCGACGACCTCGCACCTCCCTAACTGCGTGAATTTCTGTACTCTCGAACACATTCTTCACCTCCACAGCTGCTGCATCTCGTTCCGCAGCTTCCAAGGACATAGCTATCTTAACGGCTTTTGTGAAATTCAAATTTTCATCTTCCGCGAATAACCGTTGGCGAATGACGTCATTCCTCAACCCACAAACAAACTGGTCCCGAAGGTTTTCAGTTAGTCCCTCCTTAAAATTACAGTTTCGCGCCAGTTTCTTCAGCTCTGCAACATAGTTATTTACATATTCGTCGGTAGTTTGTCGCCGCTGTCGAAAACGGAACCTCTCGGCGAGTACCGACGGACTCGGTTGCAGATGATTACGTAGGAGCTCCGATGCCTCATTGTAGCTCAACTCCGATGGCTTCCGAGGGCTGGCGAGGTTTACCAGAAGTTCGTACGCTTCATCCCCCATGACGGCGATCATTGTAGGCAATTTTAAATCATCTTTGATGCCGTTGACCTTGAAATACATTTCAAGTCGATCCGCGTACAACGTCCACACTCCCGTTTTTACGTCGAACTCATTTATTTTCCCGATCGACATGATGATTACACGCACTATTATCCGTTATTTTCCAATTCGTCGCCAGTATAATGTATTTAACACGGGAGCAAGTAAATAACGTGTCTCGCGCATATTGTTTTATTATAAACTGCCTACCTACATATAATAATATATTAATACATCACAGCAACAAAGTGCAAGAATACGTTTAAGTTTGAAAAAATCAAATACATTTTTTTTATTACTGTAGGACAGCAGACAGGCTTATGGGCCGCTTAGAATTTAGCAGTTACCGTCGCCTATGGGTGTTTGCAACGCCATTGACATCACGAACACGCTGCTGTCCCATAAGTGTACAGGAACTTGGGTCACTAATGCCGGAATACAACACAAGGTTATTATGGCAGCATACTTAAGACCAAAGGTGGTCAACATCCAGACGGGTTTGATGCCCTACCACGTAGCTAAGGTGGGTCATTTTGTCGGCTTTTACGACAGGTCGACCCCGGCCGCAGAGGTTAGTATTCTTTCTACGCCCCTGCACGGATACATAGGATGGAAATAGAAAGAAATAATGATGATTTTTAAATGTTTCTTTTAAATACAAGAGGTAATTGATAGGTTACTCACTATTTAAAACAATCACTGGGTTCTATACGTTTAGTTGATAAAATTATTTAAGTGATGTTTTCATTAACTAAATACATTTTCGCTTTCGCATCCCTACGTGTGATGAGATGTTGAAATATTTACTGCGTTTTTGATATAACTGACTCAACACAGTTGCGACTCAATTAAAAGAAAGTCATAGAGTACATCTAGATGGAAAATTCTTCGTAAGTTTATTTAACTGTCAAGTGTATGATGCATATTTATTTAATTTATTATAAAGTTGTTAGTAGTCTGTAAATTATATAAAATTGTTTATGTTTTGGTACTTGACTATGTTAATATAGACTATAGGCGACTAACTTCTTCAAATGACATTTATATCAGTGAATGAAACATTGTTTGAGAAATTTGTGAAATACCCTGAAGCTTATTTAAGTCTTCTTCCGGTGACGTGAGGCGAATTAATATCAGGGCTTGTCCATTTTCTACCTTCTCTATTTCTTTCATCTAGGCTAGAAGTTAGTTAACGTACATAGGTCGTAAACATCTACAGGTAATTGATAATTTAATATAAAATAGAAATAAAACAAATTATTTAAATCAAAACAATGATTCAAAGTTATTCCCAAAAATTGTGTTAAATACCCCATCACGTCCCTAAAGGGTCAAGCTCACATTTGCACCCCTTTCAGGGGTGGCGATAGGGTGTTTGGGGTGGAATTTCCTTAACACGTTCTATTGTGGGTTAGTGTAGTTCTAGATACATATTGATTACTTAACACGGGGTTGTTCTTGCGATCTTCGGTGAACATTGGCCTTTTAGGGGGTTTATAGATTCTCAGGCTTATGTTAGGTCAATTGAGGACGCTGCAACTCATAATAGACTTGGTTGCAAACAGTTATCAGTAATATACAATGTTGATAGTAATTGTGTGTGATTAAATCCAATAAACGGAGCTTTTGATGCAAAAATTAGTAGGTTTTTCTTCTTTCTTTCGTTCTTTAGTAACAAAAAGCTTATGCAATTATCTAAGTATTAAGGGCGTCACCACAAAAAAAATCGTTACCAACGATATGAAATACAGTTGTAGGTAAGATATCATTTGGTACTTGAAACATTTGAAATATATTCAATCGATTAAAACAGAAAGCATCTCGAAAGCTAACTTTAGTAATATAATAATAAATCTTATGTATAATGTGTTTGACGATATATGCAAACAAGATTCTTAAAATACTTAGTAAATTAAGGTGTAAAAAATGCTTGTAGTATATATTATAATTGTTCTCAGTTTGTTCGAATCACCCACTGTACTTGAAGGTCAAATACCAGCTAGATATAGAAAACTATTATTATAATAATAAATAAAAAGAAGCTGTAACAAATACATGCAATGCGAGAATAATGAGGCAACATATTATGCTAATTGTTACCGAAATTAATAATTATAATGCGAAATGGACTGGTCGGTATCTGATCCCCAAGACTTTTAACGAAATCCCACTATTAAGAGAAAAAATAATTCAAATGAAAATTATAAGTTTCAAAGTACTTTGAAACTTAAAATAAAAAAATGTATTATTGTCAGGTTTTTTTTTATTGCCGTAGGACAGGCTGACGTCCCACTTAGAATTTAACAGTTACCGTCGCCTATGGGTGTTTGCAACGCCAGTGGCATCGCGATCACGCTGCTGTCCTATAAGGGTACAGGAACTTGGGTCACTAATGCCGGAACACAACACAAGGTTATTATGGCGGCATACTTAAGACCAAATGTGGTCGCCATCTAAACAGGCTTGAGGCCCTACCACGTAGCTAGGATGGGTTGTTTTGTCGCCTTTTAGGACAGGCTGACCCCGGCCGCAGAGGTTAATATTCTTTCTCCGCCCCTACACGGTGATTTAAATCATACATTTTAAAATAGAAATATAGATAAGTATATAATTTTATAATAGTAATAGAATGAAAATTAAAGATAATTATAGAATGACTTATTAATAATAACATATTATAATAATGACATTTTTAACTTTTTTATTTATTTTCTCATTAAAAATTATGCAAGCGCAACGCTTTTTCCGCCGAAAAACTGATGTTCAGTTTAGTGGGACTACTGCAACTATATTAATCTGTATCCTTTGGAAAAAAACTAGTTCAGGGGCCACTGTGATCTTCTCAAGGCAAGTAAGCGATCTGACAAGAACGATTGTGTTGTCTATTTGTTTTTATGTTTAAATAAACATAATATCCATTCCTATAGGTTATGTCCCAAAACGAGAGATACAAGCGTAAAACCATTGTCCCGCGCCCATTTTTTCAATTCGGTCCCAATATCATTTGTGGAGGCTTTAACGACTGCCTCTACAAAAGTAAGCGGACAAATTGCTTCTAAAACAACAAAAGCCGACCGGAAAAATTCACAATCGCACCGAATCATTAATCTCAGAAACAAATGGAAATCGGCCGACATCTGCTATACTCGAAAAAAATGGCGGCCATAGTCGACAGTTGTCACGTTATTCTCGACGGGATTAATTAGAAATGCGATTAAAAGCAAACAAAACAGGGAATGGTGAACTTAAATTAATGAAAAATTACCACCCTTGGTGAGCACTCGTCAACTCTTTTTTTAACGGGGTCGCTCCCGCGCATTAAGCGGCTTTCATTTGAATTCGGAATTAGAATTACGCGCGCTTTATAATTATTGTTTTTTTTTTTGGTCAGAGTTGATTTCTGATTTAAATACGTTCTGGGTATTCGATTATTTATACATCTCATTTTTAGAACGTTACTTAATTTAAAAAATATATAAATTAACTATCTTGCAGTATAATGTATGTTACAGTAATTTTCTTGAATTTTTTTATAATTCAATAATATATTCGAAGTGTTATAATTACCGGTACGACTCTAAGTTTAATTCAAAACCTTTCACTATAAATGCGTCTCGATAAGATAGCATTGCAAAAAACATTTTGAGGCCGGAAGCGCGTTCGCAATACCCCTGGTGACCACCTGCTACTGGGTGGACCGTTTGCCTGCCTGATTAATTCTACTTATAAAAAATAAGTGTAATTATTAAAATGAAGTATTGTAAAATCCAACTTTATGGTCCCTACAGATCTGATGATATTAAGATTATTCTCTTTTTGCATTGGATATTATGTATACTAAACACAACATTAAAATTTATTGGTACGTAATAAAACGCTTGCTGTTAAAATTGCAATGACTCAACAGAAGCCAGAAGGAAACAATCGCTTTTTTTTGGTCTCGGGGAAAAACTCTCTCTTGGCGGGTTCACCCGGCCCGGGAGGACCGAGAGATATGTGGGACTCAGGGAAAGATGTTCTACCATCCGACTACCAACTAAAAAACCCCGTTGTTCTCCTATCGCCTACGCCCGGGCCCACGGATATATGGCCTGCCGATCTCGTGGCCCGGGCCGGCGCCAGCCCGCCCTTTCTCAAGGCGGGCCTCTTCTAAAGTGTTGACGCCAGGGGGTCAGAGTTTCGTCCCCCCGGCGCTCTCCTGTGTTGATTCAAGGAGTTGAAGGGGGCCGAAGAACAGCACGTGGCCCTCTCCCTCGCGGCAATAGTGCGGGCGGCGGATCCTCCCCCGAGGGGCCACCCGCGGCCGTTTTCTACGACGACGTGGCCTGCGTTGGCGGGAGTTGACTCCCGCTCCCGCTCCGCCGCCTCCTTTGCGGACATTACTGCCTCGCAAAAGGATGCGACGGCCGTTCATCCAGGATCGCCCCCGACCATGGACAGAACCAGGGCCGGGAGCGACAGGTCCGCGGCCAATTCCGGACGGGACTTGCATCGCCGTCGCATGCTAGTCAGGCGTGGGTACGACTACCAGATGACACTCCAGAAAAACCAGGGAGTCGCTAAACGTCGTAGCCCGGCCCAGCAAAACCAACCGACAGCGAGGATGCGATTCCCGCCTCGGAAACACTCTCTGTGCAGGCGCAGTCAAAATAGGCATGGTTTCGACTACCAAATCAGGGCCCGGGGCAGAACCCGGGACCCCAATTAGTATTCGCAACCATCCCACCGGAGACCACGCCACGAACAGAGAGCGAAGTTGGAAAGGATGTAGGAGGTAGACGGGAAGAAAGGTAGGACTCTGTCGTCTCGGACGGAGAGGGGAGTGAGGCGACGGATGCTTGGGCACCCCGGGTACGCACACCCGTGCACTCCTCGGACGGAGGAGTTTAGGACGATTGTTTACTACCCCTGAGGGTAGTAAACAATCGCTGGTGTACTTGTAAATAATATAAAATTATTGAGCATTGCACAAATACACTCATAGAGAAATTTTTATATTCTTTGTTTATTATTTTATAATGATGTTACCGTTATAGTTTTTATAAATATGTAGAAAAGCCTATTAGGCTTTAATACAGTTGTAAGCAGCAAGCAATAGCAATAACAGCAGCGTGATCGCGATGCCACTGGCGTTGCAAACACCCATAGGCGACGGTAACTGTTAAATTCTAAGTGGGACGTCAGCCTGTATGTATTATACCTCGGCAGAAATTTACTTTTTTGTACGGTGATAAAGTTGGTACAACATGTTCTCTCCTTTTATACCGTACAACTTATTAAAATTGTACGGTATTCGTAAAATAATAATATTTATTATTATTAGAAGTAATGCCATATAACAAGGAAAATGATAGAAATGTTAGGATCGATACAAAAGGGGAGGTGGACCAAAAAAGATGGGTGGATTGTGTAAAATATTATATGGCAAAAAAGGTGTGAATGCTGAGTTGACGACTAATAGAGGAGAGAAAAAGGAGAGAACATGTTGTACCAACTTTATCACCGTACAAAAAAGTAAATTTCTGCCGAGGTAATAGCTTACAACTGTATTAAAGCGCGAGCGGACATGGCCTCTTTGAACTTATATATTTATAGCGCACTTAAAAGCGTCTTACAGAACAAACGGTTGGTATGTGGAAGTTAATGGAAGCGCATGTAAGCGTGTAAAATCGCTATAATGCGACATTTACGGTGCACGTTACGTGACATCTCATCAATGCAGAGTAGTAGTGTACTTGTCACCAGTCTTGTCTCCTGCAAACAGTGTGGTGTGGTGATGTGGTGAGCATGTTAAAATATGTATAACAATCTCCGTCACTTGGATTTTTTCTAGTTCTGAAACTAATGTAATCTGGAATTAATTTACCTAAATACAATCCCACCTATCCGGTCCAGGAGTTTTTAACAAGATATCAGGACACGTGACGTTAGTCGAAATTGTAATATAAAATTTACGTATTATTTTTCTCATATTCTTTCATCTAAAAACGTGTACTTTTACCCTGTGATAGTTTATATCAAGGAACTTTGAGTCCCAACGTAAAAATTTTAGAGTATTACTAAGATTATGAATTGGAATCGTTTAAAACTGAAACACCAAGATACGAATCTTAAAAATGCTTTAAGACAAAGTCCATAATACTCCTGATTCAAATCAAGAGTATACTATGAAAGTAGGTACTTACAGACTTTCTTTACATTTTAAAATACTACATTCAAATGCTACATTCACACTACAAAATTATTACCTTAATGAAATTTCCGTTAAACGCGCATACAACGTTGGAAAACACAAATTAACCCGGGAGCATTTACAAATATCGGTCAATTAACCGGCCGGCGAGTGGTGATAACAATCGAAAATGGTTTCACTTTCAGTGCGAGTATAGAGTTAAATATAATACATAATAGGCCAACAGATGCATCAATGGCGGACGCGTTTTCGGACCGGCCACTTTCAATTTTCAGCGCCCGCGTAAATTATAATGTTGCCGTGTTTGAATAAAATATTCCGGTACATGAAACCGTTTGGTTTTTATGAGCCTTTTTCCAAATCCTAGTAAAATCATCAAATTCCGGTGGTTATCTTCGACTAAGTACTAAAAAATATATATACTTAAAAACATATACAAGTAAATAAAAAATGATAAGTTTCTAATTACAACAAAAACTTTTATCATTTACTCGTATTATTTTGTTACCAATGTAATATTACTAGGAATATTGTTAAACCCTTCAAATAATTTGAAACGCTTTGAAATGGGATTTGCCAGATAGAAAGCGTATGAAAGATTCAATTTTCTTGTTTGCATCCAACTTGGGCTCTGGATTCGAACAAGAAGAATTGGTATTTATAGTGCAGCCATAGTCAACCTGCGGCCCGCGGGCCACATGCGGCCCACCGGTTTTATTTGGTTGACCCATCTGGTGTTAATTAAACCATTTTGAATTTCGCACCCATTAAAAACATTGAGAGCGCGCTGAGGTCCGTGTGCCAGTGCAGTCAGTTCGTGCTATTTTCTTACGCCTCTCTAGTGTCATGCGTGCATGACACACATGTAAACGAAGTGTGTCAAAAGGAGCTGAGGGAAACCGAGACAAGTGGACAAGTCGAGAGGAAAGAAGCCTACATGCTAAACAGAGATAACAAACACAACACTTGCCTTCTGTTCGTAATAAGAAATAATAAGCGGAGTTGGTACTAAACCAGGTCAATAAATGGATTATGTCCATGTATTTTCATTACAGTAAATAGTTCATTAATTTTGAATTTGGTTTTTTATTAACACACATAATTTGAATTAAACAACTGATTGTGACCACGGACGCTGTAACATGTTGGAAACCTCAGGCAATGACAAAAGTTGTTTAATACATTTTGTAACAATCGCGAAAATCTCTAAAATAATTACCTAATTTTTTACGGCCCGCAACACCATCACTAACACGTGTTTGTGGTCCCTTTGAAAAAAAGGTTGAATACCACTGTTATAGTAAGAAAATCAAAATCACATTTTACGTGAGTCCTAAACTACCCCGTTCTTTGTTTAATTGGATGTGCATAAAGCGGAAATCTACCTAAAAATAAGGAGTGAGTTCTGGTACGTTGTTTACTGTAATCAGCAGTTGATATTTCATTTAAAACTTCATTTCGAACTCAATGAACCGTTTAAGTAAGAGTACTCGTAGCGAATACTCTAAACTACTTCTACGACAACTGTTAATTATGTAGATGCAATTTTATATTATCTTCTCATTGTCATACTTGTCCACGGGGCTCAATATCTACTTACGTTCTCTTTACGTTCTGAGGAACGTGATTAAGGTGTTTATTATAGGTTCGCACATTTATGAAATATCCTTCCTTGAAAAAATTATATTTACGTTAGTAAATTTTGTTTATTGATTGTTAATTTAAAGAGCTACATAACTCTTGATAGATAACTCTTTAATTCGGAAAATAAAACAGGAAAATGGATACCTTTCCATTGTTGTACTAGAAAATGAAGTAATTAATTTATACTCATTTACAAATGACAATGGAAGTGATGGAACCGCCTTTTTTAGGCAGAATTCTGTAACTGTATGATATTTGTATAAATAATTAAAAAGAATATTTGTCTGAGAATAAAATACTTTAACAGAATGTAGAGTTTGTTTAAGAATTTTATTTTACCATAAAATGATAATATTAGATTTTCAGACACTTTAATACAAAAATTGTCACAATTTGGGAAGTTTTCAACACTCTCAACTCGTATGTCCATTTCGACGTAGCGACAGCGAGTCATGCCGTGTGTAAACCGCGGTTTATTTACACGTATTTAATCTATAATAATATTAATTATGGTCCATTGCAATGCATTGAGAGGATGTTAAACTTTGTTTTATGACGATATATTGTGACTTTTTAATTTTTAATTATCTGTTGGATTTTTATATTAAATTTAATGGTAAAGCATTCCTAATATGTCACTGGTGCGTCAATATAATAATCTTGTATTTTTTTATTGCTGTAGGACAGCAGACAGGCTGACGGCCTGCTTAGAGTTTAGCAGTTACCATCTCCTATGGGTGTTTGCAACACCAGTGGCATCGCGAACACGCTGCTGTCCCATAAGAGTACAGGAACTTGGGTCACTAATGGCCAGCCTCGAAGAGAAACTGAAAGTTGGTTTACTAGTGCCGGAACACAACACCAAATCATTATGGCAGCATGTTTTAAAACCAAGGTTTACAATTCAGTCGGACTTAGAACCCTACCAGCTTGAGTTGTTTTGTCGCCATTGCTTTTAGGACAGGACGCCCCTGGGTGCAGGGTAAGAATACCGGTCGGTATTCTCTGCTCTGCCCTGCTTCGACTCTGCACGGAAAAAATTGAAGATCTAGTTAAAGAAACTGAATTTGTATTATGTCATAATTAACGACGTGACAGAACTATATCATAGAAAAATAGAATATACAATAATGGAAAATATACCTTTATATTATGTCAAAATCTATAACACACATATAAGTATTATAAATAAAGATACAATAGAAATAGAAGAATATAGTTTTACCGGTTAGAATCATAATTTCCTGGTTTCCTAAAGTACGAGATTTTATTAATTATCACAATTATTGAGAAACTTTATTCGATCAATAAAATCGTGTCACAAGCAACAGCCGAAAAGATTTAAACACAATCAACTAAACATCTGCACCGTACAATACACGCACAATCATAAAAATTGCTCATCCATAAAGCTTTCTTAATAATAATGTGTTTTAACTTAAACATTACATCATAAAATAAACTCAATCGTAATTGTGTAGAGTTAAAATTTGTGTAGCAAATTTATATTTCATTAGCAAGAATCAAAGGGTTAGCAAATCCTCCTAGTATTGTTAGTAGTCACGCGTCAATTTAGTATTAAAGTAGTTCGCATAATTGTACTTATATGTTTAATATTTCCGTTGCTATAGAAATTAATGAACGCCTGTTTATTATACTTAATGTTATGGTGTCCGTTTTTACTTCATGCCAGAATTAATTATATACATGCATTATAAAGATTTACGTTGAGTGAAATTTGCTTTTGAAGTGTGGAATTATTTAAATGTAGCGAAACAGATACTCCTGCTATTTACTATTTGGAATGTTCTTTGTCATCCGCGTCTTGGCGAAGAAATGTTACTATTTTTTAATTACAGACAGACTGACAGGTCCTGCAGGGCCGGATAAGGGTGGCATAGATATATGTTTATTACCTAAGTATGAAAAGATTTTGCCTAATGAAGCAAAAATTACTCATAATATAAAACAAACAACGAAATTGCCAAATAAACGTTGTACTCACAAAAAGCTTTCAAAAATTGTTAAACGATTTTCTTTATGTACAGAACCCTAATAACATTAAAGAGGCAACAGTGGCGACATCTCGTAATTTCGATTCTAATTACATTTAATGTCTACTGTTATTTTTTCGAGTTTTAATGCTTGCCCGCCATAAAAAGATAATCACAAAAATAATTGAAATGAAATAATAAAGAGGGTGCAGGGGTGCGGTGGGGGGCGATTAATGATGGCGGGGTGGCAGGGGATAGTCGGCACATTAGGGCCCAAATAATCAACATAATTACACTTTTTACCTTGACATCCCCTTTCCAAGCTAATAAGTAGCGATGGGAAGCTTCGTGTTTTAAAGTTTTTATTTGTTTTGTCCAAATGAAAATTTGTTAATTAGCAACACAGCTGACTTAAAGATTACGCAAGCGGTTTGGTGCGATCGTAATTCTGATTTTTATCCCCACACGAGAAATGTTTTGTGGAGTTTCATAGACAGACTAATAACTCTAGCAGCTCACCGTCTCCTATGGACGTTATAAGTAAAGCGTGGTTATAAAAGCGGAGGAAATAATGTGTGATGCATGCATATGAGGATTTGTGAAGTGACAGACAAATAATGCCAGGATAGAGCAAAATGGAAAAAAGACGTATAGTGCAGATCCCAAATGATTGGGATAAGGACAAGCTAATGATGATGGTGGTTGTTATCCCGACGGGCTTGGAGCCATAACAACTTCATAACATCGGTAATAACTTTTAATATAAAATTTGTAGTATATGTGAACCAACTAATAATTTTAATACTCATTTAATACAGGCAGTCGTATATATAAAAACAATAAGTAAACCAGGCACCCTTTCCGAAGAATTGGTATGTAATTAAAGATAATGAGACGCTATTCAGATGTCCGTCTGGATCCTTTCTGGGTGAAGCTACGAAAAATGGATACGACAAACAGTAAAACATAAAATGTTTGACTTGAGGTAATGATAACTCGATTTCTGTAGCAATATGATTATCATTAATGGTTATAATAATTTTTGCTCGTTGCGTTTAGGTGGAAATTATTTAATTAAATTAGGTGGATATTTTATCCGTGCTCGGGCGGAGAAAGAATACTAACTTCTGCGGCCGGGGTCGGCCTGTTGTAAAAGTCAACAAAACAACCCAACCCTAGCTACGTGGTAGGGCCTCAAGCCTGTCTGGATGGCGACCACTTTTGGTTGTAAGCATGCCGCCATAATAACCTTGTGTTGTGTTCCGGCATTAATGACCCAAGTTCCTGTACCCTTAGGACAGCAGAGTGTTCGCGATGCCATTGGCGTTGCAATCACCTATAGGCGACGGTAACTGCTTACTATTAAGTGGGCCGTCAGCCTGTCTGCTATCTTACAGCAATAAAAAAATTAATATTTATTTAGTTTAGTTTTCTTATTTAATTTTTGTTTTATTCATTGTATCATAAATATAATTAGACAAGAAGTAACAAAACATAAATTAGCATTGTCATCCACCATACAAGTCCTTTCGATACCTAGTGCGGGGAACAGAGATTCACTCTGGTATGTCTTATGGGCTGCGTTATTGTAGTAAATAATTTTTTTAGTGAACACATTATACCATGCTAGGATTAAAAGTTAATGAATAAATGTCATTTGTATATTCCTTCAATCTTCAAAGAAAAGAAGTTTTTTTATCATGTAATATTTTAAGGCTATTTACTTTGGAGTAAACAATTTGTAGTTACGTGTTTTATTGTATCGGATGCAAATATAATGATAATTGTAAGAACATTATAACATTTTAATTCTTAAGCAAAATGATGATTAATTTTTGGTAATTTATCACGTTTTAGCAATTCTAATTCAGTCATAAATAAGTTTTGAAATACCGAGATAATTTTTAAATCACTTATCCTCGTACACACAATAAATAAATTTATTAATATACCCATATGAACAACACTTTAAGATTCCATTGAACTGAACTGAATCACACAATATTTATTTGCTTCCTGGAATTATATGCATTTTAATGGGTAGTATTTCATTAAATACAAATATATCAACTTCTGTTGTAAATTTATGTACAACTGCGCTTTCCTTTAGGTGTCGCCAGTGATTGAGAAACCTTTCAGTATAAGTAATTAAGTAATTATCAAAATCCTACAGTTATCCAGTTTCTATCCATGCAGGGGCGGAGAAAGAATACAAACCTCTACCTTAAGTATGCCGTCATAATAACGTTGTATTGTGTTCCGGCATTAGTGACTCAAGTTCCTGTTCCCTTATGAGACAGCAGCGTGTTCGCGATGCCACTGGCGTTGCAAACACCCATAGGCGACGGTAATTGCTAAATTCTAAGCGGGCCGTCAGCCTATCTGCTGTCCTACAGCAATAAAAAAAAAGTTATGCACATCGAGCTCAAGACGGAAGTACGATTGCTACTTGGGATTTTATTGCAACAAAATTTGCGACATAAGTGCACCCCAGATTTGATATTGTTTTACAGTATTAAATATTAAGCTAATAATTTTGGTGTGTCGTTGGTAGCTTTGAAGATTACACTGCTAACCTATCTAGTTTCTGCGGTAGTCAGAGAGCGTCGCATAAGGCAGTCAGTTTGACTGGTATCAAAGTTGTACATTGTATCCAGTTCTTAGCTATATTTAATTCTGGTATGACATCAGACAGGCTGGTGGGCCGCTTAGAGTTTAGCAGTCGCCTATGGGTGTTTGCAACGCCAGTGGCATCACGAACATGCTGTTGACCCATAAGGGTACAAGAACTTGGGTTACTAATGCCGAAACACAACACAAGGTTACTATGGCAACATACTTAAAACCAAAAGTGATCGCCATTCAGACGGGCTTGGGGCCCTACCACGTAGCTAGGGTTGTTTTGTCGCCTTTTACGCAGGCCGATCCTGGCCGCAGAGGTCAGTCTTCTCATAGGTCAGTTCTTTCACCGCCCCTACGTGGATAAAAATCTAGATCTTCTAATCATCTAACTGAGTTCTTAACATATATTACAATTAAGTGGTTACTGTAATAAGACCCAACATAGTCCCATATTATATAAGTCTGTTAAGTAAGTAATAAAGCGACAAACCTTAGCTAAACTAAATGCCAAACTATATACTAAAACCTGATTTATGGTTTATAGAAATATGCCACATCAACAAACTAATAAATTTAGCACATCGGAGACGCATCCTTTACGAAATCACGACGAAGACAAGGACGGCCTAAATGAACGGGTTTTTTAATTCACTCAAATTATAATACTTTTTCCTTTAACAGAACAAAGAGAGTAGAGACGACTTTGCATCATTTTTACTCTAATTTTGTATGGACCGACGAGTAAAGTTAGGTACGTTTTTGCATCTAATGTCCTGAAAACACTTAAACGCCATAATGTGTTAAAGGACAATTTTGCAACATTGCGCTTACATTTTTTTTTATTGCGTAGGACAGCAGACAGGCTGACAGCCCGCTTAGAATTTAGCAGTTACCGTCGCCTATAGGTGTTTGCATAGCCAGTGGCATCGCGAACACGCCGCTGTCCCATAAGGGTACAGGAACTTGGGTCACTAATGCCGGAACACAACACAAGGTTATTATGGCGGCATACTTAAGACCAAAGGTGGTCGCCATCCAGACGGGCTTGAGCTATGTGGGTTGGTTGGGTGGGTTGTTTTGTCGCCTTTTACGACAGGCCGACCCCGGCCACAGAGGTTAGTATTCTTTCTCCGCCCCTGCACGGATAAACTCGTCTACATCTCGCAACTTTGCTCGTCTGTATTCCAGGTAGATAGATAAATACAAAGAAACATAGTTCAACACTTACAAACCACAATTTAATATATTAATTTAAAAAAATGGGGTAATCGGCGCTCTTATTGTTAATAATTTCCAGACAAACTAACTTCAAGTCTATTAATAACTTAGGACCGGTTCTAGTGTATTCTGAAAATAATCTTCCCGGTATCCACTATCCCAATGTCTTGAGGGGGGCACAGTTTTTCTTTTGGAACGAAGTTCCTTATCGCGCGTTGTGAAAGGGGGCTAGACGGAAAAAATTCTCACGAAAAGTTGTAACGACACTTTTTGCTATAGTAAGCTATGCGGCGTGCGCATGTTTCTCTGTCTGTCTCTCTCTCTTATAGAAAGCAAGCCAGATATTTTCATTTCTATTTCGCAATGAACAGTGTGGTGTCGCGACGATTATTTTTGTTGAGTGTATACATTTTTGTACATAATAAATAATAAAAAATAATAATAATGAATCCTGACAGTGTTTCTGCACAAGTTCCGGATATTGCTGATGGAGTTAGGTTAGTTACTGATTAAGTTTATATTACATTATATTTGTTAATAATAAAAAAAAATATTATTTTAACTTAAAAATTTTTTTTTATTACAATTCCTTCACTAATTAATCGAAAGGAACTTCGTTCCATCCGGGTGTCCCTTGACACCTCTCAAGTTTTTTTCGTTAATTCGTTCTATCCTGCCTTGCGTCATGTCTCATATATCAAACCCTCTTATTATCCATATGATATATAAATAAAATCTGGAATTAAAATTTCAAATAACTAATCACTGCAACAATATCTTGTAAAATTATCACCTATTTAGCAAAAACTATGAAGCTACGGTTCACTCTATTTGCCGGCCATTTTAAGGTTTATGGCAGGTTATAAACGAATAAATTCAGTTTCTCACCTTGTCTGTGGCTAGTTTTGAGTATTATTTACTGGTGGCCGTAAAATATAGCGGTAACTTGTTTAATGCGGCAGCACAAAATACCGTATAGTAAAAAAGTGAAACTCATATTGTCCTTAACAATTTTTGCTTATTCTCGGCGATCGCGCTACGGCTAGCATTTGTTTCAGTTCCTTGTGCAAAAAAATGAGTATGTGAATCTTCATTTCCTATGTAAACTCGATTAAATCGAAATCTAAGATATGGGTAGCACTATTTAAAAGTATGACGTCACACCTTAATACATTATTTTAATCGTACACATACGATATTTAAAAACAGGATAAAACGATTACAATGTCGTCAATTAATTTGCATTTTCTAGCATTTCCTTTAAGCTAGAAATTCTGTGATATTGTCACTATGTCTGCACATTATGTCATATTTAATATTAATATATAGATAGATATATTTAGAACGACTCAAAATACAGGCCAGTTCCTAATGATCACTCATACTGTTGGACTCAATTATAGACAGTTTTTTGTTGTTGTCTGCTGTCCTAGAGCAAAAAAATTTTAAAGTCCAGGGCTGGTTCCCATCCAGACGCGCTTGAAAACGACAGGCTGATGATCCTTACCGCAGGGGTCGGTGTTCTTACTTCGTTGGCGGCTTTTGTTACTTTACATTATTACTATAACGTACGATTTTCAATTTGCTGCTTTCTTATTTTTCTGTTGTAAATGTCTAAATAGTTACGAAAATGTAAACACCATCTGTGGTGCCTATGCGTTTAATATTCCAGCTAATTAGAATATAATAAGAAAACAAATTTCAATGTTTAAAAAATTGTTCGTAAAAACTGCAATGATCGCTGTGTACTGACATACTACACTATAGTACATTGTAGCTATCAGTATGACATTTTTAAAATATCATTGAACTTAGTTAACATTCATAATAGCTACGTCATGTATCATTCCAGCGTTATGTCCCGGTTGCAACCCAAACTTTCGTTTCAGTGCCCGGGGCTGCTTTCCGACTTTTTCTACTCCACTTCGCGCGATCTTCAGCATCCCTGGTAGTGAGCCCATTGGCACGAATAATCACCCCTTACGACGTCAAGCCAGAATTTTTTGGGTCTATCCCTCCTGCCGGGGCCCGGTGGAAGAGGCATGGCCAGACATTTGTTTCCTACGTAAGCATCCGGTTGCCGTAAAATATGGCCGTACCAATGGAGCCGACACTCCTGCAATTTATCTGCAATGTCACGGACATGAAGACTGCCCCGAATGCGGGAGTTCCTAACGCGGTCCTTCCGCGTCACTCCTGAACGAAAAGCAACGATGACTGGAATACAATTATTTGAATCTACCCAAATATAATTTAGTTCTTCATTTAACAGCCTCATTTAGTTTCTGGTGATTATATATGTAATGCCACACTACTCTTTGAAATACTGGTCATAAGATCATATGAATACTAAATTGATGGCGTCGCAAATGCGGATGGTAAACTAGACGTATAAATGTCGTTCTATCTATAAATATAGGCACAGTAGGTAGGCCATATATGACTAAAATATTATTGTCTACGTTTATGATCACCATTATATCTAAAGAACTTTGGTACCCGGGATCACTGTTGAATACTGTTTCAGGAAGAAAACATTGTTCGTTTTTGGAATCTATGATCATTCCTGACACTTTTCTTTATTGTGCCGAGATAATTAATAAAAAAAATTGCAGGACGTCGCGGTACACCTAGTAGTTGTCGAAACAGTAGTACAACAGTTGTAGTTGTCAAACATCGAAATTATTTTGTATAGGTAATAAGCATAAGGTTAGTTTACGACAGAAAATAAATGTGGCATATTGAAAAATAAAATATTACGATTTTTTTCAAGAAATCGATAACGATAAAGAAATTAAAATGCACACTCTTATTAAAAAAATAATTAACGTACTGCTGATTTAAATCGTTTGATGTTCCTTTGTATCACAGTGTAATTTTGTTTACTTTGCCGTGGCAAAACGCACTTGCCCGGACGTGTCTCCACTAATAGTCGATCTAACCCGCCGCTATAGATGTTTCACATAAAAAAAATCAAATTTAATTTTTAGTCAAACGAATGTCGTTCAGTCTTGAAAGAAAAAACTGTTCACATTGGTACCAAAATGCTTCACGGAAATCGTTACTTTTATTATCTTAAGGACGCTACTGAAATGAGATACTGCAATATTCAATGTACTGTGCCACTGACCCCGAACTCCCCTTTACACAGAATAAAAATATAAACGCAAGCGAACACCAACTTCTAATTAAAATGATTAACTTAATGGCCTTCGTCATTAGCGATTTTAATTCCAAATCCTCTACTTTTTTCGTCGGTTGAAATTATAACTCAAGCTTCCATTTTACGATTGGCACCGCGACGTTTAACTTTTACGGCCTTATACTGTAATGCTATTGTTAATTTTTTATTTATTTATACTTATTTTATCGTATGCCTTTGTTTTAAGGTAACATGGTTATGCGAACGGTGGTGCAATGTACCTAAAGATGGAGTACATACGATGTTTGCGTCGTGATCTACGGTATTTTTGGGATGTAAGGAACCGTGACTTTTGAAATATTAGTTACCTCATCTATTAAATAGTACTTTGGTACATACAGGATGAAGTTGTCTCACAACAAAAATTATATATAGCCAAAACTATTAATTTATTCATATATTTTTGTGCTGATTATCCCAGCGCAAGAAAACTGGTCGGTCATGGAGGAGAACCATTGGAAACGACGAATTCGTCTTCATCCTGTAACAGTTTGTAAGCTGTATTTGTTAGGTCATGATGACAAAAGAAGATAATGGTAATTAATGGTTTTTCAAATCCGGGAGTCCAGAAGTAGAGGCTGTGATAATTCAGAAAGATTTATGATGTAACCAAAAAGGAACAGTTTAGTTTATAAATAATATGGGCAAATAATATTTATGAAAGAACATGATTTAATGCCTCATTAAACTGGAAACGGTTGTAGCTTCCTGAAACCCAATAAGTGATTTGAAAAGTGTTATATTGAAATATATACTGTTGGTATATACATATAACTTACTAATTGACCCGGCAAACGTTCTGCCATATGAGTTTTAAAAAAGTAGCTTATGACCTTCTCTTCTCCAAGGTCCAATCTATAACTATTCCGAAATTCATCAAAATTAGTTCAGCGGATTAGGTGTGAAAGCGTAATAAACAAACGAAGAAACTCACTTTCGCATTATATTAGTTAGGATAGGTTCTTCTTCGTTGGGCTGAACACTTTAATGAAGTGCTCAATCCCGGTAGTCAAGGAGCAGATCTGTCTTACATTAATTCACTTGAGAGCTTGCCATCTGCTTCGGGCTTGGATGACCCGCCTTCGTACGCCGAGTTCGTTACTGCGATCAACCGCTTAAAAAATGGTAAATCACCTGGTTCGGACGGTTTGTCTTCTGAGATTTTCAAATACGGTGGACCGAGTATCAGGTCCGGACTTTTTGAACTTATCAAACTGATTTGGGATGTTGAGATGGTTCCACAGGACTGGAAGGATGCTTCTATTAGCAAGCTATATAAAGGCAAAGGGGACCTCTCTGATTGTGGCTCGTTTAGAGGCATTGCATTGCTTTCCACAGCTGGCAAAGTTCTGGCGCACATCATCAATAGTCGCCTTAGTAATTTAGCTGAAAGCTTCCTTCCGGAGACCCAGTGCGGGTTCAGACCTAGAAGAGGTACGGTTGATGCCATCTTTGTAGTCAAGCAACTTCAAGAAAAAAGTTTTGAACAACACCGCGACCTCTATTTATGTTTTGTGGACCTAGAAAAGGCCTTTGACCGTGTTTCCAGGACCGCCCTCTGGATTGTTATGGAAAAATGTGGCTGTCCTGCAAAGTTCGTCAATTTAGTGCGCCAGTTCCACGAGGGCATGACAGCCCGTGTGCGTCACGAAAACAACTTTACAGACCGGTTCCCGGTCACTAGCGGTGTCAAGCAAGGCTGTGTAATGGCTCCGACCCTTTTCGCTATCTACTTCGCTGCAGTAATGAATGACGCTCTTATAAGCTGTAATGGCAAGATTACCATAAATGTCCGCATGGACAAAAGCGTTTTCGACCTCGCACGTCTCAGAGCAAAACGCAAAATGGACTCTGTTTCAGTAATAGATGTTCTGTACGCCGACGATGTCTGCCTTATGGCTGACAGTTTGGGCGACCTACAGAGTTTTTTGGACAAATTAGATGAGTCCTGTCGTAAATTCGGCTTAGTAATCAGTGCTTCTAAGACCCAGATTCTAAAACAACCTGCGAAAGGTAAATCTGCGGACGATGGTGTTGTTTACCTACGAGGAAAGCCACTGCCGGAAGTGGGTACCTTCCGGTACCTTGGAACTATTTTGCGCAGTGATAATCGTCTCGAGTCTGAGATCTCTGCGCGAGTCGCCAAAGCAGCTGCGGCTTTCGGTGGTCTTAACCGACGGGTTTGGAAATCACATGACCTGAAACTCCACACAAAACTCGCTGTCTACAGGGCCATAATCTTACCATTGTTGCTCTATGCCTCGGAGACCTGGTGTCTTTACAAGGGAGATATCAGACGCCTTGATACCTTCCACATGAAGTGTCTTCGGGCGATTCTTCAGGTGAGATGGCAGGATCGTGTGCCAAACTCGGAGGTTCTACGTCGAGCTAAGCTCGCTGGAATGGAGTGTATGCTAATGAAAGGCCAACTACGCTGGTGTGGACACCTTGTACGCATGGAGTCTTCCAGATTACCAAAAAAGGTATTTTATTCTGAGCTTAGCTCAGGTAAACGAAAGCCTGGAGGACAGTTTCTGCGTTACAGGGATGTCTTAAAACGCCACTTGACTGCAATTGGCATGTCTAGTGAGTCATGGGAGGAGCTTGCAACGCAGAGGTCGGAGTGGCGAACTGCTGTCAACACGGGTATAAAAAACTTTGAGCGTTCCCGTCTTGAAAACCTTGACGCCAAACGCCTGATCCGAAAAACTCGACCCAAGCCCTCCTACAACTATACTCGCAATTCAAGTGGGTCTCTTTACTGCGCTTCTTGTAATAGGACCTTCATAACAAAATTTGGTTTTGCGAGTCATGCTCGCGCTCATGCAAGAGTCCAGGCAAGGACGAGCTAAGGGTGTCGCCGTCGACGGATACGTCTGGGAGGACATCAGTTAGGATATCTTCATATCTTCTTAGTACAGGGGCGGAGTAAGAATACTAACCCTCTCAGGCTAGGGTCGGCCTGTCGTAAAAGGCGACAACCCTAGCTACGTGATGGAAACCCAAGCCCATTTGGATGGCAACCATCCCTGGTGTATAAGTATGCCGCCATAATAACCTTGTGTTGTGTTCCGGCATTAGTGATTCAGGTTCCTGCGCTCCTATGTGACAGCAGCGTGTTCGCTAACATCCATAGGCGACGGTAACTGCTTAGAAGTAAATGGGCCGTCAGTCTGTTAGCTGTTCCTCAGTAATAAAAAAAATCGATCGTGTCTTTCAAATTAATAGATATCCTCATGCACAACAAAATATATGTATCATCGTCAAATAGTCTATTATGTTCCTTTGTTTGTTACTATAAGTGGTCTGCAATAGAAATTTAGAAAGTAATTCACTATTTTTAAAAGTATACAACCAGGATCTGTGTATAAAAGAGCTAGAAATATTCGTAGTAATTTAGATCTTAAAATTATTAATCATAAATTACTTTTTTTATACTTCGGCGAACAACTTAAGCTGCAACTTATTATTACGAAAATGGAATGAGTTTTAGTAATTATGTAAATGATACAAAAATGATATTATCAGTATGTAAAAACCGCACAATATGGCTGCCACTATTATTTTTTAATTTATTTGTATCATTATGTTTGACGTCACAAATGAGCTATTAATTACACTCACACCGAGTTAAAATAATGTTTTTGTATTCACACGTAACGGTAACAGCACAAAATATTGGAGAGAACAAAAATTAAATTCATATACACGATTTTTGTACATTGTACGTTTAACACTAAATTGACTTAAAATAGAGCAGTAAATTCCAGATACATAATATATATTAGCCAGATAAGGCGGAAATCAAACCCGTGACCTCTGCAAGAGTACAAAAGTACGTTAACTGTTATGTCTGGGACGTGATAACAAATGAATTTTGGTCATACAGTGATACCTAAAATTGAAAAATTAATAAATAAAATTAAATGTTTGACGAATATTACAATTAATTTATTTCAGTATTATATAAGTGTTAAATAATAATAATTACAGGCACTGCTAGTAATTGGGTCTTAGAGGCATTGGACCGTATGCCAGCTACGCTCGCCCAAGGCAGATTGGCTCGTTACACACACCGGCGATCTCGATATGCTAGGTTCCTCACCATGTTTTCCTTCATTGTCAGTACGTTGCAGTTACTTTATAATTATACATGCTTCATCATAATCACACATTTATAAAAAAAAACTGTATAAGCAGTGCATGCAGTCGAGGGATTCGCACCTGATACATCTAACTTGTACTCAAATGTTCCACTTCTATCTATATCTATCATGTACTCGCGTATAAATCTTTAATAATCAAAATTCATAAAACTATCCTTATTTTCTAAGATTTAATTACTGTTAAGTGTACATATTATACCTTTGGTCCATCTCAATTCACCCAATTTATTATTAAATAATCATCCAAAAGTATTTTTGATGACATGCTAGCACTTTATTTTGTATGAGATTGGCCAGTAACGCTCGGCTTTGTAACGCTTGCAAAACGCATTACACGCTCTCTAGCTTGGCGTATCAATCGCATTTACAATCTTCCTGCCCTTATCCCAACTATGTGCGGTACAACACCTTCCACTCTCCTCTATTAGTCCTTATCTGAATATATACATGCTTTCTGCCATATAATGTTTTACATAATCCATTCATGTTTTCTTTGGTTTACACCTCCATTTGTCACTCTCATTACTCAACCCTTGTTACATGACATTATTCTCTTCGTATTATATGGCCATATCAGGCTAGTCTATTACTTTTTTTCAGTCTTCATAGTGTTCTGTACTGTTCTACTTTTCTTCAACTGTTTCTGTGCTTTTTCTCATGATGTATAATTTCTTAACCAGTACTGTATGTGTTCGATCCTTGCATAAAGGGGACTTGAAATCCCGCCTACTGATTTTTGTCATCTACCCTCACTCTCGGTGAGGTAAATGATGAAAGCGAGGGTGGGACGGAAATAATAAGACAGTAACGCATAAGCTTCTAAACGGGCGAGACGGTTGACGTTCGACCTCCCTTACCACGTAGTAACGCGCAGGACGGTTGACGTTCGACCTCCCTGATAGTTACTCCAAGCTCTCATTGGCCGTGTCATAAAATTGTGTTTTCAGTGCGTGACATTTAGCTGGTGCCGTGCAACAGTTCCTCCGCGACCTAAACTGAACCGGGAAGGGGTGGAATCAAGGTCAGTGCGAATTTATTTGCCCACTGCAAGGTGTCGCGTCTCTCTAACCACCGCTCCTCTCACCGTCCTCTCTCATGCAGTCCACTGCTCTCGAACTATCCTTCTCATACCTGTACGGTGCAATCTCGGTTCAGTGATCGGCATCGTACAGTATGTATCCATATTTATTCTTAATATCCATGTCCTATGTTGCAGCATTTTCCATGTTACTTTTTATTTCAACATTTGTCGGTTTTTCATGAGTATCCCGTCCCGTAGCCCACGGGACGAGAGATACTCATGCCCCCCTAACTACTGAGTACGATGTATGAGTGATGTGTGTAGTGTTTGCCTTCCCTTTCTTCTCCCTCTTGCTCTGCTCTCTTCCTGGTATGCGTTTGGCGTCTGTGCTACATGGCTAGATGTTTTTGATGTTATGTCATTTGTGGTCTAACTCTCTCTCTGTCCCTATTTACAGGTTGTGTGTATATGTTTTGTGGCTCTCGGGTGCGTTTTGTGAAATTTGTGTGTTCGGTAGGTGCGAAAACGTGTTTGGTGTAACAATCAATCATCTAGCTTTTGACATTTTAAAAGTGCTTGTTACTCAGGCCTATTTAAAATAAAAAATTTTGACTTTGAATTTTGACTTTGACTTTGAAAAACTGTATCCTTTAGAACTTTACGGAGTATGGTTGATGTGTGTATGCTGTTACTGCTATTAATATTTATTGCGGTATTATATAGTAAACAATGTAGTAATAATATTTTATTAATTAAAGTTGTACGCGTATCGACGTATAGTTTCCTTATGGGCTAATTATTTCTCATTATCAACTAATTTAGTGGTGGTTTTAATGAGTTTAATAATATTATTAATAATGTAAGATAAGCATACAATGAAAACACGTGTACTAAATCGGTTTGGTCATTTATATTAATTTAAATTAAGGGGTTAAACAGTTTGAGAAAACCAGTTTTACATTATGTTGTGTGCTAGTTTATCGATGGAGAAGAAAAATGTGTTTTATATATTAATGGCTCCTAGAGAAATGTTTTTATGATATAAAATAATTATTCTCAAAATAAATCTACTTCATTATCTTTCAGTTTTTCTTATATTTATCAATTTTTGTATGCCAATTTTGTTGGCGAAGCATGATTATTGAATATGTACCTCTTGTAACATATTTCTGACAAATAAATGATTTGATCTGAATGTATATGTTTGCTAATATAGCAAACCTTATAAATATTCTCATTTTACTACATTCCATTTTCAAAATCCTATTCATTTCATATTCTGTGAATCTCTATCTCTATCAATAAAATATATATCTGCAGAACTAATTGCGTCTTTTGACCTATTACAAATAAATACAAAATAAAATATTTAGTATACGTATATTAAACATATGTTGATCCACAAAAATACGTCGCTGGGAATCGGATAGTCCTTGTGCTAAGTTCCTCACACATTTTTCGCAGTGTAGATTTAATAACTAGTTTTATGGTATTTTTTCTGTTTTGAGTGTCCAGACAACTGTCTCAGATATTTATATTGTATATACATTTATTTTTGATAATCGATGATCACTTAAATTTTCTTAATTTTTTAAATAAGCACAATACATCCAGCAGTAAGACCTAAATAATTTAATTATTTTGACAAAAAAATTAAGATTTTTCAAATGAACATCCTCCCCCCCCGAACCACTTAAAATCTAAGTAGGAAGTACAGGCTAATGATGCTTCATAAAGAAAAAATACGGTACTCGAATTTCCCGGGCCCCTCCTAGGAAGACGGCACTCGATTTAACCGCCATTATTATAATATCAATTTAGCGAGGCCGTTGATTTGAACAATCATTATTAAGTAGTCATATCCCTCTATCAAATGGTCGGTTTATATTTGACTGTCCATTGAGTCAAATCTATTCTCATGTATATTAACATGTAATATGTGAAGCAAAAACTTTGTACTCTTTTTTTACGAAAAAAAAAACGCGAAAAGAGGAGTGCGTGACATAATGTAATACGGTTAAATTTTATATGGAGAAAACGTCCTAAAAGCTAATATTTTTTATTAATAATACCTAAAAATACATTAAATTGATAAAATTAAAAATTACGCACATATGATCTCTTTTGTTTATGGTTGTAATCTATGGTCCAACTGAGAAGAGATTAATATAATTGGACTGTAATATTAATTATGGTGAAATTTCAACCATTGAGCGACCGACTGTGGTTTCAAATGTATTCTTCATAGTAGCTAAAACCAGTTGTATATAAAACTTGCACTAGAGAATCCAAGGTCTCCGCTTGAGTAATGTTAAAAGTTAAAATTCGAGCGCACCGTTTGCGATGGATGGTGTCTATCGGTGCCACAACGGCTTTCGCACGAACGTCTGCAGACTCATGGGTCTGGCTGTATTTATTCACAAAATAATATCAGCTATCATAATATCAACCACAAGCGCTGTTCTGCTTACTTTGGAACTAGATGGCGCTGTGCGAATTGTTCAAATATATTTATTATTTTATATTTCTTACAAATGTTTCACTTCACCATTAGAACGCGGCTTAAGAAGTGCATAGTGGGGTTCGAGCCTGGATCTTAGACTAATTATTGCCACAGTTTTGAAATATATTTTAAAGTGTTAACGAATTAAATTAATATATTCTATATCTAATACTCATCGCCCCTGTGCACACAAGGTGACCAGATTACCGCTGCATATGGTTACCGACCCGCAGAGATTTAATTATACGCTCGTTGGACCTGGGAGATGAGCAACTGAGATAGCAGAACCATCAAGTCACAGACAGAACTGATGGCTAACAATAGCCGAGATTGGCCCACCAAGCCAAGGTGGGCCAACGTGGAGCTGATGAAGCCACACTATTCATGTGGGAGTGTGCTCCCGCGGTTCGAGTCACGTCACCGGGTTAGTTAGAATAGCGACTCGAGGCCCCAAACCTACCCAAGGAAATGGTTTGGGAAAGAAGATACTTCTTCTTCTTCAAGTGCCTCTCCAACTAGTGAAGGTCGGCTACCAACTTCTGGAATTGCTGTCTGTCCTTAGCGAGTCGAAATAATTTGGATACGCTCGCTATTCCAGTCCACTCTCGGATGTTACGGAGCCACGACTTCTTTCTTCGACCAACTCGACGTTTACCGAAGAAGAAGATACATTGTATCATAATACAAATATTTTTTAAAAACAGTGTTAAATGTGAATCTGATAAATTCTAATTTACAATATGAAATATAATATTGTAATAATTTATATGACGTGGGAATTAATCAGAATAAGTTGAGCTTATCCTTGTAAAATACTACGCCATAAATAAATAATTAATTCCGAATACAGATTGCGTACTACAAAAGTATGTTTACTATATCGATA
Organism: Malacosoma neustria; assembly: GCA_963693495.1. Classification (NCBI taxonomy): domain Eukaryota; kingdom Metazoa; phylum Arthropoda; class Insecta; order Lepidoptera; family Lasiocampidae; genus Malacosoma; species Malacosoma neustria. The sequence continues at coordinate 4,760,537 of OY856386.1, forward strand.
ATGATTTTACATTATCGATACAATGTGCTAATTGTTTAATTTGCACGGATAATCAGGGCCAAAATACTGGCATCATACCGAATATCAATATAATCGAAATACTGAATTGATCCCATCTATCAATGTCGAAGATTTTACAAAAATAAGTATATGCTTAGAACATTCGCGAGCAATCTGTAAAAGTTAATAACCTAAATAAAGGGTTGTATGTTAAAACTTTAATGAAAACTTTGATTTATGCCCACCACCGAGATCAGGTAGCTTATTATAAGAATATATCATTAAACATTACGTATATAATTAAAGGCTTAGTTAGCTCCGGGCTACCCCAATTTCGAGACGGGCGTGCAGCGTTGTAATTTTAATAAAATTGCCCGCTGTCCGATCCAAATAAAAAATATATCGTAATAATAAGAAAATTATAACACATCTGATTGATGTATTATTTGGTAATTTATTGGTTGTAATTACATTGTAATAATGGCCGATAATACTTCGGCCGAATGGAGTGAGGGAACGATTTATTAGTATTTATTAAAGTATGAATTATTGTATAATTACTGGGATAGGAGCTCCTAAACTAAACACGGCGGTTGTTTTAGGGTTGAATTTATGGCCTGTTCTCGGAGGCGATCTAATCGTGGCTGTTTGCGATGCGATATATCCTAATACTCGGCTGGCTATAAAACTTGCAATAGGAGACTGTTCTAAGATACTAAGATTATTTAGTGTTAGAAAAGTGTTTTTTTTTTTATTATAGCTGTCATTATTGTCAATTATTTTTGAGAAAAAAGAGAGTGAGATGCCTAGCAGATATGAAAGTTTATAATCATAAGATAAAAACAATTATACGATTGCTTTTATAAACTATTTCATAAGAAATATAATTATTTAGAATAAATTAAAAAAATAATAAATAAAGTAAATAAATAAAATAAGCCTTTATTGCTGTATCCTAATCCTAAATATATCAAAACTTAGATGTGTAAAAATTAGACGTGCTTAAAACTACATTAATATTAATGTAAATCTAATTTAAAATTAATTCTAACTTAAGCTAACATCTGTCACTGGTTTTTCTTTTACAGCTTGTGCTTCGACAAAGGCCTCCTTTAAAGCTTTCCATTTGGTCCTGTCTTTGGCAGTGCGTGTCCATTCCGACCCTGCCATCCTTTTCATATCATCTTCCCAACGTTTAATCAAAGATGAATATTACTGTCAAATATTGTGGTGACGCGTCGCAACGCTAACCGTCCTGTGGGCTTAGCCACAATGTTCTCGATATTTTTTGACTCACGCTTTCGCCACGCTCACGTAGATAGCGTTAGTTTCTTTTTTATGAGATGGGGGGCATTTAATAAGCCACACCCATATATAAATAAATACTTTTTTTCTTATCGACAGGCGATTTTTTTAAATTGAAATTATTCTAGTTTCTGGCGCGTTATATAAAAAAAATTAAGACTTTTACATCAACAATTCCGTTTAATGAGCAAATGCAGCTAGTGTTTTGGAAAAAATTTCATCCTTAAGCAAGTTAGCACCAATGGTGTATTTGTAGTTTTAATTATTTTTATTATATACTTTCAGTTTATTAGAAGTTAGTAGTTTCTTTCAGTTTCTTTAGAAAGTTATAAATATAATTTATACTTGCCTATTTTATATTTTACGAGTATAAATTTACAGAATAACAATAACAATTGTTGTTTTTAGAGTCATTCATTATTTATTCAAATTTGTATCAGTGCTATGCTATTTTAATGTGCTATGCTACTGTTTGTGTGCACTTTACTTTATAATATCAGATTCTGCGAACAGAAGATTTGTTAGTACTCACTCATATTAATCCAGCCAATCTTATAATCATATTATTATATCTAGGAATCATACCAAAGATCGATGTACATATACGAATACAATTTTGAATTACAATATCAAAGCTTTTAAGCATTATTTTAATATTACTGTAAAGATATATATTTCTATATACATATAAAGTATATATGTATTCAAGACATTGCGGATAAATTGCAGGAGTGTTGCCTTCACTGGTATAGCCACGTTTTACGGAAACCGGTTACTTACGTAGGGAACAAATGTCTGGCCATGCAGCCACAACCGGGCCCCGGCCGGAGGGGCCAAGAAAAAGTCGGAAGGGGAACCCCGGACGCCAAAGCGAGAGTTTGGGCTGCAACCGGGATTTAACGCTAAGATGATGATGACAAAGTATATATGTATATAGAAAAGTCCTCTTTTTGCTTTCTTTTGAAGGATGCACTTTGGATTTTATTGGCCAAATTGCTGATTGTATTTCTGCGCATCTATTTGTGTCGACAACTTTCTTTGATACTTGTTTTCCTATGCAAAATGTCACGAAAAAAGCTAAATTTAGTTTTTAAAGAGATGACTGCTCTGTCTTAATTCCAAACCCTGAAACTCACGGGCTCCCGAGTCTGAATATTTGTGCGTGACCTATAATTGTATATACTCGTATTTAATTGCAAAATAAAAGTATATAAGTTTTATATTATTTATCTATATATTATACCTTTACATTAGCGCTCTGCTGCTTACTATCACTAAATAGCGTTGTATAAATTTTCACGGTATATTTATTTGTAATAGTGTTCCGTATGCAATTTTTATCCGTGCAGGGAATGAGAAAAAATACTTATACCGCAAGGAATTTTAACCAACACCACCTAAACTCGATACCGGCTCTTATTATATATAATTATATCCATAATTATATAGTTTTAATCGAGGCATTATTGACCTTAAACCGTCGCTACTAACCTTTTAAAGTGGAACTTTACAAAATGAGTGCTTCAAATACATAAATAAAGTTATAAATAAACATGAATTGTAAATCATATATCTAGATCCAGGTCCGAATACTAGAATAAACTGTTTGCATATTATACAAATATTTGCCCTGTGTGAATATCGAAGAGCCACGTCGCTATAAAGGTATTTACGTAATTACTGAATCTAATGTATATAAAAATACCGTATATGAAAATTGTAGAGATGGACCTTGGTTCAGAATTCGATTCCGTGTGCCTTTTTGACAGTTTTAATCACGTAATAAGCATACTATAAGATTTAGATGAGATAATAGATTTCCTTTATGGAGGCCATACACGTTAGGGTTAGCATTATGGTTTTAGCCTTGTGTACAACTGACAGGCATAACCGAGTTTCATATAACACATACACCATAGCGTTTGCATGCACATTTTTGATATAAACTCTCAGTTGGAGCTACGTGACCATCTGTAGGGCAGTTATCTATACCTATTAAGTATAGACACAGGTACGTTATACCAAACAATGGACGACGACGATGTGATAGCTATACTTGGCTTAACACTTATTCTACAGAACAGAAAAAGAAAAGAGATCGCAGTGAATGGTGTAAACGCTGATTATTGAAAAGAAAGCAATTTTCTCACGTAAATTTAATAAATGAATTGAGATTTACACCAACAGATCACAAAAATTATTTATGAATGGATGAAAAACATTATTTGAAACTGTTATCATTGATTAATCCGTTTATACAAATACAAGATACTGTTATGAGGAAAACAATATTAGCACTAAGATTTTCCACTGTCGCAGATAATAAAACACTGAGAACTGTGCAGGGAAGCTCCCCGGGCGCCACACACGCTTGGTTATGCTCGCGCGCAAACATAACCGACCGGCAAAAATATCAATTTTGATATTTGCTTGGTTGCATGTGCACGCGCTGATAACTGTACAGTTTTGTCACATACACACTAAGGTTTGCCTGTCGGTTATGCATGTAAGGCTAAAATGCAAACCCTAACGTATCTGACCTACTTAATGGTAAGGCAATAAAGGAAATGCTCTCGCATTATCTTCCGTGATTTTATTTTGAAGTTCACACAACACCACCTAGTCCCAAAGTAAATAGGATGTATGTTATGGGTACAAGACAAATGATATCTAATATATAAAATTCTCGTGTCACAGTTTTCGTTGCCATACTCCTCCAAAACGGCTTGACCGATTCTCATGAAATTTTGTGAGCATATTGAGTAGGTCTGAGAATCGGCCAACATCTATTTTTCATCCCCCTAAATGTTAGGGGTGACCCACCCCCAAATTTTTTTTTTAATTTTTTGACATTTTATTATTTATATGGCAGAACAACGTTTGCCGGGTCAGCTAGTACTACTTATATACTTTTCTTTCGTAAATAAATACAAATTATACATAATATTTTTAAGTAACGTACGTAATAGCTTTACTTGCAAGGGCGGAGAAAAAATACTAACCTCTGTGGCCGGTGTCGGCCTGTCGTAAAAGGCGACTAAGCAACCCACCCTAGCTACGTGGTAAGGCCCCAAGCCCATCTGGATGACGACCACCTTTGGTCTTAAGTATGCCACTATAATAACTTCGTGTTGTGTTTCGGCATTAGTGACCCAAGTTGCCTCTATCCTTATAGAACAGCAGTGTTCGCGATGCCACTGGCGTTGCAAACACCCATAGGTGACGGTAATTGCTAAATTCTAATTGGGCCGTCAGCCTGTCTGCTGTCCTACAGCAATATAAAAATGCAATATGCGAATTAGCAAAAAAATCAACCGAATAGTCACCGTTTACGAGTAGGTAAACAATGGAACACCTTAGATTTACATTATGGAAAAGGTCCGCCCCGACACAATGGATGGGTCGGCGCCGGCCCGGGCCACGAGATGCAGGCCACATATCCGTGGGCCCGGGCGTAGGCGATAGGAGAATAGCGGTGTATTTTAGTGGGTAGTCGGATGACAAAACTTCATTCCCAGATTCCCGTATATCCTTCGGTCCCCCTGGGCCGGGAAACCCGTCAAGAATAGGGTTTTTCCGCGAGGCAAAAAAAAACCTTAGACTTATTTCCGACAGGGATCAAGTATTTAAAAATGTACTTAATTGAATATCTTTCTCATACTTAACACTTATTATTTGAATATTCTAACAAAATTATATATTACACAAAACTGAAGTAATTCATAGTAATTGAAGCTAATCTGGTCGCAATTTGATCGTCGGTTTTCCTTTTATCCATAAAACACCTAAACATTTTGTTATGCATTTAACTGATATATTAAGTATATAGAAGAACTGTAAAATGTTGGTCTGGGAATTTGAAAATAGCAGATCGTACGTATGCACATTTTATATGTTAGATAAGAATAACCTAACTCAAAACTCTATTTAAATCATGTCTTAGTACCGCGTTAGCATATAATTATGCTCTTAACAGAGCAAGAGCGCAGCAACTGTCAAACGTCCGTAGTGGTGTACCCTTCACTAGTGATGGGCAATTCGTAAATGATGTTTAGGTTTTGGTTATTACTTTAGACGTGAAGTATAATAAACCTTGTACGCTCGGATTAGTATTACATATAACAAACATGTAAATAGTTGGCATAGTGTACCAACATAAACACTTATAATTACCGCCATTTGTCAGCGGTAATCGTCATCACATGTCAAAAAAGCAATTCAAGTACATTTTATTATAAAATCACTTCATACTCATAACCGTTAGTTGATGAAATATACAGAAATCCTACCGTTCGATGGAATTATCTCTTCGTGTAGAACAAACACGGCGTACTGTTAATAGTTTTTTTGCCGGCCCTTAAGTTGTTGTTCTATTGCTAGCGAGCAGCGATTTATGTTTATTTTATTAGTTGCTTTATTATTTATTAGTTAATCACATTCAACGTGATCTATAACAATTAAAATCTTAGAAGTAATATAAATAACGACATAATAAGCTTTGTGAACTTTATTCGGAAGTCGTAAAGAAATGAGCTTTAAGTAAAACAAATAAGTTCTTGATTTCCTGGGTAGGATACTTTATATCTGAAAGTTACCTAAATTTTACTTACTAAAAATGAAACCGATATCGCGAAATAAATTTACAATTAACCGTGAAATTTCTCTTCAAATTAGGTCTCTTTATTTGGGAATTAACAAAATATAATATTCAATACAAGAATAAAAAAAGGAAACTACCAGATTCATAAAAATAGGAATAAAATGGGGTATTAACATCTCTCTGCATGTAGATTCAAATATTATTATATTTTTTATGTATTATATTTATTTGACTACCTTCGTGGCGTTACGGCTAACGCACGCCGGTATGTTTGTGTAGGTCATGAGTTCGATTCCAATCTCGCGTGTGGGTGCTTATTTATAACATGTATTTATTTACATGTATGTATATAGTGGTATGTATATATGTAGTATATTAGTCATCTAGTACCCATAACACAAGTGCTTTGCCACTTACTTTGGGACTAAATAGCGCTGTGTGTGAATTGTCTCAGCATATTTATTTATTTATATTATTATATTAATTTATAATATTTCTTGAAGCCAAAACGTGTAATTTTAATTTGAGAACATATATTCTCTTTAATATATTTTCTTTATCTTTATTCTCTGTGTGGTGTCGCACCAGAATAGCACCACCCCATCTCCTCCCGTGGGTGTCGTAAGAGACGACTAAGGGATAGAAAGAACGGAGGATGGGCAGCAGCATCTTTCCGTGAGAGCATCACCAACTGCGAATACTGCGATCGCCAACCCGCCTGCCAAGCGTGGCGATTATGGCAAAACCCCCCCCTAAAATGACAGATACACACAGGCCCCGGCCCCTAGTCCCCGGCGGCCCCGTTCGTGGTGGTCACGGTAGCAGCCACATAAGCGACGGGGCAGGGGGTGCGAAGAATCCCCGGGTTCGGATTCGCTACCAAGAACGACGACCTTTGGCCCTGGCAACATACAATGTCAAGACACTGCGGACCAACGAGAAGTTGGAGGAACTGGAGGAAGTTTTGAGCAGACTGCGATGGGATGTTGTGGGGTTATCTGAAGTCCGAAGACAGGGAGAGGACTCAATAATCCTAAATTCCGGAAATCTGCTCTACTTCCGGGAGGGCGACCAACTGTCCCAAGGTGGTGTCGGGTTTCTCGTTCACAAGTCTCATGTGAACAACGTTACTGAGGTGGGGAGTGTTTCGACTAGGGTAGCGTACCTAATACTCAAAATTACCAAACGGTATTCGTTGAAGGTCATTCAGGTTTACGCTCCGACTTCGACACATCCTGACGAGGAGGTGGAAGCCATGTATGAGGACATCTCAACAGCCATCCACACTTCTAAAACCCACTTTAATGTTGTCATGGGAGACTTCAACGCAAAATTGGGGAAACGTAGCGGCGATGAGTTGAGAGTGGGGCAATTTGGGTTCGGAAATCGGAACACCCGAGGCCAGATGCTGGCCGACTTCATGGAGAACAACGCAAATGGACTTGGATTAGTCCCGATGGTGCCACCAAAAATGAGATTGACTTCATTATGTCGACCAAAAGACAGATATTCAATGATGTCTCTGTGATCAATTCGGTGAAAACTGGGAGTGATCACCGCTTAGTAAGAGGCACATTGAATATCAATCCAAAATTGGAGAGGTCTCGACTGGTGAAGTCTACGCTCCGACCTGCACCCATACAGATCCAAAACCCGGTAAACTTTCAACTCGAATTGCAAAACCGCTTCGAATGCCTCGGTGACTGCGTTGACGTGGACGAGTATAATAACAGGTTCGTGGAAGCTGTTCAAACGGCCAGGTCTAAATTCTTCAAGGCCAGCCGTTCAAAAAGAACCGGAAAAATCTCAGATTCTACTCTCAAATTGATGGATGTGAGACGTCAAATGACCCTTCAGTCCCCGGACGATGCTTCCCAGTATAGGCAGCTAAATAGACAGATCTCCAAGTCCTTGACTCGCGATATCCGCCGCCATAACACAGACTGTGTAAAGGCGGCTATAGAGCGTAACAAGGGCTCTAAAGTATTCGCACGAGACTTGTCTATTGGGCAGAGCCAACTGACGAAGCTGAAGACCGACGACGGCAGGGTCGTTTCGTCTAAACCCGAACTTTTGAGGGAAGTCGAGAAGTTCTACGGACAGCTATACACGACCACACGGGCACCTGTTATCAACAAGGCTAAAGACCCAAGAGCCAAATTAACCCGACACTACACCGTAGATATCCCAGACGTCAGTCTGTACGAGATTAGTGTGGCCCTTAAACAGCTTAAAAACAACAAGGCGCCGGGTGATGATGGAATTACAGCCGAGCTTCTGAGAGCTGGTGGTACTCCTGTGCTTAAAATCCTCCAGAAGCTATTTAATTCCGTCATCCTCGATGGCAAAACGCCGCAGGCCTGGCACGGAAGTATAGTGGTGCTGTTCTTCAAAAAGGGCGACAAAACCCTTTTGAAGAACTTTAGACCGATATCACTTCTGAGCCATGTTTACAAGCTGTTTTCAAGGGTCATCACGAATCGTCTCACGCGCAGATTTGACGACTTCCAGCCTCCCGAACAAGCCGGATTCCGAAAAGGTTTTAGCACCATAGACCACATACATACGCTGCGGCAGGTTATACAGAAGACGGAGGAGTATAACCAGCCACTATGCTTGGCGTTCGTGGACTATGAGAAAGCCTTTGATTCGATCGAGACCTGGGCGGTGCTTCAGTCTCTCCAGAGGTGCCACATTGATTATCGATACATCAAAGCGTTGAAGTGTTTGTATGAAAACGCCACCATGTCAGTCCGTCTCCAGGATCAGAACTCGAAGCCTATCCGACTGCAGCGGGGAGTCAGACAAGGCGATGTCATATCGCCGATGCTGTTCACTGCTGCGTTGGAAGATGTCTTCAAGCTTCTGGACTGGAACGGACTCGGCATCAACATTAACGGTGAGTACATCACTCACCTTAGATTCGCAGATGATATCGTAATCATGGCTGAAACCATGGAAGACTTAAGCCATATGCTTGATGGCCTCAATACAGCTTCCCAAGGAGTAGGTCTCAAAATGAACATGGACAAGACGAAGATCATGTCTAATGTCCATGTCGCACCTACCCCCGTAACAGTTGGGAACTGTACTTTCGAAATTGTTGACGAATACGTCTACTTGGGTCAAACGATCCAGTTAGGCAGGTCCAATTTCGCGAAAGAGGTCACTCGTCGAATCCAACTCGGATGGGCAGCGTTCGGGAAGCTCCGTAAAATCTTTTCGTCCCAAATACCGCAGTGTCTCAAGACGAAGGTTTTTAACCAATGTGTGTTGCCAGTGATGACATACGGAACGCAGACGTGGTCGCTAACTATGGGCCTTATGAGAAAGCTCATGGTCGCTCAGAGAGCAATGGAGAGGGCTATGCTCGGAGTTTCCCTGCGAGATCGAATCAGAAATGAGGAGATTCGCAGGAGAACCAAAGTAACCGACATAGCCCGGATGATTGCAAAACTGAAGTGGCAGTGGGCTGGGCACATAGCTCGAAGGACTGATGGCCGTTGGGGCAGAAAAGTCCTCGAATGGCGACCGCGTACCGGAAGACGCAGTGTTGGTAGGCCCCCCACAAGATGGACCGATGATCTGGTCAAGATCGCCGGGATAGGTTGGATGAGGGCAGCGCAGGACCGATCATCGTGGAGATCTTTGGGGGAGGCCTTTGTCCAGCAGTGGGCGTCTTCCGGCTGAAATGATGATGATGATTCTCTTTAGTAGTTATATATAATATAATATCTGCAGGAGTTCTCAAGAACACACAAGAATCGCGAATAACGCGCATATGTCGCTGGTTTGTACTTGTATCTATAATAAATATACGCTACAATTAATTTCATAAAACATTATCATCTTATTCTTGGAAAAACTATTAATTACAGTTACGACTGCTCATGAAGTCTAGAGGAGATTGGCTAAATGGCAAGAGATATTGGAGGGTGTTGGGTTGAAGATAAGTAGAACCAAAGCTGAACATCTAATTTGCGAATTTGGTGGAATTTCTGATTCCCCCCCCCCCCCCCCCCCCCGATTACCTTAGATGGCGTGTCTCTGCTAACTTGCTTCAACTTTCGGTACCTCGGATCATTAATCCGGAATGACGGTGAGATAGGCCGAGACGTGAAAAATAGAGTGAATACAGGATGGCTGATATGGCAACAGGTCTCAGGAACAATTTGCGGCCCATGAGTGCCGTTTAGGCTTAAAGGTAAAATATATAAAACTGTAATAAGAACTGTCCTATTTTATGGATCGGAATGCTGGACCACAAAGGGGAAGGATGAAATGTTATTGAATTAAGCAGAGATGCGAATGTTGAAATGGATGAGTGGAGTTACAAAAATGGATAAAGTTAGAAATTAATATATTAGGGGAAGTTTGAAGGTAGTGCCAGTGATTGAGAAGCTGAAAAGCCTAGTCTTATATGACCATATAATGCGAAGAGAAGATTGTCATATAACAAGGAAAATTCTGGAAATGAGAGTGGATGATGCAAAACGAGAGGTAGACCAAAGAAAAGATTGATGAATTGTGTAAAAGATGACATGGGAAAAAGGTGTGAATGTTCATATAAAGACTAATAGAGGAGAGTGGAAGAAGAAGAAACCTTTGGAAGTTACTACATTGTACGGCTCCACTGTTGTGTATTGTAACATGATGGGCTTTTTGGTCCTCTTCAGTGACACTTATGTTCTACAAAGAGTCAGAAATAGCATGACATAAAACATTATTTTAGGCATAGATTCTTTATTTATTTCAAGGTCCAACTCCTTTAGTTAAAATATAAGTTGGAAAATTGAATAAATCAAACAGCTGTTTCACGCTCCTCGCTGTTTTCATGACCGAAGCCCCTTCCACGCGTAGATCGAAAATAAGATAAAATATTTCACAGATGCGTTAACGGTAAGCTATTATTATGTAGTATACATAATTTATGCATTGACATTGTAATTACTTTAAACATATGCGCGAGTTGGTTTTCTTAATGAAGGTGAATGAATATTATTTATAACTTTCTCTTGGCATTAAAATATTTTTGTTGATTATATTCTATAAGTAATATTAGTCGTGTGGTCCTGATCACAAATAAAATAAGACAACTCTATTACTTTTTTAGGGTCGAAAAATTGGAAAACAATAGTTATACTAACCCTAATAAAACGGATACTTACTACTCGTAACCCTATGACATGTATTGATTGCTTTAAATAAAATTATTATTATTATATCTTTCTACATCCTATACTTTCCTGAAGCAGAAGTTTAAAAACGAATCGGAACTCGTTATTGCGATGTTAATGCATACGAGTACAATAGATATACGTACAACTATTCAAAACACCATTCGAAGAGATGTCAAGGTCGAAAAGGTTTAATATTATAATGCAACTGTACTATGCAATTAATTTTGTATGAAATTTACCTGAGCCACTGGCAAATAGAAAGTCCCTGTGTAGGGAAGACGTCTTCAAGTAAGGGTAAAACAGCTTGCTGCCGTCACTGGACCGGACGCCGCAACTACGAGACAAAAATAATACGGTTAACCTATATAAATAAAGATAAATGTTTATATATTTGTTCTTTATGTATTTTAAACCATTTTTAATGTTGTTTTAAAGATCCGTCCCCGTGGAATAGTGACTTTGGGCAGCATTTTTTGGATATATCTTATAGTTTATTTTGGATTACAAACCCTATAAACCCTAAAATATAAATTAATAAAATATGCAAACAGTCAGTGTTATCGAATGCAACTGTTACGCCATGCGCCTCCGGAATACCGAATCTACAAAGTCCAGCCTAAGCTAAACCCTATTTCATATGATCGATGATATAAATTTGAGGTCAACTTAAATTGGAAATTCAATCTAGAAAGTCCAGGTTAAGCTGAACCCTATTTCATATGATTGATGATATGAATTTGAGGTCAACTTAAATTGGATAAAAAAACCGAAACTGATCATTTTTAACTAAAACTATTTTTATTTTCTAGAATAAAAGTAGCCTAAGTTACTCCTTGTTACATCAACTATCTGCCAGTGAAAGTCCCGTCAAAATAGGTGCAGCCATTTCAAAGATTAGCCGGAACAAACAGACAGACAGACAGACAAAAATTGTAAAAAATGTTGTTTTGGTATATGTACCGTGAATACATCCAAATACACTTAGTAAAAAGCGGTTATTTTAATATTACAAACAGACACTCCAATTTTATTTATTTGTACAGATGTATTTATTCACAAAGGTATGCACTTCCTGTGGCTCTTTGCAATTTTTCTCTATATATGTTTAAATACATACAATTATTTTTGCTATACCCATGCAAGGTTTCTATCCTTGCAGGGGCGGAGAAAGAATATTAACCTTTGCGGCCGGGGTCGGCTTACGTGGTAGGGCCTTAAGCCCGTCTGTATGGCGACCACCTTTGGTCATAAGCATGCCGCCATAATAACCTTGTGCTGTGTTCCGGCATTAGTGACGCAAGTTCCTGTACCCTTATGGAACAGTAGCGTGTTTGCGATGCCATGGCTCTGCAAACACTATGGGCGACGGTAACTGCTAAATTCTAAGCGGGCCGTCAGCCTGACTGCTGTCCTACAGTACAGTACAGTACAATATGTGCGCCTACTTAGTTACTTATAGTCTGAAATAATATTTTTTTAATAACCAGTCAGTTTAATTACAGGGTTAAGACTTAAACTGTTAGATAAAAGACTCATCCTATATTTCGTTGAACAGAAGTGTTTCTACGGTAAAAGCTTGCACCTAGTTTTACTCTGCGACGTTGCTTAATTGGGGTCTACCCCAAGGTAAACCCCAGTAGCAACAGGGACTACTTCGAAGTAGTACTCGAGTTTTTATATCTTATATTTTAAAGTCTTAACTATATATGGGACTAGCTGACCAGACAAACGTTGTTCTACGATATCAATTAAAAAAAGGCTATGTTGTTCTCCAAGGTCCAATTTATCTATATACTGAAATTATTCAAAATTGATTCAGCGGTTTAGGCGTGAAAACAAAACAGACAGATAGAGTTACTTTCACATTTATAATATTAGGATGGATTCGTGGTTGAATATTAAAAAGTTACATATGAAAATATAATTTAAATGAACTTAACTTTAGTTCACTCATGCAAAGTTTAAATTTGAAAAGGCAACACACTTGTACGAATGTGGAATATTTGTTCTCCAGTCTTTGCTCAGAGCTGTTTCATTCAGGATAACAAGAACGTTAGGGCTGCTACAATTTAATTCTTTAGTTATTTATTTTTAATTGCGATTTTACTTTAGTTTTTAAAATAATTCAATTTGTCACAGAAACATCCTGATGCTGCTAATAATTACTTGGAATCATCATTTACAGGAGAAATTCTGTTTATATCCTACTAAGTTTGAACGATGTCCAAGGTCAGTATTTATGTTATCAAAATTATTTTATTTAACTGTTGGTTTAAAATTAAATCATAAAATAAATAAAAAATGAATGATTGTTTTGCAAATCTAATAATTTGTTATAATTACAAAATTAAAGAAAAGAACTATTTGTTACATGAGCTAAGATGCCGTTAATATAAGACACTAATTGTAAAATAAAAAACTAAACATCAACTTTACTCATATAAATATTGTGATATATATTCTATAACGTTATGGCAGCCCTAGCGGAGGTAAAGACAGGGGCTTAAAGGGCGCCAGGGGAGCGCGGAATGCAAGGAACGCGCGGGGCCTGCGCGATTTTTCCTTGAGACCACGTGTTAGTCACGTGTATGAAAACTTTTTGAACGAAGTTTTCTCCCTTCTGATCTTTTTGAATACAAATTCAACTTTTCTGAGATTTTCTGTGTCCCTTTTTCAATTATAATTACGTCTTACACTTAATTAAGATACTGATTATGAAAATTAGCGAAACAAATATAGTATAACAATTTAAGGTACAAAAACATTTTAAGGTGATGTTTAGAGGTTCAAGATTAAATGTGTTCTGTGTAAGATTCAATTACAGATAAAAAATACAAAATTAGATAAATATATAATATATCCGTGTATCTACATCATCGTCTGTCCGGCAATAAAATCTCTTTTTTTTAGTTTTTTTGTCTCTGTGATTAGAGATTTTTGTGTATTTACGACAATAATCGTCTTATCCAGTGTATGTATGTTTAATGAATTTATAACATATACATTTAAATATGTTGAGAATCTTACAAAGATGTTTAGTATTATTTATTATTTCACAATTTAAAAATGGTAAATATTCCTGGTTGTCCCTCTTATTCTGTAAAAATTACTTTTGTGACGAAACAAAATCGTCATACTAAATTCAAATCCTCTAATTTAAATTTCGAATCGCGCCATTTGTCGGTTACTCAAAGACAAAAGAAAGAGTTTCCGTTGAAAATTTAAACTGTTAAGTACGTACGTACATTAATGGATAATAATTTTTTTTTAAATAAAGTCGATTAGTTCCAAATTTGTTGTGTGATCATTAATTTTGATTGATACAGACCGTATCTAAATTTTGAAATTTATCGAACAGATTTCACCCATAGACAAGGGAATTATAGGTAATAAAGAAAAAAGCTTTCTCAACAATACATGTGATCAATACATTTTGCAATCAACACATCAACTAAACCGTATCTAGAAAATTCTTAATTGAACTAATGAGAAGTAATTACAATTTTTATTGCTGCCATAATGATTACGATGCCTTAAAATAATAAAAGCAATTAGACATTGATGGGCGTAGCGGATGCTGTATATTTATTTCACTCGTACGTATAGAATTTTGGTTTGTGTAAAAGAGATAGATGGCATGATTAGATGTAATTGTTTGAACGGTTATAAAAGTTGATGTCAGAGACGGTGTTCAGTTTGTCGTAAAATAGGAAATGTTTCCATTTCCAATGTATTTTATTGTTGAGAGAATTCATTCGGTCCCCTTGACATGGTTCTAGAAATCTATTTCAAGGGTTAAAGAATGCTTACAGCGAAGTCAAATGATTCCAATGATACCTTCCTTAACAAATTGAGAAACCATTGTGACATTAGCTGCTAATCTTCGTCATTGCCTAGGAGCTAACGGAAGACCAGCGCTAGCTGCTACAGTTAGCAATGGTGTATCCTTTTTAGGAATCCTTTTTAGGGTATTTATTAACGTTTATAGGTTTTATGCAACCTGTTAATTTGTTGCTTATGCTCTAAATACATATTTTTATTCTTTCTTTCTCTTTACTTTCTAATTCTTAGACTTTTTTATTAGAAACTAAAACAAACTTAGATTATTATTAGTATACAAGTTTTACTAGTGCAATGTGATAAATAAAAAAACTAGTATTCAATTGTTAAAGAAGATCATTTAATATTTCTTATCACATTTTCCGCTCGGATAGTAATGTGGCAGTAAATATAACATTTATTCAGTCATTAGAGAATAAAAACCCCAGAGTATGCTTTTACTTAGATGTAACGTATTGATGATAATAAATGCATGTATAACTATGACCCCAGATTCGAAGAGGATTAAGAAGCAACCGGGATACATCTCTAAGATTATACTGATAAAGGATTTCGGGTGAAATTACACCTAGAATATTTCTTATTAAGAAAAACATATTTTTCTAATTATTATAGTTTACTTTACTAAGCAACAGAGTGAACTTTAAAATAAATAATAATTTCTTGCAATAATTAGATGTTATAATATATTTTTTCTAAATATTGGAACTTCAAATCACTTTCCCTGAATGTTCATTCAATGCCGCTTAGTAAAAGTTGCTTTCCTAGCGTAGATATATTTTTGTATCAATCAAAACAAAACTATTTCCCCAGTAAAATCTAATTTAATGAACGTAAAAACCAAATGAATAAATCATCGCATGCTTTAAAATAATTTTCTTTTACATTAACGAAAAATTACTATTATAGCAATAATTACGAATAGGTAGTTCCGATTATATCGAATATACTATTTCCTTACTATAAGTATTATTAGTTGTAATTTTATAAGAAAACGGGCTACCCTAATAAAATTACATTGGAGCACTTTGTAACAAACGTATCTTAATATTAATCAGAACAATGGTAATGACCAGTAACTATGGCACATTTTAAGAGTATGTTATACGACATACTTTTTGCGCGGCTGATTGTTGTTTTTAAATCATTTGGGGTAACAATTATGAATTACACACATGTATTACTTTCTCTAACTCTACTTACGTTAAAATATCAAGATACTTGAAAGAAAACTTTTAAAAGTTTGCTGTGCTTAAACAAGAAAATGTCTACAGCACTTTGGAGAAATTAATATTAAATAACTCTACACGATATTAGGAGCACATAATTAATACTTCATCTCAATATTTACAACATTTATATTAAAATATCTTTAACGACTCTTTAATATATAGTTACAATCTATACATCTGTACAAATAAATAAAATAGGAGTGTCTATTTGTAATATTAAAATAAGCTTTTTACGAAGTGCATTTGGATATATACACGGTACATATACCAAAATAATTTTTTTTAAATTTTATCTATCTGTCTGTTTGTTTCAACTAATCTCTGAAATGGCGGGACCGATTTTGACAGGACTTTCACTGTCAGATAACTGATATAACAAGGAGTAACGGAGGCTATTTTTACTTTAGAAAAAAAAAATAGATTCAGAAAAAAAAATAGGATCTCACGAAAAAATTTTCTGTTATTCGACCAGCGAAGTGGATGGGAACCGCTAGTATAAAATATTTTTAAACAATTTTGCTTGAATTTGACCATTTGCCAAAGTTTCCTACAGACCCTCAAGGAAAGAAATTCACAATTTTCAATTTATTAATGTTTGAAAATGAGACAATTTTACAATATTTTCAAAATACACTTATTCCTGTTTGTTTTAATGGAGACAAGAATACGCGTCGTATAAGACACTCCCTAATATTAATCAAAGCCACAGAATGCTAATGACTGGTGTGTGTGCAATTAAAATGACTGATTCGTACGATATAAGTTGATATACAATTGAGTCACGTCCAATAATAATCATGAGCTACATTACATTTGATTATAATTTTTTGGAAATTTACCTTTTCTTTATAGTTAGAGTTCAGCAGACAGGCAGACGGCCCACCCTGGCAGGTGGTCACCGTCACCTATAGACGTTTGCAACACCAGAGGTATTACAAACGCGTTACCGGCCTCGAAGAAATTTTATAACGCCCTTTTTGAAGAACCCCATATCGTACTGTGCAGAGAAAGCCTCATCCGAAAGCTCAAAAACCGCAGGAGAGAGATTTACACGACCAGTGTACCGTGCATCACCGGTGCTATCATCTGCATAGCAATGAATGCCATCTATGGATAACATGTCATTGATATGCAGAATAAATAGCGTCGGCGACAACACACACCCTTGGGGCACACCAACATTGATAGGTTTCACACTGGAGCAGAAACCGCCAATAACAATCTTAATCGTGCGTCCAGCGAGAAAGCTGGATAGCCAGGTGCATAGACTCCCAGGTATCCTGTAAGATGGAAGATTCGCAAGAAGAGCCCTATGCCAGACCCGATCGAAGGCCTTAGCGATATCTAGGCTAACAGCCAGGGCTTCACCTTTGCTCTCACCGGCTTCAGCCCAACGGTGCGTTAGGTAAACCAGGAGATCCCCAGCAATCCGACCATGTTGAAAACCATATTGGTGATCATTTAGCAGCTGGGAATCCTCCAGGTAACCCAAGAGTTGTACGTTGATAATCCACTCCATTATCTTTGAAAGCAAAGAAGTTATCGCTATGGGTCTGTAGTTGGGCGAGTCCGTCCAGTCACCCTTTTTGGGAATAGGGTGAGCATGGGCCATCTTCCACGAAGCCAGGACACAACCTTTGCAGTAGGATAAGGTAAAACGTTGGGAAAGTACCGGAGACAGCTCAGCTGAGTACATTCGTACATAACAGCGGGGATATCGCCTGGTCCTGTGGACTTCTTAATCTCGAGGGATTGGAGGACACGTCGCACGGCTATTTATGGAAAACCGTACCTCCGACATTGTGGTCCACATCTTCTAATAGAAGGTGGAGATTGCCCATCTAATAGAAGGTGGAGATTGTCATCAAGAGTCGAATTGGCTGCAAAGATTTCGCCCGAAAGATCGGCTTTATCTTTCGCAGCATGACCCAGGCGGTCATCAGCTGTACGTAAAGAAGGTATCGACGCCCGACAAAAGTTTTATTCGACAGCTTAGGCAATGGCCCAGAAAGCCCTAGTCCCTGAGGGATAGCTTGCCAATCTTGCCAATGTGCTCAAGTTTTGCTCTCGCAATCCGGTTTTTGAGGGTCCTAGAGGCAACGTTGTATTTTTTCTTCAGGTCAGAACTGTTAGGATTCTGACAAACCCTTACTGTAATTCAGGCCCGATAGGCCTCTTGCTTTAGCTTAACAGCCTCAGCATTAGCCTATCGAACCATGGCTTTCCCGAAACACCAACGGGCACTACAGAGTTAGGAACAAAACATTATATTCCCTGTAGCACCACGTCAGTAATCGAGTTCGCATAGGTGTCAGGATCGCACGACGAAAAACACAGCGGCCCCCATGGTAGGACTCATAGAATTTGCGCAATCCATCCCAATCTGATGACCGATAGCACCACAGCTATAGGTGTAGGGTACATCGCTTCGCGGTGGGGCGAGCCCGTTCAGGAATTGGAGGGCGCATCACGGAAGATATCAAGCAATGATCAGAAGTTTCTCATGGAGCCCCGATCGAGACCCGATAATCTTCCGGATGTGTGGTCAGCAGTGTCCAACAATGACGGCGCGCGGTCCACTCTATTCGGTATACGGGTGAACCCTTCAACCACCTGAGTGAAGCCATGGGCAACAGCAAAATTAGGCAGTAATCCCTGGCAGATCAGTTTTAGGAGAACCTAACCACTCAAGATGATGTGCATTGAAGTCTTCAAGAACGATCACCTCCGCGGCGGGATACCGCAAAAAACTTTGTCGGTAGCGTCTTGAACACGTCCGAAAAAGTGAGCTGTTTCATTACTTTTGCACTCTCTGCCATGGAACCGATACAGGCAGGAGTATACCCGGGT
Organism: Malacosoma neustria; assembly: GCA_963693495.1. Lineage (NCBI taxonomy): Eukaryota > Metazoa > Arthropoda > Insecta > Lepidoptera > Lasiocampidae > Malacosoma > Malacosoma neustria. Next base: position 4,779,544 of record OY856386.1, read on the forward strand.
GGAACCACCGAACTCTACTCGCACCTATAGGATAGAAAGGTTCCTGAATTCAAAACCACGAAGATGGCGGCAGCATATATCGTCCTGGACGTACAAGCATACCCCAGCTTTTGAAAGGAACAAATGTTCCAAATTGCCGGGCGGGTGGCCGGGGCAGATATCTGCGTCGCCGTCAAAAACAGTAAAGACGGCTTTGCCGTTTTCAGATGGTGGTAAACGACATTAAGATTTGAATGTATACCTCTGATGTTGCAAAATCAACTTTATGTGTGGATTTAGGGTCTCGTTATACTTCCTGTTTTTATGCCGATCCATTGTTATTTTAGATATAGGGGTGTTTATCGGAATTTCTAGAGTATCCACGAAAAAAGGAAAAAATTTAGTGTGCTTTTCCTACCCAAACCCACAGGTTGTGTGATGAGTATCAAACCGGATAATCTGGGTTTGGGTCCTCTACTGACTGGCGGGCGGCCAGCGGACAGTCGTTTCATCGGGTCTCCCTGACCCCCACCTCAATCCGTCACACCTGTAGGGATGTGATGGGTTTTGCACATCTCGGGTTCCAAATTTCGTGGGCACTCCAGAACTTCGGGTGAAGGAAGTTCTACCTTTCTGGATCATCTATGCCGGAACACAACACAAGGATAATATAACGGCATACTTAAGTCCAAGGGTGGTTACCATCTAGGCGGGCTTGAGGCCCTTGTTTAGCGTTTAGTTAAAAAAATATCGAAAGATTGATTTCAGATATTGAGATCCTTACAAAAACATTTGAAATAATTATAGATTTTTGAAATTTATATATATATATATTTTTTTTCCTTAATGTCAATGTATTTCTGAATATTTTTATATGGCTCAATTCTTTTTGGACTATGAAAAATAATCTTGTTTAAGACATGCCACAAATTATACTGGAAGTTACTTTCAAGTTCGAAACTTAATTGTGTTGCCATGCGTAAATATTTTGGCGGGAACCAGCGACATATTGTTTAATAGTTCTATTAATTTGCAAACTATAAACTATTGAGGTTGAATTTTCAGTAATATTTAGTTTTTGTGGAAAATGACAGTTAACAAATAATTTGATATATATTTTTTCTTTTTCACAGTATTGCAAAATTTCTTTGCAAAATGACCCTAATTGAATAAAAAGTATTTATCAAAAATTGTTGTATGACCATAGACATCTAGAAACTTATAATACGTGGTCACTAATAAATTATAAATAAGTGTGATTTAATCAATAAGTACTTTTAAAATATGGCATGTAGTTTTATGTGATAAAAAATAAATTAAGATAATTAAGAACAATTAATTATCAATATACAGTTGATTTTTATTGTAATAATGTTAAATGTAATTTAGGATTGTTAATTTTTTAGAATTACAATTTTAAGTTACAAATAGTTCAAATTCGATAAGAAAATTAATTTATTTGAAATCGATAGATGTTCGATATTAATATAATTTTAATATGTAAATTAAATTATTTTATGCAAGCTGTTAGAATTTCATTTTAGATTGATTAGTTTAATAAATAAAGAATACGCAATAACAGCATTACTGATAGTTATAAATTGAGGAGTAAATAATTCACAATATTGTAATTTTGGTACACATATATTAAAAAAAAGGTAAAGTATGAGTCTCAGTTGGATAATATTATTTGGTTAGAATTTACTTAGTGTTTATTACAGGAGGAGGGCAAAACAGGAACACGAGGTTTGCTGAAGTAGAAGTTTTAGGAAATAGGGAATAATGATTAATTAAAACAATGAATGAGTTACAATTACTTATTTTTGTGTTTATTTTAAACAAAATCGATTTATAAAAATTAGTTTTCTTTTATGTATAACTGTCTAGTATGATGAATTTTCTTTGGAACAATCTTGATCTAAAATGTTGCTATAAAATAAAAAATAAATAGCAATTAATAAATATATACACTTTTTATGACATATATTCAAAATGCATTTGTTTCCTATGTGGTGAAAATAAAAAAAATTATAATAATATAAAATACTTGTTGTAATATTGAAATTTAAAAAAATAGTATATTAAATCAGTCATTTTTGTTTACGTAGATATGGAAATATAAAAAGTGCATTTTGTAAATTTAATTAAGTAAAAAAAAATACCTACATAAAAATAGTACACATGTACCTAGTCGAACCAATCAGCTGGTTGTTGCCTCCGTTCGCCCCGCCCCGTAGAAACTTTTCCTCTTTTACACGGCAAAATTATATTTTACCATTTCATTATTTTCGCGACACACGTGTCAGAAAAGTTTCACAACACGCGGTAAACATTACAAATTCTTTCGTAAGATTCTGCTCCCTTTATATTAAAATACTGTTACGCTTTTAATAACTACAGGTAATATAATGATATTCAAATTTAAAAAGATATGATCATGCGCGTAAAATAACTATTAAAAGTATTAAAGTTAGGAAAAAAAACGAGCACAAAAACGGCTATTATAATTTAATTAAGTTTGCAAATTTATTACTAAAGCGGATATTACTTGAGAAAATTAATGGCATGTGCAATAAACTTCATTTAAATTTAATAATAGTAAAATAGTTTGACTTACAATTTTCCAATAGTTAAATACGTGGTGAACGCTAGATTTGTTTTGTAGTTGCGACGCTGTTAATTAGCCGGCGCTCGCTGATTCATCACTTTATAGCGTCTCAGCGGCAAGTTCTAGCCGATAGTTAGTTATTTCACTGCAATTATCTGATCCAATTATAGTACTAAACAATTCATTAGAACAACACTACTCAGTTCGAATTCAGAACACAATCAAAAGTTTCCAATGTGACGCCTGACAGAATACGCGCGAAACAATTTTTTTCCTACAGCTGTCAAATACGCGGAAAACACAAATACGGCCGACCACGTCAGTTCACTGACGTACACTAGTCGTGACTCGCCGTAAGTTGAGGAGAAGAAGGCAGCGGTCTCTGGCAACCCGCCTTTCGTTCGTCTCACTCTAGCGCGAATATGCCCGCCCGACCATTTTTACAGTTTAACTCAATTCAATTCAACTCAACTCAATTGTCGTGGCGCGAATGCCTTCGGACTGGACGATAGAGTGAGACATATAGCGTTTGCCTCATTTCAGAAAGATGCATTTAATCAATTGTACCGAAAATAAGTTTGCATTAAAATCCCGTGCGGTATCTCGTTGACGTGTTGTTATCCGATGCGAGTCGTAGACGTACCATGCGTTTAAATTCGGAATATGCGTTCGGGAAAGCTGAATAGAGCCTTAATCTTAATAAAAGACGCAGCAGTGGCCACGGATATGTCCGTTTCGCTCTAGCCACTATCGTCCGGCGCGGCGTGGCCACGCGTCAGACAGAGAGACTCGTGGCCGGATAGGCGTTACCGGTTTTCTCGGCACGCGCTGCTGGGTGTGTAAAGTTTTAGGCCGAAACATGTAAAAATGCATCTTGAAAAAAAGTTATGTATTAAAAAAAGAAGCTTGGTGCGCGGTGGGGGACATTAATGCCAGCGGGAGGTGGCGAGGATGGCTTTTTTCGCATGCTGTATTTTCGGGGGTGCTCGCCTAACTGGACAATGTTTTATCAAGCAGAGCTGGCTTTTGGGATGCGTCACCTTACTAGCCTATTTCTACCGGAAAACACATAGATATTGTATGTTCCATCACCATCAATATAGATTTAAAGTTTAAAAATATTGGACTTGTTCCATCACAAAACAAATCGTTAAAAAATAACTGAAAACTTTTCCAAGAACGAATTTTGGTTTCTACATAATATTTCTTCATACCCATATGTGTTTGTAAAGCATTTCTTCTTGATTATCTCAACACATGAACGTTTATGACGATACTATAAAGTTACAATGTGCATGATAATCTTCTAATTTTAATATTCAAAGACGAATCTCAACTTTCAAATCTTAGTTGGTAAAAACGGCTTCTGTAAAATGTTAAAAAAAACGCGAACAGTTACGTAAAACGTAGTTTTGAAAATAGGTATTTTTTGCCACGCTGACCCTTAAGTAGAAAAAGCTTAAAAATATATGAATTAAGAGGCTACGGATGGACGCACGAGCCGGGGGCGTCGTTGAGAAATGGCCAAAAGTTAACCCTGGGAATCCATAAAGGATCAAGGTTGCGACCAGGGCAAGAAGTTAAATTTAATTTTACAGGCAGAACTTCTATCTAGGTCTTCTAATACGGTGTAGTGTTCTTCCTTAGTTGCTATGAACTAGTATTTTTTTATAGCTTTTCATGACTACGCTATTAGCAAATCGTTGTCCCCTATGAGATGTAAGTCTCCCAAAGTTTACGCCTCATCTCTCGATCTCCTTTTTCATCTAACTAGCATGGCCAGATCTAATTCCCAGTATTTTCATTATTTATTTTTCAGTATCATCTTGTTTATCGTTAATTCATAGTAATAAAAAAAGGAAATTAATTATCTTCCAAGACAATTAGCTTCCAAGACGTGAGTCCCAATTGCGTGAGCTTTCATTTTGGACCCCGAGAATTACTCAAGAACTCCACAAAATAAGACTATTTGAGTGGTATAATAATTGGTCTAATTTGAATTTGATTGTAACAAATTTCCTTAGAAGCCCCTGAAAAAAGAACTTCAGCGTATCGTCCACTGTCCAACAGGATTCACTAGCAAGCTGTTGTTGACATGTATCTCAAAAATATCTGCTATAAATAAAATGAATTTCATTTTAAAATATTCTTTGAGTAGTAGATTTTTTTTTATTGTTCTAGGACAGCAGATAGGCTGACGGCCCACTTAGATCTTAACAGTTACCGTCGCCTGTGAATGTTTACAACGCCAGAGGCATCGTGAGCACGCTGTTATCCCATAAGGGTACAGGAACTTGGGTCACTAAAGCCAGGACACAATATAAAGTTATTATGGCGGCATATTTAAGACCAAAGGTGGTCGCCATTCAGACGGGCTTAAGGCCCTACCACGTAGCTAGAGTGGGTTGTTTTGTCAGTATTGTTTCTCCGCCCATGCACGGATAAAAGTAGATCTAATACCTAGAGTAAGTACTAAAAATATCACTACTTCAACAATTTATTCATATATTAACCATGATCTCAGCAATTAATCGAAATTTTGTTCTAAATATGGTCGGAGCCAGATCTTTTGAATCCAAGCTAAATATAAAGAAACTATACCTCCGTATTTAAATTAGTGCTGTCTTCCACATCATCGAAGTTACCACATAAGAATTGTCTTTCACTTTGCCAAAATGAACTAAACTCAATGAAATTTGAAGCTTGGCCTTATCCCAATTATTTGGTGTCGGCACAATATGTGTTTTTCTTCCATTTTATCCAAGCATTCTTTATCTGTCACTTCACAAACCCTCATATCATGTAACACTCAGTTTTCATCACTTTTTAAGTCTACTGCTGCCTTTGTACCCATCTTAGGTTCAATAATCTTCCATTAGTGTGGTCGGCATCCCGTCTCATTACATGCTCGTATCAAGCCAGTCTCTTCCATGTACTATTTTTACTCCTTAACAACTCATCACACACAAATCTCGTGATATAATTTTATATACGTTTTTGACGAACTCGACTACCGATGTGAAGATTATTATACTTTTCAGTTGTCAAAATGTTTTTTTATTGAATCTGGGTCTTTTGATATCGACCTCAGAAATTTGTAAATAATTCCATAATTATAATTATAATTATTCCAATTAATCCAAGTAATACAAAAACTTTATAAGGGCTTTTATAATAAGCTTGACAAATACATAGATCATACTATTTGAAGATAAAAATATATTGTCCTCTGATGAGATTGCATGTTTATTTTGATAATTGAGATGAAATAAATGATAATTGGTAATATATATTTTTTTTTAAATTCTATTCATATTTGATGAAAACGAAATACGTAAAAGATACCTGTAGTCGAATCAATGAATTTTCAGTTTTAATCCCTTTTCTCTTAAAGTGGACGAATTTGTTTGGTTCCTTGATAAATAAATAATAAAACCTCAACCTACATATTTCTACTTTTTATCAGCATAGTTAACCTTGTAACAGGATCGTTTGATGTTTTTGTTACGATCTCCGAGCAAAGTCGATGGTATATATATTTAAATAATTTTCCCCGCAACATCCAATAATAAGCATCTGTATCTCAATCTCACGCATACCTAAAAACTTTAACAAAGTATGTGCTTAAAATTCTTAAAAAAGTAATTTGACTAGACTACCAGTCATGAATCTTTAAAAAATTAATAATATAGGTACAAAAATTTAACATTAAAAATTAATACAATATGCAAATTTAGGGTAATATCTCAAATAGATCGATTATAACGATGTTATATAAGGAAATGAAACTGAATGAATGCCAGTTCGATTGCATTGTGACATTTGACAAAATTTTAACCAATTTAACAATAATTATAAGAACATCTTAAATATAAATAGTTCTATAACAAAGATAAAGCATAGACAATTATCGAAACTTTTCGGTACTCATTTTAGATGCGATTCACTGTGGTTTCCTCAGAAAATATCTCCTGTGTAGAACTATAAGTGTCGGAAATCGCAGCAAAACAGGCCCTTGTCAATCAGACTTGCTGCGTAGCGATAATGTCAAAACTTAGAGTACTCATGAATTTTATAAATTTTATATGAAATGCAGATAAAGACCATTTTTAAACCAAACTTCCGTCAAATTGTTATATTTTTGGTGATATGCTTGCCAAAATTTTTAGAATTACTTGAACAAATATTTTTTAGTGATTCTAAACGTTTTGGACTGTTCAACAATTAACTTTTTAAATCTATTTTCGTAATAAATAGTCCTTCATTGTATTGTGATAGACATATGTTTAAAATACATAAAAACCAAAAGTAACCATATACTTACAATAATTTAATATTAATATCCAACTGCTAGGTCCATGCCTCACTCTAGATGGAAAAGGTAGGGAATAAATACATATACGCCCAGAATTTCTTCTTCCTGCTCTTAACCCAAACTATGTGGGGTCAGCACACCATGTTCTCACCTTCCACTCTCCTTTATTATTCTTCTTCTGAGACATTCTGACATTTACATCTTTTTCGCAATATCATCTTTTACGCAATCCATCCATATTTTCTTTGGTCTACCTCTCCTTTTGTATCTATCTACTCTTATTTCTAGCATTTTCTACATGACGTCCTTTTTATTACATGACGTCCTTCTCTTCAAATACACCCAGATACCGAACATAAATAAAACTCGTAATCGCGCAGGCGTTCCAACTTACGTAACCGCGAAGTCCTATGATAAAAATATTGCGCCCACCATGCAGGTATCCGTTCATGTTAATTTATTAAATATCCTGGCTTTAGTTTCCAATATATGATAATGGGAGGACATCGAAGTAATTCGATCACGATCGTTCTCGGCCACGTCTCTACTTACTAATCGTGTTATGCCCGTATACATATTGCAAAGTTTATTCTACAATGGCTTCAACATGAAGGTAAATTTATTAAGTATAACTAAATTAAAACATTATTGCATGATTCCGTGCTTTAATACTAGACTACCTTTTGAGTAATTGTTTTGTGTTCTAAAACGTCACTGCTTAGTGTCCATCAGCTTTAGAGTTTGAATCCTAGCAGGGAAAATACGAAAACGGTTTCCACAGTATTTTTTTCTAGTATATAACTAACTTAACTAGCTTTGGTTGGGTATGATATATGATATGATGACGTAGAACAGCTGAAAGGCTAACGGCTCACTTATAGTAAGCAGTAATCGTCGCCTATGAACGTCAAGGGCACCGCTAACACGCTGCTGTTCACATAGGCAAAGCAGGAGCGATGAGTGATGAAGCAAACTAGTTCTAGAGTGTACATCGTGTCTCGGAAAACAGAGTTTAAGAGGGCCTCAGATCAATTGCTTTGCAAGGTCTTTCTCTTCACAGGACTCTTGGTAAAATTGGGGAGGTCTACGATTACAAGTAGATAACGAGATTACGATTCCAATGTTAGTCTACACAGGAAACGAATAGGATCAAATTAGGTCATTGTCCAAAGACTAATGTAAATTAAAGAACACTTATTCAACACCTTTTAATTGCACTTGATTTGAATCTTCAAACCTTTGATCCCCCTTTGGTTCTGAATTTCACTTACCAACATTTCACTTAGTGTGACTAAAACATCTTGAAATCACAACATATGGAATCCTGTCTTATGGGATAATAATGCACTTTGTTTAAAATCTTTAATTGAGCATGACACATATGGTAAAAGTATGAAAAAGTCAACCATTATGGAATCTGAAATAAAATTAAAAATAAATAATGTGCGATGTTGATCCCGGATCCAGAGCACATTGTAGAACGGGCAAATAGGAGATAGATAGAGAATAGTGGACTGTATGAGAGAGAAAAAGAGAGAAAAGAGGAGGACGGAGTGGTTGATAGAGAGAGATATTTACAGTACCTTGCAGTGGGCAAAGAAATACGCACTGACCTGGATTCCATCCCTGCCCGGTTCTGTTCAAGTCTGCTTGCACTGGAACTGTTGCACAGCACTACTGTGCAAGTGTTCAGATTTGTGACATTTATGTCACAAATCTGAACACTATAGACAATGGCATGGTTAATAAAATAAATATTTGAGTATTTGAAGCCAGTTGCACACGGCCCAGAGTGTTTTTTTTTTTATTGCTGTAGGACAGCAGACCGGCTGACGGCCCGCTTAGAATTTAGCAGTTACCCTCGCCTATAGGTATTTGCAAAGCCAGTGGCATCGCGAACACGCTGCTGTCCCATAAGGGTACAGGAACTCGGGTCACTAGTGCCGGAACACAACACAAGGTTATTATGGCGGCATACTTAAGACCAAAGGTGGTCGCCATCCAGACGGGCTTGGGGCCCTACCACGTAGCTGGGGTGGGTTGTTTTGTCGCCTTTTACGACAGGCCGACCCCGGCCGCAGAGGTTAGTATTCTTTCTCCGCCCCTGCACGGATACAAAATGAGAGAGAGTGTGGCCGACTTCAGGGAGGTCAAACGTGAATACGTCTGACACTTTACACGGACACACGCGATGCTACCGCTCAGTCCACGCTCGCTTTCTCCATTCATTTCACATGCGAATGAGGGTAGTTTATAAAATCAGGGGACGAGATATCTTCTATGTAAGGATTGAACACATATTGTATTATAATATTTCATTACGAAGTCTCATGACATCTGTTTTCTATTTAAATAATAATAATAATAATTTATTTCAGAATCAAGTCCTACACAATCATATTAAAAATTCAGTCAAAATCAGTAAAAGTTACCAAATTAGGAATGTGATTAAAAATAAAAATAAAACAAAACTAATATTAAAAACTACAAAATAAACCAAATAAATTAATAAACTCTAAAATCATTGAATGTAAATCTAATTTGAATTTAAATTTAAAAGGGTTCAGTTTCAGTAAGTTTAGTTACGATGTCAAATTTTTATTTTTGAAGAATGTGACAATGAACCCATTTACTTAGCAGTGGAGAGTCCCATCTATCAGAGAATACTCTGAGGATTGTGTTGGTGCTATCTCGAACCCGTGCCAGTAGAGAAGCGCATCTTTTGCGGATAATTGCAGCGAAACCGTCTATCCGAGCTTCAGCAAACATGCCGGACGCACTATGCCTCGACGGTAGCCCCAACAGCATCCTCAGGCCATCGTTATATTGGACACGTAGGTCGCTGTATGCTCGGCGAGTGTAGTTGACCCACAGGCCACACGTATAAAATGATTGACAATGGCTTTGAAGAGAGTTTTCTTTACATCTAATGTACATCGTGCAAACCTACGAGCCAGCATGTTACACCGAACAGCCAGCGACCTACGTTCCCTATCTATATGAAAATCTAAATGTTTTGCAATTAAAAGATCTAAATGCTGTAAATCATTTAATATACTGTTAATATAATAGTTGTGTTTCTTGAAAACTTGGTTTCCATACGTGGTATTATTATTAATATTTCATTATAACCATGAAGGTTGTTTTTTCACAGAAACTTAATTTTCAGCAGTAGAAAGTTGAGTCCAAGAAGTTATTCTTTTTTAAAATTCATACACGATTCTTCTTCTTCCTGCTCTTATCCCAGCTATATGGGGTCTGCACAATATGTCCTCTCCTTCCATTCTCTTCTATTAGTCGTCATATGAATATTCACACCTTTTTTGCCATATCATCTGTTCTACAATCCATCCTTCTTTTCTTTGGTCTACCTCTCCTTTTGCATCGATCTATTTTCATTTCTAGCATTTTTTTTGTTATATTGTATTCTTCTATTCGCATTATATGGCCATACCAGGCTAGCTAGAAGCTAAAAAGTTATAACTTTTTGGCTTCTAAACCAATGGCGCTCTTTTAAAACTTCATCCATTTTTTGTAACTCCACTCATCCATCTTAACATTCGCATCTCTGCTGCGTGCACTAACCTTTCCTTCCCCCTTGTGGTCCAGCATTCCGATCTATACAATATGACAGGTCTTATTACGGTCTTTGATTGATTTTATATATTGCGCATCGATCTGATTTCAGCTTCTTTAAAATGAACAATAGTAGTTTTTATTGAACCTGGTTGGCTCGAGTCTCCACCATGGAAATGGATAACAAAGGACGGAAAATAAGAATTAATAAGTAAATCTCTTTGTCGAAGAATGGCTGTGATATTTTCCTTCTCGAATAAATAAAGTTAAGACTTTTATGCAATATCTAGGCCACATACTCATATATATGAATAGAAACGAAATTTAGAACAAGGCACTTAAAAATGCCAGACACTGCCGACATCTTAAAGAGGCTAGACGAGGCTAAAACACTGCACCGATATAAATGACGTCACATATCAAATCCGGTAACTTGCGCTGGACGAAAGTTGCCGATTCAGTTAATAATTGATGAGGCTGTTATTACGTATGGTATAATTGCTAACGATGTTAGTTGCTATGGGATTTGGCATCTTAATTGTTAACAGTCGGACGTTTGAATTTGAAATTTGTTGGGAATATAAAAAAGTGTAATTTAACGATCGATTTTTGATTGCGTGAGATTTGTTATAGTTGTAATTATTTTGTATGAAGAGTATTGATTAAAATAAACTAATACTGTAGACTGCTAGATATTTTAGTATTACTGAGAATCAATAATGGAAGACTTTTCACTCTAACTTGCTGAATAATATGCATTAGATGTTTTTATAAATCGGATATCAGTTACCAAATTCAAAATAGAATCCTGGAAAGTTACTAGTGACAAGCCGAAATAATTAAGCAGGCGGTATTTAGTGGATGCATTTTTCTTGATATAGGTACTTTATCTCGGATGTATCCGAAACTTCAGAGCCCGGTGTGTGCAGCTATCAAAGGTTTTATCTTCTGCACGCATTTTATGAGTAACTCTTCGTGACACATCAGAAAATAGACACCACATACACATATATAGCTATATTGTATGACGAATAAGTATAATTTTAAGGCCAAAATTATTTTAGCTTAGTTTTTACTGAAAGACTTCAATAAAAATGTAAGGTCACAATAATTATCGATCGCTCATTCTTAAACAAATATAATAACAGCCCATAAGGTCCCACAGCTGCTCTCTCAGTAGAGGGAATAGACAGTATACCTACCACACTTGTCCAAGGCAGATTGCTGGGTCACATCGGTCTCTGTATATAGGTTTACTCACAACCTTTTCCTTTACCATCTATATATACATGGTGATTATTTTACATCGTGGATTTGGACAAGAGATGATCCTCAGGCGTGATACCATTTGATTACCGTACTAAATCACCGAAAACGACATACTAAATTGATAATGAAAACAAAAATATTATCACAATAGCAAGTACGAAGAAAATATTAGACGTAATAGACACCCTTCTCCGTTGTCGAGTCTGGGTCGGTTCTAAAAATTAACTAATCCCAGCAAATGTAAGTGACTGTTGTTCCCTATTTGTTGTTTCAATTCATCGTGAACAAACATTGTGTTGTTCTAGTTTGTTTATGGAATATGCATTAGATTTCAGTTCCATGTGTTATGTCAACAACATTTTACCGTATTTCTTTTCATTGACAAATTAACGTTTTTCATGTATAACATTTATTTATTTTTAATTTTACATGAATGGTCAACATATGCATGTATCTCTCGAGGCTTACATATAGCTCTATATATATATATATATATATATATATATATATATATATATATATATATATATATATATATATATATATATATATATATATATATATATATATATATATATATATATATACAGGGTGACTTTGACAAACCCGTCCAAATTTTTTTACGCACTAAACATCACTTAAGGAACCCATTTTTGCAAAAAAAAATTGTATGTCAAATTTTCACCATAAAATATAGGATCATTAATTCAAACGTACAGAATAATCATATGGTGCAAACAGCGTACGTTAACTTGTTATTACCTGTCTCTGTCACACCCGCGTAAATGAGTAGTGCGTATTCGCTCGCCCGGTTCAATGCCGCCGTCCTCGGCCTTTTACTAGGTCAGATGGAGAGGTCATTGACACTCTAGCGCCGTATTATGTAAATTGCGAGTTCTTTGAATGAACGTGATGCTGATTACTCAACATTTTTGTACTATGTGATATAAAACTTAAATACATGTTTCTCATAACTTTTACTAAAGATTCTTCTGTGTGAATTTGGACGGGTTTGTCAAACTCACCCTGAATATATATATATATATATATATATATATATATATATATATATATATATATATATATATATATATATATATATATATATACATATTAGGGTGGATAAAAAAAAACTATTTTTTTTGATCCGACACACGAAAACTTGTTGCTCGGCATGTCTAGAATGTACTCACCAAATATGAGCTCTTAATATTACTGGGAAGAAGATTATGCTCTACAAATGGTCATATTTCATCACCAACATCCTATTTAACCTGCACCATCAATAATCTTTATAGAAAATTAAACGCTCTATAAAAATGGTCCCCTATGATTTTTTGATAAATCTAACCATTCAAAAGATATTCAGGGTTAAAAATTGAAAAATTTTATGAAAAAAAATTTTTAGTTTGGAATTTTATAACTTACTAAAAAGTAATTATCAACAATTGAACATTTTATTAATAAGACAATGACTTGTATATACATGCATTGAATAATTATATGTATTATATATTAAATTCATATTCTTGATCAAACTAAAATGCAAGGACATGCTTGCTATTGAATAACGGGATGTCTTAATTGTCTACGAAGATAACTATTAATATTTAACTATAAATGTTGAGGATATAAATATACTAATCGGCGCTTCTTCACTCGCGTGATAGACATCACCTTAAATGACGTCTAAAAATTAGAGACGCGACATATTCGGCATTCGACTATTCAGCAATTTCTTTCACTATTCAAGATTCGGATGAATATTAGAAACTATTTGGCCGAACACCGAACAGTAAATAAAAAAAAACATGCGGGACAGTCTTTGGGGACTGCCGATAGAATTGAAAACTAAGTAACTTGTGAATTGTATCGTCGAGCTATTAGATTATTATTTTCGGTTTATAAAGAAGTGTTCATGATCAAGGATTAAAGTTTAAATTGATCATTAACACTTTTTTACAAACCAAAAATTGTTCACCCAAAAAGTGCTCATCGCGCCTAAAGAAGTTTTCACTTAAAAAAAACTCAACTGTTTATCATTGTAATAAAGTCGCAATTCGAATAGTAATGTATAAGTAATGTAATGCAATCATTTAAAAGTTACATTATAAAATAAACCTTATGTCATTATTAATAAGTGTGGTATTACTTGAGCAAAACTCCGTCTTACGAATTTTCGGACAGGTCACGTGTCCTGACGCGAGTTTAACATTTTATACTCATCACAAAAAAGCGCACAACGCCACTAAAGAAGTTTTCACTTCGAAAAAGCATAATATTACTAAAAATATTTTTATTTTATTAACAACTTAGCATACTGATTAAAATCTACCATTGATAAGTTATGATGAATGAAAACATTTTCATCAGCATTTATTGAAAAAAACTTTTAGCAATCAAATTGTTAAAATCACATTAAATGTAATACTTAATGATGTATCCAATAGGTATCAACGATCAGAAAAAAACGTTTTGTGACACGAAAGTGCTCATGTCGTCATCACACGTACTTTAGTGATGCAATTTTATTCCTGTCACCCGCGAAATTTTTTAAGTGTTGTCGAATATTCCTTATTCGGCCAAATCACTACTTGTAGCATGTCTAGTGTAAATTTCTTCAAGTACTGTTCTGGTATTTATGTGAATTTACATTTCTCTTTCTTACAAACATTCCTATTACATACTATAAATCTGCAACCCTTTTTTTTTTTTTTTTTTTTTGGTCTCGGAGAAAAACCTCTCTTGACGGGTTCCCCCGGCCCGGGGGGACCGAGGGATATGTGGGACTCCGGGATTTTTCCGACTACCCACTAAAAAACCCCGCTGTTCTCCTATCGCCTACGCCCGGGCCCACGGATATATGGCCTGCCGATCTCGTGGCCCGGGCCGGCGCCGGCCCGCCCTTTGTCTTGAGGCGGGCCCCTTCTAAAGTGTTGGTGGCGCCAGGGGGTCAGGGTTTCGTCCCCCCGGCAAATCTGCAACCCTGGGTTCCTAGAAAGAGTTGAGTATAAGTAGAGTTCACAGGACTTTTATATAAGTACGTGTCCTCCTTTTTTAGCAAAAATTTTTTTTTTATTAATATATACATGCCTAAATTTGGTTCTTCAAATGACATTTACCTTCAGCAGCCAATAGACGTGAATCATCAGAAACTGTTATGTCTTTATACCGTTTGAGGTTTAATTGCTGAGTCGATTGGAGCCTTCGGCAAAGGCCTTCTTCAGGGAGATTTCTAAAATATTTAAACGCCTTTGTATTCTAAATAAAACATTTTTTTACTTTCTTTAAGAGGCTTCTTAAAATCAACTGTGATCAGACGGCTGGTTCCTTCAGGCAGCGGATAAGCATTGCCATCCAACAAGGCTATGCTACCCGTTTTCTGAACAAGATTCTCATGCACAGGGATTTGTTACAGATTCATTACTTGTAGTCTTTTGGTTAATTTTCATATTTTTTATTTTAGAAAAATTGTACATTTTAAGTTGTAACATTATTTGGATATACGAGTAAATACATAAATATGAAGGATTATCATCAAAGAAAGCGACGGGTTCTATTTTTTTCGTATGATAAATGAATAAATATACTTTGAAAATTCACACAGTACCAACTAGTCCCAACGTAAGCAGCAAAGTGATTGCGTTATGTGTACCAGACAGATATATTTCTTATATACTTCTATTTTTCTAATTAAATACATAACTATCATACATAACACACATAACGGAAAGGGAATCAATCTCATGACCTCCGCGTTAGCCGTTGTCGTCATGATACGCAACAGTGAACTACCCGGATCAAAATGAAAGCTCCGATACAACACTGATTTAAAATGTATGTGAAGATGACGTAACTCAAGATTACGTATTTAAATCCTTTTCCAGTTTCAAAAAAATATTTTATTCCACAAAAATCTTTTTAAAACAATAATCACGGTTTTATTAATATTATTATAACCCTATCCAAAAGGAAGTTAAACAATCTGAAAAGTTGTCTTTAAGTTTTTTTCTTTTTCGCGAACATCGTCTTTAATTTATTCATGTCGTTCTTTGTTCCAAGTTTTTATGGTTATGAAAAGTTTGAAATCTATTTCGTTTTGGTCAATTTCTGGTGTTTTTAAATGCCATTTGTACACTCTAACCGAAGAATATATACTTTTGTAAAATATTCATAAATAACACTGCTCTTCTCAAGCTTTCTAGTAGAAACGTTTTTCCAAATTATAATTTTTGGGCATAATAATAAGATTATACATTCGGAATTTGCTGTTAACTAGATAATAACATTGCCAGCTCTCTCCCACCAACGTAGGACTCGACAGAGGAACTAGATAAGGGACCTCCGGTTGCCATAGACAGCGGCCATGGGGTATATTCTGTCACCCGTAATTATGTAGCGAAAAGAGGGCATGCTTATAAAAGAGGGCCGAAGAATCTCAAATACCCCTTGAGCCCAATCGTAAAGAAGACCCGCAAAACGAAATATCCGTTTTCCTTAAAAAGTTGTGGTGTCCATAATTATATTAATAATTATGCTAAATATATACTATATCGAATTATTGTAATGAAAATTATTATATTTTATTATGTAGGTATATATTTGTATTCTATAAAATTGTAATTTGGAAATAATAATAAATAAATAAATATTTCACATAACATCATCTAGTCCCAAACTAAGTTTCATAGCACTTGTGTTATGGATACTAGACAACTGATATACTAGACCTCCGGCCGCCGTAAAAGCGGCCGCGGGCGGCCCCTCGGGGGAGGATCCGCCGCCCGCACTATTGCCGCGAGGGTGAGGGCTGCGTGCTGTTCCGCGGCCCCCCTCAACTCCTAGAGTTGTTGGGAGAGCGCCAGGGGGACGAAACCCTGGCCCCCTGGCGCCAACACTTTAGAAGGGGCCCGCCTCAAGACAAAGGGCGGGCCGGCGCCGGCCCGGGCCACGAGATCGGCAGGCCATATATCCGTGGGCCCGGGCGTAGGCGATAGGAGAACAGCGGGGTTTTTTAGTGGGTAGTCGGATGGCCATACATCTTTCCCGGAGTCCCACATATCCCTCGGTCCCCCCGGGCCGGGGGAACCCGTCAAGAGAGGTTTTTCCCCGAGACCAAAAAAAAAAAAAAAAACAACTGATATACTAAATACATACTTTTCTTTTGTAAATAAATACAGATTATACATAAATACCCAGACGCTGGACGGACATGAAACCCGTGACCTCCGCAAGCGTACCCACATGCGTTAGCCGTTACGCCACAGAGTTCGTCAATAATGTAATTAAATAAAATCGCTCGGCGCTTCGAGTTCATGCCCCGAATACAGCTTATGCTCCGCATCGCCGCCGCTCACTTACCAACATCGAGGCGTTGAGCGTGCGACGTAAGTTGGTAGTTCGAGATTTTTACTGAACAGTACGGCAACGCGATCCAAACAGTAAACTGCGTATTTATTTCACACACTATACCAAAATGTCATTAAGTAAAATTTTTCCACTTTTTGTCTTATATAAATATGGTTGACAAAAATACAATGTAGCCTATTGTATATTAACCTATTGTATATGCTATTGTACATTTGATTAATATGCCGTTTTTATTTAAAGTATTTTTCATAGTTTAATCATTCATTGAAAGCATAATAATCGTGATTTTTTATTTTAGAGAAATTGTATTATTTTTATTTTGAGGGTTTATATATCATTCACTGGGAATTTGAAAAAAATGATATGGAGAAAAATATTTGAATGTTGAGATGAAGACTAACAGAGGAATGTGTGGGATGAGGACTAGAAGATTTATCCATAAACATTGTCTAGTTGTCTGGAAGATACGGGATTTCCTATCTCTTGTAGTCCTATAATAAAATAAAATTACTATAACAACGTTACATAAAATCAATAAAATTACATAATGGAATAAGTACAACATTTAAACAAAGTGGCAATAATATTTAAGTCGAAACTAAAAAGACGCGAGTTCGATACCAATAGAACGTGCGACTCTTCTGTTATTTTTGTGTCAGATCTCCGAGATTACCATTTGTCTATAAAAATTCGTCACTCTCTCGTAATCTTGAACAAGTGGGACAGGTTGACAAGTGGTGGTCCTACAGCTTTAATGAGATGTCGTCGTAGATTTCTAATCAATGCTCTAGTCCCGACAGGCAATTTGCACACGTCATCACTCCAGGACTCGGTTGCTCCAACGCCCATCGGTCCTGTGACGAACGTGACCGGCCTATTGTCACTTCAGCTTGAATATTTTGCGAGCTATATCGGTTACTTTGGTTCTTCTTAATTTTGTCTAAAAGAGGAACACCCAACATAGTACGCTCCATATCCCGCTGAGTGACTCTAAATTTGTGAACCAATCCCGCCGTGATGAGATGTATCAGGCAGTTATCATTTATATAAACAAAACTGGCAATCAGATAAAATAGATTAATCTACAAAGTTCTCGGCTCTTATTATAATAAACTAATTAATGATGGGAGAGAACAATTCATTATCGAAGCAAAACTGCCTTCGGAACAATAATGATAATGAGTGTAATTAATTATAGGAAGTTGGTTCAAGACGTACCGAAGAAGGGGTGCGGTGGGGGTGCCGCAGAGCGGTATTGTAAGTTTTCATTTGTAGCTATGGATGCGTTATATTTATACAGACAGACATCATCCTCGAAATATAAAAAAAATTAAAAGCAGTGGACAATTTTTTTTAGGTCTATCCATTCTCCATGCAGGGGTCAGCCCCTTTAATCAAGTAAAGATACAGACCCCTGTAGCTGGAGGAGGCCTGTCGTAAAAGGCGATAAAACAACCCTAGCTAGGTGGTAAGGCCTCTAGCCCATCTGGATGGCAATCACTCCGGGTCTCTAAATATACCGCTATAATAACTCTTTAATGTGAACTGTACAAATGACCTAGGTTCCAGTTCACCTACGCAGATGGTGATCTGTTAACGGTGCCTCTGACGTTACTAACATCCTTATACAACGGTAACTACTTACTAAGTTGGCCGTTAGCCTGTCTGCTGTTCCACAGAAAATGGTTGAAATGGTATATGAAATCAAATATCGACAACTGAAGACATTGGTTAGGCACTTCATCCTATCCTTTTTTCCCTCCTACCCGCAAGTTAGTTTAGATGCTGTGGCGCCTGACGGTGGTTTTCGATAAAACTACTCGACCACTGCCGCGCCGCCCTCTCTGCTTGGCGAGCGCCCGCGCCGATGACACGTACCGTCGAGTCTTAGTTAAACCCACACGAGTTTTTATATGTGTGTTATTATGTTGTAAACCGCTGACCATAAAGCACTAGACTACAAACCGCAGAACCAGACGTGGAGGGTAGCAGATCGGAGAAGCTCAGGTGAGTCGCCGCTTTTTCTGACTTGCTGGGTATTTCCGTCTCCTTACCTTTCCACCTTAATTATCGAACCCGTACTACTTTTGTTTGACGCACTGCGGCTACCATCTTTCGTGACCTAAGCCGCACCATACCTTTTACAGTCCTTCAGCCCCACCAGACATAATTCAACATAATAAATAACACAGCAGACCTATAAATTAGTTTTGCGTACTTTAAAAAAACAAAATTATATTTTTTTAATTTGATCAGAAAAAAGTTTATTGGTTACTTAAGCTACGAAGATCTTGATAGTAGCTAAAAATCGTGAGAGGAAATGCCGCATCCGACATGTTTTACGTGTGTGTCGTCAAGGAAAGGGTGTGAGACGGGAGGTCAGCCCGTTGTCGCGCTACTGATGGCTTTAATCATTATTACTTATAATTAAAATTTAGATCGAAATATATATTGTCCTTTCTAAAGCAATTATCAATTTTAGTATCACTGTTTCGATACTTGGTCTCATAATTTAGTTTTAATACAATACATTAGATATAAAGCTAAAATAAATAAACATTTTGGGACATAGCACCTGTGTTATGGGTACCAAACAACTAATATACTACATATATACTTTTCTTTTGTAAATAAATTAATATTATATATAAACACCCAGACGCTGGACGGGAATCGAACCCGTGACCTCCACAAGCATACCAACGTGCGTTAGCCTGAGACCATGACATGACGTGCACTCAACTTCAAGAAGTCCCACCTAGGCAAGAGTCAATCTTATATTCTAGCGTTTGCATCCCGCAGTACGGATGAAATCGAAAACCGAATCAAGCCAAATATATACCGTCTGTTTTTCTATGCCATATATAAATAAGATATAATGATACATCGTTATATGTAAACCGATAAATATCGGTAAGATTTCTTACGTAAGGGCCTGCAAAAGACGTGAAGCAGTAGAGCCTTGCGATAATCCATAACGAACTCCCCACTCATGTAAAAGCGTAAGATACAATTGGAACGACAATTTTGAGTACACAAAGCATTCAAACTCGCTTGTGGATGACTGGCGTAAAGACACTACTAATAGTAGTATAAGTGATCACCAAAATGAATCCAATTTCTCTCGTCTTACAAATCTCTAGCAAGCATTTAGCATTAGATAGGCATTTTGATATACTACACATTTTTTTGATATACAACAGTTAATTAAGATTAACTGTTGAGTACTGAAGTCCTTCGACAACAGAGACGAAAATCTTGAAAGAAGAATAAGAAAATCTTTTATAATAAAGGGTTCCGAAGACGCACTGCCACTCATTAGGTCCGCGGCAATGTCCATAAATACATTATGTAGGGTGGTTACCGGACGTAGGGGTACCAGCCGGGTTATCGAATTAAAACTTCACAAGCAATAGTAGAGTTGAACAGCGTATTAATACACCATGTATAATTCGTGCGCTTGGACAAACTTGGCGTTTTCCATTTGTGTCGACACGAAAATGGGTTGATTGAATTTTAATCAAGTTCATTATAAGAACATACAAAACAATTTACTCTGAATTTACTTTTGCAAGAATATTTATAATTATGATGTGTGCAATCGAGTATATCATTTTTACAAAAATATAATAAAAGCTGGTTATCCGTGACAAAAGGTATCACTTAGGAAATTGTAAAAGACTTTGATTCATTGAGAAACACATATAATTACGTATATTCAGTAATGTTTAGTTAAATATTAAGTATTTAATCAACTAAAACATATTTTGTATATTGTAGATGTGTTAGTGATTTGCATTAGAGACCTTGTAATAGTCTACAGATCTTTAGATGACGTCAACAGGTCTATAATAATTGATAACGAATTATTATAAAATATTTATCTGAGTAAAATGTTTTGAACAACAATAAATTTGGTTACAGAAAATTGTTATATAAGTTGCACATTATATTATTGTAAAAGCCTAGGAAACTTGTATTCATAATGTCGAAAGTATTGGTAAACGACATGGGCGGGCGGCACGGCGGCGGCGCTGGGCGGGCGCGAAGGAGCGATCGAGGTAAGGGTAGTGGCTACGTAATTAGATTTTCGAAGTCCGAATACACTGCTCGTACTTGTCTTCATAATAATGTGATACGATTAAATCGATTTGATACTTAAATTAAGAAATATGTTTAATATTCAATATTAGTTTGTTAAAAAAATGTACAAAAATCTCATTTTACATAATAACACATTATAAAATACCAATATATAATGTGTCATATAGTCGATATAACGATGTCAATTATATAAAATAAGATGGATTACTTTCCCTATCGCAATAATAAGGCGCTTTTAGAACTGCAGCTGCCTGAAAAACTTTGAATTTTAATTATAATATTACATATTATTTCTGAATTTATAATATAAATGATAAAAAAATTAAAAACATTCTAGTTATAAAATATATATAATAATGAAAATGAATGCAAATAAGAAAATTATAAAATGATAGGCAGTCTGAAATGTCCTTAAAGTAAATCAATTTAAGTAAATATTTCTCTAGTTCAAAATACGATTAGAGAAAGTGAAACATTTTTATGATAAACTCTGCACTGATGAAAGCTTTTGACAAGATGTCATAAACACAATAGACGGCTTAGCATAGCTCAGAACAAGTTACAGATCACAAAACTATTTAATCACAGACGGGATTTAATCAACTATGTTAAATGAAATAATAGTAGTAAATAATCGCGTTATTGTAGACTATTAAGTACAATTGTTATGAAGTCTTACATTAAAATACATATATTTATCGATTTTAAACTTATTTTTCAATATTATTTTCTTCAATATCGTTTACTTGACAAAAGAAACACAACAAACAAAGATGGATACAATTTTCAGATATTTTTAAATATAAAAAAATAGTTTTGATTTTGAAATGCTATCGAAACCGCAATTATGTCCAAGTATCAACCACACTCAGTTGACATTAAACATCGAGGTATTGGATATTTAGTTTGCTTTCGGCCGCCGGGGGGAGCGGGGAGCGCTTAAGTCCAACTATAAATTAGGAAGGGTACCGTTTCATTAATCACCCATACGCCGTTATTATTAATTAACCCCCTTTACCGACTACCGACGGAATTAACTATCGACCCAAACCCCCCCTTTACCCCCCCCCCCTTATGTCAACTTTTTAAGTTTTAAATACAAACATTAGAAATAACAATTTTGTTGCTTAAGGCTAGGGGAACTAAAAAAGTAAGCAACTTCAATAAAACAAAACAAGAATCCTTGCGTTTAATATATTACGGGAACGGTTAACAATATACAAACAATAAAGGCAAACAATTTATTTATTATTTGCCTTTAATGATACTGTGATTGATACGGAGGAAAAACTAAGTCAAAACTAATTTTATACTTGTAACACATAAGATTATGTCCATATGATTTAAGAAACTCTGCAGATACGTCAAAGACGTTTAAAAGCGTTAGGTTATGACTGTTGCCCACTATTCGAACTCCTGACGATAGAGAGCCATATGCCACTAAATTATAAACAATTCTAATCTATGAAAGTAACTAGGTTCGAGTATGTGGCGCCTCACTCGCCACCTGATTTGTAACACTAATAAAATTTAAGAATTGTATACTTTCTTATATATTCTTCTTTCAATACAAATGTAAGAGAATATTAGAATCTGTCACTAAATTATTTTATATAATTAGATACGTTTTGTAATTATTAACTAGTTATCACACAATAACATGATACACACCATCATTAAAAATAGTGAGCCAGTGAAGTATACGTGTTTGATCAAATCTCTCGCTTAGAAAATCTACCCCATAGGAGGTCCGGTTAATCCTCTAAAAGTACTTTTCTGCGGACGACAACATGTTAGCAGTTCCCCTTGCGCCACTAACATTCATAGACGAAGGTAGCTGTTTACTATTGAATGGGCCGTCAGCCTTTGTAGACCAATAAAAAAAAGTAAAAACAACGTATAAATATTGTCTAAATACAATAAAGTTCGTATTTTAGGCATCTTTAAAAATGTACTCAATAGATGAACAAGCTTTTTGCAACCAATTTAATGTAACCTTTATGCTATATAAGCATGTGTGTTATTATAGTTTTCTTAAGCTCGTTCTAAGTTGTAGCATTTCTGGTCTTGGGCCGCAGCCTGATGAGTTCGTCGTCCCACGGCCCCGGCGCTCAAAACGAACGCAGGAACACTGGGATGGGGAGTACAACACACTTCGCCGCACATTCCCACGCGGCAGAGTGTACGTTGCATTTACACCTCCCAAAAAAATAGTTATACTATTTCGCACGAAGTACATCCATTATAGTCGTATATAATAGTTGTTCTTATTTTTACGAACAGACAGGCTGACGGCCCAGGTAGATGTTTGCGACACTAGGGGCACCTCGAACACACTGCTGTCCCATAGGGTACTGAAACCTGGGTCACTAATACAACACAAGGGTCGGCATATTTATACACCAGGGGCGGTTGCCATCCAGACGGGCTTGGAGTCCTATCACGTAGCTAGGGTTGTTTTGTCGCCATTGGCACATGGTAAGGCTGAGGAATAGATTTGTCTCGAGATTAGTATTCTAAACCATCTCTTAGCGGTTTTTTCTAAATTGATGTAGGACAGCAGACAGGCTGACGGCCTGCTTAGAATTTAGCAGTTACCATCGCCTATGGGTGTTCGCAACGCCAGTGGCATCGCGAACACCGCTGCTGTCCCATAAGGGTACAGGAACTTGGGTCACTAATGCCGGAACACAACACAAGGTCATTATGGCGGAATACTTAAGACCAAAGGTGGTCGCCATCGAGACGGGCTTGAGGCCCTACCACGTAGCTACGGTGGGTTGTTATGTCGCCTTTTACGACAGGCTGACCCCGGCCGTAGAGGTTAGTATTCTTTCTCCGCCCCTGCACGGTTAAAGTTTTCTTTCACTTATGTTAGTATTGTTGTAAACTAACCGCTATCGGCTGGGCGTTCATCCCCATTTCCTAGAGCCTCTTCTCTCTTGTATAAAACCCGTCCATAGACGATGGTGACTACCTGCGATCGGGTGGGTCATTTTCCTGTCTGCTGAACTCTAGCAGTAAAACAACTACTTTTATACAATAACCGCGGAAACGGATATCATACGAAATAGTCCCAGTAGTCATAAGTATTCCACATCACATCTTTAAAGTACCCATAATTTCATAGCATGACCATAATATGATACGGTATAGTGAGCCGAAACCTTAAAGGTTTTAATTGCAGTCAATGACTTCACACAATTCATCTATTTAAAAATATAAAACAATTCAACATGAGCTATTTTTACATCTAATTCGAGCTCACATGTAGTAACAACTATTAGCAGTCGTTAAATTTAAAACAAGTAGGCGATTACATATAAATTGTGTTAATTATTCTAACACTGTTCAGCTAAGTTGATTTTAAACCACAAAAGACAGAGAGTCCAGAAAATAAACTTCATTATTTTTTTAAATTCAAACTATATGTATATAAAATTTCGAAACGTGAGGTTATAATAGTTCAAGCTAGTTGATGAATTGTTAAATATAATGGGACGATTCATACAGGGCCATCTGGTCCCAAAGTAAGTAATAGAGCGCTTGTGTTATGGGTACTAGAAAACTGATATACTTCTTGTATTTTGTAAATAATAGTATACAAGACTGATGGCCCATTTAAAATTTAGCAGTTACCGTCGCTTATGGGGGTTTGCAACGCCAGTGGCATCGCGAATACGCTGCTAACAGGAACTTGGGTTACTAATGCCAGAATGCAACACAAAGTTAATATGGCGGCATACTTAAGGCCAAAGGTGGTCGCCATCCAGACGGGCTTGAGTCCCTACCACGTAGCTTGAGTTATTTCGTCGCCTTTTGCCTCGGCCGCAGAGGTTAGTATTCTTTCTTCGCTCCTACACGGATAATACTAGTATATAGATAGATAAACAGATTGAACACCCTTTATTGTACTAAAAACACAGGTAAAAAATATGAAACTAGTTATAATATAGATAGCACAAAGGGCGGTCTTTCCACTAAAGAGCGATCTGTGCCAGACAATCCGAGCTTGGGCTAAGCTTTGATATGTAAACAGAGGGAAGCACATTAAATTTAATAAAATATATATGTGTTCTTTTAGACATACACACATGCTATCTTATTGTTATGTTTATAAAAATATAAATGTAATAATAAGAAAATATACATGATAACATGATTTGTGTATTCACTAATCATCAAATGTCATGGAGAGGTAATGTTTTTTTTACCAAGTTCTTGAAAATGTAGTGAGATTTAGCTTGCTTAATAGTTCTTCTTCTTCGTCGTGTTCTTCATTCCTGAAGGTCGTGCCCGTCTTGATAAGCCTTTACGGAGACGCTGACGAACTGCCTCCACACCACTCTGTCCTCGGCCTGTTTCAGAGCTGCAGGCAAAGTGAGCCCCGTGATAGCCTTAATTTGATCCGACCATCGGGTTGGTGACCGTCCTCTGGGCCTTTTCCCCTCTATTTTGCCTAGCACTATCAGTTTTTCGAGGTTGTCTGACTCATTTCGAGGGATATGGCTAAAATAGCCGAGTACTCGCTTGTAGCAGGTCGTGGACAATCTGGTTCTGACATTCAGCTTAATAGTTAGAGGAAGGGAATTCAGAGTACAGCTGCTTCCACCGTAAATGAGTGGTGATAAAAAGAGGTCCTGTGCCCGGGCACTTTGATTGTAATTTTTGTAGTAGCACGCAATTGACATAAGCTCGAAAGGTTAAGGAAGTTGAAATGATTATACCTAGTCAGGTCATAAATTCTGTCACATGTTTAATGTAAAATAATTGTAACAAGTTTATTAATTATGTAACCATTCATATACCAAAATGAACTTAACAAAACATAGATTCTTATGACATTAAAGTTTATTCAAAATGACCTCCGTGATTTTGAATACAAGCCTTCAATCTGCGCGGCCAGTCGTCTATCGCAGCACGAACGAGGTCCATGTCAATATCGGCGGCTGCCTTAATCAAGGATGTCTTGAGTGACTCCAAATTGGGATGAGGCTTTGAGCACGCCTTTTCCTCCAAGTGTTGCCATATCTTGTAATCTAACGGATTCAAATCTGGACTGGAGGAGGGCCAGTCTTCGTGCCAGATGAAGTCGATTTCACGCGCCGCCAGCCAGTCTTGTGTGCTCTTCGCTCTATGAGCTGGCGCCGAATCTTGTTGGAATACCCAGTGCCTGTTATTGAACATGGTATGAGAAACAGGTTCCACAAGGTTCGTCAGGACTGTATTTTGATACACAACAGCATTCGTTTTTACACCTTTCTCACAAAAATGTACCTCTGTTAAGCCCCAATAAGAAACTCCCAACCATACCATGAGCGAGGATGGAAAATGACCTCGTTGGACACGCGGAATACGGTTGCTCGCTTCTTCACTACTGTGTGCGTACACCTTATCATTTTGTTTGTTGTAGCTCTCTTCTACGGTAAACATTTTTTCATCCGAAAAAAGAATTTCCCGATATTTTTTTCCCGCGTACCGCTTCAACAAAGCGCGGCATCTCTTCAGTCTCAGGTCCATTAGACGAGCATTCAAACGATGTCCTGTTTTTCTTCGATATGCCCGAAGCCCTAAGTCTTCATTTAACACCCTTTTCACCGTGGTTCTGCTTAACCCCATCTGAAGGGCCAACAGTTTCTGCTTACGTTTGGGATTTCTTTGAATTCGTGCCTTCACAGCTATTATCACTGCTGGAGTCCTAACAGACCGAGGGCGACCACTTCTTGACCTGTCATCTACACTAGAGTCTTCATTGTATCGTTTGATGGTACGATAAACGAATCTTTTGGTAATATTCAAATTTTTCAGTATGTTAAAAATTTGAATTGGCGCGTAACCGCAACGATGCAACGCAATAACTGCAACACGGTCTTCTTTAAGCGTCCACTCCATATTTAAAAATGAGTAAAATTCTAAAAGTTATACATTTTTATTTTCATGAACAATTCGAAATTCTAATTCAATAAACTTTTTTGTGGCCAGCATTCTAAAAGAAAAGTTTTTACTGTGTGACAATACTTATGACCTGACTTGGTATATTATATATAGACAAACAGACTTGGGGCGGGAATCAAACTCATGATCCATGCCGGCATACTGAAGGGCGATGGCCGTCGTTCGTGGCGTGACAGCCATAATGGCGCTGTCCTTTAGCAGTTAAAGTGTAATATTAATTCAGAATTGACAAAAATTCGATTTTAGGCTGGTTTCAGTTACTACGACTGGCGACATATCAGCACTGCTATAGCGGCTGGGGTGTTATCGGCTATACCGTTGCAGGCACCGTTGGCTTTCACTTGCTAGGCGGGCAACTGGCCAATGTAGGAGGGGAAGGAGAACTTATAGCTGGGTTGCGATCCAAGTTTTGTCATGTTACTAGTTCAGTTAACTAGAATATAAAACAGTAAAGACATATAGAACACTAGCTGACCCGACAAACGTTGTTATGCCATATTAATTTTAAAAAAACAGAACTTAATTACGTTCACCCCTATTTCACCTCTTTCAAGTATCATTTTTGCACTAAAAGGTCTATGTCTTTCTCCAAAGTACAATCTATCTCTATACCAACATTCATCAAAATTGGATCAGCGGTTTAGGTGTGAAAACGTACTTTCACATTTATAATATACGGACACTACACAATACTTTGTAGTATATGGAATATAAAACTAGTTGATTTTGAAATTAATTATTAAAAAATAAGTGATAAAAACTATTATATCTTAGACACGCCAGCAAAACATATTTAAACAAAAACATGAAAATCGGTTATATAGTTTGGGGTATGACGATATTCGCGTCCGTAGGAGCTACCTCTCATTACCCTACACGTGTCCCCTGGGTGGTGCCAAACGAGTATCAACGTTGAGTCTCAGGCGGTGGTTATGATAACCTGACTTCTATGGCTGCAGCAGCCATGAGGACTAAATACCCTCTAAACAGACTGGTGCGGAAAGATACGGGAATCTACCGCGTTTTGAAGTTCATCGTGAGCAACCACGTGATATATCTACATATAATAGATAATTAAAAAGGAATTAAAGTAAGTGGTATAGGATTTTTTTGTTTTGTTTAAGTTTTGTATTTATTATTAGTGAGGTTCCAGTTTAAGTATTAGGATAAGAATACAGAAATCCCATCTCATTTCTCGGGTAGCATATTCTATTTTATTAGTAAAGAGCAGCATTCGAGATTAGGGACCTCATAAACAGCTTTGTACAGGGCTGACCTTGAAAAACATCTTTCTTATTTTCGTTAATATATATGTACTAAATTATTTGCTGAATAGAAGGAAGTGTAAGAGAACTTTGCATAAAATGCGATATTTGTGTCTGACAATACTCGATAGCATACTCCAGTCTTCTAAATGAAAGCTCTGGATAGCCGAGAAGCATTGGTAGTGGTAGAATATAGAAATTCTATAATGTGCAGCAACTGTTTATATAAGTAGAATACAAATATTGTTTTTTTTTAATAGAACACGCTTACTTTGTAGCGACTGGACCTAGAAACATATGTGTCATCGCTGAAAACCCTATGTAATAATGCTAATAACGAATCCCGGAATCATCCACGGGATGAATATGGCCAAAACTTTGACAATAAGTGATCTTTACCTGCCAAAAGGTTGCCGACCCCCGCTCTAAAGTATAGCCATGCGTTGGCAATCTCTGTCTAGGATAATCCATCGGCGTCTGATCGCATAAATCAGCATCGGCGTTCTCATCCATCAACATGCAAGGCGATTCACTATTCTAGCTGTATGTTAGTTACGCATTTCAACTTTTATCAAAATATACATTATTTACAAATATTTAAGTAATCTTGGTGAAGAATTAGAGTAGGATTACCTAGGGGGTAGTAAATAATATAAAAAGTGCATGCGTACAAAGTACACGTGTCAGAACTGAAACTTCTTTGGCTGAAAATTATTTTATATCTAATTAAACAAAACTCAACTGTATTTTATTGCAATAAAGTCGCAATTCAAATAGATAAGTATAATTAATGCAATAATTTAAAACTTACATTATAGAATAAGCCTTAAGACATTATTAATAAGGTTAGTATTACTGGAACAAAAAAAAAAACGTTTCACATCTTCGTGACGCTAATAATGCGCTTCATCCGTAAAATTTTTACCCTCATGCGCGCAAAGAAGTTTCACTTCAAAAAATATCATCATTCATCATTTCAGCCGGAAGACGCCCACTGCTGGACAAAGGCCTCCCCCAAAGATCTCCACGATGATCGGTCCTGCGCTGCCCTCATCCAACCTATCCCGGCGATCTTGACCAGATCATCGGTCCATCTTGTGGGGGGCCTACCAACACTGCGTCTTCCGGTACGCGGTCGCCATTCGAGGACTTTTCTGCCCCAACGGCCATCAGTCCTTCGAGCTATGTGCCAAAAAATATGCAAGGGCTTTTTTGGGTTACCGTGCTTTTTCTTCTTTTAACGATTTCCTGGATACTAATGATGAATAACATATTTGGAACAAGATTTACACAACACTATGTATATATATTTGGGATGGATCCAAGCAGGGCGGGCTTGACGTCGTAAGCCGTAATGTGCATGTTAATGGATTCACTACAGGAATGCCGAAGACCATGCGAAATGGAGAAGAAAACCTCGCAAAGCGGAAACCGGGTGCCGACGTAGAAGTTTGATTTGCAATGGAGATACGGGGGCAACGTGGAGTTAAGATAATGAGGATAAGAATTTATTAAATACTTGTTGATTTTTATCAATTTGATTGGACGCTGGCATTTTGATTTACAAAATAAATAAGTTCATTTCACGTTTGGGGGTCAGAAAAGACACTGAAAGAACCTAATTTGCCTTTAATGTTGACTTGAAACTCAAGAAAAGAAAGTGTAATGGAAAGTATAATAAAAATTCATTATCTTAGCGTTAAATCACGGGTGCAATGCAAACTTCCGCTTTCGTGCCCGGAAAAATGTATAAAAACATGCCCACATTTAGTCCTCAGCAGAATACTTAGGGCTCCTAAACAGAAGCTCCAAGAGCCTAAATATAAAACGTTTGTAAGATAAACGCCGAGATGCGAGACAAAAATCTATATTCTGAAAGAACTGTACTGTACTAATTATTTACAACCAACGATTAGAATGACTTAATTATTCAAAACAACTCCACAAATATCTTATTATCACGAATAGTGAAAACGTAATGAGACATTATACCTCGTAATTAGAAAACCGTGAAATTAATTGATCGTGTCGAACCAGCCGAACTGCCTTCATAATTATCAATATTTTACCTACATCGATTATTTTTATTTGAAAAGATTATTTCAAAGATGCGTTTAAATTTATAATAGGGTATTAATATGCCGACAGACGCTTTGATTTAACCGCTTCGGTGTTGTGCTTTATTCTTGATATATAATGAATATTGATGTTTGGTGCGAAACTGTGATGGAATGATAGGTTGTTGCTCTGACATGACCTTGACTTAGCAGTGTCTACCCTGAAAGATCATGGGTGCAATGTGATCTATCTGTTACAACTTGAATATGGAATACGTCTATATCTATTGAATACCTCCGTGGCACAATGGCTTGTAAGTCAATATGCCTGTGAGTGTGAGAGAGTTT
Organism: Malacosoma neustria; assembly: GCA_963693495.1. Taxonomy (NCBI): domain Eukaryota; kingdom Metazoa; phylum Arthropoda; class Insecta; order Lepidoptera; family Lasiocampidae; genus Malacosoma; species Malacosoma neustria. The sequence continues at coordinate 4,810,390 of OY856386.1, forward strand.
TTTACATATTATATCTATGTAGAAAGACCACTTTTTATCATCCTAAAAACAGGTATAAAGGTGTTCATTTACTTACAAAAGGAATTTGTATAAGTAGTATATCAGTTGTATAATTCCCATAACGCAAACGCTCTCTGCTTATTTTAGAAATAGATGGCGTTGTGTCAATCCTCGCTGTAAATTCTTAGAATATATACAAAGCGGATATAAACGACAGTGGATTAGGGTAGTCATAGGATTAGGAAAAAAAATGTAATTAATTGATTTAAAACTACTAACAATCCTTCCTGCCCTCTCTTCTTTACGTGATAGGGCCTCAAGCCTGTCTGGATGGCGACTACCTTTGGTTTTAAATATGCCGCCATAATAACCTTGTATTGTGTTCCGACATTAGTGACCCAAGTTCGTGTACCCTTATGGAACAGCAGCGTGTTCGCGGTGCCACTGGCGTTGCAAAAACCTATAGGCGACGGTTACTGCTAAATTCTAAGCGTGCCGTTAGCCTATCTGCTGTCCTACAACACTAAAAAAAACCTACTGTTAAGAATTATGTAACTGATCCACTAACTATGGATGACATTGTCCAAAATAAATGATTATTATTATTAAAGCATACAGTCAAAAAGCACAACTTTGTTCACTCACTCACTCGCGTTCACAAGAAGCACACACAAATACACAACTCCACACACATACACACGCCTTAAAATACACAAAATTCTAGTAAACTAGTTATTTTTCATTTTTCTTTCTTCACACGCCCATAATTTAAATATGGCTGACACGCTGACGGCCCAATACTAAGCAGTTACCGTCACATATGGCCTATAAAAGTAGCGGCAGTGATTGAGAAGCAGAAAAGTAATAGGTCAGCCTGGTATGGCCATATAATGCGAAGAGAGAAGCATCATGTAATAAGGAGAATACTAGTTGAGAGTAGAATGGGTAGAAGAGGAGAGGTGGGCCAAAAAAAAGGTGGATGGATGGAAGAGGTGGGAATGTTTAGATGACGGCTAAATAGAGGAGAGTTGAAGGAGAGATCATGTTGTGCCGACCCCACATAGTTTGGGATGAGGGCAGGAAGAAGAAGGGTTACCGTCATCTATGTATGTATGCAACACCAACGAAACCTGGGTTACTTACGCCTGAACACAAGTTTATTATTGTAGTATATTTATAGACCAGATATGTTTGCAATCCAGACGAACTTTTAACTTATAATTAAACCACTTTCTACATTATTTACATTAAAGAAGTTTCAACTCTAGCTATAAACATGGCAAATGCATTCCTAACTAACGGACATCAATATTCAACTGGAGCATTTATTATCATATCTCATTATACAAGTTAGTGCTTGTACAGGCGGCCCCTTCTTAGTACCTCATGACCTTAAACTAGCCATTATTTGCTAATATACCATCAATTGAAAACGCATCCTAACTCAACTACTCAAGGTTCTAAATGGTATAACATAGATAATTGCTAAAGTCGAGATTCGGTTTTGAAATGCAATTTGGAAATGAGATCCGCAGGGTAGGTTACCCTTAAGGGGTGTAGGGGGATGCCTTACCACTATTATTTATAAGGGTGGGTCAGTCGACGGATAGTCCGCCTGATATAAGTGCCTATTCACACTAGTGAAGTAATAAAGACAGTGCGTAACTGAAAATTTTAAATTCAAACTACCTTACAAAATCTTTAAAATTATATGTAGTCGTAAAAATTTGTATAAATATATACAATATTATGACCAGCTCACATAACACCATATCCTATATCTTTAAACGAGCAATTCTTGTATATATATACTTATATAATTGGAATCTCGGAATCGGCTCCAACAATTTCCATGAAATTTAATATACGAGGATTTCGGGGGCGATAAATCGATCTAGCTAGGAATCATTTCTAGAAAATGTCATTTTATTCGCTTTTTTTTTATTGAAAGAAAAATAACAAAAATGTGACTCTTCCTGACATCTATCGTCGAATAATAATACTATTTTTTTTAAATTGCTTTAACGACACAACACTAAAGCTATTCCAGCAGATGGCGTTGTTAAGTAACAAGAAGTCAATGAGTGTTTGCTTTAAGGTTAGACTAAGAAAATCAATTGTTAATTTCCAAAAAACACAATTTATAAAAAAAATACCGAGCAAAGATTGCTCGGTATATACAAGAATTGCTCGTTTAAAGATATAAGATTAATTACTAGCTGTTTCCGCCCGCTTCGCTGGTCGAATAACAAAAAAAAATAACTCGAAAAAACATGCAGGACAGTCTTTGGGGACTGCCGATAGAAGTGAAAACTGAGTAACTTGTGAATTGTATCGTCGAGCTATTAGATTATTATTTTCGGCTTATAAAGAAGTGTTTATGATCAAGGATTAAAGTTTAAATTGGTCATTAACACTTTTTTTACAAACCAAAAATTGTGCACCCAAAAATTGCTCAACGCGCTTAAAGAAGTTTTCACTTCAAAAATATGAGAAGTTTTCGTACAAATGCGCGCTACACCGCTTGCTCCACTTCTCCGCGGCAAGAAAACACACCTCACTGAACACGTAGTGCTTTTAGAAATCATTATTCCTTAAAACTTTAACAACTGTATATTAAATTAAGATACTATTAATAATATCTTAATTTACACAATCTTTTTTATATAAGGGCCAAATGTCTAAGAAATAAAAAAATTAACTTTAAGTTTTTATCTACAACTAGCTGTGCCCGCGACTCCGTCCGCGTGGAATAGTGATTTTGGGCAGCATTTTTTGGATATATCTTATGGTTTATTTTGGATTACAAAGCCTATAAAACCCTAAAATATAAATAAATGAAATAAATATACAAACTGCGTTCGAACCTATAAGGTCCAGCCTAAGCTGAACCCTATTTTATATGATTGATGATATAAATCCGAGGTCAACTTAAATTGGATTAATAAAAATCCGAAACTGATCACTTTTAACTAAAACCATTTATTTTTCTAAAGTAAAAGTAGCCTAAGTTACTCCTTGATAAATCAGCTATCTGCCAGTGAAAGTCCCGTCAAAATCGGTCCAGCCGTTTCAGAGATTAGCCGGAACAAATAGACATACAGACAGACAGACAAAAATTGTAAAAAATGTTGTTTCGGTATATGTACCGTGTATACATCCAAATGCACTTAGTAAAAAGCGGTTATTTCAATATTACAAACAGACCCACCATTTTTATTTATTTGTATAGATTTATTATACTAATATACTAAGTAGATCGTTAGTGTTATACTTTAATGTCTTACTACAATCGTGTGAAACGGATATAAGAGTAGGTCAGCGAAGCTATAACTATACTCGGCTCGTTCAAACTGCACCAGGTCGCACTAGCTAATTCACAGATTGTTTTGTACAATTAATTAGCATACTGTCTTCGAATTTCCACTGTATGGCGGTTGGAATCTATATTTTGGAATATCAACCTAGTAAAAGTGCTTATAACATTGTAATAAATACTAAGCTATTTTTAACAATGTAGTTTATATATAAATAATATTATAGTATCTGTTTGAAATGCAATTAATGTATTTTTGTAATTTAATGAAATAGTTTGAGCGTGGACGCACCCACGTACGTGTGCGTGTGTGTGTGTGTGTGTGTGTGTGTACGAGTCTGTGTGTGTGTAATATATGAACTTAACATTAACGTTGTAGCAATCTAGACGATACAAACATTTACGCTTTATTTTACGTATCCGAGTTACGCATGTATAACGTATTTCCGGGTAGGGCTGGATGGGGAAGGAGAATTGGAATGTGTCGCTACTTGGGGAGAACTACATCCAGCCGTGGACAAGGATTCGGTGACTAAGATGATGACGAAGAAGATGAAGGATATTCATATCTATAATATTGCTATAATATTTGAATTGATAGTGAATACATATAGTTTCCCACACTATGTAAGATGCAATATAGCAGAGCTTTTTTTACAAACATACAATCAAAATACATCTAGACCCTAACAAATTTGCATAGTACGAATATTTTGTCCCCTGTGGAGTTCGAACTCACAGACACGCTTGTACGTGAACAGTTGCATAGCCTTTCAGCTATACAAACATGGTTTGCTTTCGCTGTTTTAAATTTTATAACTAATTGATTATTTGAACAATACAATTGAGGCCGATATGCAGAATCAATCACTAAACCGATTTAGCGCTAAACTTATTTAAATTATCATTCTGTCCCTGTTATCAATGTGACAGGGACAGAATGAGGATTAAAATAAGTTTAGCGCTAAATCGGTTTAGTGATTGGTCGAGCAAGCCGGCCTGAATGTCTAAAATTTACAAATAGCTATGTGGGGTTGGTACAACATGTACGAAGAACATGTTCCACTCTCCTCAATTAGTCGTCATCTGAACATTCACACCCTTTTTTGCCATATCATCTTTTAGACGTTCTATCTATATTTTCTTTGGTCTACCTCTTCTTTTGTATCCATCCACTTTCATTTCTAGCATTTACTCTCATTTCACGTTAAATGGCCATACCAGGCTAAACTATTACTTTTCAGCTTCTCAATCACTGGCGCTACTGGCTAATCCTACTTTCAAACTTCTCCTGATGTATTGATTTCTAATTTTAGCCACTTTTATAACTTCTCTCATCCATATTAACATTCGCATCTTTGCTGCATACTTAAACTATACATACTTAGCTTTCATCTTTCTTTTTTGGGGTCCAGCATTCCGATACACACAATATGAGGTCTTATTACGGTCTTATATATTTTATAATGGTAAAAAGCATGTCACTATTTCATCCATCCTGCATTCACTCTATTCACGTCCTGGCCTTTAGTAATTAATTAACTTGTCATTAATTACAAGTATCAGATTATTATCGCCACCTCCACAAGTTCAAACAGAGTGACAATTAAAGAAGCCTGGCTATAAAACGTCGGTGAGTCATCCCGCTGGTATTATACTCCTCGCAATTATCGGCCGCGCCTAGTACTTATGACAATTAATTGTTATGACTGCTTATTTAACAATAAGCTTAGCCAGGACATGGAAAATAGGCAGACAAATATATTCAAAATTATTTTAAATTCACTTTTCGATACGTAACGGTTCATTAACATGTTCAAATTAATAAACCTTAATTTCGAAGCTTTCAGCTTAGGTTTTCCCGTCGCAGAATAATAAGATGCATTTAAAAAATAAATATACAGCAGCCCACACCTTCCCAATGTTTGATTCAGTCCTCATCCGGAGACAATGTATAGCAAATTTCATGTCTAGGGTTGAACGGTATAGTAATATAATAATATATTCTGGGTTTGCTGGCCAAATGTAAACAAAAATGTTTTTCTTGCCACCCTTATGTAGTTAATGTATTTACGTAGTTAATGTAAAGTCTGTATTCTCCTAAGTTAGCAATTATTTTAAAATTAACACCTTATTTCACTATCTATTTTTCTTTGTCTTCTCGAGTCACATTGCACCCTTTTTTGCATTTTATGATCATGCCACGGTTATAGGCCCTACCATACTAGTCTGTTACTTTTTAGTTGTCAATCATTGGCTTCTACTACTTACTACTAACTGAAAATCTACTTTCAGACATTCGCTGAAATATTCATTACATTCCTTTTCATAACTCCACACATTTTGGTATTCGCATTTCCGCAACATGCATTAACCTTGCATTTGTGATCCAGCATTCCACTACATACTACTACAGCTCTTAGGCCGGCTTGCTCGACCAATCACTAAACCGATTTAGCGCTAAACTTATTTTAATCCTCATTCTGTCCCTGTCACAATGACAACATTTAACAGGGACAGAATGACGATTAAAATAAGTTTAGCGCTAAATCGGTTTAGTGATTGGTCGTGCAAGTCGGCCTTATTGCGGAAGATTGACTAACATTAGACAAAATGGCGGATATAAGGTGATCATTTCTAAGCCAATCGCCTAGTAATGACTACCCGACTGAAAATTAGCAGACTACCCTCAGTAAGAATGTTAAAAAAAACAAGAAATGGATACCTCTTTTTGTGTTGTAAGTACAAAAAAAAACAATGGCTAGGCACTGTTTTTTTTTTCAACTTTGGTAAGTCAAATGACAGTTGTTATTGTGAAAACAAATGAAACCACATCCATATCTTCTTTTTTTCTTGATTTTAAAGAAAGGGAAATATCCCCAATCATTCAAATGCGTTATTTGATTATACTGTACGAATTCGCATATTAAACCGTAGCCTACATAGGATAGAACAATAGTGTTGTGGTGTGCAATTAATACTTTTATGGCGGCGCCTAAATGCGGCTGTGACTCCATCTCAGCCTATTGTGGACTATAAGATTCATGAATTGAATCTGTCTGATTCAGAGGTGTCGGGTTACTGAGTCATTATTTCAAGATGTTTTTAAGTAGAGCTTTTATATAATAAATATACTATTAACTTTTTTTAATGATTTTAAGCGTGTATTAATTTGATTATTGTTTACATTTCAGCTATTTTTCAGCAGCCATTTTTACTAACTATTAAGGACTAAACAGTTAAGTTATTAATGACACTTAAGTTATAAGCGTAATTCATAAGAGGAGTAATGTGCAAATCGTGCTTCTGGCTACTTTTCAGGAGACTTTTCCCCTAACTCACAAAAAATTATTATATTAAATGAGGAAATATTTACATAATACCTAGCTAAATCAATATTTTTTCATTAATTATAGCTTGGGATATGAAAGCTTAGTAAAATGGTATGTAAGCAAGTCCTTTAATATGAACAATTAAGCGATCAAGTACTGCTTACGTCCGTGCCCCCTCATAAAATTTGCATAAGAAGCCAGTCTTGGAGCAGAGAAGTTGGCGTTCTACAATGGTCAAACTTACTAGTATTATTTTAGAGTATATTTTTAATGATGTATTGTAGAGTTATCGAAATCCTTATTAATATTGTAAAAGTTTTTTTATTCTGATAAAAAACAGTTTTTAAACCAGTATTAAGTTGAAATACTATAAAGATGGTATAATATTCTCAGATTCAATAGCATCGATTTTAGTGATTTTAAAATAAGGAAAGAAGCGAGTAAGTGAGCACTGTTTAATGAGTGTTATTCGGACATATTTTCTATAAAGTTTAACTTCTGTTATACTCTAATAGTTTGTGATATGAGTTCTACCAGTGTTTTCTTCTAGCCAATTTTGTAACTGATGTTTTGAATGACATAAAATATTTCCCCAGTATTCAATATTAAAAATAGTTATATTAAATTTGACCCATTTTAATAATAAAAATGTACAATTTACTTAATATGGCGCACTGCCGGCCTACAATTTTACATTCACCCCTTTCGTGGAGCTCCACGAAGAGCTTCTTTTCTTTTATTTTTCAAGAAAGGCGTAATAAAGTTTGGTGTTGCAAACTTGCTACCAGATAGGCCTGCCAACTGAATTTCCGCTATAAAAAATCTATTATATTTTTAATTTAAAATTAATTTTATTGATTTATGCAATAAATAAGTACACTTAATGTTATTATGATAATTAATATTAATGTTATTAACAAAGAAGTGTTTATATTTATTTAAATTGTATGAATAATGTAATTTGATAACATTGTAGTCATAACAGAGGGTGTTTGTTGGCTGGTCGACTCATTACTACTCTCAGATATTGTTTCGAGTCCATACAATGGCTTGAGACAAGTTCACGCCGTCTCCGTTTTCCAATGGTGTCGACATTTTCGAGTTCATTTTAAAATACGATATCTTGATCTATGTGAGATACTTCTTACAGATTATTGAAATAATTATTTTGTTTAGATTTGGCGACGTCCATGGCTTAACGGCTAATGCACGTCGGTATGTTTGTAGACGTCATATGTATTTATTTACAAAAGAAAAGTATATATGTAATATACCAGTTGTAAAACCATAACACAAGAGCTACTTATGATTTATGGTATATGAACCACATGGTCTACGTGAACACAAGTGATGCTTAAGGTACATAGTACTACTTAGTTTGGGACCAGATGGCCTAATTGATGGCCGATCTAAATTTCGAAGACTCAGTCGCAGCAAGTAGTCTGTAAGTAATTTTATTTTTACATATATCTACAGAAGGTAGAGTTAAAGGGAACTTTATGTGTATTAAAAGCTTTCAAAAAGCATTAATTAATGTGGCGCTACACTAGCATCAGTGTAAATTTGAGAGGAAAGCTTTAAACTCGGCATACTTCAATTCGTCTAAAACAGCTGTATTCATATCATACATTGTTTCCACACTAGCGCTATTCTAACAGATTTATGAACTAATAGTGGTCGCCAAGGAGTTGAAATTCGACCACAAATCATCTAATTTTTAAGTTAGAACTTTATTAGGGTTTTTTTAATGGCTATACTTCTATAATTTAAGATTTCATCATAGCTACTCAGTTAATTTGCTATTTTTCTATATCAGTTTGAACAGACTCACTGTAAAACTTCAAAATGTTTCGCATTGCAAAACCTGCATTGTAAATATGTATTGTAATTTTATGGTAAATATAAATTCGCATTTTGTAAACACTATTCTCACAAAAAGGCAAGAGTAAATCAATTCATATTAAAAATGTATTTCACAAATTATCAGTTCAGTTCAGTTTTTGAAGGTGTGGCTCCAACGCCCTTGGCATTGATTTTGCCAATGTTTAAGTGGAATTTAAAAGTGACAGGTTTAATGGCGAAAAAAAAGGGGGGGGGGGTCAAACGCGGTGATCGGTTCGAAAGCTATCTGTAATCCTGAGGGCAGTACAAATAAATAGTTATAAAATTAATAACAATATTTAGAAATTAATAAATATTTGTTATAAATATATATTGTCTTTAATTAAAAATTTACTTAAAATGAAAACATGTTTGGAATGAACTAAAGTTAATAAAAAGTTGACATTAATGGGACGAGGGATATGTGAGGGTAATAAATCATAAATAGGATGAGAAATTTTTGGGCAATTAAAGAAAATATGTTCAACAGTTCCTTCCTCTAATCCACATTCACACAGAGAGTGATCTTTAATTCTTATTTTGGCCAAAATCACAAATTATAAATAATTATAAAAACAATTCCAAAGATTCATTCCTTGTTAATGTCAATTTTGACATTCAATAAGACCAAAGAGAATATAATCACTGCTTAAAAACAATAAAGTTAATTTATTAAATATATATTATTAATACTTGTAATATGTTATTATTAATTTTATTATTTATTTATTAATTATTTAAGTATTTACTAATGTTTGTTATGAATTTAAATATTATATTATACAGAAGCGTAGGTAAGGTATATGTGTATGTACGTTGTGTATCATTCGAGCAGTAGTGTGTTTAATGTTTATTTGGATTAATTTAATGTATTTCTAATGAATTTTAGGCAAATAAAATAGGTTTCTGCACTTCTCCTGCATATAAAATCTAACTGAGCCAAATTTCATACTCATCCGTCCGCGCAATTTTCGTAAAAAGGGGTACAAAATTTTCGCTTCACTAATTAATATACAGATAATTTACAGTGTAATGCAGGACATTTTTTCATCTTCTCTCACATATGAGACAGTTTTCCTTACATCTACACAAAATATCACATATCAAAATATAGGTATTATTAAATATATATAAAAAAACTCTAATAGTAATTCCGGGTCTAGGCACAGTGTTTCACATAGTACAAGGGGCTTCCAGGGGGTGTCCGACATTTATAATTTATATGTATTAATGTATATGTTACAGGTAAATCGTATTCCACCAACCTCGAAAGCAAAAATGTCGTAACTATTGTCCAAAACAAAACTATTCAATGACGTGCTATTTGGCGACAGTAAGTAATTTACGGCCCGACTACATTGTATAATGTGCCAGTTTATTACGCGTCTTGGTTTTAATGAGGAATATGTGTGGACTGTCTTATAGGTATGAACTGTGAGACCCAATGTTTATACCCTGGAGATATCACCATATTCATATTGGACATACAAAAATCATGATTAAATTTACAATCTAATACTATATTGTTTTTGTTGCCTGTGTCTGACTGCCCAGCTGTTAAACGGATAGACCAATTTGAATGTCATTGTTGCGGACGGTTATAGATGAGAATAAGTATTCTAGATTTTTGTCTTATATATATATATATATATATATATATATATATATATATATATATATATATATATATATATATATATATATATATATATATATATATATATATATATATATATATATATATATATATATATATATATATATATATATATATATATTTAACGAAATAAACTTAATAATAAAATATAAAACGTCTATTTTTTCAATATTTTTTTACGCCACAAAACAAAATATATATGACAAGAACTTATACGGCCAGTACGCAAAACGATTTTTAATATTATTAAGAATATATTAATAATAATAATAGTATGATAATATTTTCCCCCTTAGCTGATCTGAGAAAGACAATGAAATTTTTTTATATGTTTAATAAAGATCAGCAAGGCCGTCTGGTTCCGTCTAGAATAAGTCTAGTCTAATTACTTAAAGAGTTGGCAAGTGTATGCTCTTTTTGCTAATTTTCAGATAGTAAGGAAATGTATTGGGTACGTGGTGGTTAATGTACGTGGAATCATAATTGGAAACTAACTTAGAAGTCTCCTGTTCAAATTTTATAAACGGCATGTAGCGTTTAGGCAATTTTTCATCATATAGAGTCCATGATAATATATAGTGACCACGTACAGACGGCAAAGCAAAACATCGAGAGGAAACTGCATATCAAGATCACCGGTATGTGTAATACGCGAAACACGGTATAGTGTCCATTCCCTGTAGACGTTAAGGGCTGTTATTATAAAAGAATAGAAGACTTCGATTAACTTTCCAGGGATTTGAACCCAAGCTAAACCCCTGAACAAAGAAAGAAAAGGCTCTTGTTGTGTTTTGTGTTGTGTAAAATTTTGTCAAGAAACGAAAGAGCATCTACGTAAATAATAGGCCATTTACCCTGGCATAATACTCAACAGAGTGATTTGAGCTCTGATCAACATACTCTAATTACAACCGCTAGAAAACGCTTGAATTTACGCATAAAACGTTGGAATTCCGTAAAATTCTTAAGGAGCGTCTACACTCGAAATGAGTAACTATGCTAAATTTCAAGACAGTCTGATGTATAGTTTTAGAGATCTCATGATGAGTATTGTTTCGCTTATATATATATATATATATATATATATATATATATATATATATATATATAACAACTTATTATTAAGTGGGTCGTCATATATATATATATATAGATGAACATTCTTCAACATGTTGTACTGAACTCATTGTCGTTCCCTGATAGCAAATTATGCGAGATCCGCTTGCGTACAATATATCCAGTGACCTTCTATTTGCTGCCATCTTAACGACTTGCGACAGGTGCATCCGACAATATGTTCAAGGATATGAGTTTATAGCTCTATATTATGATTGACTTCAAATTATTCCATAAGCAAAGAAATGTTAGAAAATAAAATAGTCTAAAATAATAGTTATTATTTTGTATATCGTAATATTAAATAAATAATTTCCCTTATTCCTAAGTCATTGCAATCAATTTTTTCTTTTATATTTTATTTTTACTATTTATTCTAAGGTTATACTAGTTCACCTGGCAAACGCTGTTCTGCCATATGTATTTAAAAAAAGTAGCCTATGTCTTTTTCCAAGGTCCAATCTATGACTATACCGAAATTTATCAAAATTGGTTCAGCGGTTTAGGCGTGAATGCGTAACAAACAAACAAACTCACTTTCGCATTTATTATATTAGTTAGAATTACTAATATTATCATTATATTTCATGGTTATAACTCACCATCAATTTAAAAACGCTTTTGAATATATTCTGACCTTAAGGATGTCTGGAAGAGATCGCTTCTTAGTAATAAGGCTGCCTATTTTATACGTTACTTTGTACATATAGGTATATTGGTGGAAAATAAAGAATTATCTATCTATATAAATAAATATAAATTTAAAGAAAGAAAAATTATAAATAAACTATAGGCTCTAAATCATAAACCATCATAGAACATATACCAGCCGTTCGACACCGTGGAATTTCAATATCCAGTTTTCATTTGTTGGTTCAAGTACTCCTATACAGAAAGTAGTGTGTTTGCGGTATCCCTAGTATCGCAAACATCGATAGGCGACGGTAACAACTTATTATTAAGTGGGTCGTCAGCCTGACTGCTGTTCGTCAGCAATAAAAAAATATCATGATTATGTAATAATAATAAACATATATTAACAATACACACAGCGCTGCCTAGTATCAAAGTAATCCGCAGATCGCTTGTTTTATAGAACGTACTAGATAACTAAAATTCCATTTAAATACTTTATGCAAATAAAATTAAATCCAACCCCGCCGGTGATCCGACTTGCCAAAGCTATTGCGCCACGGAAGTCTTGAACTTATATCATTTCATTATACGAAGACCTCGGTGGCGTAACCGCTACGTATCGATACTCTTGCAGAGGTCATGGGTTCGATTATCGTCTCGTGACTGGGTGCTTATATACATATAATACGCTTCTCAGTAAATAGTGAATTTTAGCGTTAGAAAAAAGATACACAAAGTGTATAAACCTGAAAGGTGACTACGTCAAAAAATGAAATAACATTTAAAAAAAGATAATTGCGTCATACTCATTATCACTTTTTATTGAATACAGATATCTAGCACCCATAACACAAGTGCTAAGCTACTTATTTTGGGACTAGATGGCGCTGTTAGAATTACCCCAAATTATTTATTTATCTTCTTCTTACACACGCGTCTTATTATATTATTATTATCACGGGTACTATCTAACACAATATGCTCTGATGAGTGTTGTCATAATTTCAGTATGTTTTACCGCGATGCTCTTACGTAACACTTGTTTTATTGTTGTTGTTATCAGGCGGCGGACCGGCAGAAGTAAGCGCCTCTATGCAAGCCTTCTCCTTCCTTAGCTAGTACAATAGCTAGCTGACAGAGCCGGGGCCCACTGGAGAAGTCAGCAGTACGGGAGGGTGTCCCTGCCCCAACCTAATACCTGGTCGGCCTGGTAATCTTATGCGTACAAGCCGGGGACGTTGCAGATTAATAATAATAATTCATTTATTTCAGACGTTATCCATAGATTTGTTAGTGTACTATGTTAGTACATATATATATATATTGAGTAATGACCAAAAGAAGGTCCTGTGATATTCCCATACATGACTCTGGTTGGCGACCGGGGTTTTAGCTGTTATGCCGATGGCCGCCATTAGCTATCGTATGCTATCCATATGAATAGCTGCAGTAAGACGGTACCCCCCACATAATTCCGGGCTACTTCACCCCGGAGCTGGGGTGGTACCTGCGTTCAAGTTTCCTCGCATTAAAAAATAAATGTTTGGTATAGTAGCTCTTACTCTCTTCCCCAACCTCAAAAATAAAAGACGGAACAGTTCCGATCCTTTGATATATTGTAAACTAATAAAAGAAACATTCTTTTATCGCCTTTTCGAATCTAGGAAAGTATTGTGATCACCTGATTCCTGTATATGATGAGCAGCACAACAAGATTAGTATAAAGCATCTATACAAATAAATAAAATTGTAGGGTCTGTTTGTAATATTAAAATAACCGCTTTTTACTAAATGCATTCGGACGTAATATACACGGTACATATACCAAAACAACATTTTTTACAATTTTTGTCTGTCTGTCTGTCTGTTTGTTTCGGCTAATCTCTGAAATGGCTGCACTGATTTAGACGGAACTTTTACTGACAGATATCTGATGTATCAAGGAGTAACTTAGGCTATTTTTATTTTAGAAAAAAATAATAGTTTTTGTTAAAAATGATAAGTTTCGGAAATTTATATTCCAATTTAAGTTGACCTCAGATTTATATCATTAATCATATGAAATAGGGTCCAGCTTAGGCTGGATATTGTATGTTCGAACGTACGTATTCCGGAGGCGCATGGCGTAATAGTTGCATTCGATAATACTGACTGTTTGCATATTTCATTTTTATTATAGGGTTTATAGGGTTTGTAATCCAAAATAAACCATAAGATATATCCAAAAAATTCTGCCCAAAGTCACTATTCCACGCGAACAGAGCCGCGGGCACAGCTAGTACTATATATAATTAAAATATTGTTAACTTTACGTGTAGCAAAGGTAAGCGTAGTAAAGCGGGAATTCGTAGCGTAGTAAGCAAATAGAAATTACTACTACGAGCGATAGCTCGTAAGTTACCTTGATTTTTGATTGAAATTATTATACAGAGAATAGCTGTCGTATTTTTGGAGAGTTGTCAAAAGGGAAAAATTGATTGCCCCTTTTGCTAGTTAAGTGATAACAAAGATAGAGATAGATAGAGCCCTTCGCTATCCGTGATATAGTAAAATTAAATACTATTTGAAACTATTGCAAACTGGGTATAGTGGCGATGTGCGCGTGTCACTCCGTAATCTCTTCATTAAAAACACAACTGACTAACACCCCCCCCCCCCACCGTTTTTTAAAATAGCGCGAATAAAATAAAAATCGCCAAAAATCTCTTCAGCAATACTACAAGTACTTATTCTTTTCATAGTTTTAAAGGTCTAGGTAGGTGTACTTGAATCTCATATATGTTGGTGGGACTACATACATCACTGGAAACCCCTAGACATCACCTGTCGTATAATAAAATCATAACTGCAAAATATTCCATAGTAAAAACCGACCTGCCACTAATGCCCCACTTATCGTATCAAGATTCGCAATGACCCAATGAAGCGCAATAATACACCGCAATAAGTGGACGAAATCGGTCTCCTAGAGCACCTCGTCCTAGGAGTGCAGGATCTCTAATCTTGGCACAATGGGTTGTCATCATTCAATTGTGCTTGTGGAAATGGCCCGTTTATCTACAATAGTAGCGATCATCTCATTGCATTTCTTTAAGTTTTATACATTATGCATGGGGACGCAGGTACGTGTAATCTTTGCGTTCTAAATTTGTACATCCATTGAAAATGTTAGGAAGACAGGTTGAGTGGTTACAGAGTCATTACGTGGCGTATGTGACGTCACGTGGGAGACCCGTAACATGTAGAAACAGCAGTTTCCTCAGCTTTTTAGCAGTAGATAGAATAATTCTACGAAATTTATAAAACACTACTTAAAAGTGAAATGAGACTCGGAGAAAGACCGTGGTTTTGAAAAACATTGACCTTCGCAAAGTTACTGTTATTGTGGCATAAACTTGGAGAGACTAATACTAGATGAGGACTGGCTGAATACAAAACTGTAATTATACAATCACGATTGTTTTTTTTTCATCAAGCACATTTTGTTCGTATAGTTGTATTTGTAAGGCAACATATTAGTAGTATAATATATTGATTTGTAACATCCAGGCAATAAATGAAAGCTAAATCGCTGGTCCCGGAGAATTTTCAAGAAACCATTTATGTTGTAAGTATGTGAAGAATACACAATTGAAAGAGAATATAGGTCGGACTCATTGACTTAGAATTATAAGAATACAATACGGGAAAATGTAATGTTCTCAATTATTTAGTGCAAGGCGCGCGTGCCTGAAGGGAATGTCAACCCTCCGATTGTTCGTTACATACTGAAATAAGTCACGGGTATGACGACATACATTAGAGAAGAAAAAAGTAAAAGGGTGGTGTCGTAGGACGTACAGGTATGAGGGAAATAAACAATATAAAGCGTTCTTGCATGACTACATATTATTTTTACGAATAACAACAAACGGTCTAAATAAGTTGATTTGGCTCTAATCGAATAGCTTATTACCGAACTCCGACTCGTACGGAAATGATCGAATTGTGAATATCATAATAAAACTCGGCTTTAGGCTTCAATGTTCCATAATAGCAACCATGGGATATCATCTTTGGCTTACTATCGTTGCCGTCCATCCAAATCATCTGTGGATGCAGTGCGAGCGCGTACTGGGTGGTGGCACCACTCAATAAATTACGCACTAGCCACCCCTTTGAAACGATGTCGCAAACATTTTAGAGCAAAATACAATGTTTAATGTAGCACTGTCAAGATAATGCAGAAAACATTCAAAATACCTAGTACACTTTTTCTTTGCATATCAAACTTACTAGCCGGGGGCGGCCAGTCGCAAAATACGACACAATAATTCTCTTTTTTTATTGCTGTAGGATAGCAGTAGGTTCACTTAGAATTTAGCAGTTACCGTCGCTTATGGGTGTTTGCAACACCAGTGGCATCACGAACACGCTGCTGTCCAAAGGTGGTCGCCATCCAAACGGGCTTGGGGTCCTACCACGTAGCTAGGGTGGGTTGTTCTGTCGCCTTTTACGACAGGCCGATCCCTGGCGCTTTCTCCACCCCTGCACGGATAAAATTCTAGTGAGGTAATGTCCAAGTCTGAATGGATGGTAACTACTCTTGTTTGTAAAACATGCCGCTATAGTGAGCTTCTGTTATGTTTCAGCACTAGTGAACTAGTTTCGACGCTAGCAGCGCGTTGGCAATGGATCTGGTGTAGCAAATGTCTGGAGATGATGGTGACCACCTATTGTCGTAATTTTTGTCGGTAATATTCATCCAGAATAATTTTATAGTTATATAAGTTTTAGGAAAAACATGAATTATAGGAGCCATAAATTATGGCAGATAACGAGCATTTTAGTAGTTAAAATACTAGAGATTTCAACCTTCCACATAAAATAGATACAATATTAAACAGGATGTGGATTGAAAATGAAAAAAATTCTATATTTTAAAATAAAAATACCTTTTCATACAATAGCAATCCGTACTGGTTGTGCTTGGATATTGTAGTAGTAATAGATAGATAGATAGATAGATAACTCTTTATTGTATACTCAATTTATCTATAAACATAGAAGTAATGTACATGTATAGCTTGCTATTGGCATAAATATTTTTAAATCGGTTTATTAATTTTCTGTACAATTTTATACATACAAATTATTTCATTTTATACTAACAGTGTTGTTAGTAGTAACGGTTAATTAATGATAAATATGTTCTCGTACAAAATTGAAAGTAAAGAAACTGTGATAGATAATATTAATAATTTTTAAAATGTAAGTTGCATAGCACTTGTGTTAGGGGTACTAGACCCCTAATATACTACATATATACTTATTATTATTATTATTATAATAGTATCATAAGTCATGTAACGTAGAGTTTTATGTAAACGATCCAAATCGAAAATCAAAATTTCCTGAGTAGGTTACATGTTACCAAATGTTACCGAGGTCTGAAACGACGTTTAAATTACGAGCGGGCTACATTTTTATCTGCTTTTTTACTCGAGCCTAGGGGTGGCACAGTTTTTTTAACTTATTTTTTTATCGAGCGCCGCCCTGTGAATGGAGCACTTCAGTGGAGGGTAGGGTAAAGTGTCGATATAGCGCGCATAGTTTACGATAACTGTGATTTGCTTTGCGCAAAGGAAAAGTACAAAGAGCCATTATTCGCCTATTCCTGCAGATTGTCTGGCCTATTAAGGATCATAAATTTAATAACTATAATGACGACCTCCGTGTCGTAATGGCTAACACATGTCGGGCCGTTTGCAGAGAAAGAGGTTGATTCCCGCCCCGCGTCTAATTGTTCATGTATAATATTTATTCATTTACAAAAGAAAAGTTTATAAGTAGTAGAGAATCGAATATATCAATGTACAAAAGCCATTGCGCTGCAGAGGTCGTCAAATTACTCCTTTAACTAATAACAGGTAGCAAAGGAAGAGCATCGTTGAGCTTAATTTTAGCCCAGTAGGTAACCCTATCATTACCCTTGGGAAAATAAGATTTATATATGTTTCACCTGTTTTCTCTTGCTTCTATTTCAGCCATATCACCCAAATAGAATCAACGCTTCTGTTTTCATAAACCCTATTTTAGACACATTTCTATTTTGACGATGACAAATTGACATATACTAGCTAACTCAGAAAATGTTGTTCTGCAGTATATATAATAGAAAACATTTTTAGTGGACCGAATTGTGAATCTAAACCAGATATTATCAAATGATCAATACACTGTCAATAATGTTCGTTTAGGCAAATACTATAGATGAGGTTGACCCATTTAACAAGTTGGTTGGCGTGAACATGAATTACTGATTTGGCTAGCTTATAAGCAAAGTCTGTAGACAACAAATGACACTATTGGATTGTTTTTTATGAAGCGAAGAGGTAGCACCGAGAGGTAAGACGACAATTATATTTATCTACATCTATTTTCCTTTCTACTTCTTTGGCCTAGAAGACTCACAGAAAAAAAAACCAACGCAAAATTTTATTCCATGTTATCAACTAGGCAATTTGTTTTACCTGTTGCAGTAAATTTTATATACCTTTATAAATTAAATTAAAATTTTGATCAAGATTGACTAGTTTCGCTGTACTTGACTCTGATACTAAATATTTTTCTCCAAATATTGATATCAGCAACATCAACCAAAGGACTGTACCCAAAATACGTGATCCGTTCAGGCGATGAGAGATCTTCAAAATACTAAGCTTTGTCACAGGAAGAAAGAGAGGGCTAAGGTTTTCGTTCAATAGCAATCTGACGTCACTTCTGATGTCACGCGTCAAGAGCTGTTATAATAAAGACAAATATGAGCCAAATTATTTTTTTAAGCTTCTATCTGCAAAAATGATTGAAAACCATATTTATGATTTATGGTACTCCATAAAAACTGGAGGGGGAGTCATCTCATACATATACTATTGATGGTCACCAAACGAAAGGACCTCTCCTTAGATAAAAAGTTGTCAAAAATAGGTCTACGTGGTATGGATATACATATCGTCACGAGTTTGAAGCGCTCGGTGAAAGTAGTGGGGAGACTTGCGCATGTGTACACTCGCGCGCATAATTATTACGAATCATATTATTACAACGCAGATGTACGGATGGTACGCAGGAGCGGCAAGCGCTGGCCATCTCACCCATCGCACCGTGGTGCCAAACAGACCTAAAAAATGACAACTGCGCATTCAAGGCCAGCGCTCAAAACTCGTGACGGTATGTATACGTTCCGTAATTGATAGTGTCATCAAAATCGACTCAACTGGGATTGGGCAGGCAAAAAAATCTTCCTTATATAAATAGTATATACTTTTAATATATATTGCGCAAAATAGGTATATCCTATTTGTATAGATAAGTATCAAATCATTTTCCCCTTAATTTGCAAGTATAATGCATAACATGCCTTCCTTGTTTCTTAGCAAATTTTCTGTCCACCCAAAAGTTGTCTGTCAGAAATTGCTGTTAACAATAAGAGCGCCTATTGTACATAAATAAATACTTCTATGTACTAGTTTTAAGTTCATTGTGTGTAATAAAGAATATAAATTTATATATCTATGTTATACATTTAAATGATGAGTTATATTAGAAGTATACCTCGAGAAAAATACTATTATATTTACATCAGAAATATTATGCTTAAATTTTAAAACTGCATTATTTTACAAAAAGAAAAAAGAAAACATGAAAACTATCTATCATTTTAAATTTATTTTCACAGGTTTATGTTAATAAGCTGTAATTAAGATTGGCAATTTTTTTAATGAAACCCGAAATACATAGATGAATTTAGATGTCTAAAAATAATATAATAACAATTGACACAACATTTATATATTATCTTTTATAAAGAAGAAAGAAATATACCTACTAACGATGTTTTGCTATTAAAAATAATGGATTGAATAGTAGAAAACTTTACTGTACATTACTGTTTAACTAACTAGTTAAATATACCAGTATATATGTATGTATGACTTTGAGTAATAGCTAAAATAAGCTAGTCAAAAGAGCATGTTGTTATAATGCGGGCATGCAATCTCGGTGTCGCGTCGAGCACAATCTGGAGAATGGTTCTGCGCTCACTTTCATAATCGACGCCATTGACAGTCAAAGGACTCTTTAGGGCTGTGAAAAGCTTATATCAAAATATAAAATAATGTTCAATATATTTTAATCATCAATATTAAAGAAAATCTTTTGTAGTTGATTTTTATTGACTTTTTCATACGTTTCGTCACTATTACGTTCACTGATTGTATTTCGGAGCCCGAATAAGTTGAACTAAACTTTTTTGAACTTTTTTGAAAGGGCCACATAATATATAAATGAATGTATCTAAATTTGATTCTAATAGTTTTGTAGTCGTATTTATACAAAAGTAATTAATTTCCTTGTGTAGGAAGTTGTCAATAGTTTTTTCAATATTTGCAAATATGTCATTAGTTAGAACTTGTATTGTAAAATGAAATATTGGTAAGTTTGTTTTTGTAGGGATGCTGAAGAGACACATATTCGTTCGTATTTCATCTAGGTTGCAATCATATACAAAATTGGCTTGCAACGGTATTTGTGGTCACTTTGGAGTCGCTGCTCATTGACTAATTTTTTTTTGCATATTACGTGATACATTTTGTAAATATTACTAATTCTAGGATCGTATTGTAGCTTATACTTAACTTTTATCATGTATACATACCTTATAGCTTTAAAGCTCTCATAGAAGTACTTCTCACGACTACTGCCAACAGTATTTGACCATTGAAACAAGATAGTGGCCTCGTACTTGGCGTCGAATATTATCTATCTTTGATAGTCTAGCTAGCTGTAGTGGTGTTACGTTACTGTAGGCTATAGTTTGCATTTGTAGCATATAAACGTTGTCTCATGTGTCTGTTTACTGTTAGGAAGATGTCACTGTCAAAACACGAAAGCCACAGGCGTGTGTGAATCTGTATTCACATCGGTGTATATACACAGGGGAAGGTTATATGTAGACATTGTCGAGCCAGTGAGGCACCCTTAAAAACACTATAACTACGAAAACCCCAAGTCTACAATTTTGTTTGTTGCTGAGAACAACACAGGCTGATGGCCCACTTAAAAGTAAACAGTTACCGCCGCCTATGGATGTTTGCGACGCCAGAGACACTATGCGGATGCATATATATTGGAACTTGGATCACTAATGCTGGAACATTATGCAAGGTTATTATGGCAGCATACTTATAGACCAGGAGTGATTGCTATCAAAACGGGCTTGTGGCCCTACTACGCTAGGGTTGTTTTATTGTTATTTACTGACCGCTGACCCTGGCCGCAGGGATCACTATTTTTATTCCGCCTCTGCACAGAGAGATGTACACCGTGAGATTAAGCAAGATTTCATGATATGTAGCACTTAATACTTAGCAGTTATCGTAGTTTTACGAATACCACTTAAAAATACAGCAGACAAGCTGACGGCCGACTTAGAACTTAGCAGTTACCGTCACCTATGGGTGTTTGTAACGCCAGTTGCATCGCGAACACGCTGCTGAACTTGGGTCACTAATTTCGGAACACAACACAAAGTTATTATGGCGGCATACTTAAGAACAAAGGTGGTCGCTATCCAGATGAGCTTGGAGCCCTACCACATAGCTAGGCTAGGTTGTTTTGTCGCCTTTTATGACAAGCTGACCCTGGCCACAGAGGTGAATATTCTTTCTCCGCTTCTGCATAGATAAAATTATTTATTAGATGTTTAAAAATAATACGATAAGAATTGAAACAAAATATATTTATTGTCTATGAATAGAAAGATATATGTCTGCGGACGATGATTAGCTTTTAAAGATGACAGATATACAGAAAACTGTTACTATAGTAGATTGTTGTTGTTGTGCTATGGTACCCCAGTGGTACAGAGGGCCTTCGTGAGACGTCGCCATCCGCTCCTGTCCTGCACCTGTTGCTCCGCGTCCCTCCAACTCAACCCGACCGCCCGCAGCTCGGCGTCCACGGTGCGCTGCCACGTGTGCGCTGGCCGGCCCCGTCGCCTGCTCCCATGCGGCCTCCACGCGAACGCGACCCTGGCTGTATTGTCCTCTGGTCTTCGGAGGGTGTGCCCTATCCACTTCCATTTCCGTTGCGCGATTTCCTGCTTTATCGGAATTTGGTGGCATCGCTTCCATAGATCCTCGTTGCTGATAGTGTTCGGCCAAAATATGCGCAGGATGGACCTCAGGCATTTCAGGCAGACCTCAGACTATAGTAGATTGGTGTTGTATAATAAATCGTGTAATGTAAGCGTGCTTTCAAGTAAAAATATAGATGCGACAAGTTTAACAAATGCAATATTTAGCCAACCCTATTAGTTACAAACACACGCACAGTAGCTGGACCTATCGACTTGCCTTATTAATAAACATGCGCTAACAATAAATAATTGTTTATAATGAACTTTATAATATATTAGTGCAGATAGTTCATTATCTGGCGCGCAGCCTGCACGCACACCGATACAGGCTTCGTGCAAGAAACAACTGAGCGTGGGGTGCTTAGTGATGGGGACATTATTTACAAATTTATCGCTGTATTGAAGATAATATTTGTTTGTCCAAGTCAGAAATAAATATAAGGTTACTCTATTATTGAGTCAAAGTCGGCGAGTGGATTACACTTTTTGCAGCTTCACAAGGAAAATAATAGAGAAAGTAAAGAAATTTATTAAAGAAATTTTTTAACGGTTAGCATATGGCAGTGAGAATTTATTCTTATTGCACAAAAAAAACGTGACCCAAATGAGCACTGACTCAAAGATATTCACTATTTTTCTCTTGAGGATACATTATAGGGCTTCAAAACCTTTCACTTTGAATGGAACTAAACTCAACCAATTGGGCAATGAAACATTTTATTATCTACTCCTGTATTTGTAATTTTATTAATAAAACTTATACATAACATTTTTCTATTGGCAATAGGATAATGTTATGTCGTATGTTAATATTTTATCTAGCGCAAAGAAATCATCATCATCAATATCTTAGTTTAAAATCTCGGTTGCAATCCAAACTTCAGTTTAGTGTCCGGCGCTCGCTTTTCGACTTTATTTTCTCCACTTCGTATAATCTTTGGCATTCTTGGAAGTAAGTCCACTGTGAGGGTGTATTGCGGAAGTGAGTCCATATCACCATTTACGATGTCAAGCCAGAAGTACTTTTTGAGTCTACCCCTCCAGCCAGGGCCGGGGCAGAGGCGGCATGCCTAGATATTTGTTCCCCACGTATGTAGCCGGTTGCCGTAAAACATGGCCATACCAGAAATGTATATATTTTTTAAAATTTTAATTTTAAAACAAACAGTGATTTAGCTAAAAACTAAAACTTGGCATAAATCTAAAACACTATTAATGTGTTTTCACAAGTATTTCTATGAAACAGACTCATCTTAAAGTTAGGTAAATTAAAACTTACATCTAAAAATATAGTAAAAAGAGACAATATTAATAAAATATAATATAGAAAATACAGATGTCTAGGCTCCGAATATGATTTTGTCCCATTCGGTGTCGAGACCCTTGGTCCGTGGGGTCCTAGCGCTTTAAGGCTTTTTAAGGAAATAGCAAAAAGCTGGCAGCTACCTCGGACAAAGAATTAGTCTAACTATTCAAAGAGGGAACGCTACCAGTATCTTCGGAACCTTGCCTAAAGGGACTCCTTTTAATAATATATTTTAGTTATTTTATTATATTTTTTAAGGTTTTTAGTTTTAGGTTCATTCATTGTACTAGTATATATTTCTTAATATTAGTTCTATGACTTCGTATAGTAATATACATATAAAAATTTTAAATTAATGCTATATATTCTATCATACAATTGGAAAATAAATACATACATATAAAGAAAAAATTATGTTAAATTATGTTAAAAATTACTTGCAAACCAACTTTTAGACATGAAGGACAGGAACGATCGTGGAGAAGTATTATATAAATCTAAGTCAAAGTCATTGGCTACTAAATTATTAACTATTTTAGATGATCTAACAAAAAATGAGTTCTGTCTATAGTTGGTGGAGCAGTGGGGGACAGCGAGGTATTATGGGCACCTGAACGACCTCGTTGGTAAATTTAAATTAATTTTGCTAAGGAAAGGTGGACAATCGAACTTATATTGTGCTAGTTTAGCTAATATATATGTATAATTTTATTTAGTTTTAAATTTAAATGTTTCAGATTTTTTTTATTAATATGATTATACTATTAATATCGATATCGATATATTTAAGGTGCAACCCAACGATGCGCAGGAGCATCGAAGTTGAGAGTTTTCTTTTATCGACGTATTGATTAATGCCGCTTGATTTAAATAATATTCAGATACAACCTCTTATTGTATGATATTGTATGATCAATTTAGTGCAAATTGTAACTTGAGCTCGATTGTGAATGATGACTTTTTATAATGGTATATTTTAATTATTATTTAGGAATTATACTTAGTCATATTAATTGTTTATTTATAAGCTTTCACAGGACGTGCAAGGTTTTCAAACAATGTAAGTAATGTATATTAATTTTGAGTTAATCATAACATGCAAATAAATGAGTAGAAATACTGAATTATAATAAACAAGTGACCTTGGTGGCGCATCGGCTTTCGCACGGCGAAATGCCTTTGGGAATTATGGGATCGATTCCTATCACAAATCTGGATGTATATATCTATTTATAAAAGAAACGTTTTTGAATAATATATGAGTCGTAGCATTCATAACTTTACAAGCGCTCTGCTGATTACTTTGTGAATAGCTGGCTGGCGCTGTGTCAATAATTACTATATATTTATAATTATTTTGAGTTACAATTTTTTTACTGCCACGCAGTACCGGGTCTATGTCCGATGTTAACCCTTTGGATTCTTTTACTACTTTTGGCTATGTCTATGTGTTCATGATGCCAGTGGCGTTGCAAACACTCATAGGCGACGGTACTGCTAAATTCTAAGTGGGTCGTCATCCTGTCTGCTGCCTTACAGCAATAACAATGCCGTGTTTATAGTGATTATATGGCATTGTAAATCTATTATTTTTTCTAAAATTATTATAGGCGGCCTTATTGCTATTAAAAATCTATCTAACATATTTTCTTATTCTTATTTTCAGATGAAACAGAAATATGGCCTATCGGACAGCGACGCGGTTACTTTCGCACTTATTAAATTAGGAAGTTAGGACTTTTTTTATTGCTATATAGGACAGCAGACAGGCTGACGGTTCGCTTAGAATTTAGCAGTTACCGTTACCTATGGATGTTTGCGACGCCAGTGGCATCGCGAACACGCTGCTGTCCCGTAAGGGCTTGCAATTTATGTTGTTCGCGTCACTCGGGCTTATATTCTAACATCCGCTTGGTTCCTCTATAAAGCAATTACTAGTTAGTCAGTTTGTAGAGCTTTCTATAGAGCTATAGACATTGGTAATTACTGAATAAAAGCGAAAGCCAAATAAGGAAAACTATAACGATTTTACCTGTGTTTTGATTCAGCCGATCTAATAAAACAAATAGTATTCGTTATTTTTTATAATATGTTTTTTATTACTGTAGAATAGGAGATAGGGTAGTGTGCTGTCGCAGACGCTATTTATTCTGCATATCAATGACAAGTTATCTATCTAAGTTTGCCTGTCTGCTGAATTCTAGCAATAAAAAAGGTAAGCTGACGGCCCTCTTAACAGCAAGCTGTTACCGTCGTCTATAAATGTTTGTGATGCCAGGGGCACCGCTAATACGCTGATGACCTCGTAGGGGAACTGGAACCTGAGTCACTTGTGCAGAACCGCAACGCAATGTAATTATGGCGATATATTTACAGACAAGGCGTGGTTGCTACCCAGAAGGGTTTGGAGCCCTACCATCTAGCTAAGGCTGTTGTGCCGCCTTTTACGCCAGGTCTTCATCGACCAGAGGGGTCAGTATTCGCCACCCCTGCAGAGAAATGTTTATCACAAATAACTGATAATAAATTCTACGTAGCTGTAATTAAATATAAAAACACAAAAAGCTACCTTTGAATGTTACCTACATATCTTTTAAACTAAAAACAGACTTAAAAAGCTGAAGGTCATTCAAACAAACGATGTCCGACTAACATATAAAGCGAAGCAACAAACCGGCAGCAGAGAGCAAACGGAACGTGTACAACATCCTAGCAACCCGCTCACGTGGCTGTAACAAGGAAAAAAATAAAAGGTTTTGGGAGAAAATCGGAACATTATGCCCATAGAGTAATTAATACACCCTTAAAGATACAAATCATGAATCATACATTTTTAATAACTCGTACATTAAACTCTATAAATAAAAATCTTTACAGACATATTCTTTAATGTGGAGATGCACACATCGCTGCATTGGGAATGAGCAGCGTAGTTCGGAATTCTCCACGCAAAGCGCCTTTTGCTAGTCCACGAAAAACACCAACGAAAGTTCCTTCCTACGCGTTGAGTGACGGCCACGGGACGTGACTTTGCCCGCGACCCCGAATGGTGCTGGGAGGGGTGATGAGCCCCTGGCATCTTCATTCTCACGCTGGGTGGAACTGACTTCTGTGGAACACCGGCGCGTGTGGACTGCCAGCCTATACCAAAGGCCGATTCTGCGACTTAAGACTACGGCGGTTTTTTGCGGATATGATTGTCTCACAGGATAGATTGATTCACTATATCAATTTCGTGTATCTGATATATTAATGTAAAACATAACATTTTTTATTTCATATACTAAGAAATGAACCATCTTTCTAATATCAGAAATATTTTATTTGCTTACATGGATCATTTATATTATACACCACGAGTCAACAATCAAAAACATAGTAAAAACGATTGTTATATGATTATAAATATATATAAATACTTCAAATAGTTTTCATTAGGTAGATTGTTCAGTTTTGAAGCTGAATTTTTGATTATGTTATTTCTTAATAATGTTATAAATTTTATTTATAATATTTTGTTAATACTAGCAATAATCGGGTGTTTTTTTCTTTAAATGCTGTGTAATAGCTGACAAACTGACAGCTCACTTTATGGTAAGCAGTTGCCGTTACAAATGGATGCTTGGGACGCCAAGGGCACCACTAACATGCTGCCGTACGCATAAAAGAAATGGTACAAAGGAATATAGCTGATATTGTATACAGATAATTATTGTATTACACAATACTTAAAAAATAAAAAAAAAGATTTACATTAATGTATCAGCTCTATATACTGTCCCGGATAGGCGCCGTAAGTCCGGTGGTCCCATATTTTAACCGGCGCCTTCACTCGCTCAAAGTGTAACACCGTTCCATTCATGTTTGACTTGCTAACCTGCAGAATGAAAAGAGTAAACTTTTTGAAGATATTTGCATGCAATTAAATTAGGATACATTTAAGGTTTGATAGATGAACTTAATGATAACTGCAGAAAGAAAATGGAAGAAGATAATGCGAGTATGCTATAATAATAGCTTTATAACATCCCTGGTGAACGGCCAGTATATCCGTCACGCTTGTCGAGGCAGATTAGCGAGTTACACATACCGGTTATCTGGGTATGCAAGATTTCTCACAATGTTTTCTTTTACCGTTGGTACATGGCAATTATGTGGTAACCACCTGTTGTCGAGTAGGTCGTTTGTCTGTCTATGTACTCCAGCTATATACAAAAACATATTGTTTATAAAACCTCAGACCCCGGGGGGGGGGGGGGGGGACCGAACCCATAATCCCTGCTAGCATTTCGACGAGAAAATCAGTTGCGCAACGGTGGTCTTCATTACTCGTATATAAATCACAGATATAATTCAAGGCAACATTTTTCTCCTTTACCAATAAATTTATTTCTTCTTTCTGAAGTCGAAAGAAAACAAGTTGAACTTTGTAGCACAACGGATATTTCTATCCGTACACAGTATTTAGTATATTTTTATCCGTGCAGGGCAGGAGTAAGAGTACTAACCTCTGCGGCTGGAGTCGGCCTGTCGTACAAAGCGACAAAACAACCCTAGCTACGTTAGTAGGGCCCCAAGCCGTCTGGATAGCAACCACCTTTGGTCTTAAGTGTGTTGCCATAATAACTTTGTCTTGTGTTCCGGCATTAGTGACCCAAGTTCCTGTACCCTTATACAAACATCCATAGGCGACGGTAACTGCTAAATTCTAAGTGGGCTGTCAGCCTGTCTGTTGTCCTACAGCAATAAAAAAAATTATGAGTAACATATAAAAAAAACATTTAAATTTAAACGTTTAAAAAAGTTTATAAATACAGACATCTAGTACCCATAAACCAAGCTTACTGTTGCTTATTTTGTGATTAAATGGCGGTGTGTTGTTCTAAGTATATTCATTTACGACGGTCAATACGGTGAAATGTTTTTTCTTGAGGTGTTTCATCGCGATTGCTTCCGAACGCTACTCTAGATGGAGTTGCGAATGAATATTCTAACATAACTAAACTTCTATGCACCTCGGTTAGGAGTTGTTAAAGAAGTAAACAAATATTTACCTTAGCGACGTCTAAGGAAAGCAATGGGGAAGCGCTTTCCTTATTTTTCGGAATCTATAAATAAATATATACCTATCGATTGAAGTCTGGTACGAGTATGTATAACCCGCCAATGCGCCTTGTCGTATCTAAATTGGACTTTCAGGGAACAACGTTTTCCTCCACTGTCGGACGTAGTAATATTGACATGCCATTATCAGATATAACCTGTGATCTAGGTTTCTGAGTGTGATACCACTTAGCTATCACATACCGTGAAGAACGTCCGTTCTCTCCACCACAAGCAGGACTTGTGAGCTGTTATTATATAATCGATGAATAGTCCATTACCTTAGAGAGTAGTCTGACACCTAATTACTAGACTAGAGACGCTTTCATATATAAATAAATTTAATTGAGGTTTAATTTATTACACATGAGCCTACCGAAATTCTTGCGCGCTGTTATGCGGCAGCGTGCTAGCCCTTACACGATCTTGTATTCTTTTTGTTTCCAATAATTGATTTGGCTGGTTTTGGCTTTCGATCCTGACGTCAGATTATTGTCTGAATCTCTAGCCCTAAAAGTAAAGCCGTCGTCAAAGCCTCGTCCATTATTCAACAGAATCCGCCTTCTTGGGCCTCGACGATGTTGGTGGAGCCCCTTACGGGGTGCAAGGTTTATTTTTATAGGTATACAGAAATACAAATCGCTATCTACTATATCAGCAACATTAGAGCGACGGTAATTAATATGATTTATACAATCACCCTCATAATAGGTAAATAATAACCTTAAAAAATATATTTTTCCACAATGACTGTCCAATGGCGATGATACACGGTCCTCGTTTGGCTTGTTGTGTGTATTTTGCGCTTTTTTCATATTAAAAAATCACATTAACGGCCTTCATTGGGGCGGTGATAAATAATGCTCTCCTTATTCAATGGGTTTTTTTGTTTTTCACCCCTCGGTAATGTATGAGCTTATTTTGTTCCGACGAAATGATGGTTTGAAATTCGCGTTCGTGAATAGAAAGTTGTATAGATTATTTTCACGTGTAAACCTAAATGATTTATGTTTTTTTATTGTAGTATGTATATGTATATATGTATAAATGTGTATACCAAGGTACGTGTAATGTATAAGTGCTCGCTTGATGTCGTAAATGTTGAATAATACGTGGAGTCATTAGACGTTTGAAACGTTTGATTTGCATCCAAATTTTACTGCTAGAATAATGATTATACATGTATAAGCATCAAGTACCTGTTTTTAATATTTAGATGTTATTTATTATTGAAAACAATAATAAAAACTACTAAAATGTTACAAATAAATGCATAGATATTGATTTTGGACTTTCGCAACACCTTTAGACATTGAGTTTAAAGATTTTTTATTGCTGTGGGGAAGTAGATAGACTGACGGCCATACATAATTGTCGCCTGTGGAAGTTTGCAATGCCAGGGGCACCGCTAATACGCTGCCATCCGCGTAAGGGATGTAATGATCCGCGTAAGGGTACTGTAATCTGGTCGCATAAGCTGGAACACAACACAAAGTTGTTATGGCTGTATGTTTAGAAACCAGGGGTGGTCGCCATCCAGACTGGCTTAAATCACCTAGCTAGGGTTATATCGTCTGGCTGAAGTCTGGCTGACCCCGGTCGCAGAGATTATTATTTTTACTCCCCCGTTTGGAGAAAAAGTAAAGGTACCAATATGTAGTAGTACCAACTCGAAAAGTTAAAAAATGCGAAAATTTTATGGAAACCTTTGAATAATTAGAAGAAATTAATTTATCGAAAAATGATAAGAATCCTTTTTTGTAGAAAATCTAAGATGGTTCTTGCCATAAGTTGATTTGATACAGATGTATAAAATTCAAAAGTTAAAAAATCCTATGTTATTTAAACGGGAAATAGAAAATTGCGATCTGCGACCTCTCAATCTTCAAATTAAGAGCTCAAATTTTGATGAGGTCTTTGTGAGACATCCTGTGAGACCATTTGAAGAAAAAAAATTCGATTTTTTAAACCGCCTAATCAATAGGTATATATGGACGCCTCAAAGAAGACGAAATAGTTGTTTTCATTAGATTTTAGTTTTAAATTATTATTTAAGTAATGACTTAAATAATAATTTAAAACTAAAATCGCATACAACAAAGCCTGGTTAAACAAAGCTTCTAACACCTAATTAAAAAGCAGATTAAATATAAAACAATCGCCCCTCAGAACGCGTTGTCACGTTCCATATTTGCGCTTTAATTACACGTCATTCTTTTTGAAAAAGCGCGCCAATGACGCGAGCAATTAAACCCGTGTACAGACACAGGGAAGACGACATAAAGCCTGGCACACAATGCGTCCTCGGCAAAATTCGCCGCAGGCCAAGCAAAATTAACAAGGCGATTTACACTTGACACTAGGCGCCTGTTTTTCACTACTTTCCCCCGTTGTAGCGCAGTGTTGCCGATGTCTGTTAGTTGATTCCCCTAAAGATTTGTCGAAAATCATTTAAAAAATATTAGTTGTTTTCTTAAGAAATATTAGTTCTATTCTTGCTTTCTAAGTTTTATAATTAATTACATCTTTTAAGTAGCAAATAAATGGTTTGCGTAAAAGATGTTACAGCGAGTAAAAGTGATTTGTAGATATGGCAGAAAATTGATTCTTACATCAGTGACTGACATATGACCTAACCGAATGAACAAAACCCGAAAAAAGAAAAGATGAAGTTTATATAACTTAGTTTGATTTTTATGCACAACCCGTCCCGATCCCGCTGGCAAAAGAGGCATTCAAACGGTCGGACTAACGTCACATCCTGAAGCTATACAGCTCAACACATATAAAAAAATACTGAGGTGATTTTATTGGGTGATTACCTTACTCACTTCCAAAAACAAGAGTCCCTTGCAGCCGGGGGGTCGTAAAACTCGACAAAACCACCCTAGCTAAGCGGCAGGACTCCAAACTCGTCTAGATGGCTACCAACTCTATCACATAAGTCTCATAATACGCCCTAAGTAGCGCAGCTTATAATCGATCCCTCGATTTTTTCTAACGTGTATTGATTCCTGCGCTAACTCCCCTTTATCCGTATATAAGGGTATCATCAACCAACTAGCAACACTGTGGAGGTATATATTTTATTTACATGCTTTTTTCATAAGACATACGCGGGAAAAATTACTCACAATTTAGACTTTAAAAGTTGCAGTTGAACAAATCATCATCATCATTTCAGCCGGAAGACGCCCACTGCTGGACAAAGGCCTCCCCCAAAGATCTCCACGATGATCGGTCCTGCGCTGCCCTCATCCAACCTATCCCGGCGATCTTGACCAGATCATCGGTCCATCTTGTGGGGGGCCTACCAACACTGCGTCTTCCGGTACGCGGTCGCCATTCGAGGACTTTTCTGCCCCAACGGCCATCAGTCCTTCGAGCTATGTGCCCAGCCCACTGCCACTTCAGTTTTGCAATCATCCGGGCTATGTCGGTTACTTTGGTTCTCCTGCGAATCTCCTCATTTCTGATTCGATCTCGCAGGGAAACTCCGAGCATAGCCCTCTCCATTGCTCTCTGAGCGACCATGAGCTTTCTCATAAGGCCCATAGTTAGCGACCACGTCTGCGTTCCGTATGTCATCACTGGCAACACACATTGGTTAAAAACCTTCGTCTTGAGACACTGCGGTATTTGGGACGAAAAGATTTTACGGAGCTTCCCGAACGCTGCCCATCCGAGTTGGATTCGACGAGTGACCTCTTTCGCGAAATTGGACCTGCCTAACTGGATCGTTTGACCCAAGTAGACGTATTCGTCAACAATTTCGAAAGTACAGTTCCCAACTGTTACGGGGGTAGGTGCGACATGGACATTAGACATGATCTTCGTCTTGTCCATGTTCATTTTGAGACCTACTCCTTGGGAAGCTGTATTGAGGCCATCAAGCATATGGCTTAAGTCTTCCATGGTTTCAGCCATGATTACGATATCATCTGCGAATCTAAGGTGAGTGATGTACTCACCGTTAATGTTGATGCCCAGTCCGTTCCAGTCCAGAAGCTTGAAGACATCTTCCAACGCAGCAGTGAACAGCATCGGCGATATGACATCGCCTTGTCTGACTCCCCGCTGCAGTCGGATAGGCTTCGAGTTCTGATCCTGGAGACGGACTGACATGGTGGCGTTTTCATACAAACACTTCAACGCTTTGATGTATCGATAATCAATGTGGCACCTCTGGAGAGACTGAAGCACCGCCCAGGTCTCGATCGAATCAAAGGCTTTCTCATAGTCCACGAACGCCAAGCATAGTGGCTGGTTATACTCCTCCGTCTTCTGTATAACCTGCCGCAGCGTATGTATGTGGTCTATGGTGCTAAAACCTTTTCGGAATCCGGCTTGTTCGGGAGGCTGGAAGTCGTCAAATCTGCGCGCGAGACGATTCGTGATGACCCTTGAAAACAGCTTGTAAACATGGCTCAGAAGTGATATCGGTCTAAAGTTCTTCAAAAGGGTTTTGTCGCCCTTTTTGAAGAACAGCACCACTATACTTCCGTGCCAGGCCTGCGGCGTTTTGCCATCGAGGATGACGGAATTAAATAGCTTCTGGAGGATTTTAAGCACAGGAGTACCACCAGCTCTCAGAAGCTCGGCTGTAATTCCATCATCACCCGGCGCCTTGTTGTTTTTAAGCTGTTTAAGGGCCACACTAATCTCGTACAGACTGACGTCTGGGATATCTACGGTGTAGTGTCGGGTTAATTTGGCTCTTGGGTCTTTAGCCTTGTTGTTAACAGGTGCCCGTGTGGTCGTGTATAGCTGTCCGTAGAACTTCTCGACTTCCCTCAAAAGTTCGGGTTTAGACGAAACGACCCTGCCGTCGTCGGTCTTCAGCTTCGTCAGTTGGCTCTGCCCAATAGACAATTCTCGTGCGAATACTTTAGAGCCCTTGTTACGCTCTATAGCCGCCTTTACACAGTCTGTGTTATGGCGGCGGATATCGCGAGTCAAGGACTTGGAGATCTGTCTATTTAGCTGCCTATACTGGGAAGCATCGTCCGGGGACTGAAGGGTCATTTGACGTCTCACATCCATCAATTTGAGAGTAGAATCTGAGATTTTTCCGGTTCTTTTTGAACGGCTGGCCTTGAAGAATTTAGACCCGGCCGTTTGAACAGCTTCCACGAACCTGTTATTATACTCGTCCACGTCAACGCAGTCACCGAGGCATTCGAAGCGGTTTTGCAATTCGAGTTGAAAGTTTACCGGGTTTTGGATCTGTATGGGTGCAGGTCGGAGCGTAGACTTCACCAGTCGAGACCTCTCCAATTTTGGATTGATATTCAATGTGCCTCTTACTAAGCGGTGATCACTCCCAACAACAAATATTTAAAAGGAATAATTTTAATCTGTGGCATATGTTAAGAAGGTGTTGATATACAGACGTGTAGAACTCGTGTAATTGTGTAAAATAAAGAGCTTTGTATAATTATTTTCTTTTTCTATTTTTTCATTTCCTTACATGTTCCATCTTCCTTATATGTTTTTATTGCAATATACTAAATATTTCTATATTGCTGAGATATTTTTAGTGTACTACCTCAAGTATAGCATTATATACTTACATATATAATCAGGTATCGAGAACAGTAATTCCCGAATATCAGTAATCATTTTTCCATAAATATATTACATGTACTATTAAAAATCCTATGTGTGCATTTATTAAATACTTATTATATTAATATAAGCTAACACGCATATTTACGTGGATCCTACAGACGGCCTGTACACAAATAAAAAGATTATTAGAGTTCAAACACATACACGCATGCACAGAAGAATCATACATAAATGTTAGAGTGAAAAAATTATTATCCAAATAACTAGAAATTATGTTTTTATTCATACTAAATTTACAAAGAAGTTCTTGCAGTAAAATTCTTAAATGTTTGTTACAATCTGAAAGTGCACTTAGAAGGAAATAGCCTAAGGTGTCAATCTTGTATTCTATTGTGAAAGACTTCTTTTATAACTGTTACACTACTATTTTATTTAATATGTTACTGTGTGCTTTTGTGCTTTGTGTAAAATGGATAAAATTAGAAATGATTACATTAGAGGAAATTTGAAAGGAGCGCCGATTATTAAAAATAACAAGCTAGCGTAGGCAACCTAGCTATTGGCAAACCTAGCTAGCTAGCTAGGTTTGCCAATGTGATGTGAAAGGAAGAATGCCTTATAATAAGTAAAATGAGAGAAATGAGAATGAATAGGTACAGGAGAAGAGAGAGACCAATGAAAAATGGGGTGTGAATGTTGAGATGACGGCTAACTGAAGAGAGTGGAAGGAAAAGACATGTTGTGCCGACCCCATATAATGTGGGATAAGGCAGAAAAAATATTTTACTGAGAGCTTTTGTGCTTATTTTAGAGTGGAGATGTAATTGATATTTTGTTGGCTGGATTGACAGATATTTTTTCGGATAGCTGGCTATTTCACCATATTTAGACCGATGTAATGACAAACAACTACTCAATATTTTTTAGCATACTTTAATAGTCAAAGCGGCTATTTGCCGCTCAAACATATTTTTGTATTTAAACTTGAAAATTTAGTATTTACTAAAGAAAAATTAACAAATAATATAAATGGTTATCATAGCTTAAGGAGATTTAATTAAAAAATGTTATTTTCTACATAAACTAAGTACTAAGCTGCATTCGACCGATTAAAATTTATATCTTTTTCCTCCTGCCTAAGGGCAGGGGATAAGTCCTGTCTTTGTATTATATGGGATAAGGCCCATATTATATGGGGTCGGCACAACATGTTCTAATATTTTTGGCTTAGTTTTTACAACCGGCTGTCTGCCTGACCCCTTTTTCCCCTTTTTGGAGAAATATCTGTCATCATTTTTATTTAAATTATTTTTCTCGTTTGACATTGAAAGTGGGACACGTAATTTCATTGTCAATCATCTAATATATCCTCAAGCGACACTTTTATTGGTTTCTTCTTGAGTAAACAACATCCGACTGTCGTTGGGTGTTCAGAGTGGCACTTTTGCCAGGTCGCCAACTTTTAAGGGGTCCGTGCACAATTCACATACGACATACTATATACTACGTCACGAAGGCTTCTAAATAGGAAACTGGCAGTTCCAATCGTCTTCGAATGCTCTTGGTCCTGCATTCCGTTGCGCTTGAATGTACAGGCAGCTTGCGCACAATGCGTCCGTCTTCATATATTTTGGTGGTAGCTCACAGCAATCTTCCTCTTGGCAAGTTAGAGGCCTTGAAACTCGCGGCTTCTTTTCATAGCAGTACATAAGCTTCGGCGAAGGACATCGTGGCAAGCAGATCTCCACAGTACGTTGTTGGACAAGGGGCCACTAACATCGGACATATTGCAAATTGCTCGCAGTCTTCAAGGTAAAATCACGCCATAGTATAAGTATTTATATTGAGAGTATACTAAATAATTTATAAATTTTAAGTGACAACTGGCAGTTTTGGTCGGAAAAGAGAAATTTAGAAATTTAGAAGTCTGGGTATAAATGTACTCGTATAATATGTATTTATATTTGTCCGATTCTTGCATAAAGGATAATTGAAATCTCACCCCCTATTTTTGTTATCTACCCTCACTTTCGGCTAGGTAAATGGTGAAAGCGAGCGTGGGACGACGGTAGTATCGCGTAGTATGCGTGAACCTCATAACGCGCGGGACGGTCGACGTTCGACCTCCCTGGAGGCCACTCTCTGCGCCGTGCACAATCGGCTTCAGTTACTCCAAACTTACTCTTAGCCGTGTCATAACATTGTATTTATATTCTAGTTTGTGACATTTAGCTGGTGCCGTACTACAGTTCCTCCGCGAGCGGACCTGAATCGAACTGGGAAGGATGGAATCAAGGTCAGTGCGAATTTCTTTGCTCTCTGCAAGGCATCGCATATCTTTAACCACCGCTCCTTTCCCTCTACCCTCTCATACAGTTCACTGCTCTCGAGCTATCCCACTCACCTTCTCGTACGGTGCACTCTCGGTCCGTACCTAGTAGTTCAGTGGTATTATACTCAGAGACTAATCTCTAAATAGAACCTGGGACGTCTACGTCCCAGGTTCAAATCCCACAGAGGCATGCATCGCGTCAGTTTTTTCTCTTTAGGGTTTTTATCGTCTAATCCGCATATTATAGCATAATTGCCATCTACCAACGAATATGAAAAACATTATGAAGAAACCTGTATACCAAGATCACCGCTTTGTGTAACCGGTCAATCCAGCTTGGATAATCGTAGCGGGTATTCAATCCGTTCCCTCTACGGGAGGTCCGAGCTCAGCAGTGGGACACCCTATGGGCTGTTATTATTATTATATCTATCTATTAACCCATAATAAAAATACTCTAAGATTAGATTTTTCCTTTTCTCCGTGCAGAGGCGGAGTAAGAATACAAACAAACCTAGCTATGAAAGGCCCCAAGCCCATTTGGATGGCAACCGCCACTGGTTTATAAGTATACCGTCCGTGGGATGCCTGTCTGTTGTTCCTCGACAGTAAAAAAAATTATTGCACTGTGAGTAGTCTCAGTATATTTAATTTCTGATTGTTCGAATCACCCTAATAAATACGTATTACAATACATTAAGCCTGAAAAAGATTATTAATTTAATAAAACACTAAGAAACGTTGCAGAAACATTATATTGTCACAACATAAACAATACACAAGTTGCACGATTATGCAAATTTTATGTTACCCCTAATTGCCAACTTATTTAAAGAGGTTTCTGTTAATTTCCTTAGAGGGATCCGCCCCACTTACAGATTTGCTTAATGTACTAAGAATATTGAATTGAGTTACGAATGTTTTCTCAAGTTTTCATAAATTTAGAATTAAAACTATGTTTTTTACGCCAAAAAAGTAACGAAAATAATACGTATAACTAGTACAGAGTGAAATATTC
This sequence comes from Malacosoma neustria, assembly GCA_963693495.1. NCBI lineage: Eukaryota > Metazoa > Arthropoda > Insecta > Lepidoptera > Lasiocampidae > Malacosoma > Malacosoma neustria. The sequence goes on from OY856386.1 coordinate 4,847,838, forward strand.
AAATTTACGGAATGATCCGAAGTCGGTTTCAGAATCTAGGCCAATAACCGAGAAATAGTTAAGCGTAGTTAGCAATTTGTATTATATTGAAGTGGTATAACTGAATTATAGATAAAATAGATTTTTATTCAGATATTTTTTTGTATTATAAATATTATCGGCTTATTAGGGAAATATTGAATAGTAAAACTTGAGTTGTCAGTTTTTATTCAAAACTTTAATTAACATAGCAAACATGAAAAAAGAAAATGGAATATATGTAAAAATATTGATTTTTATATCGACTGACGGCTGACGCTCGCACTTCTTTGATCGAAACCGAACTTTACCTTTGCTATAAATGAACAATGACCTTCAGATAGCCTCATTCTTATTTCTGATAGTAATATTACTATCAATTACAATATTCTATTGATAGCGTGCGTCAGAGTTCCCATCTTAGTGATAATTATTGTTCACTGTGTAACTTGTACCCACACTCTATGAGCTACTGCTAAAAAAATGATCACATACAAGTTATCTGGTCAACCCTTACATCCATAACTTGATAGATTTTCCCAATTTCCTTGAGAGACTTCACCCCAGAGGGTGTTCTCACTCCTCAACCCTGTCTGCGCTATGTAAATTGTACCGTCGAAGGGTGAATGTTGAATTTCTAATTGAGTTTTTAAAATGGTGTTTGGAATTAGGGGACGATAATTTGGGTAACGAAATCTTTTTCTTTGATTTGATTCTTTTTGTGATTAAGACGTGGATAGAATTTTATTTACTTGATTAAGATTATTTTTTCTTCACTTGTTTTAATTACTAATCAAATATTTGGCAGATGTGGCACCCACTCACGCTCAGACGGCTTAGTGTATTTTTATTGTCTAGTGTATATATTGCCATATACCAACGGTGAAGTGAAATATTGTAAGGAGTATCAACTAGCGAAACAGACAACCAAATAACTTCTTGAAACTTTTAGCCGTGCAGGGGCGGAGAAAGAATACTGACCTCTACGGCCAGGCTCGGCCTGTCGTAAAAAGCGACAAACTAACCCACCCTAGTAACGTGGTAGGGCCCCAAGTTCGTCTGGATGGCGACCACCTTTGGTCTTAAGTATGCCGCTATAATAACTTTGTGTTGTGTTTCGGCATTAGTGAACCAAGTTCCTGTACTCTCATAGGAGAGCAGCGTGTTCGCGAAGCCACTGGTGTTGCAAACATCCATAGGCGACGGTAACTGCTAAATTCTAAGTATGGTGCCAATCTGTCTGCTGTCGTACATTAGTAAAAAAAACTTTCGTCCGAAAGTACTGTGATATTTATTAGTCCGTTAGTCGGACTGCGGACTCGAGATAGGAAATCGGATGTTTTGTGCACCCAGGATAAATCGCAAGGATAAATTGCAAAGGTGGTGATGATAATGATGATGTATAGTAATCGGAGTCCCAATGAACAAGACATTTTACCAGAATTAACTTGGGTACGCCCAAAATTAAAAACCCTGAAATAGCAATAATAATATAACATTTTAAAGTTTATTAACCGCTTTGTAAGTCCTTTGAAGTGACTCAAAGTTTTAAACCAGTTGCCATTTTGTTAAATTGCAACTTTTTTAACAGTCGTTGGTCATTGTATAGGTAATACCTTACAGATTAATAACCTTATTTTTTTGTTTTCAGCCACAGTGAAGGCCGTAATCACTGCAGCAGTGGACTTTTTTTAGTAACTTGGGAAATAGCGAATAACTCGCAATTTTTTTTAAATTTATTTTGGGTTTATTCATTAATTGTGAATATCAAATAAATATTCCTCAAAAATTTACAACATTTCATGTAGTAGTTTCTTAAAAAAATCGTCACCTTTTTTTAGACGGTCACATTATATAGGTGTGCTCCTTAAGGAGTAAATATAGTTATTTAAAAATTTGTTTATCATCACTACATGCACTCTTAGCACTATAATTTTTTTTTATATAAGGTAAGATAGCCAAAATGGACACACTCATACAGTAACAGTGAAAGGAAATTCACTCGAGTATGTCAATAAATACAATAACGATTAGCGAGTAAATAGTAGTTGAAAATAATTATGAAATGAAAATGAAAATTTATTGTATACAGTAATATAATTAATATAATAATATAGTCCCATGTAACGAGACTAGGGCCGACTTGCACAACCAATCACTGAAACGATTTAGCGCTAAACTTATTTAAATCATCATTCTGTCCCTGTCACATTGATAAAATTTGACAGGGACAGAATGACGATTTAAATAAGTTTAGCGCTAAATCAGTTTAGTGATTGGTTGTGCAAGTCGGCCTAGATCGTGCATGGTACACGCGTCTGTTTTCTACTACCACCGCTGCTCGTTAAAATCCTTGCAGGGGAGTTCTCTACCAAATTTAGAAATTTACTGTAAGTTGGTAATCTAAACAAATAGGACCTTAAATATCAAATAAACGTAAATTCAAAACTATCGAATAACCGCTACATAGGGTGGTAAGGTCAGGAGTACGTCACCCTACCCCCGCTTGATCATTTATAATGCCAAAATGTTTTAATTAAGATGCTGTAAAATGTAATTTACATGCAAATTCGGTTTATGTTAATGTGCCGCGTATATCTGTTTGGGTGCGTGCTTGCTATCTAATTTTGCGACAGTGTGTACCGTCATTATCTTGGCTCTAATGAGAAATCTGGCGAGGGCTTGATGTTTGCATAATTAAACTTGCGGTTGGGAACGTTCGTTTTGATTGTCACCATGATAAAACGCACGCATATAAATATTTGTGATGCGTTCTTTCTATTATTCACAAGCTTTATATGATTTGCAGATAGCATGTTTGGCGCGTAATGTGTATGCACAGTCCAGAAGCGGTACACGTGTTCGTAAAGGCTTGACCTAATTATTTTTTTAATGCAGTGGAACATCAGACAAGATCAGCCTACTGATTAGTTAGCATTACCGTCACCTATAAGTGTATACGACGCTGCCGTCCAGGTAGATGAATTGGTACCTGGGTCACTTATACCGGAATTCAAGACAAAGTTCTCATGGTGGCTATTTAGAAACTTGGGATGGTTGCCATCCAGACGGACTTGGAGCCCTGCCACCTGGCCACCCTGGTCACAGGGGTTAGAATTCTTACTCCAGCCCTGCACACAAAGAATTTGAGCGATTTAGAATATCATTATTTTCCAATGGCTTGACGCGATTGAATCTTATGTTTTCATAACCGTGTAGTTTTAGTCAGAAATAAGAAAGTTAATTTAAAAAAGATGTCTAATGAAAATTTGTCTCCTGCATAGCAATAAAAATGTACCTGTCTGATTTGTTACTTGAATATCAAATCAGACAGCAAAGATCAAGCTATAAAAGGTTCAAATTTGGAGATACAAAATTATATTAAGTCCAAAAGATTTTGCGAGTGCGCTTTTTACCCGAATAAATTACACGAATTGTGTTCGACTCGCCTCTAATGAATATCTTGTGGACGGGTTGACGGACTCCGGCTGAGTTTGTTTTAATTAATTGATTTAATGAGAAATTCGCACTGTATTTATAACTAAAAGTTGATTTCAGCTTAATTTGATATTTGCTTTAAATTTGATCAAAGTTAAGTCCATTTGTCTATCTAATTTTCGAGTATGATTGATCAATTATGCCTTAACTTAATTGTCGGGCGCCTGTGTTGAAGAAGGGTTCTTTCACTAGCCTCTTCTAATTTTGTTTTATAATTAATTTTGCTTTTAAATGTAAAATATTTTGGAATAACATAAAAAATTGTGTATACTGTTTTTTCTATTATTTTGGAATTATTTATAAGTTAGTTCCCAGGATATTCATTTAGTACCCTTTTCACATAAAACGGAATAGTTCACGAATAGTTTAGTATTATTAAACGATACGTAAATTGTAAAAAAAATTATATATGTCATTTAACTCTATAAATCTAAAATAAATTTTACTATAAAATCTTATATGGAGCACCGCCTAACTACTAGCAGGACTATCGTTAGACCCCAAAGTCTGTTACAAATTCAGTCATTCTAATTAAAATGAAAAATACAACTGAATTCAAAGACGTCACTAAAACACTTTCTTAAATAAATTATTTTACAGAACTAGATTTCTTTTCTCCATTTCAACCCTTCTACGATTCAATTCGTTTAAATAAACTGAATTATGTGCTACTTAAATGAGTGTCAAGTCGTCGGCCGTCGCCTGAAGCGTCCGCCGGAGAGGGCCGCCGCTTCATAGCCTTTATTATATCTATTTTATATCTTTGCTTAAAAGTATGAAGATAAAACATTTTTTTTGTATATTTGAAAATAGTATTGTCTTTACTAATCAATTCGGGTTAGTTTTCTAGATTAAAGTAATAAAAAATATTTACTTGCATAATCAAATGCGTATAAATTACTTGAATGTTTTCTGTATGATATATGTCATGCATTTTCAAAGTTAATAAAAGCAGCATAAAGTATAATCATATTATCTACTTATATATCATATAAAGCAATCAATATAATATCATGATTACCTTAGTTTACTCGTATATGCATGCATAAATATTATTTATTGCAAATCAAAAATATAATCACAATACAAAAACACAAATTTTATTGTACAATTGGCAACTTATCCGTGTAGAGGCGGAGAAGTATACTAACTTCTGCGGCTGGGGTCGGCATGTCGTAAAAGGAAAACAATACACCCTAGCTACGTGGCAGGGCCTCAAGCCCGTCTGGATGGCGACCACTTTTGGTCTTAAATATGCCGCCGTAATAACCTTGTGTTGTGTTCCGGCATTAGTGACCCAAGTTCCTGTACTCTGATGGGACAGCAGCGTGTTCTTATTACCACTGGCGTTGTAAACACCCATAGGTGACGGTAACTGCTAAATTCAAAAAATAAAAAATAAATTATCGCGAATTTTAAAGCGACTTCTTCCATACAATCTTAGCTTTAAAATATAAGATCATAAATATAAGAAATGTAGATTGTATGTGTTTAAATTTACTAACAGATACTTTTGCCTTCTTCAAATCACTATTTTCAAATCAACTATATCCAAAACACGGACCGCTTAGTAAAAAAAAGTATTATGCCAATTACTATAATCACATGCCATAGAAACAAGCAAGTTAAATCGTGCAAGTATATCCAATTTATTATGTAAACCATAATAAGTTTACGGAAAGGGATACTACCTTCTGGGCTCCGTGACAAAAGTAGTCGCTATGAAACGAATAAGGTCGGGGCGGCAAGCTTTTCTCACTCTCTTAAACGCTCTCATTTTAGATACACCGACTAGAGGTTTTTGATACTTGTAATAAAACGATTATTTATTTATAACCCAAATATTTATTAATAACTATATTTAATAAACTAACAGGTGATATGCGTGCGAATGGACTGACTACCAGGGAAGCTGAAAACAGCGCCAAGTGGAAAAGAAAAAGTTGGAACGTGGACCCCGGGCACTGAAGCAAAGGTTTAGGTTGCAACCAAAATTTGACGCTAGAATAATTATGATGATATCTTATTACATAAATGTTATTAATAATTATATATTTATCAAAATTACAACTCTTTTAAAAACTAACTAAAATAATAAATTCAAGAGTTATGCCCCTTATCATCATTGAATATGAATAAAAAATAATATAATAATAATCCGATAGTTCGACACTTGTCAAAACACGATATAACCTTCCAAGATTTTCGACACAGCCAATATTTTGGAGACCGTACCATAAGGTGTAATTCAGAAAAATTACGTTTAGTGAAAGTAACAATATTTAATATTTTTCAAAAATATATTTGAACTATCATTTGTAATAGACAAAAGAATTAACATTTTATGAAAAAAAATCTATTAAATTAGTAAAATTTTGTAAAAGTGAAATAATTTTTTCTAATGCACACACAATAAATGCTGAAAATACAGACGTATATATGTGTCGACCGCACGAACCACTGGATAAGAAAAGCTGGCCTTAGAGCCTCGTCTGCTGTAAATAATGAGCATCAATCGGTCAGAAAGGTTGAATTGAGCACCCTAGGTGGTTGGTGAGACTCTTTACACCTCATAGCATAAGGAAAACAAATATTATTTTTCTATATATAGTTTCAAAACAATTATTACTGAAACTAATAAACAAACGAATTTCCATCCTCTTTTTAATCCCTGTTGTGACCCAAAGTTCCGTTCAGTGCCGGAGTTCGCTTTCCGACTTTTATTCTCCACTGCACGTGTTATTTTACATTCCTGATAGTGAGTCACTCTTTACGACATCATATCAGCACTTTTTGGGCTTACCCTTGTTGCCAGAGCCCAGACGAGTATGGTTAGGACATTTGTTTCTCACGAAGTAGTCCGTTGTATCGGTTGCATTCCAGTATTACGTCTTGCAAATTTTCCGCAAAATAAATTAATTGTGCTTTTTATTTGTTAGTATTTTAGATATTTCATTACAAATGATGTATATTACTTATTTTTTACATAAATACCAAGACACATAGTCCGTGTATGAACTTGAGAGGCAGTGGAGTGGCGCTCGACCGCGGCGACACGGCATTGTTGCGGCCTGTCTACATAATAAAACAATAATGTTAATTTTACTCATATAAGCTATTTTAAAAATTACCTTTTTTAAGAAGGTTATTTTTGTAACGACATGATTTGTTGAGATTACATTCTAATACGGTGACAACGGCGAGGAATGCAAAGGGCGTCGTCAGAATATAGCTGATTGGAGGCTAAAATATTTTACATAAATCCTTAAAACATCAGCTGTTTGTATTGAAGTTCCCGATCATATTGGTATATTCATGTTTCATGAACTTATAGGAAAAATAACGTTATATTGCCAAAATAATGAAACTAAGCTGCAATTACAATGCCCATATGTAAAATTTCAGTAAACACGAAATGATTGTTTTTGGTTAAATAATATCGTATATGCACTATGAATTTTACATCTCAATTGTTATAATCTTTTAATCTCAGGTAATCTACTGAGTATTTTTACATAAAAAAACTCCAGCTCACTTTTAAGTTACGAATAGGCATAAGGAAAGATAGAAGAGGTGTAGTTAGTTTGACGACAAGTGACAGAAATTAAGTAAACATTACAATTTGAACATTTTAAAGCTGCTTGTCTCTGGATATTTCGTTTAAATAGCGAATCAAGTACTACGGCTATTAATTATCATTAATTTTTACAGATTCAAAATATATATTTGTTTATTCATTTGTCTGAAAAGCTTGTAGTTAAATATCAACCGAAATGTCAACATCGAATAAAACAAATATGAACTTTAAACCTGTGAAACAATAGTTGCATTATTAAAATAATTATATGTAAACGTGATTTAGTAATCGGTTGAGGGCGAGTACCAACACAACACACAAATTGAGTATGCAAATGTCCCACACAAAAAAACCCCCGAATACTTAACCCGCATCGGTAAATACGTTCAACCTTTCAATAGGCAAATGATTCAAAATTACAGTCCAAAATAAAAAAAGCCCCGAACTCCATTAGAAACAAAAATAAATTGAATTACAACTCGATCGACATTTTCGATTTAGAGGCCTAACTCAATTAGATGGGAGCGCTGATGGAAAAATAAAATAAATACGAGGAACAAAAAAAAATTAAAACAAAAAAGAGTCCAGATATAATTTGAAATATCTCCGTAAATGCAAAGTGCGAGTGCTGTTATTTTATTCAAATGAGGGCGAACTTTTTTTATTCAACCCTTTCTCGTCGCCATCAAAGTGGCCTGATATTCAATTAAAAAAAGAAGAGCCGGCCCGCGACTGAAAATTAATCAGAAAAAATGCTTTTAACTAGATCTACATTTTAATGAAATTATTATTGACGAGTATTTTTGCTTGTAATGGCGACGCGCCCTTGTTCGTATCTCATTGTTAATGGCAGTGAATATGTGACGTCACTTGTTAGATGAACTCTAAAGATGTAACGTAAAACAGGTTTTCTCGAATTTTTAGTGTATTGAAGTAACATTTAAATAATGATCTCTTTTTGTTTTTTATAGCTATATCTAAAGCTATTACTTCGGAGATCGGGGTCCTTTTATGGATATTTTTAAATAACAACTCAAAAATAAATATCTACATTGATATATTTGCTTTTCTTGTACAATTGTTATAAACACTTATGGAAGAAATGTGTATATATGCGATGTAAATTTAGTTTAGTAGATACACCATTCTTTGATAGAATGTGTTAGAACGAAGGTCAGTACGGCTTGTCCGAACTCTGGGAGCCAATTTGTGAGAAGTCGGCATTCTCCAGAGCATCCTCTCGCAGCCCCACTTTGTTGCCGATTTATTTTATATTCGAAAAGTTTAAGATGTATTATTATGTATATGATATCTGTTATAAGAGTAAAAATGGATTGAGGTGATATTTTTATACTAGACACAAGTAAATTAGGTAAGAAAAAGCTCAAAGCGAGACAGAAAGATTAATTTAAAAAAATAAACTTTCAATTATAAAAAAAACTCCTACATTTATAATTACAAAACTAAGAAATTAAAAATAGTAAAGAGCAAATTAACTCCCTAGTTGGTTGGCTTTATTTTCAGTTTGTCAATTTAGCTATTGCAGGTTAAATGCGGAGCTTTGTTACTAAAATATTCTAAACGACATAATCACAGGCATCATTCCAATATGCATATGAGGTCATGAAAAGTGCTTTTCCAGATACAGAGATAGGAATTAATTGTTGATCTCCATAACTCAGTCATTATGTTACACCGTCGTAAATTCTGGACTGTAAACAATTCGCATACCCTTTTTGTTATCATGGAAGTGGTAATGCTATTCACATGTTATAAAATTAATTCGAGGGCGGAAACGCGTTGCAAACGTCCATAGGCAACGTTGATTACTTGCTGATAAGTGGACCGTTTGCCTATTTTTTATTGCTGTAGGACAGCAGACAGGCTGACGGCCCGCTTAGAATTTAGCAGTTGCCGTCACTTATGGGTGTTTGCAATGTCAGTGGCATCGCTGCTGTTCTACTGAACTCTAATAAATAAAAATACTAAGAAAAGCCAAGTAATCTAGAGTAGCACTAAGACTCAGACTAATAAGACAGAGTTTTGAATGCTATTGAGATCACAACAACACATAATTAAGGTAATTACTACATATTCCTTTCCTTTCCTTTTAACAACACTGTAGTTATACAACTAAGTTATACCCTTATGTGGCAGCAGCGTGTTCGCAGTGCCCCTAGCAACGCAAACATCTATAGGTCACGGTAACTGCTTACTACTAAGTGGGCAGGCAGCCTGTCTGTTATTCCTCAGTAATAAAAACAGTAAGAGTGAATAATTTGGTTTGAAGATTTCAAACTTAATTTCTTCTAGTCTTCAGACTTCGTGTTGAACAAACCGTCAAGTTCTTTTGATTTTACCACATGATAGATGGACTTAATCATACGAGATTTGGAAATGATATTTATCATTATTTTGGTTTGTGATATTTTCAGCTAATTTGAGTAAATGTTATTAGTAAATATATCTCATACCGGACAAAGGCCTCATTTAATCTGTCTAAGTTCAGTGTGTAGACTGAAAGCTCATCATAAATGGCTTTCAATTTTTGTCTTTTTAATAAAGTATTCTAATGATTACGCTTCGGTGTGAGTGTCTCCCTTTGTAATTCGGGAGTAGCGGTGGTACAAACACATTATTATTCACCGGCTGGGCAAAATGAATTCGATTTTATTCAAACGCCAGTGTAGATATAATTAAAATTTGAATACAAGATTAACTGGAGAGGAGAAAAAAATATTGAAATACATTCAGTGAAAGATTTTTTTTAATATACTCGTTTTTTTCGTCGTTTTTTTAATACACAATTCGCAGGGATGTAATGAAAACTTCAAAGATTATTTGAAATGAAATTTACTTTTTTTATTTTCTAGATAGGCATATTAATTAAAAGCAGGAAATAAAGAAAACGTGTGCGTCTCGGGACGCCCGACAGAAGTGATATCTTAAACTAATCTAAGTTGAACTATTTAATATTGAAAATGTTAAACTTGAGAAAAGCTTAGGTTATTACTTAAATTTTATATATATTAATATGATAATGCAAGGAAAGGTTATTTATTATTAAAACCAAAAATAATTCAAAAATAACTAAAGTTTACTAATTTACAATTTTTCCAAAAACTGTTTCAATATTATATTAAATTAAATTATTCCATAATGTACATTCTTTATAAAGAAAAAAAGTTTACGAATTTCCAATTTTTCCATAAACTGTTTTAGATTAAACTCAACTGTATTTCATTGTGATAAAGTCGCAATTCGAATAGATCTAGCGCTGTGGGTTAGAGTGAGAGAGGAGGAGCCTGCCTACCGCTGCCGTATGCGTGAGAGAAAGGGAAGCCAGACAGACTGGCCCCGTAACGCGTTACGTAACGAAGCGGTTTACCTTCCCATAAGAAGTCATCACTTCAATAAAATAGTTTATTGATCACTATTAGTGCCCGTGGCTGCGTCTGCATAGTGATAACGATACTACGCGATAGCGTATGAATATTCTAAAAGACAGACCAAAAGACGTAACGTATAAAATCAGCTACTTACAATGAAAGTTTCTTCAGTTTTGGCCCAGTTTCAAAGATTACCTGGAGCACCCAAGTCGATAGACGTATTTTAACAAAAACTTATACCTTACCTTACTTATACCTTCGTTTAAATTCTCTGCAAGAGCAGACAAGCTGACGGTCTACTTAATAGACAGCAGTTACCATCACCTATGGATGTTTACGATGCCAAGGGCATGGCCAACACACTGCCATCCGCTTAGGGGGACTGGAATCTGAGTCACTTAAGCAGGAACACCACCCAAGGTTATTATTATTTATTAAGACACCATATTTAGAGACGAGGAGTGATTGCCATCTAGACGCACTTGACGTCATACTACCTATCTAGGATTGTTTTGTCGCCTTTTATGACAAGCCGCCCCGGCCAGGGATCAGTATCTTTTTTACTGCCGTATTACCACAGACAGGCTGACGGCCCGCTTAGATTTTAGCAGTTACCGTCGCCTATGGGTGTTTGCAACGCCAGTGGCATCGCAAATACGCTGCTGTCCCATAAGGGTACAGGAACTTGGTCACTAATGCCGGAACACAACACAAGGTTATTATGGCATACATTAGAGTTAGACCAAAAGTAGTCGCCATCCAGATGGGCTGTCGCCTTTTACGACGAGCCGCCCCCGGACAGGGATCAGTATTCTTACTCCACCCCTGCACGGAGAGATAATAAAAAGACGCAAAGCTTGATTATATGATTTAATAAATAAATCAATATTATTATTATAAATTTGAAAGTAAATCTGTCCGTCTGTTACATTTAACCCGTAAACCGTTAAACCAATTTCTATGAATTTCGTTATTGATGTAGATTGTACCTTGGAGAAGAACATAGGCTACTAATTGTTTGTCGGGTCAGCTAATATAAAATAAATTATGAATGTAAAATAGTATCATTAAATACATTTTATGAGAAACTAATAAATAATGTGAAATGTACCTAACTTCCAAATTGCAAACAGCAGAGGGTGCGTCCACAGAGTGACACACACTCAGAATGATGATACTCATTCACTAAGTGAAGTACACACCAGCCCCTAAGATCAACATTACTCCTAAATCTGTATAGAGTTGTAGATTCTATATTTATAGAATCTTCGGGGTATGATACCATAAATTTAAGGATATCAAAAACAAAACATAGCAATGTTACTCTTTAAAAAACTTCCAACTCTGAACTCCGATATGCGAAATTGGGAAGCTAGAAGAATTTAGATGAAGAAAATATAAAACTTCAAAATTAACATTATTTTTAGTGATATATATTTTAACACCAATAATAGTAAATAAATATTTTTACAATTTTATAAAAAGTATAATATAATAATATTGAACATATATTTGTAATAGATAGCAGAATCTCTTAACTCCGTCAAATGGGCGGTGCGCATAAATCAAGATACCCCCTATAATGGCAGGCTCACTCAAATCTGGACCTAAAGCCGAAAAGCCAGACTTCTCCCCATAATACACTTAAAACGGCTGAGCTTAAATCATCGTCATCGTTTGTTGAACAAGACTCTCCGGTCACATATCAGGGCTGCGACGGCTGGACCTAGTCAAAGATTATGATTCATAGAGGAATTGAAATATTAACGCGCTATTTACTGCCTAATATTACACTCACTTAATTCTAATATTCATTTTAGGGTTTCAGAAAAAATATGAATATCCAATTAATATCCGTCTTAACTAAGACATGTTAAACATACATACATACATACATGTATACGACAACTTAGAACGATTATAATATACGTGCGCTTTAAATCTACTTTAAATTACTTATTGCTTAAATCTATTAGCCTATCCAAATAATCTAAAATGCTTGTGATAGAAGTTGGTTCACATCGGTTAGCCGGCAGAATTCGAAATCATGATCATCAGAGTACAACGTCTATAACATACGCTCTTAAATAAATATTCTTTCTTCTTCTTTTTCAACCTTTCACCAACCAATGCTGAGTGTAGGTCTCTTCTAATGCACGCCATTCTTCTCGGTTCAGCGCCTTTCGCATCCAGTCCTTACCGGCCACTCTAACAAGGTCGTCGGTCCAACGCATCGGTTACCTGCCTACATTTCTATGCCCTACTAGAGTAGGGCCTAGAGGCCTCCACTCAAGCACCCGACTACCCTACCTGTTGTCCTGTCTACGGCATATATGGCCCGCCCACTTCCATTTTCTGCTAGCGATCACATAAATAAATATTAAAAAAAAACTTCTATAACACAGATACTTTGTCAATAAAACGGTGCTGTCCAAACGGATTACTTAAAACGTGGTTTGTAATAATATGAATGGTAAAATCAAAATATTAAATATTAAAAAAAGAACTCTTCACCACTTCTTATTCTTAAATGTTAAAAATCTTGTTTAAAAAATATATAAAAATCGTTCCTTTCTTATAGGAGCACAATGATAGATGTTTGCGTTGGAGGTTATTTTCAAACTTCGAAAAAAAGGTAAGAAAATTCTTCTCTTTTCAATTGAAGTTAACGTTAGGTATAAAATACCCGGATGGTAAATATGATCATGTGTGATAACTTATCTTTGAATTAAATAATCTTTGACTCATGATGCCGACGACTGGGCCAACTAGACTAGGTAGAGGCGTAGGTAAAACTGGTATGGGGTAACCCCACGCCTTACCCGACCCCCGATAATTTTCGGTCTAGCCTCTCTGTAGGCATAGATTTCTCAGCGAACAAGGTGGCTGTTTTGTGATCGGGAATGTTCTACGTAAATACGGAAGCCTGTTCTGTCTATTTGGGTAGCTATTTCACATCCGTATTGAATTTCTAAGTAATTAGATTGGGCTAGTGTTTTCTATGGTCTTTGTTTAGCTTACGAAATTAAAAGTAGATAAATCATTTTTATAGGCGTAAAAGGCTCCACCAAAATTAAAACGGGAACTTCGCCAGGTGATGATCATGTTTTTTGCACTTAGTGTTTTCAAAATAAATCCACTTTTCATCACCCATCACTATTCGGTGCAAAAATGACTTCTGATCATATCTTTGAAGCAGCATTTCACAGAGTACTTCGATTTTTCGTTTGCCTGTCATTCGATTGATGTGGCCCATCGTCCCAAATTTTAATATTTCTCCATTGCTCGTAACCAGTCGTTAATCCTTTCTTGGGCCACATTTAACGCTTCAATTGGTTTTGAGTATGGAATGGGTCTTCATCCAATAACTCAGAACATTCTTTACCTTGCACATCGAAATCACCGCTTATGAATTTTCGCAACCACGCTATACATATTTTTAAGGTTAGACTCACCGTAAGTACCAGAAAACGATGACTTTGAGTGTTTTTTTTATTAAACTAGAAAAGTAATGCGTGCCGCAAATGCACGTTTTTATACTTTTGCAAAATATAACATGTATAGTTTTGAAGCGTGATGTCAGTAGAATAAAATGGTATATGTGTAAAATCATAATATAGCATACTTAAGCCTAGCGACATCTGTTAGGAAAACCGGTAATGACTTTCTGGTACACCTGGTATATGCGCTTATTTACCTATCCACTATTAATATCTAGGCCTGATACTGTTTTATTATAATAAACATAAGTATATAATAATAACAACATTACGTGTATACTATGCTAGGCCCACCCCTTAAAGGGGAATAGACAACCCACGCTCGTCCAAAGCGAATTGACAGGTTTCACGTACCGGTGATCGAGGTGTGCAGCCTGCACATTCTTACGATGTTTTTTTTCACCGTCGGTCCGTGACAAATGTGTTTTAATTGCACATTGGACAAAAAACAAGATAAAGCGATGTCTATTACCATGGGAATCGAACTCCTGATCTCTTAGTGCGATCATTTGGCTACCGCGTGCCATATGATAAACAACCAGAGAAACATTGAAAGAAAGAAAAGCATTTATTTAGGAGCAAAATTGATACATATTATACATTTAAACAAATTCACTATAATAATAATTTTGTCCTAAATTGGAGCTAATTTGGCATTAATGCTCGTTTGTAAAACCAGCGCTGGTCTTCCATTACACCCTTGGAGTGACGTCACGAACACATCAAAACCTTCATCAAACCCCCAAAAAATAAACAATAAAAACAACAATAAACATCCGTAATATAGCGTTATACAAAAAAAAATATATATATATATATATATATATATATATATATATATATATATATATATATACATATATATATATATATATATATATATATATATATATATATATATATATATATATATATATATATATATATATATATATATATATATATATATATATATATATACCTAGTCAGGTCATAAATTCTGTCACATGTTTAATGTAAAATAATTGTAACAAGTTTATTAATTATGTAACCATTCATATACCAAAATGAACTTAACAAAACATAGATTCTTATGACATTAAAGTTTATTCAAAATGACTTCCGTGATTTTGAATACAAGCCTTCAATCTGCGCGGCCAGTTGTCTATCGCAGCACGAACGAGGTCCATGTCAATATCGGCGGCTGCCTTAATCAAGGATGTCTTGAGTGACTCCAAATTGGGATGAGGCTTTGAGCACGCCTTTTCCTCCAAGTGTTGCCATATCTTGTAATCTAACGGATTCAAATCTGGACTGGAGGAGGGCCAGTCTTCGTGCCGGATGAAGTCGATTTCACGCGCCGCCAGCCAGTCTTGTGTGCTCTTCGCTCTATGGGCTGGCGCCGAATCTTGTAGGAATACCCAGTGCCTGTTATTGAACATGGTATGAGAAATAGGTTCCACAAGGTTCGTCAGGACTGTATTTTGATACACAACAGCATTCGTTTTTACACCTTTCTCACAAAAATGTACCTCTGTTAAGCCCCAATAAGAAACTCCTAACCATACCATGAGCGAGGATGGAAAATGACCTCGTTGGACACGCGGAATACGGTTGCTCGATTCTTCACTACTGTGTGCGTACACCTTATCATTTTGTTTGTTGTAGCTCTCTTCTACGGTAAACATTTTTTCATCCGAAAAAAGAATTTCCCGATATTTTTTTCCCGCGTACCGCTTCAACAAAGCGCGGCATCTCTTCAGTCTCAGGTCCATTAGACGAGCATTCAAACGATGTCCTGTTTTTCTTCGATATGCCCGAAGCCCTAAGTCTTCATTTAACACCCTTTTCACCGTGGTTCTGCTTAACCCCATCTGAAGGGCCAACAGTTTCTGCTTACGTTTGGGATTTCTTTGAATTCGTGCCTTCACAGCTTTTATCACTGCTGGAGTCCTAACAGACCGAAGGCGACCACTTCTTGACCTGTCATCTACACTAGAGTCTTCATTGTATCGTTTGATGGTACGATAAAACGAATCTTTTGGTAATATTCAAATTTTTCAGTATGTTAAAAATTTGAATTGGCGCGTAACCGCAACGATGCAACGCAATAACTGCAACACGGTCTTCTTTAAGCGTCCACTCCACATTTAAAAATGAGTAAAATTCTAAAAGTTATACATTTTTATTTTCATGAACAATTCGAAATTCGAATTCAATAAACTTTTTTGTGGCCAGCATTCTAAAAGAAAAGTTTTTACTGTGTGACAATACTTATGACCTGCCTAGGTATATATATATATATATATATATATATATATATATATATATATATATATATATATATATATATATATATATATATATATATAGTATATATATATATATATATATATATATATATATATATATATAGTATATATATATATATACCTAGTCAGGTCATAAGTATTGTCACACAGTAAAAACTTTTCTTTTAGAATGCTGGCCACAAAAAAGTTTATTGAATTCGAATTTCGAATTGTTCATGAAAATAAAAATGTATAACTTTTAGAATTTTACTCATTTTTAAATGTGGAGTGGACGCTTAAAGAAGACCGTGTTGCAGTTATTGCGTTGCATCGTTGCGGTTACGCGCCAATTCAAATTTTTAACATACTGAAAAATTTGAATATTACCAAAAGATTCGTTTTATCGTACCATCAAACGATACAATGAAGACTCTAGTGTAGATGACAGGTCAAGAAGTGGTCGCCTTCGGTCTGTTAGGACTCCAGCAGTGATAAAAGCTGTGAAGGCACGAATTCAAAGAAATCCCAAACGTAAGCAGAAACTGTTGGCCCTTCAGATGGGGTTAAGCAGAACCACGGTGAAAAGGGTGTTAAATGAAGACTTAGGGCTTCGGGCATATCGAAGAAAAACAGGACATCGTTTGAATGCTCGTCTAATGGACCTGAGACTGAAGAGATGCCGCGCTTTGTTGAAGCGGTACGCGGGAAAAAAATATCGGGAAATTCTTTTTTCGGATGAAAAAATGTTTACCGTAGAAGAGAGCTACAACAAACAAAATGATAAGGTGTACGCACACAGTAGTGAAGAATCGAGCAACCGTATTCCGCGTGTCCAACGAGGTCATTTTCCATCCTCGCTCATGGTATGGTTAGGAGTTTCTTATTGGTGCTTAACAGAGGTACATTTTTGTGAGAAAGGTGTAAAAACGAATGCTGTTGTGTATCAAAATACAGTCCTGACGAACCTTGTGGAACCTATTTCTCATACCATGTTCAATAACAGGCACTGGGTATTCCTACAAGATTCGGCGCCAGCCCATAGAGCGAAGAGCACACAAGACTGGCTGGCGGCGCGTGAAATCGACTTCATCCGGCACGAAGACTGGCCCTCCTCCAGTCCAGATTTGAATCCGTTAGATTACAAGATATGGCAACACTTGGAGGAAAAGGCGTGCTCAAAGCCTCATCCCAATTTGGAGTCACTCAAGACATCCTTGATTAAGGCAGCCGCCGATATTGACATGGACCTCGTTCGTGCTGCGATAGACAACTGGCCGCGCAGATTGAAGGCTTGTATTCAAAATCACGGAGGTCATTTTGAATAAACTTTAATGTCATAAGAATCTATGTTTTGTTAAGTTCATTTTGGTATATGAATGGTTACATAATTAATAAACTTGTTACAATTATTTTACATTAAACATGTGACAGAATTTATGACCTGACTAGGTATATATATATATATATATATATATATATATATATATATATATATATATATATATATATATATATATATATATATATATATATATATATATATATATATATATATATATATATATATATATATACATTGCCATATACTTTATTAGAAAACATGTATAAAATTAACACTTGTAGCCTTTTTTGGTTTAATTAATAAAAAAATAACAAAAAAATCCTCACTTTGGACATCATTTTTTCAATGATGTTTTTAATTATCTACTGCTATAATTTCGTTTAATTAAGCATTTTAATTGAATGCATTTAATTCGTTATCCATGTCCCGAGATAATGTTCAAGGTGAAGATTAATTAATAAAACAATACAAAATTAAAAAGAAACAGTAAACACGACATAATTATATAACCCAAATAGTTTATTTCTTTTTCTCATAAGATCGAAATTATGTATCAACGTTTATTGTCAGATTCTGTGTTTGAAATCTTAACCAAAAACAATATTTTCATGACATCATAATACGAAGACTGTACTAAAATTGGGGCCTCTACATATATTGTACTTGAACTCTATGCTATGCTCTATGCGTTCCACATCAATTTGAATTGATAGTACTATATGATTGATCACATAGTACTGCAGTAGTTGAGTTCGCCACTTCAAAAAAAAAAAAACTAGATCACAAGTTTCTTTAACTAAATTGCTATTACATATTATAAAGGGAGTATCAGGCGTGAGTGAGCTGCTCCGATCGGATACGTATTTCCATAATGAGTTCACTTGTGCGAGCTGGGGGCAGACGAAGAGCCTGAGTGATGTAATGCATACATAATTGCACGTACAGATGTAGGTGGCCTAGCACTTGTGTACCCTAGTACAAACCTATCTAATCCCAGCTCTACCACTTACTGAACTAAGTGGTAGGGCCCCAAATCCGGGATTAAGGACACGTGGTTCAGCATGCGGCCAGCAGCATGATCGCGGTGTCCCTAGCGTCGCAAATATTTATAGTCAACGGTAACCGCTTACTTATAAGCAGTCCGTCAGCCTTTGCTCTTCAGCAATAAAAAAACATACCATGGGGTTAGACTAAATAGCTGGATTGATTGCGTAAAAGATGAGAGTTGAGATGAGACAGGAGAGTGGAAGGAGAGAACATGTTGTTCCGACCCCATATAATGGGGGATAAGGGCACAGATGACTACGAAGGAAAGCCACCAATGGGTTTTTCATTTCAGGTTAAGGATGGTGTGGAGGATCATTGAATTGTAGAATCAGGGCTGGATTCAGGTTATTCTTCTAATTCAACCGTCTTAAAAATATGAATGAGCCGGTCGCGATAAAAAAAGAAACACTAAATTAATTTAATATGTTAAAATCTGTATCGCACGTTATTATACAAATATATAACTAACGAATATTTTGATATACATGAATAGCCGCGCTAAATGAAATAATATATCGACATAATACAAATATTTTCGAAGTCAACAACAACCAAATCTAATTAAAAATAACAATCGAAATTCATTCTTAATTTAAACTCATAATCTAACAGGAAACCAGACTACGAATAATATTAAAGTTAAATTTTAATTATAATATATTGATAATAATATCCAGTAATGCAAACAAGGGTCGGCGACAGAATGTGTCTGCTACTGGCCCGACTGCCAAATTAAGAAGCTTACAGACTATCACAAAAATACATTATTATTTGATCTTTTGCCCTCTTTTAGTAAAACTAGCTTTGCGACATCCAAAAGATATTTTTTTATATTTTCCATAAATTTTTACACTCATTCCTTGTTTATTCATATTTTAATATTTCTAATCGACTCACCTTTTCTTTGAATTAACCTTTAATACGCAATATTATACTGTATTTTCCATTCTATCTATTCTATCAAGTTCAAACTTTAAAATATATAAATAATTTAAGTTATGAAACAATAACAAGATATATATGGCCAGCTTACTAGTTCCTTTTTCTTAAAATATTGTCTTAATTTTGAAATACATTCGTTCTGGTGCTACACAGGATAAGGGCAAGCAACAATACTTTATATAATTAAAAGTGTTTGTTTTGTTTTCGTTAGAGCGTTCATTCCATACAATATCATCAAAGCGTAAATAATAATTACATCATTTAATATTATAGAATGCTAAAAAAGGTTCTGAGCGAGATACTGTTGATTATCAAATGCAATCTATCACTATTGTATTGTTACTTTTATTTAATTGAAGAAAGAAAAAAAACTGCAAGAAACAAACTAATTGTAAGAAGTCTTCCTACAGCGAGTTGTTTTAATTTTTAAATATAAATTTACTAATAAAGTCCACTTTATATTAGTAAACAATTAGATCTAAATATTACAGCTAAGGAAACAACATTAACAAACATAAAGTTGCAAAAAAACACAAACATTCAATATACGTTCTCCTTAAGACCAAGTGCAGCGAATTAAGTTTGCGATTAGCATACGTAATTACAACTCTTATCGTCGCTTTAATTGCAATGTAATGAATCAAGTCCTACATTTATGTATTGACGTGGTGTATATTACGATACAAAGCACCCTGTTTACATATAAAGGATCTTTCTCCCTAGGGTGATTGTAATCAATATTGTTTTTAAAACGAAATAATACCGTTGAAATATGCAAAGATATTATCAACGTCAATTTATTTCCATAACATGCAAAGGCAAACAATTTTTCATTCGAAAAAGTTACGGTATCAATTGTAGATAGGTTTTCTTCGACAGTAAAATGTCTACTCATATCATCTGTCTACAAAATAAATACGTAAATCACAAGAGCGAATATAAAAATATTCATTCTTGTGTCTTGAATTGCTCGTGTCAAGTCAGCTTGTGTGTGTCCAAAACATAAAGTATATGACCTACATCTTGGCCCTTATCGCACTCTGAGCAAAGCCGACATAGAAACTCGCAATTATTTTAAATTTGTTACCTATTAAATTAAATACAGATTAACCACGTGGGAGAATTTCTTTTACCATCTCTTTTCTTCCAGCTTGATTAAGTTGTGAGAAAGAATTATGTTGAATTGGAATCATCATCGTCTGCAAAAAGATCTTAAGATGCAGTAATTTTGGAAATAAAATGATAGTAATCTTACTTGAATTTTTATAGAATTCAAATTTTAACTGGTTTGGATACGAAGACCAAATATCTGTAAATATATAAACCAACAGGATACGTTACGTTGTAATTTCACCGTGTCTATCGGTAAATTTATTTAATTCTAAGTATAAGCTGTGTGTAAGCGCTGTTCTAATTACTCGGGTGCTGTTCGCCCACTTATCATAATGTCTCGCAAATCACGCCGCGGGAATAAATCTATACTTGATAGTACTTGGCTCCTTGAATTTAGGGCTGTTCATATCATCTATATATCAAAATCTAACAAAAACCTTTACTACTCTATGGCTGGTATAGTCATAAAGTAGTAAAGGATGGACGTAGTAGTCTCATACAGCGCATAGGATAGAAGTTAAGCAGTTTTTTATAGCTAGATCTGCAGATAAGCGAACAGCCCACCCAATAGTAGGTGGTCTAGGCGCTTCCGGCTTCGATAAAATATTGTAATTTGGCTTAAATGCCGGAACACAACACAGGCAGCAGGTTTTAAAAACCAAGGATGGTTGCTATCCAATAGGGCTTGGAGCACTACCGCCTGTTTTGTCACCTTTTATGACAGGCCGCCCCTGTCCGCAGAAATTGGTATTTTTAATCCGCTTCCGCATGGAGAGTTTTTTCTGAATTTCATGACAAAAATACCAGTATCGACGGTGAGGCAAATTTGCGTGACCTCTCGAAAAATTATGTTTTCCTAACTTGCATATCGAAATTATTGATATGTGTAATCCACTAATCCGTTTTGATAAAGCCTATAGAAGGAGGCTCAAGCCTAATTGTAACATGTTATTAATTTTGTATATAGGGACATTTCACACAATTTCATTTAGTCCCAAACTAAGTTGCATAACGCTTGTGTTATGGATACTAGACAACTGATATACTACAACTGATATATACTTTTCTTTTGTAAATAAATACATATTATACATAAACACCTACACGCTAGACGAGAATCGAACCCGTGCCGCAAGCATACCTACGTGCGTTAGCCGTTACGCCAGGAGGTCGTCAACAGGTTGTTATTGTTACAAAAGTGGCTTAGATAACACTTAGCTCTCTCACAAGTTTATCTTTTTATACCTGTTTGATCAGGAACCTAATGTATACAGTATGTATATCAGACCACATACTTAGGGTACATTCTCATCACATTGTAACATGTAGTTATACACCTGCCAATAATATTAGGGCGATAATACTACGAAAATACGAGATAAATTATTTCATTTGCAAATATTGTAAACTTTTCGTTAGAACAATTATGTACGTAGCTCGTCTCTACTCGATACCCCCGATAAGTTTCACACTGAGAGCTTAGGCTTACAAAATTAGAAAAAGGTGAACTGATTCAAGCCGCGCTAAAGACTGTGCAGGGGCAGTCTTTAGTTCTAGTCCGCTGTTATGCGATTTCTGTAGTTTTCTAATATTTTAGTCCTATATTACTGTCAAAAAAGAGAATCATAATTAGAAACGTACCAATGTTAAAAGCAGTAATCTTTGTAGCATATTTTTGCGTCATTCTTAACAACTCCTACCACTACTTTTTTTTCTATATTCGCTCTAAAGAGTATTTAAGGCAAAAATATGATATTGCAGATCGTTTCTAATACCTGTGAAACGATGGTATCCGCCTGTTACAAAGTCCGTCTATCTGTCTTTACTTTGACAATAAAATATTGAAGTTATATTATAGTAACAAAATTATGCAATAAAATCCCAGTGACATCAGAAGATTACGCTAATTAATTGTAAAGTTTAGAAAAAAAATTGTGGAATCTGCTGACCCTGTTAATAATAATAAGCCTATACAAAAATGGACCTATCGCTTTCATGCAACATGCACCCACTATAAATCTTTGACTCGGCATCGTCGCACGCGCACTCGCGTTAGAAATTCAATTTGCATAATAATCTAGATCATTTTGATAGTCATTACAGCTCTAGTTAACATAGGAACACGTCTTTGTTTTATTCGATGAAAATATATTTCTCATGTTTTCTCTCGTGTTATCCGTGTTATCTTCTCAGTGCAGGGGCGGAGTAAGAATACTAACCCCAGTTACCGGGGAAGGCCTGTCGCAAAAGGCGAACTACGTGGTAGGGTCCCAAGCTCATCTGTATGGCAACTACCCTATAAGTATGCCGCCATAATAACCTTGTGCTCTTTTCCGGCATTAGTTAACTATGTTCCCTATGGGACAGCAGCGTGTTCGCGATACCCCTAGCGTTGCAAACATTCATAGGTGACGGTAACTGCTTATTATTAAGTGGACTTGTCTGTTGTGCCTCAGCAAACAAAGAATTCCTTGTTTGAACGGGACAAAGAAAAATTTAACAATTAAGTCAAGAATTATACGATTGCAAATCATGTTACATTCAATATACAATTCATATAAAAACACATAGAAGATTATAATACAGACTTTTTTAAATTGCATGCACTATAAATTTTAAATATAATATTTAATATTTTGTGACAATTTACATCTAGTCATCTAGTCCCAAACTAAGTAGCACTTGTATTATGGGCCCTAGACAACTGATATACTACTTATATACTTTTTTTTTTTGTAAATAAATACATATGATACATAAACACCCAGACGCGAGACGGAAATCGAACCCGTGACCTCCGCAAGCGTACCGAAGTGCGTTATCCGTTACGCCACCGAGGTCGTCAATTTTGAAAACATCAATTCATAAATGAATATACAATGAAGCAGTCCGCGGTTTTATCGCTTGCAAACGATCTCTACCTCAACCTCGATCTATTTATAACATAAGTCGTAGAATAATTTGACCACTTCCGGACTCAATAGTTATCGCACATTTTTCAGTTTCGCAGGACTACGGGGTCCTCACATGCAAAACGTTTGATTCCCCTCCAGGTTTTGGGTGTTTATACATATGTATTTCATTTTATTTATTTTACAAAAGAAAAGTATATTAGTTGTCTAATAGTCTATCAGTTGTCTAGTACCCATAACGCACGCGTTCTGTTACTTTAGAACTAAATGGCGCTGCGTGAATCGTTACAGTATTATTTAAATATATTATTCCTTTAAAATGTTTATTCTTAATATCAAAAACGGTTAATTAGTTTTGTATTGTTTTATTTAAATTTCAATTAGTCAAATCTTACACCTGAAATTTCAAGGGACCTCTGCTTAATACAATAGCTAGGTACAATATTCAAACCCATGTAAGATATTAAATGATTAGATTTATTTATTATTTCTTTCCCCTTAAAAGCATAGTGACGAGTTATAACATGTACAAACAACGCCGTAAGCATTATTGTAAATTAAAAAAGGTAGTTTCAGTTCAA
This sequence comes from Malacosoma neustria, assembly GCA_963693495.1. NCBI lineage: Eukaryota > Metazoa > Arthropoda > Insecta > Lepidoptera > Lasiocampidae > Malacosoma > Malacosoma neustria. The sequence continues at coordinate 4,872,027 of OY856386.1, forward strand.
TAATATTCACAAATCAAAATTACTTTCTGAGGTAAAAGGTAATATTAAAACAATTTCACTTAATGCAATCATTGCCCACTCAGTAACTGATGCCGGATGGAATTTTCATTTGTTGGTTTAATACTTAATTATTTAAAAATCCATAAAGGACAGTGTGCCGACAGTTTGACATGGTGCTCAATAGTACTTAATAAAATCCGGTTCAGTGTTGTTTGAGTTGCATCGTCTGTTAAAATGAATCCTTGGATCTGTTTATATTATGATACTATCTGACCCAGCAAATGTTCTACGATATAAATTTTAAAAAGTAGCCTATGTCCTTCTCCAAGGTCCAATCTATCTCTATACTGTAATTCATCAAAATTGGTTCAGCGGTTTAAACATGAAAACGTAACAGACAGATAGACAGAGTTACTTTCACATTTATAATATTAGTATCGATATATCAGTTGGATAATACAGTTGTTGAAAAAAGGTAAGATTTCAACAATAGTCCAAAAATCGTGCAGCGGCAGAACAAGAATACTAACCCCTGCGGCCGGGGTCAGCCTGTCGTAAAAGGCGACAAAACAACCTTAGATACGTGGTAGGGCCCCAAGCCCGTCTGGATGGTAACCAAACTTGGTCTATAAGTTTTGGGTATTGGGGACCCAAGTTTTAGTACCCCTCTGGGATGTGCATGTTTGCGGTGCCCCTAGCGTAGTAAATATCCATAGGCAACGATAACATTTGTAGAAGCGTTGATTTGACTCAAAAGAGCGTAAGTTTGCCTAAAATTATTAAAACTTTATACTTGTGTTGAAGCTTCCATTTGCTAATAAAGAATATTTTTTAATAGCTGAAGTTCAATTGGTAGGCCGACAAATCTTATTCCGTCCCTGCAGGAGGACATCCGTTTAAATCTTAATAAGGTCTTGACAATATGAAGAATTTCAAAACTATCTCAACAAACATTCACAACATTGAATGATGAATGAACAACAACTCATAGCATTGCATAATATAATGTCGGTGAAGTTCAGTACAAATAGATGATCGGCTCGCAAACGAATGGAGGTTATTTCATTTTTCGATTGTCCTGCGGTGCGGCCGAGCCGTCTGTCCAAGAATTAATAAACGTACGGTCCCGGCAGCGAAACCGCGACAATCTGGCGCTCTTTTTGAGTGCGCGAACGAAAAACATATTTTTATTAATTTTTTTCTATTCATCACACACGGCCAGATAGTTTTTTGTGGTCGATGACCGGAGCACGCTTTAATCAACATGCGAATGCAGCTTTTAATCGTGTGTTTGTCTATCTACTTGATGCATTGATATACACAGTTAATTGAAAGAAAGAAATAATTTTATTTGTCAAAAAGTAACAAGGCATAACAAGATCGTACACATATAAACAAGTACACAAAGTGATAGTTAGATTTTTAACAAACGAGGCTAACATCTCAGCAATGTGCTTTGTCGGAGTTATCGACACAGCGCTGGTTTTCAGTGTCCGCCTACCAACACCTATTACCTAATAGACCCAGCATTATTACAAATTTTTTGAAGCGAAGCTTTTATACGGACGTTCGGGCCCCGCTCGCATATAGGCGGTCGCCGCGCGGCCAGTCTATCCGTGCTAAGCGTCAGATTTACCGTTATACAAAATCATCAGGTTTATTAGCGTGATAAAAGTGCAGTTTTTGTGAGAGAATTAAACTAATAAAATAATGTTAGTAGCTCCAATGTCCAATGTCCCTATCCTAAACCTGGTGCATACTGCTGAATACCAGATGAAAATTCTAATGTCTAATACAATATATTTCCTTAAATTTAATAGTATGTATACACTAAATGAAAGTAAAGATGAATCCATTAAAACTAACTTATCGATATTTATGTATATACAACAAATAATATTTATTTTAGTATAATATAGGAAGTTCCTATATATTGTACATTATGATTTGTGTATGTAAAATATCTGTAATAAAAACTTAATAAGAATGAAATAATATTGGTTATTTCTTATGATAATTCAAAATGGTTTAATAAAAATATAAATTACATCTTTGGCTTTTTTTACACGCTTTATATTAGCTTCACTTGTATGTTTGTTTCATCATCATCATCATCTCAGCCGGAAGACGCCCACTGCTGGACAAAGGCCTCCCCCAAATATCTCCACGACGATCGGTCCTGAGCTGCCCTCATCCAACCTATTCCTGCGATCTTGACTCAGATCATCGGTCCATCTTGTGGGGTCGCCAACATTGCGGTCGCCATTCGGGGATTTTTCTGCCCCAATGGCCATCTGTCCTTCGCGCTATGTGCCCAGCCCACTGCTACTTCAGTTTTGCAATTATCCGAGCTACGTCGGTGACTGGTTCTCTTGCGAATCTCCTCATTTCTGATTCGATCTCGCAGGGAAACTCCGAGCATAGCCCTCTCCATTGCCCTCTGAGCGACCATGAGCTTTCTCATAAGGCCCATAGTTAGCGACCTTTTATTTTACTTATTACTTTTATGTTTGTATGTTTGTAATTATTTGTTCGTAACCGACTCCTTTGGGGGCGATTTGGACCCACTTTAAACGGCCAGATTTAGTTCAATCTTTGTAGATATATCGAGGGCCGATGACAATGCAAAGGGAGGGATAAAAGGGTTACCTGCTGCGGAGATGAGAATCCTGAGATGGACGTGTGGAGTTATGTGTTATAGTTATAAGTGTGAAAGTAGCGCCAGTTATTGAAAACCTTAAAAGTAATAGACTAGCGTGGTTTGACCATATAATGCGCAGGGAAGAATGCCATATAGCAAGGAAAACTAAACTTTTTTTTTATGTGTAACCTGTGTCAAATGTTGTTGGGTTTATATTAGTACTAACATACTAGATAAGACAATTTACTAATCCTCATATAAATACTGTTTGTTTGTCCAATAAATGAAAAAAAATGATAGAAAAGAGAGTGGATGTATTCCGGAGTAGAGGCAGACCAAAAAAATGGATGGATAAAAGATGATATGGCAAAAAAGGGTGTGAATGTTGGGATGACAGCTAACAGAGGAGAATGGAAGGAGAGAACATGTTGTGCTGACCCAATATAATGTGGGATAAGGGCAGGGTGAAGAAGGTTGTCTGGAAGAAATCGCTATTTAGCGATAAGACCACCGTTTGTTCACTATGTTGTCCTAATATTTTTTTGTTTCTAGAATATATATTTTGTTCTGTAAAATTGTATAGTGGAAAATAAATAATTATCTATCTATCTACCATGTGATTTGCTACAACTAACAATTGCAAAACTATCAGTTTTGGCTTTTACGGGAATATCTCCCAATCTATTAAGGAAAAACGAATAGCACCCTTCCCTTGCTGCATAAAAGCCGACAGAAGGAGTTCATTAGTTGCCTTTTACTCCCCTGGAATGAAACGGGGTGCCTTATTTTTCACCTGCAGGGGCCATACAGCTCGTATTGCAAGTGTAAATTGAAATTGTAATGAAACGTATTTCACAAAGTTTAATACTGGTATATCAGTGCACAAAATAATGTCCCCTAAATCCACATCACGCTGTCATTTCCACCAAAATAGGTGAGCAGCACCCGTTAATGCGTGCAATCAATTCTTCTGCGCCGTCAATGTTGAATTCGGATGCGTTTCCAATGTTCGTCATTTAATAGTGGAGTGACTCTACTCCTAATGAATTTATACGATACGTATTTGTACTTCCATTCCCTTTTTGGGTACATTTGTATCAATTTCAAATAAGTAAGGATAAGGGATCTTCACTTAGTCAATTATATATTCAGATTATTGATTGAGATTGTCTTATTGTGTATTAATTTTTATGTATCTAATAACTATGTATATAGTATCGTATGATTAAGACGCCTTAATTAGGGATCTGCGCATTTCAAATATAATCGTCAAGGAGTTGCTAGATTTAATATCTTTACATGTTCTTTGGGAAAATTCATGAGATATGCATTACAATGTATAAGTTCGCCTATATAAGTTGTTATCAATAAATTGCAGGGTCGATTTGGTTGTTGACTGTAATTGTAATTGCATTGTAAAAGATTTAATAAAATAAATAAATAAATAAAATAAGTTTATAAGAACTAGATTATTATAGAGAATTAAATGAATTTTATTCATAAAAGTGTTATGAATATAATAATAATATTTAAACAGATAACAGAGTCACAGTAACAAAATAACGACACCATCCTGTTACAATGAGGAATCTTTCTACTGTTCGGACAGTTTTTTTTTTATTGCTGTAAGATAGCAGGCAGGCTGACGGCCTACTTAGAATTTAGCAGTTACTGTCGCCTATGGGTGTTTGCAACGCCAGTGGCATCGCAAACACGCTGCTGTCCCAAAAGGGTACAGAAAATTGGTCACTAAAATACCTTGGGTCACTTCGTCAGAATGGCGAACTTCTAAGCATGACGTATATTTTTAATACGCGAAAGTTTGAATTAGATATTGTCGAATTGTCAATATTCGGCATTGACATTTAAGTGTCGAAGTATGAATGATATCGATTATTATGGAATCGATTATGTAGTGTTACTATAGTCAGTTGTAGAAATGGTTGTCGCATAACAAATGTCACTGTCACTAGCAAAATATATCGGTGAGTGAGAAATGTGGAAATGAGACAGCCGATAGTTGTGCTAAGCAAGCTGCCCGTATTGGATGTGATAAATACTTTAAATGCTTTCCCAGAGACCTTCGTTCTTATTCTAAATCCCTAATGCTTGAGACTTGGAATGACTCCTGGCAACAGTCTCGTTTAATAATTGGTAAACATTACGGTCAAATACAACCAAATTTAAGTAATTACCCCTGGTTTTTTAAATTTCGGCATCTTCCTAAAAAAATTATTTCGGCAATTATTCGTTTACGATTAGGTCATATTTGCTCACCAGTATTTTTAGCTAAAATTAGAGTACGCGATCATTCTCTGTGCGAGTGTGGTTTAGATGAGGGATCTCTCGAACATATTTTTTTCCATTGCCCAAATATTTCCACTCCTTTATATGACATCCTGCCTTTAACTATCCCTCGACCTGTAAATATCAACTATCTCCTCACTTTAGTTTATAGTAAACATATATATTTTCTTTCTAAATTTTTATATGTAAATAACATTTTCTTGTAATGTAGTTTAGTCTAACATTTTTGCTTGACCCTTAAGTGTTTGGAAAATTAATTTACCGGTCATATGTTTGTAAAAGATAAAAAATAAGAAACCCACCTGTTTCCATACCCTGACATTGGCAAAATCAGTGCCTAAAGCATTGGAGCCACAAATAAAATGAAGAAGAAGAAGAAGAAGTACAATATTGAGCCAGTGAAGCACCCATAGGAACACTATATTATTCGTGATTATTCTCTGTGTGAGTGTGGACTTGATGAAACCTTGAACACATATTCTTCCATTGTCCAAAGATATCGACCCCTATGTATGGTCATCATACTGCCACAGCAAATCTAGCACCCCATTAATGTAAACTTTCTCTTAACACTTGTGCACTCTAAGCTAATATACACTCTCTAACTTTTTAATTACTAACAGTATTTACTTATAAGGCTAAATATATATTTAATACTAACTTGCTTCTTGTGTTGTCCTCAGGATCTCAGAATACAATTTACCAACCATATTTCTCTATTACTATTGCTATATCGCTGTCACTTTTATAAATAACATAGACATTGGCAAAATCAATGCCAAACGTATCGGAGCCAAAGTACAAAGAAAGAAGAAGAAGAACACTATATTACCTTGTTGTCATTAAAACTCATATATAAGGATTTTAAACGAATCATTTAAAAGAGTTTTTAATAGTTAATATCGTCTATCTTCAATATAAATTTAAACTGCTAAAGAAATACCAGCGCATTTCAGCCCTATGGTTTATGCAAATCGCAAAGAGTTATTCCTCTCCAGAAATAGTGTGTAAATACAGTAACGTTTGTTAACACAACTCCCTCCGTCCCAATCCCTATTAGGGCGACGGTTCTCTACAAACCTGTTTAGAAAACTCCTATGCACCACAGTCCTCGTTACCTACTGACTTATTATTAAGAAATTGAAGCGATGGAAGCCTCTGGTTTACCTCAGACATAGACTAAAGTCGTCATGGACACCTTCGACAATGATTGTCTTCTGGTTTTTACAGAGTAAATTGTTGCAAGAAAGTTCGTCTCGCCATTTCATTCAACGATGTTGCGAAACAATAATACGCTACAAAAATTAGTTTATAATAAATTAAACAATATTTGCATCATCTATCAATAAAATCGATAATGTTCATTTTTTTCTACACACACTTATCATAAACCTGCAAAGGGCAACGTCAAACAATCCGATCGAGGGTAGTTGTACATTTCAATTTACTTTTGACGTTGTCCGAACGTTTGAGGTGTATTAATACGAATATTGTTCATGTTTAATGGAGCGCCGCTTATACCAGATTTATGGTCGATACACACGAGACAAGTAGCTAATAATTTACAGTTTGAATTGACTATTACATATAATATATAATAAAAAGCTAACCGGGTTTGTGAGTATTAAATTGTTGTAGTTGAAGTTAAGAATAGTAAGAAGAGGGAACATTACTAGAAATTCCAATCATGATTGAAGCATCATTATAATAAAATACACTGTGACAATTCACTCTGTAGCATCTAGTTTCGAAGCTAGTACCAGGGAATTGTGTCATGGGTACTATACTACCGACATCTACTTATATACTTTTATTTTTTAAATAAATGTATTATATATGAATACGCAGATTTAAGACGGGAACCAAACCTGTGACCCCCTCGGAGAGGCCCCTGATGCCCCACTGACGTCGTAATTAATGCTTTAAACCCGGTTCGGTTCAGGCAATTGGTGCCCAAAAGTTATAATTGTATGATGAATTCCGTAATGTGGCATGTAGCTCGTAATATCGATGTAAATCGTTAAAATATTTTAAATATTAGCGTTAAATCCCGGTTGCTACTCAAAACGAATTTCAGTGTACGGAGTTCGAAATTCAAATTTCTGAAAAAAATATTATCTTATCTTATTTTGGGGCCGAGAGTTATCTCGGACACTTCGACCCAATGGGATCTTTTGTGTTACTATTTATGTTTAATTTATAAAAAAAACTATGTACTCGTACATAATAGTATGAGTTGTCTAGTAACCATAACACAAGCGCAATGTTGCATTATTTGGTGACTCGATGTATGAATTGTCACAGTATATTTATTTAATTTATTATTTTGTCAACTGTACACGTGTGAATAAACCATTAGAGCAGACGTTCAATGAAAGCGAAAAGGTGGTATGCTCTGCAACAGTTTTTTGTCCGATATCATTGTCACAATTAATACCATGTTTCGATATTCATTAGCGGTTTATTTATATTCAGTTCATTTAATTCTGATAACTTTTAATAATGCATTTGTTTTGTTAAGATATAGTGTAATATGGGCCACCAAGATCTTCACAACGCAACGCTTCGAAGCTCGCGGTGAGGTAGTATGGGTCTTCCGTGTAATGATTCCATGCACCCCCACTGTTAAAGGACGGACGTTGTGTCGTGGTATAGCCACTAAAAATGCCCCAGTGTTGTGTTTGGCTTAGGGAATATGCTTTCACGTGCGTACGCAGTGCATACTAATCTCTGCAGCCGGGGTCGACCTGTCGTAAAAGGCGACAAACGCAGGGTAGCTATGGGAGTTAAGAGCGGTGACATACTCTCACTTGTACAATACGCTTCTCCCCCCCCCCCCCCCCCCTCCACACACACACACAATGGCAACAAAATCCGAGGAACAATTGCAACGACAGTTTATTTCCAAGTCTTTCGGCTGTTCCATGTGAAACATCGAATCCTAGGTTCTGCCACTCCCCTAATCCATCTGCGATATCTTCTTTGCCGTCAGCCTTATAGTTTTCCTGCTTTTCGCGGTTTTTCCTCAAATACTGTGTTTTTCGCTCGTCACTTTTCCGCTTTCGCACTTTTTGCATATTTTCTTTTTTCGTGCCAGAGTTAAAGCTTATCCAGCCCTATCGTTCGATATCCCTCGCGGTGTTACAAGCGTCGCGCCGGTCCCCTCGTAATTTGAACTTACCTGTTTTTCCCCGTTTTCCCCAGATTTCCTCACTGCACCCACCCTATTTTATTCGTCTGTCAAGTGGGTCTCCTTAAGACCCACCAAAAATATACGGTTCCAGGGGTCTCAGACCCATAGTTCCGCCGTAAAACCCGAAAAACCGATAAACATCCATAGGCGATGGTAGCTGCTAACTAAGTAGCTATGATGAAACTTTGAATTATAAAGCCTTTGATAAAAGAATTCTAATAAAGTTCAAACTTAAATTTTTTTATGAATTATGGTCGAATTTCGATCTCTAGGCAAACTCTTGTATTTATTATTACGCTCAAGCATGCTAGTGGTCTAGTAATTAATATGCATAATATAAAATAATTTACACGTATTGGTGAAGGTAGACAGCAAGGAAAATATATACCAAAATAGCCGGTTTTATTGCCAGCTAATACGCTTTAGACTGGCGTGGCGATTATACTAGCCGTTTATTCAGGGGGAGACTCGACGGTTGCAGAGCAATGACCATCCTGTGACCTCCCCCCTCCATAATACTAACGGTGGCTTACAGGGTTTTAGTTGGTATTTGGTATGGCTATCACATCTTGGTCAGCAGCACCATGCTGTCGCGAAACGTCAGGCCGACATGACCACGTCTTCCCCGTGTGGTCATTCGGTTTCCCCGGGACGTAAAAAAGGGAGACTTAACGAGTGATATATTAAACGTTTTTATTATAGTTACCCAAAAAATAAGGACTCTCCGTGCAGGGGTGGAAGAAGAGGTAATAAGAATACTAACTTCTGCAGCCGGGGTCGGTCTATCTTAAAAGGGGCAAAACAACCCTAGCTACGTGGTAGGGCCCCAAGCCCGTCTGAATGACAACTACCCTTAGTGTATAATTATGCCGCCATAATAACCTTGTGTTGTGTTCCGGCATTAGTGATCCAGGTTCCTGTACCCCTATGGGACTGCAGCGTATTCGCGGAGCTTCTAGCATCTTAAACATCTTTATGCGACGGTAACTGCTTACTATTAACTGGGCCGTCAGCCTGTCTGCTGTTACTCAGTATTTAAAAAAAAATAAGGACTGAATTTAGCTCTAATTTTAAAATAACTGACAAACCCAATTAAAACTATACTCAGTATAATAGACGTTAACAAACAAGACATGGTAAGTGCACTAATTACAATGAATAATTCAAACAGCATAATCTGTAACACGCCGAGCCACTGCGTGGGTCCTCATTCCGATTCCACTTATTAATATTATCAACTTACTTATACACTCGCTGAGGATTATTATAGAAAATCTAATCTATTACCTTCACTATGCGTTTCAGAACGAGCGATGATATTAATTATCAATTCTAAATTTATACGCTAAGTCTATCAATATAAATCTTTCTTGGAATTTAATTTAATAGATTTATTTATTAAGGTATACAAACAGATTCTTCTTCATCTTTTTCAACCTTTCACCACCCAATGCTGAGTGTAGGTCTCTTCTAATGCACGCCATTCTTCCCGGATATATAATAATATTATAATACTAATATATAATACAAACAGATTACAATCTTAAAAATAGGTCATAGTATAGGTACAGCGGTCTAGATTGTAAGCCAATATAGCCAATATTAAACTACATACCTTATTATATGTTGTATTATAATTTAATCTATTTAAATCTAATCAAACTGTGCACGCCTTTTATTGCTCAGGATCATCAGATTGGCGTAGCCCACTTAACGTTCAGCAATTAGCGTCACATATGGATGTTTACAACGCTAGGTGCACCGCGAACACGCTGCTGTATCCAGGTTCCTGTACCCATATGGGTACAGAAATCTGGGTCACTAACTCCGGATAACAACACAAGGTTATTATGGTGACATATTTATAGATCGAGGGTAGTTGGCATCCACACGGGCTTGGGGCCCTACCACGTAGCTAGGGTTGTTTGACGACAGGCCGAACCAGGCCGCAGGGGTAAGTATTCTTACTCCGCCCCTGCACGGAATAAAGAGGAATAAAATTGCAAAATAGAATTTCTAATTAACAATAAGGGAAATGACTAAACTAACAGATGTTAACAACATAATCCCTGGATTAAAATGGAAATAGACAGGCCACCTAAGACAAGAAGACAACAGATGGACTTGTAAAATATTAAATTGAATACCGTAGGTTGGGAAAATATTGAGAAGAAGATCTAGAAAGAGATTATCAGCGGATCCCGGGCGCGATTCGCTTCGGGAGTTTGGGCTGCAACCGGGATTCAACGCTAAGATGATGGTGATCTAGAAAGAGATGTGACGATGTGTTTAATGTAGTATGTGAGATAAACTGGCGAAGAGTTGCAAGGAATAAAGCGGATTGGAGGAAATTGGTGGAGGCCTACGCTACACAGGTGACTTTCAAAATATAAATAATTAAAAAATATATTTAAGAGTAAGAACTGTAAAAAATGGTTGGTTGTAAAAAGCTGTTTTATATTATGAGCTTCAGAGCGAGCGATGATATTAATTATCAATTCTAAATTTATTCACCAATTAAATTATATCAATATATAATTTTTTTTATAATTCGATTTAAATTTTTTGTTATTTTCTTTTTTTTTCTTTCGTTTGGTTTTTATTTATATCATTGGTTTCTTTCTTTTTTCATTCCTTTTTGTCAATAGACGAATACATTCAGTTCATAAATAAGTTATTTTGTAAATGGAAATTAATTGTATACAAAAATATTCTTATAATTTTTTATTATTAATTATATTGTAACTTAATCTATACAACTCTATATAATCTGTGCGTACCTGAAAATAATTATAACGCTAGCGTAATATTATGACAATGTTTGTGACAAAATTGGTGTTTATGTTATTGGCATAATTATATATATAAATAAATAATAAAATAGTACATTACGCACTCAGGTAGGTAAGTAGGTCATTTCAACACGTGCCGGATTGAAAAAGGCGCGGCTTGAGATGAGCTACTTTTATACTATTTTTTATCATGCCAGGACTGAAAGTTCAATATTATTACAACCGAATGTGAAGAACGATTGCGACAGGTTATGAGAAGTTTAATAATCTGAAATATGTTATAAATGGATCGTTTAAATTATAGCAAGTAATAGGTATGAAAGCGAAGTAGAGAAGACAATGAAAATAAAACATATTTATTTACATAATTGTTATTTTAACTGCTCTTATCCCACGTAGTTTTGAATAAGGACAGGAAGAAGAATAATTGTAATTTAAAATTTTGGACACACTTTTTAATTGACAGATATTTATTTTATTAAATAAAATTGAATTATTAAAATATATGAAATTAAAATTGTAAATAGAGTTTAATATATTAATGTTTTTTATATAACGACATTGTTGATTGACAGTTGCTAGGTTGCCTAAATAACGAGAAATCAATGGGATGAAAGTTAAGATAAAAGACGTATTTCTAATTAACAGTAATTTTGATTGGTCTGAAATGTATCGCTCTCTTCCCCCAAAATAGGCAAGAAAATTGAACCTTCGGCCTCGGAATGACAAAAAAAAAATACATGTTTTCCAAATTTTTTCAATTGTATGTTAAAATTAGAAATTATTTGCAGTGTAGAATTTTTTAAAAATATACTATAGAGATATAATATCCTAGGATATTAATAAGTTCGCCGGACGAATTTTTAGTAATATAACGCCATATATATTTGTAACAGCCAATTTTATTTCAGCAGCCAAAAATGCTCGCTGTGCCACGTCTGCTAAAGGAGCTAAAATACTTTTAAAAACTAAAAAAAAATATTATAATTTTTTCCCGTATAACTTCAATCCATTGAAATGAAAATGCATAAAAAAGAAAAAAGTTTGAATAATAATAATTCTCATCGTTGCTTTATTTCGGATTTCTATTTTGCAATCATAAAGTCATCCAATTTGAAATGAAATAGCAAGTAATTTTCTCCGTCCGGAAGCGGAGTAAGAATGCTGACTCCTGCAGCCGGGGGCGGCCTGTCGTAAAAGGTGAGCAAGCAACCCTAGCTGGGTGTTTGCGTTTCCAAGTCCGCCTCGATTGCATTGGTCTCTAATAACATTATGTTACGGCATAAGTAAAATTCCAGTTCCCCTATGCGAACGGCATCGTGTTAGCGGTGCCACTAATATAGCAAACGTTTATAGGCGACGGTAACTGCTTACTATTATTAAGTAGGTCGTCGTCAGCCTGTCTGATGTTCAATAGCAATAAAGTAGAATTTTTGAAGTGAAAACTTATTTAGTGGCGTTGTGCACTTTTTGTGAGGGGTAAAAAATGTTAAACTCGCGTCAGGTCATGTGTCCTGATCAAAAATTCGTAAAATTCGTGAAACGGAGTTTTGCTCCAGTAATACTAACCTTATTAATAATGACTTAAGGTTTATTTTATAATGTTGACCTAATCGAAAATTCGTAAGACGTGCATTACTTAAACATATCTATTCGAATTGCGACTTTATTACAATGAAATACAGTTGAGTGTTTGAAGTTAAAACTTCCTTAGGCGCGTTGAGCACTTTTTGGGTGAACAATTTTTGGTTTGTAAAGAAGTGTTAATGACCAATTTATACTTTAATCCTTGATCATAAACACTTCTTTATAAACCGGAAATAGTCTAATACCTCGACGATACAACTCACAAGTTACTTAGTTTTCACTTTTATCGGCAGTCTCCAAAAACTGCCCCGCATGTTTTTTACTATATAGATGCTCGTTACTATTGATTTTCTTGTTATTAAATACCTTCTAAGAAGATTAAAGATTTAAATTTCCCGAGTTTGCCATATTGACTCCGTTTAAACGGGTTATCCAGCATGACCTTTCTATCCGAAATAGGCAGTGAAGGGTAGTCGCGGTGCTCAACTATAAGATACCAAGACTTTATTCAAATGAAACCCTTGAATTCTAAAAGTGGGTAATTCAATAAAAAAGCAAATCGTGACTTATACATATTGCAAACAAGGCCTGTCAGACAAATCTGTCACTTATTGTCGTTAAGCGGTCCGCTTTCGTCTTATTAACATTTTATTAACATTTCCCTTGCGTCATTAGGGTTTGGATTTGAATATCGGATCGGAAATGCACAAATTAAGCGAGTGATCTGTTGGCAGTAATGAGCTGAAAGGTACGTAATGACGGAACGCGAACAAAACAACACTTGCTTGCATCAGCGGGAAGGGTAACGAACAAACCGCTGCGAATGTATGGAAACTGCTTATGTGCCATTTTTTCCAAGAAAACAATTTCTTCTAATTTTTATTGAATTACATTATTTTTATTATGTAATACAAATATTAATAGTGCTAATGCATCCAACAATAACAGCTAAAATAAGAAGTAAGAAAAAATATTAAAGAAAATGTTGTTGTTACGAGAACAAGGCTTGTTCCTTTACGTAAGATAACAACTTTTTAAAACCTTGCCCAAATAAGATCAGTTTTTTATAATAATCATGATAATAAAAGTTCCTAATGTTGTTATTAACAGGTAATAAATGTAGTTAAATAAAATCCGTGGCGAAGCCGAGCGGCTATGTGAAACTGAGACCTGGTGTTGACCAACGGGAACACACGACATATTAAACCCTGGTCGAGACTAGGTCGGTTTAGGTAGGCTCAACTTTTGGTCATTGCTTTGCGACGAATCACGTGATAGCTTGTACTTAGCTTACAACCAAGTATCACTACAGTGAGCTTTGGGATTCAAAAATCTCTACAATGCAAATGATAACACAAAATTTTTAATAAAAGTTAATATTAGACATATTTAACGATCATGCTTGTCACATATTGAAATCGAAAAATCTGACTCCATGAACGCTAAACTCCCAATACTCCTTATTAATAAGAAACGGTAGCTCCACAGACATAGAGGCACACAGACAGACGGACTCGCGGACACGGCAAACGACATTTGTAATGATACTAAATAGTTGCGCGCGGTAGGTACCCTGCGATGGAGTAATGCGTTCGCGACTAGTTGTGAACCGGATTGTGCTATGTGAAACAGTAATTGCGATTTTAAATCGAATATCTATACAAATAAATAAAATTGGAGGGTCTGTTTGTAATATTAAAATACCCGCTTTTTACTAAGTTCATTCGGACGTATACACGGTACATATACCAAAACAACATTTTTTACAATTTTTGTCTGTCTGTCTGCCTGTCTGTTTGTTCCGGCTAATCTCTGAAATGGCTGCACCGATTTTGACGGGACTTTCACTGGCAGATAGCTGATGTATCAAGGAGTAACATAGGCTATTTATATTTTAGAAAAATAAAATATTTTTTGTTAAAAATTATAAGTTTCGGAAATTGTATAGTCTAATTTAAGTTGACCTCAGATTTATATCATCAATCATATGAAATAGGGTTCAGCTTAGGCTGGGCTTCGTAGGTTGAATTTCCAATTTAAGTTGATTTCATATATCCAAAAAAATGCTGCCCAAAGTCACTATTCCGCGCGGACGGAGTCGCGGGCACAGCTAGTAATAAATAATTATTGTAACAGCCCACAATATATAAGCAGTATTTTAGTCCAAGGCAACGGCTTGTGCTTTACAAAGCACAGGTCAGGGCGCATGTGGAGTTTGCGTCCTTTTGCGTATTCTACCGTCTGTACAACAAGGAGTGTTCTGAGGAGCTATTTAGAATGGTGTCCTCGTCGTCTTTTTACCACTGCACTGTCCGCCATCGGCTGGGTGTTCAACACCATTTCTTGGATCCTTCTTTCTTGTACGAAACGGTTCTCAAGAACGTTCTTGTTGCGTACTCTCAGAATTTAAAATTAGTTTCCGGCTTTGCTGCTTACTTTAGGCTTAAATGGTGGTGTGTGAATTGTCATAGTGTATTATTATTGTTTTAAATATTATTTAAATATGACAGAAAGAGAATTTTCTCTATGCAGGGATGTACTGAGAATACTATTACGATGCGGGCGGCCTGTGGCAATACTCGACAAAAACACCTCGGTAAGTGGTAGGACTCCAAGCCCGTCTGGATGGCCACTAGTCTACTAGAAAGGGTAGAACCTTCTGCTGTGATCACAGCCTCATTTATACCGGGTCCGGTATAAGTGACTCAGGTTTCAGTTACCTTATGCAGATAGCAGCGTGATAGCGGTGCCCCTGGCATCGCAAACATACATGGGCAACGGCAACTATTTACTACTAAGTAGGTCTTCAACCTGTCTGGTGTTGTACGTCAATAAAAAAGGATGCATTTGTGCAATTCATGCAAGTGAACTCTTTGAATACATTAAATACATGAGTCCCAGTTGCATAAATCCATCCAGTCAATAAGACAGAAGCAGATATCTGCGTAATGTCTTGGCGGGACATTTACATATTTTAATGAGCACCGCGAGCCTATCTGCCGGCTCTAAGCTGCGCAGAGCTCAGCCTTTTGAGCTCTTCAAGCAACAGCATTCATTTAGAAATATTCATGTTTAGCTCGGACAAATGGAAATGTCTCTATACAATATTTATGGTTCGTCTTAGACATTTTGCTATAACTATGGATTATTCTAATCTTGAATACAAAGTATTCTTAAGCCGGCGAGAATGACGTTACATCCCGCGTTTCAGTGCAAGGCGAATCAAAGAACATCTGTTTAAGTGGGTATACGCGTGTTTCCTAGAAAGAAAAGACAGAAGAGTGGGTCGAAGTGATTATGGCACATTCCACGATCCTAAATTCTGCTACACATTTGCAAGGGGCAAATACTTTCAATTTTTTTCTATTTTATATATGTATGTATAATAAAATAATAATAAACATGAGTAAACATAAGTACTTATGTCTAAATGAAATTAGGGTGAGACGGTCTTTATTTGATTAAATAAATAAAAATTATTAAATAAAACTAACTTGAACGTTAATCACCTTGAATATATTTCAACTTCACTTATCAATCATATTTCTTACACTGTCCATTTTTTAGTATTACACCGTCTTTTATAATATTCTGTCACTAGTTTTTATATTTTGTCGACAGGTGTCATTACTTGTCCCCTCCTGCCATTACTTGTCAATAATCAAAATTAAATATCTACCAAAATATTTATTACAGGAACGACCACATAGTTAATATCTATAGCAAAATTATGATATTTTAATTAAAATTAAAAATGTGGAAAAAATTATTTAGGCATTAATTATTATATTATTTCTATAAGTATTTTGTATTAATTTTGGTTATTGAGTTTTTAAACATTTATGTTAAGGAAACCTACCTAGCTTATTTAAAAATAATATCACAAATTTAAGAAATGTCAATACCAGAATATTTAAGTTACACTTGAATCTAACAGTATAAAACAAGTGAAGAATATGGATAGTAACGATACTGTCACCGCAAAACCTTGTTGCACAATCGATCAATCAATCAATCAAAAGCCTCCCCAAGATCACACTATAACACCCGATCCCCTACTTTTCTCATCCAGCCACTATCTTTTCTCATCCACCTTGTTACACACGCATAAGCAAATTTAATGACAATTTAGGTTCTACTTAATAAAACTTTAATAGCCCTTTTAGAAAAAATTTAATGTTATACGTCAATAATTGTATTTATTTTATTATTATTATTCCTCGTAACATATTTTTTAATTCTCATTCCTTTTACTTTACATTTTTTGTTACAATTTGCTAAAATTTTTTTATTATTCATATTAAATTCATATTAAAATTTACCATAATATTATGACCATTTCTTTATAGTGTCAGTTATAATATTAAGATCTTATTGTAAACACTTAAATGTAAAAATAAATATTTCAATCATGCCAGAAAAGCGTATTAATAAGTCATGACATCATAAAGCCCAATAAGTGTACTATAACTTCGGTGAGTTTGGGAGAGAACACAGATAGAAGTTTAGTAGACGTGGTGACGAGATGTAAATCTTCTTTTTCATTTTCCCAAATCAAGTCCATAGATCCGACTGACAGCAAACTGACTCCAAAGCCTAAACTTTGGAGATAAAATTTTTATATTCTGCAATTATTATTTTTTGGTATCTTAGCATTCGCGGTCGATTTATTAATTTTCAAAAAAACTTTACTACAGACTTGAGGAAATTCTAAATTTAATTTATGACAGGTAATATTTATTAAACCTGACCGATCCTGAGTTTAGGAACAAATAATATAAAGTAACTAGTATACTTCTGACAATAGTATACTATTTTATTTTGTCTTCTTCTTCTGTTTTCTTTTTTTTTTAAATAATAACGGTATTTTAGCGTTATTATTTTAAATTTCAATTAAAACCTAACATAAATTTTTCTATAGAGATATAATACGTTTAAATGTATTATAACCTCTGAGATATAAGCAAATATATTCAAGAAAATGAGGTGTTAACAGTGAGGTAAGCTTGCTTTGTGGAACGGCATGGTCCGAGTCGTGCATATTCATCGACTTCTGTGAGGACACGACTGGTAATTAGAGCTTCCTAATTGATGGAGAGTCTTTAGGGAGTAACAGATGCACCTGAAGCTAGCTGGATGATTTTGTTTGACTTTACGATTGCTTTATTTCATGTCTAAGTTTATGTGTAAAATCTCTTGCGTCGGTCATAAGAAATATAATTTTTCTACGCTTATAGGAGTATATGTGAGCTACCAGTTGAGCTCATGAACAAGAGAAGCTAAAATACGAGAAACCTCTTAGTAATTAATTCTAGTTAGATTTTTATGCAATTTTAAAGGAAAGGACAATAAAAGTTTAAATAACATATTAAACAAAGATATAAGGTACCTGGTAGCTCAGTGGTATTACATTTGGAGACCAATATAGAGGTCTTGGGTTCGATTCTCACGGTTACATACAGCGCTAAGACAGTTTAGTCCGCCTGAATTGCATAGTATATAATAATTGCCATAAACCGACCGTGAAGAAAACCTGAATACTGAAATTATCGTCATGTGTAACCCGCCAATCCGCCTTATACAAGCGTAGCGGATGAACTGTCCATTACCTCTAGGGGGATGCCCAAGAGCAGCAGTGGGACGCTTTAGGCAGAAAATAGTACTAACGAAAAATAGAAGACATAAAATTATAGTTTACAGTGAACATACAAAATTCTAATTATTGGAGACAAAAGTTCAAATGTTGTGAATGAATCGCTCAAAATAGCCATTTTAAGCCTTCAATTATAGAAAAGGCTTCAAATAACCATATCAATTTACTATCAAATAACAAATATGCAATACGCTTCTGTAAATTTCTATTAGAAAGCTCTCTAACAGCTGTATTAAGGTAGTGCAATAACTCATTTAGGCGTAACCTTCGCTATATGCTTACCAACACAGAATTCATTAACAAAGCCGCCTAATAACTTCCCCTGGCGGGAGAACTGGGGGTCACTGTGGTCAGGGGGACAGGGGGTCCACAAACAACACCCTGTAATGTGCTACTGTTGAATTGCAAAAATCTCATTATGGTCTAACTGTCGTTATAGGAATAATTAAGTATTGTGGAATATAAACTGTATAGAGTAAAATATATAATAAACGTATTATACAACTTTTTTTATGATGAATAACTGTATTCAAAATCATCTATGTCGTTTATTTGGAATAAAAATATGGTAAACTGATTTTTTTTATTGATCAATGAAATAGAAAAAAATTTAAAAAAATCAGAGGGAAGTCAATGTTGTTATGACGGGTTCACCGTCGATACCACACGGCGACCGTCCTTTTGTGTAGACGAATGGTTAATAGCTGGCGTCGATCACGACGGCATACTGACTAAAATCTCAGTCGCCACCGTAAGCCTTATCAGGGATAGACTATTAGTCGTTTCTCCGTTACTGGTAACGTAAGCGACCAAGAAATAGACTTATCAAATTCTTGTAATTGTACGATTACCATATTACGGGGGTTCTACGAATATGTTGTACTGCACAGAATAAATTGCAATTCTACGGATTATTTATAAAAGTATAATAAAGAAGCCCCTGTACTATTATTAAAATTACAATAAAAGGTAAGCATTATTGTAAAACTACTTCTTGTAACATTGTAAAACATAATAAGAACAACTTGCATTAGTAGTTGCTAGTTGTTTACGTTTCTCGTATAGTATTTAAGATTTAAGGCAATAAATAATTAAATATTATATTTGTAACTCCATTTCTATGTTTACTTTTAGACCATTAGTATCATGTTTAAATAAAATCTTTCCCACTATAGTGTACCCTCCATATTCGCTATGGTTTTCCCCTTTTAGAAGGCTCAAAGGTCACCGCCGTTTGACAGTTAATCAAATCTACTCCATGCATTTCTCTGTCGTGTGGTAATTGTATACTGTAAACGAGTTTTTCGGCGAGACGGGGCACGAGTGACCCATGATGCATTCGAGAGCTCAGACATGCGAACAAATCTACGTATATATTCATAGGAAATAACCTAAAAGTATGGCTAATAGTTTAGTTGCTTGATTGACTTATCTTTTGGTTTTTTTTATTTAAATCGGGCTTGTCAGTAATGGAGTAGCCAATATTGATTGCTACATAAATTTTTTGAGGGAGTCATTTTAGCTCTGCGGCCGGGCTCGGCATGTCGAAAAGGCGACAACACCCATAGGCGACGGTCAATTGTCAATGATCAATTGTGATAAATATAGCTACAGGTAAAAAAGGACGCCAGGGCCAAAAATGTTTTTTTATCGCTGTAGGACAGCGGACAGGCTGACGGCCCGCTTAGAATTTAGCAGTTACCGTCGCCTGTGGGTGTTTGCAACGCCAGTGGCATCGCGAACACGCTGCTGTCCCATAAGGGTACGGGAACTTGTGTCACTAATGCCGGAACACAACACAAGGTTATTATGACGGCATACTTAAGACCAAAGGTGGTCGCCATCCAGACGGGCTTGAGGCCCTACCACGTAGCTAGGGTGGGTTGTTTTGTCGGCTTTTACGACAGGCCGACCCCGGCCGCAGAGGTTAGTATTCTTCTATTCTATTCTATTCTTGTTAATTTTGGCTCCAACGCTTTGGGCATTGATTTTGCCAATGTCGGGGTAAAAGAAGATTTGACCAGTGTTTATTGCGAGTCAAATGGTAATAAGGATAGGTATAATAATTTAGCTGAAAGTATTCTGAAGACCTGGTGACAATGTAATATATAAACGATAAATTGTCTATATTATAAACATATATCATTTAAAATCTCCGCCCCTGCACGGATAACTGTCGGATAACTGTCTGAATAGCAACGCACGTGGTCTGGAACGACCGTGTCTGTGGATTCCTTGTCTGTAAAAATATCTGGTTAATTATGTGTACAGAAACCATTACAATAGATAGATAGATAATTCTTTATTGTTCACCACACAATTTTACAGAAAAAAAGACATAAAAAGAAGTAGGTAATAGTACAACATAGTGAGCAAACGGCGGTCTTATCACTAAATAGCGATTTCTTCCAGACAACCTATCAGAAATATTTAAAGTAGTAGTACAAGGCGGTGCACAATAGACATAGAAATTGTGATACCGAAAGCAACTGTTCATAAAAATATTAAAATTTTCTTGTATCTATTACCAATAAAAGAAAGTGTGGAGCGACGTGAAGTAAACGGGACTTACGGTTAGATTCCTGTTTATTTATTATCTTCTCAATGTTTTTGATAAATTACACAAATACTCAACGCAGTAATTTAAAGTAGTCTTTACAAACGTATGTTATTTGTGAGAGCGCACTGTGCGGATTCTTATAACCAAAACTATCATAACTTGCACTCCGAAAATAAATATTGTTATTGAAATCCACAACCGGCTAGTAAAGTTTTTTTATTTATAACAAATAAATACACTGGAACAATTCACATAGCGCCATGTAGTCTCAGCTAGCTCTCTCTCTAGCTGATATACTACATAATATAGTTTTCTTTTGTAAATACATATTATACATTAACACCTAGACGCGAGACAGGAATCAAACCCGTGACCTCTGCTAGCGCACCAAAGAATGTTACCCGCTACGCCACTGAGGTCGTTACTTCTCGATCTATTTATGTCTACTCTGTCCATCGGGTGCACTCGTTCAAAATGTTAATTAAATAACAATAAAAAAATCAATTTTAGTTAAAATATAACAAATTATAAATAACGCACAAATAAATATTAAACCATAAATTCAGAATTATGCAGTACCTACGAAAACGCTAGAAGTTTGTTTTGTCTTGTCCTTCAGATGCGATTAAAATTAAACTTTAATAGAAATAGATCTCAGGTAATGCGTGAGTATGCACAAAAGCAATCCAGATGCTAAACGCGATCTCCACTCCATATAACATATAGCCTACCAACATGTTATCAGTTCTTCGAAAGATATGACAGTCCCATCCGATGCATCCCATACTAGACTTTGGCTAACTGAGGAAATATCTCATTCAGACGAAGTAAGCATAGATATAATTTTGACGATGCTACCCGCTCAGCCGAAACCTGCAATGGGTTCCGTTGCAAAGTTGTTACCTCATGATTTCAAGAAGAAAGCTACAAACATTAGTAGCAATTCTTTTTCTGAGCGTCTCGTTCCGGTCTAATCCGGAGCTTCAGAGCTTGGTGTTTAGAATTAACTATTGTTACGTGGTAATTGCGCACCTTTTGCATTATCGGTCTTCCGTAACGTTGTCTTTTCTTGTGAAAACTATAAGAAAATAGTCGGAATAATAAATAATATACCAAACTTTGGTTTGTACAGAGGCGATAGTTTAACCCAGTGGTCGGCAACCTTGTCATCTAAAAGAGGCAAATTTAGATAATACGAAATTAAATAAATTAATTAAATTTTATCCGTACAGGGGCGGAGAAAGAATACTAACCTCTGTGGCCGGGGTCGGCCTGTCGTAAAAGGCGACAAAACAACCCAACCTAGCTACGTGGTAGGGCATCAAGCCCGTTTGGATGGCGACCACCTTTGGTCTTAAGTATGCCGCCATAATAACCGTGTGTTGTGTTCCGGCATTAGTGACCCAAGTTCCTGTACCCTTATGGGACAGCAGCGTATTTGCGATGCCACTGGTGTTGCAAACACCTATAGGCGACGGTAACTGCTAAATTCTAAGCGGGCTGTCAGCCTGTCTGCTGTCCTACGCAATAAAAAAAATTTTAAAAAGCCATTTTTAACATATGCTCTGTTTGAGTAGGAGACATTATTACGGAAATAATTACAGATAATAAGTAATATTCCGGGCCTGGACTAAACGCTTCGCAGTACATTAGCCGCGAAGTCAGAGCCGCATGTGGCTCGTGAGCTGCGGGTTGCCGACCACTGGTTTAATCCAAATTCATAAGTGTCAAACAGTGCTCTTCTTCGTGAACTAGCTTCTTAAAGCTATCGCGATAAAAGGAAGAAAATTATAATTGAAACAGTAACATTATGAATATTTAATTTAATTAAAATAAACTACATCGTCAAATCAATCACGTCATCAACAGACATATCTTCAGCTTCCTGCTCCAAAATCTTCTCAATTTCTCTTTCTTCGGTATTTTTCTGTTCTTTTTCCTTCTTCGTTTTTTCCTTCTCTACGTTCGCTTTTGAGGTTGATCGTTTGCCGTGTTTGTGTGGAACAGATGAGTTCTGAGGTTTTTCTTTAGGAGTTGGACTTGGAACTATTTTGTTGAGATGTGATTTCTGAAAACAAAAAGAGTTTAAATATACTCTTATATAACCAATGTGTCCTTTGTGTGTGAAATAAATAAGAGAATTGTTATAATAAAAACAAAGACATCACATACCAAGAAAAGAAGATAAAAGAAACGTACAAGAGAAATAAAGGAAGCCGGAAAAGAGAAGTCCTTTAAAGAAAATTAGCGTTCAAACTAAGATAAACAACAAGGAAAACAAAACAAAATAAAAATAATAAAAGACAAGATATAAGAAAATGAATGAGTAATGTATAAAAATAAGAACTAAATGATTAATATAAGATTAGATGTAATATTAATAAGGAATTAATAAAGGAAAAGTAATAAAATAAAAGATTAAAAGAAGCCAAGGGAAAAAGAGTACGGCAGGGCAAAAAATTGTGGAAGCCGAAAAAAGCACAGTCCCTAAAAGAAAGTTTGGCGAAAGTTATTGGTTACACCAGCAGAAAAAGCAGCCCAGAAAAAAATGTATCCTTTGATATCGTTGAGTTGATAGATCAGAAAGCAAACTCCATGTAGTGAAAGTTCCCCCTGATTTATTCATAAATATATCTATATTTTTATCCGTGCAGGGGCGGAGTAAGAATACTGACCCTTGCGGCCGGAGTTGGTCTGTCGTAAAAAGCGATAAAACAACCCGCTACGTGGCAGGGCCCTTGGTCTTAAGTATGCCGCCATAATAACTTTGTGTTGTGTTTCGGCATTAGTGACCCAAGTTCTTGTACCCTTATGGGACAACAGCGTGTTCGCAATGCCACTGGTGTTGCAAACACCCATAGGCGACGGTACTAAATTCTAAATGGGCCCTCAGCCTGTCTGCTGTCCTACAGCAATAAAAAAATCTACGTTGCTTCTAGTCTATCTACTAGATAGACTAAAAGCAACTTCATCATTATCATCTGAGCTTTAAGTCTCAGTTACAACTTTAAGCATCAGATCATCTGCGTACAGTGGTGCAGTAAGAATACTATCCCATGCGTTTTAGGCAGAAGGTTGGCCTGTCATAAAAATTGACAACCTACCAAGGTGATAGGATTTCACGGCCGTCCGGATGACAACCACCCTGGTTTCTCTAAGCATGCCGCTATAGTAAACTTGTGTTCCAGCACAAGCGTCCCAGTTTCTAAGTGTACGGCAGTGTGTTAGCGGTATTCCTGGCGACGTAAACTTCTATAGGCGACAGTAGCAGCTTCCTGTGGAATGCATCGTCGGCCTGTCTGCAGTTCCACAACAATGACAACAAAATCTTTATCTACATCTATACTTACTAGAGATGGGTTTCTTCGCACTAACAATTTAACATCTTCAGAATTAATTGTAGTTCGTTTAGCATGTCTGCAAATAGACGAACAATCTATATAAGAAGTTGCTTATATTAAAAACTGCACATTTATACTTTGGAGGTGCAGGGATTCTTGGATTTCTTGGTCTCGAATAGATCTGTCGTTGTTGGATCTTCAGGCAGAGCTCTTCTTCGGAGATCTCCTTGTTTGGGTCTGTTCGTAATGAAAATCCGAGCCAGATTCCGAAATTCCATATTGTATTTGAGAAAAAAAGTGCTTAATATTACATGCAATAATGGCTTATAAAAAATACTAGCAAAATTAGATAAATGTTAATGAAACAACAAGCTAAGTGAGCGAGACAGAAGATGTGTAATTGTGCGACGCGGGCCGTTTCTAGAAAAGCGCGGTGCTGCTACAATACCATTGTACATAACTTCCAATGCCATGGTGAAAAATCCATACTAATATTATAAATGCGAAAGTAACTGTCTGTCTGTCTGTCTGTTCCTCTTTCACGCCTAAACGGCTGAACGGATTTTGATGAAATTTGGTATGGTGATAGATGATAACCTAGAAATGGTCATAGGCTATAAATAATCACGCCATCGTTCTTAGGGGGTAGGCAGTAGGCAGATAACTAAATTGAGTTAGTGATTTTTTGTGCTTATCCGGTATCTATGAGAATCGGCCAACATCTATTTTTCATCCCCCTAAATGTTAGGGGTGACCCACCCCCAAAAAATTTTTTTTAATTTTTTGACATTTTATTATTTATATGGCAGAACAACGTTTGCCGGGTCAGCTAGTTATGAATATATTGGTGTAGCTGCAGTCAAAATGCATCCATTAACATTAACGTCAATGCATAACAGTCCTTTTTAATCCAATACGACTGATTAAAGTACAATTTTTACACCGTTGGAATGATCCTGAAAGCTTTCTTCACGTTTGTTCCACTTATGAAGTTGTCAAACAGAAAGTTGTTGGTATATTTTTGTCTTTTCAAAGACCTACAAATAGAATAATCGTTCCTTACCAGAGTGATAGATATATCATTTTAAATGTGTGCCTTCGTGTCGAGTTTTAAATCTACTTTTTTTAATATGTGTATTTGTGTAAAAAAATCATACATTATTAAATAAACTAGAGGTAAGACCAAACATACTTAGCAAAAGCTTCCAAATCAGTTCCATATACAGAGAGCTTCCTAAATAAAAGTTCAGCCACTACTTCAGTTGCTGGTTTCGTTATTTCTAAACCTAAAGAATGACAGGCTTCCTTGCAAATGTTATTAACATCCCGTTGAAGAGCGGCGCGAATTTTCTGTTAAAGAAAAAAAATATTATTATCAATTCACATTAACGCCATCTATTATTAACTATGAAAACTTGTTACATTAAAAACTGCTACTTTGCTATTATTAATATTTAGATATTATAGATGGCATTGTTCAGTGTTAAAATAACAATCATATTTCTATGTGCTGTTTTAAAGAATAATTTAATTCATACGTACCTGTGCCGAAGTTAAATTATCTAATGTAGTCATGTTAGTATATTTTTTCCAAAAGTCACACACGAAGGAAACTATTTAATTTACTCTTGTCTATTTTCCATCCTGTCATTACATAATAATTTTGTTTTGAATAACTGAGGTAGGAAGCGGCGAGCTAATATGACTAAATTATAATTTTATTTATTGCAATGTAAGGAATATAATCAGAAAAACTCAGAAAAGTTTTAATACATTTTACAAAGAACATAACCAGGAATTAACAAAATTGGAGGATGGAGGATTTTGATAGCTAATTGTAATTATTTATTTAGTATTTTCTAGATAATTGTAAAGCATAAAACAGCTGTTAGTAGGGTCGTGATATGACACAGCGACATGTATCGATTTAAAATAATCGATTTTTAATTATGTCTTTCGTCTTTTTCGATATTGAAGGAGCCTTGTATGTAAAAACGATTTTAAATTTAAACTAGAATTATAGAGAATTAATTATATTTGAGTTTTTTTAACTTACACAGATAGTTATTTAAAAAAAATTACAACAAATTTTTTCGATACAGTTTTTTGCAGTAGGTACTATAATTTAATTTAATATTTACTGAATGCCTTGCTATGTTTGATTTGGTTAGGTAGCCAGAGTTGCCATGCGATTTATTGTTTTCTGCTAAGTTTACACCCGGGGCGGTGTTCTACCCGAATTTTATCAGAGGGGCTTTAGGTGGGCTCGATTTATCTTTACCGCTCATAGTAAGTTTTTGATTAAATCGATGAGGAATGACTGAAATTTTGGTTTGCTTGCCATTTTAAACTTTTGCTGGAAGAAGTTTGGAAAACCTCGACGGACTGACTGTTTGGGTAAAGTTCATTTATTTAAACGGAATATCCGTTTTCTCATTTTAGCATTGTGAAGGACAAGTACATTAAATTTCAAAATTATATAGGCCAGAGGTCAGCAACCATCAGCCATCCAACAGAGCCAAGTTTACTGTGCTCTTGCACACAAACGCACAGAGACACACACACATACACACAGAGCAAGTTAGAGAGAGACAAGCTAACTGCTTTATTAGTAGGAGACTACATTTTTATGGAAATATAAAAATGTAGGTATCTCTTACAAGGTACGAGGATAAAGTAATATTTGTGCTTGCATTATACATTTCGCGGAAGAGCAGTCCGGGGCGCGGTTTGCCTGACAGATGTGACATAGGGTCAATGATCATTTATCAGTCATGATTAGGGTTAATGATCATTCTATCCACAATGACATCTACTACTAAATAATAAAGGGAGTTTAGTAAAACAATATCTTGTTATCATATAATTTATTATGAGCATTCTGTAATAACTCAATATGTTAACCCATACATAAGACATCTATATTAAATTTTTAAGTTATTCCTTCGCCTTGCTATATCTTGCTCATTGTTTATTAACCACTTTGCTGACAGGTGAAGAGTTAACTCGTCATTACACTTACATTATCTATTTCAATTTATTACACCTAGGGCGATACAGGATATTACAAAAACATAAAAAAAACTCTTCTCGGTATTTAGATTATAATTCCAAAAATTTCAACCATGACAGAACGTATCCGCGAATAACTTTTTAATAAATTGTACACCAGTTACACGTAGTTGATTGCCATACAGTTTATCATACAAAAATATTATTAAGTTTTATAAAAAATATGTCCAAAGTTTAATTTCATTTCATTCAGTAAAAATTAAATTTATTGGTTTATTTAGAATATTTTACTTCCATATTCAATTACAAAATAATTGCTGGTGACATGGTACACAGTTACTGTGTAAAATCCCCATTAAGTTTTTTTTATTGCTGTAGGTCAGCAGACAGGCTGACGGCACGCTTAGAATTTAGCAGCCTATGGGTGTTTCCAACGCCAGTGGCATAGTGAACACGCTGCTGTCCAATCAGCCGATCAATACTATACAGTCAGTGAACCAGCAGTATCATCGGTTCAAGTTCCCAATAACAGGAAGAACTAATTTTAGATGAATTATATCACTAGCGAATTTGCTAAATTCATGGTAATACTACATAATTATGAACAGTATTGTTTTAACACTTATTTAATTTCTGTACTCAGTTCGTAGGGCTTTTCAACAACAACAGAAATAGGCAACCATTTGCGTACATTTTCTCCATAAAGTTACTCAAACTTATGCTTAAAATTTATATTGGTATGATTGAAGGACATAAGGGAGGGATTAAAAAAGTATTCCAAAATAAAACTTTTTCATGTGTAACTTTGAATGATTAACTGTGTAAATGTTTGGAAATAGTAAAAAAATATTTTTTTTTAATTATTCAGGCTAAAACCACCTGTTTTTATCTAAATTGATGTTTTTGCACAACTGTTAGACAATTTGGATCATTTCAATTCATGAAAATGGCTGCTCAAAAATAAAAGTAAGAATGATCATGCATAATAAAATTAACATGTGCTAATAATTAAAAGAAAAGTAATTTTAATGAATAATATCAGTTTTGGTTAATTTTGAATTTTCCACAAAATTTTAATTGCATGTTGTATTGTTGTTTTCTATTGTATTTTCACTGTAACCATTTTTCTCAGACATCTAAAACTGTTAAAACCTGCGTGTTTTGTATATTTATATAATCAAAGCACTGGCATGTTTTAAAAGTATACTTTAAAAATATTCTAGTGACTTTTACATCGTAACTTGTTTTTTCATTCTACTTCTGTCATGTCTTGTTAAAATAAACTCTTGTTAATCGGCATCTTACAAATTTATTTATTTTAAAGAATTGCTTCTTATACAGCAATTCTTTTCGGGACTCTGCCACTTCAGGTTATGGGCCCAGGCTTAGCAAGATGAGTGAATCTCCATCGTCTACACCACACTGTTTTCAGACTGCCTCAAGCATGTCTCCACTAGTGGTCAGTAGCAGCACACCTAGTTTCACAAAGCTTCAAGGTTGCAGCAACTACGCAACGTGGAGTTTCGCAATGCAAATGTATTTAATAGATGCAGAGCTTTGGGACTGCGTAATTTCGACCGCTGATGAAGAGTCTGATGAATTTCAACGCAAGGACGCAAAAGCAAGGTCAAAAATCTGTTTAAACCTAAGTGAGCACCTTTACCCCGTAGTCATGGCAGCAAAAACATCAAAAGAAACTTGGAACCGACTCCGGGAGTGCTATGCTGACAGTGGATTAACACGGCGCTTAAAACTCATGAAGAAATTGCTCAATATCCAACTTGAAACCTACTCGAATGTAGAAGCCTACGTAAATGACATACGTCACATTCAGCAGCAGCTGATCGCAATTCATGCCGGCCTCGACGATGAACTTGTTGGTTTGATTATGCTAGCAGGACTTCCTGACACCTACAGCCCGATGGTGATGGCTATAGAACACTCCGGCACTAAAGTGACTATGGACGCAATCGCATCAATCTTGCTTAAAGAAGAATGTCGAGATGCAACAGCCACGTCTAGTTCTTTATTATCTAGTGTATCCGTGTCTAATAATAATGTAGTTAAATGCAATTATTGCAAAAAGATAGGCCATCAAATGTACCAGTGTAGAAAGCTTCTCAACCGAAAAAAGTCACCAGCATCATTATCAGCACCATCAGCGACACCTTCATCATTGTTACCATCTCATTCATGTAATAACATGTCTGATATTACACTTTTATCTGGCTTTAATCATAATCTTCCTACAGGCATCCCTATCCCTTCACCTTGTACCTCAACCGAATGGTACATTGACTCTGGTGCTACAATACATATGAGTAACAAGAGTGATTGGTTCCTGGACATGAAGCAAGAGTCTAAACCAGTCACTATGGCCAATGGTCAGAAAATTCAGAGTGAAGGAAAAGGTACAATTTCTGTAAATGTTTCTGATAGGATTAAGCAAATTACTGATGTATTATACGTTCCAAATTTAGCAACAAATTTGCTTTCAGTACACTGCTTGATTCAAAAAGGATTCATAGTAGTGTTTTCCGAGAAAGGTGCCTCGATTCTTTTGAAGGATAGCTGTAAAATAACTGGCACTGTTGTTGCAACAGCGTCAAATTTTAATAGTCTATACAAATTAGATACGGTAGATTATAAAGCCAATCTGATACAACCAACAGCGTCAAATTTTAATGGTCTATACAAATTAGATACGGTAGATTATAAAGCCAATCTGATACAACCAACAGCGTCTGCTTTACTATGGCATAGACGTCTTGGCCACCTACACCCTAAAGCCCTGAATATTTTAAAAAATAATGCCATTGGTATAGACTATACAAGTTCTTCATTCAGAGAATTGAGTGAAACCTGCTTGCCGTGCCTACAAGGTAAATTGTCAAAGCGACCATTCAAAAAATCACAAAGTAGGTCTAATGCCAAATTGGAACTGGTGCATACAGACCTCTGCGGGCCGATGAGTACTCCTTCGTGGGGTGAAGCGCTTTACCTACTAACTTTTACAGACGATTTTACTCGTAAGACTTTTGGCTACCTGCTAAAATCGAAAAATGAAGTCTTCTGTAAATTTGTTGAATTTAAAAGCTTTGTGGAGAATCAAACGGGTCTAAAAATTAAAACTTTGCGCTCGGACAATGGCAAAGAGTTCTTGAATCATAATATGACTTATTTCCTAAAAAAGAATGGAATTGTTCATCAAACGACAGTGCCTTATACTCCGGAGCAAAACGGAGTATCAGAACGTGTTAACAGAACTGTTGTCGAAAAAGCAAGATCAATGCTCCAAGATTCTGGTCTACCACGTGCATATTGGGGAGAAGCGGTTTCCACAGCGATATATCTCAAGAATCTCTCTCCAACCCAAGCGTTAAACAATAAAATCCCGGAAGAAATGTGGACTGGAAAGAAGGTGGATTTAAGTCACTTGCGAGTTTTCGGCTGTGAAGCGCATGTTTTGGTCCCAAAAGAGAAGCGCAAGAAACTCGACTCCAAGACTCAAGCCTGTATCTTTGTTGGCTACTCAGCAGATACAAAAGGGTATCGTCTTATTAATCCTCAGAATCCAAGGAACGTTGTAATTGCCAGAGACGTTGTCTTTGTCGAAAACAAACAGCCATCTGGCGAATATGGTAAAGAAGAACCAATGAATACTTCAATCCCACAATCTGAATTATTTCAAATTGCTTCACCAGTTACCCAAAATCTTCCGTCTACATCGAACATGCAACTTACTGAAGAACACACAGAATCTTCTACTGAAGGAGATGCAGATCCTCCTTACCAAGTACCACTTGCTTCTCATTCAGAATCCAAAATATTGGTTGACAGTCCTGAAGATCTTACTGCACGAAGATACCCTCTTCGAAACCGCCAAGCTCCAGTTAGATATTCGGACTCAGAATATGCAAACCTAATTAGCGCTGATTGTGAGCCACAGACCTACAAACAAGCTCTGGAAGATTGTTATAGTCAAAACTGGCTGAATGCTATGCAGTGTGAGTATGATTCGCTGCAAAAGCATGGAACGTGGATCCTTGTAGATAGACCTCCAAATAGAAAAGTGATTAAATGTAAATGGGTTTACAAAGTCAAAAGGGATACGAATGGGGATATAGTTAAATATAAGGCAAGGCTTGTTGCTAAGGGATTCACACAAATCTATGGTGTGGATTATGGTGAAACTTTTGCTCCGGTTACTAGACTATCGTCAATCCGGCTTTTAGTAGCTTATGCAGCGAAACTTAATTTAGTTATTGACCACTTAGACGTTGAGACAGCATTCTTGAACGGCGATTTAGAGGAAGAAATATTCATGGAGCAGCCCGAAGGCTTTGCCAATAGCAAATCCAAAGTGTGTCTTCTTAAGAAATCCCTCTACGGTCTTAAGCAAGCTCCGCGACAATGGAATAAAAAACTTTGTGAGACTATGGACAAACTTTTATTTAAACGTTCTGAGAAAGAACACTGCATATACTACAAGCACAAAGATACTAAGTTACTTATAGTAGCTGTATTTGTAGATGATTTCTTTATATTCAGCAATGATAGGGACATGAAGGAAGAATTCAAAGTCGAATTAAGAAAATCATTTACAATCAAAGATTTAGGTCCCTTAAAAGACTGTCTGGGCATGAGAGTGACAAGAAAAGGTAATTCTCTGTCGCTTGACCAAACAAGGTATATTGAGAAATTGATCGAAAAATTTGGGATGAGTGATGCTATTCCAATATCCACTCCTATGGAGCCGGGTACAAAACTTGTCTGGCCAAACCCGATTGATGAAAAGCCGGAATTACCATACCAGCAGCTCATTGGGTCTTTAATGTACCTTGCGATTGGTACGAGACCTGATATAGCTCACTCAGTATCTGTTTTGAGCCAATTCAACGTACATTACGGGGAGGTACACTGGAGAGCTGCCAAACGTGTGCTTCGTTATCTGAAAGCCACAAAAGACAAAAAGCTCACATATAATTGCACTGGTGATGGGAT
Source organism: Malacosoma neustria (assembly GCA_963693495.1). Classification (NCBI taxonomy): domain Eukaryota; kingdom Metazoa; phylum Arthropoda; class Insecta; order Lepidoptera; family Lasiocampidae; genus Malacosoma; species Malacosoma neustria. The sequence goes on from OY856386.1 coordinate 4,904,117, forward strand.
TGGATACGCTGATGCCGATTACGCAAGTAATCTGATAGATCGACGATCCTATACAGGGTATGTGTTTCAGATGAGTGGTTCATCAATATCGTGGGAGTCACGCAAACAGAGAACTGTAGCTCAATCTACAACAGAAGCGGAGTACATGGCTCTTGGTGACGCCTGCAAGGAAGCTCTTTACATTCGATCACTGATTAAAGACATATTCAAATCATCGTCACCTTTAACAATAATGTGCGATAATCAAAGTGCCATCTCACTCACTAAAAACAACACACATCACTCTCGCACCAAGCACATTGATATTCGACATCATTTCATTCGTGAGTGCATCTCCACCAATCAAGTCGACATTAAATTCATTCCATCTACTCTTCAAACAGCAGACATTCTCACTAAGCCATTGCCTAAATTGAGACACTATGAATGCCTGGCCTCTTTAGGGATAATATGATGTTACCTTTTTTAAAATGAATTTATTGTTTCTGTAAAATATTTTACTATATATCCTAGAGATAGGAAGAGTGATAGTGTTAACTTTTAATTGTTTATATACTTGTGAATGTTAGTGCTTTAATTACGGGGAGGTGTTAAAACCTGCGTGTTTTGTATATTTATATAATCAAAGCACTGGCATGTTTTAAAAGTATACTTTAAAAATATTCTAGTGACTTTTACATCGTAACTTGTTTTTTCATTCTACTTCTGTCATGTCTTGTTAAAATAAACTCTTGTTAATCGGCATCTTACAAATTTATTTATTTTAAAGAATTGCTTCTTATACAGCAATTCTTTTCGGGACTCTGCCACTACAAAAACCAATGTCAGCAAACACTTGATTCGTAACAATATGTAATTATTTATCTTTTATCACTTTACACTTTTTTCACAATCTGTACCACATCTTCATCGGCTAGGATATGATCAATTCCCACCTTCTGGGGCTGATGTTTCACGGAAGAACCCCAAACTAGGGCACTGAAAATTAAAAAACACTTCAATTAGCCTATCAATTCACTTTAAAAGAAGCCCAGCTATAGGCATATATATTGGGTGTTTTTTTAAGAGCTTGAAGACTAAATGATAATACAAGACAGAATTATTATTACAATGAATTTTTCTTTATTATAATCTGGTACATAATTTCATTGATTTATTTTGTAAATATGATTTCCGGCATATGTCCGCCGCGGCTAAGAGTTATATGGTCCATTCGATCAGTCTAATTTTTGACTAAATTTTCCAATAAATCTGGCCGCAAGTAATAGTGGCTTGAATATTGGATTCCAATGCTTCATGAGTTGTTGCTTTGTCTGCATAAACCAATGACTTAACATAGCCCCATTAAATATATAATCCAGAGGTGTTAGATTTCACGAACGAGGGGGTCAAACAATAGAACCACTTCTGAAAAGAAAGTTGTCACCAAATTGATTTTGAAATAAATCGATTGTTACAAGCGCGCTGTATGACAAGTTGCGCCGTTGTTGGAGCCAAATGTCGTTGATGTTTAGCTGATTAATTTTTGGAAACAAAAATTCAGTAAGCATGGCTCGATAGCGCTCGCCATTTACCGTAACGGTAGCTCCTTGCTCATTTCGAAAAAAATAAGGACCGATGATGCCGCCAGCGTGTAAACCGCACCAAACAGTCCATTTTAATGGATGTAATGGTGACTCGTTAACGGCTTGGGGATTGTCTTCGCTCCAAATACGGCAATTTTACTTATTGATGTAACTATTTAACCAGAAATGAGCTTCATCTCTAAACACAATTCTATGATAAAAATGCTCTTCTTCAGCCAGTTTCAAATGAGCCCAATCAGCTAAAATGCGACGCAAACGATGCTCGTTTGGCTTCAATTTTTGCACGAGCTGTATATTGTAGGCACGTAAGCCAAGATCCTTACGTAAAATCTTCCACATAGCCGAAGGACAAAGGCCAACAAGTTGAGAACGACGACGAATCGACATTTCGGCGTCTTCTTCAATATTTATCGCTACAGCAGCGATATTCTCTTCGGTACGCACATTTCTTCGTCTTGTTGATAGTTTTGAATCGAGAAGAGTAAAATTAGTACGAAAACGATCAATAACTGCACGAATTGCTTGCTCTCTAGGCCAATTATGTTGACCATAAAATGGACGAAGTGCTCTATGAACTTCGTGAACATATTTATTGTTTCAAAATAAATTTCCACAATTTGGAAGCATTATGTTGTTCTGGCGTTAAACGATTCATGATGACTTTCTAAACCTTACTGAACAAAAATATCAACCTAGTTTGACATTATTAGCTGTCAAACCATAGTTATCGATATCAACAGTTCTCATGCAGCTAAAAAAAACAACCAATAGAAAACAAAGCTTTCTTTAGTGAAATTTGAAGATACTTAGACATAGAGAAGAACAGATACAATAATGAAAATGTTACTCCAGTTACCTAACTAATGTGCCTAGGGCGCTTATTGTTAAACCTCCCACAGATGGCCAACTAAAAGGCCTTTAGCCTTCCCTTAGAGGCAATGGACAGTATATCCAGCACACTTGTCCAAGGCGGATTGAAGATCTCAGTCTGCAGGCTTCATCACGACGTTTTACTTCACCGCTAGTATATGATAAATCTATATAAATAAAATGATAGAGTTGTGCGCGCATCATGACACAACTATTGGATATATTTCAGTTACATTTTTTAAATTTGTTTTTATACATTTGGCCCTTATTTAAAAAATAAATTATTGAATTATCTTCATTTAATATAGTTATATAAAACAACGGTTTTTATAGGAGAAGTGGGACAAGTGGTGTGGCACGCATGCTTATGAAAACTTTTCATATTTTTTTCTGTTATTCGACCAGCGATGCGGGCGCGAACGGCTAGTTCTTCGCTATAGTATGCGGATCTCTAGGTCTCCAAGAATCCACTGAAGTACCACATACCTAGGTACCAGGGGCGCTCTTGTACATAAAACTATACTTACTATTTAAACTCTTTAACAATAGACCGATGTAGTTTATTACAAAAGTCCTCAATACTAGTCTTGTCTGCATGTAAAACAACAGGTGCATTATAATCCGGCAACTGGCCTTTCGGTTTTGTATATATCCTGATCAATTTGAGGTATTCCCACATTTTCTCCAATAAGTCATCGAAATTCCATTTGTGGTGAGCGGATATTGGCACACAATGGGGAATTTTGTATATTACGTCTAGCTCTTCTATGCTAATTTGATCTAAAATTATACAAAATTTTCATGTAGTGTGAATTCCTTCATTAATTAATTAAGAATCTCAATTCTCTCAGTGCAGGGGCGGAATAAGAATACTGACCCCTGCAGCTGAGGTTTGCAAAGGGTGCAAAGGCGACAACCCAAGGTGGTAGGGCAACCACCCCTTATCTACAAGTATAGCACCATATACTATAATAACCTTGTGTTGTGTACCCGGCATTGATTACTCAGGTTCCAGTACCCCTATGTGGACAGCAGCGTGTTCACAATACTTCTGACGTCGCAAACATCCATAGGCAACGGTAATCGCTAACTATTAAGTGAGCTGTCTGCTGTCCCTAACAATAATAAAGATGTAATTAATTTATGACACAGTATTAGGAGTAGACCTTTTTATTTTTTATGAACACTTGAGGCTAATATGTCGCATAAACATAAAAAAATTGTAATAAAAGAGAACAACGACATATAAATTAGTACATAACTCACCAATTTTGTTAAGCAGATAAATACAAGGCACATACATTCTATTCCCTTCAATAACATCTATCAAATCATCGCTGTTGGCATCATATCTTAAAGTTATATCAGCATTGTGGATCTTGTATTCAGATAGTATAGTTTTCACAGTTTCTATATCCAACTCAGATTGGGGGCACTGTAATTTGAAGATAGTATAGAATTAATATAGAATTTAATTGTTAATAAGTATAAACATTTTTGCTTCTATTAAAATAAAACATGTCATTTGGGGTGATGGTTTAATATTTTGTTTTGTGGGAGATACCTTCATATTATCAAATATAAATATGCTTTAAGGTAATTTACCTATGATGTTCATGACCCATTTATAGGGGAGGAGGTATGTCTAAATTACCACGATTGGCCACAGGGAGGAGGGGCTGGGGTCTAGGTTTTCACCAAATAGTCAATATCCTTTACAGGAAAAAAAGGGAGAGACCTTTTTGGAGCTATATTCAAATATAGCCCGTTTAATAATTAATTAATAAAGTTAAAAACTGTAGTTTAGTTAAAATCTTATATATTAAGAATCACCAAGTGGAGAGGGGACTAAAATATTGACAAAAATGTGTCAGTGTACTCCATAACTTGATCACAAGCTTTTTTATTTATTTATTTTAAGTCATGTAATGGAAAATATATCATTAATCCTAATATTATAAATGCGAATGTTTGTTTGTTACACTTTCACACCCAAACCGCTGAACCAATTTTAATGAATGTACAGACATAGATTAGACCTTGGAGAAGGGCATAGGTAACAACGTTTGCCAGGTCAACTAGTTAACTATAAACATCATATTCATGCCTTTAAGTCACTGTATTCATTAAGCATATAACCAATGTTTACTTACAGTGGTATTCAGATTAATGCCACCCTTATCTTTTTTTCTAAAATGTATATTTGGGGGCTGTTTGTTTAATCGTAGTCCAAAGCCTTCCAATTCGTGCTCCAAAAGCTTTTTATGTTGCAACGGTTTCAAAACGTCCAAAACTATGAATATAAGACTACACGTTCTTGCTACAGCAATTACTTGACGACCACGACCTTTACCGTCTTTCGCGCCTTCAATAATACCAGGCAAGTCAAGAAGCTGAAATAATTAATTAAAATTTCATTTCAATATAGAACAAAAAGGATTATACTGATTGAAAGCTTTTGATTTTTTTTTTATTGATGATAACAGGCCGACAGCCCACTTAGTAGTAAGTAGTTACCGTCGCCACCATATGGATGTTTGCAACGCTAGAGGCACCTGGACAGCTGACGTGATGACGTCAGTTGTCCTATAGGGATACAGAAACCACTCGGGTCACTAATGCCAGAACACAAGATTATTATGGCTGCATACTTATCGACCAAGGGTGTGTTTTTTTATATAATGTCTTTGGATTGCTTTTTTCTACTGGCCTAGTCAGTATCTTTCACCATACTTTCTTTACGGGACTGTGCTTTTTTCAGCCTCTTTAATTTTTTGCCCTGCCATAACTCTTTTTCCCTTGGCTTCTTTTATTTTTCTTTATTAAATCCTTACTTCTATTACATTTATTCTTATATTAGACCAAGGGTGGTTACATCCAGATGGACTTGGGGTTCTACTACATAGCTAGGGTTGTTTTGTACGACATACCGACTCCAGCCGCAGAGGTTAGTATTCATAATCTGCCCTGCTTGAAGAAAAATTAGTTTGGTTTGGTTTAAATATCAGCCGCAAAAATGGAAAGCCTTTGCCATCAAGTGTAAATTGGATTAACTACTAGACTGAATCCAAAGCTTTTACTTTACCAACTCCTTTATTACATAGTCAGCTATAGACCTTTGGTCTTAAGTATGCCGCCATAATAACCTTGTGTTGTGTTCCGGCATTAGTGACCCAAGTTCCTGTACCCTTATGGGACAGCAGCGTGTTCGCGATGCCACTGGCTTTGCATACACCTATAGGCGACGGTAACTGCTAAATCCTAAGCGGGCCGTCAGCCTGTCAGCTGTTCTATAGCAATAAAAAAAAAAAAAAAAAAAAAAAAAAAAACACCTTCATGGCTTATGTTGTGAAGGTCTAACCTTAGTATGCTTGTGGAAGTCACAGGTTTGATTCCCATATAGTGTCTGGGTGTTAATGTATTTATTTAAAAAAGTAAAGTATACAAGCGGTACATCAGTTGTCTTATAGCCAGAACACAAGTACTATGCCATTTTGAAACTAGACGGTGTTGTGTGAATAGTCACATTTTTATTATTTAAACATTGGATAGCAATTGTAACGGGAAAAACGTAGTCTATGTGCAAAAAAATTAATTAATTTAAAATTACTAACACTTCTTACTGTTAAGAACTTTGTAACTAACCTACTAATAATTTATAGATGAACTTTTCCGATATAAATGATTATTATATATAAAAACTCTAGAGTTGTTTATCTGGTGTCCTATTGGTGATATTATTATAATTACCCCTTAGTGTAAAGATCATGTCTGTTAATACTTTTTGCACTCTACAATTTTAAATTAAGGATTTATCAATTGAATTATATTACTCATTATTAATTTATTGAATATCCTTTTCATACCTGTATTTTAGCACCCTTATATTTAATACAGCCTGGTACAGTAGTGAGAGTTGTGAACTCATATGCTGCTACTTCAGAGTAGACTCCTGCCAGATTAGATAGAAGGGTTGATTTCCCCACTGATGGGAACCCTACAAAGCCTATACGAGCATCACCAGTTTTAGCAACATCAAAACCTGGAATATTATAAAACAAAAATTGTGTTAATTTCAAATTCTATATAACATACTTGAGGTGACCTGACCTATGTTTAATGTGATAAAAATTATATTTTCTATTTTTAAAATTTTTAATTATATTTTCTTTGACTTTTTCAAGTGCTTTAACTCAGTGCTAGTAGCAAAGTAACAATGCCAACATTCTTTAGATTAAAATTAGCTAAGGTTTTTTATGTGATCATCAGAGAAGTTTAATGATGGTTGCATCCTACATGCATACTTTAGAGTCTAGGGTCTACTGTTAACCATATTTATTAAGTATAACACTTCAACATGTGTTTGTAGATAATGCCTCGTAAATATTGTTCATTTTCTTCCCCAATAAAGTAAAAACAGAAATAGCTTATGCGAACATTGCATTTTACAGGAGTGACTGCTATCAGACCACCCAACAAATTAGACTATACCAACCACTGTGTCCGGTAAGCTAGCAAAATAATCTAATAGTCTTTTCTGCAGCCTATTTATAATTTATGGCTAGTATTACACGCTCACTGAGGTATTTTGATTCATATTACAAGTATTCCATAGAATGGTCCAAAAACAAGTACATCAAATAACTATTCTCATCATTTACAAGTGCACTATGATGCGTATTCAGACATTCCATTAAGCCTCAACTTACAATAGGCATTATTAACATTTAAGTTACAAGTGAAGAGGAATTAAATGTAAATTTGACTTATCACCTTACCTTCACCCGTAGCACCGCCACCGCCTTTCGGCGTGATTAATTCACGCCTTAACTTAGCCAAACGGGCTTTCAATATGCCTAAATGGAGTGCAGTTGCTTTATTTTTTTGCGTACGGGCCATCTGAAAGTTTGGGTAAAATTTTTCTAATCCAATTCATTTCTAACAAGAATAGTGCATGACAACACAAGGGATCTATATCATATGTATATAATTATAGTTTAGAGGTGTACTTTTTTGGCAAATTATTGATAATTTTACAGAATTTCTATTATAACCTCTATAACAAACCTCTGCCTCGATAGCGGCTATTTTCTCCAATATAGTACTCATTTTCGAAGTTTATCCTAATTTATTTTATATCCTAAATGTGGGTTAATAAATAAAATACACAAATTATTAGTATGTAGTTAATACAGAAATTAAAGTAAATTGGAAGCGTGTCACTTCGTTTTTATCGGCGGTGACAAGTTTCAAGTTTTTAAGTCGAGAACACAATTTGAGTTTGACATTTGACACATTTATACATATGTCAGTCGTCAACTATTAGTGTTTAAAATGCGTTCAATTTAGTATTATTTCCCAAAATCAAAAATTAAGTCGTGTGTTTTATTGCATAAATTTTACTTGAATAACTAGTTTATATATAACATAATATTTTTTTATTGCTGTAGGTCAGCAGACATGCTGACGGCCCGCTTAGAATTTAGCAGTTGGATACCGTCGCCTATGGGTGTTTGCAACGCCAGTGGCATCGCGGATACGTTGCTGGGTCCCATATGAGCACAGGAACATGTGTCACTAATGCCGGAATACAACACAAGGTTATTATGGCGACATACTTATGTCCAAAGGTGGTCGCCATCCAGACGGGCTTGAGGCCCTATCACGTAGCTAGGGTGGGTTGTTTTGTCGCCTTTTACGACAGCCCAACCCCGGCTGCAGAGGTTAGTATTCTTTCTCCGCCCCTGCACGGATAAAATGACATATTTTTTTATTCTATGAAAAAATTTACAGAAATCGAATTTAGATTATTTTGGCAGTAGTTGACTTTTGTAATTTACTTACCACCCAAGAGATGTCACTTTTTCCATACTGTATGAAACGCGGGTGTAAAGTTTTCCCGCAGGTTTGCGCATTCTAATTCGGAAACGTAGCGAGGGAAAATTGTTTGGAGGGTGTTTTGCGACGCACCCTTAGTGCCGCTTCGGACGCCGGTACGGAATCTTGTACGTTCACAAGACATTGCGAAATTTAAGTTTCGTACGAAAACTTAATTCGAGAAATAATTTTCTAAGTAATATAAAAATTAAAATATGTCACTTTCATAAGTGTGTAGTATGTAACTAATTATTATAAATGTAAATACATGTGTGTGTTAAAGTAGATAATGGTGTTAAAAAATAAATTTTAAAATTGATCTCTTTGTGCTCTTTGATTGATTTGGTAAGAAACTTTTTTTATTATATGATGAAATAAGATTACTTTTTCTAAAAAAATTTTTTTTAATTTTTGTAGATATAAAATTTTTTTTAGATAAACTTTGTTAGATTATATAAAGTATTTTTGTTATGCTAAAATCAATACCTATTTATATTTAAACTTATATTTTAACTTATCATTTAAACTTTAATAACTTTTTACAATTTCGCTTGTTACAATTTTGTCAGTAGAATTTAGATTTGTTATTAGAAAATTTAGTTTAAATTTACTTAAAAATATTAGAATTTAGATCCAACATACATATCATTTAAACCACAGAAACTCTCCGTCTATCTACAAATAAGTTTACTTCAAGTGAGCTCGCTCTGAAAAGAATTGAGTTCAAAGTCTTAGATGGATTACATTTGTAAGAAGACTTCACACCAATATGACTTGATATTGATAATCGGGTAGGGTTTATTTTTTTATTTCTGTAGGAAAGCAGACAGGCTGATGGCCCACTTAGAATTTAGCAGTTACCGTCGCCTATGGGTGTTTGCAATGCCAGTGGCATCGCAAGCACGCTGCTGTTTCATAAGGGTACAGGAACTTACTTGGGTCACTAATGCCGAAACACAAGATAAAGTTATTTTGGCGGCATACTTAAGACCAAAGGCGGTCGCTATCCAGCCGAGCTTAGAGCCCTACCACGTAGCTAGGGTGGGTTGTTTTGTCGCCTTTCCGCAGAGGTCAGTATTCTTTCTCCGCCCCTGCACGGATAAAAAGGTGATGCAGTTCGACATCAGCCATCCGAGCTCACGGACCTAAAAGGTACGGCTTCACGACAGCTATATCTTGACCTTGGGTAACTCCACTTCCATATCTGGACTTCTAATATTACGTGTATTACAAACATATTATACAATAACAGCCCATAACATCCCACTGTTCGGTCACACTCATCAAGGCTAGGCCTTGCGCTAGAGGGAGCTAGTATACCCAACACGCTTGTCCAAGACGGATTAGCGGTCTACACGTGCCAGTGATGTTGGTATGCAGATTTCTTCACGATGTTTCCCTTCACCGTCGGTAAGTGATATTTACGTTACCATATGCACAATCTAACCTGTGATTTTTAGTTTGGTCTCCAAGTCTCTGTCATAACACGTATTTTTCTATAATCGAGAATATTATTAATAATTCTATTACTTAATTACTTTTGCGTATAAGGCAAGGTATTGTAGGTTAAAGTAGTGACAAATAGATAATTTCTTTTGCTAGTTAACAGATAACAAATGTTTCGTTCGGTTTCCTGTTGGAGATGAGGTATATATGGTATACATATGGCTCATACTTCTTATACCAATATGAAGCGTGGACCTTTATAGAGCGACTTCGAAAACGTGCACGCTTTACACGAATGTTGGCCATGATTTGAAAAAACCGTGTGACCAAAATGTCAACTGATGGTAACCACCAAGAGGTCTGGTCACATGACTGAATAAAATACCTTTTAATGGTCGAATCATGAGATCCTGAAAGTGACTGAAAGAACAGCTGTTTGGCGTAGGAAGAAATAATTGCTGTGAAGCATTCGGGGATTCAATAGCTGTTTTGACCTTGCCAAATACAGAAAAATAGGAAAGCTAGCTACCAATATCCATTAGCTGGTTTATAAGGCTAGACGGTAGTCACTCCGAAAAGTCTCGTCGTCGTCAACCGTTCATTGTCCAGTTCTGGACGTAGGCTTCCCCAAATTTTCGCCATAAAACCCGGTCCCTTGCATTTCCCCTGCAGCCTCGACCGGCAAAATTGTGCTGGTCCTCGCTCCATCCGGCTCGAGGGTGTCCTACACTAGGTTTGCTGAGACGCGGTCCTGCGACAGAGATGATTAACCCACTGCCACTTCAGCATGCATATTTTGTGAACTATGTCGTAGTTCCCTTACGAATTTTATCTATAAGAGAAACAACATAGCCCGCTTCGTAGCCTGTTGGGCGATTTAAAATTTGTAGAGCAGCCCCACCGTAAGAGTCTAATCAAAACAAATATATTTTCTTGTGGCTCTGTTCAGGTAATGTCCCAGTAGAGCATCCAAATAGAGGCACAGATAATATCTCAGTTCCTCAATCTCCAAAGTGTAAGCGGATATAGCTAAAAACTTGAAATGGTGCAAAAAACTTTATCACAATTGTTTCCAATTTGTTCATTAATTGATCAATTTGGAAGTTATAATGAGCAACGTATCGATTTCATTGAATTGTTAATTTGTTAGTAGAACTAGGTAATATGGCGCGGTCAAACGGAATTTTCAATTTAATGAAATTTAAGTAGGATATATTTCGTGTTAGACAAGCGGTATCATATTCGAAGCACAGTCTAGTGGGCTTGGGTGCGATTCTCACGAAAGTTTGCAACTTTTAGTAAAATAAAATAAAAATTTGCGTTAAATCCTGGTTGCTACCTAATTTCCGTTCCGGTGCCCAGGGTCCGCTTTATATCTTTTTCTTCTCCACTTCGGACGGCCTTCGCCATCTTTGATAATGAGATTGGTACGCATCACCCTTTACAAAGTGAAGTTAGCACTTTTTGGGTCTAGCACTCTTTGTTCCCCACGTAAGTAGCCTGTTGCCGCAAAACGTGAACACGGCAAAACGGCAACACTCCTGCAATTTATCCGTAATGTCACGGACATGAAGGCTGCCGCGAATGCGGGAGTTCCTAACGCGGTCCTTCCGTGTCACTCCACACATCCACCGCATCATATTCATCTCCGTGACACGCAGTTCTTGCTTGTGTCGCTCTAACACCGGCCACGCTTCACAGTCGTATAAAAGGACAGGCCTAATGATGGTCCTATAGACCTGTCCCTTCAACTTTACCGGCATCTTAGGGTCACAAATGACACCAGTTACCTTATGCCATTTGGTCCACGCGGCAGCAATGCGTGCCGTGTTCGAAATACAATTTACTATCACTTAAATCACAACGCAAACAACTAGCTGCGTGCATGTTATTTAACAAATGTCGTGGTCGTGTCAACTCGTGTCGACTGTATAGAGTTTACAATATTACGTCGTCCCTCGGACTGTTCATCGACGGGAAGTGTAGCATGTTAACGACTAATGTAAGCAGCCTTAACGACGACTTGTCGATGATTATAATAATAATTTTGAGGACATTGATATATTCTTTACTTCAGCTCAATAATTCAAATATAAAACCCAAGAGGCACTAAAAGAGGTTTTATCGTAGTTTTAAAAGTATATATTTTGTATTTGAATATAGAATATTTATATCTCTTACATCTATATTTCACATTTCTGTCTTTGTTTTCTATTCTAAACACGTAAATTATATTAGCGTCATCTAGTTCACATTAATTTAATAACATTACAACGAATCTGTGGAAAATTCCATTGTTTGTGCATTTACTTATTACAAATATTTACACTCGATATCTATATTTAACGTATAAATGTTTGTTTTCCCAAATAAATTAAAAAAGTCGAAGTTTCCATTACGAAAGCATTTCAACTAAAACACTCTCCTCACCAAACGAAGCGTTGATATTGCGAGCTGTTTCTACCGCGTTAGTTCCACGTCGGAACTCGTATTCAAAAATTACTCGGATTGTCGAAGTATCCATCTTTCAGGACTAAGCTAAATAAAAAAAAAAAACAATTGAAAGTAGGAAATCTAATATTTCACAATTTTTAAAAGAAGAACTTCTCTAAAAGAATCATGCGAAAAATACCCTTAATTAAACCCTATTATTAATTAGTTTTAAGCTTACGTAAAAAACACGTATAGTATTAACCAAAAGCGTTTGCATGAAAGAAGCAGCGAAGAGATCATTCTTAAAGTTAAAATATATAGTTTCTGTAATATATATACGTAATTATTTTCCACGAAAGGAAAATATTTGAAAGATAATATTCGAAAAGGAGGAAAATGAATGGGCATACCTCAACACGTCCGTCTACTTCAACACGCATCTCGTATATTAGAAAGTTGAAATAAGTTCGCTTGAAATTCGACCCGTATCGGGCTCAATATTAATCCGAAGCTAGTTCCAAAGTAATTTTGGAGAAAAAGTGGAAAGTTCGAGATTCATGATTAATGTTGAGGGCGGAATTTTCAAAATAACACGTGAATACACAATCTTATTGGGGAATTATGATTTATCATCTATTTAAAAACATTTTTGTCGATATAATTATTCCTTGCTGATTTATTCGAAGCCGTATACGGCTGCCCATAGTAGGCACTCGTTCCTTTTTTGGTTCCGTAGGAGGAAAAGTGCCTTTACGTATTACAAGCCGCGTGGGTTCGCGACAAGCTTGTATGGGAACAGGGAACTCGCAGGGAATAGCGCTGTGCATGGTGGACATGGGCCTCAATATTCTAGGGGTAAATCTCCGGGCGAAGTGCCTCCGAGGTTTTAAAGCAGTAACCTGTCTTTGTCACAAAGTAGCCGCCTGTAACTTGCCAACCTATCCGTGCAGGGGCGGAGAAAGAATACTAACCTCTGTGGCCGGGGTCGGCCTGTTGTAAAAGGTGACAAAACAACCCACCCTAGCTACGTCGTAGGGCCTCAAGCCCGTCTAGATGGCGACCACCTTTGGTCTTAAGTATTCCGCCATAATAACCTTGTGTTGTGTTCCGGCATTAGTGACCCAAGTTCCTGTACCCTTATGGGACAGCAGCGTGTTCGCGATGCCACTGGCGTTGCAAACATCTATAGGCGACGGTAACTGCTAAATTCTAAGCGGGCTGTCAGCCTGTCTGCTGCTCTACGCAATAAAAAAGAAATCTTCCGGCTCACCACGGAACTCCTTATAAAAAACCTTGTCCTTGATATTAAATTAAAGGGCATATACATGGTAATAAATGCATGTAATTTTTTGCCATGTAGGGCAAACGCCAGCCGGGGCTACGGTCAGATTCTCATTGAGTCCTACGGCCCCGTACGAAACTACGTCAGAGTGGTTTTAGTGGGTATCGGCGATGTGCGTTTCCTCGAGTACAATGAAGGTGTAAGAGCTCACAGCATGGGAGTATCGATCGAACACCAAAGGGTGATCTTTCAATAAAAGATCGCCGCTGATACACTGAATCGATCAAGCCGTGCAGCAATGAAATGCAAAACTACTGTTTTTGCACACAATATACGTATCTAACAAGTAACTATAATGTTTCTAACAAGTATGAAACTTTGATGAACTTTATGGCTCAACGACTTTCACACTCCGGAACGCCAGCGAGGGTCACGGGTTCGATTCCCGTTAAAAATATGTTTTTCATATTATATTTTTCGTATACAATTGGTTTTATTTGGAAAATATAAAACTTGGCTTAGCTTGGAGCTGACGTCCTATTAACATATTTGCTGTATGTATATTCGCCGTTATTACTTTAGTAATAAATTATTGTAATAATGTTTTTTGAATTAATCGGACACGAGTAATGTTAATTATATTATTACTCTCTACGAAAATACAACAACACACTATAAATTGAAAACGGATTGGGTTCTCCCTAGGGACTCTTTATCGAATAAAGAATGGACTGAAGGGTTAATTCTAACTAGGGTTACCATCTCAAAAATCTGTCGACCAGGACAAGAAACGCGAAAACTCCGGATTTCGGAGCTTACAACCCGGACGTTTGAACAGAGTATTTTTCTAAGTTACTCAGTAGAATAAAATATAGTTTTGATGGTCATAAATTACCTTTTATTTATTTTAATACAATTTTAAACTAATTTACATCTTAAAATACAAGAAACAAATCAAAATTTTCTTAAATTTTTAAGGAACTATTGCAGTTTTCTTACATTTCTTTAATAAATAAATTATACTCTTTAACTTCGTAAAATCAACTTAAAATAAATAAAACAAGTCTTCATTAAGTTCTAATAAACTATTAATAGACTTACATTTATTTTTTATTCTCTAAATTGCCTGTTTTACTTTTCAGGATTTTTGGTATTGTCCAGTCTTTCCAATAGCTTTTAGAATATCTTCCTTCCTTTTAAAACCTGGACTACAAATACAGCCCTGCCCGGACGTTCCTCGGACGCCTTCTAAACTAGGACAAATCCGGGGAAATCCGGACGGATGGCAACCCTAATTCGAACAAACAAATCTTTGAATTCATTGAATTTTACAAACGTTTCCTGTACTTGGACTATCCGAGTATGTTTGCGATGTTATTCGTAATTGTTGTTCTATTTGAATTTTTTTAAAAGTGTTTCCTAAAGTTTCCTAAAGCAAAAAGTTATAAATAATTATCAAAAGCTTCTATTTTAAAAGTTAAAACACTTAGAAATTGAAATAAAATAATCAAAAGCATAATTAATCAAAGTTATAGAGCACTTTAGTCGGCAGCGCTATTTGCTTGGATCTCAAACAAGTTCGCTCATTACATGCAGACTGCTAATTAGAGACACTACGACACTACTCTTTATGTGTACTGTTAAGAAACTGATTTCAGATTCCGATGTAATTAGAATAAAGAGAGTCAAACGATGTTAACATTCCACTTCCAACTGGATTATTCTGTAGTATTCTGGAATATTCTGTAATAAATTTTTGTCATATGACAATATTACTGTACGTGTACATTTTTATATCAATGTTCTTTCTTTAATTGCTCTATTATATTTTAATCTCTTAGGGCTCTATAGAAATCATTATTCACATAATTGGAAATCGCTTTCTAATGTTAGGCAAATATTTAAGATATCAGCAACGCAACCTTTTTGGAGAATAATTTTTTTAAGTTTTTTCTTCCCCCCCCCTCTTTATCTCTTGAAAACTTTAGTTATAAAGAGATAAACATAAACGTCTAAGGTCAAAAGTCATTAACAGAGTACGAGCTGATGATTCACACAGCTAGCACAAAAACATATTGATTTCGCTATTGTACCCTTTATACCTACATTTTTAACTTTCTTAGGTCATATCAAAATCATCTTCCGTGTAGTCTAGCTATCTTTCTTTACCATTCTTTTTTATTCTTCCACTTTCGTTTCTAACATTTTCTCCTTTACATGAATTATTTACCTTCGCTTAATGTCTTTGTACCACAATATTCTGTTGTCTTTTAGCTTCTCTATAATTCGTGGTACACTTAAACTTCCTGCAACACCTTAGCACCCACATGCACGCAGCATTGAAGTTTCTTTTCTCCTTCCATGGATATGACATAATAATATTTTTCATACTTATTCATAATGGTAAGCTTCCCAAGAGAAAAGGGAGCAAGACTGGATAACACGACTATAGAAGAAGAATATAGAACTAATTTTAAGACCATCTCCTAACTAACCTATGCCTCAGTGGGTTCGTCGTCGAATTCAAATGTTAGCTCACTCAGGCCGCAACCTCGTCGACGGAGACGCCTCGGTTTGCTCAATGGGAAGTTTGATCTATTCTCGATCCTTTACTTCATTATACAAAATATGGAACAGAAACACCCACTATAGTGTTAAACGCAAAAAAATATCATGATCGGAATATAGGATTTTTTTTTAGATTTCAGAACTGTATCTGTGATTCTACTTCATGAAATCCCGCACCCAATAAATATGTAGAGTCTCTTTAATTATGGTAGTTTTTAAATATCCTAAGTAAATTTTTAAGTTAAGATAATGTTATCATTTAAAGTAAGTATATATGTAAGTTAAAAATTTTATTTATTTATTTAAAAAGTACTGCCACATCACATACATATAACATTGAAAATAACAAACTATTTAATTTATGGCCTATATGTTATAAATATATTACTCCGTACTCAGTACGGAGTAATATATAACATTTAATTTCTTTTTTATATTATTTTTAACTGATGAACAAAATAACGTATTAAATTGTTTTCCGACTACGTTCTTTATTAAGCACTTCCGTAATATGGCTCACCTTAGCAAATCAGTATATAAACTCCTTGAAGCCATTAAACTAGAAAAACAATTGTATGATGTATTAGAATTTTGAAAATGGTTAACACTTTTAATTATGTATCACAAAGTAGACCAGGTTTAATTCTTAAATAAATAAAATATATTTGAAGTAAAGTATCTCGGCTCATCGCATTTTACGGCCCCGACCGCAGCGGTCAGTATTCTTTTTTCGCGTTGCACAGATCTGATGATAAGTTATGTAATTATGACATATAAAAATATAGCCTAGTCAGGTCATAAATTCTGTCACATGTTTAATGTAAAATAATTGTAACAAGTTTATTCATTATGTAACCATTTATATACCAAAATGAACTTAACAAAACATAGATTCTTATGACATTAAAGTTTATTCAAAATGACCTCCGTGATTTTGAATACAAGCCTTCAATCTGCGCGGCCAGTCCTCTATCGCAGCACGAACGAGGTCCATGTCAATATCGGCGGCTGCCTTAATCAAGGATGTCTTGAGTGACTCCAAATTGGGATGAGGCTTTGAACACGCCTTTTCCTCCAAGTGTTGCCATATCTTGTAATCTAACGGATTCAAATCTGGACTGGAGGAGGGCCAGTCTTCGTGCCGGATGAAGTCGATTTCACGCGCCGCCAGCCAGTCTTGTGTGCTCTTCGCTCTATGAGCTGGCGCCGAATCTTGTTGGAATACCCAGTGCCTGTTATTGAACATGGTATGAGAAACAGGTTCCACAAGGTTCGTCAGGACTGTATTTTGATACACAACAGCATTCGTTTTTACACCTTTCTCACAAAAATGTACCTCTGTTAAGCCCCAATAAGAAACTCCCAACCATACCATGAGCGAGGATGGAAAATGACCTCGTTGGACACGCGGAATACGGTTGCTCGCTTCTTCACTACTGTGTGCGTACACCTTATCATTTTGTTTGTTGTAGCTCTCTTCTACGGTAAACATTTTTTCATCCGAAAAAAGAATTTCCCGATATTTTTTTCCCGCGTACCGCTTCAACAAAGCGCGGCATCTCTTCAGTCTCAGGTCCATTAGACGAGCATTCAAACGATGTCCTGTTTTTCTTCGATATGCCCGAAGCCCTAAGTCTTCATTTAACACCCTTTTCACCGTGGTTCTGCTTAACCCCATCTGAAGGGCCAACAGTTTCTGCTTACGTTTGGGATTTCTTTGAATTCGTGCCTTCACAGCTTTTATCACTGCTGGAGTCCTAACAGACCGAGGGCGACCACTTCTTGATCTGTCATCTACACTAGAGTCTTCATTGTATCGTTTGATGGTACGATAAATGAATCTTTTGGTTATATTCAAATTTTTCAGTATGTTAAAAATTTGAATTGGCGCGTAACCGCAACGATGCAACGCAATAACTGCAACAAGGTCTTCTTTAAGCGTCCACTCCATATTTAAAAAATGAGTAAAATTCTAATAGTATACATTTTTATTTTCATGAACAATTCGAGATTCGAATTCAATAAACTTTTTTGTGGCCAGCATTCTAAATGAAAAGTTTTTACTGTGTGACAATACTTATGACCTGACTATGTATATTATTGAAATATAAGGAAGAATACATCTTGTATAATTCCGTCACAATTATATTTAACGTAACGTAAATGTTAACGTAAACCAAAGTTTCATCAACCCGTATCCCTTGACAAAAGTCAAAGATCTTGTTTTAGGCATTCAAGCAGCAAACCCCGTGGGTGATATCATTCAATTTGCCTATTCTGAGTTAGAAATCATTAAATTCTACCCACACGTGACAATACTTCTGAGAGTAGTAAACTTGTTTGGCACTATGATGTATGGCACCATAACTTATGTGAGATCCCATGATGTTAAGAGTTGGGCGTCTTCTTTATGGCTTTTGAACAAGTTTTTGACGTCCTCAGGGACGTAGCGGCTAATATACGTTATTACGCTAACGTCGTACCCCTACAGAGGTCACGGTTTTGATATTTAAGAGCTATATTGCTTACCTCAGGACTAGGGGCGCTGTGTGAATTATGACAGTTACTATAAATTAATTATTTATTAAATATTACATTGTACATAATATTATGTAAAAGATTCGAGAAACATCTTCCAGGAACTTTCTGAATTCCAGTATAATTTGCTTACGATGAGTCGCTTTATCTCTGGCACAGACAACAGTGTCTTAATGACCGATCTTAGCCAGATTCCATTATTCTCAACTTTCAAAGAACATCATAATGTGCGCTCGAGACTGAATTGGGAATCTCGATAACAGGGATTTTGAATGAAAGGTAGAAAGTTGCAAAACGTTGTTTTTGATACTGATTGATCGATGAATAAAGTGAATTTTTTTAGAACCGTTGTGATTTCAAAAATCGTAAAATAAAAAAGCGACACGAGAGTGAGAGAGAATGATAATACAAGTATAGAGTGTTTCCTATAATCTTCGTCTCTTTGTTCGGCCTTTCGTAGCTTTTATATATGAAATGTAATTTACTTTTCTAAAGTTTCACTTCTGCCGTACGTTGATTGCACACACAGTTTTTTTGTACGATTTGCTAGCTACCTACCTCTTCACGTATATTTTCATCAGATAATCGTTGTCTATAAGCGGTGTTTTGCTTTCCCTACCCAGTTGAAGTAGCTGGTAGACCATTTAGGTAATTGGTACCGGTAGGACATCCTTGTTTAGGTAGTTAGTCTAAATGCCTGTGTAGTGTTTAAAACTACGTTTGGCGAGATACGCTCTTCTCTCTTGGATTCGTTTGATCCATGGCATCGGTTTTACGGCGTGACGGACACAATGTCGCTTCAGCTTGCATATTTTGCGAGCGTCACTTTGGTTTTCTTTCAATAACTAAAAACGGAGAAACTCAAACTTTCATTATAAATAATCGGATGAATCTGACCATAAATGAAAAATGATTGACCAAAGAGGATAAATTAATTCTTGTTGGACGCTAAGCAAAGTCTAACGGAAATGGATGTTATTTCAACAACATAAAAGGAACATTTATTTCATCATCAAAATGATACACACAATTTACGAGCAAAACAAATTGCTAACTTTTAAAGCCCAGTAAAGCCTTTCTAAAATTGCTTCATAAACCAAGTAAAACCTATTGAGGCCATAAATACATAAGTTTTATTAAGCGGAGGGGAGGAGTTGGCATGTTTCTTGCGTTACTACTAGCGACATCTGTTATCAAGTTTCCGCGCTTTGCAAAGACAATGTGTTCCTTTCCACGCATAAATTTAAGTTCGCGAAGTCTACGCTTGTAATGTATGCGGAAAGTCGTACATGTTTAAGTTGGTGTGTGAGCATCGGTACTGATTTCTCAGAATTCCTTTTATAATTGTGATTTATTCAGTAATATACCTATAGACTATTTACAATTATTGACTCCGACGTTAAAGCACGCCTTGCTGCCGCGTAGGCCAAATGGCGTGAGGTGACTGGTGTCATCTGTGACCCTAAAATACCGGTTAAATTGAAGGGACAGGTCTATAAGACCATCATTAGGCCTGTCCTTTTATACGGATGTGAAACGTGGTCGGTGCTGGAGCGACACAAGCAGACACTGCGAGTCACGGAGATGAATATGCTGCGGTGGGTGTGTGGAGTAACGCGGAAGGACCGCGTAAGGAAATCTCGCATTCGCGGCAGCCTTCATGTCCGTGACATTGCGGATAAATTGCAAGAGTGTCGCCTTCACTGGTATGGCCACGTTTTACGGCAACCGGCTACTTATGTGGGGTACAAATGTCTGGCCATGCCGCCACCGCCGGGTCTCGGCAGAAGGGGTAGATACAAAAAGTGCTGGCTTGACGTAGTAGGGGTTGATATGCGTGCCAATGGACTAACCACCAGAGATGCTAAAGATCGAGCGAAGTGGAAAAGAAAAAGTCGGAAACGGACCCCGGGTGCCGAAGCGCGAGTTTGGGCTGCAACCGGGATTCAACGCTATGATGACGATGATGATGAGACTATCTTTAATTAATTATAGTCTATATCGCCTATTTATAATAATATATGATCGTCGATTAAGCCGTAGAGCAATCCACTGTTAAGTATTAACATCTTAAGATTTTCGGGTAAAGGAATGGTAACGAATAAGTCGGAAATAACTGCACATAATCAAGAAGTGGAAGGACACTACCTCTATCACGAGTATGGTGTATCGGAGGATGTAGCAGCTCATAGAGTGGTCAAGTGCATCACATGAGAGTCCTAAAAATAAGATCCCATGGCCACTGCAGGTGAATAATTTAATCTATGTATTTAACGCTTTGCGGTCGATGGCTTTGCGGTAAAAATAATGCAGAATATTGGCATTCTTCTATAAACATGTCACAAAAAAACACAAATTCGATGTTGTAAAAGGCAGTAAATAGACTACTCCTTGTTTCGTGGTCATGGACTTCTTAGCTTAATATTATCAAATACAATTACGAAGAAAATTTAAAAAAATAAATCATCACATCATCTACCATCGATTGTTATATCAGTCTGTCTTTTTAAATATAACTCTAAGCATCCCAGTATTACTTACTCTTTTTTATTTTCGTTACCTTAAAATGAAAAAAGTTCGATAAGGGTATCAAACCACTATTCGAAGTCTTCACATTTCTCGTAAATTATTCAAATTAAATATTGCCTGCGGACGGTCACATGACCCCATTTTCAATATCGGTAAGTCCAATAGTTGAGGTTTAACCCAGGGTTTGTGTAAATATTTAAACGAGAACTGGGTTTGCGTTCCGGGTGAGCCTAATATTTTCCGGAAATTATTTATTATTATATTCTATAATATTACTAACCGATCACGCCCGCCCTGCTGGCGAATAACAGTAAAAAGTAAATCGAAAAAAAATTAAAAAGGGCCGATGGAGTCCAAATCCAAAAACTAGTCTACCTACGAAAAATTTCGCGTCGAATAATAGTAGTATCATCCCGATATGTTGAGTAGTTTTTTGTGATAGTGCGTCAAAATAACCCCATTTTCCTTATATATGTATTTTATGTATAAGAAGGTACTTTTCTTTTTACACTCGAATCAAGGGCATATTTGTATTGAGCTGACTTTTTACTTTCCGAAATTAAGCGAGAACGATGTCATCTTTCAATAGTAGATATGTGTTACGTCAATTAGTTATCCGTTATAAATATTTCAAGGAACTTTGCGCTTATTATTGCAATGGCAATATTTTCAGAATATGTTATTTAAAGTATTAAATCGAATATAATTCATTAAAATAACTTTTCATTTGTTGCAGGTAGCTCACCATTTTTATAGAAATAACAAATAATAAAATGACAAAATTAGTGCCAAAATACGAAAATAAATACTAAAAATGTCTTCAGAAGTTTCTTTAGAAGGAAGGGACAAGCCAGGATTCATAAAGCGAACAGCTGCCTGTTGTGTACGAGCAGCTTGCTCACAAGTTGGTTTAGTGATACTCGTGGTAATATACGTGCTACTTGGAGCTGTGCTTTTCGAGTACCTGGAGTCAGGACCCGAAGTGCAAAAGCGGTCAGCGATACAGCGGTCGCGAGAAGAATGTTTGAAGGAGCTGTGGGCGATTACAGGTAAGATTTGTGACTAGTAATTATATTAAGCTTAAATCTAAATATTTTATTATACTATAATAGCTTTAAATATAATTTTGGTTGGATTGGATATTGGGTGTTCTTACAGCTTTATTTGGGTGTACTGCTTACAGACCTTAAGAAATACACAAAATATTATACTCGAGTTTAGATATGTTTTGTAACATATCCGTGTTTACATATGTTTTGTATGTTCTCCATGCAGGAGTGTAGTCAAAATACTGATCCATGCGGCCGATGTCAGTCTGTCGTAAAAGGCGACAAAACAACCCATACTAGCTACGTGGTAGGGCTCCAAGCCCGTCTGGATGGCGACCACCTGTGGTCTTAAGTATGCCACCGTAATAACTTTATGTTGTGTTCCGGCATTAGTGATCCAAGTTCCTGTACCCTTATGGGACAGCAGCGTGTTCGCGATGCCACTGGCATTGCAAACTCCTATAGGCGATGGTAACTGATAAATTCTTAGTTGGCCGTCAGCCTGTCTGCTATCCTACAGCAATTAAAAAAGGAGACAAAACAACCCTATCAAGGTGTTCCACAAAATAAAATAAAAAACTATCAGATATTGGACGGTATTCGAGCATAATGTAAATCTTTAAAGTTTTATTGCGAACTCTAATCCAGATATCTTCTTATTTTATGATTTTTTTAGTCGGGAAACTTGCAGTTTAAAGTCTGAGTGCTTTAGTTTGTCTTCAATTAAGGTACTAACCGGTGACATTGTAAGATCCATTAGATCTGTGCCATTCCGTCTACAGTGTGTGGAAAAAGTGTTAAAGTAGGTAGTTGAAAATACTAAAACTCGTCGGTAGCTACTAAAAACTGGCTGATGTTAAATTTGTCGTACCTTTTTGGCATTATCTATTTATCGACTATACCATTTATCACTATACTACTATTATATTTTTATTTTTAATAATACAATCATCTCTAATTACTCCTAAATTAAACATCTTCAATTACTCCTATATGAGCTTGTTGAATTTTTAATTAGGAACGTATATACGAGTACGTCATCGCTCTACAAATCAATTGGGCTGTTATTTCGTAGGTTACGCCTACTGTATTCTAAACACAAGCCGAACCTTGACCTCGTTTGAACATTGTCGAATTAATAACAATGAAATCGATATATGTTACGTATACTAAACATATTCTAAACTTCTGCTCAAATTATAATCGAAAAGTTAAACTGCTATATTAGACCCCGTTCTAGTTTGAGTAGGCGCTAAAGTAGCGAATTTCTTATCATTCTGAACCTGATCTGTATTAATATTACTGAGGTAAATTTTAACATTCTTTATTTGTTCTTAAACTTCAACAGTTTAGAATACTAGAAATACAAAAATATGTTTATTGGGTTCGAAATAAAGATTTTATTTGATTGATTTTCAAACATCTTTTAAATATCTATCAGGTCAATAACGGATTATTTAAAAGGAAATTAGCATTGGTCCAATGTGCCAGTAATGACGAAAAGGCTGATCATTTACAAATGTAAGTCATTACAATGTTGCAATTACAGAATAATTTGAGACTAATTTTAAAACAGTTCTCGTAGCATACATACATTTCCATTTTATGGTCAGATGGGTTTATTGATGATTCCAAGACCACTTTTATGTAATAAAACTTTTTGTTTATAACAAAAGTCATAATGCGTTTAGTCTTGATGGATTTTTTCATTTATATCATTTCCTTCTAACATAATTTCTAACATAACATTTAATTTTAAGTTATATTCTCAAAAAATTGCTGATATTTATTTTTACTATTTTCTACATTATGTTATACACTTGTATAGTAAGATTTTTACTAACTCATGTTGTCACCGCCTTCGTGACGTGATTTCGGCGGGTGTTTTTTGAAGACAGCGGCAGGATGTTATCGCATTCCTCGCGACATAATTTCAGCGAGGAATTTTAGGAGGCCAGCGGCGGGAGAGACACTTGAATTTGGAGTCTCGAGGAAGTCGGTCTTATGATATAATATAAACGTGAAATTTGTAAAAATTGTAATTTGTTAATAAAAATAGATATAAGTGTTCAATAATAAATCAGTTATAAGTTACTCGGTTAGTTAAAATAAGAATCTGTCTCTTACACTCAATTGATGGATATAGTTGACCAGAACAAATCATTTGTATCAAATAATATTTTGAGCTCCGTGGTGATGGAGTTCTCGACCGCGTTAAGACCATTTGCGTAACCAATGAGACGGCCTTCTAATAGACTCCCAATATTTGTACATGCAAAGAAAGTATTAAGGTACGCGTCCATTGGCCCACGCCGGACGCATCGCACGCACGACACTCAACGGATTTGCCGATCATAAATGCCGGCGTTCGGTGCGGGCGGCGCGGATAGTGGACGCAGCAGGCAGCACTATGTGAAATCATGCAAAGAAAAAAAATCCGTTGCGTGCGGTGCGTCCGGCGCGGGCCAATGGACGCGTACCTTTACAGTTTATTTTGACTACTTACATTATGATTATATTTTGTTGAATATTAAATCGCTTAACTTTGACAATATGGTTGCGACAGGTGAATCGGAAGCGCGGACCCAATATAATTTCCCTTGTGTCTCGATGATACATTAAAGAATATCCCGCAGTCCGGGATAAACGGAGATCGAATGTAGGCAGGGCAAGAGTATTACTTTTGAATTGGAAAGGATTATTTTTCTTGCCTATAAAAACTTGAATTCCTCTTAAGCATGAATATTCAGTTCAGTTACAATTGTGAAGAGTTCATCACGCGATTTAATAAAAATTGAACAAAAGATAAATGTCACTGAACTAGCAATGGAAGTAAATCAAAATCATTTATTTGCCTATAAGAAAAAAGATAGCTCTAAAAGCGGATAAAAAGGTACATTATATATGTTTTACTATTGCGGCATGCAAGCATACATAAATTAAATAATATACATAATAAATATAATATGATGACTAATAAGTCATCATCTCTGTCATTGTCAATTGTCAATAATTTATTAGTAGTCAAATAATATTAAAGAAATTATTACATACATCATCATTATTATTATTAGAAAATATTAGTATATTATCATTAGTTCCTCATCCAGTCTTTAATGAAGTAGATCATTTTATCCAGTAGCCATATTTTTAGTTGTCTCTTACATTAGGTCAATGGTAAATTTGTTATTGACAACGGTAATTTGTTATATATATTAATGCACATAGCATAGCAATTTTTGTGAAAAAGTGCAGTCCTAGATACAAATTCTAGTACTAGTCTTTTGGTTTCTAGTATTACGCCTTTTTAAAGATCTTTATCATTTTTAACAAAAATATACATGCATGGTAGTGGAAAAATTTGGAGTTCTTTAAAACATATTGTTACATGACCCGTAAGGGGGAATGCCTATTATGGCTCGTATTCACTTTTTTGGGCCGTCTATTTACCCATAGTAAAATTTCATATCGTAACAAGCAGTTGACATATCCGTGGTAAGCCATTAGTACTGTTTGCCCATTTGAGGTTTTCCACAACTTGCTCATCACAAAAACAAAACTGTTTATTCTTTATGTAGAAGTGTGTTGAAGATAAAACAAGTTCATAAAATAGACATAATTAGGAGAAGAAATATAACTAACGTTCTATCTGAGTTTAATAATACAATAAAAATGGACTAGTAACATTGCAGGACTCATAGACAAATGATCAGTAAAAACCACACAATACGAGAATACATACTAACTAAATGGTGGCTTGATTGTACAGGCCTTGATTGCACTACTTCACAAAGAGATAAAGAAGCATACACTGAGAAGGAAGAAATCTTTTTCCAATTAGAAGTCCATGTAAAATTTTACCTTGTAACATTGCTAAGTAGTGTAACTAACTCAAACTTCCAAGCCTTAAATGCAACTGAAATAACATACTTGTAATTTTTTTTAAATATATTTGAAGATTTTCATATCTTCGCTTAAAGCCCCAGTTACCCAGTAGTTCAATATTTAAGAAACGTTATATAAAACAAAATGAAAGAAGCCTTTGCTTGAATTATGATCTAGCAACAAGCCGGATGCTATTAAAATTATTAATATAAGAGCGAACGACTAGGCCGGATGCAATAAGGCTTTGAGCGAAATCCTTTAAGAATGGATACGTTTAAAGAGGTCATAGTTCTTAGGTGTACAAAGAATTTTTACGAGTGATTGGAAACCTCGTTGTTTGAGACGAATTGGTGACTTGGTTGGTTTAATGGCCATATGTATATAAGGAAATCCATTACATGACCTTCCGTAGTAATGGAATGTATGCACTAGCACACCAGTTTGAAGGAAGTCAATTTTCGTCTTTTATGACACTCGAAAAGTGTCTCCAATCCAGTGGCTCTATCTCTACTCTCATCGAACGGTAAAGGTTTATACTTATCATTTACAAGAGATCATTTTGGAGATATGAACAGCAAGGATTAGAAATCTGAAATATTTATATTCAAAATATTTATAATAGATACGATTACGATATATTCAGACACTCATTCCGCATTATATAACGGATTATTAAGAAATAATGGACATCTTAAGTGTTCAGGCTGACATTTAGTAATAGACTTACTGAATAGATCTTGCGTTACTATATTTATAATATTAAAAATGATTTATACAAGATATGCGGTGGGCGATAGACGGATTAAAGAAATTATTTATTCGTTTGTAACAACTAAAAGTTTTTTAAGTAAACATATATTTATTATATTTTATATCTTATATGTATTATTAAATTTTATGTATATTGTCTATTTATTCTGTAAATAAAATATTATTATTATTTATTGCCATATCTCCCTTCTACATCAATATAAAAGGAATAATGTCCTATAGCCCGGGTTGCCTGGAAGAGATCGCTCTGTAGCGATAAGGCCGCGCATTGTAAGTCAAGTATTTAAATATTGATTGTGTAAATAATTTTCATTCCCCGACGAGCAGTTCGGCTTTCGAGCCCGACACTCGTGCCCCCAGCAAGTGCTCCGCATCACGGAGCACGTGCTCGTGAACTTCAATCGCGCCCCCAAACCCTGGAAGACGGGTGCTGTCTTCTTCGATGTGGCGAAAGCCTTCGACAAGGTCTGGCACAACGGCTTGATTTACAAGCTGTACAAACTGGGAGTGCCAGATAGACTCGTGCTCATCTTACGAGACTTTCTCCTTGATCGGAGCTTCCGCTTCAGAGTGGAGGGCACGCGCTCATCTCTCCAGCCCATCAGAGCCGGAGTCCCCCAGGGCTCGGCTCTGTCCCCCCTACTTTTCACGCTGTACACCAGCGACATGCCCCGTACCCCACAGGTACATCTCGCCTTATACGCAGATGATACCGCCCTCTTCACATCCGATATCAATCAATATCGGATCTGCAGTCGTCTCAACACGGCGGTTGAGACGCTGGGCAACTGGTTCCGCACTTGGCGGATCGAGTTGAATCCGGACAAGAGCGCAGCGATCATGTTCGCTCGCGGTCCCCGCACTCAAAATGAGAGTCGGCCGACTCGCACGAGTCGGCACTCTCTTTTCCCCATAAAGCTATTTGACCGCGTCATCCCCTGGGTTGATGAGGTCAAATATCTAGGAGTCACTCTAGATAGAGGCCTGTACTTCAGCAAACACATCAGGACGGTAAGGAACAGAGCACACTTTGTGCTCGGTCGCCTCTACCCAATGATATGCGGGAAGAGTAAGATGTCCCTTAGAAATAAGGTGACACTTTACAAAACCTGCATCCGACCGATCATGACGTACTCGAGCGTAGTCTTCGCCCATGCCGGCAAATGCTACATCAGTTCGATGCAGCGGCTGCAGAATAAGTTCTTGCGCATGGCAGTCCAAGCGCCACGTTACATGCGCAACGCGG
The DNA here is from genome assembly GCA_963693495.1 of Malacosoma neustria. NCBI lineage: Eukaryota > Metazoa > Arthropoda > Insecta > Lepidoptera > Lasiocampidae > Malacosoma > Malacosoma neustria. Next base: position 4,932,197 of record OY856386.1, read on the forward strand.
ACCTACACCGCGACCTGGAGCTCCTTCCCGTGAAGGAGTACATGGTATCCCTCTCGCGATCCTTCTTCGGTCTCGCTCCCCACCATCCCAATCCATTGGTGGTGGAGACAGTCAACTACACGCCCAACCGCCGAGCACCCCCCGCGCGTCGCCGACCGCGAAACGTGCTCACGGATAGACGCGACCCCATCTCTAGGACGCTGAAGCGAATGCTCTCGCGGACGCATTCCCCCCCAGTCCGGCATGGACCAGCCCGACGCAATAGGTTTAGGGACGCCTTCCGCCCCCCATAGCCTGTAACTGTACACAATCACACATTACAGATATACACGTAGAATAGATGTGTTGCGGGGGAGTTTCTTTCGCCGTTTCTTCTCCCCCAGCTATAAGCACTCCGAAACGGTAGTAGATTAGAATAGGATCGGCTTCACCGGTGGAGCCGATAGTCCCCAATCAATAGTATTCTTGCCATTCGTGGCTGCTATCAATTATCCCCATGCAGCGTTTGAGCCGGGAGCGCGCCTCACAGGAGACGCGCCCCGAGCACGCTGCCACGGCTGATCGACCCCGCTCCCACGGGGTCGGAATGCCTTTTCCGCCCGGTGTCGCTGTCGTTGGTCGTCTGAGACGATGACAGCCTTAGCTTTAAGAAAAAAAAAAATTTTCATTGTTTTTGTAAGTTATTTGGTTTCCAAGAAAGTGTTATCTATCTATCTACTTTTGGCCCTTCATATTCCCTATTAGGGATATTGTCTTTAATATTTGTTCTTATTGTATAAATTATCATAACTAAAAGTTCGTTCTTTGCCGAGTAGCGATAAATATTTCGTACCCGAAAGAAACCGGGACGTGATATTACTAATATTCTTCCGTATTGACAAATTTTATTATATTTTTCAACTTTGTTTTCGTTTAAATAAGCCTAACAAGAAACGTTTAAATTCCCCGGTACGTATGAGCTGAGAATAATTTGTTCGCTAACAAGCCAAACAAGCTCGCAACAAAGTAAGAATTAGGATATCAGACCCTTAACATGCGTACTTGAGTACGCAAAACATCGGGGGAGTTTCAATCTGTAAGCTTGACTTACAACTTTGTAACGTTTATACAGCCTCTTTCACGTGTGTAGCTTTTTAATAGCTTTATGCCAAATGAGTTTTGGTTTATACGGAGACTGATACTGATCGTTTTGATTCAGAAGATATATTTTTCATGGTTTTATTCCTGATCAATGTATTATTTTTTCTATAAATCATATTTTATTCAGAATCAAAATATAGTTGTTTCTTCTAAATAGATAATAGAAAAAATTTTCCCCATGCGGGAGTGAAGTAAGAATACTGACCTACAGCTGGGGGTGACTTGTTGTAAAAGGTGACAAAAAACCCCTAGCTAGGCACCTGCCTAGCTTGGATAGCGACCACCACTGGACTCTAAACATGCCGCCATAATATCCCTGTGTAGTGTTCCGGCATAAGTGACCCATGCCAGTTCCCCTATGCGGATGGCAGCCTGTTAGCTGAGCCCCTGGCATCGTAAACATCCACAGGCAACTGTTACTGCTACCAGAACAATAAAATAATAATAATTTAAGAAATCGAATTATCATATAATAACTATCATATAAATCATTTATGACGACCTCTGTGGTCTAACGGTTAACGCACTTCGGTACGCTTGCGGAGATCATGGGTTCGATTCCCCTCTCGCGATTGGATGTTTATGTATAATAATATATATATATATATATATATATATATATATATATATATATATATATATATATATATATATATATTTAGAAAAAAAAGTATATAGGTAGTATATTAGTTATCTAGTACCCATACTACAAGTGCTATGCTACTTAGTTTGGGACTAGATGGCGTTGTGTGATTTATCCCAGTATATATATATATATATATATATATATATATATATATATATATATATATATATATATATATATATATATATATATATATACTAGCTGACCCGGCAAACGTTGTTCTGCCATAAAAATAATAAAATGTCAAAAAATAAAAATAAAATTTAGGGGTGGACTACCCCTAACATTTAGGGGGATGAAAAATAGATGTTGGCCGATTCTCATAGATACCGGATAAGCACAAAAAATTTCATCAAAATCGGTCAAGCCGTTTTGGAGGAGTATGGCAACGAAAACTGTCACACGAGAATTTTCTATATTATATATATATATATATATATATATATATATATATATATATATATATATATATATATATATATATATATATATATATATATATATGTAAAGAGAATATCATCTCTTTAATGTTATTGTATTATGGTTAGGTTGTGTAACCAGGACATAATCCCTTTTGATTTAACGCGCTTAATGTCATGTGTCATAGAAGTGTGACACATGACATTTGCCTACAAAAAAGTAAACAATATTTACGTTATTACGTTACAGATTTGATTTAAATAATTTAATTAATAGATAGAAAAGCAAGAGTTATGAGAGACGAGTAATCAACTTTAATTGTCGTTTCTGTTATTTTTACAGAAACAAATTTGTTTGATTTATTCGGACCATCCAGACTGAAACAAATAAATAATATTATAAAACGACAATTTTCGTCACAAAATGAAATTGCAATTCGAGTTCAGAGCTGTGGCTTCTCCAAAGGACTGTAAAACTACAGTAGTAGCTGTAACCTCAATTGTCACAGAACAAGGGGAAAAATATGTTATACCAGATGACCTCATGTATGCAGATTATCATGAAGAGTTGACAAAGACGGAGACTTTCAAAAAGGTAAAAAATTCATTAGGAAAAAGGCATGATGAGTTAAAAATATGGATAAAAATTTCAAAAGAATTAGAAAAGATATATTTAGATGATGAAGGAAATATCCAGTTTGGAGGGAAATATTTAAAACAAACACTTCAAGAGAATATTAAAGAAAACTCGAGCTTGGAAAAAATATTAGAAAAATTAATTGAAAAATCAGAAAAACACGAAGAAGAAAAAAACTTAAAACATATTGTAGATAAATTTGTATTAGAAAAATTTAATTATAAAACATCTAATGTTAGACAATGGTTACATATATTCGAAAAAGAGTGTGGAAGATTTAAAATAGAAAAAGATAAAACTAAAATAGAATTATTAAGAATATTTTTAGATGCAACTTGCCAAGATTGGTATACTTCTACTGTAATAAAAGGAGAACATGAAAACAATTGGAATACGTGGAAACAGATATTAATAGAAACCTTTTCAGGTAAGGGATGGAGTAGCAGGACATATGCTCATTATTTTAAATACAAAGAAGGTTCAATAGTACAATATGCAATAAAGAAAGAACGATTATTATTAGAAATAAATAAGGACATGGACGCTGATACAATGATAGATAGAATTGCATTTGGGTTGCCAGAATTTATTAGAGAGAAGATCGCCAGAGATGAAATAGAAAATACAAAAGATTTAATAAATGAATTACAGAAGCTTGAAGGGATAATAAATAAAAAGAAAACATTTAAAAAAGAAGGTAAACCAGAACATAAATTCAGAAATGAAGAAAAGAAACCATGTATGACATGTGAAAACATGGGTAAAGGTATAAGATATCATCCAGAAGAAAAATGCTGGTTTAAACTAGAGAAAAAAGAGAAACCTAAAGCTATAGGAAGCAATTCAGTAATAGAAGTAAATTTAAATACAGAGAAAAAAAACTAATAGTCACACCATTGATCAGACTTAAGCTACTAGTTGAGAATCAGATAGAGATAATGGGAACATATGATCCAGGTTCTCAAGTATCCTTGATAAACTCGAAATGGATAAAAATAAAAGAGAATAGAGAAGATTTAAACAAGATATTCTTGAGGTCTGTCAATGGTGTGAATCAGACAAATGGATTGGTAAGAATAAGAATAAAAATATTTGATATAGAAAAAATAGTAGATATATATGTAGTTGAAAGAGAGGATTTTGAAGATTTTATAATAGGATTAGACTTAATTCCTATGTTTAAGTTGAGGTTGAATGAAAATTTAGAAATCTCACAGAAAATAGAGAAAAAGTTAGAAAAACCAGAGATAACATTAAGTGAAGTTACAAATTGTTCAATTAATTTTAATGAACACGTGGAAACAGAAGAATTTCAAACAAATATAGAACATTTAGATAAAGATAAAAAAATGAAGATAGAAAAATTGATAGATAAAAACAAATCAGTGTTTGCGAAAGACAAGTATGATATTGGGACTGTTAACGAATATGAAGCTAGAATTGACTTAATAGTGGAGAAATACTGCAGTAAAAGACCCTATAGATGTAATATAAAAGACAAAAAAGAAATAGAGAAACAAATAGCCAACTTACTAGAGAAGAATTTAATCGAAGAATCTTATAGTCCTTTTGCTGCACCCGTCACACTAGCATATAAGAAAAATGAAGGAAAGACACGTCTGTGCATAGACTTTAGAGATTTAAATAAAAACATTGTCCCTCAGGCACAACCATTCCCTTTAATAGATGATATAATAATAAGAGCCAGAAATTGTAAATACTTTACGACACTGGACATTAACTCAGCTTTTTGGTCAATACCACTAAGAATTGAGGATAGGAGGAAGACGGGATTTGTAACACAAGATGGTCACTATCAATGGACATGTCTACCGTTTGGCTTAAAAACGTCTCCAGCTATATTTCAACGAATTCTGAGTAGCATATTAAGAAAATATGGACTAACTGAATTTTCAGTGAACTATATAGACGATATCTTAATACACTCACCGACGTTTGAAGAACATCTAAATCATATTGAAAAATTATTAAATGCAATAAAAAAAGAAGGACTCAGGTTAAAATTTAAAAAGTGTACATTCGCTGCTAGTTCGGTTAGATATTTAGGACATGTAATAGGAGAAAATACGGTTAAACCGTTGAAAGACAACATAACGTCAATAAAAAATTTCCCAATTCCTACTACACAAAAGCAAATTAGACAATTTCTGGGGAAAATAAATTTTTACCATGAATATATAGAAAAGAGCTCAATATTACTAAATCCATTACATCAACTATTAAAAAAAAATGTAAAATTTATATGGACAGAGGATTGTGAAAAATCTTTCAGAAAGATAAAAGAAATGCTATGTTCCCAACCAGTGTTGGAGATATTCGACAAAGACCTTCCAATCAAGATATATACAGATGCATCACTTGAAGGTATAGGCGCAATACTAAAACAAACACAAGAGGATGGAAAAGAAAAACCTGTGGCCTACTTCTCAAAGAAACTTAATGAAACGCAAAAAAGAAAAAAAGCTATTTATCTTGAATGCTTAGCTATAAAAGAGGCAATAAAGTACTGGCAACACTGGCTGATAGGGAGATACTTCGAAATATACTCTGACCACAAACCACTGGAAAATATGAATATAAAAGCACGAACAGACGAAGAATTGGGCGATCTAAGTCACTATCTATCTCAATACGATTTTAAAATTATATACGTCCCAGGTAAAGATAATAAAGAAGCGGACTGCTTGAGTAGAAACCCTGTTCTAGAATCAAATACAGAAGAAGAGGATTTATTAAAAACGGTAAATTTTATTGAAATAGATGAAATAAAATTAGATCAGATGAATAATATACTATTACAGAATAAAAAAGAAAAATTAATAGAGAAAAACGGAATATATTATAAAAAAGTGAAGAAAAGAGAGAAAATCATATTATCAGAAAAATTCAGTATTGATTTAATTAATAAAATACACAAGGAATGGTGTCACACAGGAATAACACAAACACAAATGAAAATATGTCCCTATTATACTGCTAAAAATTTAGTGAAGAATATAAAAAAAATTTGTAAAGAATGTTATATATGTATTAAGAATAAGTCAAGAGGGCAACATAAATTCGGCTCAATGTCACAATTAGGACCAGCGACCAAAGCTTTCGAAATTATGTCCATAGATACAATTGGAGGATTTGGAAGCACTAGATCAACAAAAAAATATATTCATTTACTTGTTGATCATTTCACGAGATATGCGTTCATTTCAACATCAAGAACTCAAAACGCCGCTGATTTTATAAAACTAATTCAAACTGTGTTAGACATAGAAAACATCGGAACAATCTTAACGGACCAATATCCTGGAATAAATTCGAAAGAATTTAAAGATTATTTAAAAAATAAAGGAGTGCAATTAATTTTTACTGCAATAAATGCACCATTTTCTAATGGTCTGAATGAAAGACTGAATCAGACATTAGTAAATAAAATAAGATGTAAAATAAACGAAGAGAAAAAGAATAGAGCATGGACATCGATAGCGAGAGAATGTGTGAATAAGTATAATATACTAGAACATACAATAACGGGATTTACACCAGAGTATCTATTATATGGCACAGACACCAGTAACATACCAGAAGAGTTAAAAAGAAAGAAAAACGGAGAAGACTGGATAAGAGATAAGAAATTAGCATTAGAAAGAACACAGAGATCACATAAGTATAACGAAAGTTTATTTAATAGAATGACCATGAATTCAACGAAGGAGATATGGTATTCATAGAGAATGGAAACAAACTCAATAGGAAAAAGCTAGAAGAACTAAGAATCGGCCCATATATAATAGAAGAAAAAATTTCAAACTCAATTTATAAAATAAAAACTGGAAAAAGAAATCAAGACACGAGTCTATTCCACGTGACAAAACTAATTCCAATGTTTGAAGTTGAAGCTGATTGAAAAATTATGCAATTTTCATATCGTGGAGGGGAGATGTAAAGAGAATATCATCTCTTTAATGTTATTGTATTATGGTTAGGTTGTGTAACCAGGACATAATCCCTTTTGATTTAACGCGCTTAATGTCATGTGTCATAGAAGTGTGACACATGACATTTGCCTACAAAAAAGTAAACAATATTTACGTTATTACGTTACAGATTTGATTTAAATAATTTAATTAATAGATAGAAAAGCAAGAGTTATGAGAGACGAGTAATCAACTTTAATTGTCGTTTCTGTTATTTTTACAGAAACAAATTTGTTTGATTTATTCGGACCATCCAGACTGAAACAAATAAATAATATTATATATATATATATATATATATATATATATATATATATATATATATATATATATATATATATATATATATATATATATATATATATATATATATATATTCATTTATTTATTCTTTGTTGTACAAAAATTGACAGATATATGTAATTACACCACACCTTTGGATGGACACGAGTGATTAATGAAATGAAATAAAAATATATGTAACGTGTGGGAAGGTTTGCATGTATATATTTATATATACATGTAGATAGTATAAAGAAGTATACATAAATACACAATTCTATACATAATTAAATAAGAAAAAAATATGAAACAGAATAGGAGTAAAGTAAGAAATTAAATACTTGATTTTGACTAATATAAATCAATTCGTTCTTAGTCTATAACATTAAGGTTGATCAATTAATTTTCTCTCCAATTCAATGCCAATATAAAATATTCCATCGCAATCATCTACTTCAACTTTTTAAAAGATTCCAATAAATACCGCTTGCACCTGGACATTGACCTCATAAAATCGCAAACTAACTAATTCAAAGTTATAAACTTAGAAGGAATCAGAACTTATCTCATTTTTACCAAGCAATGCCGCCAGCATTATAAAAAACCGATAAAAACATATTAATTAAAAATAAAACATTTATTATAGATTTGAGAATAATGTGTAAGTATGTTTTACGGACAATTTTTGTTTTAATTATTTTAAGATTCACCTGCATGCATCGAGATTGTGTGATAGAATAGATGCCTCTTAAGCGAATAACTCTATTCCTACAGAATCGCCTACTTCACATAATGGCAATTCCGTTATACTTTATCCTTGCGACATGAATATAAAATCCTTATCATGACTGAGGAAATTGCTTTTAAAGTCGACAGGATGTCTTCGTTGTCACGAATTTTTCACGTGAATGTAAAATATAAAGGACTAGAAAGTAAAACTCGTGTATGAGTTTCATCTTTTATACCTACGTGCAGGTACGGACTCTCTTAAATAAATATTAAGTGCAGCAAAATAAATAACAATAAAAGAGACGTAGACTGATCTTTACCAAGATAACCAAAAAGACTTTATATATAACTTATTTTTTTATTGCTGAGGAACAGCAGAAAGGCTGATAGCTCACTTTATAGTAAGCAGTTACCGTCGCCTATGGATATTTTCTACACCGCAAACACGTCGCTGTTCCATAGATATAAATAAACAGGTATACTTATATGTTCAGGTAGGCTTATAGGTTCGGACTGTTTATATAATGTTTTTTTAAATATGTAGCGATAAAATCTTACTTTTGGTTTTTTTTTGGTCTGGGGGAAAAACCTCTCTTGATAGGTTCCCCCGGCCTGGAGGGACCGAGGGATATGTGGGACTCCGGGAAAGATGTTCGACCATCTGAATACCCACTAAAAACGGATATATGGCCTGCCGATCTCGTGGCACGGGCCGACGCCGGCCCGCTCTTTGTCTTAAGGTGGGCCCCTTCTTAAGTGTTGGCGCCAGGGGCTCAGGCTTTCGTCCCCCTCGCGCTCTCCTGTAATAATTTTAGGAGTAGAGGCGGGCCGTGGAACAGCAAGCAGCCCTCACCCTTGCGGCAATAGTGCGGGCGGCGAGTCCTCCTCCGAGGGGCCGCCCGCGGCCACTTTTTACGGCAGCCAGAGGTCATTAGTTGCCCTCCGGCGCCGCCAACGTGGCCTGCGTTGGCGGGAGGGGAGTGTGGTGGTCGACTCCCGCTCCCGCTCCGCCGCCTCCTTTGCGGATATGACTGCCTCGCAGAAGGAGGCGACGGCCGTCCATCCAGGATCACCCCCGACCATGGACAGAACCAGGGCCGGGAGCGACAGGTCCACGCCGATTTGGGCGACGAGGGCGCGGCGCTTCTCGCGCCACGCAGGGCACACAGCGACAGTGTGGTCCACCGTGTCCTCCTCGTTGCCCGCGCTACAGTGGTGGCACCCCAACGTCATCTCCCGCCCTATGCGACACAGGTACCTCCCGAAGCAACCGTGACCCGAGAGGACCTGTGTCAGGCGGAAGGTTAGGGCGCGCCTTTCCAGCCATTCGGCCAGGACGGGCCTCACCGTTTCGATGGTGGCGAGGCCCGTGCTGGGGTGCGCGAGGCGCTCCTTCCACTCCACCATTAGCACCTCGTCGCGCAGCTCCGCCCACCTTACCTCAACTTCGCGAGGCGTGGGGCGAGAGCCACGCTCGGCCGCGTCCCGGCGCCACTGGTACAACAGCGTCAGGACTCGGGCCACGAGGCTTCTCTAACGAACTTTAACTAACGCTTCTCGAGCATAACCCATCAAATGAAAGGGCTGATTTTTGCTAACTAGAAAATCATTTCTACTGCTTTAAAATTATGTTGCCGGTGACATTAGTCACTGGTAGTCTAAGGGTGCGGTGGACTTGGTTGATCTATGCCTTGTCGGCACGTGTTGTTTACTTAATAACGAATACTATTATTTGAAAGAGTTAAACTATGAAACGGATTGAAAGTAACGTTTGTACGGTTAGTCTATGGCACAATACATTGCACGCGAGATACCAATCGCGTTTCGCATAGCCCATACAAATCTTTCAACGTAGAATGATTAATTGTTGAGATAATATTAGCATGTTATAGAACGCTGTGTTTTTCTATAATAAATAAATTTAGGTTGATAAATTGTTGTTGTTATTATTAACTATATTGTTTTAGTAAAATTTAAACAAGTATAATTATGTATTTTTTATATCATTTATATGATATTATACATAGTCAGGTCATAAGTATTGTCACACAGTAAAAACTTTTCTTTTAGAATGCTGGCCACAAAAAAGTTTATTGAATTCGAATTTCGAATTGTTCATGAAAATAAAAATGTATGACTTTTAGAATTTTACTCATTTTTAAATATGGAGTGGACGCTTAAAGAAGACCGTGTTGCAGTTATTGCGTTGCATCGTTACAGTTACGCGCCAATTCAAATTTTTAACATACTGAAAAATTTTAATATAACCAAAAGATTCGTTTATCGTACCATCAAACGATACAATGAAGACTCTAGTGTAGATGACAGGTCAAGAAGTGGTCGCCCTCGGTCTGTTAGGACTCCAGCAGTGATAAAAGCTGTGAAGGCACGAATTCAAAGAAATCCCAAACGTAAGCAGAAACTGTTGGCCCTTCAGATGGGGTTAAGCAGAACCACGGTGAAAAGGGTGTTAAATGAAGACTTAGGGCTTCGGGCATATCGAAGAAAAACAGGACATCGTTTGAATGCTCGTCTAATGGACCTGAGACTGAAGAGATGCCGCGCTTTGTTGAAGCGGTACGCGGGAAAAAAATATCGGGAAATTCTTTTTTCGGATGAAAAAATGTTTACCGTAGAAGAGACCTACAACAAACAAAATGATAAGGTGTACGCACACAGTAGTGAAGAAGCGAGCAACCGTATTCCGCGTGTCCAACGAGGTCATTTTCCATCCTCGCTCATGGTATGGTTGGGAGTTTCTTATTGGGGCTTAACAGAGGTACATTTTTGTGAGAAAGGTGTAAAAACGAATGCTGTTGTGTATCAAAATACAGTCCTTACGAACCTTGTGGAACCTGTTTCTCATACCATGTTCAATAACAGGCACTGGGTATTCCAACAAGATTCGGCGCCAGCTCATAGAGCGAAGAGCACACAAGACTGGCTGGCGGCGCGTGAAATCGACTTCATCCGGCACGAAGACTGGCCCTCCTCCAGTCCAGATTTGAATCCGTTAGATTACAAGATATGGCAACACTTGGAGGAAAAGGCGTGCTCAAAGCCTCATCCCAATTTGGAGTCACTCAAGACATCCTTGATTAAGGCAGCCGCCGATATTGACATGGACCTCGTTCGTGCTGCGATAGACGACTGGCCGCGCAGATTGAAGGCCTGTATTCAAAATCACGGAGGTCATTTTGAATAAACTTTAATGTCATAAGAATCTATGTTTTGTTAAGTTCATTTTGGTATATGAATGGTTACATAATGAATAAACTTGTTACAATTATTTTACATTAAACATGTGACAGAATTTATGACCTGACTAGGTATATTATAAGTACTTAGTTTTCGACGGCGGTTTACCTAGCATTACCATCTCTCTTTATTTCCTCATATGAGTTTGACGAGACGTGAATTCTGACTGAGGACTCTTATAAAGCACTAACGCTCGCGCGAGTCTCTCTATTCTCCAAAAGCTAAAATCTATTTTCTATGTAGTCTGTAGGTACACTGTCTGAAGATTATCTACTCTGGGAATGAAGTAGCTCTATTTTTTTTATGCAGGGCAGCAGACAGGCTGACGGCCCGCTTAGAATTTAGCAGTAACCGTCACCTATGGGTGATTGCAATGCCCATGGCATTGCGAACACACTGCTGTTCCATAAGGGTACAGGAACTTGGGTCACTAATGCCGAACACAACACAAGGTGGTCGCCATCCAGACGGGCTTGAGGTCCCAACACGTAGCTAGAATGGATTGTTTTCTCTTTGTATTATTTTTGGATCAAGTCCGCTACGACACAAAAGTTTGACCGAGAGGAGAACTGGATAGAGTGACTGATACCGGGTGTGGGAAAATAGTATTGGGGGAAGTTTGGAGAAATAAACTACACATGATCCAGATATTCAGCGGACACGAGAACTACCAAGAGTACATAACTTCAAAAAAAAAATGACACCGACATGCTCATACTGCAGCGAAAAAGATCACACACTGTATTCGAGTGTAATAGGTGGGAATGATTTGTATCTACACTGAGAAAAGTCTCGACATCGAAGTATTTCTATCTACTGAAAATATACTTGAGATCATGCTCAGTAGTGAAAAGAACTGGAACTGCATAGAGTGTATGCTAACTACAATAATGAAGACCAACGACAAAAACGCAAGGGCAAGGAGACAGCAAGAGAATTGCTCTCTCCACGCTTGTAGCCAAGTAATGCCGAGAGGTGTGCCGGATGTAGAATTCAAAAAGGATAAAACAGCTTTCCCCTACTGCAGTATTTCCTGAAATTCAGTGTCGATAAGTTGCTATGGATAATTTTCTTGAATCCAAACGCTTCCTTATCTAACAAGATAAAATCTGCACCGCCAACTTTACACATCACATTGGCTCTATTTTCGTATAACTTCGTAAGCCTTATATTATATATTACTCGTTCATCCCATTTACCCTACTGGAGAGAAACGTTTTACGTATTTGGGATTTATCGTGACTTGCTTTTTCGCCTTATCATTTTTTATATAAATCTTAGGTGTCGTGAGAAGTTTAAGGCAGATTACCGAGTCAAAAGCGTGAAAAATCGAAAGCAATGATTTTTATTAAATAAATAAATTTATTTATTATTCATCAACATCATCCCAGCGTCAAATCCAGGCTGCAACCTAGACTTTCGCTTCGGTGCCCAAGGTCCGCTTTCCAACTTTTCTCCTCCACTTCGCACGGTCTTCGGCATCCCTGGTAGTCAATCCATTGACATGCATATCAACCCTTACAACATCAAAGCATCACTTTTTGGGTCTATCCCTCCTGCCGGGGCCCGGTGGAGGCGGCATGGCCAGAAATTTGTTCCCCACGTAGTTAGCATAAGTAGCTGGTTGCCGTAAAACGTGGCCATACCAGCGTAGGCGACACTCCTGCAGTTTGTCCGCAATGTCACGGACATGAAGGCTGCTGCGAATGCGGGAGTTCCTAACGCGGTCCTTCCGCGTCACTCCACACATCCACCGCAGCATATTCATCTACGTGACACGCAGTCCCTGCTTGTGCCGCTCTAGCACCGGCCACGCTTCATAGCCATATAAAAGGACAGGCTTAATGATGGTTTTATAAACTTGTCCCTTCAACTTAACCATCTTAGGTTCACAAATGACACCAATCCCTCACGCCATTTGACCCACGTGGCAGCGTTGCGTGCCTTGACGTCGCAATCAATATCACCAGATGTGTGAAATACAGATCCCAGGTATTTTACCTGGCCCGTGCGCTCGACCATGTTGCCGCCTATGCGTACGGATGTGGGATCTGTGGAGTTACAGGCCAAGTACTCGGTCTTCATCACATTGAGTTTCAGACCACCGTTCTCAAGCGATTCTTTCCACGCCTTTACGCGTTGCACCAACCTTCTCCTGTCCTTATCTGCCAGCGCGATATTGTCAGCATACATGAGCAGCCGTGGGAGCTGCTCATGTAGGTTTCGGTAGTTACCGCATTGCTGCACCGACTCCTTGCCTTTGAAGACTGGAGTAATACTGCTCAGCCTCCATTGGCTCGGAATCATACCGGTGAGGAGTATTTGGTTGAAAAGGTGGGTTTAGGTGCCCACACTACGAGAGTCCATCACCTTCCAGGCTTCGATGGGGACTCCATAGGTAGGTACCGACAGCTTTCTGATTCTTCACGTGGCGAAGACAATTTTCGACTTCTGCAGGCGTTATCGGTGGCACTAGTCCGTGAATCAGAGGGAGATCAGGCGGCTGCAGCGCTTTCTGCTGTTTATTCAGAAGCTCGTGAAAATATGAGCGCCATCTCTCTTTCACCGCGAGGTCCTCGCATAGCAGGTTGTCCCCAGTGTCTTTTACGAAGCGGCACTGGGAAATATTCTGTGCCGCTTTGACCCTGGAGCGCGCTAACTTATAGATGAGCTTCTGCCCCTCAGACGATTCCAACTTATTGTATAGTGGCTGTAAGTGGTCCCGTCTGATTCTGGCTACAGCTCTCCTAGTGGCACGCTTGGCAGACCTCTATAAGTCTTGTCAGTGCCCGTAACCTTGCCAGATTTTAGGTGTTTTACAGCGGCCTCTACTTCTGCACTCAGTATAGAGGGTTCTTGTTCTATAGGCATTGCATACTCAGGTTCAGGAGTCATTGAATGAATTTACTTTATTGCACAACACACAAAAATATACAATATAAGACAAAACAAACAAAAGATTGTACAAACGGCGGCCTTATCGCTAGAAGCGATTTCTTCCAGGCTGAAAGTGGGGTAGTGTTGCAGAGTCATTTAAAACAAATACATAAATACAGACGATACATACAATAAATACATAAATACATACATACATACATACATACACACATACATACATACATACATAAAGTGCATAAATAATATATAAAACCAACATATAATTCAGAGAGTAATTTAAACAGCCTGTCAGTTCTATTACATAAAAACAAATACAAAAAGGAGGCAAAGGAAAACAACATACATGAACGCTTACAAATAGTTTTGCAGATAGTATTCCTTTACATGTCTTTTAAAGATCGGGAGTGATTTAGAAAGCCGGATATCTGCCGGCAGAGAGTCCCAAAGGCGGGTGGCCTGAACGGTGAAAGACTTTCCAGAGAAATCGGACAAGTGATGAGGTATTTTTAACAGCCGGTTCTCCGAAGACCTAAGGTACCTTAAATTGTCGGTGTGAAGGAATTGGAACCTTTCCTTAAGATAAGATGGGGCTTGTGGATTGAATAGTGTGTTATACAAAAACGAGAGGACATGAGCATTCCGATGAAGACGTATGGGAAGCCACTTGAGCTTAGCACGAAATTCTGATACATGATCATACTTGCGTAAACCAAATATGAAACGGATGCAGAAGTTTTGGAGTCGCTCAAGTTTATTTAGTTGGTTATCCAGTATCCAGTCATTGATATTTGGTTATTCAGAAACAAAGACCTACAGTAATCCTCCCAAACTTTAGCAATCATCCCAATTTAAATAACTGTATTACCATCAGAGTTCTCTATTGCCCAGATCTTTGGTTTGAATTGTCTGGTAATTGTTCTTATTTTTATGTGAAGATCTCTAGTCTCGAGTTTTTGAGCGTGGTCTTCTAATTCAGCGCAGATAGTTTGGAGCTTCATATTGCAATCTCACCGACAGGCGGTTTGTATTTCAGAACTAAACAGATTTAGTCTCTCTTTGTTGGCTACAGAGACTTTTTCTTTTCGCCGATTTTCCACAAGATTCCACGTACCACTTGACATTCATGCTGCCGTTTTGGAACCTTCAAATTAGGCTGAGAGATTCCGACTGATGCCTTTGACTACTTTCTTTCGCCGATTGCAAAAGTAACTCAGGTCCGCCTTAGTCGTCAGCTCCATTAGTCCAGGCATGTTTCCCGTCTTGCAGGGTTTTCTGGAAGGCCTCTTTGTCAACAACTTCAATATATCTCGGAACCGTCTTAACAGTGCAGTTGCGTAATTTGAATTTCAGACCGCATATCAGAACTCATGATCAGAAAGCAAGCCGCCCCGGGAAAAGTGTGCGCATTAAATATTGAGCTCCTCCATCTAGTTCTGATCATAACATAATATATTTGATTACGATCTGGGCTAGTCCTCGTGTAAAGTCTTCTTGGGTGGTGTTTAAAAACGGTGTTCATTATAGTGAGATTGTTATCGGCGATAAACTGGAACAAACAGCCCATATAACCCAAACATGTGCCGCAGGTCGGATTCATTTTTTGAGCTGTCCACTTTCGCATTGAAATTATCCAAAACAATAAGGAGTTCACACTCTTTGTGACCTTCGCTATGCAGCCTGCATCCAGTTAATTATAAAAGGCTTCTATGAAATCATCATTAGCTGCCGACACTGGTGCATAAACCTGAATTACATTATGTTGGAACTGGTGAAGCATCCAGTTTTATAGATGTAATTCTTTCGTTGATAGGATTGTACGAACCCGTTACGCTACGGAGGTTGTCAATTAATTATTATAATAAACGCGCTTCTCTTCTCTTCTTTCCGTGAAGGGGAGTAAGAATAGTGACTTTTATGGCCGATGGCGGTATATTGTTAAACGCGACAAAACAACCCTAGCTAGGTGATAAGGCTCTGAGTCCGTCTGGGTAACAACACCCCATCTCTTTATATGCCATGTTTCGGTATTATTGACCCAGGTTTCAGTTCCTCTACGGTGAATGCAACATGTTCACAGTGCCTGTCCAGCTTCAGGCGTCGAACACATCCATAGGACAGTAACTGCTTACTATTAAGTAGAGCTACTACTATGCCTCAGCAATAAAACAAAACGTAAGGTAATGTTCCACAGCAACAAAGAATTAAATACTCGTAGTAAACTATTAAAAACTCAATTAGTATACAACTGATTAACGATAAGAGGATGACAAATTGTAGCATGCCAAAGGTATGCTACGTAAGCCGCCAATGCGTATAATAGATGAAAAATTACATGTCAAACGATATAATTTATTGCCTAAGTCCTAGATTATATCTAAGGAAACGATAAAGGGGAATGACATCGCAGAAGTGAACACAAACATGGTGCGGTTAGATAGCCTTGAGCTTTTGTTGGAATAGGCTTTTGTGTGGAAACATCTATATTACAATTGTTAAATTACATCGCTTACGTCATTCGTGCGTGGCACAATCATAACAAAAATATTTAAATAATTATAATTTTACATTAATTAAAATATATATTATTTTGTTTACAAGCGACCACAAGATCTTCAGAGATTTAATAGAATCGGGCAAATCATTGGACTGCTCCAAACACATATTTAAAATCCAGCTGAATGTCTTACAAGACCGCGTGCAGGATAAAGAGAAGTAAAAAATGTTTAGTAATATACAAATATTCCGTTGAACATGATCCTAGGATACAAGCTAGAGAGAACATGTATTATGACGCGAGTATGCTTATAGTTAAAATTTCGCCAAACTCGAGAGTGATTTGATTTTTAAATACACTTTGGCGGGACATCGCGTCTATGGTAGCGGCGCGGCCTACTGGTTTTCTTGCCTTTTTGAGCAGGAACCGCAAGCGCACCGGGTCTGCGAACTGCTTTTTTAATTGTGTTTTAATTATTAGTAATCCTCCTTGAGTCGTGTACCTCATTGCTGAGGGTCGTGATTCCCCTTATAAGAAATCAGTTTCTCTTTTATAATGTTTCTCCACTTGTGCCTGTCCTTGGCGTGGTGGAGTGCATCATGCAGCTTGGTGTTCAGCGTTGAGCGGATTTGGTTAGACCATGTCACCGGGCTGCGACCCCTCGGCCTCCTGCCATCCACTTTGCCGGTAACAATCAGTTGCTCAAGGTTATGTCCTTCCTTCCGAGCAATGTGGCCAAAGAACTCCAGGACCCTTCGCAGACAGGTAGTGGAGAGCCTGGTTTTGATGTTTTAATAGTAATACATTGTGATTATTGTTAATTTGGACTCTTATTATTTACCTACGCCTCAGATCCAATATACGCCCACGCTATCTATTATGAGTTCTGGTGAAGGCCCTCCTAAGTTTATATAACATGTATATACTACATTGATCAAAAAGTTCTCGGACTGACATATAGATGGCGCTACATATGCAAAATCTATTAAAGCATTCGATAGCGCCATCGTTTATAAGGTATGTGTCAAAATTTCATGACAATTGGACCACATGTTCTCAAGTTATTGTTGTTTGTGTCAAGTAACTTTGGTGTCGATTTTTGATCGGAAAAAAATACGAAAAACGAAAAAGAATAGCTTGATTCGTTATACGGACACTGCTCCAGGGAAATCAACCGTTTTGCGCATGGTATAATGAATTTAAACGTGGTAGTAGCGCCGTCAATGACGCTCAACGCAGTGGTTGCCCAAATACGGCTGTTAACGAAGAAAACGTCAAAAAAATCCGCAAAATTGTTTTCGCCGACCGTAAAGTGAAAATCAGGGACATGGCTGAGATTTCATAGTTATCATTTGGCAGCGTGCTTACTTTTTATGACAATTTGGGTATGAAAAACCTCAATATAAAGTGGGTGCCGCGTTTGTTAACACTGGATCAAAAACAACAACGAAGAGACGATTCGGAGGCCTTTCTGAAGTTTTTCAACCATAACAAAGAGGATTTTTTGCATCGGTATGTGACCATGGATGAAATTTAGATACATTATAATCCAGAGTCAAAGCGCTTGTCAGCTGAATGGGTTGAGGCAGGTGGAAACATTTCAAAGCGACTAAAGACACAACAATCGACTGGCAAGGTTATGTCATCATAATTCTGGGATGCGCATGCTATTTTGTTTATCAAATATCTTGAGAAAGGAAAAAGGATCAATTCAGAATACTATACAGCGTTATTGGACCAATTGAGCGAAGAAATAAAGAACAAACAGCACCACATGGCGAAGAAAAACCCACTGTTCCACCAAGACAATGCACCATGTCACAAATCAATGGCTACGATGATCAAATTGCATGAATTGCAATTCGAATTACTGCAGATTTGGCTTTCAGCGACTACTGGCTGTTCGCAGACCTGAAAAGGATGCTCCGGGGAAAAAGATTTAGCACCAACAAGGAAGTCATTGCCGAAACTGAGGTCTATTTTGGGAGAAAAGATCAAGCGTTCTATAAACATGGTATCGAGAAGTTAGATAAGAGTTGGGCCGATTGTATCGCAATTATGTATGTGTATGCAAATTATGTCGATGAATGAAAACGAATTTTGCGAAAATTTTGTGTTAATGTTTTGTGTTAAAAAAATTAATGTACATATGCATGTACATACATTAATTTTTTTCTCTTTTTATTTCTATTTCAAATCCGTTCTGTTAAGAATCAACGCCGAAACTTTTTGTATTGTTCCCAATATACAATGCCGAAGTTATGAAAATATTGTTTCTCTACAATTTGTTTTACAGAGTGACTTATTTAGTGATATACCTCTGGACTTTCTTCAAAACATACAATATATAAAGGAAACATAGTTTTAAATAAATTTTAATTAGGTAAATTTTTCTTTGTCATTTAGGTTTATTCTAATTAGTTCCATCAGGCTTTTCAATCGCCTTAATTTAAATAGCTTCCTAAAATAACTTTCTTTACAGAAGCGAGCGTTGAACTCTAGAATATAAATAATGCCTAAATGCTATTATTGTATGAAAAATATTTTCCTTCATTATAATACACCAAAACAAAAGAAAACCAATTGCTTATGATCAAAGAAGTGAAGACAAAGGAATAAATAAATGGTAAAATATTTCTCTCGAACCATAATATAATTCAACGAAGTTATTTACTTCTTCTCAGTATACTGTTTGTAAAAAAACCTATGAGTTAATGTATGATATACATATATGTATATGATGAACTATAGTTTTCAAGTTTTCACGACTATGTGTAAATTAAGATGAATGAATGGATGTTTGTTATTTAATCAGACTAGAACGGTTGAATTAAATTGAGTAAAAGAAGAAAGAAAGAATAGTTTTAATTTAGAACATTTTACATATACGTTATGTTTAAGAAAATATATCTAATAAACAAAACACAAAATTTGGTACAAAAATAAATTGCTATAAAGATAGATTATCTTGAATCCTCTTCAAGATTCCTTCCACGCCAGAAGCATTCGTATACTCATAATTTAAATGGCTTTTCAAAACTATTAGTAATGCTTTAAGCTTTATTAATGTTCTTGCGTTTAAAATTCCAAAACACTATTAGCTACGAGTTGTTGTTGATAGTTTTCTTGCTCACTTTATACACATGGGAAAACGGTGTAATTTTATTTAAGATTAATACAAACAACTGTGTGGTATGGTGTTTTACGAGCATCGTTCCGAAAATAGCAAATACGAATTGTCGCTCAACCCACAACGGCTTTTCACAAACGAATTAAAACCGGTTACCCGCATTTAAAAATGTAAAACCACCGCTAGTCAAAATGCAAATGTGGTCGACCTTTCTGTTTACACTGGGTATACGAGTAGCCTGTGTTAATGCGTATTTAAACTTTATTTTAAAAAGTCTTTATGAAGTGCGATGTGTAAGAGACCCTACCAATAATACTTGTAAGCGTTGGTATAGTACGCGTTGACTTTAATAGGGAATGAATTTATATGAATACGAATCTATAAAATCGTTTGTCATAGCCATTAGCTGTCAGCTTTTGTCTCATCATTTTACAGTTTGCTTTATTTCGTCTTGTCTAATGTCTAGAAACAACTGGAAATTCAATGGAAGTGGTCTAGTAAAAGACGCAAGGAACTTGCTGCATTGTGACATTTCCTACAATGCTACTCGTATATTATGGATCCCGGTTTGTTCCGGTTTTTGTGTTATTTGCTGTTTTAAAGTCAAAGGATTCTAAACTGGTATTCTCTTCAAAATCTTAAAAAATAAACAAAGGTAAATTCTTCAGTAATGGACAGTTGCAGGTCTAGGGTGTTGAATATTAATTTTATTTCAAAATAATAGAAACGTTCGATGGCTTTCCGAAAATGATATTGGCTGTTAGTATTTACTTCGTGGTTATTGTGAATCTTTTTGTGCAAATAGGGACCTGATTACAATATTTTCAGAAGACGCTAATCTGACCGATCAATTTATATAAAAATCTACTAATGGAGTCTGACTGCGAAAATTCACTAATTAGTATTCCAAAACATGATTGATTATTAGTGTAGACTAATACGCATGTTATTATTAGTTTAATCCAACGGCTCACAATATTGTAAACAATATTTTCATAGGATATTTTGGATCTCTAATGCTGATATGTAGAGTTCATACACAGAAAGCTGAAGTTACAGAATCTCATGTATATTTTTAAAGTTTCTCCCAATTGACGCAAAACAATTTTGTAATTGAAACGAATATAAATTTTCTTTGTTTGTTATAAACAAGAATGTGTAATATTGTAGCAATTTATTTTTCAATAAAAATATTACTGTATTTTAAATAATGATAAAAATATTATGGTTTTAAGTTCATAAAGTTAAAATAATGGAAAATATATTAGATGTATTATTTGTTATTATTATACGTAGCATTATTTAGTATTCAACCAAGGCACATTTTTTTAGAATCTATGGTTATATACCAACAGGTACTTTGAGCTCCTATATATTGTAGACATTCTAGTTAGTATAATTTTAATAACTTTTGATTTAAATGTCATAAGATTTAGGCATAAATCACTGATCAAATTGCTACGCTACTTTAATGTTTTAACCAAGATGCCGAACAGATGAAAATTGAACATTTGTGGTATTAATAATAGATCCAAATAATGACCACTGTACACCATGCTTACTATCAATAATAATGAAACCAATATTTCTTCTTATTCGTGAACGATGTTAATTTTGTTGCCTGTGATGTTTAAGTATGAAAATTAATCTCTATCCTTCCAATCTTTTGTGGCGACGTCGTTTGCCTTTTGTATTTCGTGAATAAAAAGTTTTTATACCTACCTTGGCTATTTATCATTCGTTTGCGTATGTGAAATTATAAAGACTTTGTCTTGTACGGTCACGCAATATTTTTGACAGTTCCAGTTGTGCCTGAGTCTTTATAGTATTATTTATTTGAATACTGACATTTAGATTTCTTCAAAGATTACACTAAAATATCACTTTAAGTATTGCAATAGTTATCCCTTTAATTTTTCTACTAAGCTCAAAACCTGGCGATTACAGACGAATATATTTAAAAAAAAATTGAAATTCATATATACATCAGATATACAGTACAGTCTTCAAATTGCCTTCTATTTTAGCGTTCACACCAGACAATTTCTTTGATTTTATATGTTTTTTTATTGCGTAGGACAGCAGACAGGCTGACAGCCCGCTTAGAATTTAGCAGTTACCGTCGCCTATAGGTGTTTGCAACGCCAGTGGCATCGCGAACACGCTGCTGTCCCATAAGGGTACAGGAATTTACTTGGGTCACTAATGCCGGAACACAACACAAGGTTATTATGGCGGCATACTTAAGACCAAAGGTGGTCGCCATCCAGACGGGCTTGAGGCCCTACCACGTAGCTAGGGTGGGTTGTTTTGTCGCCTTTTACGACAGACTGACCCCGGCCACAGAGGTTAGTATTCTTTCTCCGCCCCTGCACGGATAAAAATCGGTATCATTCTATATATTACAATTCATTGTCATTTTTATAAATCGCTTTGACTATAAAAGCCTTATGTTTTGGGAAATACATTACGGATACCTCTAGCCTGATATGGCCATATAATGCGAAAAGAGAAATACCATATAACAAGGAAATGCTAGAAATAAGAGTGGATGGATACAAAAGGCGGACCAAAGAAAAGATGCATGGAATGTGTAAAAGATGATATGGCAAAAAGAGTGTGAATGTTTATATGACAACTGATAGAGTAGAGTGTAATATAATGTAGGATAAGGACAGGAAGAAGAAGACATTACGTATACCTCACCGAACTTTCTTTTTGTCGGGGAAAAACCTCTCTTGACGGGTTCCCCCGGCCCGGGGGGACCGAGGGATATGTGGGACTCCGGGGAAGATATTCAGCCATCCGACTACCCACTAAAAAACCACGCTGTTCTCCTATCGCCTACGCCCGGGCCTACGGATATGTGGCCTGCCGATCTCGTGGCCCGGGCCGGCGCCGGCCCGCCCTTCGTCTCAAGGCGGGCCTCTTCTAAAGTGTTGGCGATTAGTTTCAACAAGGTAATGTGCGCCTCTGGAAGCTAGCATCTGTTTGTTAGGATGTTTTTTTTCTTTTCTTTTTACCATTTACTATTTGTTAAGTATATTATGTATTATGTTAAGATCTAAACTTGGTAAATTATCACGACGTGAGCTGTCTGTAAGTTTCACCTAATGGTTCCAAGCGGTTGAACAGTGCCGCTTATAGTTAGCTGGCACTGAGTTTGAATCCAAGTTTCGGACATATTAAATGTATTATGTATATAGTTGTTATGCCCAAATAAAACATTTTCTTTTATTCATTCTTTGCTTCATCTTGAAATAATAACATGTGTACCTTAGTAGCTAATCCTGATACCTAAATCCAGTTAACAGTCACACGAGATCAATTTCACACTTCTTATTGTTTTGGATCAAAAACCTGGTGCCTTTATGCACTAAGTTTGAACAGTATACCACCAAATCCCATCATAACCGTAAAAATCTTTCAACATAATTTGATGCTATTAATAAAATAACGCCTCCTACCATATCACCAACCCCTTGTCTTGTATTTAAACATCAAATCAAAAACCAGTTTGATTTAATTTGCCACTTCTTCGAACCGCCAAAAGATATGTGAAGGAATTCTTCAGCGTTGATAACAAGGAACATGTTCAAAACGCTAATAATCATATAAAATTAAACCTTATTGAGGAGGTAAAAAGTTTACAATCAATTGCTTTAAAATATAAATAATTCTATTCAGGTTTCTGAAACGATTTCTATTATTGCCAAATTAGACCTTGTATTTTTAAAAATAGAGATGTTTTTTCTTAGATAATGATATTGGAGTGGTCTTTTCAAGTTGGAAGATTACAAAAGGGTTCTATCTCGAAGATTGACTTAAAAGCGAATGATTTGAAGGAACACTTTTAAAGAAACACTTTACTGTTATTTATGCATGAGTGGATTATGCTACGGCATTGCTGAAACTGCGCATCCTTATTAATTAAGAAAAACTGTGGAATCGTTGTAAATATTTTACAAAGGTTTTAGATCTGGTATGCATAATTTTGTAATGGATTTAAATGGCTCCAATTTTGCTTTGAAAAATTTCGTGCTAAAATAATTGATAACTGTAAAATACTTTTTACTCGTTTTACTGTGATGCTCATATATTTATTTTTCAATATTGGTGGGTCTGAAGGACCGTAAATTATGCGGGGAGTGGCAGACCCGTAAAAGGAATGGTGTGGCTTAGGTCTCGAAAGATAGCCGCTGGTGCGGGAAACAAAGGTAGCGCGGGTTCGATAATTATACGTAGAAAGGAAAGGAGACGGAAATACCCAGCAAGTCAGAAAGAGCGGCGACTCACCTGAGGTTCTCCGATCTGCTACCCTCCACGGCTGGTTCTGCGGTTTGTAGTCTAAGACATTATAGTCAGTGGTTCACTGATACAATAACACAATAACACACATAATATAAAATTTCGCGCGGGTTTAATTAAGACTCGACTCAGACTCAGCAGTGTTCCCGACCATAACCAAGTTCGGGAGCGAGTTATTCAAGTCGGTATTGGCGATGAAGGCTCAATGCTCCTCGTACCAGGTATTTGTTCTGACATAGTCTCCGTGACTATATGCGACACCTTTATTTTTGGAAGCAACCATGGCCCAAGAAGAACCTGCGTCAGACGGAGGGTAAGAGTTCCGAAAGCTTTATTTATTTGCAAAGGTTTATACCTGTTACACAATGATATAAATAAAATAGGGTATAATAAACATTTTTTTCAAAATAATGAAAAGGCCATTATTTTTATTATTACAATATAATATGAATAATATAATTATAGTACGGTATGGACCTACATCGTAATGGCATGCCATATCCAGTGCGACCTTCGATCATTAATTGTGATCGAAGAGTGCGACAGTAATATACCCGAGATTCTCTGGTGCGATTGTTGAGGCTTGCACAGAAAAATATGCAAGATCTACAGTGGTAAATAACTTGTATGTATATAAAATCCATGGCAATATTATTCTTAAGGAACATGGATTCCTCATATTTGATCTAGACACTGTTACTTTGTATAAAATAATATTCTAAAATCATTTCAGTTGGCTTTGCGAGCTAGAATTTTGATTTATTATTAATGTGAGCTGAAAATTCTGCTTTCATCATTTGATTTTTATATGAATACGTAATTGATATTGCCATTTTCTGAAAATGATTTTACCATAAACATAATCTGGACACCTACAGGACTATGTAGGGATCTATCATTGTTAGGCAATTTAAACGACAAACTTTGTGTTTTATCTAATTTAATTTAGCCGTACATGAAAAATTATATTTTAAATTTTAATAAATATTTTTTGATTTTCTATTTAATGTTTATTTTTAATTTGTTTAATTTTACCGTATTTTATTCACTTGAAAAAGAGAGCTTCTAAGCATTTGACCCTCATTTACACCCCGAGTGCATTGTAAAATCACAGGACAAAATCAATTTCTTTTTGCCTTTGATAGCACTTATTTTTAACGGAATAAAGAAGTACGAAAAGATAATAGATGAAATAGATCTGGTTACGTTTGGGCTTGGGAGTAGCAACTGTCGTTAAAGTTTCAAGCTTTATTATGCCTAGGTATAACAGTCTTTTTATCTTTTAGGTGGTCTTTTTATATGCGATTTAGTCTATGGTTTGTATTTACAGCATACCTACACTGTTTCATGTGTCAATATATAGTGCAAAAATTTCACTGTCTTGACCCGAGACTGGCGAGTATGAGCAACATACAAGGAACATTTGAAGAGCCAGTGAGGTACCAACAGGAACACTATTGGTGAATTTTTATTTATGTTCTAATATAAAAACGTACTACGCAAATGTTCGCATTAATTGCGCGCTGTCTTCAACTCCATAGCATTTCGCGAGCTCGAATCGTATTGTTTGTTATTGGTCCGTTCGTGTTCTACCAATTGTTATTCCCTCATCAAATTTACATAAAAACAAAACATAAAGAATGAACCGTTGGTATTATTTTACCTTATAAAAATAAAAACGCTTGTTTATAATTTAAAAGCGAGTTCAAAACGCTATGGTTGAGTAATTTTATCGTACCGCATTATGAGATTCAAGAGCTATTGTAGATCTTTACCATTTGAATTCAGTGGTTGCTTTATCTCTGATATTTAAGGATTTATTCGGAACCCTACAGTCTATTTACGAAACAAAACGTAGTGTGTATGAATATGTTTTTAGTTTTAAATTTAGTTATACCTTAATGATGTGTAAGAATGTTATATATTAAAAGCGTTTTATTCAAGTTGTAAATAAAGTTTTATGAAGCTGCGCTAGGTACAATGTTGAGTTCAGTCTCTATTTTTGAGATACCTATACCTACAGTTACATGATGCTTAAATTTAAATGGTTTTTTTAGCGGTGCCCATCGTTTGATTCTTCAATCCTATAAGAAAGTCCGAGCGGTTTTTCTTTGTTTTCTATGAAAACGATGAAAAGAGAAATCCGTCAGATAGAAATAAAGATAATCCTACATGCGTTATTATTATTTCATTTCAAGACCACAGGTCAGGCTATTGTCTATGAATATGAAGTAGGAAGCGATCTGTCGCTGCCGGCCGTAGTGCGGAGGATGGTCGGTAGCGCAGAGTCGTGGGACGGGGTGGTGTCCTTTTGCGAGGACGTGATGTCGCAGAAGGAAACTGCGGAATGGGAGAGGGAGATCTCGACTCCCTTCCCCGGCTGCAGAAGGCGCACCGGGCGCAGGAGAAGGGCGGACAATGCCCTTTTCCGGCCCCCATGAATGGGTTCAGGGGTGAGGGACTTGGGGAAGTCTCCGCCCCCTATTCGATGGACCCGAGGAGGAGGTGCGCCTGGGTGTCGGCGCGCGCTTCTGAAGCGATGCACGGTGTAGTTGAACACCTCACTATCCCGTGCAGGAGACGAGGCCCGGACAGACCGGGCCAGCACTAGTGTGGGGCTGCGGAAGAATTTGGATTCCCGCGGCCCCGCGCGCACGTGCGAGGAGACACCACAAGAGGGTGGTTTTAGCCGGTAAGAGTCCGGCACGCCCCTCCGCCTTTCCCCAGGCGGAGGTAGTCCATGAGGATCTCCACCCTTAAAAAAAATTGTCTTGTGTGTGTTGGGACCGAATGTTACGAGTATAATGTTGATGAGTATCAAACTTAGTAATGGAACATTTGATTAAACTAGTAGTTTTGTAAATGAATTTACCTTCTTCATTAATACGCATTTATATAAATTTTACTATATGGCCCGTCAAAAAGTGTTTTGCTATATAAATTTTAAATAATTACGTTTTGGACATGATTTTCGTAAATTATGTTCGTAGTGAGCGTTTACATTGCAAAATGAGTAAATATGACCATCAAAACGTCACAACACCAGACCATCAAAACGGTGGACTGATGATATAACAGCAAGTGTAGGCCACGACTGGATAACACCAGCAAAGGAAGTAAAGAAGCATGGAAGGAGAAGGAACAGGCTTTCACCCGATTCGATCTTTCAACCAACCAAACTAACAAATAATTACTAAATTAATACTAACACTACTAACATTGAACATGCAACAAACAAGGCATGAGTTGTAAAAATAAAGGCTTTATTTATTTGGATATAGCTTAATAATAAGAATATATATACATAGAAATAATTCAAACACAGCGTTTTTATTCAACAAAGTCAAATTTAATAAATACATATACTTGTAATAATGATACAGCTTTGTGTGATATTTAGAAGAGGTAATTAAAAAAATCATTACATAATATACACAACTTCTTTGAATATATACAACTAGCAGCCCGTCCCAGCTTCGCACGGGTATTTAACAAAAAATTATAAATTAAACCCTTCTATTTTTTTTCGGTCTCGGGGAAAAACCTCTCTTGACGGGTTATCCCGGCCCGGGGGGACCGAGGGATATAAGGGACTCCGGAAAAGATGTTCGACCCACTAAAAAACCCCGCTGTTCTCCTATCGTCTACGCCCGGGCCCACGGATATATGGCCTGCCGATCTCGTGGCCCGGGCCGGCGCCGGCCCACGCTTTGTCTTAAAGCGGGCCCCTTCTAATGTGCTGGCGCCAGGGGGTCAAGGTTTCGTCCCCCCGGCGCTCTCTTGTAACAACTCTAGGAGTTGAGGGGGGCTGTGGAACAGCACGCGGCCTTCTCCCTCGCGGCAATAGTGCGGGCGGCAGATCCTCCCCCGAGGAGCCGCCCGCGGCCGTTTTCTACGGCGGCCGGAGATCGTTGCCCGCCCTCCGGCGCCGACGACGCGGCCTACGTTGGCGGGAGGGGAGTGCGGTGGCGGACTCCCGCTCCCGTTCCGCCGCCTCCCTTGCAGACACTACTGCCTCGCAAAAGGAGGCGATGGCCGTCCATCCAGGATCGCCCCCGACCATGGACAGAACCAGGGCCGGGAGTGACAGGTCCGCGGCCAATTCCGGACGGGACTCGCATCCCCGTCGCGTGCTAGTCAGGCGTGGGTACGACTACCAGACGACACTCCAGAAAAAACAGAGTCGCCTGACGTCGTAGTCGGCCCAGCAAGATCAACCGACAGCGAGGATGCAATTCCCGCCCCGGGAACACTCTGTGCAGGCGCAGTCGAAATAGGCATGGTTTCGACTACCAAATCAGGTCCCAGGGTAGAACCCGGGACCCCAATCAGTATTCGCAATCATCCCACCGGGGACCACGCCACGAACAGAGAGCTAAGTTGGAAAGGATGTAAGAGGTAGACGGAAAGAAAGGTAGGACTCTGTCGCCTCGAACGGAGAGGGGAGTGAAGCGACGGATGCTCGGGCACCTCGGGTACGCACACCCGTGCACTCCTCGGACAGAGGAGCGCCCCTGAGGGCAAACCCTTCTATTTGCGTCAGGTTACTAAAAAAATAAAATTATAAAGAAAGTTTGAATATTATTATTTCTATGAGCTTTTATTTTAATGATTTTTTTTGTTATTATTTTTTATTTATTTTTCGTTATTTTTTAATAAGTATTCTAATTTTTGTAAAAACCCCAGTGACGCACGCCTACATTGCATAAGGTACTGCCTAGCTAGCCGAACAGGGTGAGCGGCTACCACGCAACATTTTTCTAATACTTACATTTTTAAACTCGTGATATCTTTCGAATGAAATATCCGAATTGAATAATTCAAAAAGTTATATAAAGGTATTGAAACAGTTTTGAATATGAAGTAATTTATTTTGATAAGGATTAATACCAAGATCCAAATAAAGAGTCTTTTCTAGGGGCGGCATTTCAATTAAATTTTTAAAATAAAAGAACACTTATTGTGGCATAACTATAATAGTTAGACATATGCTGTCGCGACACTTTTTGTAAATAATGATGTGTTCTGCAAAGTTGTAGTACATTATTTTATTCTATCATCAATAGTTTTCGCAACGCACGCGATTTAAATAATATTTTAGGTATTTTTTTTACACTTTGGGTTACATTATTGGAGTTTTAGTAAGGATCCCTATTTTTTTTGAAAATATAATATAGCCTATGTCACCCGGGGATAGTGTAGCTTCCCAACAATGAAAGAATTTTTTAAATCGGGTCAGTAGTTTCGGAGCCTATTCAAAGCAAACAAACAAACAAACAAACAAACAATCAAATCTTTCCTCTTTATAATAGTATATATACAATGTAACGAAAATCAAGAATAGTAGTGAACTACTAGTACTTTCAACTTAAAATTATGTTCATTATTAATTTTTTTTTATAGCTAGAGTTCAGGTCACCGTCGCCTATGGACGTTTGCAACATCAGAGGCATTACCAACGCGCTGCCGTCCTCGAAGAAATTTTACAACGCCTTTATTGAAAAACCTCATTTCGTACCGCGCTGAACGTTCTTGAGAACCGTTTCGTACAAGAAAGAAGTGCTCAAATTTTGCTCTCGTAATCCTTTTTTGAGGGTCCTGGATGAAACGTTATATTTTTTTCTTGAGGTAAGAAGTGTTAGGATCCTGATAAGCCCTTGCTGTGGTCCAAGCTCGATAAGCCTTTTGCTAAACGAGTAGCTTAACAGCCTCAGCACTAAGTTTATCGAACCATGGCTTTCCCGAACCACCAATGGACACTAAAGAGTTAGGAATAAAATATTCCATTCCCTGCAGCGCCACGTCAGCAATTGAGTTCGGACAGGTGTCAGGATCGCTGACGAAAAACAAAGCGGCCCCCATGGGCAGGACGCATAGAATTTGGGCAATCCATCCTAATTTACTGCCACACTCTCCGCTTCGCGCTGGGGCGAGCCCGTTCAGGAATCGGAGGGCACATCACGGAAGATATCAAGCAATAATCAGAGGTTC
The DNA here is from genome assembly GCA_963693495.1 of Malacosoma neustria. Taxonomy (NCBI): domain Eukaryota; kingdom Metazoa; phylum Arthropoda; class Insecta; order Lepidoptera; family Lasiocampidae; genus Malacosoma; species Malacosoma neustria. The sequence continues at coordinate 4,962,121 of OY856386.1, forward strand.
CTAATGGAACCCCGATCGAGGCCCGATAATCTTCCGGATGTGTAGTCAGCAGAAGGTCAAACAAAGACGGCGCATGGTCCACTCTATCCAGCATGCGAGTGAACCCTTCAACCACCTGAGTGAAACCATAGGCAAGAGCAAACGTAAGGCCATAATCCCCGGCAGATCAGTTTTTGGAGAGCGTATCCACTTAATATGATGTGCATTGAAGTCTCCAAGAACGATCACCTCCGTGGCGGGATACTGCGTAAAATTTTTGTCGGTAGCATCTTGAACACAACCGAAGAAGAGAGCCGTTTCAGTCCCTTCGCACTCTCTGCCATGGGTCCGATACAGACAGGAGTACACCTGGGTGGAACCACTGAAATCTACTCGCATCCATAGGATGGAAAGGTCCCTGTCTTCGAAACCACAAGACGGCGGCAGCATATATCATCCCAGACGTACAAACGTACCCCAGCTTTTGAAAGGAATAAATGTTCCAAATTGTAGCCGGTGTAGCAAAGGTACGATGAGTCGGCCGGGGCAGATATCTGCGTTTCCATTAAAAACAGTAAAGAGGGCTTTGCCGTTTCCAGATGGTGGTGAATGGCATTAAGATTTGAATGTATACCTCTGATGATGCAAAAATCGACTCTAAGTGTGGATTTGAGGTCCACTGGGATATACTTCCTGTTTTTATACCTATCTGTTGTTATTTTAGAGACATAAAGGGGCGTTTTCTGGAAGTTCTAGAGTATCCACGAAAAACCGAAAACATTGAGTTAGTGTGGGGCACGGAAGGGCCCCGGATCTCTTCTGGAGAATATCCCCAGGTCCACGTCTGGTCTCCGCACCGGTACGATGATGCTCCCCAAAGACTTTGCACTAGTTGGCGGGACAGCCTCCCAGACAGGATAATCTGGGTTCGGGTCCCCTACTGACTGGTGGCATGGTCAGCGGAGAGCCGTTTCATTGGATCTCCCTGACCCCCGCCCCAATCCGTCACGCTTGTAGGGATGTGATGGGATTTTTCACATCTCGGGCTCCAAATTTCATGGGCACTCCAGAACTTCAGGTAAGGGAAGCTAGAACTTGGTCACCTATGCCGGAACACAACACAAGTTTATTATGACGGCATACTTAAGGCTAAGGGAGACCGAACTTTTACGACAGACCGACCCCGGACACAGGGGTTAATATTCTTTTTCCGCCCCTGCTCAGATAAGAGTTAGCCAGTGTTTTTGTTACCTTTGTGTTATTCTTGTCTTATTTAGCTTTTAAGTCTTTTTATTATCTTTTTTTACTTGATTTGTTTAATCGTCATCAATCTTTTTATCTTTTTCTTTGTTTTCGTCTTCTGGTTCATTTACTTTTTATCATCTTATTGTTGCCGTCACCATTTTTATGTGGACCATAATTTTTATCTTTTTCAGTATCTTTGTCTTTTTCAGTATCTTTGTCTTTTTCAGGATCTTTATCTTTTTTAGGATCTTTATCTTTTTCAGTACCTTTATCTTTTTCAGTATCTTTGTCTTTTTCAGGATCTTTATCTTTTTCAGGATCTTTATCTTTTACAATATATTTATCTTTTTCAGTATCTTTATCTTTTTCTGGGTCTTTATATTTTTCAGTATCTTTATCTTTTTCAGCGTCTTTATCTTTTTCAGGATCTTTATCTTTTTCAAGATCTTTATCTTTTTCAGTATCTTTATCTTTTTCAGGATCTTTATATTTTTCAGTATCTTTATCTTTTTCAGGGTCTATGTCTTTTTCAGTATCTTTATTTTTTTCAGGATCTTTATATTTTTCAATATCTTTATCTTTTTCAGTATCTTTATCTCTTTTAGGACCTTCTCCTTCAGGTTTTTTCTCAGGAAAAGGTAAAGGTTTTAAACAGTTTCTAGGTGGTCGGCTACCAAATTGATTACAAATTGAATTTAAAAGATCCGTAGGTTTTAAGCTTGCTACAGTCAATCTCAATCGATCAATCTTAATCGCTGGTAGTGAATCAGTCATCATTCTTTTGTACTCACGTTCCGCTTCCCTGACGTATCCTTCAGTATATCTTTTCAAACAACGATTAAAATCTTTCATATTTATTGCGAGAGGTTCTATACATTCCTTATTTTCTTTACCATTTGCAACACATTCTAAATAACTTATCTGAAGGTAAACGTTCCGGTTTATATCACGTAGAATGCATTTTCGGGGTCCTGATGTACTGCCTGGATCCAAAAAATGGTACTTCACGTTCAACTGGTATCCAATGTTTCTGATTAGCCAAGGGAATGTGGTTTTAAAAAATTCCTTGTCAGCATCACTCTCAAAATCAGAAAATATTGTTATAGTTTTCTTACATGATATCAAATGATAAGTGGCAAAGAGGAAATACAGCAGTTTCAACATTATTATTTTCATTATTATTACAAATAAGGATTTGCACCTGATATTTATATTAATTTTAACACACAAGGAATTTTAAGTTGGCATATTTGTGATATATTTTTTATCGCAATACATTCCTTTTGATAACATGAAATGTAAAAAATTCTTTCGAATAACTCAGAAACGGGGTAAACTGTATTTGTGTAATTAGATTTTATATTTAATGAATCTACTAAATTGATGAAATATAGCTAAAAAATCAATTCATACAAATCATATAAATATAATGGTAATATAATTTTATATATTTATTAATTTAAGACAATGTTCATAAAAATAATAAATAATACCATATATTTGTGTATACATATAAGTAAAATAAGTAGGACCAAGTTTTCAAAATTAAATAAATATATTTTTTATTAATAAATTTCCATCTCCTGACGCATTTAGAGTCAGGGCATTTTTCGTCTTTTTTTCTTATTTATTTTCTACAAATTTATTTACAAATATACTCGTATTATGAATCAAAACTTACTATAATCAAATCTTCCTATGGATAACCTTATCTTTAAATTACTATTTCATATTTTAGTGCTTGCCTTTATACGAGTAATTATTCCAAGTCCTAACCCCCCTACCCTCAAACTTAACCGTATAACTCAAAGAAAAAGCATCATAAACATTAGATATAGATATATAGTATATAGTCCATTGAAATCATAAATATTAGACTCTAGAAACTGTCACAACGCTCATGAGGGGTGGATTCAAAGAGAGAACACGGTTCATAACTGTATAATGCTTATTTCATTAACTACATAGTATACGTAATAACATTTCTTAATTCTTATTTATTACTACTTTTATTATTTTACTACAATACTTTATGTACGTTTCACACTGTTCCTTTTGCATCAGCTGTTCTATATTTCGTTCTTCAATTTCTAATTTAAGCACAATTCCCATTTCACTTCTTTCTCGGTCAAACATAAGGCATTTAAATATAATAAATATGTGGAACTATTTTCCTAGTGCCTGGTTCACAGACGCATGAAGGGTCATTCTTGCACTTAAAGCAGTTTAGACACTCGGAAAACCCTCCGTGCTCTGTCAGTAGTTGGGTTGTCAGAGCTAACATACCGATATGCCTGACGAATTTATAGGCTCCATTCGGCAATAGTTCCGATACGAATGTGCTTCTTTGCGAACGAATCCGGATATTTATCAATGGAGTTCCGTTGCTGCCCTTAAGGCTACCTCCTTCGCTAACTCATCCGCACGCTCATTCTCCCTGATACCAGCGTGGGGGTTAACCTAAAACAATTCGACAAGTTTTCCATTCTAAATAATATCTTTCAAGTTTTGTCTTGCAGCAACGGTTAATGGATGTACAGTGTCCCAGTTTACAAGACTCTGCAATGCGGAACTCGAGCCGCTGTACACACCGAAACTTGCTTCTGGACTTGCCGGCATTTCCTCAGTTGCCTTATATGGCCAGTGATTTGTCCAGGTAGACAGTACAATATGTTGCTGTCTCGCTGACATTAACTTTGTAAACGCTCGGCATTTTCCGGCGAAGGGGCGTGTCACGCTGCGCCGCCGCCGCGCATCACGCTTTACGTAATTAATTAATTTGCTTGTTTGGCGCCGACTCAAAATTACTAGGTATATCTACATTAGTTTAAGAACTTTGTTATTAAGGTTAATAAAAAGGTTTATTATTTTTTGCTTTTCGGCGAGTTAATTTTTTGTTAAAAGTTTTTATTTTATAATTTTTTGTGGCTATAATCTACTAATTACTACATGCTTAAATAAATATTCGGTCAAAAGTTATGCGTGATAATAGATATAATCAGTGAACAATCAATCATTCTATGTTTTCGTACCCTTAGGGTTGGAATTTTTATCCCAAATTTATATGGGACCAACTTCAGACCAATAAAAAAGAATTTTTTTAATTGGACTACTCTGTAAAAAGTTATGCGTGGTCATACATAAAAAAAGAAAAAATAAATATACACGTCGACTTGAGAACCTCCTCTGTGCTTTTCGACGGTTAAAAAATATGCATCTTGTGATGAAACGTCGCCATAATTGTGCTGCTGACACTGTAAAGAAGACACTGCGGTAAAAAAAACAAGACAGTAATGAGACCACATGAAGTGTTCACATTCCTAACGAGCAAGGATAAAACAAAGCTCCTAAAGACAATCCAGTTTCCACCCTATTACAGAGAGTTATGGTATAATATCTACTGACTGAGTAAATTACCTAAAATCAAAGCAAAGGGACGGAGGTAATGTAGCACCCTTTAAGTATCTTTAAATTAATAGACTTGCTGATGGCGGATTTACTTTGATACCTGTATTTAACTTAGGAGTTGCTCTTTTTGCTTTACGAGCATGTATTTTTGATGAATGCTCATCTGGATTTAGTATTAATTCTCGAAAGGATTAAGTTCAAATGTCTTGTTCCATGATTTCATTTATTTTTATTTGGCGATATTTAAAACAGGTTTTGAGTTTAGATTTGGATATTTTCTACTATAATGAACGTGACTTTGATTTACACTTCTATTGATTTTTGTCTTTTAATGTCTGAGTATTTTTTACGACTATTTCTATCTCAGTTACTGCTACGACTGCTGCTAACTTACGCGGGAAAAAAATGTCTGGCTATGCTACTTCCGTTGGGCCCTGGCAGAAGTGTGAGATTCAAAAAGTGCTGGCATGACGTCGTAAAGGGTGATGATATGCGTGTCAATGGACTGAGTACCACGGATTCCGAAGATTGTGCGAAGTGGGGAAGAAAAATCGGAAAGAGGACTCCGGTTACTGAAGCGGAAGTTTGGGTTGTAACCGGGATTGAACGCTAATGTAATGAATTGCTACGACAAGTGAGCGTTTGTTAATTTATAGTAGCAATAGACAGTTCTTTTAGGAAGACTACCATCTACTATACCATCTACTATGTACTAGACTTGTGGGGAATTGTCCAACTGCTGACACCTTGAATAATAGGTAAATAAATCGAAAAGAAGACATAGCTATATGAAAAGAAAAAAGAGGGAACGGGCCACCGAAAATTGTACTCTCAGGTGCGGAGTAATAACACTGACCTCTACGGCTGAGAGTGGCCTGTCGTAAAAGACGACTAAACAACCTTAGCTAGGTAGTAGAGCTCCAAACATATCTAGATTGTAATCTCTCCTGGTTTGTGTTATTTTCCGGCATTAGTGAGCTAGATTATCCGTGCAGGCGGAGAAAGAATACTAACCTCTGTGGCCGGGGTCGGCCTGTCGTAAAAGGCGACAAAACAACCCACCCTAGCTACGTGGTACGGCCTCAAGCCCGTCTGGATGGCGACCACCTTTGGTCTTAAATATGCCGCCATAATAACCTTGTGTTATGTTCCGGCATTAGTGACCCAAGTTCCTGTATTCTTATGGGACAGCAGCGTGTTCGCGATGCCACTGGCGTTGCAAACACCTATAGGCGACGGTAACTGCTAAATCCTAAGCGGGCCGTCAGCCTGTTTGCTTTTCTACAGCAGACAGACCTGTCTGGTCAGGTGCTGTCCTGCAGCTATAAAAAAACGTAAACTTTTAAGCTGTAAGCAAATATTTTACGTCCATTTTGAACAAGAACGTGGTATCACTCCGATTAAATATTGTCTCTCGGAACTTTACCGAATACTATAAAAAATGTCTAGCATTTCTATCGATTGAAAATAAATATGAAGTCATAACAAGTAAATAACTTTATGAAGGAAATAAATAGGTTTTAGAACAAAGCAGGTAAACGAAATCCCCGTCCCTATATAAATCAGGAATCTCATTATTCGGTCAGAATTTTTCGCTATTATTTGTTGAATAAAATCACGAACGACTGCCATTTATTATGTGTGAAATTGCTTTAATAAACTCGTTATATGCAATGGCGTTGCATGACTAAACATATTTAGAATACCACAAAATGAGTAGGTTTTAATGATATAAGCACGCGTGGTCATAAATTAAATGTAATGATTACAACATTTCCCATTTTTTTGTTGTTTCATGGCTAAGTAAAATTACTCAATTTGTTTATGTAGATCTAATGGAATACAAATTGGTTTCTAAGTTTACCCCTGCTAAGTACGACGGAACTTTGTCTTAAGGTTTTTTTTTTGTAGGAAACAGACGGTTATTATAATATGTATACTTATAATACATATGCATGAAAGTGATGACGAGGAGCAACTTGCAGCTATTACATACTAATTGTGTCGTATTACAATACTAGCTTCATCTGCTCCTCATAGTAATCATGACCAAATCAGGACTACATAATCATGCAAGGAAAGCAGGTTATCGCACACCTAAGGCTATATATGCCACTAAAAGTGTGACGGGTGCAACTTAGTCGTCTAGTGTTAAGAAATAGAAGAAAACAAGAAAAAAGATGTTCCACATTATTTTTTTTATTATTTTATTGCTGTAGGACAGCAGACAGGCTGACGGACCGCTTAGAATTTAGCAGTTACCATTGCCTATGGGTGTTTGCAACGCCAGTGGCATTGCGAACATATCATCAATAACATAACATCGCTGCTGTCCTAGGGTACAGGAACTTGGGTCACTAATGAACACAACACAAAGTTATTACGGCGGCATACTTAAAGACCAAAGGTAGTCACCATCCAGATGGGCTTGGGGCCCTATCACGAAGCTAGAGTGGGTTGTTTTGTCATCTTTTACGACAGGTCGACTCCGGCCGCAGAGGTCAGTATTCTTTCTTCGCTCCTGCACAGATAAAAACCCCACATCGAGAAGGGTCTACGTCCGGTGGGCGGCTGGTCATAAAATTAAGCCATATCAATATAAAGATGTCTAGAACTTATTCTGCGAGAAAGGGAGAAAAAGACACATTGTGCCGACCCATTTGGGGTCGGCAGAGAGGGGTCCATTTGGGAGAAGGCTTAGTTAATGATGATACGGTAATTACTCTTTTTTAAGTTAAATCTGTGAGTGTAGTATGAGCCATATATATAACCTAGCAATACTTAGACTATGAGTAGTCTAAATATTGCTCGCTTAATAAGAAAACAACTTCTTTGTGACAGTTTTGTCACAAGTACAGTAGTAAAGATCATATAAATTTATCCTAACGTTCCACGAGTTTCGACATAAAAAAAATCAAATACTGTTGTGACGACTTTTGTTCCGCTGTTGGTTCGATCTAGCAATTGCCTGCACAGATAAAAACCCCTTAACTATCATATTACTAGTCAATTAATTAGTGACATCACAAATAAATTTCGTTGTGTAAATGGATGCTGACGTATGTGCACAAATTTAGTCCCGTACTCAACATGAAACCCCAGGCTTAGACATCAGTTTAGTGTTTATAAAAATATTTAAAGACCTATTCATGTATAGCGAGATTTGATGTATCCGTCACTAAGACCCACTTAGGGAAAGCAAGTTTAATAGGCCACTATCACAGAGACGACGGCTCTATCAAATGCATTAAGGGCGAGCTTTATGTTATATAGTTTAATCCTATAATGCATTGAGTTGATTCTGCTACTAATTACTCTAAATTGGAACGGATGGTGGGTTGTATGATCAACATTAATCAACAACAATGAGCATGGCAGCTCAACAACGTTATTTTGGTTTGGGTCAAAGTTTATTAAGCTGTTTGGTCCCGATCTCTCATTTTTGCTTTTTATAGTTCAAAGACATAAAAGGAAGGGTTTTGTTTTTTCCGGAAATCAACATAAAAACAAATGGTAACTAAAGACATTTCACTTTTTTGTAGTGAGTAGTATGAAGAACGAAGGTCAATGTGATGTTGGCGTAGCTTTATGCCACATGTTCTATTTTATATGCTTTGTGACAACACTCTTCAGCCCATCGTACTTAAGTACACACTGTTAAAATACAAGGGTATTCGATAAATAGTGACAATGAGATACATTCTCCTTGAAAAGAAAATAATACTGGCAGGCATAGCCCAGACATTAGATATAATGATAATAATAAAAAACAACCAATTGTCTTTTGTGTTTTTAAATTTAGAAGTCATTTGTTTGCGTCGTGTCGGAACGTGTTCTTAAAAATGGACAAAATTGAAGTTCGCGCGGTAATATAATGTCTCTGCTTGAAAAATTTTACTACGGAGTTGGTAAATCAAGACTTGAGAGCAAAATTAGGGGTTCATGCACCTCCATATTCTACGGTTCCGCGTTGGTGTGCTGAGTTCAAGCGAGGAAGAACTTTCATTAACGACGAGCCCCGCACGCCCAGGGACGCACTACATCGATAGTGAATTGAAAAATTGATTAAAAAAGTTGAAAACATTGTCTTAGCGGATCATCATGTTACTATTTGTTTTATAGCAGAAGAAATGAAGTTTTCTATAGAAAGTGTCCATAATATGGTACACAACCATTTTGGTATGAAAAAAATGTCAGCGCGCTGGCTGCCCAGAATGCTTTCTGACGCGCCTAAACAAACGAGACGGAGAATTTCAAAAAGCTGTTTGGGTTTGTTACAACAAGATCTTGACCGATTTCTGGCTCGATTCATAACTATGGACGAAACAAGCTTCACCATTATGACCCGGAAACGAAAAAAATAGTCCATGAATTAGAAGGGATCGTCATCTCCAACTCCGAAAAAATTTAAGGTGATTCCATCCGTTGGTAAGATCATGGGCTGTTTTTTTTGGGACAGCCAAGGGGTGGTAATGATCGAATACCTTAATTATAGAGCCACTATTACGGGGACTTTGTACGCAAGGCAAATAACAAAGTTGCGCCGTTACTTGCGAAATACCCAAGCAACGGCGGGGCACTCGCTAAAGTTGTTTTGTTTCACCAAGATAACGCCCCCGCGCATAGGTCCAGAGTTGCTATGGCTGCCATTCAAGAAGCTGGCTTCGAAATGATGGAACATCCTCCATATTCACCGGATCTAGCTCTTAGTTATTTCTATTTATTTCCACGGTTAAAGGAACATCTCACGGGCCATAAATTTGAAGATGATGACGCAGTAGTCGCCGCGGTACACGGTTTTTTAAAGGATCAGGAAGAAGATTTCTTAAAAAGGGAATTTTAGTTTAAAAAAACGATATGTAAAGTGTATAAACGTGAAAAGTGACGTCGAAAAATAAAATGACATTTAATAAAAGATAATTGCGTCATACTCATTATCACTTTTTATTGAAAACCTAAACTAGTACAAACTAAAATGTGAATATGTGACAATGTTACTTAGATGATTCAATCTCTAAGGAAGTGATGCAAAAATACGTCGTATAATATCTCATTAGAAAACACCTGAAAATTAAATAGAAAGTCGTGAGTTACAGTAACAATACATCGCCAACAAAAGCGAAGGAAGCACCAGTGAGCGGTACCATAACGCTATCCCGTAGAAAATTGGGGAAGTCATTAAGCGTGCTCATAGCAATTAGGAATTCCTTTCGAAAGGAAGGAAAATAATATGCTGAATCTAGTGAAAATAGCGAAACTACTAGTGACATGTTTCGTGGATAATATTGGGGTGTTTATTTAATATAATAACACTAGCTGTGCCCGTGACTCCGTCCGCGTGGAATAGTGACTTTGGACAGCATTTTTTGGATAAATCTTATGGTTTATTTTGGATTAAAGACCCTATATACCCTAAAATATAAATAAATTAAATATGCAGTATGCATAAACAGTATATGCAGTATTAAGTAAACAGTCAGTGTTATCGAATACAACTGTTACGCCATGCGCCTCCGGAATACGTGCGTTTGAACCCACAAAGTCCAGCCTAAGCTAAACCCTATTTCATATGATTGATGATATAAATCTGAGGTTAACTTAAATTGGAAAAAAAAAACCTACAAAGTCCAGCCTAAGCTAAACCGTATTTCATATGATTGGTAATATAAATCTGAGGTCAACTTAAATTGGAATATAAAATTTCCAAAACTTATCAGTTAAAATAAAAATAATTTTTGTTTTCTAAAATAAAAATAGTTTAAGTTACTACTCCTTGTTACATCAGCTATCTGCCAGTGAAAGTCCTGTCAAAATCGGTGCAGCCATTTCAGAGATTAGCCGGAACAAACAGACAGACAGAGAGATAAAAATTGTAAAAAATGTTGTTTTTATATATATATATATATATATATATATATATATATATATATATATATATATATATATATATATATATATATATATATATACCTAGTCAGGTCATAAATTCTGTCACATGTTTAATGTAAAATAATTGTAACAAGTTTATTAATTATGTAACCATTCATATACCAAAATGAACTTACAAAACATAGATTCTTATGACATAAAAGTTTATTCAAAATGACCTCCGTGATTTTGAATACAAGCCTTCAATCTGCGCGGCCAGTTGTCTATCGCAGCACGAACGAGGTCCATGTCAATATCGGCGGCTGCCTTAATCAAGGATGTCTTGAGTGACTCCAAATTGGGATGAGACTTTGAGCACGCCTTTTCCTCCAAGTGTTGCCATATCTTGTAATCTAACGGATTCAAATCTGGACTGGAGGAGGGCCAGTCTTCGTGCCGGATGAAGTCGATTTCACGCGCCGCCAGCCAGTCTTGTGTGCTCTTCGCTCTATGAGCTGGCGCCGAATCTTGTTGGAATACCCAGTGCCTGTTATTGAACATGGTATGAGAAACAGGTTCCACAAGGTTCGTCAGGACTGTATTTTGATACACAACAGCATTCGTTTTTACACCTTTCTCACAAAAATGTACCTCTGTTAAGCCCCAATAAGAAACTCCCAACCATACCATGAGCGAGGATGGAAAATGACCTCGTTGGACACGCGGAATACGGTTGCTCGCTTCTTCACTACTGTGTGCGTACACATTATCGTTTTGTTTGTTGTAGCTCTCTTCTACGGTAAACATTATTTCATCCGAAAAAAGAATTTCCCGATATTTTTTTCCCGCGTACCGCTTCAACAAAGCACGGCATCTCTTCAGTCTCAGGTCCATTAGACGAGCATTCAAACGATGTCCTGTTTTGCTTCGATATGCCCGAAGCCCTAAGTCTTCATTTAACACCCTTTTCACCGTGGTTCTGCTTAACCCCATCTGAAGGGCCAACAGTTTCTGCTTACGTTTGGGATTTCTTTGAATTCGTGCCTTCACAGCTTTTATCACTGCTGGAGTCCTAACAGACCGAGGGCGACCACTTCTTGACCTGTCATCTACACTAGAGTCTTCATTGTATCGTTTGATGGTACGATAAACGAATCTTTTGGTAATATTCAAATTTTTCAGTATGTTAAAAATTTGAATTGGCGCGTAACCGCAACGATGCAACGCAATAACTGCAACACGGTCTTCTTTAAGCGTCCACTCCATTTTTAAAAATGAGTAAAATTCTAAAAGTTATACATTTTTATTTTCATGAACAATTCGAAATTCGAATTCAATAAACTTTTTTGTGGCCAGCATTCTAAAAGAAAAGTTTTTACTGTGTGACAATACTTATGACCTGACTAGGTATATATATATATATATATATATATATATATATATATATATATATATATATATATATATATATATATATATATATATATATTTGGAATTAACTTTTTTCATACCCAGATTCTTTGTTAAGTGTCAGTAAAGTAGTTTGGTTAGTAAAATCTCCTTGGAACTAAATTATATATTTAGAACAAATTACCAATAATGTAGAAAAATCAAAACCGCCCGTTTATTTTTTTGCCAAGGACTTTATTATATTCTTCTAGAGTATTTTAAATTGGTCTAAAAAAATGTTCATCATATGAAATTTGTCATTTGTTTCACAAATTAATATTATCCTCAATCGATTAATATACATTTTGTAACGTCAGAAACATGCCTTGTCAAATTTCCCGGGGACATTGTTTTGTTATCGAACTTTGACCTGCGAGAGCCGGCCGGCCCTACTTCCGATCGATTGAGGTGCTTATATCTGATTATTAAAATTTAACAAAACCTTTAATACTCTCGTTTGTGACTAACTACAAATATAATGTAACTTAGCGTGCCCGTGACATTACATTGGTATCTCTTGAAGCGTAATTCAGAAGTCACTAGTTCGAGTTTACATAATTTTTTCTAACGAGTATACCATAATATTCTTCCTTGCAGACGGTGAAAACGTTAATCCTTCTTTGACAATTGTCCTGGATATACTGACCATTCACGTTAGAAGACCAAGTTAAGGGGTTATAAAAACAATATCCAATACTTGAAGAATTTTAAGATATTTTAGTATACTTATAACTCTATTGTGCTCAAATGTCTTATATTTATTATTCAATAATAAAATTCCTATGACTTTAACATAAAAAAGCCAAAAGTATTTCAATCTTTCAGTTGATGGCTGGCGAAATAATTAAATACACTAGCATATATAAAAATATATAAAATAAACTTTATCATAGAAAAAGAAAGTAAAAAAATCCCAAAAACCCCTAATTCAAGAACGCCTCAGATTTTCCTGTGGATCCCTTCTGCGCTTGACATGAATTGTAAAGGGTGAAAATGGGCCTCCTGAAGGGTCAAATGAAATAAGCCTTTGGTTTTAAATTAATTATGTTATTTTTATTTGTCTTGTTCACCCATTATTTTAATCAGAAGGGATCTCAATTTAGCTGATAATAGGATTAACACCGTACTTGACGACGAAAAACAACTTTATAATACGTATTTTCATAAAATAAAAAATATACTATGGGACTTATAGATAAATGTAGATGGTAAATAGCTATCGTCACCAATCCCTATCTGTCATATAAAAATACAGCGTCGTGCGTGTATGCCGTTTCGTTTTATTGACCAAATAACAAATGGAAGAGATGAAGTTAATATTGGTTTTTACCACAACTACTGCCTGACCTCCGAACACTAAAAGAAAAACCTTGATGTAACAGTTGCGCAGGTTGGGTTGAATTGAAACCCGGTCTCTTAAAATCCAAACAGAAAAATATATACTTTGTTTAATATAAAAATTATGATCCACCTGCGTCTAGAAATTTTATTAAATGTTGAAGTAAGATGTTTTGTTTCTATCATTTGGCACTCCCTTCAAAATTCGTATAATGCGAAGGTAAGCCTAGTAACAAGGAAAATTATTAAAATGAGAGTGGGTGGATAGATGAGGACAGGTAGACCAAATAAACGATGGATGGATTGCGTAAAATATGATATGATAATAAAAGGTGTGAATATTGAAATGACGGCTAACTGAGGAGAGTGAAAGGAGAGAACATGTTGTTGCGACCCTATGTAATATGGGGTGAGTGCAGAAAGTAGAAGATTTTGTACCCCCTTCAGGGTTGTTCCAGCTTGATACTACGCTTTTAGAGAATACACACACTTAAGATGATATAGTAATAAAAATGTTTGTAACACGCTAAATTCTACATGTGTTATACCATAGTGTTATACCATGGTATATACCATAATACATACATATTAACTATTTAGCGCTACTTCATCCCTGTTAGAAATGTCACGGGCCTTGACCGGATGGCCGGAAATAGCGGCAAGTGGCACTCAAGTGGCTGCAAGGCCTATCCTCGGTGTTGAGGAGATGATTTCACAATGTATATGTGGAGACACGTTTTATAGAAGTCTAGTTTAATGAACTAAAATGTTCAAAAATAAAAGTGACCAAATATTATTAAAACAATTTAATGTAGTTATTTTTTTTACATGTTCATGTAATCTATGATAGAAATAAGTATAGCGCTACCTCATAACTTATCTATGGATACGTGTAAGGTGATTATTTTAAATAATTTACACCTAGCAATGAAAGAGCTTCATGTGGTTTTCCCTTCGAATTCAAAGCAGTTTTAGCATATATTCTGCTCTATTTTATTTATCTTTATCTATTTATCTAATCTTTAAGCAGTAAGAGATTAGAAACAGAATGACGGCCCACTTCATAGTAAGCAGTTACCGTCGCCTATGGATGTTTGCGACGCTAGGGGTACCGCGAACACGCTGCTGTCCGCATAGGGGTATTGGAACCTGGGTCACTAATGCTGGAACATAAAAAAAGGTTATTATGGCGGCATACTTATACACCAATACCCCCCCCCCCCCTTTTATTAGATTTTTACCTAAATGAGTTATTATGAATTTTTTTTCAAAATTACATCTTGAAGCAAATATCCAACTGTCCGTGGTTTATAAAAACATCGGAGATTCATGAGCACCTCAAAATTACCTTCTTCCTTCTTAACTGTATTTTTCTATCCATCCAAAGAAATTGCTTTCAGCGATAAGGCCGCCCATTGTACTTTTAAATGTTAATATGTATCACTTGATATAAACTTAATGTGTGCAATAATGTATATTTTATTATTATTAAGAGTATTTTTTATATACAGGGATAATATATACAGCGCCATCTATTCCCAAAGTAAATAGCACGTGTGTTACGGGTACTAGATAACTAATTTACTACATAAATACTTTTCTTTTGTTCTTAAATACATATTATACATAAACACCCAGACTTGAAACTCGAATCGAACTTTGCAAGCGTACCAAAGTGCGTTAGTCGTTACGCCGTGAAGGTCGTCAAAAGTTTTCGAGAAGCATTGACACAAAAAAGTGTGCGATACAATTTTGTCCTGTTAATTCACAATACAGAACCCTGGAGTCTAAAATAAAAGCTTAGGGTATTGTCGGGATTAACCTGATGGTGTTAATTACTACTGTTACTGTACTGTATTACTACCGTATTTATAAAATTCAAGATACATGAGTATGACACCAAGCTACACTTGTGTTCTGTTGTTTTTCTAGTTGTCATCTTAACCTCTTGGTGAGTTACGTTCGTTAATAAGCATTATCAATATTAATGATATATTCTATCTCTTGCTAACTTTGATTCGGTTTGATAAAGTGATTGTTTTCACAACCGTTAGATAGTTTTAGAAAAGGGTACTGTAAAAAATAAGTTTTTACAATAATAATACATTATTTAAACGTTTAAGCTTCGAAAAACATTTTAACACAATAGAGTTACTACTCCGTTTTACATCAAAGATTTCAATACAAAAAGTTATACGATTCAATGTCTAAAGAAGTACTTAAATTATTTTATTATTTCATGGCTCAATGAAAGTGACAACTGAAAAGCTCTTTAGGCCACCTTTATTATGTTAAAGTTTGTTACTAAGAAAACCACTTTAATATTTTATGAGATTTAAACATTAAAATTAATTTAATTTTGAATGGTAATAAATGTTAAATAATCTATTTGTAAATTAAGGTTGAAGTATATGTAAATTATCAACGATCCTCTTCTTCTTCAAGTACCTCTTCAATTGTCCTCATAACTCTTGAATTAAACTTACATTGATTAAAATTATTAAATTTAAAGAACAGATCGACTCCCTCATTGAGTTACTAACCCCGCATTTTTAGTTCGATTAGGATTATAGGTGCATTTCTTGTGTTATGTGAGTGATGACTACGGGGCCAACAAATTCTTTATGCAGGGGGTGTATACTGACCTCTGTGTCCGGGCGCGGTTTGTCGTTAAAGATGACAAAACAACCCTAGCTTATGTAGCTAGAGTGATAGAGCCCAAAGATCATCTGAATGGCCATCACTCCTGGTCTATGTAATAATCTTGTGTTGTGTTCTAATAATAAGATTATATATTATACTCTACGCGGAGAGCAGCGGTTAGCCCTGGCGTCTTAAACATCCATAGGCCATCCTGCCTACTATTTAGTGGGCGTTCAGCTTGTCTGCTATGTTCCAGCATTAAAATATCGTAGTATAGGATGCTCCACAGCCTGATGGGCTGAGGGCTTGTTTAGGATTGAAGGTTGAAACAATAAAAATTTTGATGGGAAAGCTCAGGACCGGAATCTGTGGTACAAAATAAAAGAGATCTATGTCCAGCTGTGGACGACGATTGGCCGACTACGACAACCGCATAACCGTCGAGTCCCTATATAAGTATATCGCACCTTTGGTAGTACGAGGTCTTAAATGTACTTTTAGTGATTTTATAGGAGAGCCATTTTAAGATTTTTTACGTTCAATACCGTATTCTTCTGCTATATATTATTTTGAAATCATTAAGAATAATAATTAAGAATAAATAATAATTAAATGGCTCTCCTATAAAATCACTAAAAGTACATTTAAGACCTTGTACTACCAAAGGTGCGATATGTTATTACTATGTATATTATCTTGTGTTTCCTACTCGTTATTTCATGTGATATATGTTTTCTTTCACTAAAACATGTAAAAACTTACATCTGTGTGGGAAATGTTTATATATATATATATATATATATATATATATATATATATATATATATATATATATTACTAATTTTTTATTATTACCATTATACTATCAAATAAAACTGTTATATTACGGAGTTTGGAGAGTCATTAATTCTTTCAATCGGTATCGTTTACGCTGAGGTAATTGATATGAACATTATATACTTATAAATTTATTAAAACGCTTTTACCCGATATTACACCCGAATGTAACTAAGAATCTAATTTCTTCACGTGACAGGCCTAAGTAATTAACATAAAAGGGACATTTCAATTCATTACCGTAGAGCGAAGGGTTGACACGAAGCTAGTGTGATAATCTGCTGACAGTTATGATGAATGGTGGATGAGGCGGTAACCTCACAGGGATTAGTCCATTGCGCTTCTAAACCCACTAAGTCATGTATGATGGTTTAATTGAAGATCTCTAGTGACTTTTAAATAGTACATACCTATCTACTATACCAGATTTATATACCTACAATTACTCTCTGTTTTCCATCAATACTGAGTAGCGTACATTTAAACTCACTTTTAAAATTACACAATAGACAGCCTTGTTGCTAAGAAATGATCTCTCCCAGACTACATTTAGGTCGCAATATATTTAAGATTTTAACTAAAAGTAAAAAAGTATTTGATATGCCCGGCCTTTTTCTATATCACTTTTAAATATTAGTATTAATAAAACTAACTAATTATTTGTAAATCATTCAATTTTATACTTTTGTGTGTTACAGCACTAGTTTTATTAAAATAAATTCGTCATCATTTTCTTTGACATATGCAAATATTGTAGAAAAACAGAAAGCATGAGATCACAAAAGTTTTAGGGATTCAAAATAAATATAGTAAAACAAAACACATATTCGCTTTCGAAAATGAAGTCTCCGAACATGGTGAAACTTTTACAATTTTATCCCAACGTAACAACCCTAGTGCGATTGCCGAGGGTAGAAAAACTAATACTTTTACTTATAGATTTATTATATTTATATTAAACGTATTTATGATGAAATTCAATCATAAAAACCATAGTTTTATTTTAGGATTGGGCAGAAGAAAGTCGTACATAATGGCACTGATCATAAATTCATCATCATCTTGATCACACATATATCATCTATTTGGCGACCTTCGTGGCGTAACGGTTAACGCATGTCTGTACGCTTGGCACGGGTTCGATTCCCGTCTCGCATCTGGATGTTTATATATAATATTTATTTATTTAAAAAAAAGTATATATATAGTTGTCTAGTACCCATAACACATGTGCTATGCTACTTAGTTTGGGACTAGATGGTGTCGTGTGAATTGTCCCAATTTATTTGTTTATTTATTTGCTTTTGACTCTTTGTTCAGGACAAATAATTAGATTTAGGTTTATACTAGCTGTGCCCGCGACTCCGTTCGCGTGGAATAGTGACTTGGGCAGAATTTTTTGGATTATATCTTATGGTTTATTTTGGATTACAAACCCTATAAACCCTAAAATATAAATGAAATATGCAAACAGTCACTATTATCGAATGCAACTGTTACGCCATGCGCCTCCGGAATACGTGCATTCGAATCTACAAAGTCCAGGCTAAGCTTAACCCTATTTCATATGATTGATGACATAAATCTGAGGTTAACTTAAATTGGACAATAAAATTTCCAAAACTTATCACGTTTAACAAAAACTACTTACATGACGTAACAGTTGCATTCGATAATACTGACTGTTTGCATATTTCATTTATTTATATTTTAGAGTTAAGGTGGGTTGTTTTGTCGCCTTTGACGACAGACCGACCCCGGTCGCAGAGGTCAATATTCTTTCTCCACCCCTGCACGGATAAGTAAGTAAAGTTATAGAGTTTATTGCTTTTAAAAACATAGTTCACTTATAATGAGCTTAAATAAATATTACTAATATACTAAATTATAGCGACCGACAGAGCTTGGATGATGCTACATATTAAAAAAAAGATTTCGAAGTTAAATTAGAAAATTGCCAATGTAACACAATAATATTATTTTTGTATAATCATTCTCTTCAGGTACAAGCTAGTAGGTATAACACGGCCATTACTTATTACTTAGTTAAGTAAGCAGTACCTATATGTTAGTGGAAATTCACTTAGTATGCTTTCATGCTATCCGAAATATCCCTTTCACGGTATTGTATTAACACACCTAGTGTAAATAACCATTAAACTTTATTCCGACTACAAACAATAGTAATTAACCAGAAACTGGTTCAAATGTTGCTACAACATAATTGAAATTGTTATGTTCACACATAACTACAATTAAAGCATACTTTTACTCTTCTACTCGTGTATTTGCTATAATATGTAGTTGGAGCTGTTTTAAAGTGTCTTCCGAACTTCGAAACATTATGAAATTATGTAAATGTTTAGTTCTCGACACTCACTCACTCTTAGTAATACGTAAATTATATCCCAAATAATATTATATAATAAATGCAAAAGTGAGTTTGTTCGTTTGATGGTTCCGTTTTCGCCTAAATTGCTGAACCAATTTTAATGAATATATAGAGATAGACTGAACCTTAGAGCAGGACATAGGGGTGAACGTTTGTTAATATTAGGAGCAATGCGTTCAAACGGAATCAATATAATAAGTCTTCAACAACGGATGAGCATTTGATCCACTACAAAATGTTTTTTTAATGCATGGTAGAACAACATTTGCTGCGTAAGCTCGATTATAAATGTGTTAAATACTTAGAGCAGTTTAACATTAAATTATTCTTAATTAAGTAATTTGTTAATAGGTAAGAAAGAAAAGGTATTATATTATTACAATATTTTGGCAGATGATTTACTTATAACAACGAATACAATATAATATAACTTAAAACAGTATTTGTAGACGATGTGCCAAGTCAAAAAAAAAAAATGTTATAATTAAATACCTCATTTCTAAAATATATTCGGCTCGGCCATTTCCTCAACACCCGCGCCGCGAACACACTTAACGAATATTGCCCCTAATAAGTGAAAAGTGTTCAAAAGTTGTGATAATCACGCTACACATTACCACCATTGCGTAAAATGTTCTTTAGAAGTAATTAAAATGATTATAAAGAAGACATGTAGACCGTGATAGTCAGTGAAATTGATATATACTACAAAAGCAAAGAATTTGAACGGACTTGGAAAACTGGAGCAGGGTCCTTGTTTCTGAATTAGTCCAAGTGGTGTCAACGTGTCTATTTCTCCACGTCTTAAGAGCCCTCACTGCGACCCAGCAGTGGCCTTGGCAGCACACATGAACCTTGACATAACCTTGTCACATTCAGTATAGTACAATACATTTATTCAGTGATACCTGGTTTTGTTTTTAGATTTTTCCTGTTTACGATCTAGGAATAATTTACAGAGGGGTATTTTTAAGTGCAGTCCTTTTTAGCGGACTAACTAGAAATAGTGTATGGCTTCGCTTGCTCGAGTTGTTTTTATTTCCCTTAAATACCTTCTGTCGTCGTCAGGACATGTGTTCTGATCGAAAATTCGTAAGACGGAGTGAGTTTATTTTATAATGTAATTTCATACGATTGATGACATAAATCTGAGGTTAACTTAAATTGGAATAACAACCTACAAGGTCCAGCCTAAAGTAAACCCTATTTCATATGGTTGATGATATAAATCTGAGGCCAACTTAAATTGGAAATACTAATTTTTTTCTTAAATTCATATGGCAGAACAACGTTTGTCGGGTCAACTAGTACAATATTATGACGAAATAATAAATTATGAGTATGACAAAGATCAATAACTAAGTCTGAAGAAGGCAACTAAAACTCCTGTTAAGAAAATATTTTGTTTCCATAAACCTAAAAGTTGGTAAAGAAACTAAATGATCGATGAACAAGGATGAAGTGGGGCTCAGTGGAACATCATGACACAGCCATCAATCACAGCGTCTGCATACCTAATTGAATGTCAACATTGTTGCGGAAAAATTCTTGATGGAGAATTGTTCCTTGTTTCGATAACTAGCTGTGCCCTTTGGCAGTATCTGGTATTTTATTTGCTTTAAAAATATTTCCCTGCATTAGGTTTTCACAAACAGACTCCTTCACAAACGTAACGTAACAAGAAGATATTTGCAGATTATACAAATATTTGGCCTACTGTGAGAATTGAATTCAAGGACACACAAGGCTAATTAGGGAGACACTGAATCAGCTGAGTCATGATTTGTTTTCTATTTCTCATTTTAGAGTCATCATTTATTTATCGCGATTAAAATATCATAATTTATTTGATAGGATAATAGTTAAGATAATAATAAATAGGTAAATATTAAGAGTTTCTTGTGATCTAAACTTTTAGCTCAAAGCCTAACATAGACTACTGGCACATCAACACTTAAACACTTCAATTTTAGCCGATGCTTTTTAAACAAAAGTTGCGAAAGTATAAAATAACAGAATATTTTTCACCAAATTTTATTTCTACAGAAGTAGCTGTTGTCTCAACTTGTTGTCTCAATCGGGCGCTGCTATTATTAGTCTTTAATTAGTATAAGGTATACAACTGAACAAATCAAACTACCATTAGCAGTAGAAATGCCACCACTTAGCCTCCTTTAATTCTATTCCATCCTACGGTTGCCTGCAATATAATATTCAGGAATTCGCAACATTTTACGTGTGTATAAAGTCTGGACTGCCCATTCATTGCCCATTATTTCTTACGACTACACGGCCTGACTGATGATCCATTAATTTTTTTATTGCTGAGGAACACCAGGCTGGCTGACAGCCCACTTAATAGTAAGCAGTTACCGTCCCCTGTGGATGTCCCCATAGAGGTACAGGAACGTGGGTCAGTAATGCCGGTACAACACAAGGTTATTATGACGTCATACTTATAGACCATGGTGGTTGCCATCCAGATGGGCTTGGAGCGCTACCACGTAGCTAGGATTGTTTTGTCGCCTTTTACGACAGGCCGACCTTGGCCGCAGGGGTTAATATTCTTACTCCGCCCCTGCACGTATAAAGAAAGTATATAAGTTAATTAATATAAACAAGTTTAATAGTATGCTATATTCCACTCATCACTATTATGAATTCATTGATGTAACGAATTGATTACTAAATTCCCAGACATTTTTATCAGAAAGCAATATTTTTTCCTGCTAACAATACAACCAGAGTACAAATTGAGCGCGTCCAATCAGGTATTGTACCCTCGAGACGATGCTGTGATTAATCGAGATTAGATAAATTGAGCTTAAGACCTTCGATATAACTTGTATTTGCTTAGTTATATAAATCTATCTGAAATTCGCAATATTAGTCAAATCGTTATATATACTCGTAAAGGTGGATTTATATTTGTATGACGTGTCGTGTCGTGACGCGTCAGAAGCATATGGTTTCATACATTTAGGACAGACGACAGAACGCATCACGACACGACACGTCAGACAAATATAAATCTACCTTAACTTTGTGGGCGTAATAACAACGGGCTCTTAATTTATTGCCGGGGAAAAATAGTCAGGCGGGCGTCCCACTTAAAGTATAAGTAGTTACCGTCGCCAATGGATATTTGCACTACAAACCCGCTGCCGTTCATGCAGAGGAACTGGAGCTTGGGTTAGTTGGCTGTAACACAACACAAGGTTATTATGGCGGCATATTTAGATACTAGGGACGGTTGCCATCGAGACGGGCTTGGAACCCTACCACCTAGCTAGGGTTGTTTTGTCACCTTTTATGACAGGCTGCCTCCTGTAGGTGCATGCTGGCAGTATTCTTTCACTGCCCGTGCACGGAGAAAGAAGAGAAAGTACAATATTTTTATAAGAATTTAACTCCAATTTTTGTTAAACCAAACTTTTTATTGAAGGAAGCGGTACCTCAACCACTTCCGTTGTTTCAACGAGAAGCCTTTGAAATGTTTTTTAATTATGTTTATGTAAAAGTTGGTAGAAGTTTGAAAAACATTTTCTATCTCGGTTTGAGCTGTTGCTAGTGAGTTTTTTAATTACTTCACTGCATTACGGAGCTATAGCTGCGAATTGTAAAATCGTTGTCGAGTATTTATTAAGTAGAAGTAGGATTTTATTTTTTCATTATTAAATACTATATATAAAATTATTTTTGATCAGTTTGTGATTTTTGTTCGTTTTTCATCCTAATTGTTCCGTTCCTGTTACATAAGAGATAAAGCTTTTGAGTCTTGTCACAGGCCTTTTTACGTATTGACGTACGTAGCGTACAGAAGGTTATTAACTCTTCTGTCACATTTTATCAGTTTACCAACAAGGTAACTCTTAAAAATAACAGACTAGCGTGGTTTGACCATGTAATGCGCAGGAAAGAATGCCATATAACAAGGAAAATGATATAAATGAGAGTGGATGGATACAGGAGTAGAGGTAGATCACAAATAATGGATGGATTTTTTTTATAGCTTGAGTTCAGCAGACAGGCAAACGGCGCACCCTGGCAGGTGGTCACCGTCGCCTATGGACGTTTGCAGCACCAGAGGCACCACCAACGCTCTGCCGGTCTCGAAGAAATTTTATAACGCCTTTTTTGAAGAACCCCATATCATACCGACCGATTGCGTCGACACGACAAAAAAGGGTGTGAATATTGAGATGACGGCTAGCAGAGAAGAGTGTGGGAAGAGAATCTGGGATAAGGGTAGGAAGAAGAAGAGGAAGGAGAAGAACCATCAAGGCAAAAATTTATATAATACTAGGCGTTCCTGCCCGCTTCGCTGGTCGAAATATGCGAAAAATAAAATTCCCAGAACTCGATCGCAGCACCACCTACCGGGTCCAGTTACAAATCTAAACCATTCTCGAATTCACTTGAACATACACAAACAATTTCAACTAAATCGGTTCACCCGTTTAGGAGTTCAGAGACATACACACGCATATAAGAATTATATATATAAAGATAGCTCAAAACATCCCACTCTTGGGCTTAGGCCTTCCGAAAATATACCCGCCATGCGAGTCCAAGACGGATTGCCGGGTTACATATTACATGCGAAATCCGCATAAGCGGTGTGACCTCTAGATTGGCCTCCAAAGTTGGTACTATTAGTGTTTAGGTCTGAACCTTTCCTTCATTTTCCTGTCATCCAACTACCCTATAAACCCTTACACTTGGCTAACATATAAGAGAAGAAGAAGAAATTGACAGCAGCTATCATTTTTAAAATTAAATATGTCATGAAGTACTTACGTCTCTTTGCCGGCTACTGTGCGTGCGTGCCTACTCGTCTTTTAATAAATCATAAATAACACCCAAAGCGGAGCTCTCCAGATCGAGGATCAAAGGCCTGATAAGTCCTTTTCTTTCCTTACCCTCACACAGTTTCAATCAAATCATATTTTTACCAACTAGGCTCTTGGTGCACGTAAGTTAGCACAAAGATTAATATTATTATTATTATTCCCATTAGTCATTAGAAACAGGTTGGTTCTTTTTGGTTTAAAACATATAGCTAAAACAAATAGATAACACATTGATCAAAAAGTTTCCAGACTAAGAACCCAAAATTATCGTAAAATTCGTTTTCATTCATCGACATAATTTCCATCTAAGGCGATACAATTGGCCCAACGCTTCTCTAACTTTTCGATACCATGTTTATAGAACGCTTGATCTTTGCTCTCAAAATATGCCTCAGTTTCAAAGTATAGTGTAACTATGCAAAAAGAGTCATTTAGTCTAAGTAAGCAGCAAAACGATATGTTATGGATATTAGACAACTGATATACTATTTATATACCCAGAGAGAATTAAAAATATCAACAAATAAGTTTAAAAGAGCTATTAAGTAATGTCTGTGTGGGAAAGAATATTACACCATTAAATATTGACGACCGCACAGACTGAGAATAAAAATAATTATATTGGTATTATGTTAACTCATATTTTTTCCAATCTAATTTTATTTTGTAATTAAATTTGTATACAATAAAAGACACATATAAAATAAGACTAAAAAACATTCGCTGGGGAGCTTGTTTCGCCGTTTGTTCTCTAGTCAGCGTTTTGTATTGGAAACTGTAATAGATTTTTGACTTTCTATAAGTGATCTGTAAGATCTTGTATTTAAATAAATGATTTTGATTTAATTTCTTCTGTAATTAAATATTAAATACATATTATACATAAACTCTCTAAGGCTACTCTAGGGTTGTCTCAGAATAAGACCAATTGGAGAAATTTTTCACAAATTAATATCCTAATCTCGTCCCTCAGTGATGAGGCGTTTTCATATATGTGAAAGCCAATGCTGTGAGATTCAATCAAATGAAATCAAATACAATTTATTAGGTTTTCTTGAATTTATTATTCAAATACATTACAATGTTACTGAATCTAGATTAGTTCCAACACAATAAGAGAATTATTGCAAACATATGGGATAAACCCAAGTCAGTTTCAGCTTGACTAAATCCATCGTTTGGCCGCCTTCCAGAATGATGTGATACGAGGGGACGTTCTGAAACGTGATCTATTTGAATTTAAATTAATGTGTGGTAACTATAAGCTTTCTATTTTGAATGTTAGCTATCGTGTTCTTCAATTTCATACGAGATTACGGAACGGACGGAATCTTTAGAATATGTTACGATTAAATTACATGCAAGTACAATAGATGACCCTTTGGTTGTAAAATCATATACTTCATTAATATTTATATTATCTGACCTTACCTTAAGTAGTTAGATGATATATTACTACACAATGAATAAACTATAATAAAATCATAAGTATTTTTTTTATCCTTTGACACAGTTACCGGTATTATGGCTATTTTTATCCATGCAGGGGCGGAGAAAGAATACTAACCTCTGTGGCCGGAGTCAGCCTGTCGTAAAAGGCGACAAAACAACCTACCCTAGCTAGGTGGTAGGGCCTCAAGCCCGTCTGTATGGTGACCACCTTTGGTCTTAAGAATGCCGCCATAATAAACTTGTGTTGTGTTCCGGCATTAGTGACCCAAGTTCCTGTACCCTTATGGGACAGCAGCGTGTTCGCGATGCCACTGGCATTAGAAACACCTATAGGCGACGGTAACTGCTAAATTCTAAGAGGGCCGTCAGTCTGTCTGCTGTCCTACAGCAATAAAAATGGCTAAAGTTTATGTTAATTTACGTGTATTCGTCACCATTTTAGCGCCATGTACGCAGGCAGCATAACTAGTATTCTTCGTTCAGGGGCGGAGTAAGAATACTAACCCTTGCTGCCGGAGTCGGCCTGTCCTAAAAAGCGACAAAGCAACTCACCCTACGTGGTAGGGCCCCAGGCCCGTCTGAATGGCGAGCACCCCTGGTCCTAAGTATGCCACCATATTAACTCTGTGTTGTGTTCCGGCATTAGTGACCTAAGTTCCTGTACCCTTATGGGACAGCAGCGTGTTCTCGATGCCACTAGCGTTGCAAACACCCACAGGCGACGGTAACTGCTAAATTATATGCGCGCAAATGACGTATATAAGTATTTGTATAATATTAAGATAGCTTCTACGTATCTAACTCTAACTTCTCATCTACGTGGTAGGGCCCCAAGCCCGTCTGGATGAAGACCACCCCTGGTCTTAAGTATGCCACCATATTAACTCTATGTTGTGTTCCGGCATTAGTGACCTAAGTTCCTGTACCCTTATGGGACAGCAGCGTGTTCGCGATGCCACTAGCGTTGCAAACACCCATAGGCGACGGTAACTTCTAAATTATAAGCGGGCAAATGACGTATATAAGTATTTGTATAATATTAAGATAGCTTCTACCTATCTAACTCTAACTTCTCATCTACGTGGTAGGGCCCCAAGCCCGTCTGGATGAAGACCACCCCTGGTCTTAAGTATGCCACCATATTAACTCTATGTTGTGTTCCGGCATTAGTGACCCAAGTTCCTGTAATAGGGGTGTGGGAGAGCAGCGTGTTCGCGGTGTCCCTAGCGTCGCATCATCCATAGGAGACAGTAACTGCTTACTGTTAAGTGGACCTATAGCCTGTCTGCTAGTCCTCAGCAATAAAAAAGTGTATTTTAAGAGACCTAGCTTCTCCACTGTACATGCTCTATAACTTACCGGATACTGAGACCTTTGGTAGCTTATTTTGAAACATACGCATATTGGCTTGCCGAAAGAATATATTGGTTAAGTAGTTATACCTATTCCTATTTACATACATCAACTTAATTATTACTTTACTATGTTGATACTACGATGTTACTACGACATAATTACTCATGTATATCAGTAAGACATAAAAATGTATCTTAGTGCATGGACGGAGTAATAATACTGCGGCCGGAGTTAGGCTGTCGTAATAGGCGAAAAAACAATCCTAGCTAGATGGTAGGGGCCGTATGGACGACAATTACCCCTGTTCTATAAGTTAGCCGTCATAATAACCTTGTGCTCTCTTCCAGCGTTAGTGACTCAGGTTCCAGTACCCCTAGGCGAATTGCAGCGTGTTAATATTGTCCCTAGCGTCACAAACATCTAGAGGTGACGGTAACTGCTTAATATTAACTGAGTTGAAAGCCTTTTTGCTGTTCCTCAGTTATAAAATAATGTTGATATATAATTTACGACGTTATTATAAAAATACACAAATATCATTAAACGATAAATGTTTCTAAAGAATATTTATAAATCACTATAAAGTCAAAATGTGTCCACGAATAGTTTCTTTAAGAACAATACAAAGAAAAAATGGACATGGCTGTCTCCAGATGGATCAAATAAAAACGATATAGATTATATAGCAATCAACAACTTAAAGATTGTGTTGACAGATGCAAGTAGAACAATTGGTCTTGTCCTAAACAAATCCAAGACAAAGTTACAAATAGAAAAGAAATAGACATAAAAGTAGATAAAGAAAATATAGAACATGTAAAAAGCTACATATACTTAGGACAACTAATATCTAATAAAGACCAAACTGACATGGAAATTGAAATAAGAATTGTGGGTGCAACGAAAAGGAATTGGTCACTTAAAGATATGTTTAAAAGCAAACAGTTTTCTGTATTCATTAAGAAAAAGGTGTTCAACTTGTGCATTTTGGCATGTCTCTCAAAACAATTGAGAACATGCCAAAAGGGAATGGAAATAAGCATAGGTGTTACAATAAAATAACATATGAGAGCAGATGCTATACGATTCATAACTAAGGTTGAAGACATAATAAGAATCATAAAACAGCTTGCAGCAATGGCAAACAGCAATGGAGATGGACGGGATATATGAAAAATGTTAGCAGAGCAAAATGGAATATTTATAACTGGCTACCACGTAACTGTAAAAGAAAAACAGGTAGGTAGGCAAAAATATAGATAGACGATATCAGGAAAGTCGGAAACGCTACTTGGTGGAGAAGAAGAAAAAATAGAAAAGAATGGAAGCAGCTGGAAGAAACTTGTGTCACAGGGCACGCTGATCACAAAACAGGACACCGGTGTTAATTTATAATTATTTAATTTTATAAGTCTATGTGAAATGTTTTCAGCAATAAATGCTTAATAATAATAAAGTCAGAAGGTAATTTTAAATTGTACTGGGATATTAATAGAAGAAAATATCATATATGTTGGAGGGGTCGAAATTTTCAAGTAAACCGCATTACCAGAGAGTTTATTTTTGTTATTGCAATTATTTTACAACAAATCTTTTTAAGTTGTCGTTTTCATATATTCTAAAGCATTAATCATTAATAACTGTTTAAATAGAAATCACATTCCAATACGGTTTCGAATACCGATGTATTTCAAGTACGTCAAATTAAGGCGATTAGTCTGCTATTGAACTAGCGTAATTAAATAAGAGGTATCCAATTATGGGAATTGAGTATCATTAGATGGGACAAGGGCTGTTTAGTTCTGATTTGATTTATTATTGTATAATATTCCACCTATTGTAGAAGGCGTCATTCAGCCATCACTCCAAGTTCTGGTACCATATATAATCAAGAAAGACGGTGAGATCTGAAATGTGAAAAAAGAGTTACTGAGGATAAATAAAGTGCTGATAGAATAATCAAGAATAATTTACAACCTGAAAGTGCCGTTTAGAATCAAAGATAAAATTTATATGTCCGTGAGTTACGAATAGATGTTGGGGCACAGATGAGAAGAATGTAAGAATATACAGAGCTCGAATGCTAAGATGAATATTTAAAGTTATTAAAGTAGATAAAGTTATAAATGAGAATATCAGAGTTAGTATGAAAGTAGCACCAGTAATTGAGATACTGAAGGGTAGAGTAGCTAGAATAGTATTGCCATATAATTCGAAGGGAAGAACATAATTTGTCAGAGAAAATTCAAAAATTAGAATAGATAGACACAGAAGAAGAATAGGGAGGGAGGAGATCAAAGAAAATATGGAATATATGTAAGCTAAGATCAAGAAGAAGATTTTTTTAGAGTTTAGCAGTTACCGTCGCCTATAGGTGTTTGCAACGCCAGTGGCATCGCGAACACGCTGCTGTCCCATAAGGGTACAGGAGCTTGGGTCACTAATGCCGGAACACAACACAAGGTTATTATGGCGGCATACTTAAGACCAAAGGTGGTCGCCATCCAGACGGGCTTGAGGCCCTACCACGTAGCTAGGGTGGGTTGTTTTGTCGCCTTTTACGACAGGCCGACCCCGGCCACAGAGGTTAGTATCCTTTCTCCGCCCCTGCACGGATAAAAGATTCCGTATATTGAAATTTGAAGGTGAATCTTTGACCGTAACGTTTTGTGATGAACAGGATTGCTTTGTATAAATAAAAATATTGATTTTTAAGGTATGCGCAATGATAAGCATAGCAAGAGGAACTTTATTACACTATTCAATCCATCCCATAACTTGCTATCCAGTTTGACTTGTAAAGTGCCCAACAAAAGCCTGGCATAAGGCAGCTGGTACAGCTTGCTAAACAACAATTAAGGTTCTGGTGCAGACTTTATTTATGTTTTATGTTTACACAAAGGGCCTTCTAACATACATACAATTCAGATACACCAGATACACATATACCGGATACATAGATATACCAGACCAGAACAAACTAATATCATTTAAATGTTTTGTTCTGTGCAAATAACTAAATAAATAAGGGGAGAAGGAATATTAGAAAGTATTAGTTTCAGCCTCAATTTTAACGCTAATATAATCATCGTGTATTTTCTTCAGTGTTTATTCACGGGTATGTTATTATATAGACATACGTATGATTGGTTCATAAGTAGCCGAGAATATTGGTTTGATGGAAAATTACGCATGACACTAATAAACAGGAAGGTAGATGACAGTAACCATTTTATTCAAAATAAAAATATTTTGAATACATATTAAGGTAACAATTATGTAAAAGTTTTTGCGATTATATATCTGGTTTTGTACATTACATTCACAAAATTCTAGTAATAATAAAGGGATCAGAACTTCATAAAAGAAAGGAGACTGGTAAGATATATAAACCAAATATCCCGTACTAACTTAAATGTCATCTTTTGGGGTATATCAATTAATGATATCCTTTGATAATGATAGCTGGATTTAAATATTTTTCTTCTAGCGATAGACAGTTGGGGTATTTGCCCAGCATGCAAGTCCTACAAAAAAGCAAATTCGTATTACTCCAAACTAACTAATCTAAAAAATTTATATTGAAATAGGTAAATAATTTTTGTTTGTTTCTAAAGATTCTTATATTCGCTGAATATATAAATGTGTAATAAGATATAACAATACCTTAACATTCCTAATTGAAACAATTAATGTAGTTCTTGAGGTTGCGAACAGATTTTATTTAATTAAACTTCAAACTAAGTCGGGCTAATAAATCAAAACTTTTCCTCCCAGGAAAGTTACGTTTTGAAGACAATAAATTTCAAAAGCGAGATTCTACCCTGAAGTATAATTAATTATTCATATTTAATTTTATTTGGACGTGTGTAAGCTGTAACTGAAGAATATACATATTCTTCCTTTTGTAAGTAAATACATATTATACGTAGACATCCAGATTCAAGCTATGAATCGAACCGGTGCATACGTTCTGACCTGCGGAAGCCATTTCGCTTCGGATGTCGTCTCATTTGAGTCTGTTTTAGAATAAATAGGTGAATCCACTTGAACTAATAACTTGGCCACGGGTTAAACTTAACGGGTTAACTTTGGAGACTAGAATTTACTATTAAGTCACAGGGAAAAACTTGAGCCCTTTTCGCATCAACGCTTCATGGTGACATTTACTTTTCTTGACTAAGAAGGCACAAAAATCTAGATGAGATGTGGTTATATTTGATTTTAACAAGAGCGTTTGCTGTCTGAACTTTCAACCTAAAAAGAAAACGAACAGTTCCTTTTCTTCACTGATTGTGAACTAGCAAAAGAAGTAATGAATTTGTCGCCTTTTGACTTACTAGAAAAATAATGAGGCAATCCTGTCTAAAATCCTATTCTAATATTTGCCTAAAACTGGCGTTATTATGGCAGCATACTTAAGACCAAAGGTGGACGCTATCCAGACGGGCTTGAGTCCCTGCTACGTAGCTAAAGTTGTTTTGTCGCCTTTTACGACCGGCCGACCGCAGAGGTCAGTATTCTTTCTCCGCCCCTACACCTGTGTTTAATTATATGTATTATTTTTCATATTAAGTTTAATTTTTAAGTTGGCTCTGCGGCTGGGATCCGCCTGTCGTGAAGGGCGACAAAACAACCCACTCTAGCTACGTGGTAGGGCCTCAAGCCCTACGGGATGGCGACCGCTTTGGTCTTAAGTATTTTTTTTTTATTGCGTAGGACAGCAGACAGGCTGACAGCCCGCTTAGAATTTAGCAGTTACCGTCGCCTATAGGTGTTTGCAACGCCAGTGGCATCGCGAACACGCTGCTGTCCCATAAGGGTACAGGAACTTGGGTCACTAATGCCGGAACACAACACAAGGTTATTATGGCGGCATACTTAAGACCAAAGGTGGTCGCCATCCAGACGGGCTTGAGGCCCTACCACGTAGCTAGGGTGGGTTGTTTTGTCGCCTTTTACGACAGGCCGACCCCGGCCACAGAGGTTAGTATTCTTTCTCCGCCCCTGCACGGACGTATGCCGCCATAATAACCTTGTGTTGTGTTCCGGCATTAGTGACCCAAGTTCATGTACCCTTATGGGACAGCAGCGTGTTCGCGATGCCACTAGCGTTGCAAACACCCATAGGCGACGGTAACTGCTAAATTCTAAGCGGGCCGTTAGCCTGTATGCTGTCCTATAGTAATTAAAAAATTAAAAAATAATAATAATATGTAGTGGGAAGGACTTACTTTGATCAAACTGTACGCAACGTGATATACCAAAAATCGTTGTTCAATTTCATTCAAGTTCAATTTCATCTTCCACTTATTTTCACTACTTTTTAAACTCTTTTTAACTCAAATTCCTTTATTATTTGTAATTGCTTAATAACCGTTAAATTTTTCATTTTAATTTCATTTCAATAACAGTTAAATTAAATCTACATTTCTGAGTTACTCTACAACCGTAAATTTAAATATGGAATAAATCGAACTAAAACATTATTCTCGATTCATATCCACAGGAGTCATGACAAATTACATTAAACCGTAGGAAATGTGGCCATTACCATTTCACTTGTCGTCATCGCAGTGAGAGCCCTCCATGCCTGTGCCCGCAACTGACCCGGTTTCAACCACTTTGACGATTGGCTTCTCCGTGACGCAAGCCGCTGGAGAGTACTTGTTTATGATGCGCCATCCTTTAATTTTGTACTCTTAAATCTCATTATTATATATTTTTTAAAACGTGTAATGAGTTGCTCGTTCGTTATGGAATTATAATTTTAAATTAGTATTGTGGACAACATTTTTATACTTATTTTGCTAAACTGTACGAATGAAGAAATTGTTAATAAAAAAAAGATTTTTTTTATTGCTGAAGGATAGCAGACATAATTAGAATTACACTTAGAATTTAGTAGTTACTGCCTATATTGATGGTGTTTGCAACGCCAGTGGCATCACGAACACGCTGCAGTCTCATAAGGGTACAGGAACTTGGGTCACTAATGCCGGAACACAACACAAAATTATTATGCCATACTTAAGACCAAAGGTGGTCACCATCCAGTCGGGCATGAGGCCCTACCACGTAGGGATCCCCTGCACGGATAGTTTACAACTAAGTGAAATTTGAAATTACAAATGTACTTACAAAAGGACAAAGACATAAAATCACAAATAGTGAAAAGTCATTACAAAGAAGGATATTGAAACACTAGCTGTGCCCGCGACGTGATTTTGGCCAGCATTTTTCGGATATATCTTATGGTTTATTTTGGATTACAAACCCTATGAACTCTAAAATATAAATAAATGAAATATACAAACTGCGTTCGAACCTAATGGGTCCAGCCTAAGCTGAACCCTATTTTATATGATTGATGATATAAATCTGAGGTCAATTTAAATTGGATGAATAAAAATCCGAAACTGATCACTTTTAACTAAAACTATTTTTTTTCTAAAATAAAAGCCTAAGTTACTTCTTGTTACATCAGCTATCTGCCAGTGAAAGTCCCGTCAAAATCGGTCCAGCCGTTACAGAGATTAGCCGGAACAAACAAACAGGCAGACAGACAGGCAAAAATTGTAAAAAAAAATTTGTTTTGGTATATGTACCGTGTATACATCCAAATGCACTTAGTAAAAAGCGGTTATTTTAATATTACAAACAGACCCTTCAATTTTATTTATTTGTCTATTACTAGATTGATTCGATATAATTATCATGTCACTTTCAGCTACTGTAGAAACAACATGGAAATTCGATCGAGTTTAAATTGTACATGTATATGTACAATTTAAACTCGAATTAAACATATTTAGTATTAAATATGTTTAATTTGTTATTTATACGGGTCACGTTATTTTATACACGATATTTCTAAAAAATGTATTAAGAATTGGTAATTATGTCTCTGCGAGCAGGTAAGCTAGTTCTCAGAACTCTTGATAGGAATCCGCCGTTCTCAAATATTGGTAAATGTATATAATAAAACCAATTACAAGTTAACCTTGATTGTAATTGCGAAAACTCCCATAAAATGTAAATTCTGAAACAAAGTTAAGTGTTTCCAACGAAGCCGTATTCGAGAAATTGTTCCTAATCGAAATTATTTTGGAAATATTTTATTATGCTACGATTCGATTTTTGATGTTTTAGTTATTAATTTGTTTTAAACAGCATTACCCAAAAGCCCATCTTAGGGACTCGTGGCTACTGCTGTGAGCATTCTGCATAGACGATGCAGGTTAATATGTTACAACAACTACAGAATGTAGCGTCTTATTGAATGCTCAAAAAAAGTCTTGAAAAATATGATCTTCACATTCACGCATTGTGGTTTGATATTTATACTGGTTATATATATTATTTTAGCAGAAGAGCAAAAAGATTTATAATAATTGACGAATCTTCGTACGAAATAATTCTAGCTGAAATTCAAAGATTTTATTCATAGATTTTTAAAATAAAACTTGTTGATATTGTGGTTTGAAATTAAATTGCGTAAATAAACTAAAATGTAACGGCTGCAAAGAAGCAGAAAAAGTACTATTGTTGTTATTTCTAAAGATTCTATTTTTATGTCAAGTTTTTAAATATATAATTTTATATCATATAAAGCCTACAGGTTTATACATTCTTATGAAACATAAGTGTGTTATTGTAATAGTTATTGGACAATATCTACTTGAACTTACCATATGCTATACAGCAGGATAAAAGCTCTTCCAAATAATCAATTAAAATGCACGTAAAATATGGGTGTGTAGAGAGTTATTTGTTTTATTGTTTACTAAATAATAATGAATAATACTGAACTACGTTTAGTTGCCAGTAAGACATACATCCGCAGTTTCGCTCTAAACACGCAAACTTGACGTGTGTCGCGAAACGTTACCAAAACGAATAATAAACGGCCGTCCTCCAAATCGAACGAAATACACGCGAAATTTTCTTATTATATAAATGACGCTATTTATTTATCTATACAAATAAATAAAATTGGAGGGTCTGTTTGTAATATTAAGAACCGCTTTTTACTAAGTGCATTCGGACGTATACAACACGGTACATATACCAAAACAACATTTTTTACAATTTTTGTCTGTCTGTCTGTCGGTTTGTTCCGGCTAATCTCTGAAACGGTTGGACCGATTTTGACGGGACTTTCACTGTCAGATAGCTGATGTATTAAGGAGTAACTAAGGCTATTTTTATTTTAGAAAAAAAAAATAGTTTTTGTTAAAAATGATAAATTTCGAAAATTTTAATTTCCAATTTAAGTTGACCTCAGATTTATATCAACAATCATATGAAATAAGGTTCCGCTTAGACTGGACTTTGTAGGTTCGAACGCAGTTTGTATATTTCATTTATTTATATTTTAGGGTTTATAGGGTTTGTAATCCAAAATAAACCATAAGATATATCCAAAAAATGCTGCCCAAAGTCACTATTCCACGCGGACGGAGTCGCGGGCACAGCTAGTAGTAAATATAAACTCTACCTCTTCTTCTTTTTCTTCGTCCTGCCCTTATTATATGGAGTCAGCACAACATGTTGCATGTTGTAATAGTTGTGGCTTAATTTTTACAACCGGCCGCTTGCCTGACGTTAACCCCTTTTTGGGGAAAAAACTGTCATCCTTTTTATTTAAATTATTTTTCTCGTTTCACGTTGAAAGTAGGACATGAAATTTCGTTGTCAATCATCTAATATATCCTCAAGAGACACT
The DNA here is from genome assembly GCA_963693495.1 of Malacosoma neustria. Taxonomy (NCBI): domain Eukaryota; kingdom Metazoa; phylum Arthropoda; class Insecta; order Lepidoptera; family Lasiocampidae; genus Malacosoma; species Malacosoma neustria. Next base: position 4,997,669 of record OY856386.1, read on the forward strand.
TTTATTGAGTAAACTACATCCGAGTGTCGGTTTGGGTGTGCAGGGTGGCACTTTTTACGGGGTCCGTGCACAATTCACATTCAACAACTACGTCACGAGGGACTCTAAATAGGAAATTCGCAGCGCCGAGCGTCTTTGAATGCTCTTGGTCCTGCATTCCGTTGCGCTTGAATGCAAACACAGGCAGCTTGCGCACAATGTCTTGTGTGTCTATCTTCATATATTTTGGTGGTGGCTCACAGCAATCTTCCTCTTGGCAAGTTAGAGGCCTTGAAACTCATCACCTCTTTTCACAACAGTACATAACCTTCAGCGAAGGACATTGTGGCAAGCAGGAATAGCATATAGGTGGATCTTCACAGCACGTTGTTGGACATGGGGCCACTAAAATCGGACATACTGCAAATTGCTCGCAGTCTTTAGGGTAAAAGCATGTTTAGATTTTACTTCTTTTTCTTTTGTAAATTTTATTATCATACTTCCCACTAGAATTTTGGTTATTTTGACGGATTTGTTTGAAATATATACTCTACTTATTAGCCACATAATAATAATCACAAAATCTAAAAATACTGACCCCAATGCCATAGAAAATGACGAGGGAAAACTGTTAAGCGAGCTAGATGAGTGGCGATCGTAGATCGTAGGGCAACTAACGACCTCCGGCCGCCGTAGAAAGCGGCCGCGGGCGGTCCCTCGGGGGAGGACCCGCCGCCCGCACTATTGCTGCGAGGGAGAAGGCCGTGTGCTGTTCCGGGGCCCCCCTCAACTCATGTTGATTTAGAAGAGCGTCGGGGGACGAAGTCCTGACCCCCTGGCGCCAACACTTTAGAACCTTAAGACAAAAGGCGGGCGCTGGCCTGGGCCACGAGATCGGCAGGCCATATATCCGTGGGCCCGGGCGTAGGCGATAGGAGAACAGCGGGGTTTTTCAATGGGTAGTTGGATTCCCAAACATCTTTCCCGGAGTCCCACATATCCCTCGGTCCCCCCGGGCCGGGTGAACCCGTCAACAGAGGTTTTTCCCTGAGACCAAAAAAAAGACCATTGTCAAAGATGGGCATGTCAACACGAAAAATATCAAAAATATCTAAACGAATTACTCGAAGTCAAAGATTTGACATAACTAAATAAAACCCCTGTAAAAATGGTAATAAAGATGAAAAAATAATAATAGAATATGAATGGTTCAATGCAATAATTATCAGGAATTTCGAAATGTATGGCATTTATTGGAAAATAGTACTAGTGACAAATATTTAGTTTATGCGCATTATATATTTATACATGTACGCCGTAGGAAATACGTGACGTCATGGAATAACTCCATAAGTATATTAAAGTTATTTTTACGGAATTTTTTAACGTTATGTAAAACTATTAATATTATAGCACAAGTGCTGGCTACAGTGATTAATGTAATCTTGACATGAATCAATAATATTATCGCTACATCTGTGAATGGCTATTAATAATAGGTAGTGAAACATTGGGGTAAACAATACATATGTTAGTTTCGGACTGATGTGTACCTGGCTTTAAATATGGACAAATTACTTTTCATATATTTTAGTGTATATTTATTTTGATATTATTGATGTTACAGCATAGATTATGACTAACTGATAATAACCCCCATATGCACCCCTATATCAATGAAATAAAGAATATCCGGGCTATTACATAAGAAAATATTAATTTAATATAAATTGTAATATAATTTTTAATAATCTTACATAATTAAAATGACAAATAAAAACATTGCTGACGGATGTTTCGCCTTTTTTCGTGTCAATGTGTTTTTGAAACGATGCTAAATCTTTAGCTGCCAGTACGTAATCATTATGGTTTTACATTGAAATAATAATTATGAATTTTTACTGCTGTCTGAGTCTTAAAAAGAAATCTAAACGATTCTTTGATATCTATAAACTAGTAATTTATTTGTTGTCAAGATTCATTTGTCGTAAGACTTCCTAAGCAAGTGATGGGGTTTTGCCTGGGGTAGCACGAATTTTTAATATTTTTTTAGCATAAAATAGCAACAAAAATAGCAGGTACGTGGTATATAAGACCAACCTAGAGGTTTCCGATTCCCACGGCGGCAGGTTTTCGTGCCTAATTAAGTTCGATACTTATATAAAGGGTAGTTGAAATCTCGCTTACTGATTTTTATATACCCTCACTCTCAGTGAGGTGAATGGTAAAAGTGATCGTGGGACGAGAGTAGTTTCGCGTGAGTCTCTAAATGCGCGGGACGGTTGACCCTGAAGACCACTCTCCGCGCCGTGCACAATTGGCTTCAGTTACTCCTTATTAACTCTTATTGGCCGTGCCATTACATTGTGTGTTCAGTGTCTAGTTTGTGACATTTAGTTGGTGCCGTGCAAAAGTTCCTCCGCGAGCGGACCTGAACCGCATTGGGAAGGGGTAGACTCAAGGTCAGTGTGAATTTCTCTCCCTCTCCTCTCTCACACAGTCCACTGCTCTCGAGCTATCCCATTCACCCTCTTGTACGGTGTACTCTTGGTCCTTGATCGGCATAGTACAACTTGACTAAAAACATCACGAGAGAACCTGCATACTGACATCACCGGTACGTATAATCCGTCAATCTGCTTTAGAGAAGCGTGAGAGGTATCTGTTCCTTCCGTCCGTGCCCAACACTGATATTAATTATATTATGAGCTGTTATTAAAATAATTACTATTCAGCTTTAATAAAAAAAAAAAATATTTATTCTTCTAACCCAAAATTACTCAAAGGACAAGCCTTTTTCAAATAACTTTGCAAATTAACTACCTTTGATGACACTCTTATAGGACTACACAATTAAAATTGTATAAAAATAAGGAAACAAAAAACGTCACGAAGTTTTTCGAACTTAGTTAAAGGAATGAACTTGCTGGCTTTTATTTTGTCAAGTTTTCAGGTTTTTAAGTTTTTCGTCTTATAATCTTTTCTGCTGATGGATGAAATTTGTTTTACAAAAAACCTAATTGACCGCGCTGTACTACAGAAATTTATTTTCTAAAGAATTATTATACAGAAGGTGTATTATAGGATGTATATATTTAATTTATAGCGAGGATTTTTTTTCATATCTTGATTAATTGGCGAGTGAGTTTATTTTACAACAGTGTCACTTAACACAAATATTGTATCTCTACCCGTGTATTTATTAAAAGATGAAAAGTAATATTATATCCCTGGATCAAAGGAATTTTTCACCCCACGACAATGCCTTGTACTATTAGGGTGCACATGGAATACCGCATACTTTTATAGGTTGGAGCACCTCAATCTCCTAGATTTCATCCAACGGTGCCCAGTTCATCGTATCAAAGATCCTACACTTACAGACTTTCTAGACACGCTTGGCCTCCGAAGAGACTTCGTATTCTATCTTCTGCCGAACGGGGAACGTTTTAAAGAATTGTTTAGAATGGTGACTTTGTTGTCTTTTTACCACCGCACTGCCCACCATCCGCTGAGCTTCTCTCTAATACAAGACAGTTCTCAAGAGCGTTCATATTGCGTTCAGCATGCCACAATAATTTACGTTTTAGTACAATTCACCTCGTCAAACTTTTTGCTTATTATGTGAGATGCTATCTTAAAATATTATATAATCTTAATTTTTTTATATCCGTGCAGGGGCGGAGAAAGAATACTAACCTCTGCGGCCGGGGTCAGCCTGTCGTAAAAGGCGACAAAACAACCCACCCTAGCTACGTGGTAGGGCTTTGGGCCCGTCTGGATGGTGACCACCTTTGGTCTTAAGTATGCCGCCATAATAACCTTGTGTTGTGTTCCGGTATTAATGACCCAAGTTCCTGTACCCTTATAGGACAGCAGCGTGTTCGTGATGCCACTGGCGTTGCAAACACTTATAGGCGATGGTAACTGCTAAATTCTAAGCGGGCCGTTAGTCGGTTGCTGTCCCACAGCAATAAAAAAAAAAAACAAAGGAGGAAGACGTGAGACGCTTTCTTAAAATAAGTATAAAATAAAAAGATTTTTGTTTTATGATTCATTTTACACTATTTTCAACCACATCAGAAATGTACTTCATAAGTTAAAGATAATATTAATTCGTAATGACACGTTACGGGATTGCCCCAAGTAAGCATGTGTACTATATATTTAAAAAATATGTACATAAGTAGTATATCAGTTGTACACCCATAATGCAAGCGCTCTGCTGTTTACCTTGAAACTAGAAGGCGCTGTAGAAATTTTCATTGTATGTTTATAAATATAGTTAAAAACGAATTTAAACACTTCCCAAAATTAATTTGCCGAATAAATTTTAATCCTAATCAGTATTTTACGTCGCACGTGCTTAACACAACAAAATTTAATGAGAACATTTGATACTTTTATCATCTATAAACAAATCGGTGACAGTAATAGGGAAAATTAATTAATAGGATCCTGTGACATGCTAAAAATATACTCGTATATTTGGTTATAAATTGGTTCCCCACTAAGAGATCATTGATGTATTATGTTATGCTGCTAAATGCAACTGAAATAAAGCAGTGATAGTGAATTATTATATGTTATTATCATGATCTAGGGATTCTAAAGAAAATATGTGTAGTATATCAGTTTTATAGTACCCATAACACAAGTGCTGTGCTACTTAGTTTGGGACTAGATGGTGCTGTATGAATTGGGGCAGTATATTTATTTATTTATTATTTACTTGTCGCCGAGTTAGTACTTTTACTGAGATTTAATTTCATCGACTGTATGGTAATTTTAAGACTTATTGTCAGTGTCTAGGTAAGTCCACGTTCTCTATTTTTTGTACAATGAAGCACATGATTGGATTTTTTTTGATAAGACTAAATTTTTCAGGAGGTCAATGCCATCTTAAAACCGAATGGTATCTTTACTTTGCATGTACAAAGAATTAATTATTTACAACCTACAACGGCTCTTTATGGATACATGGTCTCGAAGAAATCTAATAATAAATAATAATAATAAATATTCTTCAACTCCCATCTCAAAGTGATGGCTTTGATTATAACAGACCAAAAAGAAGACTGGAAATAAATGCAGTCTTGCTAGTAAATCCAAAATTCAGTGTTTAGCAGGAGTTAAGTAAAAAATATTTGGAAGTATAATAAAGTATATCCACTATTATGTATAAGCGTCATTGTTAGTATTCGTATGAAGGTAAACAGACACCATAACGATCTCCTTTAATGGCCGCGAGCCTTACCTGCACTGATAATGGTTTTCATAAAGTTTCATAATAAATTTTATTGTCCCCTAAAGAAACATTACTTTGCATGTTTCAAGATCATAACAACGTAAAAATATTTTCTATTCATTAACATTTTTGATTTTTTCTGCAGATTTAATGGAATGTTTTTTTAGTACTTAGTGCAACAGTCAACGAAATATCCTTTATCTTATTTTAGAATATTATAAGTAGTACAAATCGTTTTTAACTTGATTATAAGTCAACATTAATTCCAATAAAAATATTGTTGTGAGTAAATATTTCAATATATTTAATTAATTATTAATCGAATTTATTATTTTTTGTAAAATGAAAAAATTCATTAGTATACATAAACGTATTTAAAAAAAGCATTCTATTCGATCTTTTGCAACGGTTTTTTATTGCTAGGGAACAGCAGACAGGCTGGCAGCCCACTTAATAACTAAGCAGTTACCGTCGCCTATAGATGTTTGCGATGCTAGGGGCACTGCGAACACGCTACTGTCCCATAGAGGTACAGAAACCTAGGTCACTAACGCCGGAACACAACACAATCTTATTATGGCGATATACTTATAGATTAATAGTGGTTGCCATCCAGACGGGCTTGGGGCCCTAACAATTAGCTAGGGTTGTTTTGTCGCCTGTTACGACAGGCCGTCCCCGGCTGCAGGAGTTACAATTCTTATATGTCCAACTAAAAACTACGCAATAATAAAATAAATAGATATGTCATGTCATGTAGTTATTTATATAATGTCATAATAAAATTATTATACGACTTTTAATAACAGCAAATACGTCACACTGTCGAGCCCGGGCTTTCCCTTAGAAGGAACGTATAGTAATTGTATATCCGCCATATTTTCTTAGGCGGATTAGCGGGTTATACATACCCGTAATTTTAAGATAAATAAATATAATGAGACAATTCCTACAACGCCATCTAGGTCCAAAATTATGCACTCCTATTATGGTTACTAGATAACTAACTACTACATATAAACGTTTGTAAATACTTTCTAATCTAACATCTTCATTCCTTCTATTTTTAAAAACATTTTATAGAAGCAACTTTCCTTTCAAGGTAAAGAAAGATCTTTACAAATTTCATTTAAATTTACAAAACAAAACATTCAATTATGACGTACAAACAACTGAAAATATTCTCCTTAATCAAAGACTTGAAACAGGAAACTTAGCATTTTGCTTGATCCCAATACGGCTGCTGTAAATTTCAATATTGGAACTAATCAATCAGAGGTGATGCGGTGGAAATGAACGAGCATGTGGCCCATTTATCAAACAGCCTGTAGATGAAACTTGAGGTTTAAGACGACCATCCTGAGATGTAAGCGGTAGCGGACTCCTCTTTCAGCTTATACATATTTATTAAGTATTGTGTATGATAATCAATTTTCGTGGACAGAATGCAAGAAAATAATAAATGCAAAAAATTATGCTATGCGGTTCTAACTAAACGGAGTAAGAGATTGGTGCTCTTAAATTTTTAGCATATTAGCTAGTCGAAAGAGTAATCCAGTTTCTTACACTTCTTCCAAGATCATTCTTTATTAGCCAAGTCTATGGCTATTATTTTATTGTAATTTCCGTTTACACAATTTCCTAAATTCCAAGTTGGATTTTTTTTTTAATTTTCTTTCTTCGTATCTTTTACGATTATAAACGGAATTCTAAATGAAACTTACTTTCAGACAATAAAATGAAACCGACCAAAGTTGATAACTTGGAGTCCGGTAGCTACTAAGCATGATTACTAATTTAATTTGCTAAAACAATACAATATGCCTATATCATGACGTATTTATATAATATTAAGAAGATAGCTTCTACCTATCTAACTCTAACTTCTCATCTACGTGGTAGAGCCTCAAGCCCGCCTGAATGACCACCACCTTTGGTCGTAAGTATGCCACCATAATAACTTTGTGTTGTCTTCCGGTATTAGTGACCCTTCCTGTACCTTTATGGGACAGCAGCGCGTTCGCGATGCCACTGTCGTTACAAACACCCATAGGCGACGGTAACTGCTAACTTCTAAGCGGGCCGTCAGCCTGTTTGCTGTCCTACAGCAATAAAAAAAAGATTGTTGTAAAAGTTAGATACAAGAGCTACTTATTTTTTATCTGATGTAGTCATTGCCTTCAGATGCAATTGAAGCTTTTAATTCACAATCCAGAATCTATCTTATATATTTAAACAAGCAATTCTTGTATATATATATATATATATATATATATATATATATATATATATATATATATATATATATATATATATATATATATATATATATATATATATATATATATATATATATATACCTAGTCAGGTCATAAGTATTGTCACACAGTAAAAACTTTTCTTTTAGAATGCTGGCCACAAAAAAGTTTATTGAATTCGAATCTCGAATTGTTCATGAAAATAAAAATGTATACTTTTAGAATTTTACTCATTTTTTAAATATGGAGTGGACGTTTAAAGAAGACCGTGTTGCAGTTATTGCGTTGCATCGTTGCGGTTACGCGCCAATTCAAATTTTTAACATACTGAAAAATTTGAATATAACCAAAAGATTCATTTATCGTACCATCAAACGATACAATGAAGACTCTAGTGTAGATGACAGGTCAAGAAGTGGTCGCCCTCGGTCTGTTAGGACTCCAGCAGTGATAAAAGCTGTGAAGGCACGAATTCAAAGAAATCCCAAACGTAAGCAGAAACTGTTGGCCCTTCAGATGGGGTTAAGCAGAACCACGGTGAAAAGGGTGTTAAATGAAGACTTAGGGCTTCGGGCATATCGAAGAAAAACAGGACATCGTTTGAATGCTCGTCTAATGGACCTGAGACTGAAGAGATGCCGCGCTTTGTTGAAGCGGTACGCGGGAAAAAAATATCGGGAAATTCTTTTTTCGGATGAAAAAATGTTTACCGTAGAAGAGAGCTACAATAAACAAAATGATAAGGTGTACGCACACAGTAGTGAAGAAGCGAGCAACCGTATTCCGCGTGTCCAACGAGGTCATTTTCCATCCTCGCTCATGGTATGGTTGGGAGTTTCTTATTGGGGCTTAACAGAGGTACATTTTTGTGAGAAAGGTGTAAAAACGAATGCTGTTGTGTATCAAAATACAGTCCTGACGAACCTTGTGGAACCTGTTTCTCATACCATGTTCAATAACAGGCACTGGGTATTCCAACAAGATTCGGCGCCAGCTCATAGAGCGAAGAGCACACAAGACTGGCTGGCGGCGCGTGAAATCGACTTCATCCGGCACGAAGACTGGCCCTCCTCCAGTCCAGATTTGAATCTGTTAGATTACAAGATATGGCAACACTTGGAGGAAAAGGCGTGTTCAAAGCCTCATCCCAATTTGGAGTCACTCAAGACATCCTTGATTAAGGCAGCCGCCGATATTGACATGGACCTCGTTCGTGCTGCGATAGAGGACTGGCCGCGCAGATTGAAGGCTTGTATTCAAAATCACGGAGGTCATTTTGAATAAACTTTAATGTCATAAAAATCTATGTTTTGTTAAGTTCATTTTGGTATATAAATGGTTACATAATGAATAAAATTGTTACAATTATTTTACATTAAACATGTGACAGAATTTATGACCTGACTAGGTATATATATATATATATATATATATATATATATATATATATATATATATATATATATATATATATATATATATATATATATCATCATCATTTCAGCCGGAAGACGCCCACTGCTGGACAAAGGCCTCCCCCAAAGATCTCCACGATGATCGGTCCTGCGCTGCCCTCATATATATATATATATAATTGGAATCTCGGAATCGGCTCCAACAATTTTCATGAAATTTAGTATACGGGGGATTTCGGGGGCGATAAATCGATCTAGCTAGGAATCATTTCTAGGAAATGTCATTTTATTAGCTTTTTTTTATTGGAAGAAAAATAACAAAAAGGTGGCGTTTGAGTAGTCCCAATTTAAACTGAAAAATGACTCTTCCTGACATCTATCGGCGAATAATAATACTATTTTTTTTAAATTGCATTCCAGCAGATGGCATTGTTAAGTAACACGAAGTCAATGAGTGTTTACTTTGAGGTTAGACTAAGAAAATCAATTGTTTATTTATATTATTTGTGTCTTCTTAATGCACGTTCACTTAAAAATGCCTAAACGATTTTGAAAAAAAAAACGCTTATAAACAATCTAACTTCACGAAGCCGAAAAATACCGAGCAAAGCTCGGTCATCCAGGTACTATTGATTATTTCACAATGTCAGATAATTGTATGCGTTATTGCGCCACTACTTTTCTCTCAATTATTTTATTTCTCATTTGTCGTGATTATAAATAAAAATAAATTTTAAAAGACTGGTTTAAGGCGATAAATGCATTTTGAAGCTGAGGAGTTTGTAGCCCTAGCAAAAATATTTTTTTCTTAAATTAGCTTAGGCATCCCTTTAGCGCAAACGGAGATACTCTCCGTTTGCGTATATGTAATAAGGCAGATTTGTACACTTAAGGAAGTCTTGGTATAAAAGTTTCCTTGTAATGTTTACTTTTACCGTCGGTATGTGGCAATTATGTGATAATATGCAGATGTGGATGCCATCTTGGGATTGAGAAATGTAATATACTAAAAAACAATCATAATGCATATCAAATAGGGTTCAAAATATTTTGTGTTTTAATGTTTTTATAAATTGATTACTGATTCACGCCATTCAATGTCATAGCTAATTTTCATCATAGGACTTTGCCGTATTAGCTCCCAATACAAGATCTTCTCTAGCCATTCCTATAGTATATCGCCTATTGCGCCATCCTAGATACGTAATAGAGAGGCCTTATTCTTCGTACCGTAGTTCCGCCCAATGAGTAACAATTACAACATATCGGTATATTTTTGTAGCTTCTAAATGTTTAGTTTTTTAATATAATTATATATTATTTTTCTTATCAAATATTTCTTCAATAAGAAACATAATTTTATTATTATAAAATATATTACGTACGAGCATTTATTCGTACGTATTATTTTAATAGCAAAGGTATCGGGTAATGTATTTTCAATACGAACGCAATCCCGACAACGTTATTCAGAGTACAAAATATTGACTTTCGTTTCGCCGTAATTCAGTAACAGTCCCCGTGGGCCAATATTCGAGCCTTTTCGCAAATGAAAAGATCTAATCTCACGTTTTTTATCCAATTCTTCAGTCTCCCTAAATTGGACTCTACTTAAAAGGGCAATTGCTTACGTACTCCTGGAGAAAATAAGTATTCGTTTACTGGAGTATGTTTGAAACAAACGATAAAGGTTCCTTTTAAAACTGTAGATATAAGTGACATTGTAATTATAGGTAGCCATATGTAGAATAAACTTCCCTGCTTTTTATATTACTAGTTACTTAGTATGATGCTTCACAATATTTTTCGATTTGGCTGGTTGCATCACTATATCTTGTAAAAAACCATTCGTTTATAAAATGATTTTCTGAGATTTCCCAACCTCTTTAGGAAGAATATATTAAATGCCAACTGAACAATGTCTTAAATATATTTGTTTAATAATAATTACAATAGTGTTAATTAATACTGAGATGCTGAGATGGTTTGGCCATGCCATGACAAGAGAATGAATGCTAAACGATTGACGAAAAAAGTCTACAAGGCGAGTGTGAATGAAAGTGTTGGTAGGGGTAGACCTAGGCGGACGTTTCTAGGGCCCGCCTCAAGACAAAGGGCCCGGGCCACGAGATCGGCAGGCCGGGCATATTCGTGGGCCCGGGCGTAGGCGATAGGAGAACAGCGGGGTTTTTAGTGGGTAGTCGGATGGCCAAACATCTTTCCCGGAGTTCCACATATCCCTCGGCTCCCCCGGGCCGGAGGAACCCGTCAAGAGAGGTTTTTCCCCGAGACCAAAAAAAAAGGCGGACGTTTCAAGACCAAATTAGGGACGTCTTGAAAAAAGGCCAGGTCAAGAGTAAGTACCCTAAACCGAAGAGCATGTATGAAGGGAATAAGGAAAGTGGACGAAGCGAAACAAGTATTTAAGGATCGTAGCAAGTGGAAAGAAGTGGTGTCTGCCTACCCCTACGGGAAAGGGGTGTGATTATATGTATGTTAATTAATACATGTGGACACGCTACACTACAATTAATAAGTAATTTAATTTATTAAAACAGTTCTAGTCATTAGTAAAAAAAATCTATAAAATATAAATTCTAGTAAATCAAAGTCTAGTAACACAAGTTAAGATCGTGTGCTTTCAGTTGCTTAATATATGGGCTTAGCAATCTTGCTGCAGCCGTCGTGTTCACTAGATTATTTTACGAGTATTAATATTAATATTAATTTAGCCTTATTCCAATCATTAGGGGTCGGCACAATATTTTTTCATCCAATTTATTACATCTTGGTTTTGTTCATCATTTTCATAAATCCTCATATCATGCATTCACATTCCTTTCAATGTTCAAATCTAGTTTCAAAGTTGTTATTAATTTTAATATAATTATGTACATGTAACCAATAAGCATTTAGATATTTTCCTAACATAATTGCTATTTTTTTTAATTACTTATCAACATCATAGTGGAAAAAGAAACAGTCGGTAGATCACGAATATCGAAGTGGAAATTTTGGTTGCAAACGAGATTTGACACTAATTTGACGAAGTTATTCTACGTGATAGGGCTCCAAGCCCGTCTGGATGGCGACCACCTTTGATCTTAAGTATGCCGCCATAATAACTTTGTGTTGTGTTCCGGCATTAGTGACCTAAGTTCCTGTACCCTTATAGGACAGCAGCGTGTTTGCGGTGCACCTAGTGTCAAAATCCATAGGCGACGGTAACTGCTTATTGTTAAGTGGGTCGTCAGCTTGTCTGCTATCCTACAGCAATAAGAAAAGTTAATTGTGTATTGAGCATTGTTTGATTTAGGCTCGAATAACTTTATTTTAAAGCTAAGTTCATATGAAGAAAAACAATCTATATAGAAAAACGTAGGTTACAACACATCCCTTCTTAATGAAAGTGTGTCTAGGCAATAAATCGCGGCTGTGCGTGACGTCACAGCACACTGAATCATATCTTGGCTGATGTGACGTCATTAATTTCAACATGGCCGTCTTGCCACATGTCAGTGAACTTTTGACAGATTTGGGCGGTGTTTGAAAGAAATGAAAAATTAGCCGAGAATTCTCAGATGCTACAAAAAAAAATAACGTAATAATTTACGTGACTGATATCATTAGATGGAGCCCTTGTAAGAAATGGATGATAAAATTGTTGAAAAACTAGATTTGCGGATGAAATATTGCCTTATGATCTACAAAATTCGATTTGAATTGAAAGGCGTTGGTCATATTATCCGAAGAAAACTTTATACCTTAAATTCATATTTAGGATACCATAAATATATAAATGATATCGCGCTGGCAGATTCGGACAGGGGTAGGCTGGTGCGACGTGTGAAGGCGTGGAAAGAGTCGCTTGAGAACGGTGGTCTGAAGCTCAATGTGGCGAAGACCGAGTACTTGGCCTGTAACTCCACAGATCCCACACCCGTACGCATAGACGGCAACACAGTCGAGCGCACGGACCTTGTGAAATACCTGGGATCTGTGTTTCATGCATCCGGTGACATCGATTGCGACGTCAAGGCACGCATTGCTGCCGCGTGGGCCAAATGGCGTGAGGTAACTGGTGTCATTTGTGACCCCAAGATGCCGGTAAAGTTGAAGGGACAGGTTTATAAGACCATCATTAGACCTGTCCTTTTATACGGTTGTGAAGCGTGGCCGGTGTTAGAGCGACACAAGCAAGAACTGCGTGTCACGGAGATGAATATGCTGCGGTGGATGTGTGGAGTGACGCGGAAGGACCGCGTTAGGAACTCCCGCATTCGCGGCAGCCTTCATGTCCGTGACATTGCGGATAAATTGCAGGAGTGTCGGCTCCGATGGTACGGCCACGTTTTACGGCAACCGGATGCTTACGTGGGAAACAAATGTCTGGCCATGCCGCTTCCGCCGGGCCCCGGCAGGAGGGGTAGACCCAAAAAGTGCTGGCTTGACGTCGTAAAGGGTGATATGCGTGCCAATGGTCCACTACCAGGGATGCTGAAGACCGTGCGAAGTGGAGAAGAAAAAGTCGGAAAGCGGACCCCGGGCGCCGAAGCGAGAGTTTGGGCTGCAACCGGGATTCATCGCTGAGATGATGATGATGATGATGAAATATATAAATGAAATAAATATTAATGATAAATTTCAGTTAGAAGATCATCATCACCTTAGACCAAAGGAAATGTGCTCACCGTTCGGTTAGACTAAAGAAATAATATATGTGTTTTAAGTATTTAAAAAAAGGAAAAAAAAATTATTCAAGACAATGAATCAAATAAAAATAAAATAAATTAAACTTGACATAAAACGTCTTTATAACTAACAAAATGTTGTTAGTCACTTTTTTATTGCGTAGAACAGCAGGGGCCTTATGGTTCGCTTAGTAAACAGTTACTGTGGATATTTGCTACGCTACAAAAATGCTGCCGTCCGCGGCCTATCGTAAAAGGCGACAAAACAACCCACCCCAGTTACGTGGTAGGGCCTCAAGCCCGTCTGGATGGCGATCACCTTTGGTCTTAAGTATGCCGCCATAATAACCTTGTGTTGTGGTCCGGAATTAGTGACCCAAGTTCCTGTACCCTTATGGGACAGGAGCGTGTTCGCGATGTCACTGGCGTTGCAAACACCCATAGGCGACGGTAACTACTAAATTCTAAGCGGGCCGTCAGCCTGCCTGCTGTCCTACAGCATTAAAAAAATACCAAGAGGACAAACAGGCTTGGAGTCCTGCCACTTGGCTAGGATTATTGTATGTTACTTTACGACAGGTTGCCCCCGGCTGCACGGGTTACTGTTCTTATCCGCCCCTGCACAGAGAAAACTACGTAATCCCATCAATTTCACAAGTGAATGGAGAGATATTATTACAATACTTTTTAGCTTATTAATTCTGGTGAGAGAAACGCTTACAAAAGTGACTGCTGTAATTGTTATTATATCTATATTTACTTTTTAAGAGCTGGTGTGGTATAAGAAGTAGATATGCCGGTCAACGAGGAGAATGTTGCTTACGTCAGAACAACAAATAATAATAATAACAGACACAACTTAGTGGCCAGAATCATCCATCAGCAACTTGCCCTTCGATACAAGCTTATATCTTCAGAAGTGCCCTATTATAAATACACGCCTGAGTCAGTTCTTGATAGTGGCCATATCACGCTCTACTGGGATCGATCTATTATCACAGACAGGACTATTGTTGCCAATAAGCCTGATATTGTGATAATAGATCGATCTGCGAGACATACGATGATCATTGATATTAGTGTCCCACATGATGGTAACCTCGTGAAAGCAGAAACTGACAAGGTTACAAAATATTTAGATCTCGCTCACGAGGTTGCCGCCATGTGGCACATGGAATCAACGAGCATCGGGTACGATGCTCGTTGATTCCATGTGTCGTTGATTCCATCGGTAGATAGTGGTGTCAGTGAACGGGCTTATAGCGAAGAGCTTCGATAAACATCTAGAGAGGCTTTCGCTAAGTAAATGGGTGAAGGGTCGGATACAGAAGGCGGTTCTCCTAAGCACGGCACGCATCGTGAGGAGATTCCTGTCTCTGGAGCCCTAACCACCGGTAGCTTGGGCCCTAGGCCTCGCTCCCAGCGACGGACAGTTTTTTATATTTTTTAATTTAATTTCTTTGTAAATATCGTTTTATAAAATAAATTATTTTTTTAATATTAATAAGTATTTTATAAAATGAAATGTAAATTATTTTGAAAAATGTAAATAACTAGAAAATAAATAAAGAGTAATAATAATAATAATTTATTCAACAACAAAATATTGACAATATAAAATACAACATCAATTACAAGTTACAATTAATCAAGATAAAAATAGCAATAGATTTTACTTTAAATTAAATTAAATTAATTAAAATTAAATTAAACATTATGACGGTGAAACTTAAATACTTAAACTTAAATGAATCACTGCTTCAGATTACTCAAAACAGCAAAACTTTTGTGAATGGAGAAGCGACACAAAAATGAAGCAGAATTTTATATCATCAACAGTTTCGACTGCAAGAAGTAGGTTCCATAAACAAATAAAATTTTGATGGGCATGATTGATACAATTCTTTTTAATCAAAAAGTATCTTGTGATTAAAAGTTATTGCTTAATATTAATCGAAAAGCTGTCATTAGAAAAAAACAGTGCACAAATGACGTGAGTATTTTCCATTAAAATTGTGCTTCTTAAAATGTTAGTTTGGTGAAAAGTAATTTCCCGTAAATGGAGTTGCTGAGACCAGGTTAATGGGGTTTGGTACACATTCGGTCCTAATTCGGCACGTTCATCCACTTTAAGCTTTTCGATCGTATTCGGGCTACGAACGACACTCGTCTAATCTAGTGATCTGTCAGTAGATTTTCTTATTGCGGAAAGATTATCGTCGTCTATTGAAATGTCTTTCTTGTGCAATTCTCGGAAGAGAGAGAAAAGGTAATAAACTGGTTTAATAAAGAACTAAGTTAGACAAATGAAAAACCATTAATTCTACCCGAGAAAGCTTGGAAAGGAAATTGAGAATAGGATGAAGGGTTTTCCTTGCAGGGGCAGAGTAAGAATATTAACCTACCTAACCTACATGGTAGGTCCCCAAGCCCGTCTGGATGGCGACCACTCTTGGTCTACAAGTGTGTTGCCATGACAACCTTTTGTTATATTCCGACATTAGTGACCCAAGTTTCTGAACCCTTATGAGACAGCAGCATGGTCGCGGCGCTCCTAGCGTTGCAAATATCTCTAGGTAAACTAAGATGTAAGTGGGCTGTCAGCCTGTCTGCTGTTCCCCAGCAATAAAAAAGTTATCTTCTATGTAGTGTCTGTCAGCTAGCATGAATACTTCCTCGCGCGTACATTAAATATACTGAGACAATTCACACAGCGCCATCTAGTTCTAAAGTAAGCAATCAAGTGGTTGAGTTATGAGTACTAGAAAAGTGAATTACTACTATTATACTTTTTTATTGTTGAGCAACAACAAATAGGCTGACGGCCCCGTTAACAATAAGCAGTTACCGTCGCCTATGAATGTTTGCGACGCTAGGGGTACCGCGAACACGCTGCTGTCCCATAAGTTACAGGAACCTAGGTCACTAATGCTGGAACACAACCCAAGGTTATGATGGCACTTCTTTTCTAAATACATACATATACAGCCAGACTCAGGACGGAAAGCATGACCCACACAGCACCTGGTCATGCAAACCCGTTGCACCATTATTATTGTAGCCCATAAGTCATCTTATTCATAAGCTGCATCTTATGATGAAGACAGGATGTTGGCGGAAACCATAGCTATATTGATATATGAAATAAAATTATGTCTATATTTTCTTCGGGTGATAAAATTATGACTTCAAAGTTAAATTAAGCAATATAGTTGGACATTATACTCCGGATTGACAAATTGAACCGTGCGGAAGGCGACAAACTGCCCATATGCGTGATTAAAGGAACTTAAAATTCTAATATTGAATTTTCTTAATTGCAATAAAATTAAAATATATTTGCTAAGATCCTTATCTTGCTGGAATGTTTAATTGCAATGCAAGCGCTAGATACTTATGCTGACCCATTTCCTACGTCCTCAATTTCCTATTAACTAGTTGATTAAGAAAGGAAGAGATCGATTAAGAAATTGGGTTTAAATTTAGCTCACTTAATAGTTTTTTTATTGCTGAGGGACAGCAGAGCAACTTAGGGCGCCTTCAAATTAGCCACAAAGTGTCGCGCCGCAGCAGCGCGGCTGCAGCGCTGCGGCCGCGCTGTTTTCTAAATCCATATAAATAAAAAACGCGGCCACGCATCAGTTCTAATGATGTGAATCAATTACGATTTTCAACACCGGTATGTACTGATTACTTTGAAAATAAACCGGTTTTCTTTAGGGTTTTTTAAAACCAAAATACACTACTATAATATAATCAGAAGAATGTTGTTTATTTTTTTTTAAATAATCGCATTAATTGTACATAAGAAATAATCATCAAACGGACAGAATATGTAACCAAAAAAATTATATTTTTATTTTGGATCTGTTGCTAATAAATCATAATTCTGATTTACAAAATTTATAATTGATTTAGATTTCACTTTAGGCATTTTTCGCAAAAAAATATGACGAGAAAAATCATAACACTAAGAGCAGTGTTTCTTCGTCTGAGTCCATCTTGTATACAAAACACTATGATACTCGAACCAAGCGACAGCAGTGCGGCCGCAGCGCTGCAGCCGCGCTGCTGCAGCGCGACACTTTGCGGCTAATTTGAAGGCGCCCTTAATTGTAAGCAGTTACCATGGCCTATGGATGTTTGCGATACTAGCAGCACCGCGCACACACTGCTTTTCCATGGGTGCACAGGATCCTGGGTCACTTATGCCAGAATACAACACACAAGGTTGTTATGGCGGCTTACTTAGTTAGCGACGAGGGGTGGTTGTCATTTAGACGGGTTTGAAGCTCTATCACGTAGCTTGGGTTGTTTGTCGCCATTTTCGACAGGCCACACGTTGCCCTGTCCTGGTTAGTAATCTTACTCGGTACCTGCACGAATAATAGTTAATGCATCTGTTGACTGTGGAATTCGGATTTTCCAATCCAACGCGATAATGCAGCCAGCGTTTTGGGAATGTTTCCAGTCGAAAGCGATTTGGAATCGATTTACTATTTATAGAATTCGTATTTTTCTTTACATTTCTTTTTGTGATATAGGTTAGTTTTAAATTTCAACATATTTCTTGTAAATAATAAGATCAAAGAGCTATCAATAGTATCAATTTAATGTTAAAACTATACTTAACATTTATGTAAAACAATAGAAAAGTATCTAAGTTGTTTATTAGTTGACTAGTAACCATAACATAACGTGAAAGGGCACATGATATTTAATTTATTTGTGAGGAAGCATGTACAATGAGATCAGTGGTATGTGTATAAAACTAATTGTAATTTGCTTTAACAAAATTACCTTAGTGTGGAGACTGGAGACCCAAAACTCGTAGTATAAGGAGATTGTTATGAACTGTTATGTAACTTGCATGCTCTTGAATAGTGTAAACCTCCAAAGAACTACTTACTCGTTTGGTAGGTTTTTTTATATCATATGCTGTGTTTTAAATGTTAGTTATTATACGGTATGTCTTATCATACAATGTTCATTGCCTGATGATAATTACAGAGTAATTCGTACCTAGTATTCAATCCGTGATAGGGCTATGTTAATACGCTACGTCCGAGGTCCGAGATCTGAACTTGAATTTTATCGTTTCACGAAACACTTTATTTTTAACACAATTTATTTTTCAATGAAAAATTATTCATTTCAACCCCTTATGTTATCAATCATTTAGACGATTCGTGCCGCTCACTATTGAAATATCTAATACATACAAAAATAACTTTGAATAAGTTTTAAAGTGAATTAAATAAGTCAAATCTATTCAAATAATAGGATTTTTATATGATATAATCATTTAGTTTCTTCGATACATGTCGACGGCATTAATAATGATAGTAAACATATACTTTTTTGCAATAAAAATACTGCATATAAATACAGTGTTTTATTGTAAAAAAGTACTGCACTGCAATAATAATAAAAACACTGCATCACACAAACCCATACATCACTATGCAACCCGTATGGGGTACCTCATATCTTATGGATATCTCACTTCGATTGATAAGCCTTCTCTTAAAAGCGGATGTGCTACGCTTGTCGAAGGTGGATTGTCGGCTACATCCGTAATTTCAGTAAGCAGCTTTCCTCATGATGTTTTTCTTTATTGTCGACATGTGTCGCTTATTTTGTAATTTATATATTAGGTAAGAAAGAACTGCGGAAACGGTGGGTGCCATCCAAAGAATTGAACCCGTGACCTCTAGGTTGGTATCTGAGTGTGATGCCACTTAGCTACCTAATATATACGTATTAATCACGAACGTATTAGTTATAACATCACTCAAACTCAGGCTAACGGGCCAGTAAGTAGTTACCGTTGCCTATAGAATTTTACAACGCTAGGGGTACCGCTGCCGTTTCCATAGGGGAACTGGAACCTGGGTCACTTATGCCAGAACACAACACAAAATGGTGGCATATTTAGTGACCTGGCGTGGTTGCCATCCAAGCGGGCTTGAATTCCTACCAACGCTAGGGTTATTTTGTTGCCTTTTACGACATGCCCCGCGTTGGTCAGTTTTATTCCGCCCCTACACGGGAGGGGCTATATTAAACTTGTTTATTACCTCCATCAAATGAAAACTAAAAGAAATATAAATAAAACACTTCTTAAAACAATTCCTTCGAAGTACTTGTGACGAAGTCACCTTTTAACGCCTTTTTTATTGTTTGCTACAAAATCAGGGAGATAAATGGGTTCTGTGAATTAATTATCCCATCTGCCGCGAACAGATTTGACAAATGTATAAGCATCTGCCCTCAGCTGACCCTCGGGCCGTCTATACAACCGTGTAGACGGAACAAATTATCGTTTCTAATAAAATAAGGTAAGTAGATACATCGCGAGAAATCCTTAGTTTTGTGTAGTATGCCTGATAAAATTTTATTTAATTTCTGTGTATTTTACAATAACATGGATTGGTATAGACTATAAAAATAATTATAATATATTATGTAACTCTTTGATAAAGTATATAAGATCCCAACTAAAGCGGATAAGACTGTGCCATCTCGATTTAGGGTATTGCTAAAGACCATAAATTGACAACTCCATCTTATAGAACACGCGGAAAAGATACCGATATTCAGTTTTTCTTCGGAGTATTGTAAATTCTTAAAGACTTTTTATATCTCGGGGACACCGAATGACCAGTACCATGCCTGACGCCGGGAGAAGCTGACGTAGTTATATCAGCCTTACTATTCTAACCTTACAGTGGCCGAGATGTGGCGGCTAGCGGTAGCCGTTATTACGTACCGACTAAAACCCTGGTCGCCACCCAAATTTATATGGAGGTATTACAGAATCGACTTTTGGTCTACGCCTACGTCAATTCAAATTGACGGAAATATATTTTATGTTATTATATTAATTGTTCGTCTACATGTAGTTTTTGATGGTGCGTTTAAACGAAGATAGAGCTAGAACAAGAGCATTATTTCTCGATTTTTTAGAGTAAATGAAAGATTTTTCGTTATGTACCCGTTTATACCAAAATATCAACGAGCAAGAATGAGAACCAAGAACTAGAATTTTTACACGACAGATTTTTAGAACAGCCAAACGAATGCTCGTTTAGTGCTTCATTATAGCCGACGTACTCATTATTGCTTTTATTTAGTACTCACTTTTTCCTTTCTCGGCAGTAAGAGATATGAAGTGAGTCAATCTTTTTTTTTCTTCTGCAACAGTTCATCAGTAGACGCATCAGTTAATCCTGGACTTCTGAGTAAAGGCTTCGATTATAACCGAGATCAACCACTTGGATAATGAAGAAAAGCTATTGAGACATGTAAAAAAGAAGTAATCGTTTTACTAATTTCATAAATAGTTCTCTTTTTAATTATTCCACAAAGTTGTGCACTGTTTAATAACAATATGCATAATTTGAATTGTTTTAAGGGCATTCTATTATTGATGCACTATTATTTCTTCTTTTTGTCATTTATACTTTTAAAAGAAAAAACATTCCCGATCCTAACGTAGGATCGCAGTATGGCGATCAACAAAACTGTTCACAATCACAATACGACAGGCACGGACGGAATAGCTTTTTCATGTAAGGGATTTTCTGTCGTAGGAAATATTGCAAAAACGATTCGAAAGAGAAGTCAAACAAAAATAATAATGGTTCCGCATTTATATTATATTGTGCCGGTGAATGTGAAATTACGTGTAAAAAAATTGAATTAAAGATATTAATTTAGCTTACTTTTCTAAATTTATGTTTTGAATTTAATGACCTTCTCCAAACCCAACCTTCTAGGCTCACATGGAAGTGTTAACGGGAATCTATATTATGTAACATCTGTGATATAACGTAAACAGTAATCTTTGAAAAAAAACGGGATTCATGGAACATCAGAAAGGTTTCTCAAACAAGCTACAGTACCCTAAAAAGCACCTTTAAGATGTTAAGACCGGACCTTTTTAAATTGGAAGATGTAATCTTTCTATTTAAGTTCTGTACAGTCAAACGTTGCGCATTGTGCACCCAGGGACTGGTAGTAAATGGAATTGTATGAAGTCAAATGGCCCGTAGAAAGGTTTCAGATAGCGTTTATTGACCTTTAATGTCATTATTTTGTTTTAAAATGTTTATTTGTTTGAAAATCAATAAAAATCAATCAATATTCAAAAACTATCACCTACTTCGCTATATAAATTTCATATATTATATTTTCTAGAGCTTCCTTACACTAGAGAAATGTCACAAAAGTTGCAAAAAAATTAAAGCAGGATTTTTCCCATTGCTGTAGGACACCAGACAGGCTGACAGCCCACTTAGAATGTAGCAGTTACCGTCGCCTATAGGTGTTTGCAACGTCGAGTCAGTGGCATCGCGAACACGCTGCTGTCCCATAAGGGTACAGGTACTTGGGTCACTAATCCCGGAACACAACACAAAGTTATTATGGTGGCATACTTAAAACCAAAGGTGGTCGCCATCCAGGTCGACTTGGGGCTCTATCACGTAGCTAGGGGATTTGTTGTGTCGCCTATTACGACAGGCCGACCCTGGCCGTAGAGGTCAGTATTCTTTCTCCGCCCTTGCAGGGATAAAAGGTTTTCGCTGTGTCATTTAAAATCGACGCCCTATTTTTGCCCGGGGAAAACTGCACCTTTACAGTCCCTCGTCGAAACTCCGCAAGGAGGCCGACGCGGGTATGAGGGGTTATCTACCCTGCTACTGCGACCACTCATCTGGCTAGCAAAAGGTGATCGGATCGCATACCCACTAAAAACCCCCGGTCGTCATCGAGAGCCTTTGTTATCGCTGGTGTTTGCAGGTTTTACACATTGCTTTGCGATATTCAACGATGAAGCCTGAGCCCGAAAGTTCAAGTTGAGTTAATTGTTGTTAAACGATTAGGATCAAAGATTGTCCGCAGGGACAATATTCTGCGGTGGATATGTGGAGTGATGCGGAAGGACCGCGTTAGGAACTTCCGCATTTGCGGCAGCCTTTATGTTCGTGACATTGCGGACAAACTGTAGGCGTGTCGCCTTTGCTGGTATGGCCACGATTATACGGCAACCGGCTATTTACGTTGGGAACAAATGTCTGGCCATGCCGCCTACGCCGGGCCCCGGCAGGAGGTGTAGACCCAAAAAGTGCTGGTTTGACGTCGTAAGGGGTGATATGCGTGCCAATGGGCTCACTACCAGGGATGCTGAAGACCGTGCGAAGTGGAGTGGAAAAAGTCGGAAAATGGAAGTTTCGGTTGCAACCGGGGTTTGACGCTGGGATGACGAAGAATATAAAGGTGTCTAAATTTAAAATAGCTCTGTGCATTAGCTTTACTCTTCAAAACCTAAAAATACAGTAAATAAAATAGTAAAAATAGTTCAGGCTTAAATCCGGCAACCCCTCCCAAAAAGCATCAGGGTAAAGTTGAAGTAGCCTCCTCACAACTTTTTTACGGTTAAGTGAAACTTGCCAACGAGTTTTTAATCCTTTTTAAAACGAGTTCTCGACAACGATTTAAGTTTGACGAGGAATCGAGAGTACGTCTATTTAAACGTTGCGTTTTACTAAGTTCAATTGGTTTTAGGTTGTTAGATTGTTTTAAGAATAATCTTTGAGAGCTCATATAGGGTTTAAAATAATTAATGAAATATATCGTATTTAATTTCCAAGTAGGAACGTGGTAGACAGACACTTGGTAACAAACCCGCGTTTGAATCCCCGATTTTCTCGCTTAATGTGCATAATATCACATAAATGTACAGACGGTGAAAGAAAGCATTGTGAGGAACACATAGGTTGCTGTGTACCATCAACAGGTTTCTAGAATAATGAAATAAATATTCTTGACTATTATTATATTAACGAATATATTTTACAAAATCAAATACAAAAGCAGATTGTGTTTTTCAATTCCTATCTGTCAGTTCAGTTCTTAAGGTTATGGCTCCAATGCCTTTAGCATCGATTTTGCCAGTATCGGAGTTACAAAAGTGACAGGTTGTAATAAAATAAACTGTAATTGAAAACGCGGGAGTTTCGAAAGTTAACGTTATCTGGAATCCTGAGGACAACACAGTTTCTATTTGTTATAAATTATATTAAGATTCCAATCTGTCATTCCGATTGAAGAATATTTGACAGATTATAAAATATAATATTTTTCATTACCAGTGTGGTCATAGCTGTCACAACCTTTTTGGTCTGTTGTTGACTCGATACTGCTATGCCACACCTATCACTGGCATGAACCCTCCGTTCCACCTTGGATGAGCGTGGTGGATGTACTGTCTGTTACCCTTGGAAGAGGCCTGATTCCAGCAGTGGGACGTAACAAGCTGTTATTATTATAATAATTACAAAGTATTATCACGTTTAAGTCATAGTCCAAAAGTTGATTCTTATGTTTTTTGCCGTATGTGCTTATTAAACATAATAGCCATGCTGCTAATGGCGAGGGGAAATATTATAAGGAATTTTACATACTGAAATGACAAGTGCAGTAGGCATTATGTACGTTGCCACGATTTCTAAAGAATTGTTTAATTTCTGTGTAACAGTGGCAGCTTGCTTAATAGTAAGCAGTTACCATCGCTTATGAATGTTTGCGACGTCAGCCCACCGCTGATACGCTGCTGTTTGCCTAGGAAAGTGGTTACCAACCTTGTTATCCAAATGAGCCAAATATCGATAATATACAATTGAAATTTATTCCAGGAGTCACTTTTTAACATATGCTTTCCTTCAGTAGGAGACATTATTATGGAAATAATTATTCCAGTTGTACCGAAAAGTCTTTACCGGTTTTTTCGGTAAAATACTAGGTAATATTCGAGAAAATGGAAAATTTTATTTATTCAAAGTATTGACCGTTTGTTCTATACATCTGGCCCATCTTTCAGGCATTATATGGATACCATCTCAAAAAAACTGTTTGTATTTGACGACTTCGGTGGCGTAACGGATAACACACTTCGGTATGCTTGCGGAGGTCACGGGTTCGATTCCCGTCTCGCGTCTGGGTGTTTATGTATAATATGTATTTATTTAAAAAAAAAAAGTATATAAGTAGTATATCAGTTGTCTAGTACCCATAACACAAGTGCTATGCTACTTAGTTTGGGACTAGATGGCGCTGTGTGAATTGTCACAAAAATATTTATTTATATTTTATTTATTTATTTTGAGCAAAACCAGTCATCGAGGCATTTTTTAATTTCTTAGAAGTTGTCGAAGTGCTGATCTGCAAGCGCGTATCCCATTGATGCGAAAAATTGATAGTCGGACGGGGCAAGTTCTGGAGTGTATGGCGAGTGTGATAATACGAGTATATCCCATTCAAGTGCTTTCAACACCTCGTTAATTTCGTCACCATTTGACGGTGATGGGACGTTTATAGAAAAATGCAATATCACGAACATTGGTACTCGGTATACAAAAAAAAAACGTGTGCAACTCGGGACGCCCGACAGAAGTGATAATCTAAATCTACGTTGAAATATTTAATATTGAAATTGTTTAACTTGAGTAAAGCTTAGGTTATTACTTAGATTTTATTTATATTAATATGATAATGAAAGGAAAAGTTATTTATTAATAAAACCAAAAATAATTCAAAAATAACTAAAGTTTACGAATTTCCAATTTTTCCAAAAACAGTTTCTAAATTATATTATTCCCTAATATAAATTTTTTATAAAGAAAAAAACTCTACTGTATTTCATTGGAATAAAGTCGCAATTCGAATAGATCTAGCGTTGTGGGTTAGAGTGAGAGAGGAGGAGCCTGCCTACCGCTGCCGTATGGGTAAAAGAAAGGGAAGCCAGACAGACTGGCGCCATAACACGTTACACAACGTAGCGGTTTACTCTCCCATAAGCATTAAGTCCGTGGTCATAGATGGCTATTGTAACGGGGAAATGTAGTGTTGATTAATTTAGAATTACCTACTAACAATTCTAACTTGCTGTTAAGAATTTTATTATATAACTAACCCACTAATGACTTATGGATAAAAATAATGTCCGAAATAAATGATTATTATTATTATTATAAGAAGTTATTAAAAATACTGTAAAAATTATTTCATGAAATTTCTTTTTCAATTTAAAAATGAGTTATACATATCAAACTCGTTTTAATTTAAATCTTGAAAATGCATAAAGTATATTAAGAATTAAAAGAGCTTGGATCAAAATGCAAAATACGTATTTGAATATACAAAGTCCATTGAAAAATACTAGAAAATATTCTTAAAGAGATTAAAATAGTTTTGTATTTTAAATGGAGATGCGAAGTCATTGTTTAACCCGACTGTCTTGGGCTTTTAATACCTTTTTGATAAAATACCCGCATATTTTATTGTATTAAAAGCTCAAGCGTTATCTTTGCATTGCTTTTATGATATATGGAAAACAATTAGGCGTGTTTTCATGACCAGAAAATAGTGTAAATAGGCTTACTCCAAAATTATGCTGTTTATTTGAATACGATTTAGTTGTTTAATAGAAATAATAATATACTGTTGAGATTAATTTTTGAAACCAGTCAAAAAAATTAAAAAAAAAACAGTTACAGTTCTATGTCACAGAAGTTTTTTGCTCTACGACAACACTCGACAGTGCAGTCGACACTCTCAAGTATGATAATGTAACCGGAAAGAAACTCTTAGAACGAGATAGTTTTTTAAATTGGTTAATAATAAACGAATTATTTTTCATTCTATTGTACGAAACTATAGTAATAAGAATTGAAAAATTAGGACATCTTATAACCACCCCTGTAAATCGGCGATCGTTACGTCAAGACGAGCGATTTATTCCAAGAGTGAGTAATAAAATCGTAAGACAATCTCGTCAGTCTTTTCAAGACTTGTTTGTTTTTTATCATTGTACTACATATAAACTTTTATGTTATATCAAGCACAATTATTATTAACAAAATGATTTTGGACTTAATAGTTTTATATATGTATACAAAATTCATTGAGAAATACATGAAAATATTCTTAAAGAGATTAAAATAGTTTTTTATTTCAATGGAGATGCTAAATCATTGTTTAACCCGACTGTCTCTGACTATATATACATATATATGTATATATTCCTATATACACCATCCCATAAGGGTACAGGAACTTGGGTCACTAATGCCAGAATTATTAAATTAATGCTGAAACAAAACACAAAGTTACTTGCCATACATAAGACCAAAGGTGGTCGCCATCCAGATGTCTACCACGTAGTTTTAGGGTGGGTTTGTCGCCTTTTACGACAGGCCGATCCCGGCCGCAGAGGTCAGTATTCTTTCTCCGCCCCTGCACGGATAAATGAGGAGAGGCCTATGTCCAAATATAGAAGCAGGCTGATGAAGTTTCGCATTAAAATTGAAAATACACAACGTAATTGTTTTACTCCTGTAACAAAAGAGTAATTGCATTTTAATATTTAAGCAGTGACTAGCCGTTATTTTTAAGTATCAAACACATTACTGATAATTTCTGATCATAACAGGGCTTTCCATTTTTGGACTATTTGTTCTGTTACAATTCCATCAAGTCAAAGTTTGGACAGTGGCAATATTTCTTAAACTATTTAAAATATAAATATACAAGGTGTAGCGATAAATGAAAAGTGTTTGTATGGAGAAAGAGCGAAAAGATCCTCAAAGAAACCTTCGTGCACATTAATCTCTTTCTTTAGAATATTAAAATTGAATATCTTTTACGCGTATTTCTTGACTTACAACAGCTTGATAAAAGCGAGTTCCAGCTTTGCTTTCTTTTGATTAAATTCTTTGTAAAATGTGTTGAGAAAATACTCGAATAGCAAGAAATGCTCTTTGTCGAGTGACAATATATGACTGCGGCGTTTGCCAAGTTAACTCTGGAATATTTGCTTTATACAATATGAATTTTGGTCTCTATTTTTTATTTTAAATATGATAATAATAATAATATTAATAATCTTTATTTCCTGAGAAAATGAAAAAAACAAACTCGCGATCGCGCGCGCGCTTATGTGTGTATTTGTGTGTGTGTGCGCGCGTTTCTGAGTGCGCGTGCATGTGTGCGTGTGTGTGTGTGTGCGGGTGTTAAGGACAGAGATATATATACACAAAACATTTATAAATACAGACATATACGTCTCGCGCTTATGTGTGTATGTGCGTGTGTTTGGATATATATATATATCTGTATTTATAAATACAGATATATATATCCAAACACACGCACATTTATACATACATACATATATATATATATATATATATATATATATATATATATATATATATATATATATATATATATATATATATATATATATATATATATATACGAGTACATTACAAGTGTTAACATAATAAGTTTTCTGTGTATTCGTAACACAATGAGCACAACCACTCCTTGACCATTTCGTTAACTTTTTATGAGCAGCTTGGGTAGATGTTAAGCTTTTTTAAATATTATGTTTTCAACTAAATTAGTTTTAGGCGTAGCTTTCTTGTTAGATTTTATTTTTTTGGTAACAAGTTGAACTCAACTAATCTGAACGTAGGCAGTTATTCCTTGATTCGCTTTAGAACTGGCCGAAATTGACTTCTTTATAAAAAGGGGCCGATGATGGTCTCAAAGATATGCACTTTCGTAAATTGAGGTAATTAATGACAGTTTATTCTAATATTAAACTTATTATTATAGCTATATTATATTTAAGTCGTTAGATAACTAAACTTATGGTTATAACGTGTTAGTTCTTCTTAATAGAATTCTTCCTGTCTGCATTCCTTTTTGCATTTTTGTGCAAAGAGAATCTTTATGTTTAACTTTAACTTTGAATAAATACGAAACTCTATAATCATTTGAGACGTGACTCAGTATGTAAAGTGACATAAAAACCATCGGAATACGTTCGGATATCGGCTAAGTACGGTCTTGATTCTGTAAGGGAGTGAGAAAAAAGTTGATGGCGGACCCTCCTTATTCTTTGGGCCATTTGACAAGCAATTTTATGAACACGTTTCAATAAAAACGAATTCATGGGCGTTGTATTGTCGAATACGGGTGTATGGTAGCGCATTGATGGTTGGAATTCGAACAAAATTAAATTTTATCTTTTTGGTATAACGCTCGACGTTAGTTACGATCATATCACACATAGATCAAGTTTGATATTCTGAGCCATTAAAAGAATTTTTATTTAATAAGATATTAATGTGGTTCTAACTAACGAGAATAATTGGATCACCCCATTTCGTTTCTGGAGCACTTTTGTTATGTTACACTTAGAAAATCTATTCATATCTGCTTAGTCGAGGATTCTAGCGCAGATAAAAAAAATTGACAACATTAAGCAGCAAACTAGGAAATATGCGAAATGAAAATTTCAAAATTGTTTTAGAGATAAATGTTAACAGAATAAAGAAGTTGACAAAGACACGCATTGCTGTAATGCTCGTTATAAAAACCATTAACAATCAATTAAAGTGGTACGTCTATAGCGGGAACATAGACTATGCGGAATAAAATGTATTATTATTATAATTATAGAAATCGAAAAACAACGCCATCTATCGTATGTCTACGCAACGTAAGTGTCAAACGATGTTAAAGAGTTGTATTGATGGACTAACTTACACCGCCATCTATTAAAAATTCATAAAATAACCAATAAATAAGCTTTATTGTCGTATAATAAACATTTAATTTGAAATACTAAATATTAAGGCCAATAATTGAGATAAAAACTATCCTTTCTTTTAAGTTGGATCAAATTACAGATACGAAATTTGATCAAAATTCGGTCTGTGGTTTCGGAATTTGTCCCAAACATACACTGGGACACGAAAGTCTTATTTATATATATGATTCTTTGATAAATGACTAAGTTTTATCTAATGTACCAGGGAAGCTGTATAAGGCGACAAAACAAAACGGTAAGACCGTAAAACCATTTAAATCAACAATAATAATTCTTAATAACTAGACTTTTAAGGAATATCAAAGAAAACATTCACTGCTTATTTTTTGATAAAACTTGATGTACTCGTAAGAACAAAATAATATCTAAATTGAAAGTACTACATGTATGTAGTATTGCAACTCTCGAGATAGCATTTACCCGCTTCCTACTAGAAATAAAACTCAAAAGTAACATCCGAATGAATACATAAAAGTCTACATTACAGAATTCGGCAGCATTTTTTCGCTACTACCTCACAAAACCATTTTTGTACCAATATCTTAAAAAAGGCAACAATACAAGGTTTTTTTGTTGGGGAGCGTTTTACGAGTGTTTTAGACGGTCGTTTCGAGCGTAACGACACTCAATCTCGAGATTTTCAGATTTCGAGATGTGTGCGTGAAGGTTCGTTAAAGCATTAGGGATGCCCAACTAGACATAACATTAAAAATTTTATAAGATCGACTAATATATAGTTCGATATTAGAAATAAGAATCTTGCTTAAACTATCACAACTGACAGCTAGACTATCTCAACTGAGTTATATGGTAGTATATTTGTAAATCAAAAAATATTTATCTATTTAGAAAGTGAAACACTCAAGTCAACATTGAAAGTTATTAGATCCTTATGGGCCAGCAGCGTGTTCACGATGCCACTGGCGTTGAAAACACCCATAGCCGACGGTAACTGCTAAATTCTAAGCGGGCCGTCAGCCTGTCAGCTGTCCTACAGCAATAAAAAAATAAAGATCATGTTCATAGTTTCTCCATTCTTAATAATAATAACTCGTATATGTATATAAATGTATGTAAACACACAAAAAAAACTTATATTATTTTCTACTTTTCTATACTGTCTGTGCTATACCTATTTAGATTTGACAGTTCTAAAATATATTTTCTTTTCAATAAAATGATTGGTTCATGGGAATGCCATTCAGTAGGCTACGTTTATGATCAACTACAATATAAACATCTACTTAACAGATTGACCATCCCTGCCTGCCACTTCAGGCCGTTTGGACTAAGCACTCTTCTTTCTGATCGCTCTTTGGTTTTCATTACGGTTTGAAGATGTAGAAGTCACGTTTCATTTTATTAGGAGCGGGCTTTTCACGTGAAATGCAATGTAATAGCCTATACTTTGAAATGAGGTAAAGGTAAAATGTTTTTGAATCATAAAAGACGAAACCTTAGCAAAGCTTCTCTCTCTGGGCATCGTATTTTCGTCTGATGAGTTGATCGGGGCTTATGATATGATATTTGTGATTCCATGCGACCTAAAGTATTATTCTAAATAATAGATGAAATTCTTTTATTTCATTCTATGATCGCTTTAATTTAATATCCGGATGACCAAGCTTTGCTCGGTATTTTTTTTTATAAATTGTGTTTTTTGGAAATTAACAATTAATTTTCTTAGTCTAACCTCAAAGCAAACACTCATTGACTTCGTGTTACTTAACAACGCCATCTGCTGGAATAGCTTTAGTGTTGTTGTGTCGTTAAAGCAATTAAAAAAAATAGTATTATTATTCACCGATAGATGTCACCTTTTTGTTATTTTTTCGATTTTTTTGTTTTTTTGTTATTTTTTGTTATTTAAGAGTAATTTTTCAGTTTAAATTGGGACTACTCAAACGCCACCTTTTGACATTTTCTAGAAATGATTCCTAGCTAGATCGATTTATCGCCCCCGAAACCCCCCGTGTACTAAATTTCATGAAAATTGTTGGAGCCGATTCCGAGATTCCAATTATATATATACAAGAATCGTTCGTTTAAAGATTAGCCAGTGGAGCGTTTTTTGCGATTATTTTGCTTGTCTGAAGGGTCTGAGTAATAACTTTTGCATACTCTAAAATATTGTATCAATTATCTATTGGAATACAGTTGTATCCAATAAGAATCACGGTTTAACTAACGGTTTACAGATAACGATAATGTTGATTATAAGTAATTTACTGTTTTATGTACATATTAAAACGTTAAATATCGTACATTTATACATAACAAATGTACGATATTTTATAATTTCGAATATAACAATAACATGTCCCAACATTTCTATACACATAAATAATATAACAAATATTTATTTTTACCGTATAAAAGCTGTGTTTTATAAATGGCGGTAGTACAACAAAGGAAGCACGGTCAGCGCACAGATAAACTGACTGGGGTCGGTTACTTAAGCCGGGATTGGTTTAAAGTACAAAAACAAGGGTGGCCGGCGTTTTTTATGGCGTTTGGTATAAAACGCGATCCTATCTAGCTTAGTCATGTGGTGTGTTGTTTTGTGATACTTTATTGTTTGTCATTCTGTCTTTGAGTCTATTACGCTTATTCTGTTTATGTCCGGAGTAATAGATGGGGTGTATGTGCGCTTAATAAAACCTAGAGCTATTAGTTGAACTTCTTCCTCCTGCCCTTATTCCACATTATATGGGGTCGGCACAATATGTTGTAATAGTTGTGGCTTAGTTTTTACAATCGGCCGCCTACCTGACGTTAACCACTTTTTCCCCAAAATCTGTCATCCTTTTTATTTAAACAATTTTTTTTTTGTTTCACATTGAAAGTAGGACACGAAATTTCGTTGTCAATTATCTAATATATCCTCAAGGGACACTTTTATTGGTTTGTTCTTGAGTAAACCACATCCGAGTATCGGTTTGGGTGTGCAGGGTGGGCACTTTTGCCGGATCGCCGACTTTTACGGGGTCCGTGCACAATTCACATTCAACAATTACGTCACGAGGGCTTCTAAATAGAAAAATCGCAGTGCCGAGCTTCTTCGAATGCTCTTGGTCCGCATTCCGTTGCGCTCGAATGTAGACACAGGCAGCTTGCGCACAATGTGTTCATCTTCATATATTTTGGTTGTGGCTCAGAGCAATCTTTCTCTTGGCAAGTTAGAGGCCTTGAAACTAGGTAGTAGTTGAACATTTATTTTAATATGCCCAAAATCATCATGTGTCATAGTGCACTATGAGTTATCTCGGCAGTTCTCCATGCAGGAGCAGCCATGGGCGTCCTGTCGTAAAAGGTGACTCAACAACTCTAGCAAGGTGGTAGGGCTCCACATCCATCTGTATGGCAATCTTCCCTGGTCTCTAAATATGCTGCCATAAACCCTTGATTTGTGTTCCGGTGCTGTCAGTCTGTCTTCTGTTCTAGAGCAATTTTAGTCCAAATTATTGCAACAACCCACGAGCCTAATATAGATACATATGTTTGTCTTGCATCAATGTTTTTTCTTTATTTTTCTATTGCTGTAGGTCAACAAACAAGCTGGCGGCCCGCTTAGAATGTAGCAGTTACCGTCGCCTATAAATGTTTACAATGTCAGCGGCATCGTGAACACGCTGCTGTCCTATAAGGGTACAGGAACTTGAGTCACTAATGCTGGGACAGAACACAAAATTATTATGGTGGCATACTTAAGACCAAAGGTGGTCGCCGTCCAGACGCGCTTGGGTCCCTACTATGTAGCTAGGGTGGGTTGTTTGGTCGCCTTTTACGGCAGGCCGACCCCGGCCGCAGAAGTCAGTATTCTTACTCCGCCCCTGCACGGATAAAAATGTTTTAAACCACCAATCAATGCTGCTTAAAATTCGCCTCACAAATCCAGGTCTCCTGTCCTTACCATCCAGCACCGACCGGCAGCCTTGCACGGGTTGTTGGTCCTTATTTTTGCCAAGACGCGGCTGTTGGGTACTCTGTCAGATCCGACCAGTTCACTACTACTTGATCTTGCATATTTTGTTAGCTATGTTGGTAATTTTTTTTTACCCTTGTCCTATTTTTATCTTTTTCTGTATATCTATACAGAAAAAAAAAACTATTATGTATTGCTAACATGTTTGTACATTTTGATATTAATGTTGAGAAAAATATTAAAATCAAAGGAAGTTTGAAAGTAGTATAGTGATTGACAAACTTAAAAGTAATTGACTAGCGTGGTATGGCTTTGTAAAACGAATAAATAATATCATGTTATAAAAGAAACTAAGGCCGACTTACACAACCAATCTCTAAACCGATTTAGCACTAAACTTATTTAAATCGTCATTCTGTCCCCGTCAAATGTTGCTAATGTGACAGGGACAGAATGACGATTTAAATAAGTTTAGCGCTAAATCGGTTTAGTGATTGGTTGTGCAAGTCGGCTTAAGTATTTAGATACAGATGGAAAATAATAAATCGATGAACAGTATAAATGATAATATGAATAAGGCTGTAAATGTAGAAATGATGGCTAACAGAGTATATAGTGTAAGGAGTAGACATGTTGTGTCGACCCCACACAATGTACTATGTGTTATAATAAGTGTAGAAAATATTTTAAAATAAATTTGTTACCTGCAAAGTAGCTGCTGAATTAAAATATCAAATAAATTCACATCTGCCTGTTTTCGAGTAAACCAAGAGCTGGTAATTTACGATATGTCTGGAAATTTCCGGCCGATCCGTACCAAACCGAAGCCATTTGTTGACGTCACAGTGCATGCCATGATATATGATATTCAACTACGTTAAACTGCGCTTTTCAATATGTGTCTTTAAAACATATGAACAATATTTGTAAAGTCATCATCGTCAGATCTGGGGTATCTTTATTTTCAAATTTGGAAGACACATTAGTTTATACTGATTTTCTTTATATCTCTTCGTGCAAGGGCGGAGTAAGAATACTAACCCCTGTGGCCGGGGTTGGCTTGTCGTAAAAGGCGACAAAACAACCCACACTAGCTACGTGATAGGGCCACAATCCCGTCTAGATGGCAACCACCCTTGGTCTAAAGTATGCCGCCATAATAACCTTGTGTTGTGTTCTAGCATTAGTGACCCAGGTTCCTGTACCCCTATGGGATAGCAGCGTGTTCGCGGTCGCAAAAATCTATAGGCGTCGGTAACTGCTTACTGTTGAGTGAGTGTAAGTTAACATCCAAATTATCACACTGGGCACGTCCTATCTTTTTTCTTCTGTTAAACATAATAGTTCAATTTAGTAGTTTGTTCTGATTAAACAAAAGCTTAGCTTCGTTTTAAATAAAACTAAAGTTTAGGCCTCTATCATCTTTCAGTCCAGCAAACGCTTTCGGTTTGTGCCATATGTAGTTTTTACTACGCCAATGTTAAGTTTGCAAAGAAAATATTAACAAGCCGTAACAAAATCACATTACCTAAATATTTTTTTTATTGCTGTAGGATAGCAGACAGGCTGACGGCCCACTTAGAATTTAGGATTTACCTACGCCTATGGGTGTTTGCTACGCCAGTGGCTTCGCGAACACGCTGCTATCTCACAAGGGTACAGGAACTTGGGTCAATAATGCCGTAACACAACACAACGTTATTATGGCGGCATTCTTAGGATCAAAAGTGGTCGCCATCCAGACGGGCTTGGGGTCCTATCATGTAGTTAGAAAAGGTATAGGTACTTATATGAATATATTTTATAAAAGACACGCTCAATGTCTATGCAAGTGGTCTGATTGTCCACGGTGGTTTAGGTATTTGATGTGTTTGTTATCCTTTTATGTACCACTCTGACTCCAATTTAGCAAACGTGTCGAGCAGATGGAGGTAAAATATATTTCTTATGAGTCAAACGTTCTTTAATTATCATACTACAACTATACAGAACGCTGTGTAATACCGAGAACCAACTCCGGGAATAGACGGAAAGCGACTGGCGACAGTGCAGCGAATAAACGCGTATTACAATTTGTGCTGACTAACAGCTGTCGCTAGCCGCCACAGTGAAGAATGAAATTATTATTTTGCTCTATAAATAATATATAATAATAAAATAGGTCTTGTCTGAGTGTAAATGGTTGTCTGGTGAGAGTGTAACATTTAAATTTTAAATTTGTTTTTTTTTATTATAACTTTATAAGTTGTTATAGTTTTTGGCAATTTTGATAACAAAACTATTTATATACGATTAAAATCTTTTTTGTGAGTATCAAATGTTTCCGATGACGCAAAAATTAAAAAAAAAAAACAATGCATCTCACAAACGTAGCACGTTTTAGTAAAATATGAATATAACTACTAACTGAAGAAAAGTGTTCAAAATACCTACATTTTGACTATTTTAATCTAAATTTCTTTAAAGCTTATGTGTAAAAATGAAAATCGTGTAATAAAAATTATATTCAAAGCATAAAGGAAAAGATGGCATAAAACTATAACAAATAATTCACGTAATCATTTCATTTTATCTTCGTATAAAGGCAATTAAACTACATAATCCAATTAGTGTGGGCGGGAATGAAGCAAGAAACCTCTCATACGTAAATATGGCCAAACATTTTGTCCACCTAATCTACTTACGAGTTTCTGCAGGGCCGTTACATAAAAATACGTTTGAAGATAGATTGAAAGTTATTATAAAGTTATATAATAGCTTATCAAGTGTTCTCTTATAAATTAAATATGAGCCAAATATGAGACCAAAGAAAATAGAGAAATATGTCTCCCCATTTACACTATAGCAATTCTATACCTCAACGTAAATTCAAAATTATGCATAATAAAACTTATTGAATGGTGTTATATTATTATATTATATACTTATCTCGCAGTATGCACGTCAACAATTCCTGTAATATATAATTTAATAACCAACATTTTTTATTTTCAGGTAAAATTTCAAGATGTAAACTCAATTTAGTAAGTACTTGTATATTTAGATTTTTTATTAATATTTAGATAAGCAGATTTTATTTAAAAAATTATTATATATTTTTTCATGTCTCCTCTAATACAAATAATACACAAATAGAAAATCACGATGGAAAAGTGAATAAACACTCAAACAGTGCTTCGAATAAATTGAATCAGATTTAGAAATACTTTGCACAGCCAGTGTTGCTTATATTGCTTATATTTACTTTGTATTCCGACTAAGTATTTTCTAAGCTTTAGATGCAAATGTCTACATAACAACGTTTGAGTAAAAAGTTTTCTAGTCTAAATTCTTCGCCTTGTGAAACATTTATTTATATTTCTGCTGGTCTTGCTAGTACTTAGGTATTTTGCACTTTGTACAAACACATTCAGTAGTATTGGTAAGCACCCTATCCAAGTACTTATCTGGAATTAGAGCTTTTTACGCCCTTCTAAGGGAGGAGACTTTTATAGGATATTCTTACCACCACTATGTGCAGCTGATGAGCACCTGGCTCACGCTGTCAAAGACAAAACCGATTTCTAAACGGCACGCTTTTCACAGAAACTTATAATATACAACGAACCCTCTCCTTCAACGGCAAGAAGTTCAGCGGCCTAGACGGTGGATTTTTTGACATTGCCGTTTTCTACGGAGAGTCCTTGCACTTGGCTATCTAGTTTTCTTGCTATGCACAGTATTAGGGTTTTTGTAGACGACTGTTGTTCCAATGTAAGTCCATTAATTCTGGTGTACCCCAGAGTTGTGTGCTATCGCCAATGCTATTTGTCCTGCATATTAATGATATGTTATCTATAGATGGAGTTCTTTGCTATAAATCCCTATGAATTATAGCACTGTCAGTGCGCAGTTTACGGTTTGTATAACTATTACTAGCGTAGGAAACTAATTTTGGGCCAAGTCATCATGAGAGCCAATGATCTCAGTACAAGGGATACTACAGGCTGTAAACAGTACAGTACTGTAAACTTTTAGCAATAATTTATCGCTTAAATTATGATGTACACAAACCACAATAACTTTGCTCGCGCCTTCTCAGAGGTATGTATGTATACGATACATGATCGAAAAATAGTGCGCGTGTGACTTATTGATTAGTACCACATTAAACTCATATTTATGATTAAACAAAATAACCTCATATATTATTAGATATTAGTAATCGATTGGTGCTATGTATTTTGGTGGTAATTTTCACTACTTACTTAAAGTTCTGTTAAAATTATAATAAGACAAACAATTATTATTATGCTTATATAACAATTTCATATTACATCTCTTAAACAACTTGTATTACGTATAAAAAACTTATAATTTTAACTATATTATTGATTTTTCTGCTTGATAAATACTTTTTCTAGTACGAAGCAAAGAAGATGAGATATCGAATGTATACCCCTCAAGAAACTTGTTTGTAAGGTCTGTGAATATTTGAAAGAAAACCAATATTATTCATTACACGACGTGGTTTCCCTGCTTTATTTATTTAGGACTAACATGATAGCTTTTATCCCTCTAACGACATTTGGACTTCATAACTGCTTTTATCTCTTGCATAAAAATTATGGCTTAAGCTTGAATTACGTTTAAACGACAGTAATAACTTAAAGTATTAAACTTAAACATTTACAAATGTAATAAAGGAGTTTTAGAAAATGATTTATGTAGTACGTGGTTGAGCGACCTGGTTTCTTTGAGATCTGCTTACGAGACTGGCTTAGTCGATATGTTACCACAATCCACTGAATAATATTTTATATTGTAGGCTGAAAATTAGACTTAATTCTTATGTTATATACTTTTTATAATCAAATTTTTGTTCTCTTTCATATATTAATATGTGAGGATAATTACTCTCTGCTGCCTGTCTGCTGTACTTGTCTGAGAATTTTTAGTGTAATATTAATACTAAGACTAATATTAATTTATTATTTTAAATAATAGAATGTGGTCAAAAACAAACAGTCCCTATTGTATAGCAAAAATAAGGCACCACTAAAGTTGTTTTGCTTTTCAGTTCTACTCAAAAACTACCCCTTTCGTTTCGGTTTAGGCCATCATTTATTTGACCATTGATTTATATTTAGTTTTCCATTCTTTCAGCAGTAGTATGATATCACAAACTCAATCACACGTATGTCATCTATTTTGTGATACTTTGCTCAAATCGGATACAGTCGTTATTATTTGTACAATACATATAGTTATGAAGTTTTGGACTCCACAGCTATAAAACAAATTAACTGGAATCATTTACATGTACAGATCCTGTCCCAAAGTAAGCAGCAGTACTTGTTTTAAGAAAATCAATATATATTTATTTTGTAAATACATATACGTATTATAGTTTAGAGGATATAAGTTGATGTGAGCAGGTTGGAGTCGATCCCCTAATTATTGGTTGTTGAGTTAGTGCAGTTAGACCCGGAGTCTCGGCGGGCTGCTGGCAACCTTGTCGCTGGCGGTCGTGTTCACCGATATTGATTACGTCCAATCAAACACACTTCACTATACTTGTATATCTTGTATGTTGAATATTATTTACTAAAATCAAAATGATGGACAGGTTATAAATGTACTAAATCGTGAGATGTTGACGACGCGGTATCTCGACACATGAGTAAAAAATAAACTTACGTTTATTTATTTACTCATGTGATCTCGAGCCAGAACGGTGAATTGCGTCGTCTTTTTCTTTAATTTAGAATTTCGAATATAATTTCGAAATCTCGACGGCCATGATTATATGGAGTAAAAAACTATTTAAACAAAAAGTATGAATGAATAAAAAGTAAGTATAAAAAAATGTGTTGTGCGACCTGAGGGGTCACTACAATACATAAACACTAAGACTCGGGTCGGTAAACAAACCAGTGCCACCCGCAGGAATTTCGATGTGTGTAATTCATTGTGAGGGTCATCATGTCTGAGACCACAGACGACTGATATTTAAAA
This sequence comes from Malacosoma neustria, assembly GCA_963693495.1. Classification (NCBI taxonomy): domain Eukaryota; kingdom Metazoa; phylum Arthropoda; class Insecta; order Lepidoptera; family Lasiocampidae; genus Malacosoma; species Malacosoma neustria. The sequence goes on from OY856386.1 coordinate 5,036,867, forward strand.
TAATAGCTAAATAAAAATTCTAGAACATAGCCAACCCAAATTTGGAATGACAAATATACTGCCATTTCAACACTTTCCACGCGTTGAAAACCCTAAATAATATATAATGCGACACACGTATACCCTTTTACGTCTAATCGCTTCACATTTGTAGCACATCGCAAGCGTAGAACATGTTTTATATAGCTGTAGCAAATTTATTAACACGTATTGTGTGTACTATGATAAAATGTTTATGCTGAAAATGAAATATTTGCTATTTTGTTTTTGTATTACATTTACCGACACTCGGATTTTGTTTACTCAAGAAGAAACCAATAAAAGTGTCGCTTGAGGATATATTAGATGATTGACAACGAAATTTCGTGCTCTACTTTCAATGCGAAACGAGAAAAATAATTTAAATAAAAAGGATGACAGATTTTTCCCCAAAAAGGGTTTAATGTCAGGCAGGCGGCCGGTTGTAAAAACTAATCCACAATTATTACAACATGTAACATATTGTGCCAACCCCATATAATGTAAGATAAGTGCAGGAGGAAGAAGATTTACTAAAACAGAGTTATAAGTAAGCAAGAGGAAATATTAAGAAAGACAAATATTTATTTTTCGCACAGATGAATTGCCATAATGACATACAATTTTAAAATAGATGATATGTGGCTGAAGTTGATTTTCTACTGGGAGGAGTAGAAAAAAAAGTAAAAAAAACTCTGTAGTTTTACAGAAAATGCATTTAAATTACAACACATCAAATTTACAAAAAAGTACACAAACATGGATAATTTTTTTTCCGTTCTGCACTGAGGGTAGGAGTTATGTCACGTCTTTGGTGCTCCAAGCAAACGAAGGAACATTGGGGATTTTAGTTGGTATACTCGCGATTTCATATGAAGCTTAGAACGGGTGTTCGACATTACCTTAATGCATGTGTCCCAAGCAGTATTTGTGAGAAGTGTCAAATATTTGCGCGTTGTTAAGCATGCATTCTTGTTCTGTGACACTTCATTTTCTTAACCGAAAACGCGAAAGACTTAGTCTTGCGACTAGATGGAACACGTTGTCTTAGATGTACATTTAACAACTTCGCAGTAATTTATCACATATTTTAGTAATGAAAAAGGCTTGTCGAATAGCTGGTACCAGCAACGAGGGCATAAAAATCTCTCAAATTCTAGCAGATCCTGTAAAACTTTCAAATCAAAACAAATCAAATGTAATTTAATTATTCACTAGTAGTTACAATTTAAAACATTAACTAACATTAGAAGGGATAAATAACGTAGTATTTCCATCTCCAAAAATTGCGTTACGTAATACTTGAACGCTCCCTAATACTATTGAATACATAAAACCGTTAGCACTAACAATATACAATAGCATCACAGTTCCCTTTGTGCGCATAATGATTATTATGTACCGATTTGTTATTGGAGACGGAAAATATAGACTTCATAGAATTTTTTGATACTTCGTTATTTTTGATAATACATAAAATGAATTTAAAAAATGGTTTATAAATGAGTTTATTTTTATATTAAAGTTAAATTCCTATATATACATAATATGTATATATAGTGTCCTGTCCTTTTATCGGCTGTGAAGCGTGGCCGGTGTTAGAGCGACACAAGCAAGAACTGCGTATCACGGAGATGAATATGCTGCGGTGGATGTGTGGAGTGACGCGGAAGGACCGCGTTAGGAACTCCCGCATTCGCGGTAGTCTTCGTGTCCGTGACATTGCAGATAAATTGCAGGAGTGTCGGCTCCGTTGGTATGGTTATGTTTTACGGCAACCGGATGCTTACGTGGGAAACAAATGTTTGGCCATGCCGCCTCCGCCGGGCCCCGGCAGGAGGGGTAGACCCAAAAAGTGCTCGTTTGACGTCATAAAGGGTGATATACGTGCCAATGGGCTCACTACCAGGGATGCTGAAGATCAGGCGAAGTGGAGTAGAAAAAGTCGGAAAGCGGACCCCGGGCACCGAAACGAAAGTTTGGGTGGCAACCGGGACTAACGCTGGGATGATGATGATGTATAATAGGCAAACATTTGAATTTCTTTAGAATATGCAGCAAACTTTTTAATACAGTAAAAACCCGAAATTGAAAAAAAATTGCAACATTCTGAAAAAGTTGAAAAAATAGACACAGTAAAAGTTTAATGCCAAGTGACAATTTATCTTAATTGGATAACTGCTTACCAAACAGAGAACGCGTTAATATTCCACATGCCCATCAAATCCCCTGAATTCCCCTGTTATGAACACGCATGCGAAAGCTGTCCAATATTTATCCGAGCCATGGTCAAAGTTACGTAAACGTAACGTTTCGTAGCTCCAGCTCTCCAGCAGAATGAAAGGACATCAAGGTGGTTTTAGTTCGAACACCTGCGCTACGTATGGTGGTTGTACTAGTAGTCCCACAATACCCCGCTGCGTGTCTCCCAAGTATACGAAAAACATTTAAATAAAAATGGAGTACTTGTTTAAATAATATTAAAATAATACTTGTTTTATCCGTGCAGGGGCGGAGAAAGAATACTAACCTCTGTGGCCGGGGTCGGCCTGTCGTAAAAGGCGACAAAACAACCCACCTTAGCTACGTGGTAGGGCCTCAAGCCCGTCTGGATGGCGACCACCTTTGGTCTTAAGTATCCCGCCATAATAACCTTGTGTTGTGTTCTGGCATTAGTGACCCAAGTTCCTGTACCCTTATGGGACAGCAGCGTGTTCGCGATGCCACTGGTGTTGCTAACACCTATAGGCGACGGTAACTGCTAAATTCTAAGCGGGCTGTCAGCCTGTCTGCTGTCCTACGCAATAAAAAAAAATGAAAAAGCTTTAAAAAACTACCAATTATGCGTCTTTTACTACACTGAACATAGTATATTGTCATTCAAACACCGTTTGGTCTATTCCAGTAATTAAATCTACGATTCATAGCATCAGATACTGTGGACTCATGAAAAATGCATCGCGCCAATTTGAAAGATTGCTCCATGGGCGGATAATTTCTGACGTTTTACGTGAACTTTGCTTCGTGGTCGGATTATGTTAATACCATCAAATTATTACAAAACGATATTGTTAATTTCAAATAGGTTTTACTTACGAATTGTTTTTGTTTAAGTATCGATTTGTTAATGTCCTAAAAAATCTCGATCCTTGAGACGATCCTCTCAGTAGATTTGTGAAGTACATATAGCCAGATTAAATTATTAGTGGAGTTTACTCCTTAAGAATCGATTTTCATATATAAGGCGCTCGGTATGAGAAAAATGTGAGAGTAAAATCTACTAGTGACTGACCTCGTTACGTTTTTGGTGCGCAAGGCAAAAATTACTTCATTTGTTACAACTTAAGGTTGATTTCACATTAAATGTTGTTTAACACGTCTTTTAATTTGTAAGTGGCAAGAGTATTTATTGCTTTGCTCATTTTATATGACGAATGATCGTAAGTATTAGATAATGTTTTGGAGATTTGTGACTTTATTACTAGGTGCCATAGTTGTAATTAGGTTGAACTTAAAACTGTTTTAAAACTTTTTTATATATGTATATTATTTTCATTAATTTGTTAATTTACCCTTTCATATGGTATTAATCTTTTTTCAGTTAAATAAACTCTTATTGCGTATGTTTAGACAATCGTATTTAAGTAGTAAACTCCAGTCGTGCGTCGGAGCTGACACTCACAGTTTTTTCAATTTTATATATAAATTCAAAGTTCGACTACAATAAAAATAGTAAAGTAAAAACAAAATACTGAATGTAATCAATTTTCCTTTTTACGTAGACATTTCTTTGCCTTTCAGCCGTAACCCAACGATTTCATTTTGTTTAGCCAACCTAAATAAAATCACACTGACGACGCTCCTTAGCAAATATTATTAAATGTAAGAATCAAGTAATTAATTGGCCTCTTTAATTATGGTACGAACACTCAGAAGCAATGATGGACAAAATAATTTAATTATGGCCAATAATTGAAGTGCCAATTCCAATCAAACGCTTTAATTGTTAACTTGGATAATTATTTATAAATAGTGCCAACATTGAATAATACGAGTACTTCAAACATAGGTATAATGTTACTAATTGAAGGCATTGGTTTGGGTGAAATTCTTAAGGGTTTATTTTTTGTTGTCATGCGAAGAAAACACTCTATTCAAAGAGAGCAAGAATTGACGAGACTCACCGACCTCAAGGGATTTTCTTTCTCCTACTGCTGTCCACCCTTATATCTTCAAACTAGCGTGTAGTATACAACTCTAAACTATGTTATAATATTAACAACACAGGATACTGTTCTATAATTATTAACACAAGGCGCGCGCACATAAGGACAACGGCTAGACGACATCTCTTGGTGAAAAATGGGTAACAGGATATAATTATATGACGTACACGTGTAAGAAAACGAAACATGGCGTCCTCGCATAAATACGTATTATATTAAAGTTATAATAACATTGAAATGGCATAAACAATAATATTATTAATACCTTTTCTATGGCTTCTTTTTAGACTGTTTACAAAACAGATTTTAGATATTTAATTTCCGTATTTTGTTCTACTAAACGAAGTTAGGTGTCTCGTGCGTTATTACTTTACCGATAGTAAAATTTTGAAATAGCTGAATTCATGTTAATCACTCGTTAATCACTTTTTACTACACAAAAATAATAGTGTTTTATTAGGAATTTGAAACGTTTAGAGATTTAAGGGAAATTCATTTTTAGTTTTATTTCTGAAACCATATATATAGTTACTTGAAAGCAATATAAATTTTTAGGACTAAATAAGAAAAAGTTTACAAATTGGCTCCTTTTGCTTATTAACAGGAAGCAAAGGTGTGAAAACAAAATATAGCTACATCTTTCTTCTAACATAAGTAGCTCATATTAATAAGTGTTTTAGGTAATATAGACCTGCGTCCGACGTAGACGTTGTTCGTAGCATTAGTAGCAGGTGCTTTGCTACGGCATGCCTCTACTACGTTAAACCAATACACTCTTTTTGTCATTGAAAAAATTAAATATTTATTGAGACAATTGACACTTGGACATCTAGTATCAAGGTAGCGTGACGGTTGTGTTATGGTAGTAGACAACTTATATACTTTTCTATTGAAAATAAATTCATATTACATAAAAACACCTAAACTCGGAACGGGAATTGAACTAGTGACCTCCACAGACGATCTAACGTGCATTAATTACTATGCTACGAAGTTTGTCAACAAAAATTATACATTGATAAGTATTGTAATACATTATACAAAAATGATATTTGAAGCATAGTTAGTCCAAGTTGACAACTATTTTACCTCCTATAAGTTACCTCAACAAAAAATGTCAAACACAACTAAAAGCTAGTCAAGAAAGTTTCTATGTTTAGTGAATCAACAAAAGTGAAGCCCCGAATAGGAATTGCTTTGTAAATCGAATCGGAAATGCCAATAAAACCCGCGTGAGACGTAGATTGCGATGAATCTTGATTCACCGACGCATATAAAATGAACACTGATCAATGCTACGTGAATATCGCATGTCTTGTTTTATTCCAGAGCTGGATTCATGTTGGGTTTCCTTCGGAAGTAATCATAAAATATTATTGAAAAAACAACTAAATAGGTGCAAAAGTGTAAATAATTGTTATATCATTAATTACTTAGCCGTAAATAGTTAACAAATGAGTATTGATAAAGAGTAACGTAGGGTGAAATTGATCATTGGCAGTCATGTGCCACTTTCTTCGTACCTGTAAAGGGCTTAAAATTCTTACAAACCAGCGTCTTCATTAGAATTCGTAAAATAATCTTGAAAAGACAAACATCCTATAGTAAAACAATATTATCTAAATATCTAAGGTAACAGACAATATGCTTGCTGAAGTGGCGAATGGCTGGACAAAACGATGATCGATAACGAGAGGGGTCTGCTAATTTTCTCAGTGCAGGAGTGGAGTAAGAAAACTGACCCCTATAGCCGGGGTCAACCTGTGGTAAAATAACCCCAGTTCGCGTTGCAGTCATCCATAGGCAATGTCAACTACATACTGTTAAGATGGCCCTCAGTCTGTTCCACAGCAATAAAAAATATTTTGAGGAGGCCCAAGTTGAGTAATAGGTGACGTAACGCTTATCATGATAATTTGTTTAACTGAGTAACAAATATATAACTATGAAGATAAGATAAATTATGATATACAAGTCAAGTTTCAACGAGGTTACTGTTCCGGATGTTAAACTAAGGTACAGGAACACGATATCCCAAGTACAGTTTGCAACTAATAATTGTTCTGAAAGTTGCATCGGAGCCAACTTCAGATAAGGGCCGATGGCTAAGCGTGTGATTAATCGAGTTTCTATACTCTATACGTCTTTACTTTTGATGTTTATAAGATTTGGAAAGTATTTTTTAAGTAAAAATATTTGATTTAATCGATTTTATCACAATAAATAATATGCAAGCTCCCAATATTTTTGGTCTCGGGGAAAACCACACTTAACTGGTTCCCGGTGCATGTGTGGGACTTAAGTACCCACTAAAAACCCCGCTGTTTTCTTATCGTTTGTGGTTGAGCCCATGGATATCTTGGCTCGCCGATCTCGTGGCTCTGGCTGAAGCTCCTAACAACATAAGCTAACTAGGAACTAATAAACCAGTGATAATAACTAAGCAATTAACAAAAAAATATTAAATTGAGATTTATTAGGGAATTGTAACACCTTAAATAGCATTTGTAAGATATTTATGCTATGTATACAATTGTTTCTATGAAATTGTGAAGTTTATAAGATTATATAATTATTACATAACAACTAACAGTATATATTAATTATTAATAAAATTTTTGAAGTGATATCTTCTTATGGGAGGGTAAACCGCTTTGTTACGTAACGCGTTACGGCACCAGTCTGTCTGGCATCCCTTTCTCTCACGCATATGGCAGCGGTAGGCAGGCTCCTACTATCTCACTTCAACCCACAGCGATAGATCTATTCGAATTGCAACTTTATTACAATGAAATACAGTTGAGGTTTTTTTTCTTTATAAAGAATCTACATTATGGAATAATTTAATTTAATTTTGAAACATTTTTTGATAAAATTGGAAATTCGTAAACTTTAATTACTTTTGAATTATTTATGGTTTTATTAATACATAACCTTTACTTACATTATCATATTAATATACATAACAGTTAAGTAATAACCTAAGCTTTTCTCAAGTTAAACAATTTCAATATTAAACTGTTCAACTTAAGTAGTAGTAGTTTAAGTTATCACTTTTGCCGGGCGTCACGAGACGCACACGTTTTTTTAATAGTCTTTACTTTGTTTATCGATACCTCTGAATTTTTACTTGTAAAATTATAATATTTGAAAATATACACGATTACACGATTTTGTTACTATTTTCAAAATTAAATTTACATTTTGAATATATTTTTAGTGGACTAGTTATGACGAGATTATAAATACAAAATAGTTACCAAACACTCAAGAATGCGCTTAAAGCTCTGAAGTGAAAACTTGAAATTATGTAAAAATAAATTATTTTATGGATTAACTAGTTATTTTTTTTTATCCGTGCAGGGGCGAAGAAAGAATACTAACCCCTGTGGCCGGGGTCGGCCTGTCGTAAAAGGCGACAAAACAATCCACCCTAGCTACGTGGTAGGGCCTCAAGCCCGTCTGGATGGCGACCACCTTTGGTGTTAAGTATGCCGCCATAATAACCTTGTGTTATGTTCCGGCATTAGTGACCCAAGTTCCTGTACCTTTATGAGACAGCAGCGTGTTCGCAATGCCACTGGAGTTGCAAGCACCAATAGACGACGGTAAATGCTAAATCCTAAGCAGGCCGTTAGCCTGTCTGCTGTTCTACAGCAATAAAAAAAAAATTACTTGACGCCTTCAACTGCGAACCCTCCAAGTATTTTTGAATATTAGCAGTATTAGCAAAATTAAATATTTTTCATAAAATATAAGAAAATGATAGGCCATAAGGCTCACTGCTGAGTTTGGGCATTCCCTAGAGGGAATGCCCAAACGAATGAATGAATGAATGAACAAACAATATTTCTACAACGCTTGTCCAAGTTGATTAAGTGGGTTACACACACCGATGTTATATGTACAGGTTTATTCATATTGATTGTCTTTGTCGTTAGCACTTAATAATGTACACGTTAAGTTAATTAAAATATTTAAGAGATATGCTTTAGTGGTGATGATGCCCGTGACATCAGTTATGACATAGCTATAGGGAACATGACTCAGCTATCATGTTTCCCAATCTTATTTATTATTTGAAAAGCGGTAAATTATTTAACATTTCCCGAAACTGACTGCAATACGAATTAAAGAACCCTCTAGTATTTTCAACTACCGTTAACAACCTATTCGTCTGATATAATAGCCCGTTTGAAAAATTAGCTTCCACATTTCCATTCAGTTTTTCACGAGTGGTTAAATTCATGTTTTTAACTCGTTGGAAAATAGCAGTTAATGACGTTAAAAGCTGTTATTATGTAAATTACGAGGTACCTTCGATTAAGTTATTTGCGTGAATTATACCTTTGAGGATTAATAACCGCAATTCAGTTGTTATAAATTGTGTTTTCGTACTGCTATATGTTAAATAATAATATTTCAGTAAGATTTTGAAAATATTTAATCACGATTTGGTCAGAACTCAAACAGTTGTAGTACATTGAATACTTGAAAAACTATTTATCAAAATACATATATTAACATTATAAATCACGCAAAAACGGCTGAAATAACTTGGATGAAATTTGGTACAAACATAAATTATAATGTGAAGCAAAAATACCTTTGCAATTTGCTTGCTAACGTAAAAGTCGCATGTATTAAATATAAATAAGCTCTTAATAAAATTTGATATTCTAAACTATTTTTCTTCGTGAATCTCATAATACAGTAAATACTTCATTGTATCGAATTTTGTTTAATATAAATTAAAAATAATATATTTCAGAAATCATGTTTTAAATTTCGATTATTTGCTTTCTAATCGATTAGCATATACAAATCTAGTTTTATATACGAAGTGTAAGCAATTGAATTGGCATTCAATCAATATTTATTTTTAATTGTATCTGTATGCTCTTTATTTGTAATTATGAGTAAGTTTATCCGCAGCAATTAGCTTTATTTGTTCATTAAAAACACAATGCAATCATAAATGATAAAATTATATTTCATGGATAAAAAATTTTGTTATTTTGGCAAATTTTTCAATTTAAATTATCTTTTGTTCACTTGTTACCAAAAGTAAAAACTTGTATTATAATTTATTATTGTTTCTAATAACGGTTTCAGTTTATAGACTTTTTTTTAATATTCTGTACTATAAACATGGTATTACGTTAGTAAATATATATTAATATTACGTAGCGATTTTGTGGTACGTATAGTATTCGCTTATAACGCATCTATAGAACATAAACTAATTAAACGCTTAATTTTGTCTCTTCATTTTAATATTTGAAAGAAATTTTACTCTTCGATTGTTGAAAACCTATATTCATGCAAAACAGCAAATATTTTCTATGTACAAAAATAAAAAGTTAGAGTAACTATGGAACCAATAAACTCGACAGCTCGCATCGAACATAATAAACGACACAATTTCCATTGCGGTTGTTAGACTCGCAGTGAATGCGCCTCGAGGTATTGTGCACACCGAGATGGGAACGCCGAGTCCTGCTTTTGTTTCGCCACGTCAACACTTCCTAGCTGTGAACGGATGCAGAAGTAGGGCGTCCTCTTTACTTATGATACCGGGATTTGGTGTGGATAAATGTAGATTTTTTGTAAAGTCTTTATTTATATGTATATTAAATTTGTTAGAAACCTACGAGTTTTTTTATATTTTAGAATTGTTAAACCAAAATCTTAAACATTTTAAAGTGTAAGATTTTGTTGTTTGTAATTTGCATGTGTCTCTTATTAACAAGAAAAATAAGATAGCGTGGAAGCAGAGTTGTAGAAGTAAATAATGAAAGTTTAAGAAGATAAAAGAAAAAACAACTCATCAAGTTGATATTGAAAAAATATTGAGAAATATTTTGACTTACATAACTAAGGACCATTGTTTTATTTCCTTACATTTGAAAGTACACTGCTGGGCATAATGACTTTCCAATTTACATAATTTCGTATACCTTCCGAAGGAAATCGACTCATTTAAATGCTTTTTGGGTATCTTGTGTAGTTATCATTGAGTTAATTTCTGCTATTTATTGTAAATAAAGGTTGTATAATAATATAACTGCATCAAAATAAAAGCTTTGTTTGGATGGCAACTACGCCTAGTTTATAACAATGCCGTCATAATAACCTTACTTTTGTATTCCGGCATTAGTGGCCCAAGTTCGAGTACCTCTATGCGGACAGCAGAGTGTTTGCGGTGCCCTTAGCAGTCGCAATCATCTATAGGCGACGGTAACTGCTTACTATTAAGCGGACGATCTGCTTGTCTGCTGTTACTCAGCAATTAAAAAAGACGTTACTGCTGAGCTCCACTATCACACTTGTTCAAAACGGAACGGAAAAGTGATTTGGATGAGTAGGCTTTATTCAAGGTTTTCCTTCATCATCATCATCATCATTTCAGCCGGAAGACGCCCACTGCTGGACAAAGGCCTCCCCCAAAGATCTCCACGATGATCGGTCCTGCGCTGCCCTCATCCAACCTATTCCGGCGATTTTGATCAGATCATCGGTCCATCTTATGGGGGGCCTACCAACATTGCGTCTTCCAGTACGCGGTCGCCATTCGAGGACTTTTCTGTCCCAACGGCCATCAGTCCTTCGAGCTATGTGCCCAGCCCACTGCCACTTCAGTTTTGCAATCATCCGGGCTATGTCGGTGACCTTGGTTCTCCTGTGAATCTCCTCATTTCTGATTCGATCTCGCAGGGAAACTCCGAGCATAGATCTCTCCATTGCCCTCTGAGCGACCATGAGCTTTCTCATAAGGCCCATAGTTAGCGACCACGTCTGCGTTCCGTAAGTCATCACTGGCAACACACATTGGTTTCCTTCATAAGTGAATGCAATTTATCTATATTCAATACACTGGATTTAGAGAAAATGTGTCAAAAATGTATGTTAATATCAGGAATAGTACTCGGGACTTCTAATCGGTAACTTAAATGTGATACCACCAAGTATATGTATACTTGGTGGTATCACATCGAATTAGGTTTTACGGTGTATTTTTGTATTTATGTAAGTACAAAAATACTCCGTAAAACCTAATTCGTATTATATCGGAATAGTTTTTAAGTGATTGTCACTTTATTTATAATATTCACTTAATTTATACACATTTTAAGATTTTCTACAAAGTTTTGTGACTTTACTTACTTTGTTTGGTGTTTTTTTATTGGTGTAGGACAGAAGACAGGCTGATAGCCCGCTTAAAATTTAGCAATTACCGTAGCCTATTGGTGTTTGCATCACCAGTGGCATCGCGAACACGCTGCTGTACGATAAGAGTACAGGAACTTGAGTCACTAATACATAACACAACACAAAGTTATTATGGCGGTATACTTAAGAACAAAGGTGGTAGCCATCCACACGGGCTTGAGGCCCTACCACATAGCTAGGATGGGTCGTTTTGTCGCCTTTTACGACAGGCCGACCCCGGCCACACAGGTCAGTATTCTTTCTCCGCCCCTACACGGATAGAATATAGTTTTTACAATTTTTGGATAAGTAGGAGATATTATTATAATAAGACTATGCACGAATTAGTCCGTGTTAGTTTATGAGTAAAAAGTTATGAACTGAATTTAGCGTGTTTTCTGCAATGCAGATGTTAAACGAAAACTACTCTTATCGCAGTGAACCGCGGGATTGCATCTCGAGCCGAGTGCGATCATATCGATGCTAATGCAATAACTACTGCTGAATACAGAATATTGCTTATTTATCATTCCGTATTTTCATTTAAATTACTGCTTTGCTAATGGATTTGTTTACGGGTCTACCTGAAACTGAACTATATGACTAATATAACGCTATTTATATACGTGTTTATCGATATATAAGAGTTTCCCTGTTGGTATATTTAAAAAAAAGTTACTGGTGGCCTGCCAGGGTCAAAATTTGACCATAATTAATATAATTTGCAAGTTTGGACTTTATTAGGGTTCTTTTGTCAAAAGTTTTTCTACCTCTATAATACAAGATTTTATCATAGCTACTCAGTTCATTTGCTATTTTTGTATATTAGTTTGAACATTTATTCGTGCAGGGGCGAAGAAAGAATACTAACCTCTGCGGTCGGGGTCGGCCTGTCGTAAAAGGCGACAAAACAACCCACCCTAGCTACGTGGTAGGGCCCCAAGCCCGTCTGGATGGCGACCACCTTTGGTCTTAAGTATACCGTAATATTAACCTTGTTTTGTGTTCCGGCATTAGTGACCCAAGTTCCTGTACCCTTATGGAACAGCAGCGTGTTCGCGATGCCACTGGCGTTGCAAACACCCATAAGCGACGGTAACTGATAAATTATAAGTTGGCTGTCAGCCTGTCTGCTGTCCTATAGCATTAAAAAAAGAACAGCATCAGTGTAAACCTTCAAAATGCTTTGCATTGCAAAGCCTGTAGTGTAAATCCTTTTCGTAACCATATATTCGCATTTTGTAAACACTATTCTCACAAATAATAAATAAGCCTTTATTACTGTAGAATTACATTTACATCTATTTTTTATTATATTTATTATAAGTGTTTAGTTGTCGGCATCCGGTTTCTCCACTACAGCTTGTCCTTCGACAAAGGCCTCCTCCAAAGACTTCCATCTTTCTCTGTCCTTCGCAATTTGGCTCCATGCTGGGCCAGCTACTTTTTTAATGTCGTCCTCCCATCTTTTACTCTGTCTACCTCGATTTCTTTTGCTGTCTCTGGGGTACCATTCCGTTACAAGTTTAGTCCATTTCTCTTTTTTGTCTCTTATCATGTGTCCGGTCCATCTCCATTTGAGTTGTTTATAAACTGTATTGACATTATTGAATTTTGTTTTTGCTTTTATTTTGTCCAATCTTACTTTATCTCTTCTCTTAACTCCAATTACGCTTCGTTCCATGCTGTTCTGGCAGACACTTATTTCACTTATTCTCACAAATAGGCAAGAGTAAATCAATTCCAATTACTTATACATCATATCCTTTAGGCTTGAGTAAGATGTATTTCACGAATTATACAAATAAAAACAATTCCAAAGTATCATTCCTTGTTATTATCAATTTTGACATTCAATAAGACCAAAAAGAATATAATATAAAAGAATATAAACTTAAGCCTATAGATAATTAATGTTAATTATGAAATATATAATATTAATAATTGTATATTATTATTATATTATTTACTATTTACTAATGAATTATTTAAGTATTTATTGATGTATGTTATGAATTAAATTATGCCAGGTCATAAACTCTTGTAAAAAAACACAAAAGCGTATGTATGGTATGTTGTGTATCATTCGAGCAGTAATGCGTGTAATGTTTAATTAATATAATGTATTTTAATGGATTGTAAACAAAAAATAGCTTTCTGCACTTCTCCTTTATGCAAATTTTAGCTATGTCAAATTACATACTCCTCCGTCTGCGCAATTTTCGTCAAAAGGGATAAAAGTAGATAAAAGGCTTTCGCTTCACGTATTAATATATAAAGTTAATAATTTTATAGTGGTTACATACAAGCATACTAACATAAATATTTTGAAGTTCTATTTTACAAGCCACACGACGAAACCGTGTACTTTTTTTACGTTAGCAACAGAGATTATAGACTGGAAGACTTATGTGCTTATGTGAGATTTTAATTCTGCACGAAAATAAATGAAAATAAATATGGAAAATTTCAGTTTTAAAGGTTTCATATAACATCTAGACCCTAAAAAGTCATAAATCGCTTACAAAAAATTATGTAATTGTCACCTTTTGAAATACACTTGCCATCTCTGACCACAGGGAATCCACATTCATAAGACAATATTTACTTGTAGATTGAGAATTACAAGCGTTATTAAAATTTAAAAACTACAAACTAAGCACAAACAACAAACACAGTTTGCCTGTATACAATTGTAATGCCTACAATTATTAACATGTCTAATAATAACTGTAAATCATGCAGGGGCGGAGAAAGAATACTGATCTCTGTGGCCATGGTCGGCCTTAACCTTGTAACTAAATTTCTATGAAAAAAAAAACTAAAATAAATATATGTACCTATATTGATATTGCTATTTATTTTTAAACTCAACTCACAAAACTCACAATATCAAACTAGATAATTATATAAAATCAATAACTGAATAGGAAGCGGTCTAAAAATAAAAAAAGAATAAATAATTTAAGTACATAAGACCAGTGAAAAGCGATGCTGCACGTGATCTCACGTGACTACGGGATTCTAGGACGCCATTAAAAATGTATTAGACCGCATTGGGATATCTGCATTGTATTCGAACATAATCTTTGACCTAGATGGACTGATATTAGTGTGCATAATTTGATTGTTCATTGCATTAAAATAATGTCATTATTTGTTCATCGGTTTGTATACATTTTAATTTCAGGACGTAGACGAACAGTGGTTTTTTATTGGGTGTACCATCGATGTGCGTTCCATAGTCAACTGAGGGGCCGCACGGGCGTATTGTATGGTATTCCCACGCTATCCCACCGCAAGCAACATTTTCAGTGACGTACTTGCATAAATTGTTTAAAGATTCTTAACTTTTTTCGGTTTTCTCCTATAAATATGACAAAAACCGAAGATAAATTTCTGGTATTTGCATTTAACGCGTCTAGTAACATCGATTGCGACGAATCGACGAGTCAAAGCACGCATTGCTGAAACATGGGTTAAATGGTGTGAAGTGACTGCTGTCATTTATGACCCCTAAATGCCGGTTAAGTTGAAGTGACAGGTCTATGAAGCGTTCATTATACCTACCCTTTTATATGGATATGAAACTATGTGTCACGGAGAGAATACGCTACATTTTATGGCATCCGGTTACTTACGTGGAAAAAAATGTCTAGCTATGCCACCTATACCATACTCCTATCCTGCCCTGTGTAAGGTAGACCCAAAAAGTGCTGGTTTAACGTCATAACGGGTAATATGTGTACCAATAGGCTCTATAGATTAATACTAATACTATATACTATCAGGGACGTAACTACTACATATGTTACTATCTAACTGTAATGTTACATACTATCAGGGATGCTGAAGACCGTGCAAAGTGGAATAGAAAAAGTTGGAAAGCGGACACCAAGCATCGAAGCAAAATTTGAGTTGCAACCAGGGTTTAACGCTAATATGATGATGATGACAGTTTGCTCTTTTCATTCATATAGACAATAGTACATATAGTACATTAATTAAGACGAAATGTGCAGTATTAATCAACTACCCACGAAATCTCATTCGATTATCGCAAACAACAGAGATAATGAATTTTAGCGCGGAAATTTCTCGAAACGGGCAACCCAATTGCCATGTGTATTATAGTCTGCAAATTGAAATCCCTGAGTGATCCCATAGGCCCCTCTAATCTCTTAAATAATAGCTTATGAAACAATAAACCGAGATTTGGGATGTCATTTTACAAAATTACGCGGAGGTATCTGAAATTCTCGGAGATATTTAGCGGTTGTATTAATTACTGCAGCTGTCCTGTTCACTTTGTAAGATGTTTATTAAAGGCATTAGTTAAAACCTATATTAAATATGTTAGTTATTAGTTTATTTTAATAGAATTTAATCATTATTAATTGTTTTATTAATAAAACTATGATTAGTTTAATACAATACCATTATTTTAATATCTGAAATAGTAACAATATTGATCAGTTTTATTTATTAAATATATTTTGATTTCTTTAACATTTCATTGGCTTTTTATTTTTTAGAAATATATGTTTATCTCGCGATTACAAAAAAATGAAAACCTTATATGTGTATATATATATATATATATATATATATATATATATATATATATATATATATATATATATATATATATATATATATATATAATTATTATTATTAGTTATCGTTAGTTTAAATTACTCCAAACAAACATAATTTTCCATTGTGTCCTTCGTAAGTTGCTGACATTTGATAAAATTTATTGTATTATTGCGCCATACTTCATAAATATTATGGAGCCGACTGTTTCTACATAACCTTTAAATGTACATATGTAACCAGTTATGTACAGTGCACAGTTCCTTTTTGTCATAGTTTTTAATATGTAGATATTATCTATGTATATATTAATGTTTATTATGTATCTACGAGTGTAAGTAAGTCTCTTCTTACACCCCAAGATTTCACTTCAGACCTTCAAAATTTGGTCATAGAACAAAAATTTTAAACGTGATTTTGCATAGTGCACTCCCATGATACCTATATTTCTTCACTGAGATAGTATACATATACAGTTGAATGTTGCAGGATAAACAATTTGTAACCGTACGTACGATTATAAAAAATTAGGTGAAACTTCCATTTTATAGTATGAAAATGAATACTTATCATGAAATTAGTCGAAAGTTGATTCAAAACAAGAATTATTACAGTATCAGATTGATAGTGAGAATAATTAAAATTTGAACCCAAAAATAATTGCCCTAAAAAGATTATTAAATGACCCTGTAGGACGTGACCGGATTATGAATAGCATTCTTTCTTTTTGCTTAATGTTCTGGAGTAGTAATTTCGATTATTGTCACTTTAATCTACAATGCAGATGAGATATTGAAATTTTTAATTTCAATTTACTGAATGTTGTTTTAAGTGTATTTAACTATAAGCTTAATAGGAATATAATAATAGTTGTGATGATTCTTCTTCGTCGTGTTCTTCATTCCTGAAGTTCGTGGCCGTCTTGATAAGCCTTTACGGAGACGTTGACGAACTGCTTCCACACCACTCTCTCCTCGGCATGTTTCAGCGCTGCAGGTGATGATTATATGATCGTTTAACCGGTTAATACTGTTGACATTTCGTCATGTAAGTCTACATTAAGTAATTTCTTCATATCTAAGGTTTACACATACATGCTATTAGTTAATCTGAGACCTAAAATTGTTTTTTACAATATTCCCATAGCCTTAAGTGACACAGTGAAAAATTTATAAGTATATTTTGACAAATCACTATCCTGGGGCCCTAAAGTTACGGAAATTAGTCGAAAAATATTTGCTATTGTAGTTTCTATTAGAAGACTTAAAAAATTTCTACCGTGTGCCACTAAAGTAGCGCTTGTTCAATCCTTGCTTCTTCCCATCCTTGACTATGGTGACGTCAGTTATCTTGATATTAATGAAAGCCAACTACATAAGTTAGAGCAGTTGCTCTAACTTATCTTTGGAGTCCCAAAACTTCTGTATTCGTTTCGTATTTGGGTTACGCAAATATGACCATGTTTCCGAATCTCGTCATAAGCTCGAATGGCTCCCTATCCACCTTCGCCGGAATGCTCGAATCCTCTCTTTTCTATATAATACTCTTTTCAATCTCAAATCTCCTCATTATCTAAAAGAGCGTATTGAGTTTCTTCAGGAAAGTAGCTCAAGGTTGTTGAGATCATCAGCAAATCTGCGACTCGCCACTCCAATGCATACCACTCAAATTTATGGCAGATCCTTAACAGTTATAGCTGTGAAACTGTCGAATGCATTGCCATTTAAAATTAGAAATTCCAAATCACTTACCTCCTTCAACTCACTGGTAAAAGAACACTATCTTCGTTTATAATTTACCTTTATTATTTATCTTATATTGTTAATAAGACGGTTGTCTGGAAGAAATCACTATTAGTGATAAGACCGCCAATTATACATTTGTTTAGTTTAAGTCTATGTTTATTTTATTTTATTATTTTCTGTGCGCAATAAAGAATATTCTATTCTATTTTTTAAGATTTCAATATGGATCATGGATTCACATACTTATTATTACTACACGTCTTTCTGTCATCGATGGATAACGATGCAGAAACCTAGCGAATATTTTTTGCCCTATTATATTCAACTGCAAGTCCTGGATTTAAGAATATAAGATGAATTTAATTAGATTTAAAGCTTGAAATGCAACCGAATCAAAGATACTCCACAAATGTAAGATTAGTAATCTGTTTACTTCCTTCAATGACCTATATGAAGTAAAAGTTGTTGACATGATAGTATATATTTTATTGAACAAATATACAGCTATGAGTTGGGCAAATATGATTATAGGGAAATATCAATAATAACTCTCGCAGTTGAGTTATTTCGTTTTCATGTTTATGAACGGGAAATGAGGGGTATAAAATGAATTCATTTCCTTGTGATCTCTAATTTTATTGCATAAATGGTTGAACCGACGACGGGTGCATTTTTAGTATTTAATATATTATAAACCTTATTTTTACATCTTTATAATTTTGTTTTAGCGAGAATGTAAGATAATCTTTTAATTTATGTAGAACAGCAGACAAGTTGACGGCCCACTTAGCAGTTACCGTTGCCAATGCATGCCAATTGCAACGCCAGTGGCATTGTGAACACGCTGCTGTCCCATAAAGGTACAGGAACTTGGGTCACTAATGCCGGAACACAACACAAGGTTATTGTGGCGGCATACTTAAGACCAAAGGTGGTCGCCATCCAGACGGGCTTGAACCTCGGCCGCAGAGGTTAGTATTATTTCTCCTCCCCTGCACGGATAAGAAAAAACTTTGATCTTATTCATTTTACACTATCACTAATTTTAATAATATAATTTATATTAAATATTAATATCAGTACATCTTTTTTTATTATAGCAAAAATATAAGAAACTACTATAATATTCAGTTTCTTTCTTCGTCATTATGAAAAAACTGAGTGCTAAGTTCCAATCAGTAACTCTAAAACAGAGTCATTCGTCATTCATATAATCAATTGGAAACTTATGCCCTGAAAGGCCCTAAGCCCTGAAAAACTTCTCAAGCAAAACGTTTTTGTTGGAGAACAATAAAGGTATGTTAGAATTTTAGTATTTCCTCGGTATTTGCCGTTAACAGTGTCCCAGGCATTGCATTTAAGTTATTATTTCACATAATATGATACATAATTCAATAATAATAAACACTGTACAGTTGGCTAAGGCTCGTGTGCTCCGTTTATCCGGCTCTAATACCAATAACCCAAAAAAATAACAATATAATAGTAACAACCCTTAAATTACCACTGCCGGGCTCAAGTTTCCGTGTGAGTGAACAGTGAGAGAGTGAACAGTGTACACTCCACGCTAGTTTAAGCCACATTGACGTTTTACACATACCGACGATCTCTGGTTACAGGTATCTTGACATTTTCCTTCCCCAGCGGTATGTAACAAATATGTATGTAATAAAATGATCAGTCAAGAGACTGCATGAGAGGCTCATATTATCGTGGGATTGAAATCTGTGATCTCTAGTTTGATCTCAAGTACGCTCAATCTTGCCACCACGTACATGAGATGGATAAAAATTTGTACTAATTATAACCCTAAAAACGTCATGGTTGAATACTAACTACTAAAGGCACTGATTTTGTCTTATAACAGTATGCAAGAAAGAAACCAAAGTTCATTGAATTATATAAGTAAATCATAAAATCTAAAATCTATTAGTAATAATAATAATATATGTTACAAAAATAGATTCAAATATCTGGATAATTAGAGGGCGTTCAAGTATTAGGTAACGCAATTTTTGAACATATTTGACCCTCCGTCTCCCCATGTAATGCACCGTAACATTATTCTGTACCCCTTACCCTCCCAAAAAAGTAACTATTTTTACCTAAAAGTCATATTTATGTTGCGCAAATTACTGGAAAGTTGTTAAAATACCCTTGTTATTGTTCTAATCGCATTTGCGGCAATTAAATATAAATAAAACAAGCAATTTCTAAATTCGGAATACATACATATTTGCTTAAGATTAAAATATGTTAAAATGACAAAATTATGTAACATATTAATAAAACTTTGAAGATTTTTATTCCCAAGATTTTTATATAAATAAAATGTTCCGTAACACGTTGTTCGAAGCTCACGCCCTTGTAAGGCATTGTAATTGTAATAGCAATTCAAGTAGGTTTCTAAACACAAAACAATATAATTTTTTTGTTATGAATATCATACAAACCGAAAAACAAATATAGAGCGGGAGCGCTTTTCAGTAACCTTTGATTGGTCCCAATAAATAGGTCGAATGAAATGAGAAATTTGTTTCACAGGAAATTAACTCCGAATGAGCCGATTCTCAAAAGGCTCTATTGAAAAAAATATGTAAAGGTTGAAATTTACAATACGGATATTGAGTTTTGTATAGGGATGTTCAATAAAAGGTTATAAAATATTTTGATGACACGTAAAGATTAGTTGGTAAGAATATTCTGATTAGAGATTTCTAGTCAGAATAAATAAAAATATAGAATCTATAAAAACATATATTTCTATAGAATCTAAATTGGTGATTGTGTTTTTGTTATACATTTGTGATAGTAACATTTTTAATTTGTAACTACTTATCTTCTAGTTTTTAAGTTTACGTTCGTTTAGCTTTTATTCATATTAATTTACATTATACCTAGTCAGGTCATAAATTCTGTCACATGTTTAATGTAAAATAATTGTAACAAGTTTATTCATTATGTAACCATTCATATACCAAAATGAACTTAACAAAACATAGATTCTTATGACATTAAAGTTTATTCAAAATGACCTCCGTGATTTTGAATACAAGCCTTCAATCTGCGCGGCCAGTCGTCTATCGCAGCACAAACGAGGTCCATGTCAATATCGGCGGCTGCCTTAATCAAGGATGTCTTGAGTGACTCCAAATTGGGATGAGGCTTTGAGCACGCCTTTTCCTCCAAGTGTTGCCATATCTTGTAATCTAACGGATTCAAATCTGGACTGGAGGAGGGCCAGTCTTCGTGCCGGATGAAGTCGATTTCACGCGCCGCCAGCCAGTCTTGTGTGCTCTTCGCTCTATGAGTTGGCGCCGAATCTTGTTGGAATACCCAGTGCCTGTTATTGAACATGGTATGAGAAACATGTTCCACAAGGTTCGTCAGGACTGTATTTTGATACACAACAGCATTCGTTTTTACACATTTCTCACAAAAATGTACCTCTGTTAAGCCCCAATAAGAAACTCCCAACCATACCATGAGCGAGGATGGAAAATGACCTCGTTGGACACGCGGAATACGGTTGCTCGCTTCTTCACTACTGTGTGCGTACACCTTATTATTTTGTTTGTTGTAGCTCTCTTCTACGGTAAACATTTTTTCATCCGAAAAAAGAATTTCCCGATATTTTTTTCCCGCGTACCGCTTCAACAAAGCGCGGCATCTCTTCAGTCTCAGGTCCATTAGACGAGCATTCAAACGATGTCCTGTTTTTCTTCGATATGCCCGAAGCTCTAGGTCTTCATTTAACACCCTTTTCACCGTGGTTCTGCTTAACCCCATCTGAAGGGCCAACAGTTTCTGCTTACGTTTGGGATTTCTTTGAATTCGTGCCTTCACAGCTTTTATCACTGCTGGAGTCCTAACAGACCGAGGGCGACCACTTCTTGACCTGTCATCTACACTAGAGTCTTCATTGTATCGTTTGATGGTACTCGTTTATCGTATCTTTTGGTTATATTCAAATTTTTCAGTATGTTAAAAATTTGAATTGGCGCGTAACCGCAACGATGCACCGCAATAACTGCAACACGGTCTTCTTTAAGCGTCCACTCCATATTTAAAAAATGAGTAAAATTCTAAAAGTATACATTTTTATTTTCATGAACAATTCGAGATTCGAATTCAATAACTTTTTTTGTGGCCAGCATTCTAAAAGAAAAGTTTTTACTGTGTGACAATACTTATGACCTGACTAGGTATTATTATATACAACTAGCTGATACGGCAAACGTTGTTCTGCCATATAAATAATAAAATGTCAAAAAATTAAAAAAAAATTTTGGGGGTGGGCCACCTCTAACATTTAGGGGGATGAAAAATAGATGTTGGCCGATTCTCAGACCTACTCAATATGCTCACAAAATTTCATGAGAATCGGTCAAGCCGTTTCGGAGGAGTATGGCAACGCAAACTGTGACACGAGAATTTTATATATTAGGAGAGATAGAATATAATAATATAGAATAGAATTTAGCAGTTACCGTCGCCTGTGGATGTTTCTAACACCAGTGGCATCGCGAACACGCTGCTGTCTCATAAGGGTACAGGAATTTTCGTCACTAATGCAAGGCACGACACAAAACAAGGTTATTACGGCGACGTACTTAAGACCAAAGGTGGTCGCCATCCAGATGGGCTTGGGGCCATACCACGTAGCTAGGGTGGGTTGTTTTGTCGCCCAACTAGTTTAGTCCCAAACTAAGTAGCACTTGTGTTATGAGCCCTAGACAACTGATATACTACTTATATACTTTTTTTTTGTAAATAAATACATATTATACGTAAACACCCAGACGCAAGACGGGAATCGAACCCGTGACCTCCGCAAGCGTACCGAAGTGCGTTATCCGTTACGCCACCGAAATCGTCAAGCTTGACTATTTTCTATGGAAATTATTCAAAAGATACTCCGTCCTGTTTCGTTTCCTCTTTTCATTTCCTTCTGCATTTTTGTATCCTAGGAATACTTGGCCAATCATATTGAAGGTTCGGCAGAAAATTCAGGCACATAAGCGAAAATCTTGACTTAAGAATGGTAAGAACTTCTAGTTTATTACATTAGAATGAATAGATTTTAGACTGTTGGTTCTTAATATCTGAAAATTAATATTTATAAGTGAGTTGCTATCTTTCGCAATGATTTTCAACGGCATAACATTATAGCTACTTATACGGATATTTTGCAATTCAATTCATGTAAGTACCCACGTACGTAGTACTTCATATATATGATACACAGGTAGCATTCTGGGCTAAACAGAGGTTGAACTGTTTGACAGTTGGACAAGCTAAGTGGATCGAGGTATTTGCAGAATTCGGACGATATGGGTAAAAGGTTACAAGCTTTGTTAATGATTTAAATTTGACAATATGGTTCATTTTGATACGTTTGCTTTGAATCTCAAATATTACATATTTTATTCCATAAAAACAGATGGATTATAATTATGTAATACTAGTAAAATCATCATTTGTTTGTTTTTTGGTCAGGCAATAGAGGTATAACTAAATAGTAGTCTTGTGATTCAACGGCATACGGCGAACTCAGAAGGTTGTATTATACTTTTATAGTAACACAGTTGAAGAGTTTGTAAGGTATAAAAATAATATGAAAACTAAAAAATGTACTACAATTGAACATATTTGTTGTAGACCTTCCTGTCTTGTAAAATTAAATGAAATATGTAAAATCTGAAAAAGGTTTTACTTTACTATAAATAAATACTTGTTGATTAATAAATTGTGTTGTCGGTGATCCCATATACACAAACGGTCTAGACACGCTTGGACTTCGTGGAGACTTTGCGTCTCTGCGTATTCTACCGTCTGTACAACGGGGAGTGTTCTGAAGAACTATTCAGAGTGGTGCCCTCGTCATCTTCCTACCACCGCACTGCCCACCATCGACTAGGTGTTCATCCCCATTTCTTGGAGCCTCTTCTTTCTTGTACGAAACAGTTCTCAAAACGTTCATGTTGCGTACTCTCAGGATCTGAAATGAGCTTCCGGCTGAGGTTTTCTCAGCGCGGTACGATATGGGGTTCTTCAAAAAAGGCGTTATAAAATTTCTTCGAGGCCGGCAGCGCGTCGGTAATGCTTTTGGTGTTGCAAACGTCTATAGGCGACGGTGACCATCTGCCAGGGTGGGCCGTTTGCCTGTCTGCTGAACTTAACCTGTAAAAAAATTACATTCCTGATAATTTTATTTAAATTGCATTTAAATACTAGTAATATCCTTGATCCTTTGAATTAAAGTACAAAACATGTATCAACTTGAGTATTTACAACACTAGGAAAGAGTTGGTCATCTCATTTTATCTATACTTATTTATATCACAGATCGCGCTAACAAATGCCTAGCTACTAATGTTTAGCAATTTTATGACTAAAGCTGTATTTATTTTAAATCGTGTTGTCTTTTTCTTTGATCGGTTTGAAGATACATATTAGTAAATCAACTTTCTCATTCGTTTGTTTATTACTATTAATGACACTTGTGTTATATTAAGTAAATAAAGTAAACTCTAACCTCAAAATATATTTTAAATAATAAACCGTATTCTCACTTGCGTGTTAATCCGTCCAAAGCTTAGCAGAAAACCTCCCAAGTTACGCTCTGGAGAATATGTCAGCCACAATTGGCAAATGTTTTGGAACTAAATGTTGATGAAATGGAAGGATTTTCTCGAGGAATGTTTACGCTTTCTGTAATTTTGTGTTAACGAATTTTCACACTGTTCACATTTAACTTTATCGCAGATGAAAATTTATTGGCTTGGGTTCAAGGAATATTCTGGTGTTCTTTAATTATCAACATACGATGATAATTATTATACATAATTTTTATCACTAGCAAATAATTTTTTTGGAGTTTAATCCTTAAGAATTGAGTTTCATATATAAGGCGCCCGGTATGAGAAAAATGTGAGAGTAAAATCTACTAATGAATGAGACTCGTTCCGTTTTTGGTGCGCGTACACAGGAACACACTAAACAAAACAAAACGATGTATCTCTCAAGGCAAAACTTACTTTATTTGTTACAACTTAAGGTTGATTTCACATTAAATGTTGTTTAACATATGTCTTTTCATTTGTAAATGACAAGAGTAATTTATTGTTTTGCTCATTTTATATGACGAATGATCGTAAGTATTAAATAATGTTTTGGAGATTTGTGACTTTATTACTAGGTGCCATAGTTGTAATTAGGTTGAACTTAAAACTGTTTTATAACTTTTTTTTTTATATTATGTATATTATTTTCATTAATTTGTTAATTTACCCTTTCATATGGTATTAATCTTTTTTCAGTTAAATAAACTCTTTTTGCGTATGTTTAGACAATCGTACTTAAGTAGTAAACTCCAGTCGTGCGTCGGAGCTGACACACACAGTTTTTTTAATTATTGTCATTTCATTAAAATATAATATCTACAATAATACTATGCCTATGGCTATGTCCGGTTGATTTCTATGTCTGGGGTGACATAAAATCCCTAGTTTACGACGTCTCGCCTGTGTCATCCGCGAAAGAACTCAAAACAAGAATTATAAACGCAACAAATTCGATGCGGAATAATTTGACTACTTCACAAGTTAAGTCACAACTCAAAAAAGAATGCGACTTTGCGTACGCAATAGTGGCAGTCACTTCGAGTAAAACTTTTAATTAGGCTAAATTACAAAATGTCTTAATTGTTACTTATTATTAATTGTTAATTGTTATTACTACTAAACTGTTATTAGTTCTGAATTTTATTATAAATTTGTATTTTTTGATTTATTTACATTAGGAACTGTTTTTTATTAATTTTATGGAAACTTTAAAGATCGACCTTAAGTTTAGTTCGTATACGAATTTCCGCCTGCATAATTTGTAATCATTTTTTTTTTCAGTTTCTTTGAAATAGGTTCCTAGTTGTTATGTTGGAGAGCTAAGAACTACGGTTATGGTTTTAAAATAATCTGCAAGCCAAATTTCATAGATCTTTTTGTTTTTAACGCATTTTAGTGGAAATAAATCTCAAAAAATATTGAAATAATATCGTTTTTTTCTCGCATTTTAAAATTTTAACCGATAATTGTTGTTTTAATATTACATTTAACTATTGTTTAATCGTTTTTATAAATCAGCAGAAAAGATGAGATTTAAATTGTCATTTTTTTAAAATGAATCTTTGATATTGCATTTTTGACTTATTTTGAAAAAAGGTAAAAAAACATGATAACTCAAAAATGGTTTACTTTTGTATAATGCATATGAGGATTAAAATTATCGTAAATAGTCACCCCTATCATCTCTTAACGGAAATACGTCGATTTACTAATAACCCTGTATAAAATATATAACTAATTGTATTTTTAAAAGATATTTTAAACCTTTATATTTTAGCTACGCATTATCTTAAATTTACAGGCGAGCGCGTCGATTCTGAATCCTTGCAAAGTTCTCGCAATCACAATAATAACAAGTTAGTAGCGGAACCCGGCGATAATGGCTTAATCGCCACCGTGTCGCGACGGAAATATTTGGAACAAACTTTATTCCTAGAGTTTAAATAACGCGAGGATAAATTTAAAGTTTGTATGCCTAGAAATCACTATCATAAATGGAATATTTAGAAGTGTGGCATTGCAATTTTTCTTAATCTATATCTATATCTATATCTATACTACTATTATAAAGAGGAAAGATTTGATTGTTTGTTTGTTTGTTTGTTTGTTTGCTTTGAATAGGCTCCGAAACTACTGACCCGATTTAAAAAATTCTTTCATTGTTGGGAAGCTACACTATCCCCGGGTGACATAGGCTATAATATATTTTCAAAAAAATTAGGGATCCTTACTAAAACTCCAATAATGTAACCCAAAGTGTAAAAAAATTACCTAAAATATTATTTAAATCGGGTGCGCTGCGAAAACTATTGATGATAGAATAAAATAATGTACTACGACTTTGCAGAACACATCATTATTTACAAAAAGTGTCGCGACAGCATATGTCTAACTATTATAGTTATGCCACAATAAGTGTTTTTTTATTTTAAAAATTTAATTGAAATGCCGGCCCTAGAAAAGGCTCTTTATTTGGATCTTGGTATTAATCCTTATCAAAATAAATTACTTCATATTCAAAACGGCTTCACTACCTTCACATCACTTTTTGATTTATTCAATTCGGATATTCCATTCGAAAGATATCACGAGTTTAAAAATGTAAGTATTAGAAAAATGTTGCGTGGTAGCCGCTCACCCTGTTCGGCTAGCTAGGCAGCACCTTATGCAATGTAGGCGTGCGTCACTGGGGTTTTTACAAAAATTAGAATACTTATTAAAAAATAACGAAAAATAAATAAAAAGTAATAACAAAAAAAATCATTAAAATAAAAGCTCATAGAAATAATAATATTCAAATTTTCTTTATAATTTTATTTTTTTAGTAACCTGACGCAAATAGAAGGGTTTGCCCTCAGGGGCGCTCCTCTGTCCGAGGAGTGCACGGGTGTGCGTACCCGAGGTGTCCGAGCATCCGTCGCTTCACTCCCCTCTCCGTTCGAGGCGACAGAGTCCTCCTACCTTTCTTTCCGTCTACCTTTTACACCCTTTCCAACTTAGCTCTCTGTTCGTGGCGTGGTCCCCGGTGGGATGGTTGCGAATACTGATTGGGGTCCCGGGTTCTACCCTGGGACCTGATTTGGTAGTCGAAACCATTCCTATTTCGACTGCGCCTGCACAGAGAGTGTTCCCGGGGCGGGAATGGCATCCTCGCTGTCGGTTGGTCTTGCTGGGCCGGCTACGACGTCAGGCGACTCTGCTTTTTCTGGAGTGTCGTCTGGTAGTCGTACCCACGCCTGACTAGCACGTGACGGGGATGTGAGTCCCGTCCGGAATTGGCCGCGGACCTGTCGCTCCCGGCCCTGGTTCTGTCCATGGTCGGGGGCGATCCTGGATGGACGGCCGTCGCCTCCTTTTGCGAGGTAGTAGTGTCTGCAAGAGAGGCGGCGGAACGGGAGCGAGAGTCCGCCAGCGCACTCCCCTCCCGCCAACGTAGGCCGAGTCGTCGGCGCCGGAGGGCGGGCAACGATCTCCGGCCGCCGTAGAAAGCGGCCACGGGCGGCCCCTCGGGGGAGGATCCGCCGCCCGCACTATTGCCGCGAGGGAGATGGCCGCGTGCTGTTCCGCAGCCCCCCTCAACTCCTAGAGTTGTTACAAGAGAGCGCCGGGGGGTCGAAACCCTGACCCCTTGGCGCCAGCACTTTAGAAGGGGCCCGCTTTAAGACAAAGCGTGGGTCAGCGCTGGCCCGGGCCACGAGATCGGCAGGCCATATATCCGTGGGCCCGGGCGTAGGCGATAGGAGAACAGCGGGGTTTTTTAGTGGGTAGTCGGATGGTCGAACATCTTTTCCGGAGTCCCTTATATCCCTCGATCCCCCCGGGCCGGGGGAACCCGTCAAGAGAGGTTTTTCCCCGAGACCGAAAAAAATAGAAGGGTTTAATTTTTAATTTTTTGTTAAATACCCGTGCGAAGCTGGGACGGGCTGCTAGTTTAAAATAAAGTGGGCTTGCCACGTCTACGCTATCTTTTCACTCATGCTATTTATTAAATTATGCCGTTATTGCATTAATACAATATTTAAGGCCACTTGGAATCAAGAAATGAAATTTATACATTTTTTGTAATAAAAATACTTTTCGCACAACCCGCCGTTTGGGAACGTGCACCAGTATTGTGGAAATCCCCGTGTGACGTTCCCGTGAGATCCCTTACCTTCGTATCTTGGTTTGGAGGCCCATATCGCTGGTACATCGCTTCGAACACCAAGGCCACAAAACGTGAAGTTTGATTGCGATTTTGTTGAGCACCGGCCTGTTTTTGCGGGCCTCTTCCAAGCTCAGGGAGGTTATGAGCCTTAGGCATCTTCGTTGTTATGCAGGAGTGAGCTGGTCACTAATTGGCCAAGTGTACATATCTGCAAGCCTTTCCCATGTACCACATATATAGACCAAGGGTAAAGAAGCGGTAATTTTGGCTGAGATGGTAATGAGAACTTTAATAAAATGTCTAAAATATATCTAAATTAACTAAAAGTCACAATAGGAAAAAATATCATAAAAAATATACTACAAGCGTGTATAATAATTTAATTCTTGAGACGACATCAATATTCACAAAGAGAATTTATTGAAAAGGTCCTAAGTAACTCGTGAAAGTGATATTAGGGAGAAGCGGGTTTATTAACTTACGCTGTTTTTTCTGATGGTACGTGACTTTTTGAGAGTAATTTAATTTGGGACTTAACACTTATAAAGGGACTTTTACACTGATACCTAAAAAAATTATACTCTTGTTTTTTATATAAATTAATGGTGGTTTTTATATACAATAAATTTGAGACTAGTCTCAAACGCTGACGCTGTGTGAATTGTCGTGGTATTTTCTTTTTGATAGGTCGTAAATAGCAGATGAAGGAAGCTTTCAGTTTTCTTTTCGGTTATTGAGTATCCACGGCTCTTCTGTATAAATCAATTTCAGTCGCATCTATTCCATACTTTTCTTATATCTCTTTGTTTTGGGAAGGAAAATGTTACAGAAGGGATTCCACATAAAAAGACGCGCAAAAATTATTCCTTTATACAGTATTCAATCGGTATGAAACACTCGTGACTTGTGCCAGATGTTATACTTGAACATGCTCGGGACATCTTTGCACATACAATCCACTTTCTCCCAAATTTATTTCAATTGTGATAACGCTATGTTAACAAATTGTTTGGTAATAAATAGAATTTTGAGTACGGGTCTCTATTAGGGTTATCACGAAAAACAATGTTGCCATTGAACATATACTTTGGTATTTTACCATTTTCATAATCAGTATAGTGTTCCTACAGGCCCTTCACTGACTCGGAAATTAAATTACTCTCGAATGTATCCATGTATGTGGTCACTATCCCGTGGCTCTCATGTCTAAATACTGACAGTGACATTTTGAAAACTAAACATGGACTCATGAGACAGTGTAAATCATACTAATCATACTAATATTATAAATGTGAAAGTAAGTTTGTTTGTTACGCTTTCACGCGAAAACTACTTAACCGATAATCATGAAACTTTGTACACATATTCTTGGAGGTATTAGAAGTAACATAGGATACTTTTTATTGAATTTATTTTATTTTTTACGAAGATTATCCTTTCTCATTTTTTTTTTCAATTTAATTTTGCCTGTTAATCGCCCAGCGGAGCGGGCGTGATCGGCTAGTAAGTTATAAATGAATACCATATACTAAATTGCATATACTACAATCTGAAAATAATACTTATAAATATATTTAATGTAGTGAGATTTGTACATCAATGGCCGTTAGTGTAACTGAAATTTAAATCATTGATTATTTTATTATACTCAAATCGGTCATGAGATCCCAGCCAGAAATAAAATGGTCTTGGGTAGCCCTTTTCTTCAGCCGGTAGTCTTTCTAGACAGTCCTGAAAAGCGAAAAATGATATGTTTGTTTTTTCACAGAAATACAGAAAGTTCACAGGCTTAAACTCTGTTATTCTTTACAGAGTAGAGGGACTAGGCATAAATAGTTTTAGTTCCATCTATTTGCCTCATTTTTCGTGAATAAAAGGAAAAGTTAAGATTTTTCCTGTCCCAGACGAAAAGTTTCCTAGAAAAAGAATTTAAGAAGTTTAAGTTTTTCTATCCGTGCAGAAGTGGAAAAAGAATACCTCTGAGACCGGGGTCCGCCCGTCGTAAAAGACGACAAAACAACCCACCCTAGCTACGTGGTAAGGCCCCAATCCCGTCTAGATGGGGACCACCTTTGGTCTTAAATATGCCGCCATAATAACTTTATGTTGTGTTCCGGCATTAGTGACCCAAGTTTCTATACCCTTATGAGACAGCAGCGTGTTCGCTATGTCACTGACGTTACAAACACCCATAGGCGACGGTAACTGCTAAATTCTAAGCGGGCCGTCAGCTTGTCTGCTGTTCTACAGCAATAAAAAAACTGTATTTTATGATTATTTTACAAGATAAAAACGATATTGAAAATTTTTTTCAAGGTCAGCAGCACGTTTATTATATTCCTGGTGTTGCAAATATCCATAGGCGGTGGTGATCAATTGTTATTAAGTGGACAAACAGCTTGTCTGCTAAATTCCAACTATGAAAAAATGCCAGGCAATCGATTATTTTAACAGTTAAGAGTTAAATGCTCTTTTTTACAGTAATAGTGTGGATGGTATTATGATATAAGAAGTCCATGTAAATAAATGCCCTACAATGACCTGTATTTGAGGTATTTAATGAGGTCATAAAAAATACACAAAACGCAAACGCATATCGAATATCGATTCATTATCAAAAAAAATATTGTGTAAATAGCAGTGGCAGCCCTACACAAAACTGACGGGTGTAAGGAGGTTACAACTATAATGTGGACGGAAATCATTTGTTATTGTCACCCCTGATAAATTCGTATTTTGGCGGGCGCTGCTTAACCTAATTGTATTCGTTATTCCACGCGCTGATTGTCCACAAAGTTGTGATTTTATTTAAATAATTACATCTATCATCAGGCAGTGATTCGGAAAATGACCTAAGCGCTTTCAAATAATATATTTATATTTAGATTTATACATGAAATTTGAATGAATTAGTTACATAATTTTTAACGAGTCAACGCCTTTAAATAGGTTACATTATGAACTGAGTTTAGTTGTAGTTCAACCTTCAACAGCGTACACAGAGTTCGAAAAGTAACCTTTATTCACCGAATTCTCGGATTCTAAACAAGGAGCAAGGCCTTTAAGAAGAACTTTTAAGTAGCACCGTAAAAGCAGTAGTCTCATACTTAAGACCATAGGTGGTCGCCATCCAGACGAGCTTGAGGCCCTACCACGTAGCTAGGGTGGGTTGTTTTGTCGCCTTTTACAACAGGCCAACCCCGGCCGCAGAGGTTGGTATTCTTTCTCCACCCCTTTACGGACAGTTTTGAAAAGAGGCCTTAATAAACGTTAAAAAGTATAGAACTAACTTAAAATATTGTTAGGAATATCGAACTCAAAATTATCTTATTGGCAACACTGACTAATATTTAAAACAACCAAAGAGAGTTTCCATCACTTCCGGAGTGTAACACTTCTGAAGTATAAACGACCAATGATAATCTAATGTTTGGACAACCAATGAGGATCACTTCTGGAATATAAGTAACCAATGAGAGTCGCTTCCGGAGTGTGGAGTGCAGACGAGTGAGGGACAGGTCGACCTCTTCTATATAAAGGTTCCAGGGCCCTCTCTTTGTCGTTCAGTCGTCGTCGGATGCCGAAGCTGTCGGTCTGCCTGCCATTTTTTTAAATCATCCACCACTGGTTCATAAAAATATATTAACCGTAACCGTGAAATTGATTTTGTAATAAACAGGTCAATTTTACACAGGTCAGTAACAATTTAAACTAGGTTATCAACTAACGTAGGAGGTATCGTACTTAGTTGAATAGAGCAAAAATATTTTATAACAGCACTTATATGATATTGCGGTCATAGAGCTCTTAGCGGGCCCAACGTAATGGTGTGTTTGGGTCCGCTTAATGAAATATTTCTTTTAGCTTATTTTCGCTATTGTTAGTTTAAGAGCTTAAGATTATTAAATTGGGTGTTATTATCCTCCGTGCAGGGGCAGAGTAAAAATACCCCTTTACCAACCCCTGTAGCCGGAGTTGGTCTGTCGTAAAAGGTGACTAAACTGTGCGTAAAAAGGCGTCTGGATGACAATCACCCGTGGCCTATAAGTATGCCACCTTAGTAACCTTGTGTTGTGTTCCGGCGTTAGTGACCCAGGGCTCTGTACTTGTATGGGACAGCAGCGTGTTAGTGGTGCTCCTAGGATTACAAACATTCATAGGCGATGGTAACTGCTTGCTGTTAAGTTGGCCGTCAGCCATTCTGCTGTTCCTCAGCAATAAAAAAACATGCGGGGCAGTCTTTGTGCTTGGCCAGACTACACACGCGGGCGCGGGGCGGTCGCGGCGCGGCTACTTAAACATATGAAACCGCCCGCGTGCCCACTACGGACACTCAAATAAGGTTTCATATGTTTAAGTATGCCGCGCCGCGACCGCCCCGCGCCTGCGTGTGCAGTCTGGCCAAGCACTTAGGGGACTGCCGATAGAAGTGAAAACTAAATAACTTGTTAATTGTATCATCGAGCTATTAGATTATTATTTTCGGTTTATAAAAAATTGCTTATGATCAAGCAGTAAAGTTTAAATTGGTCATTAATACTTCTTTACAAATCAAAAATTGTTCACCCAAAAAGTGCTCAACGCGCCTAAAGAAGTTTTCACTTCATAAACTTAACTAAGCTTTTTTTTTTTTTTTTTTTTGGTCTCGGGGAAAAACCTCTCTTGACGGGTTCCCCCGGCCCGGGGGGACCGAGGGATATGTGGGACTCCGGGATTTTTCCGACTACCCACTAAAAAACCCCGCTGTTCTCCTATCGCCTACGCCCGGGCCCACGGATATATGGCCTGCCGATCTCGTGGCCCGGGCCGGCGCCGGCCCGCCCTTTGTCTTGAGGCGGGCCCCTTCTAAAGTGTTGGCGCCAGGGGGTCAGGGTTTCGTCCCCCCGGCGCTCTCCTAACAACTCTAGGAGTTGAGGGGGCCGCGGAACAGCACGCAGCCCTCACCCTCGCGGCAATACTGCGGGCGGCGGGTCCTCCCCCGAGGGGCCGCCCGCGGCCGCTTTTTACGGCGGCCGGAGGTCGTTACTGGCCCTCCGGCGCCGCCGGCGTGGCCTGCGTTGGCGGGAGGGGAGTGTGGTGGTCGACTCCCGCTCCCGCTCCGCCGCCTCCTTTGCGGACATGACTGCCTCGCAGAAGGAGGCGACGGCCGTCCATCCAAGATCGCCCCCGACCATGGACAGAACCAGGGCCGGGAGCGACAGGTCCACGCCGATTTGGGCGACGAGGGCGCGGCGCTCCTCGCGCCACGCAGGGCACACGGTGACAGTGTGGTTCACCGTGTCCTCCTCGTCGCCCGCGCCACAGTGGTGGCACCCTGACGTCATCTCCCGCCCTATGCGACACAGGTACCTCCCGAAGCAACCGTGCCCCGAGAGGACCTGCGTCAGGCGGAAGGTCAGGGCGCCGTGGCGCCTTTCCAACCATTCAGCCAGGACGGGCCTCACCGCTTCGATGGTGGCGAGGCCCGCGCTGGGGTGCGCGAGGCGCTCCTTCCACTCCACCATGAGCACCTCGTCGCGCAGCTCCGCGCGCTTCACCTCAGTTTCACGAGGCGTGGGGCGAGAGCCACGCTCGGCCGCGCCCCGGCGCCACTGGTACAACAGCGCCAGGACCCGGGCCTCGAGGTCCCATGGTGGGGATCCGGCCAGCAGGGAGGCCGCTTCGAAGGACACCGTGCGGTATCCTCTTATCGCCCTGACGGCCAGGACGCGCTGCGACCTGCGAAGCAGCGCCGTCGTTTTGGCCGTCAGGCGATCCGCCCAGATCGGGGCCCCGTAAAGGGCCATCGACCGCACGGTTCCCTCAAAGAGCCTGCGGCACACTGCGCCCGGCCCGCCGATATTCGGCAGCAGACGGGAGAGTCCCGCCGCCGCCCGAACTAGCC
The DNA here is from genome assembly GCA_963693495.1 of Malacosoma neustria. Classification (NCBI taxonomy): domain Eukaryota; kingdom Metazoa; phylum Arthropoda; class Insecta; order Lepidoptera; family Lasiocampidae; genus Malacosoma; species Malacosoma neustria. The sequence goes on from OY856386.1 coordinate 5,071,321, forward strand.
TCGGCGCCAGGCGCTCGAAGTGTGCCGCGAAGTCCCATCGCCCGTCGAGCACCAGTCCAAGATAATTCATGGACGGCCCGACGGCGATGTGGACGCCTCCTACCGTTATGCGCAGGCCCGGTGGCGGCCTCTGACGGGGCCCGTAAAATATCACGGCCTCCGTCTTGTTAAAGGCCACCTCCAGGCCTAGTCGCCGGATTCTTGCCACTGTGTGCGCCACCCCAGCCGTGCCCAGAAGGCACGCCTGGCGGGGGTTCCTCCCGCGCGCTGTGACGAGCGTGTCGTCGGCGTAACAGATGACGCCGACGCCGGGGAGGAGTGCCCCCCTCAGGACCCAGTCGTATGCGATATTCCACAGCAGGGGGCCCAGGACCGACCCCTGTGGAACACCGCACACGACGTCTCGCCGACTTTGCCCACCCTGGACCGATGTCCTGGGGTGCTATTGGCGATGTCGAGTGACACCGCCAATAGCACCCCACCTCGAGCCACTGCGTCCCCCGCCTGGCTCCTCAGACGCGTGATCGCGTCAATAGTGGAGCGCCCCTGGCGGAATCCGAACTGTTCGTCTGCCAGGTTCGGCCCCTCTGTCTCTAGGTGCCGGACGAGGCGGTCTGCGAGGATCCTTTCGAAGATCTTCCCCACCTCGTCCAGCAGCACAATGGGCCGATAGGCAGACGGTGAGTCCGCCGGGCGCCCCTCCTTCGCGATAAGGACCAGCCTCCCCGTCTTCCATCTGAGGGGAAACCGGCCCGATCGCAGACACGCGTCGAAGAGCCTCAATAGTCGGGGCTCCAGGACGTCGTGGGACAGAACCCACGCACGCCCCGGTATGCCGTCGAGGCCGGGGGCCGTGTTCTTGGCCTTCAGCCGCAACATCGCTGCCCCCAGCTCTGCTCGGTCCACGTCGGGCACGGGGTCGTCGTCCGCGCTAGGGTCCCTCTCATCCCAATGAGGCGGGACCATGGCAGGAGGCGAGTGCTCAGCCCTCGTGGGGAACAGAGCGCCGACAAAACCATCCACCTGGCGCGGGGGGAGACTCTCGGTCAGCGGGGGCGCCCACGGGCGGAGCTTGCCCCGCACCGTTTTGTAGGGTCGCCCCCAAGGATCTTGATCTAAGCTGGCCAAGAGCTCCTCCCACGCCGCCGCCTTCGCCTCGCGTATAGCGAGATGGAGGTCGTTTCTGGCGCTCCGGTACTCCCCGTAAACTTAACTAAGCTTGGTATTACTCGAGTAAAACTCCATCTTACGTCTTACGAATTCTTACGATCAGGACACGTGACCTGACGCGAGTTTAATATTTTTTACCTATCACATAAAAGTGCACAACGCTGCTAAAGAAGATTTAATTTTCACTTCAAAAATAAATATTATTATAAGCATGCAATCGTTGAACATATATCGGAAAGCAGAACATACTATTTGTATAAAAATATTTTGTTTTCAGTACAGATTGAATCTACAAACAAGACAGTACCAGATCACTTGCGTAGCCACTGATCTGTGTTCTTATATGTCTGTGTATCACAGAATATCTTAACAGAAAATTCGTTTTCATTGAATGGTATTAATGCAGGAAGATTTGCAGAAATTTTACTAAATAACAATAATCAACAGTAAAATTTGAACTGTTGGGTGAAAGTATTGGATACAACACAGTTTAGAAAATGTTGATAAGTAATCTTCACTATAATATTTTGGGTAAAATGTCTAGAACCTAGGCTTAAGCAAAATTAAGTGCTACACGTAATTTAGTTCACTTGGAAAATTAATTAGAAATTATATTTTTTCCGTCTTATTTCAGACTAAGCTAAATAATATCCCATTCCATTCACCTAGTGCTATTGAGTGACAAACTTTAATGCAATTTATCTCATGTATAAAATCGGTATAGTTAATTATTTAAAATGGACGTTATATAAAGGCAATTTCGCCACAAAAGAATTGCCTTCACCTGTAAATAAATAATTGGTAAAGCGAAATAATTCGATGGCCACCCACTCACAGTTCAGAGGGTTAATTGTGCAGGACGGATCTCTGCTGAAAACATTTCGCACTTCGCTGCTCGTGTGACCAATCACATTTTGTTTAGGGCTGCGAAAGATTTGTTCTATTGTCATTATCCATTCTTTTATAGGATTCACTTTGATTGTAACGCTTTCACACTAAGCTATATATAAAATAAAAATATGATGAAAACTATCGCAGGGCAAACCTATAGGTTTTTTCAAGTCACTGTCCTTTCATGTTATGCTTTAGTAATGCAAATAACAAAATATGTATTTAATATTAATTATTTATTTACCAAAAAATCTTATATCCAAGTAAAACTTTTTTTTAAACTAATTTATTGACTAAATTAAAATAAATTTATTACTACTAACATCTATATCTCCTCCGTTTCGGAGGAGTACGGGTACGAACATTATGACACGAGAATTTTAGATTTATTAGAGTGGCAATTTTATTGACTACTTTTTTATTGTCGTAGGTCAGCAGACAGGCTGACGGTTTACTCAGAATTTAACAGTTACCGCTGCCTAAGGGTGTTTGCAACACCAGTGGCATCGCGAACACGCTGCTGACCCATAAGGGTCATAAACTTAGGTCACTCATGCCAGACCCAACCACTTATGGCGGCATACTTAATACCAAATGTGGTCGCCATCCAGACGGGCTTGGGGCCCTACTACGTAGCTAGGTGGGCTGTTTTGTCGTCTTTATAGTAACCTAAACTAGGCTGAGCCTGTGTTTTAGATGTTAGGATCTTCCTTTTAGATGATGTTGGTATTTCAAATAGCATACTTATTACCAAATGATATTATTACTACATAATAAAACATATTTTTAGAACAGTTCCTTAATATATTTAAAACTACCTACATTGTTCGTTTTGCGACTATGATACATATCTCTAATAATAAATGGCAAAAACAAAGAGTGGATTGCGGCAAGCTTTGTTATTATATATATTTTTTATGATTGATTTTGCTTGATTCATTTTATATGCACTTATATTATTTGTATTAAAAGTGCTTCTCTATCTTCATACATTTTAATTTTGAACCATTCAATTAATTTCATTTCACACTTGTATTTAGCTCATAAAAGTTTAGTATTATATTTAATTATTATTTACAAAATAAAATGGGATTTATGAAATATTGAAATTTATGGATATAATAAGTTTTATACTTTTGAATTGGAAAAAAATTGTTTTCTTCGAATATTTGAATTTAGTTTTGATTTGTCTTATGTTTTTTTGCCTTGACTATTTGTCTGACTGTTAATACATTATTTTGCTGATATAAATCAATCCTGGGATATCTATATCGTTTAGATGCTATATTTTTAATAGGGTACGTTGGGCTCTTTCTCTTTCAACAAAATTAATTTTCCGTCCACCACTCCAAGCTATACATATGATAATATGGATTGCGCCAAAGCGAAGTACGCAGGTCGAATTATATTATTTCTTAGAATTTTATTATTGCTATGGAGCAACTGTCACCTGTATATGTAAGTAGCTCTTATTTATTCGTGTATATGTCACTCGCAACGGAAGAGAAAATATTTTTACGATTTACGAATAGATTTTTACGATTGTCCTTGTCTTGTTTCTATGTTAGCGAGTACGTATTTAAAGGTCATTATGCAGCCGTGTTTATGGGTTTAATCACAATGCAGGACAAAATAGCTATGAGGTTATAAAATATCCTGTATATGGATATATCTGATGTATAATTTAAGCAAAATAACGATGTTGTTCCTTGTTGCTAATATAATGCGAATTCAACAAACCGAACATTTAAGACGATTATTCTTAAGCCAATTATCAGCCCTGACCCAGAGCTCAATTCGTATCCTTTTAATAAAGGTTAACCCGCGTTTTACAATTTTATTATTAAATTTCAGGGCCTGGAGTCGGAGTGGCAAAAATTTATGTGTCACGCATGACAGTCGTGTGCAATGCGATTACAAAATGTTGCCTGCTGAAAAAATTTTGCAGATTTAGACACAAAGCCTGTAATACAACGTGTGTTTAATGTAAATTTTTAGCATATTACCAGTGTTTAGTTGTAATTTTACTTCAGCGGATGAAATCTAGAAACATATGTTAAAATGAGTTTCGTGCATGACGATGTAAATTCGACATTTATTACAGTTTGGTCTATCTAAAGAACTTCAAATATAATATTTCAAATATAATAGCAGTAAATAACGCCTAATCCTGGGCCCAGACCTCTCATTAGATATACATATATTATAGCTGCTTCGTTTTTCTGGTGCAGATTGGAGGAGAGGACTATCTTGATATGCAGGTATCCTGTAGAAATTTTTTTCACTACATGGCAGTACACTTACGTATACGTGACATTTTTTATTATCCTGCCCTACAGCCTTTTTATAGACAGAACTGACAGACAGGTACTTTAAGACATTTAAATGAAAAAGAGGATTAATATCATTAAGAAAATATACCAATAAACAACTACACACCAGTGTGTACCAGAATTCCAAAATTGAATTTAAATTTTTGAATTTTCATCCAATAAATTAATGTAGAGATTGTTTTCAATGTGTATTCCTACGGAATTTCACACTTAATCACATTGTTTTTGCTTTAATTATAGTTTTTTTTTACTGAGATCTGTGCTGAACTTAGCGTGATTATTAACTAAGCTCTGTGTCATCCTACCAAAGAGATGTTTTCCTAAAAATATGGATACCTCGCCCACAGAAGCCGCCCAAGTCGTGGCGTTGCTGTATGCAGGGCATAGTCAGCGTGCTGTGGCTGTACGATTGCATCTAAGCCTCTCTGCTGTCGAAAGAGTGTATCAGCGTTATCAGGAGACTGGTATGTTTACTCGCTATCAAGGATCAGTTTCAGTCACATCTGAGCAAGATGACCGGTACATTGTGTCAGTTTCTCTAAGAAATTGCCACTTTAACTCTATTTAACTGCAGCAGCGGCTCCATGAGATTCGAGGATTGACTTTAAGCGATTCTACTATAAGAAGAAGATTAGCGGAGCGTGGCATGAAACCTCAGAAACCAGCTAATGGTCTAAAATTGACGGTAGACCACCGAAGAGCAAGCCTCAACTTTGCACTTGAGCACATAAATTCAATGGAGCAAAGCTCTCTTTTCTGACGAGAGTAAGATGGTGCTGTATGGTAATAACGGAAGAAAGAAGGTGTATCAAAAAGAGGGAGAGTGTTTGCACAGTGTTGCATTGAAGAAAGAGTCAGTTACGGTGGCGATTCATGGACGGTTTGACGAGGCATAAGCGCGGATAAAAAATTCGAACTTGTGTTTGTCACTTGGGTCACGTTACATCGAAGAGTGTCTGAATGTGAATGCTCCGGAGACGCTTGGCCAGCTTAAAACAGCTATACAAGAAGAGTGGGATAACATCCCATAACACAAGATTTTGACGCTTATCCGTTCCATAAGGAACCGCATGGAAGCAGTGATAAGAGCTCAGGGAGGAAATACGAGATACTGAATACACTTTTTTTAACTCTTTTCTGTTTCATATCTTTGTTTCTAACATTTAACTATTTCTTCTTAAAGGGTAAAAACATACCTGTTGAATAAAACACAATAGCTAAAGAAATTCAATTTTAAATTGAAAGATTAATATTTGTTAAATGATACCTTATAATACAATTAATTGGCATTATTTATATTTTTGATTGAATGTAAAAAATACAAACTCATTAAAAACCAAACTTCAGGGGTATTTCGAGTTTTTTGATGAGAAGTGTATTAATACAATTAATTGGCATTATTTATATTTATGATTGAATGTAAAAAATATAAACTCATTAAAAACCAAACTTCAGGAGTATTTGGAGTTTTTTTGATGAGAAGTGTATTTAACACAGATATGGCTGTATAGAACCAGTTGGACTGTCATAAATGCCATTGTACATTTTTATGTTATAAAATACTCGAACATATTAAAGGTACAAGCTATGAAAAAGGACCTATAGGTTGTGACTAATTGTTTAGAACGTTCAAATATTGTATCCCTCTTGTTAAAGTTTATTACATAACATACTTATACCTATAATATCATTTGTGACCCCAAGATGCCGGTAAAGTTGAAGAGACAGGTCTATAGGACCATTATTAGACCTGTCTTTTTATACGGCTGCGAAGCGTGGCCGGTGTTAGAGCGACACAAGCAAGAACTACGTGTCACGGAGATGAATATGCTGCGGTGGATGTGTGGAGTGACGCGGAAGGGCCGCGTTAGGAACTTCCGCATTCGCGACAGTCTTCATGTCCGTGACATTGTGGATAAATTGCAGGAGTGTCGGCTCCGTTGGTACGGCCACGTTTTACGGCAACCGGATGCTTACGTGGGAAACAAATGTCTGGCCATGCCGCCTCCGCCGGGCCCCGGCAGGAGGGATAGACCCAAAAAGTACTGACTTGACGTCGTAAAGGGTGATATGCGTGCCAATGGGCTCACTACCAGGGATGCTGAAGACCGTGCGAAGTGGAGAAGAAAAGTCGAAAAGCGGACCCCGGGTGCTGAAACGAAAATTTAGGTTGCAACCGGGATACTACGCTTATATGATGATGATACTTATATTTATAGTCATCGCCACTGAAATACATCATAATATAATAGATACACCATCTTCAAAATCGTACTCGACTGATATCTGTGGTAATTATAAAATTAAGAAAAATAATACTCATCAATTTTCACGACCACATCACTCTTATAGTACAAATATTGCTATTCCCATTTCCTACATATATAGGTATTATATTTATTCAACTCTCTACTATCATTACATTGGTAGATCTTTTATTGGGCAGCTGCACACCGCGAGCCAAAGTTAACTGGCTCAACATTGATTTGTTTGTTTTAGGCAGGAATAACTGCACACTGCAAAAGTTTGTTCGTGTGTCCACATTGCTGGTGCTACTCGCAGTTTGTGGTTTTAAAATTTAATTAGGTTTCGAATAGAAATATGAAATAGTGTTCATGTTTTGTTTATAATTTTCTTTACCCTGTCATTTCACATATACTTCATTTATTTGAATAAATATTAATTACCATATTGTCATAACATGTAGTTAAAGATTCCAAAAAACCTTAAATTTTACATATTATAAATATATTCATGCTTTTCTTTTTTGGGGGGTGGAAATGTAATACGCACACCCCGCCGCGTGAAAACGGGTGGCGGATTATTGAGGCCGTGGCCCCGACAGGCGCCGGACCGCTTTTGTGTACCTCTTCAAATGTGAGGCGATGATGAGCCCCGGCATCCTCTTCATCCCGTAGGGGTGAAATGTGCACACCCCTTTCTCAGCCATGTGTGTGCGGGCTGTGGCCCTTTCCCAGGAGCTGCGCCCGCGACCGTCACTACATACTACGTTACATAATTAATGCAACGGATAATGTTCTTGTTACGTCCAGAAAACTAGTTACCAATAATAGAACAATATTGGCGTTTAATAAGTTACACATCTTAAACTTGAACATAAATAGGTTAAAACAGTGCAATATCAAATAATAGGAGCCCATGATGTCCCACTTATATATATAGATATATCGGTATATCTTAGTATGCAGATGTCATCACGGTGTTTTCTATCACTGTCAGTAAGTGACATCTTACGCATACGTAAGGACAGAAAAACTGCCTAAACAGTGCATGTTATCAGGGAAATCTTGCACGTGACCCCAAGTTTGGTGCGAGTGTGACACTACTCAGCTACCATGTACAAATGAGAAATATTGCTTAATCAGAAGTTCAGTACAATATGAAATTGGGAAAAGAAAAGACAAATTGTCAAACGAGTAGAAATCGCAATTATCATAAGCGCTTATTAATTTCGTGATGTCTAGAACATCCTTAGCTGTGTGAATTGGCGAACAACAGAAAGTCGGGCGTAGACGTGAAAGAAAAGTTTCTGACCTGTAGATTAAACTACATATAAGTTATATTTGGTTCTTACTAGAGTAATTGTCGTCATATGCTCTAATTTCTAGTTTGCTTTACAAAACATACATATTTTCATAAACATAAAACATTTATCGCTTTTCAACAACTGTTTGAGCAATTAATATCCCTAGATTACGCTAGATAAATTAACTGATTAAAAAATAACATGAAATATGTTTATTTTTTATTGCTGTAGGACAGCAGATAGGCTTACGATCCACTTAGACATCACCAGTTACCATGGCTTATGAGTGTTTGCAACGCCAGGGGCATCGCTAACACACTATTATTAGTACTGCGTGTAACCACGTCCCAGTACCACACTGCAAAGTGGTCACTTATCAATAACACAATACATGGTTATTATACTATTATACTACTTGCCTTTTAAGACAGGCCGACCCCGGTCGCAGAGCTTAGTATCCTTTCTACACCCCTGCACGGATAATATAACTTTTGTAACAAATAACACTCATAACTCGTACCTTCACGTACTAATATACTAATTAAAAGTATTTACTAATCCATCGGGCCCAGCAGGGGGGTGCAAGAGGGTACACATGCACCACTCTGTCAGAAAGTAATTTTTTACCCAACGACACCAGCAGGAGGGTAACGTTTTTCGAGTGTATGTATAATATATATGTAGGTATGACTATTTCGATAGCACGTGCTACAGCCCAAAGGGCTTGATGGATTTTAGCAAAGGACGTGTCGTTAGATTCATGAAGACCATGCAAGTGATAGTGATAGGCTATATTATTTTCATGAGAAATCAACAAAGTCAATTTTATATGTCAAAAAGTAGATTACAAATTTATTGGTGTATAAAGTTACTATATGAATAAAAACTGAAGGTGTTGCTGTCCAAATTTGTTCATTACCTTGTCAATAAATTCAGTATCCTCCTCAATATGTGGAATTTCCTTCCAGAGAGGACTGGTTGCTCAAGAAAATCTTTTGGAAAAGCGGTAGCCTTTTATGGTATGCCGATGACTCCAAAATTGGACATGATGTAGGCTGTGGAGTGTTTTGAGAGCAACCAAGCTTCAAGACTAGTCTGAGCTTAGGAAAATATGCTTCCATCTTCCAAGCAGAGGTCTACGCTATTTTAGAATGTGCGGAAGTGAACCTGCAAAAATACTACAAAAATCACGTGATATATATTCATTCTGACAGTCAAGCAACACTTTTGGCGCTGAATTCAGACTTAAAGACTCAAAATTCGTCAAACACTGCATGGACTACCTAAATACTTTAGGTGAGAAAAATAAAGTAATTCTTCGCTGGATCCTCGGGTATCATAGGCAATGAAAAGGCCGATGATCTTGCCTGGATAGGGGCCAATGGAGCACAGCATGGACCTGAACCGTGCTGCAGCGTACCTAAAAACCTGATCTGGCTCACCCTCAGGGATCAATGTACCAGTGAATCTATTAAGCGCTGGAATACAATTCCAAGCTTAAATCATTCCAAAATGCTAGTAAAAGCCTACAACCGCAAACTTGCGGTCGAAGCACTAGTACTAAACAGGAATCAGTTATGCATCTTAACGAGGGCGCTAACCGGACATTGCTGCCTAAACAAGCACCTTGGTATCATAAGGATCAGGGATAGCAAAGCTTGCAGATTTTGTAACGATGCAGATAAAACGCCTCTGCACCTGCTGTGCCTCTGCTGTGCCTCTGCTGTTCACTTTTTAATTAAAAAAATATTGATTATTAATGGAAAATAAAAAAATACGCCAATGAAAGTATTGCCCATCGGTTTCTACTACTTTTGACCATCTTTCGGGCTTTTGAATACCGTGTCGGAAGAATGCCTCGTATTTTGATGCAATCCACGAATCGACCCATTTTTGACACTCTTCGTAAGAAGTAAACTGCTGCTCAGACAGACTATGAGCCATCGAACGATACAAATAGTAATCTGAAGGGGTGATATCTGGGTAATACGGCAGGTGCGGTAGGACTTCCCATTCAAGTGTTTTTAGGTACGTTTGTACTAGTTTTGTGACGTGCGGACGAGCATAGTCGTGTAGCAAAATGACTTTGTCGTGTCTTTTGGAGTATTCCGGCCGTTTTTCTTTCATTGCACGACGCAATCGCATCAATTGCAGTCAGTAGCGATCCCCAGTTATGGTTTCCTTCAATTTCAGCAGTTTATAATAAATCACATCCCTCTGATCCCACCAAATACACAGAAGGAGCTTAGACCCATGAGTATTTTGTTTTGCTATTGATGTTGATGGTTGGCCGGGCTTAACTCATGATTTTCTGTGCTTCGGATTGTCGTAATGGATCCATTTTTCATCACCAGTGTCAATTCGATGCAAAAAACATTTTTTGTCCTCTCGTTGAATCAGCAGTTCACATGTCAAAAGACCTTTCTCAATATCCCTTGGTTTCGATTCATATGGACCCTCCTTCTGGATTATACCTAAAGTTTAGAGACGTTTTCCTACCGTTGATAAGTCAACTTCCAATGATATAGATATAAAAGTTGAAAACATTGTCTTGGTGGATCGTCGTGTTACTGTTTCATTTATAGCAGAAGAAGTAAGATTTCTATAGAAAGTGTTCATAATATTATATACAACCATTTGGGTATAGAAAAGTGTCAGCACGCTGGGTGCCCAGAATGTTTTCTGACGTGCAGAAACAAACGAGACTGGGAATTTCACAAAGCTGTTTGGGTTTGTTACAACAAGATTTGGACCAATTTTTGGCTCAATTCATAACTATGGGTGAAATATGGCCTCACCACTATGACCCGGAAATGAAAAAAACAGTCCATGACTTGGAAGATACCGTCATCTTTAACTGTGAAGAAATTGAGGGCGATCCGCCGGTAAGATCATAGGTTGTTTTTTCTGGGACAGCCAAAGGGTGGTAGTGATTGAATACCTTAATCATGGAGCCACTATTACGGGGACTTTGTACGCAGGATAAATAACAAACTTTCGTGAGGAAATACGCAAGCAACGGCGTAGCAAACTCGCTAAAGTTGTTTTGTTTCACCAAGATAACGCCCCCGCGTACAAGTCCAGAGTTGCGATGGTATATATATATATATATATATATATATATATATATATATATATATATATATATATATATATATATATATATATATATATATATATATATATATATATATATATATTTGGTAAGTAATACTTTAATAAATAATAATTACTAGTAAAGCACATCGGACGTCATTATCGGTCACCAGACAGCAAGAATTCACTTCACCTATTGACGTTGGCAATACCAAAGTACTATTAATAACTCTGGGAATAAAATTTATGACAATTTTTATAAAAATCTTCATATTATCGTACAGAAGTAAATTATATAGGTGAAATTTTTATTTGATAAACTGTTGTTCTTACCATTAATTTAAGAAATAACGGTAACAACACGTTACGTAGCTAATAATAGCATCGTCTGAAACTAATTAATGGGTCATACCAAGGCCGTTATGAGAGCTTACCGTACACTAGTTTATGACATCATTCTGGTTAATATGCGGTTGTATTGAGAGCAATAGAGCGGTCTCAGGAGTGGTTTTAGAAACGCGGTATTTGGTTTAATGTATGATGTAGTTAGATTTATTTTGGCGTCATTCTTGAAAATTATACTTTATAATGAATGTTAAATTGATATACCAAGATAGTATTTTTTTTTATTGCTGCGGAACAGCAGACATGCTGACGACCCACTTAATGGTATGGAGTTACCGTCGCTTATAGATATTTATGACGCTAGGGGCACCGCAAACATGCTGCTGTCCCATAGGGGTACAGGAACCTTGGTGACTAATACCGGAACACAACACAAGGTTATTATGCCGGCATACAAACTTAAGGCTAAGGGTGGTTGCCATTCAGATGGGCTTGGCCGGGGTCGGCCTGTCGTAAAAGGCGACAAAACAACCCACCCTAGCTACGTGGTAGGGCTCAAGCCCGTCTGGATGGCGACCACCTTTGGTCTTAAGTATGCCGCCATAATAACCTTGTGTTGTGTTCCGGCATTGGTGACCCAAGTTCCTGTACCCTTATGGGATAGCAGCGTGTTCGCGATGCCACTGGCGTTGCAAAGACCTATAGGCGACGGTAACTGCTAAATCCGAAACGGGCCGTCAGCCTGTCTGCTGTCCTACAGCAATAAAAAAGAAATCTTTGTATATTATTTACTAGCTGACCCGGCAAATGGTGTTCTGACATATGAATTAAAAGAAGTAGCCTAAGTTCTTCTTCAAGGTCCAATTTATATCTATACTGAAACTCATCAAAATTTGTTCAGCGCACAATTTCACATTTATAATATTAGCATGGATTTATTTTCTTTAGCAACCTATCACAACTGTCACAACTGTCACAACTAGAAATATGTGATACTGTAAACCTTTTGCACATTGATATATACTACTGATTGTTGTCAGTTGTGTATCTTAGCAACGAACTCCAAGCTTTAAAATCTTATGATGTCAAAACCTTAAAAGATTATGATGTTGAGATACTGTTACTTTTTTTACTGAAAGGGATTTGGTGGACATCGAAATAAGCCACGATAGCAAACAAGTTTTCATTTTGCGAACGCTTGTAGTGAAGCTTTAGAAGCTAGGCTATGCGGATTTATCCGGGAGAACGAATTCACCAAAACGCAATATCAACGTTTTTAAAGAAGCTTGCGGATTTCGTTAGCTTTCGTTTCATTATTGGCCAAACATGTAGAGAAATTGAGCATAAAAAAATTCGGTTTTGTTTGAATTTTTTTTGGTATATTGATGTATTGATAATATAATATGAAAAATTAATGAAACATGTCTTTTGTGTTTAAACCAACAAGCGACAATGGCGCCAAGTGGTAATCTACATCAAGGTTGATAGATCAGTTTTGAGCTACTAAGAGAGTTAGTCATTGCCCTAGTCTGTGTATTTAAATCACCTGCTAAAATAAACAACTTATGGTTTTTTTTTAATATGAGGTGTTTTCTTTATTTTTCACTGTGCCTATTTGTAATTTTTTTATTGTAAAACAATAAACTCAAAGTTACAAACCTTAAAAGCCCTAAAAGACATTAAATAATGATCAAGTCTTTAATATTATTACTTAGGGATTTCAACACATGTACTAGGGGTGTTCAATAAAAAGTGATAATGAGTATAACGCAATTATCTTTTATTAAATGTTATTTTATTTTTCAACGTAATCACCTTTCAGGTTTATAGATTTTTTGTATATCTTTTTTCTAACGCTAAAAATCTCTTTATAAAAATCTTCATTCTGATCCCTTAAAAAATCGTGTACCGCGGCGACTACAGCGTCATCATCTTCAAATTTATGGTCACTGAGAGAGCCCCGTGTTCCTTTAACCGCGGAAATAGTTAAAAATCACTAAGAACTACGTCCGATGAAAACGGAGGATGTTCCTTCAATTCGAAGCCAGTTTTTTGAATGGCAGCCATCGCAACTCTGGACTTGTGCGCGGGGGCGTTATCTTGGTGAAACAAAACAACATTGACGAGTTTGCCACTCCATTGCTTGCGTATTTCCTCACGCAACTTTATTATTTATCCTGCTTAAAAGTCCCCGTAATAGTGGCTCCATGATTAAGGTATTCGATCACTACCACCCTTTGGCTGTCCCAGAAAAAACAACCTATGATCTTACCCGCCTTCAATTTCTTCAGACTTAAAGATGACGGTCTCTTCCAAGTCATGGAAAGAAAATTGATTGCTTTTTTATTATTATTATATCTAATATCTGGGCTATTTTCTTTCCATGAAGAATGTATCGCATTATCACTATTTATTGAACACCCCTCGTATGTAACCTGTATTGCAAAAATATATAATATTGTCAATTGTAATTATAATGTCCAATTTATAAATTAATACAATTTTTTAATAATAAAATAGCTATTTATCTTCGTTAATTATAGTTGACGTAATAAAAGCTCTATTGTGCGAAATAATCAAATATTTGTAATAAACGTTCACAAAACTAACCGTTTGGAAATGTAATTTGTTATTAGAAATTTAATTTCCTTTTTATCGTTTATTGAAATGATTCTGACAACGGCTTAAACGATTGTGAGTCAGCGTTAATTTTTAATATCTTAATGGATAAAGATTTAATCCTTTTAAAAGTAAAGTAAGAAAATAGTAAGATAGTTTATAAATTATACAAGATAAGTTATATTTAATTCTATATTCTGCCCATTGTTTCTTCGGAAAGCTATTTAATATATTTTTTTCTTAAACTTTTGATAATATCCGTGGCGTACCGGCTAACGCTTTTCGGTACATTTACAAGTCACTGGTTCTATTCTCTTCTCGCGTCTGGGTGTTTATATATAATATGTATTTATTTACAAAAGTACATAAGTAATATATCAGTTGTCTAGTACCCATAGCACAAGTGCTATGCTACTTACTTTAGGTCTAGATGGCGCTGTGTGAATTGTTCTAATATATTTATTTTATTTCCTCAAACATAACGCTCTAAAATATAGACAACAATAACTAGACTCTGTATGCATGAAACACTAATCTTTTTCAATAAGGCAAACCATCAGCAGTTATATTCAAGACATTAAGGTGCTGGAATCATCTTTATAACGTAGAAGAATTTAAACAAAGTTATAATCGTAACTTCCCAAAAGTCCACTTATCTGGGGATCAAAGAGAGGTACTAATATATCGTGTAAAAATTGCAATAATCTTTGATGAAACTTCGCGTTCTATTTAATAAAACATTTCGAGGTCTCGTCAAAAATTTTGATTAGAGCCGATGCAATAAAAACTTTACTGAACTTTTATACTGGCCAATTAAAACGTCTTAAGGGGAGCCGAATGACAAATTCATCAGTTAGCTGGTTCGGTGAGAATTTTTGTTGTTATTTGTTTTAAGTTACTTTGAATATTCAGAAATTTTAAAGCAATGGACTGATTAATTTATGACACTGTTTTAAATGTGTATAGATTAATTAAATGACCAAGAACATTTTTAGCAGCATCATTATTTTTGAATTAAGTAATAAATATACTGCGGTCAGCTCAATCCCCAAGACTCCGTCCAACGACGAGTAGTTCGTGATGTCGACAATCCCATACTTACAGACGGTCTATACACGCTTGGACTTCGGACAGACTTTGCGTCTTTTTGGGTATTTTACCGTTTGTACAACGGGGAGTGTTCTGAAGAACTGTTTAGCATGTCGCCTTTGTCGTCTTTCTATCACTGCACCGCCCGCCGTTGGCTGGGCGTTCATTTTGCGTCGTTTCCAGATTTGGAATGAACTTCCGGCTAAGGTTTTCCCATTGTAGTACGATGTGGGGTTATTCAAAAAAGGCGCTATAAAATTTCTTAGAGGCCGGCAGCGCGTTGGCAATGCCTCTGGTGTTGCGAACGTCCTTAGGCGATAGTGACCACCTGCTATCGGATGATCTGTGTGCCTGTCTGCTGAATTATAGATATAAAAAAAATACTAGAACATTTCACACATCGTCACCTAGTCCCAAAGTAAGGTACTAGATAACTGATATATTACACACTTTTCGTTTGTTAAAAATATATATACACTCAGAGGCGAGGTGGGAATCGAAATCGGGACCTCCGTTTGCGTACCGAAGTACGGTAGCCGCTCCGCCATGGAGGTAGTCAATTGCCCATATTTTCCTACTTTATAATACCATTATTATTTATGTTTTCAGAGGGACACTGATAACATTTATATCTATATATAAAGAGCGACTACCGTAATCCGTCACCGTAATCGTGTGCAGTTTAATATTTTAAAATAGGAGAAAGTGGTCACCCTCCGTACGCGGGGCAGGTGCCTTTAGTCTTCTAAGAAGGTTCTTACGGTACCTGTTATAAAAAAAACTAAATGGCATACAACTGAACTTTACGCTGAACGTGTAGGCTTAAAACGTTCAAACACTCCAACCCCTGATAATGATAGGACTCGCGGGTCCGGCTATACAAATTTATGCTATGAAAGATTTATCCGCGTTAACCGGCTGTTTTTCCATCGAGTTCGAGAGGAATATCGTAAGCACCAATGGCGATACTCGTGGACATAAAAAGGTCGCATTTTCGTTAGATAGAGCGAAAACAGTCAAGTATGTAAACACCATTCGCTCGGATAGTGAATAATTGCGTGTTTTTAACCCCTTGACATACGAAGACGTCTGAGAGACGTATTTTGCGCACGAAGTGATTCCATATTATTATACATGCTTATCAGTATAAAACTGTACCCATGTGTGCACTTTAAATTAGAATGTAGAGCCAAGTATGCAGACCACAGACATTGAGATTGCAGATCCATAACCGCACTCGTCCGTTCATCATCAGCATAGTAATACTCTAACACTAAGACGAAGAGTGGGGAGTCAACGTTTGGTTTGGAACGTCACAGTTTCGTCGTCTACACCTTCTGCTTACATTCCAGACAAGCATAATGCATTATTAAGTGATGGACGATATATACTATTCAGACCTGAGCTCGGTAGCCAACACCTCCTTGTTTAATTCTGATTCAACCAGAAATGTGACCTTACAAGAGTCTAAATCCCATGAAATAACATAATCACAATCTTAGCCTTAAATCCCGGTTACAATCTAAACTTTCGCTTTAGTGCCCAAGGTCCATTTTCCGACTTTCTTCTTCTCCACTTTGCATAACCTTTGATATCCCTTTGTGCCCATAGGCACACACGTCGCCCTTTACGACTACTAAGATTAGCATTTACTCGACGCCTAAGCCCGTGCTCTCATGTATAAATATAATTAAGCCAATCAGAAGCGTATAATCAATCACCTTAACTAAACCTTACGTAAATAGAATTAGGTCAGTTGGTTTTCTTTATGTTCTAAATTAATAACTTAAAACTAAATAAGTGTCAAAACAAATAGGTATTCTGTGTCTATTTAAGTGATTGTGTGATGTGTAATGATTTATAATTATATTGAATATAATATAAATATATATAGAACATAAAAATAGTTAAACGGAGTATATTATTATTTGTGACTTACACGTGCATAATGTTAAAATTTCACTATATATAATTAAAAGAGATATATCACCTACATCTATAGCTATAGATAGCTATAGATTTAACTTCTTAATAATTGAATGACGATAATTATGAAATGATGACGTAGTGATCACAGTATTTCAGGCTTAACGTTTGAAATCAACTCACTCTCTGAGCCTGCGTCTCAGCTATATTGTCTTGATAGGTCTTACTTCTTCTTGGCTAACAGATAATGTATGATAAATAATAACTGGAAAGAGTATTTGTTGTTGGAGAACTGCACACAGACTGACGGCCTACTTAATAGTTAGCAGTTACCATCGCCCATGGATGTTTGTGGCACCAGGGACACCGCTAACTGGCTGCCATCTACGTAGAGAAACTGAAGCTCCACTTACGCTGGAACACAAGACGAGGTTATTATGGCGACATATTTAAAAATCAAGGGTGTTAGCCATCCAGACGGGCTTGGAGCCCTACCACCTAGCTAGGTTTTGTCGCCGGGCCTTATTGCTTGTATTCTTGCTCCGCACCTCCACGGAAGAAAAAGACTTGAGTGTCCCTCAAGCAAGGACGGTATACTCATGCTTGTTCAACATTGATCAATTTAATTAATTTTGGTGTACAGTTTTCCTCATATAGGATACAATTTTTACCGATTACGATGGCAATCCCTAAGATATATAACAACTAAGTTACATAACGTATTTTTTCTTATTACAGCATAATTCAAGCTGCTCTGGCAGTCACCCTGTGAGAGCCTTCAAACCCCGCAGGAAAAATACTTATTATTTATACAACATTAGAATAAACATTATCCTAAGAGACGGTTTACACGTGGCATTGGAAATATCATTCAAACATCAAGAAAATCAAAAGATGTAGAGCAGTGGCTAGAAGTGAAATTATTTTCTGTATTTCTAATACACTAAACTCTTTATATCTGCAGTACGTCCATATAATTATACTATTGACATATATAGAAATACTTTTTTCCAAAACATATCAGTTATTGTTATACAAATGTTAGCTTTGAAAGGTACTAAACTTAACTACTGGAATTCGTCGATGATAGAAAATATGTTATCGTATGAAATAAAGATTCTAAGATAACGGATAATGCACTTCGGTACGCTTGCGGAGGTCACGGGTTCGATTCCCGTCTCGTGTCTGAGTGTTTATGTATAATATGTATTTATTTACAAAAAAAAATGTATATAAGTAGTGTATCAGTTTGGGACTAGATGGCGCTGTGTGAATTGTCACAACATATATATTTATATTTATTTATTATTTACAATAAAAAACTCCAAGAAATCAATCACAGTAGTTGGAAATATGCAAAATCATTATCATAATGATCTTTGATCCGTGCAGGGGCGGAGAAAGAATACTAACCCCTGCGGTTGAGGTCGGTCTGTCGTAAAAGGCGACAAAACAACCCACTCTAGCTATGTGGTAGGGCTTCTAGCCCGTCTGGATGGCGACCACCTTTGGTCTTAAGTATGCCACCATAATAACCTTGTGTTGTGTTCCGGCATTAGTGACCCAAGTTCCTGTATCCTTATGGGGCAGCAGCGTGTTCGCGATGCCACTGGAGTTGCAAACACCCATTGGCGACGGTAACTGCTAAATTCTAAGCGGGCAGTCAGCCTGTCTGTTGGACTATGGCTATAAAAAAATCATTTGTGTCGATTATCGTGTATCTCACATATAAATATGATGTGAATTTTGATGTAAAATACAAATATACCTTTCCAATTATGTTAATTATTACAAAAACAGTGCAAAATTTGAGCAAGTCTTTTCACAGGTCGATCTATTCGGATGAATTTTCTTTCTTAACTAGAAAGCAAAAGAAACAATGTGAAAATATGTTTAAATCGTTGAACGTCATAACGGATACTGATATTATACTTTCCCTTATGAACATATTAACATATCGAGATTTGTCCAACAATATTTATCTGATTACAAATATTTTTACAAAATAACTCAAAAATAAGGCGCTGCTTACGGAAACAGTCAAGTACTTATTATTGTCCGTTATGTCAAATAGCATATATTTTTGGAAACAACTTGTTAAAAAGGTTATAAATTTTAATTTGATTTGTTGTGCCAAGTGGCCAAGCTGTACTGTGGGACAGCAGAGCTCCCTTGCTTTAGTAAAAAGAGTCAAAAAGTGTCCATCGGCCGCCTAGATGGATTCCTGCGGATACACGGTGTCCGCCGCAGCTGACTGGCGTAATTAATCTCTTTCTACGATTATACACTTCCAATAAACATAGTCATTCTAAATATGTGATACAAATTCTTACTTGTCTATTCCATTGAGGCGTATCTATGATTGAGTTGGGAACAAACATCGCGTTGTGTAGTTTCCATTTACATGGCTAATTAGTTGACAACACGCCTAGAAATTCGCCTCCGCTGAAGCAACCATTTAACTACACGTATATATCAGTGTATGTAATGATTTATAGATACGCTGATTTTGTTTTGTATTCAAATAGCTTACAAATGAATATGCCTCCTCTAATGAATGGGCCTTACTAACAAATTGAATTGTAAATAATGATAAGTTGATTATTCCTTTTATTACGGATTCCTTTGGGAACTGATAGTTTCAACGCCAGGTTTCCGCTTTTTTAACACGAGGTTAGCTACCGACGTTAGTACGTAGGGTTCTCAGTCTTACTTTCATCTAAACACTTAAGTGGTTAGCAAATTATAACTTGTGGTATTCGCAGCGGTATAACCACTAAAACCCCGGTCATCACCTATATCTCTTCATTGGTGCAGTTATGAAGTTACTTCCCAGTCTAAAATGTACCGTGGAATTTGAGTGGGTACCGCAAATATTCTTTTCTTATTTTAAATAAATTGGCAAATTCTATCATTAGATTACAGTTCCCGAAAAAGTGATAGAGTAACCTTATTTTTTACTAAGGTTTAATGTACAAAACAGATAAACCCACGTCAAAATTCAACCTACAATTGACAGCATCACAAACCCATATACTACAATATATTCAACAAAAATCCGGAATCCTTAATAATGCAAAGGAATGTCATTTGAAGTGAGGTTCTGTCCCGGCCTTAAGTGACGGAATAATTCAAGTCTTCTTAAAAATGTATATCATCGGACATTGAAATTTACTTAATTGCTCTGAATATTTGAATACATGACTACGGTTCATACTTTCTTCAGGTACATAATATGTGTATATATGTATGTAATTTGTATTGTTCGAATTGCATAACATTCTCAATTATATTTTTAATTTTTTTAAAAGGTCTGTATCGATATGAGTTAAAAAAGTAAGTACAAATAAAATGTTTAATATTTAGTCAGCAATGTTTTCACTTGTATGGTAACATTAAAAAATCAGAACGTAAGATATTTTTGGAGTTTACTCCTTAAGAATCGATTTTCATATATAAGGCGCTCGGTATGAGAAAAAATGTGAGAGTAAAATCTACTAATGAATGAACTCGTTACGTTTTTGGTGCGCAAGGCAAAAATTACTTTATTTGTTACAACTTAAGGTTGATTTCACATTAAATGTTGTTTAACATATTATGACTTTTCATTTGTAAGTGACAAGAGTAATTTATTGCTTTGCTCATTTTATATGACGAATGATCGTAAGTATTAGATAATGTTTTGGAGATTTGTGACTTTATTACTAGGTGTCATAGTTGTAATTAGGTTGAACTTAAAACTGTTTTAAAACTTTTTGTATCAAGATGACGCGCGACGCACGCTCGAACGACCTTCTGTCGTCTTATTGGTATAATATTGGTATAATATGGTAGTTTACTCCTTAAGAAACGATTTTCTTATTTTTATATAATCAACACAATAATAGTTTATATATATTTGAAAGTCGAAATCGTATACGATTTCAATAAACCAGCAGATTATGTTGCCATGTTAGTTTATTTGTTATTGCTGAGGAACAGCGGACAGGTTAGCGGCCCAATTAATAGTAAGCAGTTACCGGCGCCTATAGACGTTTGCGTTGCTAGGGGCACCGCGAATACGCTGCTGTCCCATAGGGGTACATAAACCTGGGTCACATATGCCGGAACACAACACAATTTTATTATGACGGCATACTTGTAGACCAAGGGTGGTTTTCACCCATACGAGCTTTTAGCCCTACCACGTAGTAAGATTTTTGTATAGAAGGCTTATAAGAACAGATGTACGATACCGGTCACGGACCGAGATTGCACTGTACAGGAATAAGAAGGATAGCTCGAGAGCAGTGGACTGTATGAGAGAGGATGAGATAGAAGCGGTGGCTAGAGAGACACGGTCCTTGCAGTGGGCAAAGAAATTCGCACTGACCTTGATTCCACCCCTTCCCGGTTCGGTTTAGATCGCGGAGGAACTGTTGCACGGCACCAGCTAAAGTCACAATACTGAACACACATATTTAATGGCACAGCCAATTAGAGTTTGGAGTAACCAGGGAGGTCGAACGACGACCGTCTTGCCAGTTTAGTAGTTTGCGCGTTATTCGGTCAGGGAGGTCGAACTTCGACCATCCCGTCCGTTTAGAAGCTTGCGCGTTACTACCGTATGTTTCCGTCCCACTCTCGCTTTTACCATTTTATCTCACCGAGAGTGAGGGTAGGTAACAAAATCATCAAAAACAAAATCAAAATCAGGAGGCGGGATTTCAAACACCCTTATGCAGGGATCGAACAACAGATATATAGGTAGAATCGATAGCTAAGAAATATAGTTTTAACTACTTCTTAGTCTTCTTCTTACCAGACTTTTACTGTCTATTTCAAATAGGAAACACAAGAAGAAAGTACGTAGAGTAGAATAGATAGAACTAATTTAAATTTAATTTTTTTTTGTATTGAAAATTGAGTGGGGTGGACACTGAAAATCAGCGCTATGTTGGATCAGATTTCAATACAGCGTAATGCTGAGTGTCAACCTTGTTGGCGGTACATACATGTAGATGTACAATCTAACTGTAACATAATATGTTTTTTATATCTTGATTTATATGTACTGTTAATTTTGGTTACGTATCATTAGATCAATTCAAAATCAAAGAGCTAGTTGAATTCAGTTGAACTATCAGGAGTCCATATATTCCTCATATCTTTTCGTCATCTTTTGCCACCTTTGAATAATTATGAGGTATTCTTCTCTTAGGGAGCCACCAAATACTGTTTTTTATTGCTGAAGAACAGCAATCAGGCTGATCCACTTAATAGTCGCCGTCACCTATGAATGTTTGCAACGCTAGGGGCACCGCGAACATGCTCCTGTTGGGTACTGGAACCTGGGTCACTAATATTGAAATAAAACACAAGGTTATTTTAGCGGCATACTTACAGACCAGGGGTCTGTACGGTCTGTCATTCAGACGGGCTTGGAAACCTATCACCTAGCCAGGGTTGTTTTGTCGCCTTTAAAGACAGGCCAACCTCGGCCACATGGGTTAGTATTCTTAATCCGTCCCTGCACTGAGATAGGTTTCCTAAGGTAGGAACAAATATGGGGGATTCTTCTCTTAGGTAGTCACCAAACAGCAGATTCCACATTTCAAATTGCTGTATGGAATATTTAAACATATCTAAGCCAAAATTCAACCAAATGTGACCGCTAAGACGCTCATAATCCAAACAATTTTCTGGATAAAGCTCAAAACACACGCATGGTAAAGATTACCAAAACGACCTTTTGGGCTTCAAATATGTATTTTTCCCCTTCACGATGCTCATGGACCCCTATAAAGGTTTTTACGCGCGTCACAGCAGGCGAGCGACCGGACGTTGCAATGAATGTTCTTTTTAACGTGAGCATGGAAGGATAATGGTGTTAGGGCGTGTCGTTATTACTTTTAAGGCGTGCTTGGTATCGTTTTAGTTCTAAAGCTTGGGTTAGTTTGTCATTTTTAATTATGAAGTGTGTGACTCCAACGAATATTAATAAATATACATATAAGTTCGAAAGCGGCGATATTTCTGACCGAGTAATGGGAGCATAGTCTGTTCCAAAACTTCGACTTTTCGAGTTTCCGGGCAGTATGAATTCTAGAACGATCTCTCAAGGATTATGACCTGGATGTTTTGTGACTCGACCACAAAATTTGCCCTTTCTATATATATTACGAGCATCATTTCATTGGTTCGGGCGTGGGTGTGCGTGTGCATATGCCTGTGTGTATGTGTGTGTGTTATTATATATTATTTTATTTTTTATGTTATTGGTAATATATTTTAAAACTTAGCACTGACAACAATATCTTTCCTTCATATTTCCAATATATATATGTATGTGTATATATGTATGTAATATGTATTATTGAAATAGAAAGAAAGAAAATAATTTTATTTAGGACAGTTAAACTAAACTAATATAAAACTAGGTGTTAATAAAATTAAATTTAAAACAAAACTTGTCCTAAAAGGGGCATCAGTCTCAGCATAATGCTGGTCTGTTGACCAGCGCTGATCTTCCGCTGAGCCCATAAGGTATCGGCACGGCAGACATTACACCTTTACTTAGCATATAAAAACAAAAATAATATAATCTTATACAAACACATATATATGTAGTAAATGGTTTAAAATCTGTAAATATATGATAAATATAAATGCAATAACTAATAGTAATATTAATGAATATACAAGTGTTGCAATTACGAGAAATAAATAAATTAACATTACATAAACTTAAAAGAGAGATATTACAATTAAATACCACTTGTGTCCTGTTTTAGGTCGCGTTGTGAGTGTTGGTGTTTATTTAAAAATATCTTTAATTTGCATCTGAATCCAGAAACAGATTGCTGATTCCTAATGGGTGGTGGAATTTATTCCAGCACCTTGAGGCTGCGTAACGAAAACTCTCCCGAAAGCCAGCAGTATATATTTGTGTGTATTATATATTATTACTTATCTATATTCTCACTCTCCACATTCTTACCATAGCTTAAATATTCCTTGTAACGGTTGCCTGAAAGAGATTGCTTTATTGCGATAAGGTCGCCGATTAATTTACATATGTTTTATGTTAATCTTCTTTTATAGTATTTTTATTTGTAATTATGATGTAGATCAATAAAGGGTTATCTAGCCTATCTATCTATCTCTATATTGTTTTATTTAAATTATCTATGTAACAAAATTTGTAGTAAGCTATTTTATTGGTAAGATATTCAGACAATATAATTAATAGCCTAATGATCATCATCGCATGATAATATAATTCCAGACAATTAATTCAATTCATGAGTTAAATTCAGCTAATTGCATTTTGAAGTTAAAATAAATATGAAATGTTTAAATCATCTATCGTAATAGACTGATTGTGAATTGAAACATTAGCCTATTTGCGACAGATCAAACTTTTAATTGGAGAAGGAAAAAGGCCAACGTTTTATGTACTTTTGAAATATTTTTGTTTTAACATTTTCATTACCGACTAAAGTTGAATAGCTAGCTTTCGATAAAATCTCACATAATATTGTCGAAATACAAGATTTTTTTAAATATTACTAAACACATCAAAAAAGTCTAAGCAACATGCATGATATTACAAATTTATCATTTATACTAATTAATTTCTACGTCTTTACTCACTCAAAGTGCGTAGGCATGTAAACTTTTTTGTTATTAATGATATATCGGCTGGTTGTAAAAAAAAATTTCGTTTATGTTTTGTTTTTTTCATAAAATTAAATGAAAGGGAATTTGTTTGAATTTAAGTGCGTTTTTATTGCTACGTTTAGTCTTGATTTTATAATTTTGCCAACCATTTAAATAAAGTTAGCGACAAAATTGAATTGTTAGATATTCTTTACGTCACGGAGCGACATCATTTGACGGCAAATGAAATGCAAAGAGCTGTAGAGATGTTGCAAGCGGGAAGTAATCAATCTCAGGTATCTCGGCATTTTGGCATTCATAGAAGTGTTATTTGTCGTCTTTGGCAGCGCTACAATAATACAAGGGAACTCGCTGAACAGCATCCAGGCCGTAAAAGGAGTACAACCACTCGGCAAGACCGGTACATACAACTGACTGCAAGACGCCAGCCGATGTTAACCGCTCGAGAGATAAGTTTGAGGCTACAAAATTCAAGTGGTGTTGATGTAAGTCCCCAAACTGTGCGAAATCGACTGCATGAGTACAGCCTACGAGCTCAACGCCCAATTAGGTGCCCACCGATACGTCACGGGAATCGCGCTCGTCGAAATGTAGAGAACGTGTAGAGAACGCAGAACATGGACCCAGGAACAATGGGATAAAATTATGTTTTCCGATGAGTCGCGATTCGGGTTTAGGCCTGATACAAGAAGGGTGCTAGTGTACCGTCGGCCCGGAAATACTGAAAGGCTCAGGTGCATTCAGGAAGTTCATCCATACAGCGGCTCAACAGTTATGGTATGGGCGGGTATTATGAAGCACAGGCAAACTGAGCTCGTTTTTGTAAATGTAAACATGAACGCTGAAAATTACGCTGAGGATATTCTCAGACCTTATGTCCATCCATTTGCACAAACCTTTGGCTCCGATTTTACGTTAATGCATGACAATTCGCGTTCAAATATTTGGTAACGGAGAACATCCAGGTATTGCCCTGGCCTGCATAATCGCCAGACCTCAACCCCATCGAGCACGCATGGGAAATGCTCCAGAGACGTGTTTTGAAGGACTTGGACGGAGTGACAACAACCCAACAGCTTAAGGATTTGCTACAATTCTATTTGGAGCGAATACCGGAAGATGATATAAACAGTCTCATTAATTCAATGAATAATCGTTGCCGACAAGTTCTGAATAGCAGAGGAGGAATAAATTCATTTTCTTTAGAAATTTCATTTTGTAAAAAAGGAGGTTTAGTTGCTTATGTACCTTAGTTTTTACAGTATATTCTAATATTGTTAATTTATGTTATAAAAAGAACTTATAAAGATAACAGCTGTTATTTTTACATCATAGGACCCTAAAAATATTATTTTAAAAATAAAATACAACGTTATAATGTGAAAAACCATCCTAAAATTTAAATTAGTACATGTTGCTTAGACTTTTTTGATGTGTGTATATTGTTGTTCCATAAACAAAGTAAAAACATATATTTCATTTTCAGTTCCTAATAAATAATATTTAATCAAAAACAACTGGTTTACATCCGGGTTGGCCAAGTGTTTGTTTTTAAGTTTGACAAGAAACATTTAAATAATATATCATTAAGTTTTCACTAATATTATTCGTAGATGTAATACTTATTAATAAATTTTTAATTCGCATTTATATTGTATTATTATTAATTACTGTTTTATCTATGTAGTTTTAAAAAGTCGTAATCAAAAGTTGGTTAAAACTACAAATTATAAATGAATTATAAATATAATACAGGCGTTTATAAAATGTCTAAAGAATAACAACACAATAATAACAATTGTTTTTCACTACTCTAAGAATTTTAATATAAAAACGTCGACGCTTTGTAACGACCGGTAAAAAGAGAAAAAATATTGAAAAACTTTTTAATGCAAAAAAGTTGCAACACGGATAGAAATATCAGAATGAAAAATCCCGACACACCGGTGCAGGCAATATTCTCAAAATAATATACTTTTATTTAACGTGCGATCTATTTAAAATTTTAAAACTAGAACGTATTTATTTATCGTTATTGAAATAATATTATTTTAACTACTTGTACTAAATATTAATTTTTTTTTAGTTTTTACATTACATTTTTTTGTTTAACTTTTAATTTATATGAGTGGTGTTCATGTTACGGTCATAATCTTTTGGGATAGCAAACCGGTGGTTTCAGCTGTATACCATTTAAACCCTTTTTTTTGGTCTCGGGGAAAAACCTTCCGTTGACGGGTTCCTCCGGCCCGGGGGGACCGAGGGATATGTAGGACTCCGGGAAAGATATTCGGCCATCCGACTACCCACTAAAAAACCCCGCTGTTCTCCTATTGCCTACGCCCGGGCCTACGGAAATGTGGCCTGCCGATCTCGTGGCCCGAACCGGCGCCGGCCCGCCCTTTCTCAAGGCGGGCCTCTTCTGAAGTGTTGACGCCAGGAGGTCAGGGCTTCATCCCCCGGCGCTCTCCTGTTGACTCAAGAAGTTGAGGAGGGCCGCGGAACAGCACGCAGCCCTCTCCCTCGCGGCAATAGTGCGGGTGGCGGATCCTCCCCCGAGGGGCCGCCCGCGGCCGTTTTCTACGGTGGTCGGAGGTCGTTGCTTGCCCTCCGGCGCCGACAACGTGGCCTGCGTTGGCGGGAGTTGACTCACGCTCCCGTCCTGCCGTCTCCTCTGCGGACATTACTGCCTCGCAAAAGGAGGTGACGGCCGTCCATCCAGGATCGCCCCCGACCATGGACAGAACCAGGGCCGGGAGCGACAGGTCGGCGGCCAATTCCGGACGGGACTCGCACTCTCATCGCATGCTGGTCAGGCGTGGGTACGACTACCAGGCGACACTCCAGAAAAACCAGGGAGTCACCTAACGCCGTAGCCGGCCCAGCAAGACCAACCGACAGCGAGGATGCGATTCCCACCCCGGGAACACTCTCTGTGCAGGCGCAGTCGAAATAGGCATGGTTTCGACTACCAAATCAGGGCCCGGGGCAGAACCCGGGACCCCAATCAGTATTTGCAACCATCCCACCGGGGACCACGCCACGAACAGAGAGCAAAGTTGGAAAGGATGTAGGAGGTAGACGGGAAGAAAGGTGACTCTGTCGCCTCGGACGGAGAGGGGAGTGAGGCGACGGATGCTCGGGCACCTTGGGTACGCACACCCGTGCACTCCTCGGACAGAGGAGCGCCCCTGAGGGGATTCCATTTAAACCCTAATTTAATAGAAAGTCATCTATTTTTAACCGACTTCAAAAAAGGAGGAGGTTATCAATTCGTCTGTATATTTTTTTTATGTTTGTTACCTCAGAACTTTCGACTGGATGAACCGATTTTGATGATTCATTTTTATATGAAAGCTGGTGCTTCCCGTGTAGTGCCATTACAATTTTTCCCAGTTCTGATAGTGGTATTCATGAGAAAACCGTATAAGTCTTAAATTTGCATTTATTATGTGCGCGACAAATGGACAAATAACAATATCGTGCCAACCGATTTCGATGATTCATTTTTTATTGGAAAAGAGGTACTTCAAAGGTAGTTTGATGAGAGTTTAGTTAGGTTCTGATTATGGGATTTATGACAAAGTAACGGAACTCTTCAATTCTTAGGAGCAAATTAACGATACTCTGCCGAATCTTTTATAGGCTATCCGGATAATTGAGTCACCTACCGTAACGTTCTTATGGTCAAGTAATTGTCGTCGAATATCAATGGGACTCCTTAACGGCTTACAGTAAGGGTGCGATCTGTGGCAGAATTTCTAACTGTCTGTAATCAAATTGCAATGCGCTTACGTTCGTTGCTGCATTGCAACATGACGCCAGCATTCTAATTACATTACTTAAGGTGTATTATGTGTAAAGCGGTGGTAGCCGAGTATGTGGTAGAAGCTTTTGCGTATTACTGATGAGCTTTACTACTATATAAAAGACATGTTGCTCCTCTGTCTCATTAGATAGACGTTCGTGGATTAATCCGAGATGGTGGGCACGTTGCTCCTCCGTCTCATTAGTTAGACGATCGTGGATTAAGCCGAGACGGTGGGCACGTTGCTTCTCCGTTTCTTTGGATAGACGATCATGTAAAACGCTGAGTTGGTGGGCACGTTGCTCCTCCGTCTCATTTGATAGACGATCGTTGATCAAACCGACACGGTGACTACGTTTTTCGATATTTTCCCTGTTCAAAACTTTTTTCATGTAAAGCCGAATTTTCGAAAGTCTATTTTGCCGTTCTTCGCAAGTCTCTTTTGAAATTGTCCTCGAAGTAGATTTCTTCTGTTGAGATATAATAGCTGTTTCTCCCTGACTTCGTTTGTTTCATTTAAACGGTGCTGTCTCATATGAGTAGCACGTTTAGTAGGTCTACCAATATTCAGATAAGTTAGTTAGTGTACTTCAGATTCACTAAAAATCGAAAAAATAAACAAATATTTTAACAAAAGAAAACGCCTTCAATAAAAAAAACTATTCCAAAACAAATGAATATGTACTAAATAGTAAAAAAATAATTGCATATTCTTCTATAACTAACAATAATCAACTTACTTTTTCTACTCATCAATATGTAGATACGATCTATAATATGATAATATAATGTAGTTACAATTATTGTTATAGTCGGTGTCAGCCAAGGAAACACTACAATATACCTAGCTTTAATAATACACAAGCACATCTCACTTATAACTATGTATGTAGTTCCAAATCTACCTTGGCTAACACCGACTCCAAAAATAACAATAATTGTAACTACATTAATATATTATGGTAATATAGATCGTACCTACATATTGATGAGTAGAAAAAGTAAGTTGATTATTAAGTTATAGAAGAATATGCAATTATTTTTTTACTTTTTAGTGCATATTAATTTGTTTTGGAATAGTTTTTTTATTGAAGGCGGTTTTTTTTTGTTAAAATTTTTGTTTTTCTTGTTCTACGTACATTTTTTTACAAATGTGAACTCGATATCATTGTACTTAAAATTAACATGCCAACGTTGCTTAAGTAAAATATTTCATCGCAATACGCATGAAAATTTGAAATATTTAAATAATCTAGTATATTCCGTACAAATTTCATTCGTAATCCAGTCGATCGCACATCCAGGGTACTTCTGTTATAGCGAGTAGATTCATCAAGTTCATATCTGGTAACGCTGTCATGCATATTTAAGTGTTTCATTCATTCATTCATTCATTTTTATACACATGTTTTTAATTTAATTAAAATGATTTTTAATGGCAGCCAACACAACACAACAAGGACATAAATGTAAATAAATATGTCTTCTTAGTGTATATACGTGTGTAGTAGGTCTACATCAAGACTGTTGTGATTTTATGTCTATGTATCTATGGGTTAAGCTTTATATTTATAGGTTCAATACCTACTCAGAGCATACGATTCAGCTGAATGTACACAGATGTTTGATCCTTGCGTAAGGGTATTTGAAATCCCACCTCCTGATTTTTGTTACCTACCCTCACTCTCGGTGAGGTAAAATGGTAAAAGCGAGGGTGGGACGGAAACACAGGAGAGTAACGTGCAAGTTTCTAAATGGATGGGATGGTCGACGTTCGACCTCCCTGGTTACTCTCTAATTGGCCGTGCCGTTAAATCTGTGTGTTCAGTGTTGTGACTTTAGCTGGTGCCGTGCAACAGTTCCTCCGCGACCTGAACTGAATCGAGAAGGAGTGGAATCAAGATCAGTGCGAATTTCTTTGCCTACTGCAAGGTATCGCGCCTCTCTAACCACCGCTCCTATCCCATCCTCTCTCATACAGTCCACTGCTCTCGAGCTATCCTCCTCATTCCTGCACGGTGCAATCTCAGTCCGTGACCGGCATCGTACAGATGTTTATACATAAATCAGAATGTGCAGTTCGATTGAAATTTAGTAACAATTAATCATTTTGTTGCGAGGCCTCGGCAGGAGGGGTAGACCCAAAAAGTGCTGGCTTGACGTCGTAAAGGTTGATATGCGTGCCAATGGGCTCACTACCAGGGATGCTGAAGACCGTGCGAAAAAGAAAAAGTCGGAAAGCGGACCCCGGGCGCCAAAGCGAGAGTTTGTGCTGCAACCGGGATTCAACGCTAAGATGATGATAATCATTTTGTCGCGAGTTTTTCTGATTGATCTCGTATATAATAACATATTAGTCCGAAAACATCCAGTATTATCCTTATTATTCAAGCCTTATTATTCCCGTTACACATAGTGCTCCGTTTTTGATTTCATGCGACGAATTAAATCCGCAAAGTTTGCTTCCGTGCTCATTAATGAGACTTCGTTCAACTCTGCTGGATCAAGATAAGAAAATAAATGCAATAGGAGGTCAGGTTGTTTTTCTCCGTTATCTGATTCTTCATTCGTTATATACTAGCAGCTTAATAAAGAAAGTTGCTAATTTACTGAGCAAAAACGTTGCACTTTTATTATACAAAGGAATGAAGTCTTTATCCTCTCTCTTCGAGACTGAAAGTTTATAAATATTTAATGAACTTCCATTTTTAGAGTCACTAACATAAAATTTATTAGCAATTCGTCTAACACCAAAATTTACGGTTTGGTATAATTTTTACCTCCAGTTCACTGATCTCATAAAATTGCGCCAAAAATGTAAATTAACTTCGCTCACTTTTAATGTACTATTAATGTTATACTTTGTTTAGGAATAATTTTAGAATATATTGAAAAAAATGGTGTTAGTTACATTATCGAAAAGGATTTTTGACTGGTATAATGAAAAATAAAAATAGAATTTTTGAAATATTTTTCTTGCTTAGGGCTGTATCTGAATATATAAATCAAACGTTGCTAACAAACTCATTTTCGTTTTCTACTCCAATTTAATTATCGTTGGCATTTGTAGTCTTGAGACAAGTGAGTCCACTCATATGAAAGCACCCATATGGGTCTACCCCTGCTGCCGTTGCCAAGGGGAACTTTTTGTGGTTTGTTCGAGTAGTATAAAGGCAGCTTGTGAACGCATCCCTAATATTAAAAAAAAAATAAAACATAGTTTATTTAATATTTTTTTTATTGCTGTACAACATCAGGCAGGCTAACGACCCACTTAGAATTTAGCATTTACTGTCGTCTATGGGTGTATATAACACCAGGGGCATGGCTAACATGCTGCTAACTGCTTAGTGGTACTGGAACGTGGTCACTTATGCCGGAACACACAACATTACACATACACACAACATAATGTTATTATGGCAATTTAAAAACCAGGGGTGGTTTGAGTCCTACCACCTAGCTTGGGATTTTTTGTCATCTTTAACGACAAGCCGACCGCGGCCGCAGAGTTCAGTATTCTTTCTCCGCCCTTGCACGGCACGGATAAAATTTATCCAGTAGCGGTAGTTTCTAAATCAGTTCTTCAACGTCATTATATTCTTGATATTTTCAACACAAGATATTCATCTCCGTGACTGTCAATGCACTTATTTGCTCGTGTTACGTTAGCACTTTGTCCGTGATAAGATAAGAATAAGGTAAGAATACGGACCCCTGGGGATGAGGGCAATCTGTCGTGAAAGGCTACAAAATAAACCTACCGGTTCCAAGCCTATCTGGATGGCATTCAGCCCTCATTTCTACATATGCTTCCATAATAACCTTGTGTTGTGTATCGACATAAGTAACCCAGGTTCCAGTTTTCCTACACCAGGGGTGAGCAACCTTTTTAATCAATGGGCCAATTTAAATTTAAATTTTTTTGGCGGGCCGCCTTCGATCAATGACAGTACTGTGATCGAAACGGGCCGCACATAGATTAACAGTTATTAATAATTTACGAAACTTTATTTATAATAAATATTAGAATAAAAAATATAAAACTAAAAAACTGAAGATTTCATATACAAATTTTAATGCAAGATAAAAATAAACAAGAAAAGAATAGAAAAACGAATTTACTTGAAATTTGGCACTGTTTTTCTAATAAAAAATTGGCAAAAAAACACAATTTTAGATCAATGTAATGATGGAAGAAAGTTGATAAAATAAATTCAAATTTAGAAATGCTTGGCGGGCCGCATAAATATGTTTAACGGGCCGCAAGCGGCCCGCGGGCCGCGTGTTCCTCATCCTTGCCCTACACGGACAGCAGCGTGTTAGTAGTGCCGCTGGCGTCACAATCATCCATAGGCCATACCATAGGATACAACCTATGGTAAGCAGTTACCACAGTAATTGCCTCCTATTAATTGAACCGGCAGTCTGCCTGCCGTTCTACAGCAATAAAAACACTAGTCATGAACGATATTGACTGAAAATATGAGTATGTTAACCAATTTCAATTAATGTAGTCGTTATATCTTTTCATTGAAAAACGTATAAGAGTGAAAATTTAAAATTAAAACGTGTCTTGTAAAGTAAAATAAATGAGTTAAACTCTACAACTGAACACAACGAACTTTTTATTCCGAGTTACAGAAATTGTAAAAAGAAGAGAAAAATAGACGGCATACGAAAAAAACTCATTCCTTCAAATGGAATGGAGAGGGGACAGGTTCTTAAGCTTCTCGTGTTTGCATATTCTTATACACTATGAAAAAAGAAGTACCCCCAAGAGACGTATTATTTACTATTAAATTTTCCTCTACACTATTAGAGTAATGCAGTAAACTAATAAGTAAAATGAATGTGTTATTATTGAAAGATTATTATTATAAAGTAAGTTATCTCTCTGTATAATATAAGGGACAGCTCGAAAATGGGTAAACAATAAAGCCAAACAAAATACCTTTACCTACACGATCCAATATCCAATCAAGATTCTATCAACGTGCAACAGTTTGCTAAAGGATGCGATAGACCTCGCCATCGTGATCAAGTACGATGTTCATTCTACGTTAGAATGGGGAAACGTGATCTTGCATCGAATGTCGATATTTTTTATTAAAACCTGCGTACACTGAGACCAAAATAATGACTTTTGATATGATTTATAGACATTCTAAAGGCCTAACAGTTATTTGCATAATTATTTTTGACATACCATGAGAGTAACAAATATCAAACATATTTTACTAGTTCATTTTTTCTTCTGTTTTTAACTCTTTTTAAGGATTTTTTCTTAGACAAGGGATTTTTTCAATAAACAATGAATATACTATTGACGTACCCATCCCAGAGAAAGCGTAACTATATATCTTAAATCTTACATTATTTTCTCAATAGTTAGCACGTCTCCTCAACCACTACAGCCCGATGCCGGAAAACATCTCTTTATAAATATTAACTTAGAACCACACCAAATTATTCTCCCTCTCTTGTTACCAATCACGGTCAGTTTTTGGTTGATACGTTTTCTCATCATGATATGATTTATCTATCTTACAATATACGTCCGCAAAGTTAATTTTGCAGCGTAACTTTGACAGAATAAATAAGGAAGAAGACCGGCAACGGAACTGGTCTGGGGTCATTAATGCTGCTTCAATTGATGATAAGTTACACGTGTTTAATAATATCTTCTTCTTTTCTTCTATCCTCTTGAGCTTATATGACGTATATGCACCTTTGCGGTTAATAAAAATCAAGCACTTTCCAGCTCCGTAGCTCACGGAGGAGATTGGAAATTTAATGACGTAGAAATCTAAAATTAAACATAAACAACGACTTACAGATGCTAATAAGCAAGCCTATGTCGAATCGTGCAATCGTTGCAATAGAGCATGTAGATATGCACAACGCTGTTATATTCACGAATCAGTTAATATTAATAACACTAGAAAGGTTTGGACATTCCTTAAATCTTTTGGAGTTGGTAAGTCTTTATCTGTTTTAAATTCTAATAATCTTAATCTAGATCTTATTAATTGGCATTTTGCTGCGTCTTTCAATTTCGATAAGACTAGAAAGTCTATAATAATAAAATCCATACATTTTTTACCAACTCCTCAACATAATTCTTTCCGTCTTAATCAATTTTCTGATTGTATGACATTGAGAAGGCAATAAAATCATTTTCATCCAATGTTTTGTTGGCAGTGACGGCAGCAGAAACATGATCATGCCCATAGTCAATATCATCTGACCTATTATTTCCTACACCTTTAATACCTCCATATCTACTAACACCTTTCCCACTGCGTGGAAAAAAGCTCAAGTTATGCCTTTACCTAAAAAATCCAATATTCTCTCTTTTTCCGATTATCGTCCCATATCTATTTTGCCTTTTCTGTCTAAAGTTCTGGAACGCCTAGTACGACAAGAATTTAGTAGTTCTCTCAATACTCATTCACTTTTAAATCCTTTCTAGACTGGATGCCGTCCAGGCCACAGTACAAACACTGCACTAGTTAAGATTACAGATGATATTTGCTTTGGCATGGACCAAGGCTTGATAACAGTTCTTTCACTGCTTGATTTCAGCAGTGCCTTTAATAAGTAGATGATGATTTTAACATTCTTATATAAATTATTCGGTCTCTCAATGTATCTCCGACATAAATTGATTTTTCCAAGTTCCCTGTATAGTCGCCGGCAGTGTGTACATATTGACCAAAGTTTTTCATCGTGGGATGATCTGTCTGCCGGAGGTCCTCAGGTCGGCGTTTGTCTCCTCTGTTATGAAAGTAACTATATACTAATTTTCATACACTATACGAAAATAATAGACAGAAATGTCTATATTAATACCATTTTCAAAAGTTTATCTTCCTCCTATTATCTCTATGCTAACGATATACTCGGGCTTCTAAAGATCGATTACACGAAGCTATCACACGCATTAATAACGATTTAGATTCTATCCTTGAATGAAGTAAATTGTATGATATAAACGTGAATCCGTTTAAAGCCCAGGCTATTATTTTTGGAATGTCGCGTATGCAAATTTTGTATATATACACTCTCCAATTTAGTTTTTGAAAATGTGTGGATTGATTTATATGATCAAATCCAGAACCTTCATGTAATTATAGATAAGGAACTGTCTTGACAACCTCAAATAACAGAGTTAAGTCGTAGTGTATTTTTTTTATTGCTCTAGGACAGCAGACAGGTTGACGGCCCGCTTAGGATTTAGCAGTTACCGTCGCCTATATGTGTTTGCAACGCCAGTGGCATCGCGAACACGCTGCTGTCCCATAAGGGTACAGGAACTTGGGTCACTAATGCCGGAACACAACACAAGGTTATTATGGCGGCATACTTAAGAAAGACCAAAGGTGGTCGCCATCCAGATGGGCTTGAGGCCCTACCACGTAGCTAGGGTGGGTTGTTTTGTCTCCTTTTATGACAGGCCGACCCCGGCCACAGAGGTTAGTATTCTTTCTCCGCCCCTGCACGGATAACATTGCATCAAACGGCTCACTTCGAAGGTTAAAAAGCTTCTTGCTCACTGCCACAAAGGTTTTACTTGCTGTTTTCTAGATATCACCCAAGACCAACTAACTAAACTTGAGCGGCTTCAAAATATTTTCATCAGGTTCATATTTGGTTGAAAAAATATGAACATGTATTTGATAAATATTGCGCAAAAAGCTCAAGTGGGTGTATATCTCACTTCGCTGGAATGCTCACCTTCTCCATATGCTCTATAGTATATTATTTATCCCTACCACCGCTCCTTACCTCAAAGAATTTTTTTTTCTTCATTCGTTCCATGACCGGTACTTGCGCTCTTCAGATAATCTCCTTTTAGAGACACTTGTATATTCTTCAGAATTTCATTCCAAATCCTTTACTGTACGGCCGCCCATCTCTGGAATTCTTTACCCGAAAATGCGAGAAAAGCAAAAACTTTACACACCTTTAAAAATATGTTTAAACAATATTATATGTCACTATAATCAGTCGTGCCACTTGTGTATACAAATCTGTTTAAACTATTTTACTTAGTTTCTAATTGTAGATTTTTTCTCGGCTTATAATTTTTTTATATACCTACTTAATTTCACTATACAATTTTTTTGTACACTGTAACACACTTAAATATTTGTATTAGGTTGTCTGGAAGAGATCACTTCCTAGCTATAGCTAGGACTTCCTAGCTATAGACCGCCAATTATTTCATAATTTTATATTTATAACTGGCAAAAAATCTTTAACATTTCATGAAGCATGTATGAAATATCTATTAATGGAAACCATATGCTTAATCATCCCGTTCCCCTCTCTATCAATCTTTCATTTGTTCAAACGTGACTTTGAGGATTTGCTTTAAATTCCAAATGCTCGTCGATCGATAATATTCGTAACTGTGTCTAAAATGTGTGTAGACTAGGCAATAAAAAAGGAATGAATAATATTGACTTTTTTTGCTGACATCAATATATCACAAAACTTCACTTATATAATATGTACTATAAATATGCCTTGTTAATGATTTAATCAAGTTCTGCGACAATATGAGGAATATGTATTAATTTAGGTCATCCCTGGTCTCTATGTCGCCATAATAACCTTGTTGTGTGACCCAGGTTCCAGTTCATACATCAGCGTGTTAGCGGTTTTCCTGGTGTCACAAATATCTATAGATGGCGGCAAGTGCCCACTGCCAAGTGGGCCGTCAACTTATCTGCTGTTCCACACAGCAGTCACTACTATAAACATCTTGGGGGTCACGAGATCTATTTCTGCCCCTGACTTTTATCAGTTATCCAGTAGCTGCTTATTTTAGGTATAGTATATTTATTTTATATCTATTCCATCATCCAGTAAACTGCACAGAAGACGGTGGACCCACAGAAGATTTCACCTGTAGCAATAGTAAACAGCGCACCATGTATGTGAAACAGAAGTGTGTAGCTCATTTCTCATTTCGTTTAATTGTATGTAACAAATAGCACACACAAATCCAATCATAAAGTAGAAGTTGGTTGAAGTCTGGTGGTTGAAGTCCAATCATAAAGTCGATTATAAGTGACATTGAAACAAGATTGAATATATCGATTGATTCCTCTGAATATTCAAAAGCTTAGTATTGGGATCAATTAATGCCTCAATATTTCGAATTTATATGTTTTAATTTTCATAATTAGCTGGTTTGTTAATTTATTGATATTCTATTTATTTGAATTTCCAATTATCCCGTTTGTGTTCTTCTTGGTTTTTTTCTCAACTTATTATCAACAACAAACAACTCAACATAATAGTCCACTATGCATCTTTAAATCTGACAAATAGTGTTTTTATTATAAGTAATATAATAAAAGATACAATTCAAAATGAGGAATATTTTGGAATCATTACCAAAATACTAGGCTTAGAGAAAATAAAAATAAAACAGTTTGAAAATACTCGTTTCCTATCTTCTTACGCTCATTTTTTCTCCTCCTTTCTAACCTTTTTCTATTTATTTTTATCAAGGAAAATATAGAGATGATGAGAGATAATGTGTAGTGATGGTGGCATATAATGTAAAAGTACCTAGCAAATATCATCTATAGATGAAAAGACTGTATAGATATAAATAAAATTAAATAAGTATTTCATTAAACATTGCTGACGTCTTCAACAACATACGTGCTCAATAAACATTCAGTGATAAATTTAACCGAGTAATCTTTAAGAATTTAAATTATACCAAAATGCGATAACGTAGACAATAATTCACAGCTCACTTGTTTAAATAATTACAGTAACTAGGTAATTTCTAAGCTTAATAAAGTTTTAAAAATATTCAGTGTGGTTTTATAGTCATTATAATTTACGAACTGAATAAAAAAGCTTTTAAGTTTTTGTATAAATATTATCATAAGCGTTTTATTTTGGTTATTCACATAACTCATACATCTTTTAAAATTATGTTGTTTTAATTTTGACAGGAGCTTTTTTTTTCTTTGACAGGGAATGAGAATGGAGTCTTGATAAACTATTCATTACTGCTTGTTCAGCAACGGGGGTCTTCGGGGTTATTCTAATAAATCGTTTATTTGTATCCGTTAATAAATTCGTTTATTGTCGATAATTATTAATGTTTTGAATATATATGTGTTCGCAATTAGGATCGCAGAGCGCAAAGAGAATGAATAATCTCGCTGTCATTCGTTGTTTCTATTTTATTCTTGTAAATATTTTTTGCTCTAACGCTTTGGGCATTGATTTTGCCAATGTCGGGATAACAGAAGATTTGACCAGTGTATTTCTTGCCAGTCAAATGATATTAAGGATAAATTAATTCAGCTGAAAGTATCCTGAAGACGTGGTGACAATAAAATATTTAAACGATAAATTGACTATACTATAAACATATACATTTGTTGTTTCGCGTCGCCTATCAACGATGACATTGACGTTTGTTTCTTTGTTTATAAATTAACACTGCTTAACGAATAACTAATAATAGTAAGACTTTATAACTTTCATTTTTACTAATTAGTAAATATTGGCTTATTTAGTAAAACTTTGACATTTTATATTAATACTTTGCCTAATATACAATTAGTTCTCACGCAAACTATATACTAGTATAGTATTAATTTATTATATTTCCGAAAGAAAATTCGTAATAATATTCAAGAGAACATTAGGAACGTGTTTTGATTAATGCCTTTGTTTTATTGTATTATAACACTGAGCACTATTAATATTAGTTAATATTAATTATTCTAAAATAAGGTTACACGAAATTATGTTTTCAAAGGTTTACAACACATGCGACGCGTTCTAGTGTTTCATATTATTACACTTTATTATACGAACTTGTTTGAAATTTGAATGGTTACGCGTAATATGGGTAAATATTTCATTACAGGTGTTTTTGGAGAAAAATATTGTGAATAGTTTTATATTTGAATGTAGTTTATAATTTAATAAATATAAATTCATAGTGATATGTAAATTACTGTCATGTTACACAATATAAAAAACAAAAGTTTATACTTTGTGCCTTATTTATGGTTGAGTTTTGAAAAAGTAAATTAGAAATTTAGTTTAAAAAAAACTATTTAACTGGAATGCTTTAGATTATAAACAACGATTGGTCATATTTTTTATAAAATAGAATTAACATATTCATATAAATCAAAGAAGTTTGATTTCCTAAGCAAAATTATTAAGCGCCCCAGAGATATCAACTTAAGCGCGCAGTGACTACTTCCGGTTCGTGATGCGTTCTTGGCATATAGAATGTGGCAAGAATTTTTTATCAAATCTTTTTTTAGATAAATAAATCACTGCTTGGTCAAAACGGCAGACATAACCCACCTTTACAACAAGCCTTATTTAGAGAGGATTAGAGAATTTTAAGTCTTATGTCACATCTTTGACATAAGATGTAGACGGACCCAAATTCCTGTACCCTTATGGGACAGCAGGGTGTTATCGATGCCACTAACGTTGCAATAATCTATAGGTGACAGTAACTGCTCAGTTCTAAGTGGACCGTTAGCCTGTCTGCAATAAAAAAGCAAAGGTCTATAGCAATAAAAAAGCCCTATTTTTGAAGAAAGAAGTAGAAACTTGGCTTAAAATACTAAATTTCTTTATTCATTCTTTAAATAATAATATTATAATATATAAATAATGATATTCTTTAATAGGTCAGTTACAATTTTAATTTTAATAGGATACTCAGTATAACGAGGACTGCTGTCACGAAGTCTCTGTTTAGTTTAATCAAAAGTGA
Source organism: Malacosoma neustria (assembly GCA_963693495.1). Classification (NCBI taxonomy): domain Eukaryota; kingdom Metazoa; phylum Arthropoda; class Insecta; order Lepidoptera; family Lasiocampidae; genus Malacosoma; species Malacosoma neustria. Next base: position 5,111,595 of record OY856386.1, read on the forward strand.
AAAGTGCCATTTAACTGAGCTCAAGTCCTTTCTTAGACAGATGAGTTTCTTTCGTCGCTCTTGAACTTAGTCACGCTTTTTAAGTTGTTAATAGCTACTTTTAAATAAGACTCTTTTAAACATAAAATGTTTATAGTTTTACTATTCATATTTATTTAACTTTTGCCTGTCATTTAGTTTGATTTTTCTGTTCCCTCGTGGTTAAAATTGAAACTACAAACTTAAACGCTCTCTTTTGCGTGGTGTGCCCTTCCTCTTTCTTTTGTTAAACAAGAAAGTGCCCGTTCTGTTACGGTTGTGAGATACAGAAGAATTTATTTTATTGTTGAGAAGTTGCCCACTTCATAGTAAGCAGTTACCGCCTATGGATGTTTGCGAGGGGCACCACAAACTCGTTACTCGCATAGGGCTATTGGAACATAGCTCACTAATACCGGAACACAGCACAAAGTTCTTATGGCGCTTTACTTATAAACAAAGAGTGGATGTCACCAGACGAAATTGGGGCTCTATCACGTAGCTAGCTAGGGTTGTTTCGTCACCTTTTACGACAGCCTGAGCTTATCTGCAGGGGTTAGTATTCTCACTCCGCTCCTGCGCAGAGAAAATCGGAATGTCTTCTTTTATTATTCTTTAGTGACGGGGTGATTTTTTTTTTTCTCAAAAACTGAATTACATGGCCAATCCATGCTTAATATCTTTCATTTTGTTCCAGAGCGTCTCAACGTGTTATATGAACGCAATTGGACCAGACTGGTGCACGAGCAGCTGAGAAAGTTCGAGTCTTCGATAGTAGCGGTAGCACGACAGTCTTCAGATTCGCATCCCAATGAGCTGGCTTTGGAGTCGAAGTGGACCTTCTCTGGAGCCCTGATTTATTGTATTACCTTAATAACTACGATAGGTTAGTCATTTGATTTTTATATAGATTATTTATATCTGGAATTTAGCAGATATGCAAATGACCACCACATAGCAAGTGGTCACCTATGCATTACTAACACGAGGGAAATACTACAGCCAGAAGCTTACCCTCAATCCAAAGAGTACGCAGTATGACGGTTCTCGAAACCGTTACGGTTAGAAAGGAAGACTAATAATAATTATATAATGCCGTATGAATCTATACAAATAAATAAAATTGGAAGGTCTGTTTATAATATTAAAATAACCGCTTTTTACTAAGTGCATTCGGATGTATACACGGTACATATACCAAAACAACATTTTTTACAATTTTTGTCTGTCTGTTTGTTCCGGCTAATCTCTGAAATGGCTGCACCGATTTTGACGTGAGTTTCACTGACAGATAGCTGATGTACCAAGGAGTAACTTAGGCTATTTTTATTTTAGAAAAAAATAATAGTTTTTGTTAAAAATGATAAGTTTCCAAAATTTTTAATCCAATTTAAGTTGACCTCCAATTTATATCATCAGCCATATGAAATAGGGTTCAACTTAGGCTGGACTTAGTAGGTTGAATTTTCAATTTAATTTGACCTCATATATCCAAAAAATACTGCCTAAAGTCACTATTCCACGCGGACGGAGTCGGGGGCACAGTTAGTTCCAAAATAAATTAATAGGTTAAACGTTAGTAGACCCGTTCTCAATAATTTCACTGTCACTAGGGGTGCTTTTCTTATTTAAAGTTTTATTTTCTGAATTCGGGATCACTTTAGGAGTTTTTTTTCTCAGGAAATAACTTACTTTATTATTTCACTATTACAATAGGGCTGTGAAGTACGGCAATTATACGGCTGTGAAGCGTGGCCGGTGTTAGAGCGACACAAGCAAGAACTGCGTGTCACGGAGATGAATATGCTGCGGTGGATGTGTGGAGTGACGCGGAAGGACCACGTTAGGAACTCCCGCATTCGCGGTAGTCTTCATGTCCGTGACATTGCAGATAAATTGCAGGAGTGTCGGCTCAGTTGGTATGGCCATGTTTTACGGCAGCCGGATGCTTACGTGGGAAACAAATGTCTGGCCATGCCGCCTCCACCGGGCCCCGGCAAGAGGGGTAGACCCAAAAAGTGCTGGCTAGACGTCGTAAAGGATGATATGCGTGCCAATGAGCTCACTACCAGGGATGCTGAAGATCGCGCGAAGTGGAGTAGAAAAAGTCGTAAAGCGGACCCCGGGCACCGAAACGAAAGTTTGGGTGGCAACCGGGACTAACGCTAGGATGTGATGATGATGATGATATTACAATAGGGAAAAATGAATGTGGCTAAATTAGATTTTTACAAATTGATTATTGTTCTGTATACAACTGAGGACTTCCGTGGCGTAATGGGTTTTGCACGCCTGAAGATCGCAATTACTGCAGGAGTCACTAGTTTAATTCCCGTCCCTAATCTGAGTGTTACTGTATAACATGTATTTATTTGCAAAAGATAAGTAAATAAGTAGTTTAATAATTGTTTTGTACTCATAACATAGTTGCTTACTTTGGGAACAGCCGACGCCATGTAAATGTATTATTATTATTTATTAAACACAAAGTCGAAAAAGAACGTAAGACAGCCAGTCCTTTGATACAAACATAAACAGTGAACAAAATAAATACGCGGTTAATATACGCAAAAAGTTATTTTACTGATGAATATATTTTTTAAAGGATATGGTAATGTATCACCACGTACAGCAGCGGGCAGGGCCGCAACAGTGGCTTATGCTGCTGCAGGAGTGCCACTCACATTGGCGTGTTTGGCTGGGCTAGGAGCGTCACTGGCGAAACTGGCAAGATTAGCTTGGTTGAAGGCTACGAGAAGAAAAGCACCAAACACTTGGAGAAAGGATAGAGAGGTATGTTTGCTAAGCTCTGTTTAAGTAGTACTTGTTTCCTATCAAATAACATAATGTACTGTGATGGTTCCGTAGGATTATGTTTATTTTATGTACCAGCGAACGTAATTTTTCCAAATTTAGAGGACCCTTGGATAAAAAATATAATTTTTAAAATATTCGCTATCTTCTGTAGATTTAATTTATACCTAATTTATGATAAATTTAATGTAAAGATTTTATTTTTACTTGTAAAATTAGAAATGATTCTAACTGAAATTACATTAAATTTTTAAATCTATTTTGTTGGACTTAACATTACATTGATGTCAAAAGTTGAAAATTAGAATGAGGTTCCTAAATACTGATCACCAGTCTTCTAATAATAACGATGAATACTTCAAAATTACCTTGATATTGTATTCTTCATTTTCTGTCAATAATTTTGCAAGTTATATCAATGCAAAACTTTTATACGACATTTGTGCCATTTTCTCGCATTTTATTGGTAACTTTCAGACATTTTTTCTTGTGCAAAGAGAATTTTGTCAAAATTTTAAAAGGGTTAATTTTTAAAAACTTACCAACTTGTTAATAGAAGAGGTAATATTTATTGCCTTACTAATTGACTCGTTGACTATGCCGCAATTCATCAAAACTGGTTGAGCGGTTTAGGCGTAAAAGAGTGACAAACAAGCAAACAAACTCACTTTCGCATTTATAATATTAGTTAGCATTCCTACTAAACTAGGCCTGAGCAACCTTGTTCTTCACAGGCAGGGATCACATAGACAAATTTATTTTAAAACAAATTTCTTTCTTCTATAGCTAGAAAACCACCTCCAGCTGCATGAGCAACAGCGTCTCCTGCCCCAGCCAACTGAAAATAACCAATATACATCGTTTCCACCACGAACTCATCGTCCGCAGACTGTGAGAGCTCGTGCTGGTGACAGAGGCCAATACTCCCAGGTGTTCGAAAGGGCCCCTCCGAGCCCACGTGCTGCGACTCTTGGTCGAATTAAACGTAGTGCCTTGGTTGATGGTATGCTATATTTTTAATATTATATATTTTTATCACACCTAAATCCATCATCTGGTAACAAAAATGTTATGGGTTTTCCTGATAAACATATATCATCAAATTATATTAAATTCATTAATATTTTTTCCGCAGAACCACATACTTCATCAGCTCTTCAAACTCAAACACTTGACCGCAAAAAGGCATGCAGTATGAAGTGTCTCGCAACAGTTCACGGACCGAGTAGAGGTCGAGGACGAGGCACAATTCAAAAACCTCGTGGTCCCACGATAGAACAACTCATAGCTGAAGAATGTGGTGAACTTTCCATGAACAGAAGTCAGGACGATCTGGACGATTCTGAAGATCCTGATGATTTGTAAGTTAATATAATACAGGTTTATTTAAAAAAAAGATACTTAATCACTAAATTACTATCAAACATAATTATGTAAATTAATGGAATAGGTTTCATTTGACCTTAGAAAATAAATAAAAAATATGTTATTAAGGAATTAAAATTATTGACGCAATAAAGCATCTTCTACAGTTTGAAAGGTCTCTACGAATGGACAACCACATATCATTATTAAGTAAACAAGTTGAGATTCGCGCTAAGTAACTCAAATGTAGACGCATGTCATGTCCACCTAAACGTCGTTTCAACGACAAATACATTATTTATAAATGATTGGAATAACATTCGTTATAATTTAAAGCTTACTTTAGGCTCATAATTAAATATTAGATGTCTCAGAGTCTAAAATCTTACTAAATAACAATTGAGGCATTAATACTGTTAGCAGCTACCGTCGCTTATGGGTGTTTGCAACGCCAGTGGTATGCGAACACGCTGCTGTCCCATAAGGATACAGGAACTTGGGTCACTAATGCTGGAACACAACACAAGGTTATTATGGTGACATACTTAAGGCCAAAGGTGGTCGCCATCCAGACGAGCTTGGGACCCTACCACGTAGCTAGGGTTGTTTTGTCGCAATTACGACAGGCTAACGCCGGCCACAGAGGTCAGTATTCTTTCTCCGCCCCTGCATAGATGCAAACCTTTTGGGAGCACAGTTCAAACGTTAAGTGTCCCTGCAAATATTGATGCAAACTATTGTCAAAAGGAAAAGGACTTTAATTTCCAAGGTGTTAAGATTAGGTAACAGGTTATCCAATTAGATGATGATTGTACACCTGAAACATGAATTATTTTGCTTTAAACTGAAAACACGATGAAACTGAAAATATACAATAGACATTTAAAGTTTTACATTTGAGTTGTTCTTTAAATAAGAAGCAAATAATTTCCTTCTTTGAAATTCATTAATCAAACAAAATATTACAATTTAAATCGTTTTCATATTTTAATTTTCAATTTAAACGTGTAATCCATGCTTAATGCGGATATACATTAATTGCTGAAATAACAATCAAATAACAAACCAGTGTATGGTTGATAGTGGATTAATAAGAAATTATGCGTGATATATAATAAAAAAATCGAAAACTGTACGAGTTACTATTGGATTTACAAAATTTCATTCAGTTTTTCAGTAAAATTTGACTAATCTCCTCAAAGTGCGTGAATGATTTTTTAAAACTGAATATTGCATGTTTATACATATACATATGTTTATAATAATAACTACAGTTCTAATTCACTTTACTTGTATGTTCCATGTTAGAAGAAATAGTTTTTTTCTATTGCTAATGAACAGCAGACGGCCACTCAATAGCAAGAAGTGACCGTCGCCTTTGGATGTTTGTGACATAAAGGGCAGCAACCACTAATGCCGGAACACCTTAAGCAAGAACCCGTAAGCATTCTAACGTCTGAAATTCATTGCGCCTGGGAGGTCGTCAAAATGTATAAATAACTAGCAGACCCGGCAAACGTTTTCCTGATATATAAATTTAATAAAAAAGTAGCCTGTCAGTCTCCAAAGTCCAATCAGAAATAGATTGGACCAAAATTCATCAAAATTAGTTCTGCAGTTTAGACGTGAAAACGTAACAGACAATCAGACAGAGTTACTTTCACTTTGATAATATTAGTATGAATAAGATAATAAATAAATAATTATACTTAAGAATATTATTTGTTCACAGAATATGTCCCCATGATACACCATCACGAGTGCCTTTGATATGGAATGAAGAGAAACACAAAAAGAGCTGCGCTGTTCCGAATACTGCGAACGTACAACATAACCAAACCTTAGAACATTGCCACGTTCCCGTAGGAATAGTCTTATTTCTCCTCCTTGCCTACGTGTGCATTGGTGCTGCTATCTTCTCCGCCTGGGAGAACTGGAGTTTCTTAGACGCGGTGTACTTCTGCTTTATAGCTTTAGCCACCATCAGCTTCGGCGATTTCGTTCCAAGCAGTTTCTTAACTCTCAAACCAAGCACGGAAAATTCTAGAAGTGAATACATACAGATGATTGCGTGTTGTGCGTATTTGATTTTCGGCTTAATACTAATAGCGATGTCGTTCAGTTTGTTGCAAGACGAGGTGGTAGCACGTTGTTCCCAGTTGGCGAACATGCTTGGTTTTCGTCAATGACAATACGAGAAGAGCGAATGTAGCTCCACAGACAATCGTCTTAGGATGTTATGATCGTTGGTGTAAAGACTACGGATCCGTTTTCCCTTATTGGATCCATTTTTCATTGTTATCATGTTGTAAATATACTATAAATATTTTCTCATAACTTTAAATGAAACCTTTTTATGGCATTTGTACTCTGAAGTATTTGTGGTGTAAATATTTGTGTAAACTATTTATAAAAGCAAGGCTGAATTGTAATGATACAATAAAATTGTGTTGAAATCTCATGTTTAATTTTATTAATCACTGTCTAATTACTATATATAATATTTGATATACTTAAATTAAAGAGACACTATAATAACCTTAACCTTGTACTGTAGCTGGAAATAAATACATGAATACTATATTTTTGCCTTCAGGAGAAAGTTGTTGAATTGTTTCAACCAAATACAACTTGATTTGGTTTCAACAGAAGAAAGCTACCATCTTATTCCCTCATCCCGAAGTGAAAAACCGGCTGGTGGCCTTTCTTTACAACCTTTTTTTTTTTTTTTTGGTCTCGGGGAAAAACCTCTCTTGACGGGTTCCCCCAGCCCGGGGGGACCGAGGGATATGTGGGACTCCGGGAATTTTATTATATTTTAAGAAAATTAAGATGGCTCTTTTTTTCCAAGCCGTTATCTGACTAAATTATAAAGCATTGTCGACATTGTAGTTTATTATTAAATCAGTTCAAAAATGTAAGTCATTTACTGTTTCTACAATATAACAAAAGTAAACGGTTGAGAAACTAATAGTTCCTACGTATAAGATTTCTATACAATCATGCAAATTGCATGTAATACATCTAATTTATCGGACAACTGGACGAATATCCTACCATTTTCAAACACGTAAAATGCTTGGTGGTCTGATTATACAGCCCGATGGCAACACAACGTCCTTGAATTACAAGAAAGTCTTACCACGAGTTCGTAGAAGTTATTTTATGATTCGTTCATTTAACTAGGTACAAGTTGTTTGATGAGGTTTCCTAAATTATGAGCGAACAGATTGTGAAGGTTATAAACTTGATTTTACTTTCTTGGTTACATAAAGTTACGCTCGTTAATATTTTTTTTATTTTATAAAACTTCGGTGTTTTTATGAGCTTAATAATAAAAAATGGATAAAATCTCAAAATATATGATTGAATAAATAGCTTTGAAAATATTACTGTGATATTACACCAACTATTTTTTAATCAAAATATCTGGCGCTAATTCCTTTATTATTTTATACTAGCTGTGCCCGCGACTCCGTCCGCGTAGAATAGTGACTTTGGGCAGCATTTTTTTGGATAAATCTTATGGTTTATTTGGGATTACAAACCCTAAACCCCAAAATAGAAATAAATGAAATATGCAAACAGTCAGTGTTATCGAATGCAACTGTTACGACATGCGCCTCTGGAATACGTATGTTCGAACCTACAAAGTCCAGCCTGAGCTAAACCCTATTTCATATGATTGATGATATAAATCTGAAATTAACTTAAATTGGAAATTAAAATTTCCGAAACTGATCATTTTTAACAAAAACTATTTTCATTTTCTAAAATAAAAATAGCCTAAGTTACTCCTTGTCAAATCAGCTATCTGTCAGTGAAAGTTCCGTTAAAATCGGTGCAATCATTTCAGAGATTAGCCGGAACAAACAGACAGACAGACAAAAATTGTAAAAAATGTTGTTTTGGTATGAAAATAATGTTGTTTTGGTATGTAAAAAAATGTGACATAAAACTTATCTGCGCAGACCAAATTTCCAATTTAAAATTAACCGAAAATGGCCTACAATCCCTAAATCAATTTTGTCTTTTATAAGCAAAAAAGACTATTCTATATACACAAGGAAAAGGAAAGTACGCTAAAAGTTCGACCTGATTTAAGTGTAGAATATATGGCTCCAATCAACCATGTATTTAAACCATTCATACCCAGAACCAAAGAACATCCAGAGGAGCTCTTACGCATTCAACAGGATATAAATAAATTAAAAGAGGATCCTGTGCTGAATAGAGGCATATCATACCACAACATCTATCATTACGTCCTTATATACGTAATATTTGGATTGTTATGTATAATAGCAACAGCATACATTGCTCAGCGAATGCGTTGTGGCGGGCCCGGCGGTTGCTCAGCAACAGCCTGCCGCCCGCTGCATTACAACAAACATCGAATTTCAACCCGTTCTTAGGGCACGGGACTCACGGGAGCTACCGAGTGAGAGTAAAAGTGACAGTGTGGAGAAACGTAAAATTAAAGTTGACAAAGCCTGTACACCTATAAAAACAAGATAATTTAGATCATAATTTACTTTTAATTTTACTAACATTAGATATAATAAACATTGTTCACCACTTGTTAGCTTTAGATTCATTTTACTAACAACATTCATCCTTTTTTTGGACCCCGGGAGTATGTTCGGTTCGATACAATCGTATATAGAACCGAACACGGAAATCGACGAACAGTCAGTGCACTTCCAACCGGCGCCACTCCCGGGTTCATTCATAAATATAAACATTTGTATAACATTATATTCAATTAAACATTATTACTAAGTATAAATAAATAAACATTAAATCAAACATTCTTAAACATTTAATTACCCACTGCAACCTCGGTAACGCTACATGAGGATATATTAGAGGATGAACAACGACAATTCGTGTCCTAGTTTCCCTATAATCCCCATATAATGTGGGATAAGGGCAGGAGGAAGAAGATTAGGCAATGTTCTGTTATTTAGTTTTACCTAAGCTTTGATGATTTATTTAACACAATAGGATAAATGAAACGAAAATATAATTTAAAATACCGTTATACATCAGGTGTATGCGTGTACTCAGTTAAATGGTAAAATTACCACGAATGTTAACGATTTTTCAATAGTAGCAAGAATTAATATTGTTACCGCGTCGGCACATAGCAGTTAAGCGTGTTCCCGACGCTCACAACACGTCCCTTTTCACGGAGCTCGAAATAAATTGTGTATTTTTCTTTTATGTTACACGTTTCCCATTAATATTATAGTATTTGTCCACTCTGGCTTATTTGGAAAGTTTTTCGTTTCTTTTTGAATTAAATAGATAAGAAAAAGCACTTTTAATTGCAGAATTAATTGTATTCTTTATTTTCCTGTGATGAAAAGTCGTTCCCATTGGGTGCCACGACAGTTGCCGAAGTTGATGCTAGAGTATGGTTTTCAGTGCAAGGATTCGACGGTATTTACCGTCCCATTTGGGTAGAAACGGTAAACGGTAGGCGTAGCCTTGAGTGGCAACCGTTCCTCCAGAGCATTTAACCGATCAAGTATTTATCACATTTAAAAGATTAAGGCAATCGCTTTCCTGTCCCCTATAGAAACTATCACGATGATTACGTAAACATTCAACACTGTCAGATCTGTCGCGACGACTGGATTTTCTACGTACTTCACGGTAACGGTCTTTACGCTTATCATCGCGATGGCTAAGAGAATCATTGCGATTTTCACGTAGTGTACGCTCACGATTCGACATAATTATTATGCTATTTAATTTATTTACTAGATGCACATTAAATTAATCACGATTTAAATATTACCTAATAATTGTTTACTTTAAGGCGTACTCAAAAGCAAAATTATTAACACGCGGTACTTATTTTTTAAAAGCAAACAAACAATAATGAATAATAGAACCGTATTAATTTTACTTTATGCACTCAAAAATAGACAAAAAATATATTCGAAATGTGGTATTTCCACTTTGAACATGCACAAAATCAACACGTGTTTTCATCCGAACAAAAAAAGGAAGTTATTTATGATGCGAACAAAGATTATTTGGAACTATAGAGAGATTGCAATCGACCAAAATCGCGTGTTTTTAGGCGAATTCCATTTCTGATCTGAAGGATCAGAAGTTTATTTGCGTGGTTGCGATGTCGTAGCAGGCAGAAGGGACGATGTTGCGTAAGAAGCGCGGCTCGCTACCACGACTCACCCTCTTGCTCGGGAGCTTGAATGCGACCGCAGTGTTATGAACTCTAGTTGTTTTCATGTTTCGTGATTTTGTGTTTTATCGTTTAATTTAATAATTATTAGATTTATATTTTCTTTTAAAAATTTAATAAGCTTCTGATCATTAAGAATATATACACATACATCGAAGGAAGTAAGTGATGTAACTGTGCGACGACGCAGCGCACGAAGCGGCCCAGAACCGGTTTTATCAATATGCGGCTCTAGATCGATGTTTTTATTGCTTTGGCAGAACGTTGGTTACCGCCAAGCACATCGCTCGTACCTTTACATATTCAAGATTAAATATGTTCATAGCCTTTTGTTGTACATATAATAATAGTTAATATAATAAAAGTATGTTCATATGATTTTAACTCAAACTTAATTATACTGGTTATACAAATATAAAAGTATATATGAAAGTGGACGGAGCGAAACAAGTATGTAAGGATCGTAGCAAGTGGAAAGAAGTGGTATCTGCCTACCCCTACGGGAAAGATGCGTGATTATATGTATGTATGTATGTACAAATATAACCATAAGTGTTTTCGCTAACCTGATGAAGAAGATACTACACTATATAAATAATATATTAATATCAAATATATTTATGTGGTATACAGCGAAGCGAAAATTTGCCACCGAAGGTTGCATTCAAAAGTTTTATCAAGTTACCGTCAAAGGAACGGAAACAGGTGAGGGCGCTGCCTTAGTTATTTTCACTTCACCAAGTTTGTATAACGGAGTTGAAGTTTGTAGTCTTGTAACGATTACGACTATGACGAGACTTAGTTTGAAATCCAAATTTAAACTTCCGTATTGGAAGTGTGCTTTCCTACTTTTGTTTCTTCTCCCACGGTCTTTAATATTCCAGATAATAAGGTTATCGGCAGAACCTTATGACGTCAAGCCAGCAATTCTCCCCCGACCGGAGCCTCGCAAAGTCGGTGTGGCTGTTCGGCTAGTACTCGGTATCCGTAAAACGTCTTAATGTATGTAACGTATTAACGAAGGTGACTCTTCTAAAATTTAAAAGTAATGTCACGGATACAAAGGTAAAAAATAAATTAAAGGCAAATAAATATTTTGTGACAATTCACACAGCGTCATCTAGTCCCAAACTAAGTATCATAGCACTTGTGTTATGGGTACTAAACAACTGATATACTACTTATGTACTTTTTTTGTAAATAAATACATATTATATATAAACATCCAGACGCGAGACGGGAATCGAATCCGTGACCTCCACAAGCGTATCGAAGTACGTTATCCGTTACGCCACAGAGATCGTCGCTTAAATTTATAACATTTTATTTATTTTCTTTTATTTTTTTACAAAATATTACAAGTATTATGTAAAACTGCTAGACACTAATTTTACCCATCCTAATTATTTAAAAATTTTGTGGGTTCAGGTCGGTTCGTTGGCCAGACAGGATCCAAAATAATGAGGTAAGTCTTACGCATTATAGTGGTAAAAAGTTTCACATATGCTTGTATATTATCCACTTTGAGGAATATTAGAAATCAAAACCTCAAAAAGGTAATAAAAGAAACTCAAACATTAAAAAATATGGTTCCGCATAAAGAGGTTATATGAAGCCATTAGGTTATAGCTTTTTAAAGGACGAAAGCGGACTAGTGCCAAAGAGGCCGTGGTTAGACTTATGTCAAGTCCCGCGGCCCGCTCCAATTATACAAAGGAGCACCGGAGTGGTATTAGTGGGAATACCAGTGATGTGCGTGCCCGAACCAACAGATGTGCTTTTTCCAAACAGTGTGTTCCAAACAACAACTTATTCAATAAGCATTTCCACCTCACGAAAAGGAAAAGCCACCCTTAGTGCGTGAATTACCAAAATATCACAACAAACATAAGGTATATTAAGTTAATTCGGGTCCCGCACTATCAATCTAAGAGATCCGATTAGGACATAATAATACGGGTTTAGCCCTATTGTGTTCTGTATAATATGTACACATATTTCTCAGGGAATGGGGATGTTACGTACTTTTGTATCCTTTTGTATTGAATATTTTTGTAACTAAAATAAATATTGTACAGATTAAAAATAATATAATACAAAACGAAAATACACAAATATTGTGTCAGTATAACAATTTACAATAAAAGTAAAATCACATAATGTCCTATAGGGAACGAACAGCACACCCGCCACGCTTGTCCAAGCCGGACTGGCGGGTTAGCGGGTTACATATGCCGGTTATCTAGGTATGCATGTTTCCTTCACCTTCGGTATGGAGCAATTATATCGTGATCTGCAAGAACAAGACCAGACATTCGAATATTATTTCAATATGTATTTTTAGATAATATGTTTTTATGTAAACTTAAGGCAAATTATTGTATTATAAACACGACAATGTCTTAAAATTGCATTTCGTCGGCTTATTGCAAGAACTCATTAACTGCAAAAAATCAATAGATACGTTTTTATCTATAATGGGCTCATTTTTACATATCAACAAAATGTAAAAACACACTAATTTCAAGCTGGCCAATTTTAGCCGTTACTTATTTGGCTAATCAACATAACCACTAACTAATTCCAACTAAAATGCTGTTTTCCTAAAATAATGAAATGTCACATAACGACTTCTTACAATAAGCCGACGTTTTAATAATAAAAATGTGTGTGTACATATGTACGCGCGTAAAAAGTTATACTTATGTGGCGTAACACAACAAACATAGCCAAAGATTCATTGGGTTGAAAATCAAAATCAGATTTTAAAATACCAAAATTCGTCTTAATAATGGCGTTACAGTATTCAAACTTCGTAAATCAAAATTGACGCAAAGTCAAAAGCTTAATGTTTATCAATAGATTAACGGGGGTTTATTATAATGAGCTCTGACGTTGTCTAAACTTATTATGAAGACATTAAGGGGTGCAAAGCGCCCCACTTCGACGTTCGGTACCCGAATCTCCTTTACATACTAGTTCTTATAAAATACTTGGCATGTCTGAGCGTTATGAAGGAGGTAAAAATACTTAATAATTTAATAGACTACATTTGTTGAATCGTCCGTTCATTGTTGTTGTTTAACATCGCAAATTTCTTAACTTATGTTGTTTATTAAATAAATTTACTGGGACCGTTTAAACAGCTATTTAGTCCCAAAGTAAGTAACAAAGCAAATTATTATGGATACTAGACAAATGATTTGCTACTTATTTGTAAATATATATTATACATAAAAACCCAGACATGGAACGAAAATCGAACCCGTGGATCTCAGCATGTCATAACGCTGCGAAAGTCTTCAATACTTTTTGTCATGTTATATAAACAGGCTGATGGCTCGGTTAATAGTAAGCTGTTGTAGTTGCCTGTGGCTGTTTGCGACGTATGAGACACCGCTAAAACTGAATCTTGGGTTAGAACACAACTCACGATAAATATGGCGGTATATTTAGGGCAGATGGGTAGTTGCTATTATTGTTGGTAGATGAGTTTGGAGCATTACCATCAAGGGTTGCTTAGTCGCTTTTTACAACAAGTTACTCCCGGCCAAGCTTGATTAAAAAAAGGAAGTGTCACAAATGAGTACCGATGCAAACGACGCGCACTAAATTCATCATGTGAGGCATTATACAGAAAATTTTTTCGAAGTTTTTTCTTCTTATATTTGAACTAAATGGTGTATACAACAAAAACCTACCTAAAACGAAACAGGTGTTTATAAATACGCGCAGGCATCGATCACCTTTTTGTTTGGCGTCTCTTCAGAGCAAGACAAATGAACCCACTTGAAAAGCGATCTGTCTACTCATATTATGTTCATTGTAAACAAGACAAAAACAAAACAATTCTGTCATTGATCGAGGCTTTAAAACGATTTGGGGCGACATTTCGTAAGCACAGCTGTCTAATCCCACACCTATTGAGTTCAGTCGTTTGTTTAAATAAAATCAATTTTGTAATAGCACTCACGAGTGGTATGAAGGTACCTTGTTGTTCAGTGGTATACAAGGAGATCAATTTAAATGTCCTGGGCTTGAGTCCTACAATGACATGCACTGTTTAGGCAGTTTTTCTCATTAAGTGTATTTATGACAATAAGTGTATTAAGTGCATAACTGTCACATGACCGTTACCGTCACCGTTAGTACATACCAATGATGAAGGAAAACATCGTGAGGAAACCTGTACACCGAGATCAACGGTATTTTTTTTAATGCTGTAGGACAGTAGACAGGCTGACGGCTCGCTTAGAATTTAGCAGTTACCGTCACCTATGGGTGTTCGCAACGCCAGTGGCATCGCGAACACGCTGCTGTCCCATAAGGGTATAGAAACTTGGGTCACTAATGCCGGAACACAACACAAGGTTATTATGGCGGCATACTTAAGACCAAAGGTGGTCGCCACCCAGACGGGCTTGAGGCCCTACCACGTAGCTAGGGTGGGTTGTTTTGTCGCCTTTTACCACAGGCCGACAGGAGGTATGCGTAACCCGCTAATCCGCCTGGACAAGCGTGGCGGGTATATTGTCCATTCCTTCTAGAGGACAACTCGAGCCCAGTTATGGACGTTATGCGCTGTTATTATTATTCACTATACAACCAGAATGGGAATCGAACCGGTAACCTTTACAAGCGTACCGAAGTGCGTTGGCCGTTACGACACGGAGGTCTTTAAGTCCCAAGCCTATCTTGATGGTATCCACCCTTGTCTGTAAGTATGCCGCCATTGAAACCTCGTGTTGAGTTCCGGCATTTGTTATTTAGGTTCCAGTACCCGTATGCAGACAGCAGCATCTATTGGCGACGGTAACTGCTTACATAAGTGGGCTGTCAGCCTGTCTGCTGTACTTCAGCAATAAAAAAATACATAAGACACTAAAAATTTGATAATCCGACATTCAACATTTTTATTCTTCTTGTGGCGCTATTTTTGTTTTAGGAGTTTAGTTAGTTCTAGTTGTTATGTATAACGCAAAATTATCTAGCGAACAAGATAACGTACTACAAGTGCTGGTCTATTTTCCGCTCGATATAATTTAATCTGTGTTGCTTTGGTCGGTCGAGATGACCGTGCGAAGTGATGTGACACTTTCCGTTTTGTAAGGAAATTACGGTTTATTTTAAAACTCATTTATAAAAAAATATTTGCATAGTACACACTGGTGGTTATAAACATTCTACCTGATAAGGCAAACGTTTTTCTGCAAAAAAAAAAACATATTCGCTCTTCTTCTTTCTCGAAATCTCAATCTATCTCTATACCAAAATTGCAAACAACTTAAAATATTGTCTTTTGTTATTAATATTTACTTCCTGTTATGGAGGTAGACGTAAAAAAATCATCTCTGTGTTAAAAAAAGTATCCGTTAAAATGAGTTAAATGAAGGTGGCGCCACAATAGCACACTGATGCTCATTTACACTGGTAAATCTTATAAGAATGCGCCAAAAGTTATTGTAGTAGAATAGTGAGTTTAAAAAATACATGAAAAAAATTCATTTAAATTTTTTCATACAAAACGGCAATTTCATAGGTAAAGGCCTAATATAATGCCTTGCAGTGGCAAAGAAATTCGCACTGACCTTAATTCCACTCTTTCCCGGTTTGGTTCAGACCCGTTCGCGGAGGAACTGTTGCACGGCAAGAGCTAAATGTTACAAACTAGACACTGAACAGACAATGTTACGGCACGGCAAATGAGAGTAAGTTTGGAATAACTGAAGCCAACTACGCATGGCATAGAGAGTTGTCTTCAGGGAGCGCAAACGACGACCATCCCACGCGTTTAGAGGCTGACGTGATACCCCTCTCATCCCACGCTCGCTTTTACCATTTACCTCACTGTAAGTGAGGGTATCTACCCTCACTTACAGTGAGGTAAATGGTAAAATCTCAAGAAATCTAAAAGATATTGTTATCTAACAAAAATCAGGAAGCGAGATCTAAAATACCTTTTATGCAAGGATCGAACGATGCAAAAATAAAAGATTTACATCTCAATTTTTTTTCAATAAGTACCTTAGGCTACGAACTTACCAGCCGCCTCTTGTATATACGAGAGGCGGTTAATATTATAATATGTATTAGAGTATTAGATTTTTGTATACTTGCTTGATTATTTTGTCTAGATTTTTGGGAAAAAAATGTTAAAAGTGAGTCTATTCTCGAAATCGTTTGCAAATCTTTGTTTACTAGTTCTTAAGCACACACGCTTAGGATGTGGCAGACCATACATTTTTATTCCTAGCCTTCACTATCCTTTATTAATCACCTCTTTTGTGTTCATTATCAACAAAAATTGCCTCGATGAATATTTGTTTACGAAACTGAACATCACTAGTGGTCGCTCATACGTAACTTTTACAAGACCTTGTTAAAAGCTTGTCTTTCGTAATTTCACTAAAAGGGACCGGGAGGGTCAATACGCATCTATATGTTAATACAGACCCTGCACCGTTGACACTAAATTGGCAAAGCCAAAGTGTTATTACGAAAAGTAGGAAAGCAGGTAGAATTACAAATAATTGTAAATATCAAAAAAAGCCTTGCTCAATAATTTTTGTCCGTGCAGGAGTGGAGTAAAAACTTTGATATCTATGGTCAGGGCTGGCCTTTTACCATAGTAAAAGGTGACGAAAATACCCTAACCAGGCCGGTTTCTTAAATATAACCTTGTGTAGTGTTCGTGACCAATATGACAATGAATCACAATAAATAACCCAGGTTGCAGTTCCCTACGCAAACAGCAGCATTTTAGCGGTGTTTCTGGGGTCGCAAACATTCATAGGTATCGGTACCTGCTTACTATTAAGGTCATCAGCCTGTCTGCTGTTCCACAACAATAAAAGAACAACGTTTCCATTCCAATTTGAATCATTTTTTAGTTCTAAAATTTATGACATGAAAAGGTGGTATAAAAAGTCAAGTTTACTATTAGCCTGAAGATATTTGGCTATCTCAATAACATTGCTAAGATTCCTTTTAACTTACAAACGCGTCAGTGTACTGCGGTCGTTACAATGGTTATATAAATATACTAAAAGTTACTAATGTACAGTAGGTTTCATGCAAACATTTGAACGTTGTTCATAATTAATGATGTTCACGGACCTCGCTTCCCTTTTAACTATGGACATATAAAATTAACCATGTAAGGGTAAATAGCCGTAGTGTTTTGGTAAGCTTTGTTCTATCAAGAGTTTAGGGAATGCATATACGGATATTTTTATGAAGTAAGTTTTATACATATATTTTAACACGTCACATATTACTGCATAAATCGCCATATAACTTTATACAGGTGCTTTCAATTAAGTTTTTAAGAATATATTTTAATTATTTTCCTCTCAGTTATGAACATTGTTTGATTGAAAACAATGAAGAGTTATTATTTATTTAAGTTGGCTTTACATATTTTAAAAGGTTTTTTACAGTTTTTATTTATTGACCAAGAAGGACCATAGAAGAAAAGTGTAGAAGAAATCGGCACTAGGGCATGTATGTTACACAATAATTTTTCAAATCGCTCAGTGGATAAAGAGACTGGCAACAGTGTTTTTCTTATTGACAGCATTCAAAAGGTGAACTATGAAGAACCAGATTAACCCACATAGCTCGCAAAAAAAGTTAAAATGGCAGTGGGATGGTCATATCTGCCACAGTACCGATAGTCGGTGGAACAAGCGAGTGGGGGAGGGAGACCACGTCTCGGAAAATGTAGTATAAGACTCCTTCCCGCCCGATGGGCTGACGAACTGCACAAGATTTACAGACTGTGCTGATGGAAGAGGCTCGTGACCGAGATGGTTTCGCAAACTTGAACGTGAACTTATAATTGGCCAGTGAACTATAATCGGCTGACGACGAGGTCTTTGTAGTTTTAAAAGATGACAAATAGTTGAAAGTCATGATAATAATTATTACAATCCATTTTTTTATATTTACATGAAGGCATCTCCTTACAATTCAATTGTCGACATTGAATAAAGAGCGGTTTACAGCCTAGGTGCTTTAGAGCCGCCATTTTAACGCTAAGGAGATGGATATAACGCAATTTGTTAACAAGTGCTTCGTACCTTTTTCAATTGTTTGTGGCAGGATTTTATGTATTTCTTCCATTTACTTATTGAGGGAATAGTGTACGTCGTTTTTTTTTTATTGACCAGGTGTTTTCGTCACATGAAATAAATTCAGAATTTATATTGAATACTAAGAGAGTACTAATATTTTCAAAGAAAATCCAAAAAGTAAATGTTGATTATGTGATACGTGGTAGCCAAGGGGTATCAGCCACGGATAGCTAGCCAGAGGTCTTGGCTTAGAATTCAACAATGGCTTGCACCGCTGAAGTAGTGTTTCCTAATATGCAAATAATACATTATTGCTACATAAAGTATGATAAAAAAAAATCATTGTGAAAATTGATTTTTATTAATTAAATAACACACAAAAAAAACTAATCAACTTACTGCCCCTTAAAAAGGGTAAACTTATTATAAACTTGTCGTTTTGTTTGCCTAATCGAATTTCTACGAACAAGATAATTTATTCTAATGTCAATACATTATGTTCAAACCCGTGCTAACAGTTCATACTCGCTAACGCGTGCTCATTTGCTTAGAGTATACATAAGCAAGCTATAGAGCTTACTTATGTATACTCTAAGTATGCACTGCTATACTTCTATACTAAAATTCACAATATAATCGTAATCTTGTTTAAATGTATTGATTTATAAAATATTCAAAACTCAGAATGTGTATAGTGGGTCTCAATATTAAAAACTACTTCCCCACAACTGTGGACACAGATTTTTATAGCATCGGCAATTTTATTTACTGAAATAGTTATAATATTTTCTTATAAAAAATAATTGTAATCGTTAAATATTATCTTTCTAGACCGTCTCTTGTTGGCACGTTGGTTGGGGTCAGCTTGCCAATATATTTTAGTGAAATTAAATTATCACAAATTTGATAGCCTGAAGTGAAAAAGTGTACGTGATTATACACTAGGACCGCGTGGAGCGTACGCGGGTAACGCAGGGCAGAGCGTCAGTCGTCACTGCGCAGTGCGCGGGAGCTTGTGTCTTGTGTCCCTGCGTTGCTATGGATCCACACACCCCCTTACGTCTTACCACAGAGACCCAAAAATGTGTCACTGTGCATACAAGGTCATTGTTCACATCACACTTATAGGCCGCGATCTGTATAAGTATTTTTACTATAAAACCTCTTTTGCAAATAAATAGGTTTAAAACTGATTATAGTGCTTCAAAGATTCTAGGGACATGATGAGACACTTCCTGTGCTATCGCAAGACAATATAATAACCAGGGTTGAACGGTATAATAATAACAAGACTTGTAGCACAAATAGAGCATAATTGACCGAGATCAGGCTTTATTGACTGCAAATAATGATTTTGAATGTGCACTGTTACTTAACTAAAAACAATTTAGTTGCTGATCATAAAAGTACTTGATGGTAATGGAAAAAGTACTGGAAACAACAATTAAAATCTTTATCCATGAAACGGTTAAGTGACATGAAAATGAAATGAAACTTCATAATTATGCCATAAAATATCCTTATTACTTAAAACGAATGTGTTTGTAAGTCATAAAGGTCTTGCAGAAGACTCCACAGAAGCAATATCAATAGGTAAACACTTGAATAGCCCCTCGGAGCGAGAGGGTTAGTGCACACTTTAATGAGACCGAACGTTTGCGTTATTAATACTAATGGCCTCTGCCAACGGGTATAATAGGGTTTTATGCAGACTGGCGACTTAGTTGCTATTTGCTGTCAATGCTTTTAATACGTTAAGAGATAGAAATGAAGGAGGTATATGCGAATGTAAAAATGATTGATTCAATGATTAATGGCAGAATAATTTACAAGAAATTGTTAAAAGACAATAGTAGATTTCTACTATTGTCTACTAATTTTAGTAACAGAATATAAAAAATAAAAAGGATGGAAAATTAGTTTCTGTGAGTAAATGAATGAATGAAATATCTAAAATGGAGTGTTAGGGAATGTTAGTGTGGGCATGGAGGAAGTCACGGCGCCCTGACCTTCCACCTGACGCAGGTCCTCTCGGGGCACGGTTGCATCGGGAGGTACCTGTGTCGCATAGGGCGGGAGATGACGTCAGGGTGCCACCACTGTGGCGCGGGCGACGAGGAGGACACGGTGAACCACACTGTCGCCGTGTGCCCTGCGTGGCGCGAGGAGCGCCGCGCCCTCGTCGCCCAAATCGGCGTGGACCTGTCGCTCCCAGCCCTGGTTCTGTCCATGGTCGGGGGCGATCCTGGATGGACGGCCGTCGCCTCCTTCTGCGAGGCAGTCATGTCCGCAAAGGAGGCGGCGGAGCGGGAGCGGGAGTCGACCACCACACTCCCCTCCCGCCAACGCAGGCCACGCCGGCGGCGCCGGAGGGCCAGTAACGACCTCCGGCCGCCGTAAAAATCGGCCGCGGGCGACCCCTCGGGGGAGGACCCGCCGCCCGCACTATTGCCGCGAGGGTGATTGCTGCGTGCTGTTCCGCGGCCCCCCTCAACTCCTAGAGTTGTTAGGAGAGCGCCGGGGGGATGAAACCCTGACCCCCTGGCGCCAACACTTTAGAAGGGGCCCGCCTCAAGACAAAGGGCGGGCCGGCGCCGGCCCGGGCCACGAGATCGGCAGGCCATATATCCGTGGGCCCGGGCGTAGGCGATAGGAGAACAGCGGGGTTTTTAGTGGGTAGTCGGATGGCCAATCATCTTTCCCGGAGTCCCACATATCCCTCGGTCCCCCCGGGCCGGGGGAACCCGTCAAGAGAGGTTTTTCCCTGAGACAAAAAAAAAAAAAAAAAAAAAGGGCATGGAGGAAGTCAATATGGAAGAGATGAGATTAGCTGTAGATAGTATGATAAATGGTAACTTTGTAGTACCGGATATGGAAATTTTTGAAAGCAGACTGATGTAATTGGCTGAACTCAAATGAAATATCATTTATTCATTATCAAGTCTATCTTGGACATAAAATCCAGTTGGGTAGGCACTTCGAGGGGGAAGGTAATTGGAGGATTTAGCTGAGTTAGGTGGCTTTCGACAGGCTTCTTCAGGCCTTCTCGTCGACCATCCTCCAGTGCATGGAGATGAAAGTCTTCGAGCAATGTGTCCTAACTGTATTGACCTATGGACCCGAGACGTGGACACTGACGACGGGACTGGAAATACGTAAGAAAACAAAAGTAACCGATATAGCTCGGAAAATATGTAAGCTGAAGTGCCAATGGGGCAGTCACGTTTGTCACAGGACCGATAGGCATTAGAACAAACGTGTGCTGGAGTGGACCGATTCTTGGCACGTAGTAGTCGTAGTGTAGGACGACCTGGGCAAATATGTTGGTCGGAGCTGAGCGAGAAAAGCCAGGGATCGGGATTTGTGGCGCAAACTTGGGAAGAACTACGTCCAGCAGTGGACAACGGACGTTTGACGACATACGAGTACATTAACAATTATAAATTATAAAATTAACCACATGACAGCACTAGGAACAGCCTGTATTTTGGCAAACGGTATATATTATGCACATATTACAAATGAACTAAAAACATTTAAAATTCAAATAAATATTCAATATAAAAAAATACGTATAAATTGCCAACAATTAATTTTGAATTAAATAACGATAGCTACTAATAATATCTTATAGACCAGGAGTGATTACCATCTAGACAGGCTTGGGGTCCCTGCCACCTAGCAAATTAATTGCCAAAGCCATTGCACTACGGAGGTCATTCTTTTAATCTATTTAAAAAGACGTACGTTTGCTACGCGTTTTTTTGGATCTTTTAAACTGGCCAAACTGGTCTACTGTCAGTGTATTTATAAGCTTTTAGATGTTTGGAAAGTTATTATTGGAATGAGAAGTCAATTATGGATTGAAGTTATTTCATGAAAATGTTTGAGGTAATTAGCTTTCTTGGCAGCTTATTGTTAAAATAGATAGAGGGAGGGGCAGATGGTGATAATTTTTCTGCATACATTGCACATAGATTATTAGATATGACTTTTGTGTTCTATGGCAGAGTTTATTATTATATTTATTATATTGTATTTTGTGAAATATAATTATGAAAACAAGTATCGTACGACAGCTGGGCTTAGGCCCCGCACAAGCGGAACCGGTCTTGTATCACGGCGGTTGTTATCTTAACCGTCATTAAGTACCTATCATAATATACACACTAGGTGAGACAAATTGCTTAAACGGTGCTATTATAGGCATGGGAATAAAATGAAAAATTAAGATTGAAGTAATTTAGTACAGCCATAACGCACGGAGGTCCATACCTCCGGACATCCATTAATTACGTGAGCTCAGAATGGGGGGGGGGGGTCCAATGAAATCTCACCAAATCTCATTGAAACCGAGGGGGGGGATAATTGAAAATCTCACGTCACCTTCAAAAAATATAAAATATTACAGATATTAAAAAATATGTTTTTATCTGTTTTTTTTTTTTACTTTGTATTTAATTTAATTTAAATTAATTATAGTATACCTGAACGGTTTATTATTTTTCCGAATAGTAAAAATAAATTTTAGTTTAAAATATTTTTAGCGCCAATCTCACGTAAGGGGCGGGGGGGTCCAGGCAAATCTCACTAAATCTCATCTAAGGGGGGGGGGGGAGTCTAAACTGATCGAAAAATAGCTCACGTAATTCATGGATGTCCCCTATACCCACAAAAGACCCTAATCCTTACCTGACTAATTTGGATGTAGCCAGGATTAAAACTGCCCCAACTGACCGAATAAACTTTTACAAACACCATAATTCACATATATTATTGGATATTTTCCCATATATTTCAGTAGCATTAACTATTCCTATGAATGAGTAATGGCCGATTGACGTGTAAAATGTTTTCCGGGCTTACCTTCATTCTCCTCGTAAATAATATTTTGACATGTATTGTGAGGAGATTCAAAGGGTTCATAACATATTGATTAGATCGTCATATATGCCAATGCACTGTAAGTGAGACTTTTAGAACGCTTACTATGATGTGGATTTTTAAAATGTCTGTATACATACATATAATCACGCCTCTTTCCCGTAGGGGTAGGCAGAGACCACATGGATCGCTTTTAGCCTCCGCGAGAAACGAGACGTGATGGGTGGCGAACCACATCGCCGCCATTTTGGTTAATTAAATTAATTTTATAATTATCCATTGCGTTTCCACGAATAGCAAGGGAAAGGTTTGTCTACCCCAATAGAGCCCCGCATGACAGGGTAAGGCTGGCCTAATTCTAGGTCGCCCGGTCCCAGGACTGTGTGGCACGCTAACGACTAGGCTTGCCCCTAGCCATGCATCCATCCACGTGGCAGACGTTGGATTGGCGGAGAGGTTAAGAATAGGGAAAGGGAAGGATAGGTGGTGTGAAAAGGAAGACTGGTAAATTAGAGTAGGAAATAGGAAATGTAGGATATTACCGCCCAGGAGGGCAAGGGATAGGACAGTAATAGCTAGGGAAGCCGGGGTCGCATACCCGCATACTATACCACAACTACCGGACAGGTAAGTTGGGATGAATATCCCATGACTGTATGAATATAAAATGTCTGTATGGTCTAACTAAAAGAATAAACCCATATCACCAGGTTCCCAGAACTGGAGCACAGTCGTAAAAACAAAAAATCGTATAATCGATTTCCTTTTTTCAGATGGTAGCTTCTGTAAAAACATTTTTTCACATTTATTCTACGCAAAAAAGCTTAATTAAACTCAGTGATTTATCATAGAGTTTAATTTTGTTTAGTTTTAACTCTCTCTTATCGGACTTCGGTGTCAAAGGCTCTGATGCAATCAGGATGAAACAATTTTAAATAAAAGAACAATTTTCTTAAACAAATTTAAATTAAGAAATAAATAAATAAATATACTGGCAAAATTAACACAGCGCCATCTAGTCCCAAAGTAACATAGCACTTGTGTTATGGGTACTAAATAACTAATAAACTGATATTAGACAAAATCGCCCAGACGCGAGATGGGAATGGAACCCATGACCTCCGCATGTGTATAGAAGTGTTTTGGCCGCTACGCCACGGTGATCTTCACATGTGAATCATATTAAAGTAAGAGTGGTAAGCATACATATACAAATACAAATTTGTATAAGTATACATCTTCAGAACTAATCGAATAATCAGTTACTTATATCTCTATATGTATGAACTCATGAACTAATTTGCCATATTATGATACATGATTTGATTATCATAAAATATAAACATAAAGTAAAAAAAATCAAATAGCAATACTGTAGATAAATCAGAAAATTAAGAAATAGTTTGGGATAAGTTGTCATCCAGACATTTTTTGAGAATATTCCTATATTTCGTTCTTATTTGCCTAGAATTCACTATCAAGTGACTTCTAGCTATCAAGCTTACCCTAGTCTCCAATCATTTTTCTAGTATAGCGTGCTTCAGTTAAACTACGCTAGTTTTCTCGCTTAATGTGTATAAATCATCTCCAGTGAAAATAATTTTTTGGGCTCTGATGGCCAATACTTATTTCTTGCTCATCAAATTTAAAATAAGTGCAACCCTCACTAAAATGGTACTAAGCATATAACAATGTCTGTAATTCTGTATGTATATTTATATTTAAAGAAACTCAATTTATTTTAAAATGTTCTCAGCTTGGTAGAAGGAGAGTAAATCGGTGCGATTCCAATAGAAAATCCTTCCAAGAATTCCTTTGTGCAAATGCGCATTTTTATTTAAATTTTTCAAGGCTTGTTTTCCATGCATCGCCTTACAAGTCTGCAAAGTTTGGATCACAGACAATTTATGAGCTTTGTTTGTTGAATTTATTTCAATTTTACTCAACTTCGAAAGCCTTTCGTTATTTTTTCGCTGATATTACTAGTTTTTAATTACCTTTAGCTAAAGTCTAAATTAATCCTTATGTCTAATAATTGACAAATATTTACTTATTTACTCATCCATGATTTCCATAGTCAAGGAGGATATATAAAGTTCGTAAAGTAGTTTCGTTTTCCCCGACAGAGGGCTTAATAATAATTGTTTTTTTTTCACAACCAACACACTTCAGCTTCAGATCTTCATTTGTTTCAACAGCTGATATAGCAAGGCTTGCTTGTGAAAAATACTGATTGATTCCACGTAGTAATTATTGGTTGGTGTCCTTTCAAATATGAAGGTTGAAAAACGGAATTTTCAGCATATGTTACTTTTTTTAGTATTTTACCTAAAGGGTAAAAATGCTGTTCTAGCAAGAAAAAAATTATCCAGTGTATATGAAGAAAATGTATAAACAGCACGCCAGCACTTAAATAGATTTTCAAAATTTTGACCATGCTATTTTGAAATTGATGACGCTCCAAGTTCTGGATGGCTGTTGAAGCTGATAAAGACACGATAAAGACATTAGTTGACGCAAACCGGTGAATAACAACTCGTGAGATCCCTGAGAGGTTGAATTTATCGAATTCCATCGTTCATGGTCACTTGAAAGATCTAAGTTTAACACAAAGCTCGACATATGGGAACGATTTTTATCGGTTTTCGCTTCAAATGAGGAGGACAAAAATCACCTAAACCAGTTCTTTGCCAATAAAGACCAAACATTTTATGAGTGTGGAATCATAAATACTGCCAGAAAGATAGCAGTGTTGGACCAGAATAGACAATAATTAAATAAAATATTTATCACTTATACAAAAAAATGAAAAGAAACGGAATTAATTTCAGAACTTATTATGTGCTAATAATTTGTCCTAAATATTTGTTTTGTTTGTATTTCTGTAGATATCTATCATTTTGCGATTCAGCTTATCACAGAGTTCGGGGAAATGTATCTAAAAATAGTAAAAATTTAATGGATTCATCGCCTAACTTAAATGAAATCAAAGTATTAAAATATTATTTAATGCTTATTTGTATTTCATTCTTGAATTCGAGTAATTAAATATTACAATGCAGATATATCCAGTAGACAAATTTACATTGTAGGCTCAGCATATTTCATTTTATATATTTATTGCAATAAACTATGTAATATAATATAAGGATATGAATAAAGTATATATAACTACTTCAAGATCACTGAGAGCAATGAAATTCTTTAGTACCCTTTAATAGCAAAGGAAGATTAAAAGAGTGAGTATAATTGGAGTAAATTGATCCTACACTTGGGAAGTAAAATCTTCAACTGCCTATTGACCATGACTGCATCAGCCTTGAAATAGAGCTTACAGAACATATCGTGGCAATCCCATGCGACAGCAGATGAGTTGCTGCTCAGTCCACTTCACTAAATAGTGTTTATATCGTAAATTACAGGCAATAACTAATGCGTAGGTTGAAAAACACCTTAGAACACGGTGCAATATGTTTATAGAGAGTAAATATTTTCTGGTAGATAGCGATCTGCGTCGCTGGATGGATCGTCATGTCACACAAACTTGGGGTAGCCGTAAAAAATGGCAATTAAGTTGTGTTTAGAATATCTGCCTGCCTTCAATTCTACGTGCACACATTAAAACGTTTTTCTTTGGGAACAATAACAATGTTATTTAAAATTAATTTTTCTTCTTGAGGATGAACACTG
Organism: Malacosoma neustria; assembly: GCA_963693495.1. Lineage (NCBI taxonomy): Eukaryota > Metazoa > Arthropoda > Insecta > Lepidoptera > Lasiocampidae > Malacosoma > Malacosoma neustria. Next base: position 5,138,658 of record OY856386.1, read on the forward strand.
ATTGACGAGTGCCCCCAATTTCCCGGGTCCAGGTGTGTAGGACTCCGGAAAAAATATTTGACACCAGACTATAAAAATTAACATGCTGTTTTTCTATCGCCTATCGCCCAGACCCACGAAAAAACTGGCCCACCGATAACGTAACCCAGGTCGATTAAAATTATTTAGTATAGGTTTAAAACAGATTCAAACATGAATAAAACATTTGAAATATTTTAATTTTATTTAAAAACTTATAAAAAATACAACAAGGATTAGTAAATATAAAATAAATACACGCATATCTTTACAATTCATTTACCCATTTGTAACCGGGAGAAATATTTTTCAAAGTCGCCCTCGCTTATCTCGAAAAGTTTTCCAACAATCATGTCCACAAATATTGACAACAATCCAAACAGTAGCACCTCAAATTATGAACCTTATACGTTTTCAAAGAAGGTCTATGCTGTAGAAAAATGTTGTTGTTGTTGTAAACATAATTTGGTGTAACTTTGGAAGGTAGACGACGTGTCTATTTAGTTGGACGAATGAATAGGTGATTGATGTTTTACTATATTAAACGTGTGCCTGATAGGGCACTATTTAGTTCCGTTATTTAACCTTTCGTAGCTGTGTTTATTTTTAGTTATAAAATGACATCCTAATCCTGTGACATCACATAAAATACTTTTAAACTTTCCTATCTTATACGATGACCACACTGTTTATAATATGTATATTGAAACTGAAGGAACAATATCATTGTAAAGGCCAGTAGCAGAGAGGAAAACTGGTTTAACCACATAAATCTTACCAGCGGATGGAATCGCCTTAAATTTCTTTGAAGTTGGAGATGACGGTCTCTTCCAAGTCAAGGTTTGTTTTTTCGTGTCATAATGGTGAAGCCACGTTTTGACCATAGTTATGGATCGAGCCAAAATCGGTCAAGATCTTGTTGTAACAAATCCAAACAGCTTTATGAACTTTTCAGCGTCGTTTGTTTCTACGCGTCAGAAAGAATTCTGGGCACCCAGCAACTGGGCAACTTTTTTCATAGCCAAATGGATACTTCCTATAGAAATCTTCATTTCTTCTGCTATAAAACAAACAGTTACGCGACGATCCGTCAAGACAATGTTTTCAACTTTTTAATCATTTGTTCAGTCATCCATGCAGGGGCGGAGAAAGAATACTTAAACGTTAAACTCTGCGGCTGGGGTCGGCCTGTCGTAAAAGGCGACAAAACAACCCACCCTAGCTACGTGGTAGAGCCCCAAGCCCGTCTGGATGGCGACCACCTTTGGTCTTAAGTATTCCGCCAATGTCATGGCCAGCAAGAAGTCCGGATATGAATCCCATAGAACACCTCCGATAGAACACCTATGGGATGAGTTGAAGAGTCTCTGGAGATGCTTGGCCAACTTAAAACAGCTATACAAGAAGAGTGGGATAATATCCCCCAACACAAGATTCTGACACTTATCTGTTCCATAAGGAATCGCACGGAAGCAGTGATAAGAGCCCGGGGAGGAAATACGAGATACTGAATAAACTTTTTAAACTTTTTTCTGTTTAACATCTTTGTTTCTAACATTTAGCAATTTCTTCTTAAAGAATAAAAACATATGTACCTGTTGAACAAAACACAATAGCTAAAGAAATTCAATTTTAATTTGAAAGATTAATATTTGTTAAATGATACCTTATAATATCCACAATTAACTGGCATTATTTATATTTTTAGTTAAGTGTAAAAAAATTAAACTCATTCAAAACCAAACTTCAGGGCTGTTTTGATTTTTTTGATGAGAAGTATATATAAAGACCCAGACTCCGCAACCATCTGACGTGTGTTAGATATTGGAGGGAGGAAGACGTATATTGTTACTTATTTGGCTTTGCTAAAATCTTACTTCTGGTCCATTTTACTTCTGGTCTCAGCAATGCTATAATGTTAGCAATATTATATATACTTATACAGCAATAAGCGATATTTTAAAGTATGTAAAGTACATACACACGAAAAAGAACAAAACATTCCTTCAATTATTCCTAATAAGAGTAAGCTAAATAAAATTTAGGAGCTTATACGAAAGCATAAAATGTTTTAAGCCAGTAAAATAAGTATACCGTGACAAAATTTTATCCCATCCCCATTAAGATAAATCCAATTTACGCCCCTCACTGTAAGCAAAACGGGAAAACCTTAAATTAGATGAAAATAAGCAGGGCCTTTTCAGTTACAGTTCATTGTATCAGCACTTTTCGTTTCGCTTGCTAGCTAAATATTGAAATTATTTATAAATGACTTTTATTTTTACGTATATACGTATATGGTTGTGAAACCTGGTTATCAACACAAGCTGGAGATGGACTGATTGCTGCGCGATGAATAGAACGAAAACACTAAACTTAGAAATCTCGCATCTACGATAGACTTCCTATTTATTATATTACGGATATTTTAGAAGACACCTTCGATACTATAAAAATATTTAATGCCAACTATTTGTGTGTGAAAAATTTGTCTAGGCGTGCCGCTTCCGCCGAACTTCGGTAAGGAACGTGGAGGTAAGTACTGGTTTGACACCGTAAAGTAATTTACTACTAGGGATGCCGGCCATGCCAGTTGGAATAAAAAAAGAATGCTACCAAACTCCGGGTGCCAAAACGGAAATCCTGTTGCAGGTGAAATAGACTGATAACATAGCTGGCTTAGTGGCTTCCTAAGTGCTCCAGTACGATCAGTTGTAAGTTGAAACAAATGATACGTTATATAACGTTGGCTTCATTATAAGAATGTGTAACTCCATTTGGATAAACTTTACAGGAGTAAGTAAGATAGATAGATTATTCTTTATTGTCCACCAAAAATTATATACATGCAAAGTAACTAAGTAAAAACTTTGTTTTTCCTATTGATAGGAATTATTTTACTCATAACACTGTCATAACATTAGATAGGTTTCAAAATACTCCACTAGTTAAATTTAAAAGTCTTATTTCAATATTTTGTGCAGTTACGCATTCTGATAATTAAGCCGATGATAATAAGACCAATTTTATTGTAGTTTATTTTTAGATACTAGTTATAGACGAAACTCTGAACCCCGGCGCAAACCGTGCTCTGACCTGCTCTGACATAAAGGGCGGGCTGGCGACGGCCTGGGCCGCGTGTTCGCGGGTCTGTTTATCCGTGGGCTCAGGTGGTAGGCGATAGGAAAACAGCGGGTTTTTAGTGGGTAGTCGGATGTCAACCATCTTTTCCCGAGTCTCACATACTTTCCAATCCTGACGGATTGGACAACAAAATAAAGAGAATTTTCTTCACAAAATAAAGAGTATTAAACATTTACCAAATCTACATTCATATTTGTCACTATATCATTATTGAATCCTAAATCAAGAGTCTCATTTATTAATCTAAAAAGTACCTCAAAATTTACAATATAATGTTTGTAACCTATTACAAGAGTTGTTATTTAAGTCTTGTTTGAATATAAGAACAATGATTGCACGTTACAAAACTTAAAAATTTACGTGTATACAAATAAAACAAAGGGCTATTTTCCCTGCTTTTATCCATAAATCAAGTGTCCCCAGGTGTCCTTCGGACCCATTGCTTGGTAATGTATGGCCTGGTCTACAGTAAATACGGTACGAATAGAAAAGGACAACAGTCCCTTGTGTACAGTTTAATTTAAATAATTTTATAATAGAAATATAATAAATGTACGTACATAGATAATGACAAAACAACCCACCCCAGCTACATGATAGTGCCCCAAGCCCGCCTAGATAGCGACCACCTTTAGTCCTAGGCATACCGCCATAATAACTATACTCCTCATCTTTCTACGGCATTGAAAAATGTTGACGACAGTAAATTGAAAGAGGCAAAATAAGCAGATTTCGAGGCTTATTACTTTACTTACTGATCAAAATAGACGAAATTTATCAGATAATACTCCCACATTCTAATATACATAATAAAAGAAAACTCTGGATTATAAATAAATCGAAATGTTTTATTGCCTTATAATAAAATTTGGCACACAATTATCACATCATATAACCCAAATATTGTAGCTTGTATTGTAGGTACTAAGGACCATATAACCCAGAACATAAAACCTTCATCATAATCAAGTTTAATTATTTTGAAACTACTAGTATATTATTTAACAACTCTCATGTAAATACACAATATATTACTTCCTAATTATTTATGTGTGAAATGTTTTATTTAGAGCTGCAGACCAAAGTCAAAGAGAAGTAATATTTTTTATCTTTTTAACCAATCACTTCCGTAATCAAGTTTGAATTGATCCAGTACTCTTTACAGGATCTTTATTCTTTTTCAGCTTTGCCACGAGATTTAAAAAGAAGGTAGAATAATACATAATTATCTCTTCCTGGGATAATGGGGAATAAGGGCACAAGCCCTTATCCCACATTATATGGGGTCGGCACAACATGTTCTCTCCTTCCACTCTCCTCTATTAGCCGTCATCCCAACATTAACACATTTTTTGCCATGTCATCTTTTACTACCAGCTAATGGAGCTCAGTATTTTCCTTCCAAATTTGGAAAGTGAGATGTTACCTCGGTAAAGGTTAACCAAAATTAATTTGACGGCACGCGTGTGCTTGTCATTAAAATTTCATCAAATTCGAGAGTGACTTGGTTTTTAAATTCACTCTGGCGGAGCGTTGCGTCTATGGTAGCGGCGCGGCCTACTGGATTTTCACTTTTTGAGCGGGAACCGCGAGGCCACCATGTATCACTTGGTGTGAGAGCTAACATCAATCCCAATTTTGTCAGCCAGTTTTCCATAGCATCCAACACATCTCCTCTTCTTTAATCCATTTTCGAGATGATGTGGATTATTTGGAGTGGGTTCTGAAGAACACGCTAAAACTTGCTTTGTGAATTTACTGAATAGTACATTTCTGGCTTCAAATACCAAGCAACAAAAGTACATGATAATTAAACTAAAATTAACACATACAAGTCGGATCTTTATTATCAATCTTAAGTCTTAATCTACATTAATTGTAGACGATGTGCCAAGCCAAAAATAAAAATAAAACATATGTTACATAGTTTTGTCATGAAATAAGGATTATTATTACACATAAATAAAAAATATTATAATTAAATACCCCATTTTTAAAATATTTTAAGCTCGAACATTTCCTAAAAACTACCGCCAGTTTCCGTAACACCCGCGCCGCGAACATTATACTTACCTCTTATAAGTGAAAAATGTTCTAAAATTGTGATTATCACGCCACACATTACCAGCATCGTGAGATTTTATAAAAACATTTATGAAAATAATTGTCAGAGAATAATATTAAATCAGAAGAAAATACCTTATAAATATAACCGGTATGGGCTTAAAACTTTCGACTTGTATTTAAAACTTTAGCCGTATCTCTGCGTTTGCATCATTTTAGCAACTGACAGCTCTGGTAATTGAAATTGACGAGAGATGTCGTTCAGAAATTTAAGTGAGCCGCCTTATTCCCATTTATTGGAAGCTAAAATGAATAAGTGTTTTCTTTTGTTACTTTACAGTTCTTTATATTTTTAAATATATTGAATACCAATTAATATAAATAGCAATTCATAATGAATTCTACTTTTTATAATGCACACAAAACGTAATAATACATCCAATTTCCTCAAATAAAACAAATTATGCTTGTCGTGTAGGATCAGGAGTGCGAGTTCCTCGTCTTTTACTAGAGAATCGTAAAATTAACAAAATGGATTACTCCTTTTGTTCATTAATAGACTGCAATGGCATCTATTGGTTTCCTTTTTCGAGTTAGAGGTAATATAGCAGTCGTTTCTATAAAACTAATTTAATCAGATATTACGTGCAAATAAGCGTGAAGTTTACTTTATAGGCGTGTGAGTTGTTTAACTATACTCAACAGCGTAACTAGGAAGAGAAACGATGGTAACAAGAAGAATACAAGAATAAAAATACTATTCTTATGATAATGGTAATATATTAACATACGAGGGTATTTCGATAAGTACTTAGCTTACAAATGAAAAACAAAAATTTCGGAAAAGTGGCGATTTATTTCTCAATATAATCTCCTTTGAGTTCGATACACTTGACCCCGGGATGCTCCAACCTTTTTAACCCGTCTGAAAAATACATTTTCTGAAGGTCTGCAACATGTTCAAGTCATCAGAAACATCTTTATATAATGGTAATAAGAATGCAAAGATATAACTCATATGGAGTGTATCTTAAATCTTTAAACGAGCAATTCTTGTGTATATATATATATATATATATATATATATATATATATATATATATATATATATATATATATATATATATATATATATATATATATATATATATATATATATATATATATATATATATATATATATATATATATAATTGGAATCTCGGAATCGGCTCCAACAATTTTCATGAAATTTAGTATATGAGGGGTTTCGTGGGCGATAAATCGATCTAGCTAGGAATCATTTCTAGAAAATGTCAAAAGGTGGCGTTTGAGTAGTCCCAATTTAAACTGAAAAATGACTCTTCCTGACATCTATCGGCGAATAATAATACTATTTTTATTAAATTGCTTTAACGACACAACAACACTAAAGCTATTCCAGCAGATGACGTTGTTAAGTAACACGAAGTCAATGAGTGTTTGCTTTGAGGTTAGACTAAGAAAATCAATTGTTAATTTCCAAAAAACACAATTTATAAAAAAAAAATACCGGTCATCCGGATATTAAAAGATTAATAGTAGAAAGGTCATAACAGACAATTATGAAATAAAGAGCAGAGCGCAAATTTATTTCTGTGTATTGATGAATGAAGATAATGTCTGGGAGGGAGTGTTAAAGAAGGCGCCCGTTAATATGGGCGTTGTGAGAGAAGTGAGTACCCCTGAGGTTAGCTTGGTTGTGGATAGTATGAAAAAGATGTCTGTAAGACTGGATGAAATACCTATGGAGGTATGGAAGTTCTTAAAAGCAGATGGATGGAAATGGCAGACTTTAGTCTTCAATAAGCTGTTGCAAGATGAGGCAATCCCCGATGAATGGTGCAATAGTACACTAGTGCCCATTGTTAAAAACAAGGGTAATGTACAGGTTTGTAATAATTATAGAGGAATAAAGTTCATGTCGCATAGCGTGAAGATTTGGGAGAAAGTAATTGCAAGGTGTTTACGAGAGGAGATCAAAACAGGGGAGAACAAATTTGGTTTGGTTGGTTGGACAAAGGATGCCATATTCGCACTTCGCCAAAAGTGATTGAAATACAGAAGTGCACATAAGAACCTGCACATGGTATTCGATGACCTCGAAAAGGCATATGATCGGGTTCCTCGAAAGATTTTTGGTAGGTTGAAAATAAGTAGAACCTAAAACTTAATATCTGTTTTGCTATTTTGATGGAATTTCCTACTTCATCCCGATTACCTTAGGAGGAATGTCTCTGCCAACTTGCTCCAAATTCCGGTACCTCGGATCATTAATCCAAAATAAGGGTAAGATAGGCCGAGATGTAAAAAAAAACAAAAGATGGATGAAATGGCGACAAATCTCAAGAACAAAATTATTAACATCCATATAGATAACATCCCACAACATAAGATTGTAGACGCTTATCAGTTCCATGAGTAACCACATGGAAGCAGTGATTAGAGCCCGAGGAGGAAATAGGAGATATTGAATAATACATTTTTAACATTTTTCTGTTTTATATCTTTCAACATTTAACAATTTCTTCTTAAAGTGTAAAAAAACATACCTGTTGAACAAAACACAATATTCGTTAAATGATACTTAATAATATCCACAATTAAATGGCATTATTTATATTTTAGATTAAATTTAAAAAAAAACCAAACTTCAGGGGTATTTCGATTTTTTTGATGAAAAGTGTATAATTATCAAATTCTTTAAAAACAATTCTATTGACATTTGATTGAAATATATTGGTAATAGCACATATTGATGTAATTTTTGGAAATCATTTATTTCAAAGGTAAAGTAATAGTTCGTGTTTAAACAGTCGCTGTATATTAGATAAAAATATTACTTGCAATGTTTCTAACTAGACTCGATATGTGTCAGTTGCCTTTATTCTATCGCCGCGCTCCATTTGATATCCATAACACGTACTAGGAAGAACCACTCGACTACGTGTTCTATTTTTTTACTAGAAGTATGCTTGAAAGAACTTTTATTTTCAGATATGAACATAGTTTATAAATACACTTTCAAATTGATTGAAATATAGGAACCTTACTGTAGTTATATTGATGTTTAATGATGCAATTTAAACCTGAAAAGTTTGAAAGTAGAGCCAGTGATTGATAAACTAAAATATAATAGACTGTCTAGTGTAGCCATATAAGGCAAAGAAAATAATGTCATATAACAATTAAAATGCTAGAAATGAATGTAGATGGATACAAAAGGGGTAAGCTAAAAAAAAGATGAATGGATTGTTTAAAAGAGATTGTATAAAAGACCATATCACGTAAAAAAGTGTAAATGTTAAGATGACGACTAAAAGAGCAGATTGAAAGGAAAGAACACGTTGTGCAGACCCCACATAGTCTGGGATGACGGCAGGAAGAAGCAGGAATTTGAACTTGAATTTGAAAGGGGTTTTAGGCCTCCACTCTACATTTACGGATTTAAGCTTTTTACGACGTCATGCCAGTCCTTCTTGGATCTGTTTCTCTTTTCGGAGCCATGTATTACCAACATAGTTAAAAAATATTATTATTCTCATATGTAGCTGGTTGCTGGTCATATAACGTGACCAATTTATTTGTTAAATCATACCAATCCTATTTGCGCCTTTGCAAGAAAGTTACAACTGCAAAAGAATAAAGAAGAAAGTTTGCTCGATGTCTAACGGCTGTGCAAGGAACTTTGGCAGTTTTTTTTTAATTTAAATCAGAATTCTTTATTAAACTGTGAAATAACTCTTTGATAATTTGTATATGATATTCTTTTTATGCTGAATCGAAAGTATAGAATTAGGAACAATATTTTAAATTAAAAAAATTATAATATACTAAACGTGAAAATTTGTATGACAACTCCTTATTTGTGATCATCTTTATAAATCAAATCGTATTCTTAATTTCAATACAGTTAAATAAGTGACAAATTAAATAGAATCAAAATATAAATCTGTTAACATACTATTTGGTATCGGCGATTACAGTCCATTTGGCTCAACAGGCACAAAGAGTAGCGCCACTGAGCTATGTGAGCAGATATTTTATTGCGTCTGCATCTTCTGTTTAGCGGCTTAACTAGATTTCACAAATGTAAACATTGATTCATTATACATTTAACTAAATTTACATTAAAAACATATAATAATTATTATGCAATTATACAGAAAACTTAATTTCGTATATGCCAACTATTTTGTATTAAAACATAAAGAATTTAAAATAAAGATTTCAAGTTAATTCATACTTAGAAATACATAACTGACAAAAACTGGATAAGTTTTAGCTTGCCAGAGGCGTAATCCAATTGTGAACGCCAGTAGGCATAATATGCTAAAAAATATATCATTTTGCTAGTGTTAAATGTAAGAGGATCTGTAAATTAGTTATATGGAACAATTTTCTTCCTATTTTGCCTAACACACATTGATTGGCCAAGGGTTTTCCCCTAAATTCACTTACAGGGGTTTAAATAATAACTTGATTGTGCGTGTATACAGAGTATACTAGGTACATGATTGCCAAGTGTAGGGTTGCCTGGAAGAAATTGCTCTAAGCGATAAGGCCACCCATTGTTCAGTAGCTTGTAAGTTTATTTCATTTTCTTGTATATATATTTAAGGTGAACAATAAAGAGTTTTCATTCATTCATTCATTCATGATTGCCAAGTGCTACGATACTCGAAAATTAACCTTGATATTACGGGTTCTATTTCTAAGACGATATGTTTGTTTTTGTAGGTGAAGTTCATCAGGCAGGGCAAGTGGTCACCGTCTCTGACCACGCAGCCTGTTTGGCAAGGGAAATCCACAGTCTGCGGACTGGAAAAGGGGCGCGTCGTGTTACACGCGCCCTTCTCACTCTGTGTGAGTCTAGAGGCGGCTGGGGTAAGCCGACACAAAGGAGGCCAGCCAAAGTCACCCTGGCCAGCACAGCCCATCCGGGTGGGAGGCGCACGCGAAAGCTTGGACACCGGTCAGAAGAGGAACACTGGGATGGTTTTTAATGAGTACACTAGTGACGTATGTCCCCCTTGTCAACTGTCGGGGGCGTACGGGTGCATTTCATAGGATTCCCACACTACCTCATCGCCAGCCCCCAGGCGGCTGAGTGTGCATTAAGCCTGATCAAGCATTTTCCACTTTACAACAAAAAAAGAGGTCACCGTCGCCTGTGGACGTTTGCAACACCGGGTTCACATGTATGTGTGTTTTTAAGCCTAATGTGCATATTATATAACATTAACATAATTTTCAAGTATTAATGGTGAAAATAAAAAACAGCCTGAGGACACCGAGATCATCACCATTAGGTGTGATCTGCCGATCTCACTTGGACAGGCGTAACAAGTATACGGTCCATTCCTCCTCTAAAGAGAGACTCGTTATTAAAACAGGAGTACCATTTTTTTATTAAAAATAAATATTTTTCTACTTTATAACTAACTTATACTTTCTTTCCCCTACCTTCTCTGATTAAACCCTTCATATGCCGTACGTAATTATATCTGACCCAGAAATTATCTAATGTGGTCGTAAAGATAAATTATAGTAACCACAATTACATTAATACTAATAAAATTTTATTACGATTAGGTAAGTTTTGGGTTATAAGATATACGTGTGTAATTCACGGCTATATCAGACTCAATCTTCTAGTCAGTGCATTTTGACGAGGAACTATCTCTATCAAAACTTGTTCTTATGAGGGTGAGGGTAGACAGGCTTTTGTTCCTGTTAAAGCCAAATATTTGGATTACTCCAAATTTACTATTCACATTTTCACATAAAAAACCGCCATATCATCCATTACGCACCATTTCCAATACTTTTGATGTTTACCTCTATTTTCCGTAATACCAACTTTCGGGAATATCATTCTTTTAATTGTAGATCTCATTTCTCTCAATATTTTACCTCTGTGTTAATATCGCACACACACGCCCACACACACACACGCACACGCGAACGCACACGCAAATATTAATCAGTTGTTTTAAATTATTCATTATTATATACTGGCTAACCGTTTACAATACGTTTAACGTCGCATTGGTCCTGATTGATTATTGTGAAACAGCAGACACCCTGGCGGCCTACTTAATAATAAGCATTTACTGTCGTCTATGGATGCTTGTACAAGGACGCCGCAAACACGTTCGGTCCACGTATATGACTGAGTCACTTATGCCAGAACAGGACATCAAGTTATTATGGTGGCATATTTAAAAATCAGAGGTAGTCTTGAAGCTCTATCACCGAGCTAGGGATGTTTTATCATCTTTTACGAGTTGCCCTCGATTGCAGGTGTGTATAGTCCACCCATGCATGGAGATACACATGTTCCTGCAATTAATTTCTATCCGTGCAGGGCGGAGAAAGAATACTGACCTCTGCGGCTGGCGTCGGCCTGTCGTAAAAGGCGACTAAACAGGGTTGTTACTCTAGCTACGTGGTAAGGCTCCATACCTGTCTGGATGGCGACCACCTTTGGTCTTAAGTATGCCGCCATAGTAACTTTGTGTTGTATTCCTGTCACTAAACCAAGTTTCTGTACCCTTATGGGACGGCAGCGTGTTCGCGATGCCACTGGCGTTGCAAACACTCATAGGTGACGGTAACTGCTAAATTCTTAGCGGGGCGTCAGCCTGTCTGCTGTCCTACAGCAATAAAAAAAATGTAGTGAGTCTCTACATAAAGAAAATGAACTATCATCATTTCATTATTTTTTTATTTTATTCAAGGCCAAATAAAGGACGCTTAACACTTGAAACTGTTGAATGAATAACAGAGAAACTCCCCACGTATTTCACATTAATTTTGAACTCTTGAACAAATCGAGCCCTCATTACGTCCAATCCCATAATTTATATAAATAATAAATTAAACAAACGCTCAGTGGTTTCGAGGAGTTGATAATGGTCAAAGTTTATTTAGGCCGTGTTTGCGGGCGTCGGATTGTTATAACTTTGCCTAAATACCTGAGAATTGGAACTGTATTTACTGCTCATCAAAATAGTCTACGTAAACATGTAGTCTAATACTAAATGTTTTTATCCGTGCAGGGGCGGAGTATGAATACTGACCTCTGTGTCCAGGGTCGGCCTGTCATAAAAAGTAACAAAATAACCCACCCTAGATACCTGGTAGGGCGCCAAGCCCATCTGGATGGCGACCACATTTGGTCTTAAGTATGCTGCCAAAATAACTTTGTGTTGTGTTCCGAAATTAATGACCCGAGTTCCTGTATCCTTACGGGACAGCAGCGTGTACACGATGCCACTGACGTTGCAAACACCTATAGGCGACGGTAATTGCTCAATTGTAAGTGGGCTGTCAGCCTGTCTGCTGTCCTACAGCAATAAAAAGAGATGTTTTTTTTCTGAACGCTACCTTTTAATGTCTATTTAAACATCATCATCATCATCTTTGCGTTAAATCCCGGTTGCAGCCCAAACTCTCGCTACGGCGCCCGGGGTCCGCTTTCCGATTTTTTTTCTCCACTTCGCACGGTCTTCAGCTTTAATGTCTATTTAAACAATACCTTACAATCTTTTATTTTGCTAAAAAATTTAATTCTAATATATTTTTATTTAAGACTAAATCTTTACTTTTTATGGAGATAATTTGATGTTTTTACATACTTTTTTCGACTTTGGTTTTTCTTCGATTCACTTAGGCGTCGAATTTCCAGAGAGAATTCCATAGGTTTGAATTCTGATCATTGCGTTACTACTATACGTACTTATTAACACAAACTTCAAAAACAAAACAAAAGCAAGGATATCTGTACATTATTTGATATCGGTGCAATAGCTTAGCACTTCTCCTTTTGCTTTTTATACAGGTGACTAACATTTGATTACTGACCGTGAATAAAAACTGTGAAATCTTACTTGGTCCAGTAACGAGGATAAGTTAAACAAAACCTAATTATGACAAAAACTAGACAATTTAATTTTATGACGAAAAGGTAATATCGTTCATATCCAATGGTTAGACCCTTCATAAATATCCACAAAGCATTGAGTCTTTGTTTTTAAAGGTAAGTAGAAATGCCATTTATAATTTATTTGCCGATTACCGTTTACCTTCTCGATTCCAGACGTTTCCACTGTAAACTTTATAGGGCTGTCGAGTTTAAAATAATTTTAACACTAAGGAATACAAAATATTATTTAAAATATTTTTATTTTGTATTTTATTTTGTATTTGTAGCATATTTTATACTATAATATAGCTTGGAGATTTTTATTGCAATGGAATTGCGACATAATGGATGTCAGGGGCAACGCAGACTACCTAGAACCTGGGTCACTAATGCCAGAATACAACACAAAGTTGTTATGGTAAATAATAAATGTAATTGAGAAACCCGGAGTAGAGTTCAGAGCCCTACCGCCTAGCTAGAATTCAGTTGTCGTCTTTTACAACAGGCCGTCCCTGGTCGCGGCGGTCAGTATTCTAACTCCGCCCCTGGGCGGAGAACTAATCAAATCTCATGGTGGTATGCACCTTAGGCAGTTTTTCTTACCTAATGCACATATTAAAGTATAACTGTCATGTAACGACTGTAAAGTGATCCGTGCAGGGGCGAAGAAAGAATACTGACCTCTGCGGCTGGGGTCGACCTGTCGTAAAAGGCAACAAAACAAACCTAGCTATGTGGTAGGGCCCCAAGCCCATCTGGATGGCGACCACATTTGGTCTTAAGTATGTCGCCATAATAACCCTGTGTTGTGTTCCGGCATTAGTGACCCAAGTTCCTATACCCTTATGGGAGAGCAGCGTGTTCGCGATGCCACTGGCGTTATAAACACCCATAGGCGACGGTAACTGCTAAATTCTAAGCGGGCCGTCAGCCTGTCTGCTGTCCTACAGCAATAAAATAAAAAAAACTATTCCAAAACAAATTAATATGCACTAAAAAGTAAAAAAATAATTGCATATTCTTCTATCACTTAATCATCAACTTACTTTTTCTACTCATAATATGTAGGTACGATGTATATTACGATAATATAATGTAGTTACAATTATTGTTATTTTTGGAGTCGGTGTCAGCCAAGGTAGGTTTAGAACTTCATACATAGTTATAAATGAGATGTGCTTGTGTATTATTATTGCTAGGTATATTGTAGTGTTTCCTTGGCTGACACCGACTACAAAAATAACAAATATAACAAACATAACCCTTACTGTAAGCCGTTAAGGAGTTCCATTGATCATCATATTCAACTACGACAATTACTTGATCATAACGATGTTACGGTAGGTGACTCAAATATCCAGATAGCCTATAAAAGATTCGGCCGAGTATTGTTAATATGCTCCTAAGAATTGAAGAGTTCCGTTACTTTATCATAGATCCCATAATCAGAACCTAACTTTGGTTGCTCTCATCAAACTACCTTTGAAGTACATCCTTTCCAATAAAAATTTAATCTTCGAAATCGGTTGGCGTGATATTGTTATTCGTCCATTTGTCACGCACATACTTAATGCAAATTTAAGATTTATATGGTTTTCTCATGGATACCATTGTGAGAACTGGACCAAATTGAAATGGGACCACACGGAAAGTATCAGCTTTCATATAAAAAAATAATTATCAAAATCGGTTCACCCAGTCGAAAATTCTGAGGTAACAAACATAAAAAAAATACAGACGAATTGATAACCTCCTCCTTTTTTGAAGTCGGTTAAAAAAGGAAAACATCGTGAGGAAACCCGCCAATCTGCCTTGGACAAGCGTGACTCTAGGGATGGGCCTGGAATAAAGGCCAGGGAATATAGATATATAAAACATGTAATAAATATTAAAATAAAATTATCATTTTAGTTTTAAGATCATTTTAGTTAGTACAAAAAAACTGCTTTCATTCAGATATATATGAATGTGTTATGTTCGATTTTTATTTAAATAATTCTAAATGTTTTTATATTATTTATTTTTAGTTCACTTGAATTTTATTTTACTCAATTTCATTCCAGTGTATATTTTTCAATGAAAGTATTGCAACTTTTTTTAGTTAATTTATTAATAGAATATAACTAGTTACTTATCCAGTCGCATGAACACCCTTAGTAATGAATAATGAAAATGTTTACCAGTTTTTAGGATCTCTTTTAATTTTTTAGAGGTCTTTATCTTCATTTCAACACCCCTGTACCCATCAATAATTGATAGTTGGCAGGAAATGGATTCCACCTGCGGTATTATCCGTCGACCTCTGAGGTCACCCTTTGTCAACCTTTTATAATGATGGGCCCAATATCGATCCCTGTGCCGTCAAAGCTTTGGTATATATTTTCACATACATGTACACATGTATGTGATACATACACTTTCTAACACTATGTGTTTTTAACACTTTCCTTTTATTAATTAATAAAAATCTAGTTGATTAATGAATCTATAAAAAATATAAACATAGACAAACTAATGAGTTTGTCTATGGTTAGTATAATTAATTTTATTAATAACAATAAACACTTTGGGACTAGGCGAAGCCGATTCTTCTTCGCGTAAGTGGGGAGTAAAAATACAGACCCTAGTGGCCGGGGTCGGCCTGTCGTAAAAGGCGACAAAGCTACCTTAGCTAAGTGCGAACCCGTCTGGATGGCAACTACCTTTGGTCTTTAATTATGCCGCCATAATAACCTTGTGTTTCAGAAATGATCCAGGTTCCAGTACCCCTAGTGTGTTTGCAGTGCCTCTAGCATCGCAAATATCATCATGTATAAAGTGGGCTTACATCCTGCCTTCTGTTTCTCAGAAATAAAAAAAGAATTGTCACAGTACATTTAAATAAATTTGCAATATAGACTAGAATAACCAATGGTTAGGCATATTTTCCCTGCCTACCCGTTGTTAGGGTAGATAGCTTAGGGTATAGGGGTATAGGGTAGTTGGAAGGGTAGATAGCTTAGATGCCGTCGCGCCGCTTAATACTAATATTGGGATCACATAGCTAATAAACACCGATAACTTTAATTCATCTCTCTATTCTACAAGGTTAAAAAATATTCTAAACCGCCATACCAGCCGTGGAAGGTATATGAGATCGGAGTACCTCAAATTAGTCGCCGACCTTTTTGACGTATGTATTTTCCGTCTCCATTCTCTTCCATGTCATTTTATTTTACCAAACTCACGCTGTCTTTGTCTCCCGCATTAACCTCCGCAAATAATATAAGGAATAATTTATTAGATTTGTACGACTCCTTTTAAAGGTGACGGGCTAGTTATTTCTGACCAAGTCCACGTCACAAATACTATATATTATATTGATTTGTGTTATGTGGGTCCATATTTTAAGTTTGGGAACTCCATTCTAGGCAAAGGGGTTTGATATAGAAGCGAAGCCATTGTAAGGAGCACATTATGTTGTTCTCCGCCGAAATGTTTTGCTCGATTAATTCTGTATAAAGGATTACAATGTATTATATCTCTGAACCTTGTGTGAAGATCTATGAAGCTTGTAAGTAAATAATAATAATGCTGCTGTTAAAATGCGTTAATTTTTTTATTGCTATAGCAGACTGGCTGACGGCCCGCTTAGAATTTAGCAGCTACCGTCGCCTATGATGGTGGTGGTGGTGTTCGCACCGCCAGTGGCATCGCGAATACGCTGCTGTCCCATAAGGGTACAAGTTCCCAAGGGGAACTTGAGTCACTAATGCCGGAACACAACACAGGGTTATTATGGCGACATACTTAAGACCAAATGTGGTCGCCATCCAGATGGGCTTGGGACCCTACCACATAGCTAGGGTTGTTTTGTTGCCTTTTACGACAGGTCGACCTCAGCCGCAGAGGTCAGTATTCTTTCTCCGCTCCTGCACGAATAAATATAGAATTTCTTAGAGACCGGCAGAACGTTGGTAATACCTCTGTTGTTGCAAACGTCCATAGACGACGGTGACCACCTGCTATTGAATGGGCCGTTTGCCAGCCTACTGAACTCCAAATATGTCATAAACAACGATAAAAAAACAATTTACTACCAATCTTTCAAATTAACCAAATATTTAAGAAACTTTTAAATATTTAGAATTATTATAGTCTCTTGAATAGGCTGGGTTATACATATATACACCTGGGAAGACGTAACATATAACATATATTGTTATACGAAGAGACAATGCGGTCAACCTTCTGGGAACATTTCCAAAAACTCATGGTACAGACCCTATTTGCTATTTATAACCTCTTCTTTCTTCATATTACCTATAATAGTTTAATTAATTATTACTTAAATCCTATACCAGTATGTATGTAATAAAATTTTTGTTACAGTAAATATATAAGAGGTTAAATGATTACTAAAACGGCTTTAGAATGCAATCTAGTAGTATATATACGATCCTAGTAAAAGTTTCTAAAAACTCATGATTTTTACAGTAGAAATAAAAGTGTCACAAAAGCGTAACATACCTAGTCAGGTCATAAGTATTGTCACACAGTAAAAACTTTTCTTTTAGAATGCTGGCCACAAAAAAGTTTATGGAATTAGAATTTCGAATTGTTCATGAAAATAAAAATGTATAACTTTTAGAATTTTACTCATTTTTAAATGTGGAGTGGACGCTTAAAGAAGACCGTGTTGCAGTTATTGCGTTGCATCGTTGCGGTTACGCGCCAATTCAAATTTTTAACATACTGAAAAATTTGAATATTACCAAAAGATTCGTTTTATCGTACCATCAAACGATACAATGAAGACTCTAGTGTAGATGACAGGTCAAGAAGTGGTCGCCCTCGGTCTGTTAGGACTCCAGCAGTGATAAAAGCTGTGAAGGCACGAATTCAAAGAAATCCCAAACGTAAGCAGAAACTGTTGGCCCTTCAGATGGGGTTAAGCAGAACTACGGTGAAAAGGGTGTTAAATGAAGAATTAGGGCTTCGGGCATATCGAAGAAAAACAGGACATCGTTTGAATGCTCGTCTAATGGACCTGAGACTGAAGAGATGCCGCGCTTTGTTGAAGCGGTACGCGGGAAAAAAATATCGGGAAATTCTTTTTTCGGATGAAAAAATGTTTACCGTAGAAGAGAGCTACAACAAACAAAATGATAAGGTGTACGCACACAGTAGTGAAGAAGCGAGCAACGAGGTCATTTTCCATCCTCGCTCATGGTATGGTTGGGAGTTTCTTATTAACTATATATATATATAGGTATAACAGAGGTACATTTTTGTGAGAAAGGTGTAAAAACGAATGCTGTTGTGTATCAAAATACAGTCCTGACGAACCTTGTGGAACCTGTTTCTCATACCATGTTCAATAACAGGCACTGGGTATTCCAACAAGATTCAGCGCCAGCTCATAGAGCGAAGAGCACACAAGACTGGCTGGCGGCGCGTGAAATCGACTTATCCGGCACGAAGACTGGCCCTCCTCCAGTCCAGATTTGAATCCGTTAGATTACAAGATATGGCAACACTTGGAGGAAAAGGCGTGCTCAAAGCCTCATCCCAATTTGGAGTCACTCAAGACATCCTTGATTAAGGCAGCCGCCGATATTGACATGGACCTCGTTCGTGCTGCGATAGACAACTGGCCGCGCAGATTGAAGGCTTGTATTCAAAATCACGGAGGTCATTTTGAATAAACTTTAATGTCATAAGAATCTATGTTTTGTTAAGTTCATTTTGGTATATGAATGGTTACATAATTAATAAACTTGTTACAATTATTTTACATTAAACATGTGACAGAATTTATGACCTGACTAGGTATATTTGGCAGCGTAACACTGTAAAGCTATCAAAACATCAGCAATAAAACTTTATCTTTCTTTATACATTCACGTAATAATTCAATACCATCAAAACAATATATGTGTTAAGAAAACAAAGACTTAAGATTACTCGTGTAAAGGACAGCCACGAGAAATAAAACATCAAAAGACCAATATAAAAACTTTCTCCGTAACTATCAGCACAACACGCCGAAGTTGTATCACGAGTACAACAGAGTTCCACCAAAAGTTATTCGTCGACAATGACATGGCTTGTTGTCACTGAATTTTGTTATGAATTTACTTTGTACAGTAGTTGAAAAGTTTTCTCATATGCCTTGCCGTAATGCAGCAGGTGAATAAAATGAGTCCAAAAATAATGCTTGGCTAAAGTTTATGTTAGAGACATATTCATTAATACTTATAATTAAAGATTATTTATATGTATGAGTAAATGTTTAGATGGCAGCTAATAGAGGAAAGTTAAAAGAGAGTTATGATGACCTCCCATATAAACAACACTCTAAAGCAGAAGGATGAAAAAGAGGGATTGTAGTAAAAATGTGGGACCTGTAAAATACATTCAAATATTTGTAAAAGAACGGTTATAAAGAGATTAGATATTTTAAAATCTTTTGACAGAACAAAACGAATTATTTAATACCTAAATAATAAATATTATAATAAAAATAGTCCTTTATGCCAAAACACAATTTCTCAATAAGCTATAATGAAACAAAAAGTAAATAACGATCACAAAATACCCCGAAAATCGTTAGTAAACAGAACCTTTCTGACAGTGATAAGACAATTGGTTAGCCATCGTATAGACCCATTGGTCTGAAACTCGCGGACTTACACTCGATTGGCCACTGATTGCTCTTTCTTTTCATGTCGAATACGCAATATAAAGCCATTGTCGGGCTGATCCTCGTGGCATTCATTATGAAAGTGAGATCTGAAACGGAAATCGAAATGTAGACTACGTTTGCTCGATTAATTATTTTGTATTGAAATGATAAACAATGCTCATGTAATTATAATCTTTATGAATGAGATATGGATAATCAATTTCCACAGGATTTAAAAATTTAATCAAGTAGATTTCCTCAAGATTGTATTTGAAAGAATGGGTCCGTTATTGAATACCATACATACATAATTGAAAAAAATGTATATTATATAATCCAATTGTATTTACTTGTAATAGAACGTCTAATACTGATATATAAGTGCTCCTCTCCTTACTTTGACAGATTGAAGTGAATTTTAACAGTATATTTATTTATTCTTTCTCCCCTTTTACATCATTCTAAGGATGGAATTTCTTAGGCTGAAACTACAAGCCAGAGTATTAACTTTGCTTCATCTCATATTATGCCGAGTTGCGATGGGCCCTCATTATGTTAGCACCTTTTTAACACTCCTCACCTCTGTGATCCCGCGCCAATTAAGGCTAAATATCATTGCTCTAGTCTTCAAAGGCAAGGGATTGGTGCAGAAATGCGGTGCTTACCGAAGTATTAATCATGTCATGTCCCACACCATGAAACTATTCGAGAGGATTTGACTTTCGAATCCGACAGAAAAATACCGTGTCGAAGTGTTAATACGGGTTTTGCCCTGGTCACGGGACCATGGACCCTGTTTTTGCCCTAAGGACTGTAACGGATAAGATACAGGACGAAAAGGCGCTTCTGCATTGCCCGTTTCTGGACACGCAGGCCTTCGACTGTATTCCTCACGTCATGATGATGAGCAGATCGCTGTTGGTAGAGGTGTTATTTCTATGATATTTTGGATAAGTTATGAGTGACGCCTTCGAAATATTGACTTCGTTTTGCAACAATCCGTACAGGGGCGGAGAAAGAATACTAACCTCTGTGGCCGGGGTCGGCCTGTCGTAAAAGGCAACAAAACAACCCAACCTAGCTACGTGGTAGGGCCTCAAGCCCGTCTGGATGGCGACCAACTTTGGTCTTAAGTATGCCGCCATAATAACCTTGTGTTGTGTTCCGGCATTAGTGACCCAAGTTCCTGTACCCTTATGGGACAGCAACGTGATTGCGATGCCACTGGTGTTGCAAACACCTATAGGCGACGGTAACTGCTAAATTCTAAGCGGGCTGTCAGCCTGTCTGCTGTCTTGTTTTGTAACGTGGATAACAAATGTGAAACCTAGCCACTTCCGCCAGGCCCTGGTAGGAAAAGAACCTGGAGACGAGCATTTACTGGACCTCCAAAAAAAGATTGACGTTGAAAAAGGTGATATGAATGCCAATGGACCCACTACCAGGGATGCCGAAGGCCAAAGAGGAGAAAAAGAAGTCGGATAGCAGGCGCCGGGAACTAAAGCGGAAGTTTGCAATGGAACCGAGACTTAACGCTTTGATGGTGATTTGGAGTTGATGCAACCTCCTGCTTTCACTCTCCTCCATTAACCGCTAATTAGCGTTCGAATGTTTTCGTTTTAATATCTTTTTCGCGATTTGGACACATGCGTAGAACAAACGCATGTGTCCATCAACTGTTATTCCTAATTGTTTTCCTATCTTCCTTCTTCTTGTTTATCAGTTTACATATTCCATACCATTATTTTTTCTATTTATGCAGTATAAAAATTTCGTAATTGTATGTTAAGAACTAATAAAAATATTGTTATATAAATTTTTATGCGTACAGAATATCCCTGTTCACATTATGCTCGTATTTCACTAACGCAGAACGGATTCGAGGTACGACCCGATTAGCAAAATGGCTGGTTGCAGCGCAGTTTGCGTTAGACGTGCCGCGTGATTTCGAATCTCGTTAGCTAACTGCGTTGAGAGCATTTCAAATTTAACAGCAACATTTACTAATATGGAATCATAGTGCGATACATTTAAATCTGTTTGACAGTTGACATTTGTAGCAAAATTGGTGCATTTATTAATGTAACCGACAGTCTTTTTTTTAGCATTTTATTCCAATCTGAAGGTTTTACTTGACACATCCAGCATCTCATGTTAAAGTGTCAAAAATATGACCATTTATGGTAATACTTAGAACTTGCTACGGGTTATATTAATCATGGAAACGACAACGGTGGAAATAATGGCGAACAAAGATACAAAATCTGTCTTAGAAAATTATAGTAGCCTCTCAAAAAACTCAGGTTAGGGAAAAAATGGAGCGGGGAGAGAGATCTTTATTAAACAAATATCAAGATCGTAGTCAAGAAATAGTTATTGAAAGGGATTAAGGAATAATCGAAAAGATGGAAAATATGTATGAGTATAAATGGCATGAGGACTAACGTAAGGAGTAGAAGTATAAAATGTGGAAAAGTAAAAAGAAAGTCGAAGCGAGTCACCTCATATATATCGTAAAAATCATTAGTTCAAACCATTCCACAGTTTTACGCCAATAATATAAAAAAAATTGGATAAAGTTATAAGGATAGAACGATCGTTTAAAATATTTTAGAATTATAATTTAATGAAATAATTTTTTGAATATATGGTGACAATTGGCACAGTACCATCTAATAATATAATAATAATAAATATATTAAGATATTTCACACAACACCATCTAGTCCCAAAGTAAGTAGCATAGCACTTGTGTTATGGGTTCTTGACAACTGATATACTTTTCTTTTGTAAATAAATACATATTATAAATAAAGACCCAGACGCTAGACGGGAAACGAACCTGTGACCTCCGCAAACGTATCGACGTGCCTTAGCCGTTACGCCATGGGAGTCGTCAAAATAGGTATGCGAATAATTGGCGAGAATAATGCCACAATAAGCAACAGAGAGCGTGTCTTACAGGTACTATACAATTGATAAGTACTATTTTTATACACCTTTACATATATAATTCTTATGTGCGTGTGTATATCACTAAACTCCTAAACGGGTGAACCGATTATGTTAATTTTTTTTGTATGTGTTCAAGTGGAATTGATAATGGTTTAGATTTGTGATTGGACCCGGTAGGTGGCGCTGCGATCGAATTCTGTGATTTTTGTTTTTCGCGTATAAGAACAACCCCAAAATTTAAAACAGTTCATTTTCTTTGTTCAAAAGAAAGTGCACATGTGTATGAAAACTTCTTATTTTTGGATTCTGTTATTCAACCAGCGAAGTGGGCGGGCACGGCTAGTTTATTATATAAATAAATACATATTACTCGCAATCACCCAAATCCCGTAGGCGTTCCGACTTGCGGGAGCCATTAGGTTACGAAGATCACCATAAACATTCATTTACTATCATATAAATAGCGAATTCATATTTACGATATATATTTATTTAATCATAAATAGTGGCTTCACTTTCTTCAAAAGAAGATTGATAAATGGACTAAAATTATTACCGAATGGTACCCAAGAGAAAATAAAAGAAGTAGAGGTAGGCAATTTAAACGTTGGGAAGATGATTTTAAGAAGTTAGCTAGCCCAGATAGGCTACGTATTGCAAAAAATCGAACAAACTGGAAAGCCTTAAAGGAGGCCTTTGTCGAAAGATAAGCTGTTGTAGAAGACATGTAACCGATTGTCGAGAAAAACTAGATTTTATTTATATTGTTAAAAAAATTATATTGTTAAAAAGAAAGACAGCTGTAAAGGTTTATTTTATTTTTATTTTTAGTGGCTTCACATACAAGTATTCTTCTTACCTTTCAGAATATTAAAAGAAAGAAAGAAAATATATTTATTTAGGCTTCCATAAAATACACAAAAGAAAATACGTAATACAAAAAGGTCTTAAATTAGACCTAGCTCAACAATTGCAACTTGGTTTGAGAGAACCTGCGCCGGTCTTCCGCTAGTTATAGGCTTGCTATATATACGTATAAAGGGACGCGCCTTTTCCCTTTATCCGATGCCCACTCCCCGTGCTTGTTAAATCAAGTGCATCCAACATAAAATTATAATAACGTCTAATGGCCGTATGGTGATCGTTGGCTCCGTCTTACTTATTGTAAAAACTGAATAATTTATTAATAATCGAGAGCAAAACAAAATAAACATAAACAGCCGTGTGTCTTAAATATGTTGAAGGGTGTAAAATCCGTGGACCCGCTGGAAACATGGACGAGTAACGAAAGTTATGAGTACCATTCATATTCATTCCCCTTCGCTAGCTCAACGTCTAGCCATACCCAATACCGGCGCGAACATAAAAATTACAAATAATATTCCTTTTGATAAAAATTTGCTAATTCAAATATGGTATCTCACATTATTTTAATTTTAGGAATAATGAGTTAATTTCTCAAATTGAATCCTAACAAATGTAAACAATATATCTTTAAATTGAATTTTCGAAAGGAAAAACATTAATTTTGCGAGATCGGCATTCTATAGGCTTAACGGGAATGATACAATAATCCTTTAATCGACGAAGGGTGGGGGACGACTTTGAGTAATACCCCATTTATCTACTATACTCCCTTGTTCTCACATTTCATATTATTTTGTGAAGAAATTGAAAGATTATTGTTCTAATGCTGTAATGTTTCTTTGTACAAAATGGCTGTAATATCAGTAAAGCTTGCCAACTCAAAATTACTTTAAGAAGTTTTGACATTTAACAGAATTCCTGGCATCATATTTAAAACTAGCTGTGCCCGTGACTCCGTCCGCGTGGAATAGTGACTCCGGGCATATCTTATGGTTTATTTTGGATCACAAACCCTATAAAATATAAATGAAATATGCAAACAGTCAGTATTATCGAATGCAACTGTTACGCCATGCACCTCCGGAATACGTTCGTTCGAACCTACAAAGTCCAGCCCAAGCAAAACCCTATTTCATATGACTGATGACATAAATCTGAGATTAACTTAAATTGGAAATTAAATTTCCGAAAGATCATTTTTAACCAAAACCATTTTTTTTTCTAAAATAATAATAGTCTAAGTTACTCCTTGTTACATCAGCTATCTGCTAGTGAAAGTCACGTCAAAATCGGTGCAGCCATTTCAGAGATTAGCCGGAACAAACAGACAGACAGACAGACAAAAATTGTAAAAATGTTGTTTTGGTATATGTACCGTGTATACGTCTGTATGCATTTAGTAAAAAGCGGTTATTTTAATATTACAAACAGACCCTCCAATTTTATTTATTTGTATAGATTTAGAATAATATTGTCTTCTCAATTTATTTAATAGAAAAATATGCATCAATTTATTTATCATTTATGAACAATGTGTCATATAAAACACAAAACCAAAAATAAATTACAAGTTACGAGAGAATCACTATGAAATTAATTACAGCATACTTAATGTATTAAAAGATAAAAATTATATCATCTTAGATAAAAATGTTCTCTTTTACTCATAATAAATTTAAGACTGGATCCGATGGAAGTAAATGAGCAGTGAATTGCTTAGATGCTTAAATAATCACGGCGGAGGTATTAAATTACTAAAGCTCGTCGATACAGTTTCCAATCTCAAATTTAAGCCATTCATTTATTTATTTAACATAACAATCGAAATGTAAAAAAAGAGGAATCTGACAGTGAATAAGTCAAAGGTGATGCCTAATTATTTTAATATTCAACACGAAAACGTTTTCTTATCACTCCATTACAAATAAAAATATTGTTAATTCCTATTTATATTAATTTAATAAATGTAGATAATATTTTTTAATATTTCATAAAAAATGTACGTGAGTTAACTTTCAAAAATTTATGACTACAAAATGATTAACGGCAGAATTGACTATTGAACCAAAAGGCTATAAAGTCAAGTTTGGATGGAACGCGTAAAAGATAGCTTTAAAGTCGTAAATTGCTAAATCAATAGCCAGTAAACTAAATACATTTAAACGTAAAGTGCATTCTTTGTAATGTTTAATATGTACAATTAGAATCCTAACTAATATTATATCTGCGAAATTGAGTTTATTTGTTTGTTACGCTTTCTTGGACCTTGGAGAAAGATAAAGGCTACTTTTTAAAACTTATTCGGCAGAAAAACGTTTGCCGGGTCAACTAGTAAATAATTAAATATAATTGTCATATTATTTTGATCTAGTAAATTTACATAGTTTTTGTAGTGTTTTTGTTACTACAGAAAACTGGCATTAAATAAATAAATAAATGTGCTGAGACAATTCACACAGCGACATCTCGTAACAAAGTAAGCAGCATAACGCTTGTATTATGGGTACTAGATAGGGCTAGACTTCTTTACTGCTATTTAAATACATTACTTTTTCTAATCAATTAGTATAAAAATTCACACTCGGTACGCGAATCCAACCTGTGACCTTGCAGATTTTTCGACGAGTGAAAACTTTTTTGCCATGGAGATCGGCAATTGTTAGTATTGAGCTGAACGATTTAAACGGTTGACTGTGAATGTGAATTGTGAATTTTCTCACCCTTATTTTTGATCAGTTTTTCTTTCTTTTGAAACCGATAGCATCTTTAAAACGCTCATTGTAGTGTACTTACTTTAAGGTGTGAATTTTGTGTATATACTATGCATAGTAATAACTTATTTAGAATCATTGGAATGATTTGAATTGAACTTCTGGCTAGGAATTTCACATCGCAGTATGGTGTTGCAAACGTTTATAGGCAACTAAACTAAACTACAGCTATAAAAAAATCATTGTACAATCGAGTATATTATCATATTTCTTACAGAACCTTAATTTATTCGTGTAACATGAAGTCTTTAGCAATAAACTATACAGTTATCTAACAACAACGCTTGTCTAAGTTTGTGTACTGATAATGAACTGGTGTTGACACAATGGTCTGTGCAGACTGTTCCACTTTGTTTGCCCACGGAATTGTATGCAGTTGGACAGTTTTCATCGCTTTTTCAAACTTTGTATACTTGAATTATAGTCATAAATATTACACAAACAACGCATTTTATAATTTTGTATATACTTTAATAAATACAAAACATATAGTATAAACAATCGGTTATTTCTTACATTTTATCTTTTTCGTACCTCTGACGGTACGAAATGGAAACAACTTGGCACGAAAACAAAGCAGCTGTTGAGAGCAGAAAAACATATTGACACTAAAACAAAATCCCTTTGTCGACATGATAGCAAAACAGGTCGGCACCAAGATCAAATAGTATAATTATTTAACGATCACCCAATCATGTTTACATAAACATTGTTTAGTGGAATAAACCCCGAGCGCATCTTTAATATTGTTTGTGTGAAACTCAGAATGCAGTATAAATACGAGGTCTCTGGCGGTACACAAGTCAGTCACCAGCCCGACGCAATTGGCCCAGCCCGACGCAATAGGTTTAGGGACGCCTTCCGCCCCCCATAGCCTGTAGCCGTACACAACCACACAGTACACAAATACACGTAGAACAGATGTGTTGCGGGGGAGTTTCTTTCGCCGTTTCTTCTCCCCCAGCTATAAGCACTCCGAAACGGTAGTAGAATAGAATAGGATCGGCTTCACCGGTCAAGTCGATAGTCCCCAATTAATAGTATTCTTGCCATTCGTGGCTGCCCTTCGTATATTCCCCATGCAGCGTTCGAGCAGCGCCTCACAGGAGACGCGCCCCGAGCACGCTGCCACGGCTGATCGACCCCGCTCCCACGGGGTCGGAATGCCTTTTCCGCCAGGTGTTGCTGTCGTTAGTCGTCTGAGACGATGACAGCCTTAGCTTTAAGAAAAAAAAATACACAAGTCAGTCAAGTGTTATCCGTCCCTACGAATCGTCACATGTGCGCGCTTCAAAGAAACGGCTCTTTGGTAGATATTGAGAATAAATTATCTATTAGTAACCAACTTTGTGTTCACTTTCATTTCACCATTCACTCACCATGAATTAGATCATAACTCAAGAGCTAGATAAACAGAAAATGATATCAGCATATGAATGCTACCCAGAAGATTGTCTTTCATATATTGATATTAGAAATATGAGTATGAGCACCATGACGTTAAACATATATGTTTATAAAACTTGGATCAATTTCTAGTTGTCCTGTATCGATGCAATTACAATCCACATATAATTATTTTAACCGAATGCTGACTTGAAGCCGGTAAAGCCCCTCCACACATTTCTAACTATGAATTGTATTATACACAGAAGTTGAAAAATCAAAATGATGGGGTCATAATATATGTTCAAGACCAAATAGTTCGCACTTTCCCGGAACCAGTAATTGATGGGGGGGGGGGGGTACCGGTCTTATTCATGAACTTAAACATTCTGCTATTATTGCTATTTATAGATCTCACACAGTTCGCGTTATTGATCAGTTTCTTAATTCCATAGAAACTTTAGTCAATAATTTGAAAGCAAACTCTAGCAATATAATCTATAAACTAATAACTCTAACATCAATATTAACATAAGCTCCAATAGTAGGGATAGTAACTAGTCATACTATCTTGATCTTCTATATAGTCTTGGCTTCTCTCCGGCTCATAACTTACCTACAAGAGGTGATAATTGCTATAATTACTTAGATGACAACACATTTTTATAAAAGCTTTACGCGTAAGTACCCTTTACCTTGATACACATTTATAACGAATCACAAAGTTGTTATATATATATATATATATATATATATATATATATATATATATATATATATATATATATATATATATATATATATATATATATATATATAAGCTTAGTTTACGTAAATTCATAGATTGTTTTGTGTCAATCGGAAACAGGTCCCCACGATACTAGTCAACCTAGTTAGGAGACCAATGATTTAATTGTTATGGATTTTATATATCACAATAAACTATTTTTATTTATTTTATATGTACTAAAACATGTTACATTAAAATAATTATTAGGTCTATGACTTAATTTTTGAAAAGTCAAAGTAAAGTAAAATAATTTATTCATAAATTTCAATAACTCTGCACTGAAAGCCATTTTAATACAATGTCACACTTTATATTCAACTAATATCGAATCTCAATCCGAACTGATTGCAGTTCGCAGCCTTTCAAATGATTGAAAGAGCTAGAAAGAGTCACAGAGTAATTCACCAGCTACGATTTCTATAGAATCGCGTAATTTAGTTCCATTTTGCAAACTGAAATATGCTAGTCGTAATTTAAAAGCATTTCACATGAATACGTGATATGACTTTCAAAGTACATAAAATTAAATTATATAATAAAAATGTAAATATATTTTAGAACTATATATTACGTTGTTTCATAAAATATCTTGAGAAGTATTTTAACGTTTCAGGGCTTGACGGCAAGGGTGTTATGGATTCCAACCAAAAGCAAACTAAGCTTAGGCCTCCCCCTAGATGATGCGGACAGTGTACCCACCACGCTTGTCCAAGACAGATTGGCGGGTTTCATATACCAGTGATCTCGGTACGCAGGTTTCCTCACGATGTTTTCCTTTACAGTCGTTACATGACAAATTCAATACTAGCTGTGCCCGCAACTCCGTCCGCGTGGAATAGTGACTTTGGGCAGAATTTTTTTGATATATCTTATGGTTTATTTTGGATTACAAACCCTATAAACCCTATATATGAAATATGCAAACAGTCAGTATTATTGAATGCAACTGTTACGACATGCGCCTCCGGAATATATACGTTCGAACCTACAAAGTCCAGCCTAAGCTAAATCCTATTTCATATGATTGATGATATAAATCTGAGGTCAACTTATATTGAAAAAAAAAACTACAACGTCCAGCCTAAGCAACGCCCTATTTCATATGATTGATGATATAAATCTGAGGTAACCTTAAATTGGATATAAAATTTCCGAAACTGATCATTTTCTGAGATTCAAATCTGAGGTTTATTTACTTATTTATCTTTAAAGGTAGATAGATAGATAGATAATACTTTATTGTCACCAACTTAACCTAATGATATAATACAAGTTAAAGAGAATATTGTAAATATTGGAGACAATGGGCGGCCTTATCGCTTTAAGCGATTTCTTCCAGGCAACCCACATATACATTTCTTATGGAGAATACTAGCACTAACTTATCGTGCGGTGTATAGAGAGAAATAAAAAAATCTACATGAATGAGAAAAAAAAACATGATTCAAATCAAGGAGTCATCTATTAAACATGACCTACATCTTTAAGTAATGTTCGACAACCATTCGCTTGAACACTCCTAAGGATTTTGCCTCTCTGGTACACCAACAGCACAGTACACATTAAATAAGACCATGATATAACAAACATAACAATTATATACATATACTAACTGACCCGGCAAACGTTGTTCTGCCATATAAATAACAAAATGTCAAAAAATTAAAAAAAAAATTTTGGGGGTGGGTCACCCCTAACATTTAGGGGGATGAAAAATAGATGTTGGCCGATTCTCATAGATACCGGATAAGCACAAAAAATTTCATCAAAATCGGTCAAGCCGTTTCGGAGGAGTATGGCAACGAAAACTGTGACACGAGAATTTTATATATTAGATGCATACATGCCAGTGACAGGCGTACACAGCTTTTTCTACAGTTTGTCAATTTTAATATTTATTTTAACTTAAATTATTTTAATCTTCATGAAATTAACTGATCAATTTCCTTAAGTTAACTTAAATTGGAAATTCAACCTACATTCCAGCCTAAGCTGAACGCTATTTCATATGATTGATGATATAAATCTGAGGTCAAGTTAAATTGGTCATTAAAAGTCATTAAAAGTGCCATTGAAAGTCCCGTCAAAATCGGTCCAGCCGTTTCAGAGATTAGCTGGAACAAACAGACTGACAGACAGACAGACAGACAGACAAAAATTTTAAAAAGTGTTGTTTTGTTTATGTCCCGTGTATAAATCCAAATGCAGTTAGTAAAAAGCGGTTATTTTAATATTACAAACAGACCCTCCAATTTCATATATTTGTATAGATGATATTTGATTTGATATTTCAATAAGAATACTAACTCATGAAAAGAAAAAAAAAATACTAACTGAGTTCGGTTTGTCGTAAAAAGCGAAATAAAAAACTCGCTACTCGCTAGGGCTACAAACTCATCTGAATGCCAACCTTTGGTTTATATATATGATGCCGTAATAGCATTGTGTTGTATTTTAGCGTCGCAAACATCCATAGACGACGATAACTGCTTAATATTAAGTGGTCTGTCAGCAGGTCTACTGCTCCTCATCAATAAAACTGTAATTGCTATTGTGGCCACTAATTATAATAATATTTAAATGCTATCATCAAAAAATATCTCAGCATAAATACTGCTGAATGTAACCATGATAAATAGGCGTACGTGATACTCGGTATTCCTGCCTGGAACGAAAAACGATTTCGGAGTATGTAACTCTTCATTTAAGAGTTAATGTTGAGATTGTCTTCGGGTTTCGGGGTACTTCCCGCTTTTATTATCAAACATGATATGTTGCTTTATTATCTTTATAGAGTATCAAGTTACTTGGGTTTGTTGCTTGAATATTACGTTCAATTTGTGTTTTATTAATATATTGTTTAGAATATTATGATCGAGGTTTAAATTCCAAGGCCCTCGAGTTTTAAGTTACCTACTAACAGTGGCGTAGATAGCATGGGTGGCACCCGGGGCGGATATTGTAGGTGACACCCATAAACTTAATCAAAACTGTTAAAATAAAAAATAAAAGTAGGTAATAATGATTTAAGTTTTATAAAAATACGAGTGTTACAAATCATTTTCATATATTATGTGAAAGAAATTCAGTTAGTAGTAGTAGTTAGTTTTAACACTTGCAAACTCCGAAATTAGTCATCCAAATTTATATTTTGTTGTTTCATGTTCTATCGTTAAAATACCAAGATTGTTTAATCTGGTTTCAGTCATTGTAAATAGCAAGTAATTTTTAATTAATTTCAATTTGCTGAAACTCCTCTCACATGAAGCACCTGATGCACATATTGTTAGAAATAACTTTAGTGCGACCGTTAGATTTGGAAGAAATTCTGTAAAATCCCATTCCACAATGAATTTCAAATAGCCCAGAGCCACCCAATTAGAAACTGTATGGCCGCTCTTAAATGTCTTCTCAATCTTGGTATTTCTAAGAGGAGTTCTGTTCCTGATACCTCATCATAAATGCCAGAAAATTTTGATATAACAAATTTTAACTGTTCAGTGTTTGTCAAAAGCAAAGTGTTTTACTGCATAACCTCAAAACAATAACTTTCTTTAATGAACTGTAATTTTGTTTCGAGTTCAATATTGAATCTGTTAAGATATTGTAACATGTCCTTTTGAAGTTCCGCTCTAAGCGTAAGTTCAAGCATCAGTGGACGAAGCTAACTCACCGGGCATGCGTTTCTTGCGACGAATTCATCATTCCATCGAAATGTTGTATTCTTCCGATTTTTGTACAGCAAAATCTATTGCCTCTTCTGCAAGATGCAACCGTTTCTCTCCAATGAAAAGACGAAGTTATTCTAGTTTTATGGCTATTTGATCAACACTTAAGTCTTTACTTTGTAGTGCAATCTGAGCATTGTTGACTTTCCTTAGCACATCCTTCCAAAACACAGCAGGCATAAGGTTTTGTGCAGCACCTCTAATGTTTAAATTTGCTTCTTGGTCGCATAGTTCTTCAATTCCAGAAATAATCCCATTAAAATTTTCAGCCAATACTTTCACTGCTGCATAATGAGCACACCAGCGCGTTGTTGAAAGTCTTTTAACAGATGCTCTGTTGTGTCTGGGGAGCACTTCCCAGCGGCTTGCGGAAGCAGAAAAAAAGTTGAATATTGTCTCCACTACTCCAAAAAATGTAACACAAATCATATTTTATGCGAACGAATGTTGGCCACGTATATTAATTGAATTAGGAGATTAGAGCGCAAGAAAATAGATGCAATCGCAATGTGATGTTGGAGACGAATGCTCCGCATACCTTGGCCGGCCAAAAGAACAAATAAATCAATTCTGGACCACCTTGGTAAAGTCAGGCTCTCAACAATCTGTTATCGAATGATTCTTTTTTTTTTTTTTTATTGCTGTAGAACAGCAGACAGGCTGACGGCCCGCTTAGAATTTAGCAGTTACCGTCGCCTATGGGTGTTTGCAACGCCAGTGGCATCGCGAACACGCTGCTGTCCCATAAGGGTACAGGAACTTGGGTCACTAATGCCGGAACACAACACAAGGTTATTATGGCGGCATACTTAAGACCGAAGGTGGTCGCCATCCAGACGGGCTTGAGGCCCTACCACGTAGCTAGGGTGGGTTGTTTTGTCGGCTTTTACGACAGGCTGACCCCGGCCGCAGAGGTTAGTATTCTTTCTCCGCCCCTGCACGGATAAAAAAAGTACTTTGTTCACATTGCCCAACGACAGCCGGATAACTTGGATAAGCTGATTATGACGGGAAAAGTGGGAGGAAAGCGACCCCATGGCCGATTACCTAGCCGCTGGTGTAACCAAGTAACCACCCTCACTGGACTCCATATAGCAACCGCTTTTCAAGAAACTGAAGTCCGGACAAAGTGGAAACAGCTTACGAGACAGGCCACGGTCGATTGTCAAGGATACGACCTGCAACAGTGAAGAATTCGATTATGAAGATGTAACGGAATTTTTCGATTTTACCCACTTTGAACAATCAAAAATGTTCAAAATTCTGCCGAAATGCCATCTGAAGTTAAATTAATAACACTGCCAGAAGATATAAACGTTAAAGTAATAATAACACTCATGGAAGATGGCGTTAAATTGTTAAAAATATTTATCGATTGGGAATTGACAATAAATAAATTAAATTAACACACTTTTATTTTATAGTTAAAAAAACTAAAAAACACGCTTTTATAGAAAATCAAATTAATTGTATATATTTTTCTTAATAATAACAGCTCCTCTTCCTCCTGCCCTTATCCCACATTATATGGGGTCGGCACAACATGTTACATGTTGTAGTAGTTGTGGCTTAGTTTTTACAACCGGCTGCTTCCTTAACGTTAACCCCTTTTTTCCATAATAATAACAATTCTGGCCAAATACATGTTTGCAATGTCAAAAAATGGCCCTCTTAAATTTTAGTAATGTGGAAGACATTACATACTTAGAGAATTGAATAAACATTTGAATTAATTAAATTGCCTACAAGCTCAGAGTAAATGCGGTGAATAATTTTATAAAGTTTTCTCCTCAAAATTTTTAGTCCCAAATTGTTAATTAATAATTAACAAGGTCATCTAGAACATTGAATAATCTAGAACATAGGAGAATAATTCGACTCTTGAAAGAAAGATTCAAGTTTATTTGTATTACGCATGTGGTAGATATCCATTTAGACAGAAGATAGGAAGGGCTTTCAGTCGACACGTAGCCTATGAATTCCCCTTGTAGTAGGAAAAGCCTCAAGAAAACCTTCAAGATTCAAATCAACTTAACATGCTGCAACTAAATAATATACAAGGTTTAGATAAGGCTCTTATTTAACGCTAGGTGATTGCGATATTAAAAAAAATACCTCGTCTATAAATTTATATATAGGTACTTTTAGACTATATTTAGTCGCTTACGCACTGAAATTCGTAATGATTACACTTTTTTTTTATTTATAAGTATATATATATATATATATATATATATATATATATATATATATATATATATATATATATATATATATATATATATATATATATATATATATATATATATATACCTAGTCAGGTCATAAGTATTGTCACACAGTAAAAACTTTTCTTTTAGAATGCTGGCCACAAAAAAGTTTATTGAATTCGAATTTCGAATTGTTCATGAAAATAAAAATGTATACTTTTTCGAATTTTACTCATTTTTGAATATGGAGTGGACGCTTAAAGAAGACCGTGTTGCAGTTATTGCGTTGCATCGTTGCAGTTACGCGCCAATTCAAATTTTTAACATACTGAAAAATTTGAATATAACCAAAAGATTCGTTTATCGTACCATCAAACGATACAATAAAGACTCTAGTGTAGATGACAGGTCAAGAAGTGGTCGCCCTCGGTCTGTTAGGACTCCAGCAGTGATAAAAGCTGTGAAGGCACGAATTCAAAGAAATCCCAAACGTAAGCAGAAACTGTTGGCCCTTCAGATGGGGTTAAGCAGAACCACGGTGAAAAGGGTGTTAAATGAAGACTTAGGGCTTCGGGCATATCGAAGAAAAACAGGACATCGTTTGAATGCTCGTCTAATGGACCTGAGACTGAAGAGATGCCGCGCTTTGTTGAAGCGGTACGCGGGAAAAAAATATCAGGAAATTCTTTTTTCGGATGAAAAAATGTTTACCGTAGAAGAGAGCTACAACAAACAAAATGATAAGGTGTACGCACACAGTAGTGATGAAGCGAGCAACCGTATTCCGCGTGTCCAACGAGGTCATTTTCCATCCTCGCTCATGGTATGGTTGGGAGTTTCTTATTGGGGCTTAACAGAGGTACATTTTTGTGAGAAAGGTGTAAAAACGAATGCTGTTGTGTATCAAAATACAGCCCTGACGAACCTTGTGGAACCTGTTTCTCATACCATGTTCAATAACAGGCACTGGGTATTCCAACAAGATTCGGCGCCAGCTCATAGAGCGAAGAGCACACAAGACTGGCTGGCGGCGCGTGAAATCGACTTTATCCGGCACGAAGACTGGCCCTCCTCCAGTCCAGATTTGAATCCGTTAGATTACAAGATATGGCAACACTTGGAGGAAAAGGCGTGCTCAAAGCCTCATCCCAATTTGGAGTCACTCAAGACATCCTTGATTAAGGCAGCCGCCGATATTGACATGGACCTCGTTCGTGCTGCGATAGACAACTGGCCGCGCAGATTGAAGGCTTGTATTCAAAATCACGGAGGTCATTTTGAATAAACTTTAATGTCATAAGAATTTATGTTTTGTTAAGTTCATTTTGGTATATGAATGGTTACATAATTAATGAACTTGTTACAATTATTTTACATTAAACATGTGACAGAATTTATGACCTGACTAGGTATATATATATATATATATATATATACCTTATATATATATTATTTATCTTCAAATGCGAAGTTAAAACGAGATCGCTGCGATTATTGTACTATTCAGAACAATTTCTGAATATACCATTAGAAATGTGTACGATTCAATTAAAAGTTTGCCGCGCTGCCATTGAACGTGCACAATGCAATGCACCGATAAATCTTCTATGTGCATTTGTGTACTGTTATGAAATAATAAATAGTTAAGATATATTTTACACTAAAATTTTAATGAAAAAGTATATACAATAAAATTTGAAAGCAATTGCCAGACATTAATTTTAATTTAAAAGCTGAGCAACCATTCTTTATGAACGGGTTTTCGCTAGGAACCCTATACTACTTTATTTGCAATAAAATTGCCTACATTTAAATATATATTTTGAGTGGTTAGCAGATAAGCGCAATTACTCACATCAATTTACCTGCTTATACACAGCAACTAGGTAATAGGGACTAGAAAAATGTAGGCAACCTTGGTGTTGCATATTGTGTATATAATGTGCTATCCTTTGGAGTTTACTCCGTTTAGCAAGAATGTCAGTGAATTTTTAAAAAATACAATTTTTGTATTAATTTTTTCATTCACGGCAACCCTCTCTGGATATGTTCCAAAATATATTTTAATTGATAAAATTTAATTTTTATTTGGTAAGCAGATTAGTGAAAGTCAATCTTAGGTGGGATCCTCTACTATATATTTCTGTATAAAAATAATATTCAACACAGAACTGAATTTCAGCTTCAGCTCAAGTTAAGAGAATTTTTTTGACCCGAATCATTTGACATAAACATCATAAAAATAAAAAATTTAAGAAAATTTCTAAAAATTTATGTATAAGAATGAAGTAGATATCATCATGTTTTAAATGCAATTACAATATCCATAATGCATGTGTACAATTAATTTTGATTTGAATTGAAATAAAATATTCGTTAGGTTAGGCAGTGTTCTTGCTTATTTTATAAAAGCTTTGCTCATTAATAAGCGCTCTATTACGACATGCTGGTTGCTCGATGCATTGTAATCAGTTAATCAACTTTGATAGGATATAGGTAATTATTATTGACATAGGCAAAAAATACGGGCGTTCCTCTTTCACCAAGCATACATAGTTTTTTTAAGCAATTAGTAATAACACTGCACAGTCATACATTTTTTTTACTAAAATATACATTATAATTTCAAATTAAAAACAAAATAGAATTTTTAATGATTAGATAAACAATAACGATAAATTTTCCCTATCGCTGTCAAGATAAACAGTATTTCGATTAAGTGTTCGTTTGGTTTGTAAATGAAATAGTTCTGGTTTAGACGTGCCTGTCGGGAGGGTTACTAAATTTGCAGTGGTTTTAGAATATAACCTACGTATTGACTGGTATTTCATTTTGAATGATATTTAACTGTTTATTTAAAATCGATCTAATCTAATAGATATTGTGACGACCTCAATAGCGTAACGGCTAATGCTAACGCTAAATAGTATATAAGTTATCTAGTATCCATAAGTGATATACTACTTTGGAACTAGATAACGCTAAATGAATTGTGCGTGTATATATATATATATATATATATATATATATATATATATATATATATATATATATATATATATATATATATATATATATATATATATATATATATATATATATATATATATATATATATATATATATATATATATATATATTGATTTTTTTCTGTAGAATTTCAATTTACTGCACTAAATGATGATGAACTGAACATTAAAAATAAATTCGGAAACTAAAAAACTAATGCAAATAATAACACTCACTGTATATGATAATTTTAGTTTTAATATCTTAATTTTAATTTTACTTTCATTGCAGTGAATGTAATTTAAAACTAGGAAAGAAAGAGATCGTATTGATATTTATATAACTCAAATATTTTGTCTAGAAATTTTCAAGTTTGAAAAAATCTGAATTTGAAATACGTACATTCTTCACACATTTTTGTGCTTTCCAAAATCCATGTATTTGTTCATTGAAACTCATAAGTAAATACATCCCAATATCCAGATACACTGACAAGTCTTTAGAGATTTCAAGAAAACATTATCAAACAATAATGCTTTCTAAAGATTGATAAATCATCCAAGCAAATAAACACCGACACAATAAGATTTGAAACACAAAGAATTACTCAGCTTTGAATCCCATGGGTGGAGCTGATAACTTTTATTATACGAATCAGGAACAAAATAGATTATAATTTTGATTTCAAATTTATATACTTGGTTGGTCTATATTAGAAGGGGCCCGCCCTTTGTCTTAAGGCGGGCCCCTTCTAAATTGTTGGCGCCAGGGGGTCAGGATTTCGTCCCCCGGCGCTCTTCTGGATCAACCGTTGAGGGGGGCCGCAGAACAGCACGCGGCCCTCTCCCTCGCAGTAATAGTGCGGGTGGCGGATCCCCCCCCCCCCCCCCGAGAGGCCGCCTGCGACCGCTTTTTACGGCAGGCGGAGGTCATTACTTAGCCTCCGGCGCTGCCGGCGTGGCCAGCGTAGGCGGGAGGGGAGTGTGTTGGTCGACTCCCGCTCCCGCTCCACCGCCTCCTTTGCGGACATGACTGCCTCGCAGAAGGAGGCGACAGCCGTCCATCCAGGATTTGTTTAGTACCCATAACACAAGTGCTATGCTTACTTAGTTTAGGACTAGATGGCGCTGTGTGAATTGTCACAAAAATATTTATTTATTAATATTTATTTATTATTATATTATAGGTATTATAATTTAGTATTCCGCTGTAGAATACCGCTGTAGAATCGTTTGCGTTAATCTATTCATATTATATAGAGAGTGACGTTTTTGATGGCTCATTATGCATAATCTATCATTGAGCTCAGTCCCATTTAAAAATATTCCATTCTTCATTATTTCTCTTCTC
Source organism: Malacosoma neustria (assembly GCA_963693495.1). NCBI lineage: Eukaryota > Metazoa > Arthropoda > Insecta > Lepidoptera > Lasiocampidae > Malacosoma > Malacosoma neustria. The sequence goes on from OY856386.1 coordinate 5,177,565, forward strand.
TCATAATGTTGGTAATGCCACTAGACATGACATAGGGAACAGTTATAAGTTTGTCAATTTTTTTCTCAGTTTCACTCCGTAGACTACTAAAGAAACTATATATATGGATGTTCTTTAGTATTGTCAAATCTTTATACTAAGTAACGCAATTGAGAGAAGCGTTAGTTTCTGACATAAAATGCTTAACTTACTTAATAAAAAGTAATACTTCTTACTGTCAAAAGAAGTCTCTTTACATAAATAGTAATAACAGCATATAGGATCTCACTGATTAGATCATACTTGCTAAGAATAGAAATAGAAAATATAACTAGTATATAAATTGGTGGGTTACAGATATTGGTAACTTACTGTGCCGGTTTCCTTACATTTGAGATTAAAGTTTGAGTTGAACGTCTACTTGGCTTAAACCAATGCCATTATTATAAAGCATTCGTGATGTCCATTTTGTATAATCAGCCAAAATGTGAAAAATATTCAAACGCGATATTACATACGCTTAATATTCATAAAACTTAATTATACTACATCGCGAAACACTTTTCATCTTCGTAAGTAAAACTCACATTTACTTTAGAAACGAGTTTCATGGAAGATGACTAAAATATGTTAACGAATATATATACGTGATTTTAAATAAATTTTCATTACTTAATAAATTAAATAAAGCGATATAACCTAAATATATACAAATAAATTAATAAAAAGAGGTAAGTAGACTGTAGTAGATGTGTAACCTTCAATATCTGCATTAGCCTGCTTTAAATTTGAATGGACATTAATATATGGTCGGGTTTCTATTAATATACGTACACTTTATAACATTTAAAATAAATGAAAAAATGAAAATGAAAAAATATTTATTTACAACATGTACAATTGTGCGAAATAACATATATGTATTGCAAGTGCAGACAAAATGTGTACAAACATACATGAAGAACTAAGCAATTCAAAACAGATTAACCGTGGCCCCCACGCTAGATCAGAGTCTGTGTTGTGGGGACCCAATACGATCAACAGAAGTAGCAGGCTCGGTTATTTTCTAAGTTAGAATAATTAGTATTAATAGTTAAAATTTGTTTGGAGAAACCTCAAGATGTAATGTTGTATATTGTATAAGTTTAATTTTGGTTAATAAAGTTAATTTCTATTTAAAAGATAAAATTATAATATAAGCTCACAAATAAAATAAATTATTCCTGTAAATATATAAAAGTAAGTTTTAAAAATATATATGTGAGTTTATAATAAGCTACATAAATTATACCAGTAGATTTTCAGTTTCTTGGTACGAAAGCGTTTTTAGCCAATTCGTAAGTACATTTCTTACTTTGGTATTCGGGAGATGTTTTATGTCACATTTTTTAACAACTTTGTTATAAATATAGATCGATAAGAAAGGGACAAATCGTTTGGCAAAGTAGGTATTTGTACACGGATACTGTAGTTTGAATATTCGACGATTTAATAACTGATCATAAGACTTGCTATTAATAATAAATTTATGAGTATCGAGGCAAACATTTAGTATGAAGAGCTGTCGAACGGTTAAAACACCGCTTTCTTTATATGCTTCTGCTGTGGGATGACGACGTGGTTTTGATAACATAGTTTTAATAACTGCACGCTGAGCTCTTTCAATCTGTAGCATTGATGTCTTAGAGGCTCCGCCCCAACAGGTAATGCAGTAAGTCAGCAGTGACTGACAAAGAGCAACGTATGTCGATTTTAATATTTCGAATGAAGCAGAGCCCCGAAGTTGCCTCACGACTGGAACAATTTTACGTATCCTTGAAGATAACTGATTCAGGTGTTCATTGAAATTTAGACGTTGATCCACTAGTACACCCAAATATTTAATTACGTCAGCTCTACTTATGCTGTTGCAATTGCAAGTCGCCGATCCAACACAACAGCTATGGATTTTCAAATAGTTTTCGCTCAGGGATGGCCGTGACGTATGAGTTTTATGAAAGCAGATATATTTGGTCTTTGCAAAGTTTAGGGTTAGTAAATTTTTCTGCAGCCAATCGAAAACTAATCTCATGTCTTTTTCCGCGTCAGAAAATACTTCACTCCAACTAGAACCATAAAACAGTATAGCAGTGTCATCAGCGTAGCATATCACATCAGCTTTGGATGATAAATTATCATGTATGCTATTAATGTAAAGTATAAAAAGAGTAGGACCTAATATGCTACCCTGTGGAATACCAAAATTGGTCGAAAATACATCACTAGCATAGTCACCTACGGACACATACTGTTTACGATCTGTTAAATAGCTTCGAAACCACTCCAATGCGATTCCCCTAATTCCAAAGTTTTCCAGCTTCTTGAGGAGAATAGGAATAGATATGGTGTCGAACGCTTTAGCGAGGTCAAGAAAAACTCCGATGCATCTTCTATTATTATCTAATGCCTTAACAATTTTGTTAAGAAGAAATGATAATGCTCCTACAGTGGATTTTTGTTTCCGAAAACCAAATTGATTATCAGAAATTATTTTGTGCTTGTCATAAAAATTAGTTAAACGTTTATTTATTATTTTTTCTAATACTTTTGAAAATACACTCAAAAGAGAAATAGGTCTGTAATTTTCTGAACATTCTCTTGATCCCGACTTGTAAATAGGTATGTGTACGTGTTTATATAATATACCTATAGTATATTATATAAACCCATAGTATATTATACCCATATTATTTTTGCTAATTTCCAGGAATCAGGGAATACTCCAGTGGCTATACTTTTATTATATATAATTGAGAGAGGTTTAGCAATAGACTCTTTGATTTGTTTTATTAGATCATTAGTAAAACTATCCGAACCGGGAGCCCTATCACTTTTCAAACCAGTAATAACTTCTGTTACTTCCTTTTCATCAGTGGGGGTCATGAAAAAAGAATGAACTATGTGTTGACAAGGCTTATTTATAGAGGCTAAATTTTCTTGACTTGAACCTAGTTTTGTAAGTGTTTCTAACGCGAGATTATAGCCCAATGAAGAAAAATATTGATTGCATTAATTCAACGATAATTTAGGATTTGAGATTGAGTTTAAAGTTAGAAGTTCAATTGGATCTTTATTTCTTTTATTCAAATGACAGATATTTTTTATTGTTTGCCATAACTTTTTTGAGTTATCCTTATTTGATTGTAATTCATCACTTTCATACTGACGTTTCAATTTATGAAGCAGACGATTACAAAAATTACGATACCTAGTATATATTAAATGAAGGACCGCATCTTCTGGTTTTCGTTTGGAGCGACTATGTAACTGATCACGATGACGCATGCATCGAAGTAATCCAGGAGTCATCCAGGGCTTAATAATTCTTTTAGAATGAGGTATAGGCACTTTTTTTGTATGTATTTCAACAATATTGTTTAATTTGTTACTAAAAACGGAAACTAATTCATTTACATTATTATTAGACAGCAGTTCTTCCCAATCCAAAAGTGAAATATCTTGGATTATGGATTCAACATTCCTTATCATTTTATATTTTTTAGGAGTAATTTTATATTTCATATTCAGAGAAATACCTAGCATAATCATGCTATGATCAGTTAAGTCAGTGTTACAAACTACACCTAAACATTTATTTTTAGTTTTAATAAAAAATGTGGTCAATGCAAGTTACATTCCTAGTAGGTAGCGTAATCGCAGGAATAAGTCCATGTTCTGCTAGAAGACACGCGTATTCAAGACTGTACCGGTTGTCAGATATTGAAGAGAGATTAATATTGATATCCCCGGCTAACGTTAGATTAGGTCTGTTCTTAAGAGTACTTAGTAAAACGTCCAGGGAGGATAAAAAGTTATCGGGGTTGCAAAAAGAAGGGGGACGATATGTACCTAAGATACAAATGACACTGGGAATATCTATAATGATACAGTTTGAATCAGCCAAATTTGGTTTCGAGAATTTCGCACTCCAGATATTTTTCACATATACAATAACTCCACTATTTTGATTTATTATTTTGGATGTTCTGTATGACAGATAATTTGGAATATCTGGTATAGTTGATAAAGTATCTAACCAGCATTCTGTCAATATAATAACGTCATAGTCAATTTCCAATCGCTTGAACGAAACCAGCAAGGAATCAAAATTTTTGTTGACACTTCTTATATTAATAGCAAATATTTTAAAATTATACTTTTTATTTAAAATTGATTTAACTTCTTCGCATTTCTGAGTTGCATGACACTTTATTACTAATGAATCTATTTCTGCAGCTATACTATCCATATCCATTTATATATTGTACTGTTTTTTCCAGTTTTCTGTTACATAGGATTATAATTATGTAAGTTTTGTGGCATAAAGTATTACACTGATTAGACTTATTACAACACCTTTGTTTTACTATTTGAAATAATTTAAAGTAAGTAATATAAAAAAGAAGTATTCCCCAAATTGAGTTTGACATCTTTGGAATAAACAGTATAAACTGTACTACATATAATATTGTAAATAATATATTGAGAAGAAATATGTAGTTAGTTATTAATACACTATCAATTAGTAGATGGTGATTAGTAAAATTATTCACTACTGTATAATTCATGTTATTCCCTACCTTAAAATTACGTTGAGCGCAATAATGAAACTTAAAAATAAGAAATACAATCAAACATATCGTAGCACTTAAAACAAGATTTAAAAAAAGTACAACTTTAGACAGCAGGACCGAAAATAGCCTCTAAGCTAGAAATGGTCGACACAAGCTGAGCACTCTTCCCCTCTCTCTGCCGTACATAAATCTTGCCTTGGTTGCACCAACAATAGGCAAAACCGTGATGTTTGGACTGAACTCTAGCTTCTCGAAATAACTGCCTGTTTTCTTTAGTAAGTCTTTCATTAAAATACAGTTTATGAGCAGTTCCTTTAACTTCGAGGTCTGTGCTTGTTATAGTTTTCCTTATTTTAGCGGCCTTTAAGATTTGGTTTCGCTTAAAGTTGCGTGTTAATCTTACCTCTACCGGACGTGGAGCCTTTGTTTCATTTTCAGCACTGTAAACTGATAATACACGTGGACCTACACGACTCACCCAGTCTATTTCGGAGTCCACAAGCTCTACACCAACCTTTTGTGCAGCGACCAAAATTATGTGATGCAGATTCTCATTTGGAAACTCTGGTATGCCAGAAATTTCCATTTCATTACGAAGGTTACCTTGAGCTTGTAGATTTATTTCCTCCTTCAGCTGAGAAACTGTCGATTTTAGAATATTGATTTCTTTTTCTCGATCCTCGATGATCTTAATTTGGTGGTCATGCTTGGTGACAATATTCCCGATTTCTTCAAGGCGTGCATGGCAAAGTGTAAGGGACGAAGTAGCTTCATCCAGTGATTTTTTAAGAGTAATGATTTCTTGCGTTAATATCCGGACCTCAGATATAAGCTCTTTAACTTCAGAAAACTGATATTGATGTTTCGAAGCATAGTCTGGTTTATTCTGTTCATTTATATTTGAATTACCGCAAAATTCGCTTTTAGCTGGGGTGTTGGTATTGTCACCCCCTTTTTTCGAGGTAGCACAACATTCCGGGCACTTCCATGCTTTTCTAATTTCAGTTGTAATGTTAGACGAAATATTTGCGCAATGTTTACAAAATATTTTTTCACAATTATTTACCGTGCATTTTATAGCATATGCATCTTTGATATTAATTAAACACCCTGAACATTTCATTTTTAATCTGATGGTAATGCGCGCAGTATTTGTACCCAACAGGACAGTCTGCCGCTTATTCTTTGATCGTAAGTTTATATTCGCGTATCGTCGACTCGGAGGTAGGCACTCGGTGGACAGCAAGCCGATGCACGCAAAAATGAACCGAACGCAGTGTTAATAGTTGCGAGAATCCAAGGCACTAACAGTTCAGAATAATGTTGCCGGTGATTTGGTTTATTTTTGTTAACTCAGTTAATATTATGAATTTGTAGGTTTAATACGTTGTATTTCACACTATTTTAAGAAATAACAAATAGTTAACTTCACTAAAACATAGACTGAGGATATTTAAACGTAAATTATTAAGGGATAACAACGATTTCACAATATTTTTACAACACTTCTAACAAACACTTCTTAACAGAACCGAGCCGTGGCAAATAAAATGATCACTCATAATTACAACATACTTTTCTCAGTGAAAGAGTCTTGTGAATAACAAATTCTATTACATTTATATCAAAAGCGTCTCACATGCTCCGAGGAACCGAAGAAATGATGCTCAATTTGTTACGACGGATGGATGGTTACTGAATAAGTAGCGAGAGTATTGTGACTAGACGAGAATTAAAAAATGTAAAAAGAGGAATGTAACAAGAACCAATGTAAAATATTTATTTATTATTTCTTTGGCATGCGTAGGTATATATTTCACATAGGATTCCGATGGTCATTGTTGCTTACAGTTACTGAAAGAAACTTGTGGGTTGAATGCGCTGGTACCTGTGATATCTTAATGAATATGAGAAGGTAAATGTAATACATTTGGCAAAATTTGGTTCTTAGACGAAATAAACAAATGATCCATACGACGGAAGAAAATTCATAAATATATATAAAATTATTATCTCCACTTTGCATAATATTTAGTTGATATAATAGGAACTCTTTATTCTGGTGTCCTTCGAAGCGGCCTCCCTGCTGGCCGGATCTCCACCGTGGGACCTCGAGGCCCGGGTCCTGGCGCTGTTGTACCGGTGGCGCCGGGACGCGGCCGAGCGTGGCTCTCGCCCCGCGCCTCGCGAAGTTGAGGTAAAGCGGGCGGAGCTGCGCGACGAGGTCCTCGTGGTGGAGAGGAAGGAGCACCTTGCGCACCCCAGCGCGGGCCTTGTCACCATCGAAGCGGTGAGGCCCGTCCTGGCCGAATGGTTGGAAAGGCACCACGGCGCCCTGACCTTCCGCCTGACGCAGGTCCTCTCGGGGCACGGTTGCTTCGGGAGGTACCTGTGTCGAATAGGGCGGGAGATGACGTCGGGGTGCCACCACTGTGGCGCGGGCGACGAGGAGGACACGCTGGACCACACTGTCGCCGTGTGCCCTGCGTGGCGCGAGGAGCGCCGTGCCCTCGTCGCCCAAATCGGCGTGGACCTGTCGCTCCCGGCCCTGGTTCTGTCCATGGTCGGGGGTGATCCTGGATGGATGGGCGTCGCCTCCTTCTGCGAGGTAGTCATGTCCGCAAAGGAGGCGGCGGAGCGGGAGCGGGAGTCAACCACCACACTCTCCTCACGCCAACGCAGGCCACGTCGGCGGCGCCGGAGGGCAACTAACGACCTCCGGCCGCCGTAAAAAGCGGCCGCGGGCGGCCCCTCGGGGGAGGACCTGCCGCCCGCACTATTGCCGCAAGGGTGAGGGCTGCGTGCTGTTCCGCGGCCCTCCTCAACTCCTAGAGTTATTACAGGAGAGCGCTTAAGAAGAGGCCCGCCTTAAGACAAAGGGCAGGCCGGCGCCGGCCCGGGCCACGAGATCGGCAAGCCATATATCCGTAGGCCCGGGCATAGGCGATAGGAGAACAGCGGGGTTTTTTAGTGGGTAGTCGGATGTTCGAACATCTTTCCCGGAGTCCCACATATCCCTCGGTCCCCCCGGGCCGGGGGAACCCGTAAAGAGTGGTTTTTCCCCGAGACCAAAAAAAAAAATAGGAACTCTTTATTCTAACCCAAACAACATACAAAACAACAAATAATAATTTACAAGAACTTATATGCATATAAAAGATAATATCTTACTTATAGCACTATTTTATAATAATTATAATTATATTTAAACCTAAGTGCCCTTCGGATTAAATATTAGAGTTACATAGCCAAGCCACAAACACTAACAAGGTCGCTACCTGCGTAGAGTAATCCCTGAAAGCCGCAACCATTGCCATACTAAAATAGGCAGTACTCATGTATAAATCTTTGGGTAAGTAGTTTACTATTAATAACTAGCTTACTTACCCAGATACCTGTTGTTGTAGCACCTTAAAAAAACTTTCACCAAAAAGCAAAATAATACGTTTATGCTGTAAGCATAAACAAATATGACGTGGAATACGTGTTTTATTTAAAAATAGAAATACAACACCATCTATCGGATATCTACGCAACCTAGATGTCAAACAATATTTGAGAGCTATATCGATAAACTAAGTTACACCGTCATTTTATTATATATAAAATATTGCTTGACTTTTCATCACAAAGTTACATTAAGCCGAATTGATAGTTAACAAAACTTCTGCAAGACTTTAATTGCAGTTCTGGAACATTCTCATTAGTTCTCAACTGGACGTAACTCTAATATTATTACCAACTTTACTTCTTGTTCAGAGATGTACTATATCTAGAGTAACTTTGGCCTTAGAAATTAAACACTATGAGACAACACAAAATATATTAGTTACTTTGTAAAGAGCAAAGAATCCTATTTAAAAAATTCTAAATGTTAAATTAGAGGTTGAGGAAATAGATAGTATTTGTGTAAGAGCACTTAACAGGACTCCAGGGTTTAAAGTGCAATGATGATCATGACAATACTTACCGCATTTGCCCCTCTAGGCTTTTGGGGTTGGCCCATTAGATATTACTTCTTTTAATATATTGAATATAGCATTAGAATAAAATAGATATCTCTGAGTAAATAGGTTCTATATAATATAATAGCGCTGCTGTGACTTGCATTTGCCGTAATATATGGCAATAATTATTTACTCGTAATCTAATTTGTAAAAATTACGAAAACCAAAGAAATAGTTACCTAATTTTCTAATTTTACTTTTACCGCTGTACTAGATGTACCCTGATTTTGTTTTCTGATCTAGTAAATTTAATGTCCATGTATCAATCTTGTTACATTTGAATAATATTCATCTAGCAAACGGTCAATGATAATTTCAATGTTAGTAATCTGTAACATTTAAGATTGCTAAATTTGAAGTATTGTGTCTTCTAAATCCTTACTTTCAGATTATATAAAATATAATTCGATATGGCCATAATGAATATATTTAAAAAAAAAAGGATCAATGTTTGTTGATTAAGCGGAAACCACGACATACAAATCGACTTTTTTCTTATAAGAAGAAATAAAATTAAATCAGTTAAAGATTTCAAATCCCCGGTGAAAGTGTTATTTCAAACTACACTTTCACTGTTTTCTCAACACAGACTCCTTTTTTTGACGTAACCATAACGCCAAAAATTTTAGAATACAAAACACAGTCAGCCCCCAAAATTAAATGGCATTTTCTGAAAAAGGAAGAGTATGCAAGTAAATTTAAAGAAAAAGTGCTAGAAAAAATGGAAGAGATGGATGATATGGTTGGAAAATCTGTAAATGAATGTTGTAATAAAATAGCAGATTGCATTATGGCAAAGGAAGTTTTTGGAGAAAAGAGAATAGTGACTATTCTCGGTTCAGAGAGGTATTACGCATTAGATAGAGTGCATCAAATTTAAGGCTCTAATTAAAGCCACGAATTTCTTGCTACCTTCATACAAAGTGTTACTATGAAACTCATGCATAAAATTTCATTTAACGTTAAAGTTGAAACAATGGCTTCCAATATAATTAAAGTTGAAACAGTAGTGAGGGTTCTCGTCCCTCGCCTATTGTGTTTACTGCATTGTTGACTTATAATTGTTAGGGGTTACGTTTTTAAAGATTTCCCAGTTTTTATTTCAGAGAACGTTAAATGCAGAGGGGCTTTTATGTCTTCATAATTATGAGGCTTGAATCCGTGGTTTTGAAGTGATAACTTCTTATGGGAGAGTAAACCGATTCGTTTCGTAACGCGTTACGGCGCCAGTCTTTCTGGCTTCCTTTTCTCGCACGCATACGGCATCGGTAGTCAGGCTCCTCCTCTCTCACTCTAAACCACAGCGCTAGATCTATTCGAATTGTGACTTTATTATAATGAAACACAGTTATACTTTTTTATTAATAAAGAATCTACATTAGGGAATAATTTAATTTAATATAATTTTGAAACCGTTTTTTTTTTCTTTGAAAAAAAATGGAAATTCATAAACTTTAATTATTTTTGGTTTTATTAATTAATAACCTTTCCTTACATTATCATATTATTATACTTATGTATACTTATGTAACTTAAATAATAACCTAAGCTTTTCCCAATTTATGCAATTTAAATATTAAATAGTTCAACTTAGATTAGTTGAAGTTATCACTTCTGTCGGACGTCCCGAGACACACTTTTTTTTGTTGGGATTGAGTAGATAAGTAAACTGCATACTTGATAACAAGTGATTACCTGTGAAAGGTTGCAATACAAGAAGCGAACGCCACTTCCAGCCTCAAAGAAATTTTATCAGCAGCTTTAGTTAAAAAGTAAATTTATTGGTTCTGATTTTTTTTATTGATATATGATAGCAGACAGGCTAACGGCCCACTTAGAATTTAGCAGTTACTGTCGCTTATGGGTGTTTGCAACGCCAGTGGCATCGTGGAACACGCTGCTGTCCCAAAAGGGTACATGAACTTGAGTCACTAATACTGGAACAGAACACAAAGTTACTATGGCAACATACTTAAGAACAAAGGCGGTCGCTATCCAGACGGATTTTGGGGCCCTACCACATAGAAAATTTGCTCTTCATATCTGACATTTAATTTCTTTCGAAATGAGAGTTTTAAAGGTTGCTTCTATTTTTTACCTGAGATTTGGGAAGTCAGACGATATTACACTACTACGCAAATTACATATACCTAGTCAGGTCATAAATTCTGTCACATGTTTAATGTAAAATAATTGTATCAAGTTTATTAATTATGTAACCATTCATATACCAAAATGAACTTAACAAAACATAGATTCTTATGACATTAAAGTTTATTCAAAATGACCTCCGTGATTTTGAATACAAGCCTTCAATCTGCGCGGCCAGTTGTCTATCGCAGCACGAACGAGGTCCATGTCAATATCGGCGGCTGCCTTAATCAAGGATGTCTTGAGTGACTCCAAATTGGGATGAGGCTTTGAGCACGCCTTTTCCTCCAAGTGTTGCCATATCTTGTAATCTAACGGATTCAAATCTGGACTGGAGGAGGGCCAGTCTTCGTCCCGGATGAAGTCGATTTCACGCGCCGCCAGCCAGTCTTGTGTGCTCTTCGCTCTATGAGCTGGCGCCGAATCTTGTTGGAATACCCAGTGCCTGTTATTGAACATGGTATGAGAAACAGGTTCCACAAGGTTCGTCAGGACTGTATTTTGATACACAGCAGCATTCGTTTTTACACCTTTCTCACAAAAATGTACCTCTGTTAAGCCCCAATAAGAAACTCCCAACCATACCATGAGCGAGGATGGAAAATGACCTCGTTGGACACGCGGAATACGGTTGCTCGCTTCTTCACTACTGTGTGCGTACACCTTATCATTTTGTTTGTTGTAGCTCTCTTCTACGGTAAACATTTTTTCATCCGAAAAAAGAATTTCCCGATATTTTTTTCTCGCGTACCGCTTCAACAAAGCGCGGCATCTCTTCAGTCTCAGGTCCATTAGACGAGCATTCAAACGATGTCCTGTTTTTCTTCGATATGCCCGAAGCATTAAGTCTTCATTTAACACCCTTTTCACCGTGGTTCTGCTTAACCCCATCTGAAGGGCCAACAGTTTCTGCTTACGTTTGGGATTTCTTTGAATTCGTGCCTTCACAGCTTTTATCGCTGCTGGAGTCCTAACAGACCGAGGGCGACCACTTCTTGACCTGTCATCTACACTAGAGTCTTCATTGTATCGTTTGATGTTACGATAAACGAATCTTTTGGTTATATTCAAATTTTTCAGTATGTTAAAAATTTGAATTGGCGCGTAACTGTAACGATGCAACGCAATAACTGCAACACGGTCTTCTTTAAGCGTCCACTCCATATTTAAAAATGAGTAAAATTCTAAAAGTTATACATTTTTATTTTCATGAACAATTCGAAATTCGAATTCAATAAACTTTTTTGTGGCCAGCATTCTAAAAGAAAAGTTTTTACTGTGTGACAATACTTATGACCTGACTAGGTATATTCGTGTGCTTATTGTGAAAAAAAAAATGGATTTTACACAAAGGTTGCGAACTAGATATAAGTGAATTAAATTGCTTGTAAGACAAAGGATATTTACTGGACAATAGTATCTTCAGTCATTCATTCAACATCTTAAACAATACGTCACACTAATTACAATATTATAAAGTTCTAGCTTATTTTTGTTCATATTGCTTAATCCAATATCAACCTTAAACTTTAAGTTTTAAGGTTGAAAATAGCGATATAATTTGAACAGTTCGCATGACAATACAGGTGGTCCAATTAGGAGAACTCGTTGGATCGTGGCACCTAATTGTAGCTTCCAGTAGATGGTAATATAAAATTTATGCTCACTGCTTTTATATAACTGTCAAGAGCTTCAATTATAGTTTTTAACTAAGATGTAAATTGTTTGTGTTTTTAACTAAGATGTAAATAGGCAACTGTAACCACCATCTACTATGTGGAGGAACATTTGCGTGTCAGCTGAACTCCAAAAAAAACGAATCCTTTACTTTCATGGTCGAAATGGTTCTCATGAACTTTTATGTTACGTATTTTCCGGATTTGGAATAAGTTTCCGACGCAGTATAATATGGGGTTTTCCAAAAAAGTGGTTTAAATTTTCTTTGAAGTTGGCAGCGTCTTAGCAATATATCTGGTGTTGCAAATGTTCATAGGTTATTAATTGGGTTAAGAATTTGGTTTTACTTTGGAGGTTGAAAAAATTTAATTGATATAGAGAGAATTAAACTCATCTACTTTGGTTTTTGCAGGCCTGCCGTTTGACTTTCAAGTATCAAAAAAGAAACCCGCATGTCCATCGAGGGATATGAAAATATTGAGCCAGATAGAATTAGAAGTAGAGAAGAAAATGTAGAAAGCAGTTATTACCCCATTCCTTGGAATTATCAATGTTATAATCGTGGTGCAACAACTTAAGCCACTCTACAGCAAAGATTGTAAGGTAATGAAGCGGATTTTACTACACCATAAATCCATTGATGACTTGACATGTCTATAAAATCCTACGGTTAGTTTACGAGTTCACCGAGTATTCACATTGTTATACGAATGACTTGCTATAAACTATTTTTCGACGATTACAAATTTAGATGTTAAGGAAATTGTATGAAAAATATTATATAATATTTTTTTCTTTTCTTCGTGAAGAACGACGTATCACAGCCGCACTGAATGAGCGGTAAAAGTGCTGCTGTACCATTCTGTTAAATATTGTCACTAATAAAGTATTACTCATTAAAATAATCATATCTGTATGTTACGGGCCTCGAGTCCGTTGAATGAAAAATCTGACTCAAGCTTAATTTACATGTTGTTCGGTCCGAATCCAGCCCCCTCATCAACGAGGCTTTCCGGAGCCCTATAAATAAATATAATTTTACTTGAAAAGTAAAGTGCTTTTTGGTCAAGCCGTTAGAAAAAAATCATTTAGCGGAGTACACCAGCTGGTAGATGCAATCGGCTTGAGGTTCCTTACAACCTCACCAACATAGAACATTAAAAATAGATATATTTTAAACAAATATACTGCTACCAACGCTATGCGTTCCCTAGAAGCAAATCGAAGAGCGCTTGGGTTATGGGTACTAGACTGGTCGACTACTTATAAACTTTTTTGTAAATAAATATTATATACATAAAAACCCAGACTCGGAATCGAACCCATGACCTGCTTAAAACACACATGTATGTTGTAAAATTGTAACAACTCTTTTTCTGTAAAATTGCATTCCAATATAGAATTTAAATAGTTAAATTTTAAAAAAACAATCTTATAAGGAAATATGACGAACGACTATGGAATATTATATATAGACTGTTGTTTGTTATAATTTTGTGGTTACATTTTTTTGAGTTTATTCAAATTAATTTGAACATTTGAGAGCTTAGATTTTTTGTAACTGTCAAAGTACATTTAAATTATACATGCATTTTTTTTGTATGTCACGAAGAGAATTAAAAAAACGAATCGTACAAGTTATATAAATAAAATATGTTTCAGTTTATAATAAACTATCAATTTCTCTTATAACTCTAAAAATAGGAGTTTTTTTTTATTTAACAATACGCGTAGGTACATGAAGGATAAAAAGCTTATACTAAAATGTAATGTAGAACCAATCAAAGCCTGAATTTAAAAATATCGCTCATTTAGTTGAATCTCCATTAAATTTCCAAACAAACCTAATCAGGACTCCGTTAGTCAGTGTTGCTACTTATAAAATAAAACGATAAATTCGTACGTTATTGTTTGTAAAAGACATTAAATTAAATAATTAATCACAATAATAATAAACAACTATAATGTGTAACACAATTCACAGTGTCATTTGATCCCAAAGTAAGCAGCAGAGCGCTTGTGTTACTGGACATCTGTTACACTACTTATATCTTTTTTGTTAATAAATACATATTATACATAAAAAATTAAACTCTGTCGTCTTCAAACTTGACCGTCCAGTCTCCTTTCCGAATTTCGGAAGTCTTTTTTTTAATTGCTGTAGGACAGCAAACAGGCTGACGGCCCACTTTGAATTTAGTTGTTACCGTCGCTTATGAGTGTCTGCAACGCCAGTGGCATCGCAAACACGTTGCTGGCACTGGCGTTGCAAACACCTATAGGTAACGGTAACTGCTAAATTCTAAGTGGGCCGTCAGCCTGTCTGCTGTTCAGCAATGTGCTGTGCAGCAATAAATAAACCTAGTTTGGAGCTGCAAGCGGCCGTGCTGCTTTCGAAGCTTGTTAGTTTTGTCGTACAAAACTGCCAAGACTTTAATATTTCTATAGTCGCTCTTAGTGACTCAACTATAGTTTTAACCTGGCTTCAAACCAGCCTTAAAAACTAAAAACGTTCGTTGCTAACCGTATTAGTAAAATAATTGAATCGGTGTCACCCAACTGTTGGCACCATCTAAGAAGCGAAAATAATATCGCAGATATATACTTTCGTGATCTTCCTGATGAATTAGTAGATCAGTCCAAATAGTGGATCCATGGCCCCGTGTGGCTATCAGATTACTCTGAGAAGAGGCCTATTAGTACATTTCTTATCACGGATAAAAAGTCCTTGAGATGAAAAGTTTAGTCGACACCTTTTGCTTTAACTCGTCGAATGAACAAATATTAATTAAATTAACATTTAATAAATTTTCTTCATTTAATAAATACACTCGCGTTGTAGCCTGGTGCGTACGATTTAAAAATAATTTACTAGCCCAGACTCGTGACATTATTATTCGTTCAATTAAAATGAATCATTTTAATTGAGAAACTAAAACTCTAATTAAAACAGGCAACGTATCTTCACTGCGTAAGTTTTCATTGATTCTAATAATTTCCTCAGGGCGGGATTCACACTTTTGCATTCTGACCTTCCATAATAGGAAACATCCAGTTTTGCTTCCGAAGAAATGTCATACCACTAACATTATATTTCCATGTAGGGTCACGTACGTTACATGGCATTTTATGCAAATTTTGGATGATCAATGCTCGAAACGTTATTCGATCAGTTTTATCAAGGTGTCAAAATTAATTTTAGGTTCAGCCCCAGAGGTTCTCAACCTTTGAGACTACCTTGCCTACCGCACGTGTCAAACCTGATATATATCCCATTATATCCCATGTATATACATTTTATTACTAAACAATTTCTAATTATTCATTTTCTAGCAATCGGCAATAGAGTATTTCAAAATGAAACTAGTGCATTTTTGATTAATAATAGAAAGTCTACCAAATTTGAGACGCGAACTGGTAATCTCTGTTATATTATGTGCTCCCGCCTGCAATAAATGTTGATTAAAAATTAATTAATGAAGTATCTTACGCGAGCACTTTCAGCCCCTGTAAGCCCTTTGAACTTTTGTAACGTGGCAAACAAGTGGTCGTATTTCGAGGGCTTCTCAATAAAGTAGAGACGAATTGGAAACATGTTTATTACATCTTGATTTCCGCCATTGGTCTCAATTGTAGATTTGGCTATTTTATTTATTTATCACTTCTACTAACTATTGTCGACTCAAACGCTGAGTCCACAATAGTTTTAGAAACTTAATAACTACGTTAGAACTTAATAAATAAGAATGAATTAATCCTCTGTGTCAGTCTCCACAGTAGAGGAATATCGAGTTGTTTCGTTATGACGTTTAGAATTGTGTTGCTGCTCCCGCGCACCCAGTCCAGTAAATGAATTATGGAATATACTATCTTCATAATTCTTTTAGTATCTAACAAATATTCAGAACATTTGTTTTATAATACGTGTTTATATTTATATTATAAATATATGTATACGAATTTTTATTGTATTGTTTTTTTAGGCTTGTTCGCGCAATAAGGGTGAGAAGAACACATGGAGTATTAAAAAGAGCGTCATAAAATTTCTATACGACCGACAGCATGTTGGTGGACCCCTAGTGTCTCAAACCGTCAGACATGGATATATCTGACGGTACTTATTATTTATAAGAGGTCATCGCCAGCCTATCTGCTGTTCCACAGCCACAATAAATGAGTTATCGTTTTGTCTTTGATCGCAGCAAGAAATAAAAATAGAACTATACAATATTATCTACCTTGGGAGTTGTATTAGGCGAATAATAACTTATTTTAAGAGAAAAGACAGGAAATAAATCATTTAATAATGAGTTATTAATACGCTTCTTTATTTTCTTGTAGTTTTTGGAAAAGAAAGTGTAAGGCAAGTACATACGTACAGTCCCTTGCTGGCGTCACAAATAAGTACATTGTTGCGGTAGGTTTACACCAAGGATCGGCTCTTATCCCTTATCTGTTTCTTCTGGTGGTAGATGCAGTAACATCAGGAATACAGGAGGAGGCACCATGGTGTATGCTGTTTGCCGATGACATTATGCTGGTTGGAGAAAATGCTCACGAGGTCTAGAGCAGATTGGCTAGACGGCAGGAGAGATTAAAGGGTGTTGGGTTAAAGATAAATAGAACCAAAACTGAACATATATTTTGCGATTTTTGTGGAATAGCTGACTTTGCCCCGAATACCTTAGCAGGCGTGGCGCTGCCAACTTTCGGTACCTTGGATCATAAATCCAGAACGACGGCGAGATAGGCGGAGATGTGAAAAACAAACAGCAGGATGAATGAAATGGCGACATATCTCAAGAACAATTTGCGACCCACGGGTACCATTTAAACTTAAAGGTAAAATTTACAAGTCCGTAATAAGTCCTGTCATATTGTATGGATCGGAATACTAGGCCACAAAGAGGAGGGATAAATGAGTGTTAAATTCTGCGGAGCTGCGAATGCTGAAATGGATGTGTGAAGTTACGAAAATGGATGAAATTAGAAATATATATTAGTATATTAGAGGAAGTGTGAAAGTAGCGCCATTTATTGAAAAGCTTACAAGTAACAGACTAGCGTGGTGTGGTCATGTAATTCGTAGGGAATAATGCCATATAACAAGGCTAACAGACGAAAGTGGAAGGAGAGAACATGTTGTGCTGACCCCATATAATGTGGAATAAGGGCAGGAAGAAGAAGAAAGTCTCTCTGAAGGTCGTCTAGTATTTGCAATAGAGCAATGCGATATAATAGCGATTGCTAATACAAGCAATAACTGTAGAGCACCATTCGGCACCTAGCGGCCTCACGTGGTTAAGAACCACAAGTTTGTTCAGACATGTATGTAATATTAGAGATTATATATTTAATTTGATTTATTTACATTTTAGACTCTTGAATTAGTAAATTATACCGTGTTCTAAAATTCTTCAACGACATATCTAGGATAAGATTAAAGCTTTCAAATAATAACAATAAATAAACGATTAGTACAAATGCGATATTCTTTTGTATTGCAAAGGTATGCTCATTGTATTCGTGGCACGACCCTCGTAAATATCAGTTCTCAGAGTAATAAATATTTTCCAAAACATTAGTACATAAATAACATTCAGACTTTTATGTACTGTTGACTCGAGACATCGTATACTTAACCGTGAAATTTATTTTAAAGAATTGTATGTTTTATAACTTAAATGTAACATGAGCTTATTTAACACTATTATAATCATTTATATGTAATGGTAATTATTTAAATGTAATTTTTTCATACGATTTTTTTTCACAATGACAATAACGTGTATCGTACAAAAAAAAAATGAAAAATAAATATATTATTATCTGCAATAATATTATACGTAGTCTGAATAATTTTTACCTAAATAACTACTCCGTTCTAACCAAATTTCATTAAGATGATAGAATATAATATTTTTCTTAACTGACCATTTTACAAATTTATAAGTTTTACAATAACTAAATTTATTGCTAAAGTGCCTGCCTTTTATGCCAACATTTTTACATTCGATCCTAAAATCCCATTGACGCCAAACTTGCGCTACTCGAATAAACTCTGATTAAAATTTAATCAACCGTGTAAATAAGCTTACCGAGCGTTTTTACTGTTCAACTTGCGCAAACTTCGATAGTTGCTCAAACCTTTATAAATTAGGCAGATATAATATATTAGGATCTAAGAGCATTTCACTTACTGGAGTGGCTATTAAATGAGGTATTTATACAGTGCTTTTTATAATTAGCAAATTTGCATTGAGGATTACACGCACGCACGCACGCACACAATTCTGTGTCGAATGGTAACAGTCCGTTTTTATCCGTGCAGGGGCGGAGAAAGAATACTAATCTCTGTGGCCGGGGTCGGCCTGTCGTAAAAGGCGACAAAACAACCCACCCTAGCTACGTGGTAGGGCCTCAAGCCCGTCTGGATGGCTACCACCTTTGGTCTTAAGTATGCCGCTATAATAACCTTGTGTTGTGTTCCGGCATTGGTGACCCAAGTTCCTGTACCCTTATGGGATAACAGCGTGTTCGCGATGCCACTGGCGTTGAAAACACCTATAGGCGACGGTATTTGCTAAATTCTAAGCGGGCCGTCAGCCTGTCTGCTGTACTACAGCATTAAAAAAAAATTAGCAAATTTGCATTGAGGATTACACCAGTATAGGAATTTGGTTTTAAGCGCAATGACTATTCTAAATAAATAACTGCATGCTAAATATAAGGTTCTTTTGTAAATTAATATTTATTACGTAACTGACACCAGACTGTGATGAAGATGAGGGTAAAGTGCCTGCTACTTACAGTGAACAGCCAGTTACTGCACCAGCACAAAGCAAACCTGTCACACAGCCACTACGTATCAAATATATATTTAATTTACATAATATTTTATTATATTTAATGTTCTTAATTAGACGCAATGTTGGTAGGCCCCCTACAAGATGGACCGATGATCTGGTCAAGATCGCCGGAATAGGTTGGAGGAGGGCAGCGCAGGATCGATCATCGTGGAGATATTTGGGGGAGGCCTTTGTCCAGCAGTGGGCGTCTTCCGGCTGAAATGATGATGATGATGATGAATGTTCTTAAATAATGTTAATAAATTAAATTGGAAAAGTAAGAAAGCGGACCTTTCGCTTTAAAACTTATGGAAGGAGGCAACAAAAGAATAATGAAAATAAATATTTTCATAACTAAATATTTTCATCACGTAAATACGTGAAAAACTCCTTTAAATGAAAAAAGGAATAGATAGAAATTGATATGAACTAATGTCAGATAAATATAGATTATTGTATACGATTATATTTTTGCTAGCAGACTGAGATGAACGCTGATAATAAAATACGTATTTCACTGTTCATGGTATATTTATGACTGCAAGGTGGGTAATGCAAATCAAAAGTTATGGTACTATCTCAAATAAAACATGAATATTGCGTTAACAATTAAATAAATTATTATGATACACATCGTCGTAACAAAGGAACATAGGTTTCCCCTCCATGTGATAAGACGTAGGAGGTCGATTGGATTTATGCTTTCCACAATATGCGCAATAGTATGTTTATTTGTACAAATATTTGGTTACTAAATATAAGCTTATCAATTTGCAATATTACAAATTTAACATAAAATAATACAGGGTTAATGGTGAAATGTTAATAATATTATAGGACCTTATTATTTTCCTCATAAATAACAATATTTTAATGGCTTTTTATTTCAGTGAACTGAAGCAGAAAACTTTCACTTTTATTCCCATACTAGCTGACCCGGCAAACGTTGTCTGCGCGTGTAATAAAAAATATTTTGTATAATATTTTCATAGAATCCATTCTTAGTGAGCGTATACATCACGAAATGAGTAACTATGCAAATTTGAAGTCAATTGGTTGTATAGTTTTAGAGATCTCGTGATGACTGGTATTTCGTTTATCTATATATATATATATATATATATATATATATATATATATATATATATATATATATATATATATATATATATATATATATATATATATATATATACTAGCCGATCACGCTCGCTCCACTGGGCGAATAACAGGCAAAAGTAAATCGAAAAAAAAATGAGAAAGTGTAGATGGAATCCAAAAAGTAAGTAGCCTGTAACCGTCTATGAAATTCTGTGTCGAATGGTAACAGTCCGTTTTTATCCGTGCAGGGGCGGAGAAAGAATACTAATCTCTGTGGCCGGGGTCGGCCTGTCGTAAAAGGCGACAAAACAACCCACCCTAGCTACGTGGTAGGGCCTCAAGCCCGTCTGGATGGCTACCACCTTTGGTCTTAAGTATGCCGCTATAATAACCTTGTGTTGTGTTCCGGCATTGGTGACCCAAGTTCTTGTACCCTTGTGGGACAGCAGCGTGTTTGCGATGCCACTGACGTTGCAAACACCCATAGGCGACGGTAACTGCTAAATTCTAAGCGGGCCGCCAGCATGTCTGCTGACATACAGCATTAAAAAAAAAGTCCCATCTCGATATGTTCAGTAATTTTGTTGTGATGATGCATCAAAAGAACCCCATTTTCCTTATATATATAGAAATAGATATAAACTTAACGCCAATGTTAGGGATTTTCAATCATAAAAAGAGGTTAATATCATATTGCTTCTACGTCAGTGAAAAATTAAGATCTATCGTCTGTTTCAAGACTAGTTTGCAGAGATTGAGTGCAGTTCACTGCAAAGCATCTAAGATGGAGAGAATGTGCTCTAGGTACAAACGAGTATTTAATGTGAAGAATAGTGCACACTGTCATTTCTTTTCGTATTACGGTCTATGTTTATAACAGCTTTATATATCGAAGCAGAAGTTAAAGTTGCAACCGGAATTCAACATTAAGATGATGATGATTTGTGGTAACAACTGTCTATTTAATAATAAGTTAAAATATCACAGCTTCCAAAGCTACTTTTTAAGGAATTAACACTAACACACCAACTAAGGATCTTATTTACAATACATCACTTAGTAAATTTGGCGTATGTTATGAGTATTCATGTAATCAAACCCAGAAGAGGAAAAACATCTAAAATATTTTTTCATGAAATCTAGAAAAGATTAATTTCCGGTATTGTAAATTCAGTTCTCGGGTTCTTATGGCTCCAAGCACACCAAACTCTATTAGAGTTACTCTAACTATTCGACTGGACTGGTCATCTTGCTATCAGTAAACATGACTCATTGATAAAATTATCAATGAGACTGAATATTAATTATTTTATAATTTTTGTGTATTCAGCTTAATATCAACATTACAATGTAAGCAAATCGTAAAAGTTATATCACGCTCTTACTTAAGTGTAACTCTTGATTACTTAATTTATTTAACAACCTTATAAAGTTTTATTTTCAACCTGAACATTTTCAACGTTAATACAACAATAATTTTACAAATATTGATTTAATAATTAATTGTTTACTAAATATTTGTAAAATTTACTGTAAAACATTAATATTTATTTCACTAATCACAAATCATTATCATTGATTTTTCATTGATCAAATGCAGGTCTAGTCACTGGCCCTACAAAAAAGCAACCCGGTTTCAGTGCCAATAGAAAAGCGTGGACCCGGTTAAACCGGTTCAGAACCAACCACGGGAGAATAAATCACCACCTTCACAAATGGGGTCTAAGGGAGTCACCGAACTGCGACTGTAGAGCACCTGACCAAACTCTTTCCCACGTTGTGAATGAATGCCCACTTCGCTGTTTTCCCAGAGGCATCGCCGAGCTGCACAACTTCACCGCTGACGCAGAGAGCAGACTGAAAAATCTAGATATAGATATTTGATCTAAGCAGGGATTGCCATACGCTATGATGATGATCATTGATTTTGTTTATAAATTTATATTTAAAAATCGTATATTCTTTCAAACCACAACTTCAGTGGAACGGTAATAAAAATTAAAGTCTTTTTATAATAATATTTTAAAACATGATCCTCAAATTTTATCCGTGCATGGGAGAAGAATGAATAGTGACCACTGCGGCCGCTCTACGGCGTCCGGCCTGTCGTAAAAGGCGACCAAACAATCCACCTAGCTACGTGGTAGCTTCTGGATAGCAACCACCTTTGGTCTTAAGTATGCTGCCATAATAACTTTGTGTTATGTTCGGCATTAATTTTTTTTATACTTAGAGTTCAACAGATAGGCAAACCGCCTGCCCTGGTAGGTGTTCACCATCACCTATGAACATTTGCAACACCAAAGACATTATCAACGCGCTGCCGGCCTCGAAGAAATTTTATAACGCCTTTTGTGAAACTTATTTGCGCGCATGAGGGTAAATTTTTTACGGATGAAACCAATTGTCCCCTTAACTGTACATCATTCGTGATGTCCTCACCAAGGATTCCAATACTGCTTGAGATGGAAAGAGGGGTTTCTTAGAAGTGTGACGCAGGTGCGAATGGGGATTTTTTGGCAAAGAATACGCAGACTTGCGTTTTCGAGGGGTTGAACTGGACAAGGTTTTTGTCGTCCCCATTCAGAGACTCTATCTAGGGAGTTCTCTACTTCAGACACTAGTCTGACCCGACTTTCTTCTAAAACCGCAGAGAGAGGTTTACGTGACCAGTGTACCGTGCATCGTACCGTTCTATCATCTGCATAGCAATGAATATCATCTATGTATAACATTTCATTGATATGCAGAATAAATAGCGTCGGCGACAAGCACACAACCCTAGGGCATACCAGCATAATATATAATAATAAAAGCGAGAAAGCTGGATAGCCAGGTGCAAAGACTCTTAGGTATCCCGTAAGATTGAAGCTTCGCAAGAATAGCCCTATGCCAGACCCGATCAAAGGCCTTAGCAATGTCTAGGCTAACAGCCAGGGCATTTCCCTTGCTCTCAACGGCTTCAGACCAACGGCAGGTTAGATAAACCAGGAGATCTCCAGCAGACCAACCATGCCGAAAACCATATTGCCGATCATTTAGTAGCTGGGAATCCTCCAGGTAACCTAAGAGTTGTGCGTTGATAATCCGCTCCATCACCTGTGAGAGCAAAGAAGTTATTGCCATAGTTCTGTAGTTGGACGGGTTCGTCCGGTCACCCTTTTTGAGAATAGGAAGAACATGGGCCACATTCCACGAAGCCGGGACATAACTTTTGTGGTAGGATAAGGTAAAAAGTCGGGACAGAACTGGAGACTGGTACAGCTCAGCCGAGCATATCTGCAGCACAATACCGGGGATACCGTCTGGCCCGGTGGATTTCTTTACGTCGATGGATCGGAGGACACGTCGCTTTTTGTGAAAACCGTACCTCCGACATTGTGGAGTCTTCACATCTTCTAATACAAGATAGAAATTGTCATCGTCAGCAAGAGTCGAATTGGCTGCAAAGATTGCGCCCAAATGGTCGGCTTTATCTTTGGCAGCATGAGCTAGGCGGTCATTAGCTGTATGTAGTGGTATGGACGCCCGACAAAAATTTCCTTCGACAGCTTTGGCAAGGGCCCAGAAAACCCTAGTCCCATAGAAATAGCTAGCGAGACGCTTGACAACCCTGCCGATGTGCTCAAATTTTGCTCTCACAATCCGTTTTTTGAAGTTCTTGGAGTCTCTTAGTCTTGGAGTCCACCCTATCCGGTATGCGGGTGAACCCTTCAACCACCTGAGTGAAACCATGGGCAAGAGCAAAATTAAAAGCAGCAATCCCCAGCAGATCCGTTTTTGGAGAGCCTAGCCACTCAGCATACTACAGCATACATAAATGGAAACCATCCAGGAAACGATTTCGCAACTGTCGGCCACATATGAAGAACGTATGAAGTTGTTTGAAGCCGAACTCCAAAAAGGATCTATGTCAGGTACCAATATCTCTTCACTGGCCGCCGACTTTGCATCATTTAAGTCGTTCATAATACAGTCCTTAAAATTACTTCATGAGCAAGTAAATTATTTATTCAAATCTATTGACCGACTAGAAATGAGAAGCAGACGTAAGATATTGCTGTTACACGGGGTCCCGGAGGACAAGGACGAAAATATAACTACTATCGTGATCAATTTTGTTTTGAAAAATCTAAAATTGACTGACTTTTCAATCAATGACCTAAGTCGTTGTAACAGAATGGGTAAACCCAACTCCTCTCGCCCTCGTCCAATACTTATAAAATTTCGGGATATCTATGTGCGCAGTAAAATTTGGAGTGCCAAATCAAAACTTAAAGGGACTGGTTTAACTCTGTCCGAGTTCCTGACTAAAGTCCGACAAGACCTATTTAAGTGTGTTAGAAAACAATTTGGTGTCCATAACTCTTGGACCCACGACGGTGAAATCTATGTGCTCGATAAAGACGACTCCAAACACCGCATTCGCGATCTAGATGACCTGAAAACCATCACACCGCCTCAAATGGCCGCTGCTCCAGACCCACTTCCCAAGGAAGTTCCTGCCCCAAGGACACGTCGCCCTACGAGTAAAAAGTAGCCCTTGCATTAAGTATTACCAAACATTTTTTGTGCATTGTTTAACACTTTCGCTGCGAGACCAATTGCAATTGAGGCCGAATAAATAGTTGAGGCCTATTATGCCTCAAGTTTCAACGGGCCAACAATTATATCATAAAGTATCTGATGGTATGATTATGTTGCCTCTCAGCATATATTTTTAATGTACACTCAACTTTTTTTTTTGTTTTTTTTTTCATTCTTTCTTTTAACATCTTTTTTCTTGTAACATAGTCATAATATATGCATTTAATTGGCCTCGTGGTTTGAATCTATCAAGGTGTGAATGAACTTTTTATGTTCACAAATGTTCTGACTTGATTTAATAGCTTAAACTCAATATATTTATATTTTACTTCTTTCTCTTTTTCATACACTTGTAAGTCAATACTATGATGCCATGAATATCATTCGTCTTTATCTTTACAAAACGCATGTCCCTCATGAAAAAGTTCGAAAACTTCAATTTGAAGTAGACCTTGGGGTGGGTTTGGCCTTGGGCCGCAGTGAACATGTTAAGCTATCTGTATACAGTAAATTTAAACGACTACCCTAAATTTAGTTCTTCTTTCATTACTAATCTATGCCTTAGAGGGGCTACCTACTATTGACTTGTATCAAAATATACACTTTACATAGATAATTACTAATATATTTAAAATTGGTGATACTCTTGAAAACATTCATATACTATATATGTAATTAGCGTTAAAAAGTATAACAATCATTAGTGGAACTCCAAACGGGGATAATGTAATATACACCTATACAATACTTATAAAAGAAGTAAATATCTGTAATTAATGGAGATCCCGTTTGAAAATAATCTTTTCTGTAAACAGCAGATGCTTATCTGCTGAAATGTAATTTACTATTTGACACACTTTGATATTGTTATATGGATACTGTACATGTGTGTGTGTATATGTATTTTTCAAAGATGTATATTATTTGAATGACTACTTAAATTCTTGTCTTAATTTTTATCTTGTATACTGTATGCATTTTTAAATACTTCAATTCCATCTGTTAATTTAAGCAACAACTAATACAGTAATTTTCAACATTATTTTGAATATTAATTAAGGTCTGTAAAAATCCTTTTTTCTTTTGTTTGGTTTTATTTTTACTTATGTCAATTTGTTTTATTAATTTTTGTTATTTCTCTCTCTTTTACCAATATAATGTATCCTCATGAAAATATTTTTGATTGCACTCAGGCGGGTTAACATAGATGTTAAATATAAATAAACGCATATTATATTGTTTAGATATAATTATTATTGTCATTATTACCATTTCATTGTGGAATATATTTAAATAATTAAACTCATTGTAGAATTTATGAAATAATTTTAGTCAAATTTACATAAAATATATATTATTATAAAATATTAAATCACGTATATATACATAGTAGATGAATTACGATGACGATGACAGTGAATGTAATTATGTTTTTAATTCTTCGGAGAGTTCTGACTCCCTTGACCAAATTTCTTTGAGTGATTTTCTAAAAACTGAATTTTCTAATGTCGCCAACAACCTTAATATCGTTCATATAAATGCACAGAGCATTCCTGCCCACTTCCACGATATGCTGGCTTCTTTTAACCATGACAATATCCATGCTATTCTAGTCTCCGAGTCCTGGCTGAAACCGAGCCTTCCTAGTTCTTCTTACACTATCCCGGGTTTTCAACTAATTCGTAACGATCGAGTGGGGGCTGCGGGAGGTGGCGTTGCAATATACCTACGTTCCAATATTTCATTTAGCATTGTCTCAATGTCTCCACAACCTCCATCTTCTGACTCAGGAGAGCACATACTATTAAGTATCCAAATATCTCACACTCGGTTACTTCTCGGAGTCTATTATAGTCCATCACTTCATATTAACTATTTCCAATCTTTTGAGAAACTACTCGAGGATGTTATCCCCTCCTTCGATCACTCCATAATAATGGGTGATTTTAACACATGCCTACTTAAGCAGGACCATCGTTCAAATCACTTAGTTAATACTGTCAAGTCAAGTAATCTCAATATACTTCCGCTTCGTGCTACGCACCATTCGCCTAATGCAAATCCTTCGCTTTTAGATCTGATAATTGTATCTTCTCTTCACCACGTTTATAAATCTGGGCAATACCCTGCGGAATCTTTTTCATACCATGACTTGATCTATCTTTCATATAAAATTCGCCCTCCCAGGGTAAAACCCAAAATCATTGTGCAGCGTAACTTTGGTAAAATGGACCAGGAGGATCTTCGTAGTGACGCAAAAAAAATTAATTGGGGAGAGGTTACCCGAACTGGGGGGATCGACGATAAGGTACATGCACTCAATAATATATTGATGAGACTTTATGACAAACATGCTCCATTTCGTGCCATCAAAATTAAACATACACCCGCTCCATGGCTCACCCACGAAATCAAATTACTGATGAGCAGAAAATGTCTAGCTAGACGGAAGTACAAAAGACAACCGAATCAATCCAATAAAGAAAAATTTATTCAAGTCCGCAATATTTGCAACAGAGTGTGTAGGGACGCACAACGCCGATATATCCACAATACAATTGAAAACGAAGACACAGGCAAAGTTTGGAAATTTTTAAAGACCCTAGGAGTTGGAAAATCCTCTCATTGCACGCTCCCCAAAGATCTTAACATTGATCACCTTAATCAACATTTCTCAGCTGTTTCTTCTTTTGATCCGGCTACAAAATCCAATACAATTAATTCTCTTTCTGTAATTCCAACTCCTAACTGCTCAACTTTTCAATTCTGTCAATTTTCTGATCGTGATGTTTCGAAGTGTATGAGGTCTATAAATTCGAAGTCAATTGGTAACGATGCTATTGGCCGTAATATGATTATGCCGATACTGGATATTATCACTCCCATCTTAACACATATTTTTAATGCATCGATATCTAGTGGCACATTCCCTACGGCGTGGAAAGATGCATATGTTATTCCCTTACCCAAAAGACATAATCCCTCTTCTTTTTTTGATTATCGCCCAATTTCGATTCTACCTTTTTTATCAAAAGTCCTGGAACGTCTTGTCTATGACCAGCTGAACATATTCCTATCCTATAACTCCCTCCTGAATCCTTTTCAATCCGGATTCCGGCCAGGTCATAGTACAGTGACAGCTCTGGTCAATATCACCGAAGATATCCGTCATGGCATGGAGAATGGCTTGATCACTGTCATGTCACTTCTCGATTTCAGCAGTGCCTTTAGTAACGTGGACTTCGAAGTCCTTCTTGCGACCTTATGCACTTTGAACATATCTCCGACAGTAATTGCTTGGTTTCGAAGTTATCTGTATGGTCGCCGACAGCGGGTTCGAGTTGATGAGTCCTTCTCATCATGGTGTACTTTAACTGCCGGTGTTCCTCAGGGCGGCGTTCTATCTCCACTATTATTCTCCGTATTTATCAATACTATCTCCCATAATCTTTCATGTTTCTACCACCTGTATGCTGATGATTTGCAAATCTATACACAAGCGCCTATTAATCAACTATCTGCTGCAATTAATACTGTAAAAGCTGACCTAGAACACATTTCTAATTGGAGCAATCATCACGGAATCAAAGTAAACCCTGCAAAGACAAAAGTAATCCTGATAGGGAGTTCTCGAATGATTTCCAAAATAAACTGGCCTCAACTTCCCCCTATAACTTTCGACAACGTCATCATTGAATATAGTAAGACAGTTAAAAACTTGGGCATCATTATGGACAGTGAAATGTCGTGGAGACCGCAACTGACAGAAATCAGTAGAAGGATATTTGCTTCATCTGCGTCTCTCAGAAGGCTCCGAAACTTTCTTCCAACTGCTACCAAGGTTACTCTTGCACAAACTTTATTACTACCAATACTTGATTATGCAGATGCCAGCTATCTAGATCTCACTCAAGAACAACTTAATAAACTTGAGCGTCTCCAAAACTTCTGCATCCGGTTCATATTCGGTTTACGCAAATATGACCACGTTTCTGAATTTCGCAACAAGCTCAAGTGGTTGACAATCCGCTTTCGCCGGAATGCTCATTTACTATCACTCTTATATAGTATTCTTTTTACTCCTTTTACTCCTTCATATCTTAAAGAACGGTTTGCTTTCACCCATATCACCAAACCTCATACTCTGCGATCGGCCGGAAGTCTGAAATTAGTAATACCCAAACACACCACTTCATTTCTTGGTAATTCGTTCTCAGTTACAGCAGTAAAACTATGGAATTCCCTACCTGTATACATCCGTAAAGCCAAAACCCTTCCTATCTTTAAAAAAATGGTGTATAAACATTACCTTTCCCTACAAAACTGCTAAGGTCACCCAGATCTATATTTATTTATTTTTTAATTACGTCACGCCTATGTATTTATCCATTCACTGTCATTACCATTTTCTTTTCTTTTCTCTCATTTTGTTTCTTCCTTCATGTATTTTGTGTAGATGGACTGAAAATATAATTGTTTATAGTTTTATAATATAAAACATGACTGTATTGATATTATTACGTATAACTTTGTGCGCCACCATCCACGTGTTAGTTAATAGATGTATTCCACTCCATTATGGGGTTGCCTGGAAGAGATCGCTTTTAGCGATAAGGCCGCCCATTGTATCACTGTAACTTATTCTAGTTTTCATTGTACATAGATTTAGTTGGTGAACAATAAAGTGTTTTTCATTCATTCATTCATACTCGTAATGTGCATTGAAATCTCTAAGAACGATCACCTCCGTGGCGGGATACTGCGTAAAAACTCTGTCAGTAGTGTCTTATACACGCCCGTAAAAGTGAGCCGATTCAGTCCTTTCGCACTCTCGCCATGGGACCGATATAGGCAGAAATAGACTCGTGTGGAACCACTGAAATCCACTCGCACCCATAAGATGGAGAGGTCCCTGTCTTCGAGACCGCTAAGATGGCGACAACATATATCGTCCTGGACGTATATGCATACCCCAGCTTTTGGAAGGAACAAGTGTTCCAAATTATAGCCAGGGTAGCACAGGTACGATGAGTCGGCCGGAGCAGATATTTGCGTTTCCATCAGAAATAGTAGGCTTCGCCGTTTCTAGGTGGTGATGAACGGCATTGACTTTGGAATGTTAATGTCACCTCTAATGTTACAGAAGTCCACCTTAAATGTAGATTCGAGGTTCGCTGGGGTACACTTACTATTTCTTGGGTGATTCATATTTATTAGACAGAAGGAGGCTTTTTGAAAGTGTCTAGAGTGTCCACGAAAAAATGGAAAAGTCGAGTGTGATTTTCTCACCCAAATCCACAGGTTGTGTGATGAGTTTGTGCGGGGCACGGCAAGGCCGCCGATCCCTTCCGGAGAATATCGCAGGGTCCACGTACGGTCTCCGCTCCGGCACGACGATACTCCCCAACGACATCACCAGTAAAGTGATCCAAGTTCTTGTACCCTTTTGGTACAGTAGCGTATTCGTTGCCACTGGCCTTACGCACACCATAGGCGACGGTAACTGCTAAATTATAAAAGGGCCGCCAGCCTGTCACATTGTCACATTTCTTTCTGAAATGATTGCACAATTTTTAAATTATCAATAAATTGTTTATTAAATAGCTATTTAAAATACAAATCAGTTCAGTTTTTGAAGATATGGTTCCAACGCCTTTAGCATTGATTTTGCTAATGAAACCCTAAACAGTATTTAATTGACAGTAAATCAAACTGCTAACGACTTAATGAAACATCAAATTGTCAGAACGTTGTTTTTTAAAACTCCTAATGAGCATTTCACGTGTTCAGTGTCATGACTGAAATAAAGTTGATGACAGCAATCGTGAGACACGGAAACAATTCATTGTTATAAATTATTGCTGAATTTATATTATCGTTCTATAGTCGATAAAATGAACATTGAATTTCTCAAAAAACTGTTTTTCGGATATGATTTACTACCCCGCTTGGGTTTTACTATAAACAAAAAATAATGTTCATATATTATAATTTTATTGCAAAATATTAAGAGCGAAGAAAATATTGTGAGTAAATCTGCACACATCAAAATCACTGGTGTGAGTAACCGACAGCGTTGATCCACCTTGTACAAGGTGTGGTGAGTGAGTGTATTCACTCGTTTTCTTTAAGGCCAGAGAATAGCTGTCAGATTGGGGTGTTATTATGAGTTGAGCTTTCATAATAGCCACGAGTTTAATCCATATTCACAAATTATTGCAAATATTGAAGACGCGGAAGACAAAAATCCAAGCATTCCTGTTTTTTACTTTTGTTAATGAATTTTCCTTAGAAACTTTGACCGCATCCTAGGGTCTGCAGATCATTAAAAGAAATATTTATACAAAATTTATATTACATACACAAATAACGGTATGGTATGGATACCATGGATATCTTGGAAGATATCTTGCAATTAGACCAATTTAGAGATCACGGATTAGAATACCACTGTGCATGCACCACTGAGTTAGTTTTCCCCGCTAATGTTTTTTTTTTATTGCTGTAGGACAGCAGCTGTAGGCAGGCTGGCTACCCACTTAGAATTTAGCAGTTACCGACCCCTATAGGTGTTTGCAACGCCAGTGGGATTGCGAACACACTGCTGTCCCATAAGGGTACATTAACTTTGGTCACTAATGCCGGAACACAACATAAAGTTACTATGGCGGTATACATAAGACAAAAAGGTGGTCGCCATCCAGACGGGTTCGGGGTTCTACCACGTAGCTAGGGTGAGTTGTTTTAACGCATTTTACGAGAGGCCGTACCCCGGCCGCAGAGGTCAGTCAGTATTCTTTCTCCGCCCCTGCACGGAATAAAATATATCTATATTTTCATCGCAATTTACTCAGGAAAAAGATCAAGATCATGACATGATATTGGAGCAAACGAGTAGGATTTCATCAAGCTTGTGGACCTGAGTAAGACTGATTAGGATTCGATGATAATGACGATAATGTGCTAAAATATTAGGCAAATATAGCGAGGAAGCTTGCATACCTAGTTCACGGGTTTATATCTACCCCACTAATCAAATAATGAGAAGAAATTATATTTCAAAAATAAAAATTTACGCTTGCATTGTAATTTAATCGATAAACTAATCAACCCCACAAGCGAGTCGGAAGCGGTAATAGTTGTTAGTAACCGCTTATTCATAATGACATCCTTATTATATTAGCTAATGCATGATTAGATGGCATAATATTATCAAGGGAATTTACAAATTTATGGAAATATTGATCTATAAATTGGAAACCATGTCTTAACATATTAATATCGGCTTATCCATTACGGACTATATACGTATTGTACGTAGTCTATAATCGAACATTTTATATGATATATGTTTATTACATCAGCATTACTGAATTTAAAATTAACTGCGATTAAGATGATTAATTAACGCTTTAAAAAGATTTGCGTTTTTCTATTAAAACATGTAAAACAGTGAATTGTTATTTAAGTAATATACTTTATACGCTGCAAGACATGAAAGTAAAGGTCACCTTAAAATTTGGATGGGAAAAATAATAAAAAGAGAACAGTATTTGAGAGTATTTGAAATGATTAATAAATATAAAGCGTGTAAAAATGGTTGGTAAGGATTATTCCTTTCTTATAGTGGCCAAAGATATTGACTTCTGTTCTTCTGTTCATTGGGTAACTAAGACACCAGCATACTGTTCACACGAATAATATTTTGACATGGTCAATAAAAGTGCACAAGTACATAAAGCCAACGTACGCTAAATTTAGGTTGACAGAAATTGACCTGTTAAGGTTTGACAGAATATTGTTTTAAGGAGATCTAACGACGAGAGTTATATCGATAATGTCCATCCCACGCTCGCTTTCACAATCTACTGACACGAAGGAGATGATAGTTTACAAAATTAAAAAGCAAGATTTCATCTACCCTTTTTTTTATTGCTGTAGGACAGCAGACAGGCTGACGGCCCACTAAGAATTTAGCAGTTACCGTCGCTTATGGGTATTATTAATGCCAGCTTGTTTTATCCCAATTAAATTATGCGAATATTGTTACTAGTCCCCGGCTCCTTAACAGAACTCAGAGACTTGTTCAGAGGGTTCAAAATGCTTGTGCTCGGTACTGCTTCGAAATCCCATTTAGAGGTCATGTAACCCCATTTCTTAATAGTTGTTCTATGCTTAAAATGAAGCATCGTCGGAAACTTCATTTAGCATGCTTGCTTTTTGGTGTGATCAAAAATGAAGCTCCATCATATTTATACAATAAGCTATCATGGGCGGGTAACAAAAGATCTGCTTGCCCTTGTCAATGTGCAATACAGCTAGTGACTCAGCATCATCATACAGCCACCTTTAGGGGGAGCTTTAGGTATTCAGCAACCAAATGCTGGAACAATATACCGCCACCTATAAGAAGCCAACATTCAATGCACAGCTTCAGGGTAAAATTAAAAGCATTCCTGTGTGACCATCAACGTGGACAGGCGGATCTTGTGTTGGATACAAGTGCCCTTTAGCAATTTTATAACCTTTCAGTTAATTGTGTTTCTGTATTATTGTTATTTAATACTGTCCCTACAACACTAACGCTTATCATGTTCTCACTACATTTATGTATATATATGTAATCGTGAAACTGTCTGTTTTTAACTGCTTTATTGATATACAAGGGCCTAAGCCAAGTGAACATTGTATTTAATTATTTAAGTAGAAATTTAGTATGTATATTCGCTATTAGACGATAAAAGAATCGGATTAATCTGCATATATTTCTAACTGATTTTTGCAAATTACGGAGGAGATACGATTTTTACAGATTTTTAGTAATGTAATTCTCTAATTGTTCGGTACAACTATGTCTACGATAAAGGCGGATGTGTTGGCTTTGTCAATTAATACAATGTGTGGTCATATTACTATTATTATATTTATGGTATAAATGTCACTCCGTGGGTCTAGCGGAAGACCAGCGTTGGTTTTATACAAAACCAGCATATGCTGAGCTAGAACCCATTTAGGACTTCATCAACTATTTTATTTTATGTCAAAATTTAACATTTATGTATTTTGTATGTGTCCTAAATAAAAATATTCTATTCTATTCTATTCAGTGGCATCGCAAATACGCTGCTGTCCCATAATGGTATAGGAACTTGGGTCACTAATGCTCCGGCATTAATGACACACAACACAGTTATTATGGCAGCATACTTAAGACCAAAGGTGGTCGCCATCCAGGCGGGCTTTGGGTCCTACCACGTAGCTAGGGTTGGTTGTTATGATTATATATGTATTATAACAATACATATTTATTGTTGGATAGTCGTCGTCAGTATTCTTTATCCGCCCCTGCATGGATAAAAACCTTTGAAGGAAGGGCTGAACAAACAAGGTATTTACCACATTTCTAGCAATTAAACAATTTCTGTCATATATAATAATATCCGGATGACCGAGCTTTGCTCGGTATTTTTTTTTTTATAAATTGTGTTTTTTGGAAATTAACAATTGATTTTCTTAGTCTAATCTCAAAGCAAACACTCATTGACTTCTTGTTACTTAACAACACCATCTGTTGGAATAGCTTTAGTGTTGTGTCGTTAAAGCAATTTAAAAAAAAATAGTATTATTATTCGCCGATAGATGTCAGGAAGAGTCATTTTTCAGTTTAAATTATTCGCCGATAGATGTCAGGAAGAGTCACTTTTTTCTTATTTTTCTTCCAATAAAAAAAAAGCAAATAAAATGACATTTTCTAGAAATGATTCCTAGCTAGATCGATTTATCGCCCCCGGAACCCCCCGTATACTAAATTTCATAAAAATTGTTAGAGCCGATTCCGAGATTCCAATCATATAAGTATATATATACAAGAATTGCTCGTTTAAAGATATAGGAATTTAACAGTAATAACTCAAAATATTAAAATTTATTTCTTTACAATTCAATATGTCGTTATTAAAATTTAAACCATTCAAGGCCGTTCTACATAATGAAGACTCTGTTTTGGTAAGATTTGTGAGGATCCGTCGATGACTATAGCAATTATGCGAAGAACATCCTAAGAAATACTGGGAATATAAAAAACATACCAAATTCAATGGTTTCTACTTTTACAGGTTGTTTTTCTAACAAGAAGAATGTATATTATATTGTTAGGACATATTTATGAGAATTCAAAATAACTAATATAACAGGATGATGTATAATAAAAAAGGACACGCGCAGAGGGAAAATGTCGTTTCTAAACACGTGGTTAGGAAATACGGAACACGTAAGTACGTACTCACGCACGCATACACACTACAATGTCACCTCTTGGCGAGAAAGGGTAAGAAGTAGGTGTTAAAAAATGTATAGTTTTGAGGGAAGTGACACATAAAACATTTTTACCTGACTAGCCATAATTTTAGCATATCATTGTGAAACGGGCTAAAGTCCATAATACCTTTACTTTGTTGACTTTTGTGGGGTAACGGATAACGTACTTCAGTACGCTTGCAGAGGTCAAGGGTTCGATTTTTGTCTCGTGTCTGGGTGTTTATTGTAAAAAAAGTATATAAATAGTATATCAGTTGTCTAGTACCCATAACATAAGTGCTATGCTACTTAGTTTGGGACTGAATGGCGCTGTGTGAATTGCGAAGGCGACACTCCAGCAATTTTTCCGCATTGTCACGGACATGAAGGCTGCCGCAAATTCGGGAGTTCCTAGCGCGGGCCTTCCACGTCACACCACACACCCAACGCAACATACTCATCTCCGTGACACGCAGTTTCTGCTTGTGTCGCTCTAGCGCTTGCCACGCTTGAAAACCGCATAAAAGGACAGGCGTAATAATGAATTAACTTAACCGGCATTTTGGGGTCGCCGTTTTATCCACGTGGCTGCAATACGTACCTTAACATCGCAATTGATGTCACTAGAACTAGTGAAATACAGATACCAGGTATTTTATCTGATACGTGCGCTTGTCCATGTCATCGCCTATACGCCTATACGAACGGGTGTGGAATTTGCAGAGTTACAGGCTGCAGAATTTATACGCACATATAATATTAAAAAAACAAATAATGGCTTAGAATGAGCTTCCGGCTGAGGTTTTCCCATCCCAGTACGATATGTTTTTTTTAATGCGTTACAATATTTCTTTGAAGCCGGCAGCACGTTCGTAGTACCTTTTGTGTAGCAAACGTTCATATACAAGTGACAACCAACAATTGAGATGACGGTCAACTGAACCTGTGTGCTGAACTCTATCTATAATAAAAGATAATGGTTCGATCATATACATATGTGCTGCTATATAAGTTAAAATATCATCAGACATTTTAAAACATTCCATATTAATCTGGATTTTCATTATCTCATATGACAGAACAATTTCCTCCGCATCCATTCAGTAGCTAGTAAATTACCATAAAAGCCAAGCCGTTTTGAATTTCTCATTGTATTATACAAGAAATAAAAGTATTAAATTTATTATATTATTATTATTTTCTCATCCAGTGTACTTAAGGTTCTCCTTCGCTGTCTCTTCTAAACACACACACATTTTCGTAATTCCGTGAGTTGTTCTAATATTTAGAATTTTTTAAGTAATATAATTAATATCCGGGCTTAAATAAATCAAAGTTAACATATTCGTATTTTAAATATGTTTTTTAACTTATTTCTGTTTGTTTCAGAGATTTATAAAAAATGCCTTTTATTTAAAAGTCTAATCAATTTATAAAATAAAATGAAAATCGAAATTAATATGGAAAATATTAATTACAACACAATACAATAATTTATTTGCTTGGTTTATTTTATTTGTATTGAAATAATTTATATACGTTCTTATCACGTAACTATTGTACACAATAACAGCTCATAAACTTCCCTTTAGAGGAAACGAACTGTATTTCTGGCTTGTCAAAGGCGGATTTGTGGGTTAAACATATCAGCGGCGATCTCGATATGTAGTACACCTGCATATTGCTCACGACGTTTTCCTTTACAGTCGATATATGGCAATTATACTATATAATTATACATCATCATCCTAGCGTTAGTCTCGGTTGCCACCCAAACTTTCGCTTCGGTGCCCGGGGTCCGCTTTCCGACTTTTTCTACTCCACTTCGCGCGATCTTCAGCATCCCTGGTAGTGAGCCCATTGGCACGCTTAACACCCTTTACGACGTCAAGCCAGCACTTTTTGGGTCTACCCCTCCTGCCGGGGCCCGGCGGAGGCGGC
Source organism: Malacosoma neustria (assembly GCA_963693495.1). NCBI lineage: Eukaryota > Metazoa > Arthropoda > Insecta > Lepidoptera > Lasiocampidae > Malacosoma > Malacosoma neustria. The sequence goes on from OY856386.1 coordinate 5,214,765, forward strand.
ATGGCCAGACATTTGTTTCCCACGTAAGCATCCGGTTGCCGTAAAACATGGCCATACCAACGGAGCCGACACTCCTGCAATTTATCTGCAATGTCACGGACATGAAGACTACCGCGAATGCGGGAGTTCCTAACGCGGTCCTTCCGCGTCACTCCACACATCCACCGCAGCATATTCATCTCCGTGACACGCAGTCCTTGCTTGTGTCGCTCTAACACCGGCCACGCTTTACAGCCGTATAAAAGGACAAAAAATTTTGCACACCTGTCAAGATCTAATGACAATACATAATTTGATTTAATAATTCCTATGGTCCTCATCAGGATTACCGCTTCTTTTCCTTCTGCCGGAATATGGCGTTAAATTAATAAAAACATTTACCGATTGGGAATTGACAAAAATAAATCATAGTTTAAAAAACTAAACACACTCTTTTATAATTAATCAAACTAAAAAGTTAATAATAATTCTTAACATAAGAATAAAATTACTGACGAGAAAATTAATATCACTGTTCTAAAAGCGTGCGGTGCTTTGTATGATATTTTAAACTGACTGCATTTCGGAATGAAACTAGTAAAAAAATTATATCGATTGATATCGAACATCCCATGCTTTTTAGAACAGTGACATTTATATTACAAAATTATAAAATTGGGCAGCGAAATAGATGATCCTTAACACGGGAATATAATTTCTATTACAGCAAGCTTTTTTGCGGTTTTAATGCATATCATATTCTTGTACGCAATAGTCATAAGCATTTGAGAAAATTGTTTTATCTGGTACTACGAAATTGCTTTTTTATGGTCTCCATAATAAAAGGGAGTTGTAGGTCTATATTTTTTAATATTCCTATGTAATATTCCTTCTATTGTATCGTAAAAGAAAAATTAACTATTTATATTTAAATGAAATAAAATTTAGTGATTTTCACTTCTTCCATTAACGCCGCGAACATGCTGCCGTTCTCTTAGGTTAATTGGAACCTGGTTTACTTATGCCAGAATGTATCGCAAGGTTATTATGACCGCATATTTGGAAGCTATGTAGGGGTTTCCATTCAGACGGGTTTGGGGACCTACCACCTAGTTAAGGTTATTTTGTCGTCTATTATGATAAGCCGCTTCCGGCCACAGGGGTTCTTTCTCCGCCCCAGCACGGAAAATGTATCATAATCATGTAATATTATATTATACCCAAAACGAATCGACGTCAGTTAACTGACAATGAAGTCGCCAGACTACATAATTTCATATTTAGTTAATATTAATTTCAAATATCAATTATAACAACAATTTACCGCAAAAATCATGCCGATATCCAACGACTCTTTCTTCTATAGTCTATTTTATTAGTAAAGAACAGTAGACAAGCTGACAGCTCACTTAGAAGTTTGCATTTACCGTCGCCTATAGATGTTTGCGACGCCAGGAGCACCGCTAATACTTTCCTATCCGCGTTGGTACTAAACAAAACATGATTATTATGGCAGCATATTTAAAAACCAGGGGCGATTGCCATTTACACAGAATTGGAGCCCTACTACCTCCAGGTAGGTACTTAGCTTGGCTTTGGGTTCAGCCGCCTTTTACAACAGGCCGACCCCGGGCACAGAGGTCAGTGTTCTTACACCGTCCTTGTACGGATAAAAGTGCCATAATTAATTCATTATTCTACAATACATACAATAGTCTTTTGTAATCTGGAATAAATTAAAAGCTATCTATTACTTATCAATAACTTCATATCATTAGGTAGAAAACTCCCTACGTCTCGATAACATACCAAATAAACTATTTTAATGGTGGTGTATATTTGAAAAGTACACTCTCAGATTCGGATACTTTGTGGCTTAGAAAAGGCACATGACAACGTAAAACAAACGCGAACGAACATAATTTGTTCACTCAAGTGTTTGTACACGACATTCAGAACAATAACGAAACGGACGTTGACTCACACCGAAGCAAATTCAGAATGAGATTTTTAAGTTTCAATATAATTAATTATTGGTGATTGATAAAGTCGGCCGAAGACGATGCGTTGAAGAACACGGTATATCTTCCACGCTGGTACGAAACGATTATGTTAGATCTCTCTCCTAGGAATGAAACAAACATATAAAATTGAGTCCAAGATAATTCTAACAGTGTAAAAAAATTACTTTCGCAAAATATTAACGTTTTAATATACCTTATTAATTTATGGTCAAAAATGTGTGCCAAAAATACCTTTTGAGAGAAAATGTACTATTTGACCACCACCGCACCAGTTTATGACATTCACATAAGTTACAAAGACATGTGTTGATGCTTATTGTATTTATAATAAAATATTAAATATTTCGTTTTATTCATAGATAACAACAACAAAATTAAATTAATGATAATACAAAGATCATTCTTCATCACCATCATCATTCAAAGAATACATTAAAACTATTTTGCATAAAATGATCGCTTTGGTGTAAGTGGCGTTCTTCTTATGTAGTGAACTTTACAGAATTCTCGCTGTATTTGTTGAAATTACATGGATTCCCTCTGTTTTGTTATTTTGTGTAACGACGCGATTCTTCTCTATTAGAGCAATGTGAGTATATAAGCAAGATTGTATTGCTGCTTGCTTACCTCTGTTTATACTGGATATTAATCGTTTATCAATGTTCAGGATCGTGAGACAATGTGATTTTTTTATTGCTGTAGAACAGCAGACAGGCTGACGGCCCGCTTAGAATTTAACAGTTACCGTCGCCTATGAGTGTTTGTAACGCGAGTGGCATCGCGAACACGCAGCTATTCCATAAGGATACAGAAACTTGGGTCACTAATAACGAAGTTATTATGGCGGCATACTTAAGACCAAAGGTTGTCGCCATTCAGATAGGCTTGGGGCCCTACCATGTAGCTAGGGTGGGTTGTTTTGTCACCTTTTACACAGGCCAACCGCGGCTGCAGAAGTCAGTATTCTTTCTCCGCCCCTGCACGGATAAAAAGAAAATTCAACAAATATTATTCGAAGGAAGTTTTTTTATCACGCTTAAAACAGGAATAAATAGTTTCAATAATACTTTTATATTATTTAAATATTGTGTCGATTAGCAAACAGTGGCGCAATCAAATGTTAAACCAAAAGATCAATCTATTCATTTGACACCTCCATTTTGCAACAGTTTTCACATCTAGAAATATCTAGGGAATTTCAGTTTTAATTTATCATTCTGATCCTGAATATATATATGTATAATATGTATTTCTTTAAGAAAGAAAATTATACACATAAGTAGTACATCAGACTAGTCACCCATAACAAATTCTCTGTTGCTTTTTCAACATAATTATTTACTTTTAATAATTCCATGTCTTTGTATAATTCTTAAATGTGTTTTACTAAATAACTGTAATCATTCCTTTATTATACTCGATACTCAGTGAAGAAACTTAATTATTATTTGGTGTGATTGGATAATTGCCAGTAACCTAAATGAAATTTATAAAACCTGAATTCTTGGCCAGTGAGTCTTTCATACCTGTCTCCCTTAAAGTGAGATTTCGCTACGCCTGGCGAGATGGACTATTGCGTCACTCAAGTGCGCCATATATGAAATCTCGCCAACTTTAAAAGTATTATATAAAGACTGCCATTTAAAAACTTAAAAATACATGAACAAAAATACACTTAATAAACAAAAATGCTTCGAGACACTTCTCGTTGATTTGGTTTTCATAATTTTCCATTTGTTCCATCCATTTCAGTCGTTTAATCATAAGTTACTCATACATATAACATACAATAATATTAGATTTTTCAATTACTATGTTGTAAGTACTTGAAAAATGATGTTTTAAATAATTATTTATAACCTCTAGTCATTTTCCTATTTGTTAAAATCAATTTTGGCTTCTTGGCTCTTTACATTATTCATAAAGAAATATCTTTCTTAAGATCTGAAATGCGTAAATTGAAAAGCTAATTCAGTAAGAAAATGGTTTTACAAACGAATTAATTTTCTGTATTTAATATTGTAAAATGTACGTTATGGCAAATAACGAAATATTGTTGAATGGTGCAATTTATCGACATGAGCGGATTTTGGTAAGAAACTAATTTATATTGGTCCACAAAGGGGAGGGACGAAAGCGCGTTACAAGCTGTGGAGATGAGAATGTTGAGATGGATGTGTGGAGTTAAGAAAATGGATAAATTTAGACATGAGTATACCCTATTAGAAGAAGTGTGAAAGTAGCGCCAGTTATTAAAAAACTTGAAAGTTGCTAGACTAGCGTAGTTTGGCCATGTAATGTGCAGCGAAGAATGCCATATAACAAGTGATGGAAATGAGAGTGGATGGATACAGGAGTAGAGGTAGATCAAAAAAGATGAATGGATTGCGTAAACGATGATATGGCAAAAAAGAGTGTGAACGTTGGTGACGGCTAACAGAGGAGAGTGGAAGGAGAGAACATGTTGTGCCGACCCCATATAATGTGGGATAAGAGTAGGAGGTAGAGATTAAACGCTCGTATCTTTTCGCTTGTCTCACAAGATTACACAGTCCGTTTCACCATTGAGTTTAATTTGGAGCTCATAGCCTGCAAATTAATGAGAAGATTGCAACCATCCTCCCCGCGCCTCTGCCTATCCCGTGTGCCCAAGATTCGATCAAGTCGGATTAGATTGACGGAATTAGATACTTTATACGCTTACCGAATTACTTTATCATGTTTAAAAGATCCAACTGTATTTAACATTTTATGATTTAATTTAAAAGCTATTTTGCTTCGTCTTTTTTAATTATGGTACCGTGAAATCAACAGAGATAATAATTATACTGGTATATATGGCAGCGTAAACTAGCCACGATATTATAGCATTTCTATTTAGAATCTAAACACTCTTCCTAAGATAAAAGTATTTTTAGTTACTCCTTTTAATATCGTCTTGCCAATATCGGTATACTCCTTTTAGAGATTAATCCAAAGGTACAAATAATTATCTCATAAATATTATTAATACTATAAATTTAAAATATACAGTTTCAATATTTTCCTGAAGATTTAATTCATTTTCAAGTATTTGTAACTAATAATGAGGATGCTTTTAGTCGGTTACAAAAATATTTCTTCCACAAAAACCAACTTAGCCTCTAAACTTCATCAGACTTCTAATTAAAACCATCCAAAGTCCGTAAAACGAGCAACATCAAGAGAATAACTCGTATTTATCCTGTTTTAAACGAACCCACATTAAATTTCTTTAGAAAAAATATCCACGAAAATTGCCTTCAGGAACGCGAGTTCGAGGCGAGGGGGTAGAACACTGGTTCTATTTTCATTACGACAAATTATAAATATTTTAAAATCTTATACTGCCTTTTACAAATAACAACCAATCTTGGATCCGATCGAGTAGATATAGCCTACGTTACACACTCAAACAGACCTGTTTATTGGTAGAAAAAATTGTCGTCTAGTAGTTTTTGGCTCTAAGCGGAATAAATAATTTTTTGATTATATATAAATATATAATGATTTGTTTAAATATATTTATATATTGTATTAATATACATATTGCTAAGAAGATAATCGATTCCGACAATCGACACACGCGTCCTCTTCTTAGTTCCAAAAACAGTCATGATTGTACCGTTCAATTCCAGCTGCAACTATTGGCATGTTGAGGTAGTGATTGATGAATTTCATCATTCTTTGTATACCAGGGAGCGTTATCTATGACTCGGAGAATTCCATTTTGTATGAGTTGCAAGCAAAGTATGTTAATATTGCTAGCAACGCCTCAAAATTCTATACCGGATGTCCAGATAGGTTTTAATACCGTGTTGTAGATGTGTAGTTTAATGTCAACCAACAGAACTGAATTTCTACCCAGCAGCCAATAGAAGTTGCGGAACTTGTAATTGACTTAATCCCTATTATATCTTATGTGGTAATTTTACGTGAGGCGTCGGTCCAGGTTAAATCCTAGATATTTGACACAGTCCGAGTGTGGCAAAGGATCGTTTCCTAATTTTACTGTAGGGCAATTCCCTTTTTTTAGAGTAAAGATTATGTGACTTGACTTTGCAGCGCTAGTTCGTATGCGCACATTTTAAGCCATTTGTATGTTATAATATAACGAGCTATCTTTGGAGTCTGATACTAGCAATGTTAGGACAATCATCCACGGACAGATAAGCTATATCATCAGCGTATGTTGCGGCTGTAATCTTGTTTTCTACAAGTAGGTCTGATGTAAACAAATTATACAGTACAGGGTCAAGAACTGAGCCATGAGGTACTCCGGCTTTAACCTTGTACAGGCTTGATCGTACTTCTCCCTGTTTAACTTGGAAGGACCGGTCCGAAAGATCAGTTTATTTTTGACCGAAGTGGCAGTTTATCTTTGACCTTATCTAAGAGACCCCTATGCCATACTCGGTCGAAAGCCTGCTGCACATCAAGAAAGGCAGCGGAGCAATATTTTTCTGTTCAAAACTTTGCCTAATAGTATTATAGATTAGGTGAACTTGTTCAGTAGTTGAGTGTGAATTCCGGAACCCAAACTGGTGATTTGGCACAATGGCCAGCTCATTCGTAGTTAATTTTAACCTGCTAAGAAATATCCTTTCCCAAAATTTAGATAGTACAGGAGTTAGACTAATGGAGTGATAGCGACACTTTGTATTTTGTTTTTGCAGGTTAATGGATCATAATGACCTGATTAACATTCCAGTAAGCCGAAAAATATGCTGTTCTGAAGATGGCGTTAAACAGGCAAGCAACATATGTTATACATTTACTAGATAGGTTTTTCAGTATTACGGGTGTTATCAAGTCAAAACCTGGGGCTCTTTTTTGTATCTAGGGATTTGATTTTTCAAGCTATTTCACCAGGAGAAGTTGGTTTAATAGGTAGGCACATTTTTAGATCTTGCTATAGAATTGCATTGATGTCAGACTCATTGACCATACTCTAGTTTGGTTTAAACACTTCAGCAAGAGATTCTGCAAAAACTTCTTCCTTTTCTGTCAGACCGGGCCCATGAGGTTTGTGATCGACGAATAAGAGAAAAGGATTGTTGTGCCCTGCCTTGTCTATATTTTTAGTTGATTTCCAAAGATATAATTTACTAGCACCGGTTGGACACAGAGATTACAATATTTTCCTTGAGAGTCTTTATTAACCCAATCTCTCAGTGTTGCTATCAATTCTTTGAGCGCTTTGTTTAGTTTTGTTTTATCAGACGGATGACGGGATTGGCGCCAAATTCTTTAAGTTGTCTCTTTTTTGAGATTATCTGCTTTATTTATGCTGGATAAGATTTAGTAACATGAATTCTTTTATTATTAGGTGTATAAATGCACTTAATTTTTTTTTTTGTTAATTGGATTCATCAAATATCTACAGGCTTCGTCTACATTAATTTGGTATTTAAGTGAAATTCCAAGAGTAATATTGTCTTCTAAGTAACTTCTGAATTCCTCCCAGTCTGTATTATTATTCGTCAAAGACTCAGGTTTCTTATGCGTCAGGGTGCAATTACTTATTGTCAAGATAACTGGTGTGTGGTCTGATGATCCGTCAAGACTCGACTCAATTGTAGTATTTAAGCCAGCAACACAAATAGTGACAAAGAAATCGATGAGGTTCAGTAGGTAACTTATTGATATGTTGGTTCACTAGTTGATATTGGTTTTAGATTATTAATTTCCATAGAGTGCTTTAAATTACATCTTCTGGTAGTAGTATAGCGAGAACCCCAGAAGCTGTGTTTAGCGTTCCATTCACCACCAGAAACAAATCTAGTACAGATAGTTAGAAAATAATCAGTAAACATGTCTAAACTTATATTGTGCTTAGTTAGCAACAACGAGGAAAGTATTATTGAACTAGCTTTATCCTCAAGTTTAACAGAGGTTGCTTGCAAGTATGCTTCGAAGAATGATTTCATAACTGAGTGTTTTAGGCTTAATTTTATCACAAGAGCTGTTCCTGCATGTAGCTTTCCAACAGCTGTAATCGTCCTACCTACTGTACCGTCCATCCTAGCGTTAAATCTTGTTTGCAACGCAAAGTTCCGTTAATATAATATTGCGTTAATATAATATATAATATTGCGATTTAATAATTGTAAAGTAATTTACAACGACTGATGAGTTTAATTTATTTATTTCTTAGTCACATCCATTTCGCTGTGTGTACCCTAACACGCATGTTAGTTTACTATGACAAACCATTTTTTGCGATGCTTAGCGAAAGATAAATAATTTGTAATTTGTTACCCGCTCTTGTACTATTAATGTAATATTAAAAAAAAAACTATTCTAATATAATAGCTATTCAGTGAACATATATTTTTGTAAAGTTTTTTGTGATGTGAATCATTCCAAAAAAATCTACCAAAATTACTGAAGCTAATCGTACACAAAATCTTAACACTCGTTTTAACTCTAAGCTATCTCTTAAGCGTTAATAAAAAAGCGATAATGGCACAATATTATTTGTACAAGATAGTCAAAAGTGAATTATAGCAAATTGGTTAGCTGCGAGGGTAAGTCAGCATAATAAAATTGGAACGCGCGTTAGCGTTGAATTTAAAGTGGTGCGTGAATTTTTATAAATATTTGAGCCTTCTTCTATACTACTATTATAAAGAGGAAAGATTTGATTGTTTGTTTGTTTGTTTGTTTGTTTGTTTGTTTGCTTTGAATAGGCTCCGAAACTACTGACCCGATTTAAAAAATTCTTTCATTGTTGGGAAGCTACACTATCCCCGGGTGACATAGGCTATATTATATTTTCAAAAAAATTAGGGATCCTTACTAAAACTCTAATAATGTAACCCAAAGTGTAAAAAAATTACCTAAAATATTATTTAAATCGCGTGCGTTGCGAAAACTATTGATGATAGAATAAAATAATGTACTACAACTTTGCAGAACACATCATTATTTACAAAAAGTGTCGCGACAGCATATGTCTAACTATTATAGTTATGCCACAATAAGTGTTCTTTTATTTTAAAAAATTAATTGAAATGCCGCCCCTAGAAAAGGCTCTTTATTTGGATCTTGGTATTAATCCTTATCAAAATAAATTACTTCATATTCAAAACTGTTTCAATACCTTTATATAACTTTTTGAATTATTGAATTCGGATATTCCATTCGAAAGATATCACGAGTTTAAAAATGTAAGTATTAGAAAAATGTTGCGTGGTAGCCGCTCACCCTGTTCGGCTAGCTAGGCAGCACCTTATGCAATGTAGGCGTGCGTCACTGGGGTTTTTACAAAAATTAGAATACTTATTAAAAAATAACGAAAAATAAATAAAAAGTAATAGCAAAAAAAATCATTAAAATATAAGCTCATAGAAATAATAATATTCAAACTTTCTTTGTAATTTTATTTTTTTAGTAACCTGACGCAAATAGAAGGGTTTGCCCCCAGGGGCGCTCGCTCCTCTGTCCGAGGAGTGCACGGGTGTGCGTACCCGAGGTGCCCGACCATCCGTCGCTTCACTCCCCTCTCCGTTCGAGGCGACAGTCCTACCTTTCTTTCCGTCTACCTCTTACATCCTTTCCAACTTAGCTCTCTGTTCGTGGCATGGTCCCCGATGGGATGGTTGCGAATACTGATTGGGGTCCCGGGTTCTACCATGGGACCTGATTTGGTAGTCAAAACCATGCCTATTTCGACTGCACCTGCACAGAGAGTGTTCCCGGGGCGGGAATTGCATCCTCGCTGTCGGTTGGTCTTGCTGGGCCGGCTACGACGTCAAGCGACTCTGCTTTTTCTGGAGTGTCGTCTGGTAGTCGTACACACGCCTGACTAGCACGCAACGGGGATGCGAGTCCCGTCCGGAATTGGCCGCGGACCTGTCGCTCCCGGCCTTGGTTCTGTCCATGGTCGGGGGCGATCCTGGATGGACGGCCGTCGCCTCCTTTTGCGAGGCAGTAGTGTCTGCAAGGGAGGCGGTGGAACGGGAGCGGGAGTCCACCACCGCACTCCCCTCCCGCCGACGTAGGCCGCGTCGTCGGCGCCGGAGGGCGGGCACCGATCTCCGGCCGCCGTAGAAAGCAGCCGCGGGCGGCCCCTCGGGGGAGGATCCGCCGCCCGCACTATTGCCGTGAGGGAAAAGGCCGCGTGCTGTTCCGCAGCCCCCCTCAACTCATAGAGTTGTTACAAGAGAGCGCCGGGGGGACGAAAGCCTGACCCCCTGGCGCCAGCACTTTAGAAGGGGCCCGCTTTAAGACAAAGCGTGGGCCGGCGCCGGCCCGGGCCACGAGATCGGCAGGCCATATATCCGTGGGCCCGGGCGTAGGCGATAGGAGAACAGCGGGGTTTTTTAGTGGGTAGTCGGATGGTCGAACATCTTTTCCGGAGTCCCTTATATCCCTCGGTCCCCCCGGGCCGGGGAAACCCGTCAAGAGAGGTTTTTCCCCGAGACCGAAAAAAAATAGAAGGGTTTAATTTTTTGTTAAATACCCATGCGAAGCTGGGACGGGCTGCTAGTTTTAAATAATCCTAACATCAGGTAAGTTTTCGCTTTGTTTCAGTATTTACTTTAAGAAAAACTTAATACAAAATTAATTTGCTTCTATCATCATTGTGGTAATTAAAACTGAGTTCTTTGTTCTCGATACTTGTACATATTATATAGTCCTTCTAGGTGGTAGGCCTCCAAGCCCTGGATGGCAACCATCCCTGGTCAGTAAATATGCCGTCATAATAATTTTTTGTTGTGTTCCGACATAAATAAACCAGATTCCAATTACCCTACGCGGACGAAAGCGTGTTAACGGTACCTGGTGTTGCAAACGTCCATAGGCGTCGGTAACTGCTTACTATTAAGTGGACTGTCAACTTGTCTGCTGTCACACAGCAATAAAATAAGTTGGTTAACTACAACTTTGGCATCTTTCAAACAAAGATGCTAAAATGTTTTTACTACATACATTTTTTACGATGCGACCTATACGGTTGCGTCTAACCTTCCGATGCCCGTTCAGGGTATTTGCACAATATAGAAATAATTTGTACTTGGTCAGATCTATCAATTCAATGTTTTCAAAAAAATGAGACCTGTCGCCATTTCATCCATCCTGCATTCATTCTGTATAATGCATGGGAGTATGTGAATTAAAAAAAAAGTTTGTTAAATTATTTATAATAAACATAAATCTTCAACACATTCTTCAATATCTATTTACCAATTTCTCTTTTTAATTGCTTCGCAGCATTATATAACTCCGTTCTCACGTCTGGGTAACCTTCTAGCAAGTCCTGCCAATCTTTCAACCTGAGGTAGGCTAAATCCACAACCTAAAATAATAAAAGTAAATAATACAGGTAATAAAATCAATAATTTATAATTGTATAAATAAAATTAGTCAAGATTTTTCCAAAACTTATAAGAATAATAGTATTCGACAAAAAATATATATTTCCATTATTAATCTAATATATAAAATTCTCGTGTCACAGTTTTCGTTGCCATACTCCTCCGAAACGGCTTGACCGATTTTGATGAAATTTTTTGTGCTTATCCGGTATCTATGAGAATCGGCCAACATCTATTTTTCATCCCCCTAAATGTTAGGGGTAATCCACCCCTAAATTTTTTTTTAATTTTTTGACATTTTATTATTTATATGGCAGAACAACGTTTGCCGGGTCAGCTAGTGATAATATATAATTATTATATATTTTAAGTTAGTTTAAGTAATTTTTTTATATATTTGTCAACCACTCTTATAAAAACTATTATAAATTTAGCACAATTATCTCATCTATTTCATTTCCTCTTTGCACTAAAATTTAAAGAATCACGAGTAAATGCCTAAATCTAAAAAGGGGCATTTAATTTTTATGCTGTACAGTACTCAACAGCTCGGATTTATAAGAGATTTCGATTCACCTGCAATAAAAATCTTATATGAGGACCTTAGGAGAAATTGAGGAAAATGTATATGTCATGGCTATTAATGTACTAAATTTTGGGCTTAATTGTTTAGTCGCGCTAAACTGGTTTAACCCAACGTAACCAGAGGACTGGTACCCACTCGTAATATATCTATGTATTAGAATATAATGAACAAATATATTTTAAAATAAACTGTTCAGTTTGTATAATTGAAAAATATAAATTTTTTTTATTGCTGTAGGACAGCAGACAGGCTGACGGCCAGCTTAGAATTTAGCAGTTACCGTCGCCTATGGGTGTTTGTAATGCCAGTGGCATCGCAAACACGCTGCTGTCCCATAAGAGTACAGGAACTTGGGTAACTGATGCCGGAACACAACACAAGGTTATTATGGCGGCATACTTAAGACCAAAGGTGGTCGCCATCCAGACGGGCTAGGCCCTACCACGTAGCTAGGGTGGGTTGTTTTGTCGCCTTTTACCACAGGCTGACCTCGGCCGCAGAGGTTAGTATTCTTTCTCCGCCCCTGCACGGATAATTGCAGAAAAATAAAAGTTTTAACATATAGAAAGCAATATTACCGTTCGAGTATAATATGAAAATTGAAACGGCGTATTTGGGAACAACCCTGGTATAAATCCAAAGTACCCATTTGTTGTTAACAGCGATAACATTTTTGATTCACCACTAAAATATTTAAATAATATCAATATCCATGCAATAATATTTCAGGAGATATTAACAATTAAAAAAAAATTATATCTACTTAGTATAATACATGTGATAGTTTGGATATAAGTGGCTGACAGTATACGAATTCCATTTAGCATGTTTAAAGTTTCTATTAAGTAATTAATTTACTTTTCCTTAAATAAATTTGATTAAAAATAATTTTATTACAATACAATAAATGTAATGTTGAGAATGAATTTACTTTTTGTTATTATGAATTTTAATAATTTATGAAAGTATTTAAGTAATTCCAGAACTATTTTAAGAAAATACGCAAACTGAGCAATAATCTTTTTATTCTAACAATCCAGTTAAAGTCAAAGTATATATGACAAGTATATGTCGTTTTCTAGTTTACATATTTGCAAATAGATTGCGTATTGTGGCCAGTATTGCAATTAATTAATTTTAACAAATTTCAATATATCGCAGCATCAGAAAACATAAGATAATAATCAGCTACACTGTACCGTTGCGGTGGACATAACATCTTCCACTTTCTGCTGTTTAACGCCATCTCAATATTAACAGTTTTTTGCATTACCATTTTTATGCAATCCATCCAACATTGCACCACTTTCATCAAATGCCATAGATTGTCATACAAAATTATACTTTTGCGTTACTACAAGCGATAATTTTTATCCCTAACCTATTACATACTATTACATTTAGAATGTTTACATTTTATTATTATTGCTAATTTATTATTAACCTTTGTATTATATTCTTAAATATAATAATATAAAATAATCTTAATAAATTTTAAATTCTTTACTTACTTTTTATCAATATACCATTTTTCAACTTCCCCCTCGTGAAGAAAATATATGCAAGGGAAAATATCGCCTTCTTTTACTATGCATTTTCCTAAAATAAAAACGGTTTTAGATTTGTAAGTTTAGAATTAGTAATCTGTAATCAAATATAATGGACTGGAAGCATTTTTAAAGTTCTTAATCATCTTCCGGAGTTACGCATTATTTTCTTAAAGAACGTAGTTGATGCGCAGGCTGGGCGTAGCAGGCACCGCTACGTGTAAAACCTACCGTTTTTGGGGTAGTGTTGGTCTCACCGGGCGCAGGAGAAGGGCGGACAACGCTCTATTCCGGCCCCCATGAATAGGTCCAGGGGCGAGGGACTTGGGGAAGTTCCCGCCCCCTATTCGATGGACCCGAGGTGGAGGCGCGCGCCTCTGAGGCGATGCACGGGGTAGTTAAACACCTCACTACCCCGTGCAGGAGACGAGGCCCGGAAAGACCGGGCTAGCACTAGTGTGGGGCTGCGGAAGAATTTGGATTCCCGCGGCCCCGCGCGCACGTGTGATGAGACACCGGGGTGGTGGTTTTAGCCGGTAAGAGTCCGGGCATGCCCCTCCGCCTTTCCCCAGGCGGAGGTAGTCCATGAGGATTTCCCCACCCCGTAAAAAAAAAGGAGGTAGTTAAAAGTTAGACTACGACATTAAATAATTGTCAACAAAAAGTGTGGCAGTGACATTGTTCCAGTAAAATTTTACCCCTCCGTTTACATACGGCACGTTCTGCATTATCAGTCAATGCTGATACAATTATTTTCTCTTTAAAGCTCTAACTTTCAGGAGAGTTTCATGTAACTACCAGACTGAATTGGATCTTTATTTTAAGCAGATGCGTAAACTGCTTGTTCCAACACTGGTAAGAGTATATATTGTTAGTATATACCTATACGAGACATTTGTAGTTACAAAACCCATTATAACCATATTTTTTTGAAACCTGTAAAATTAACTAAACCCAAGCTGCTTACGTAGGATTTGATTTGAAACGCAAAATAAAAGGTTTAATATAGTATTGTTATACAGACATTTGTCTATAGCCACGTACCTAAATAACTATCTAGTTTAGAGTGCTTTCAAACGATATATATCGTCATTTTGTCAAAAAATGTTGCAGTGGGTTTTGCAACTATACGCGTCATATGTGGTACTGTATCGTTATTGTATATTTTTAAACTAAACCGAAAATATCAAGAATTTAGTTTGTACCCAACGTTCTCAGAAACTATAATTTGACTATCGCACTATGGGCGAAATTTCTGGTGATATTTTATCTATTATTATCTGTTATATTATGATATATGTTCTAATATTATTTAAATACATCTACAAATACCAGGAAATATAACAATCCTCTTCATCCTTGCTACTAGTTGACGAGTAAAGTAAGATGGAAGCTCTCGAAACAAAGGTGGCTTTTCCAGGTGATACATATATAGAGCACCCAATAAATCCTCCCGTAAGCAGGCCGGCGCTTGTTGGGCTAAATCTGGTAACCATGTACCTGTTAAAAGGAATAGGTACTCATATAGATATAAATCGAGTGTCAATATAAACATTACATGCCTATTATTTAAAAAAATGTTTAATCAATGGATTACCCTCAAAAAGTGGCATGGAAGAGCACCAATGCAAATAGACACATAAATTTATTTCACTCACAAACAACTGATATAAAGATTGTAGGAAGAAAAAAATAGATCAAGTACTGGTAAGTACATAATGTGAATCCCCAATTAATGAAAAATTATGATAGTAAATACGAATTCACACAGTCCTTGTTTTCCAATTACAGCACTAGAACCGCTTTATGTGACATAGCGCTCAACGTTGATGTTTCAACTACAGCAACGCTTCGCACAATCGAGCACTCTCAAAAGTGATGCGTGCAATCGAATACCAACTCAGAGACAGAAAATTAACAAGTGTTTTTTTCTTTAAGTTGGCATTAATCGAAATTTTATTTATATATTATCGTTAGTAATATTGTTTATTCTTGAAAAAAAATTTAAAGCTTTCATTTCGTCGTAGTTTTTTGGAAATAATCAAAGTTAATTCAAACGGTGTTAAAAAATAAATATAAGTATGGATGGTGCACTCTGCAACTGAAACCTAATTCACGTTTCAATTGACCACAAGCATAATTCGGCATTGTGCGCCACTAAGTGGCATTATGTTCTGTAATTGGAAAACTACCAGTGTCAGCTAGTCTTGCTATAAACTCATTTATAATTTAATAAAAAAAAATTAATAGGTCTATTAGAAACCGACCTCTCTGCATCCTCCACAGTTGTTTCGTATATTCCCTCACTGACTCCAACATAGGTGGCGATTGTCCACCTTGTTTCAGAAATATTATCAAATTATCAACGTCGTAATCGTATTGATATAATTCCCGGTATTTAGTATACATGAAACTTATGGCCACGGTTATCAACCAGATATTGATCATGTGTAGAAAAGTGGTGACCATAACTTTATAGTATACTTGTATTAGAGAGACTGGGATGACCTGAAATTGTTATTATATATATTTATACATTGAATAATATAATAATATTTATTTTATAATAATCAAAGGACATTCCTATTGTTTTGCAAAATGTATATAGTTTGTTGATTGCTAGCAAACTGACTATTTTTTATTGCTGAAGAACAGCAGACAAGCTGACGGTCCTCTTAACAGTGAGCAGTTACTGTCGCCTATGGATGTTTGCGACGCTAAAAGTACCGCCAACACGCAGCTGTCCACATAGGGGCACTGGAACGTGGATTACCAATGCTGGGTTATTATGGCGGCATAGTTATAGACTAAAGGTGGTTACCCGTCTGGGCTTGGGGCCCTAGCACGTAGCAAGGTTTTTTGTTGATTCTTACGACAGGCCGACGCCGGCCGCAGGGGTTAGTATTCTTACTCCACCCCTGCACAGAGAAAAAAATGTCTAGCAATCCGCATGCACCGTAAACTGGCAGAACGACAGCCACCCGAACGACCCAAAAACTGTATAATTTCATGTCGTATATGATATGTGATCCAATATGTTTATATCATGGATGCCAAAGACCATGGATAATAGAGAAGAAAAAATCTGAAAGCGGACGCCGAGCAATTAAGTGGAAATTTGGTTTGCAAACGGATTATGACGGTAAGATGATAACTTGAAGTGGAAACACTTATAATTGGAAAGAAACTTAAATAAATCCAGTAGAAAATGCTGTGACGCTTTGCGAATAAAGATTTTGAATAAATTCTGTTAAATATTATTTTTTATTATATTACTTAAGGTAGAAATATAATAAATACCGATTCAATCGAAGTACTCGTATAAATGAGGATAATGAAAGTAAAAGCTACAATGTAATCATCTCTCCAACTCTTTGGGACTAGAAAATATGGTATTTTGTTATGGTCCACTATGAAAAACTTTGTAACTCTAGCACACCCTGTAAAAAAATAATTATTTAAAAATCTTTATAGCTTCCCGTGCAGGCGCGGAGTAAGTGAAAGGCCAGTCAGCCTGTCGTAAAAGGCGACAAAACAACCCTATCCAGGTGATAGGGCCCCAAGCCCGTCTGCATGACAGCCACCCTGGTATAGACCAGTATAAGTATGCTGCCATAATAACCTTGCGTTGTGTTCCGATAATAACAACTCAAGTTCCAATACTCCTATGCCGATATCCGCATATTCACGGTGTACAACGCCGCAAACATTCATGAACGACGGAAACTACCTATTATTAAAGGGGCTGTCAACCTATCTGCTGTTTCTCGGGAATAAAGTAATACCTTTATTAATTTAGAAAATCGGTGTGTTAGCCATGTTTTCAATGAAATAAGTATGACAACCATATCTCGTTCTTACAGCTCTAGAAAATGAGACCAATAAATGCTCACGTAACAAAGGCCTACAAAAAATTTATACTCACCATCACTATATTGGTTGGGAACAACCCACTGGTCGTAATCAATTGTAGCATTTATTTCAGGAGTCAATGGTGGAAGTTTCAATGGGAATCCTCCTGAAAAGTACAATATATAAAGCGTCTTGAGGCGGAGAAAGAATACTGACCTCTGCGGCCGGGGTCAGCCTGTCGTAAAAGGCGACAAAACAACCCACCCTAGCTACGTGGTAGGGCCCCAAGCCTTAAGTTTACCGTCATAATAACTTTGTGTTGTATTCCGGCATTAGTGACCGAAGTTCCTGTATCCTTATGGAACATCAGCGTATTCGCTGTGCGACTAGCGTTACAAACACCCATAGGCGAAAGTAACTGCTAAATTCTAAGTGAGCCTGTTTACTGTACAGCAATAAAAATCTAACGTTATGAATATTGTTATTCATTAAAGGACCAATTAGAGCAGATGATGATGTGTCTCGAGTAGAGTCGAGGCGCTATATTTAGTGAGTTGGTGATTTTTAGTGTGAATGCTCAAGTGGTGATATCCGATCAAGTTGAATTGTTGAGTTTTTTAAAGTAAGATCGGTGCCCTGTCTCACTGCTCGGTCTTATTTTTGTCACAAAATTGTTGTGAATTGTATTTCTTATAAATAGTGATGACGATAATTGTGTTTTGTGCTCGCATTTTACTCTGAATACGCCAAGAAAGCTCGCAACCACTAATGAATGAATGACGATGTCGGCGCAATAATATATGAAATCCATAAACTTATATAGATTTTTTGACATTCCAACTGCTTTTGCAGCTGTTAATAAAATTAACTGTTACTAAAAACTGCAACTATAAGCTACTAAAGGTAAATTATTAATTATAGTACAATGATTATACCTCTGCAAGCTACATAAATCCAACCACACGTCATGGCATGCAACAGTAAAAGTACAATGGCAAAGTTCAAAATGATTGCTCTCATTTTACTCTAGAACAAAAAATTATCTGTATTATTTTATTAAAGTGATTTCTACTACAAGACAATAATTTAAAAATCAATTTTTTTACATCCATGTAGGGGCGGAGTAAGAATACTGATCTCTGCGGCCGGGGTCAGCCTGTCGTAAAAGGCGACAAAACAACCCTATCTACGTGGTAGGGCCCCAACCCCGTCTGGACGGAGACCACATTTGATCTTGAGTATGCCGCCATAATAACTTTGTGTTGTGTTCCGTGACCTAAGTTCCTGTACCCTTATCGGACAGCAGCATGTTCGCGATACCACTGGCGTTGCAAACACCCATAGGCGACGGTAACTGCTAAATTCTAAGCGGACCGTCAGCTTTGCTGTCCTACAGCAATAAAAAAAACTAAATAATTTAATTCAAAGGTAAGATCAATCTTTTATTTTAATTTATGTAGTTTTTATTATATTAATTAATTACAATCAATATAATTATGTATAATGATTATAAACCCAATCTAATCATCTCTGTTTGAAGAAATACGTGTGTTTAAGTTATCATATTCATAATCTGAGCATGTTTCATGTCTGGACGTGCAAATATAACCATGATAACAAAAAAAAAATTAATTTATACTATATACTGTATAATATATACCGTATATATTTTCTTCATTATATTATAATATAAAAATGTCAATATAATATGTACTTAATCATCGGGTCCGAATACATTTTTATTAATTATTTAATTTGCAATTTTCTTTTTGATACTCATCAGTGTGGTATAAAATACTTTATTACAAATATAACTTCAGTTTTTATTTGAAACTGCCGTAATTTTACTAACTTTTAGTGCTGGGAAATTTTTTTATAAAATTATTACATTCCTATAAAATATGAACAAAAAATATAGAAATTAAAGATTATACATACCTTAAAACTAGAGCAGAAATGAACGTAAAAGTCGTATAAATATTTTAATCTTAGACAGCGGGCTAAATGATATCTAGGGTCTTCATAGAGAACAGAGAAGCAAGGAATGCACAACGAAAATGTATCGATATAGAAGCCCGAACTTTTCATGTGTCTCAGCCCTAAACGACGTTTGACACAAACATTATTGATCACCACTAGTTCCGTCTGTCAAAAGATAGTCTTCTAATAATATTAAATGTCTGCATAACTTGAATGAATGGGTGATTTTGGAATACAAATGTGCTTTTATAAGCATGTAAAATTAAAAATAAATACTAATACCTCCAAACAAATATATTCCCAATTATAGATACTAAAATAAACATCAATGTCGATTGAAATTAATTTCAAAATAGGATATCATTTTTAATTAAAAACTACCCTTTGCTTTCTAAATTCATTTTATTATTTTAAATGAACGTAGCGTTGGGCCAGATGGTTCCAGTCAGTATAAAAAAACAATTATGGATTATTTATTCTCCAGTTACAGGTAGCAAAAATGCTTAATTCAGTCAGTCTTCTGCACAAGAAACCAAATTCAGCCCCGACACTAGCATGCAATTTTTTTCTTATGAATTAACAATGCATATTGAATATAGAATTTATAAATTTTCAGCTTTAAGTTCGTTTTCTTCTTCTATATTACAAACATAAAACAAAGTATCCATACCATATAAAAGCCAGTCACGAAATTAACGAATTGTATTACATCCAGCAAGATTAAAATCAGTTTCATATTATAAAAATGCTCTCTCGGAATAGCGTTTATTAAGAGAATTAAAGATGTTGACAGAACGGGTGCAATCAACCAAACAAGATACAGCCAATACCAATATTGGTTACCGTGACGAACTTCTAGTGGTTGATTCATCCACTATAAGAAATATCAATATAAATAAATAAATATAATCCCAGAATTCAATATTCTTATCTATAGTTTTGATTATCACTGAAGATAAAACGATTATAGGATCTGAAAATGATTTGTCTAAGATTCTAAAATTATAAACTAAAATCTTGTATAAGATTCTAAAATTTGTTAATGTGTCTTGCTTCTTTTACTCCTAATAACTACATGATTTTTTCTAGATTATTTTTCTTTTATATATCAATGGTTTCGGTTACATATCAAATGGTTCACAACGAAATAAACTAATAGGGTAATGTCATCCTACCATCTTCGGTGCAATTTCACCTGCCAACAGTGTGTATACTCTAGTCAATAAAGGACGAAGTTCGGGGAGTTTTGACGGTAGCTGCTTACGTAAAAAGAAAATCTACCCACAACTATTTATGTCTCTCGGTTAAAAAAGGGGGAAGGTCAAGAAAGGGCATCGGCGTAAATAGGTGAGCAGAAGTTTATTAAGCTTGTGATGTTAAACTAGACTCCAATGTAAAAGGTACAGATGCTACTGAAATGAAATGAAAAGAAGTAGACTTACAGGAAGTTGAATACTCTTACGTCCACGTAGTATATATTGGACAGTATCAAAGGGATTTTCTGGTAAGTATTTCTTTGGAGCCATAAAGTCATTAGCTGATTGTGGATTATTCGCTATATTGTTTCTTACCTAAAAAAATGAAAATCATATTTATACTGAACGTAGCTTTATAAATAGCATTGTTTAGACCATTAAGTAATTATCTCCATTAAGTAATATTATTTTTTAACTTACTTCGTCTTCAATGAGATCTTGAAACTGTGTTATATTTATTTGTAATATATCAACGTGATTTTCTGCAGACGCTGAAATTTTGACTGGGCGTAATTTCACACCATCTAATTGCCCGAAAATGGCACCCTGAAAATTATGAACATAAGTCAAAATACTCAAAGACCCCCGTTTAGAAAGACATTTAGCAAATGTTTAATTTTTATGTTTTAGTAACAAGCATTTTTCCATATTTATACTTTCACATTTCTTGTATAAGTTTAGATAGAAGTAACTTTTGACAAAATTGGCTCATCAAATTGTTTGGTACGGTCGTGTTTGGTGGCTCATTGGCTAAGCTGAATGGTCTGCTACGATCGTGTTTTTATCCCCATGGGATATAAAATATTTATATGATTAAAATATTTCTTTCTAGTCTAGGTCTCCGGCCTAAGTGTATTTACGTTATTGCATAAAAACTCTGCGTAACAGGTTTTAATCTAGTCTAAAAAAATATCTTTAAAACAAATAATTACTAGGTGACAGTGCAATACAGTGATGAATGAAACTATGTACCATTTGTAAGACTTGTAATTTTTTTCCTTCTTGACTCAAAACTACCTTGCCACGATGTACCACACACACCCACGGAACGAGATCCATTTCCCGGATAATTTCTTCACCTGGTAAGTAATATGCCTGTGTGCTGGAACTGGCTAATTGTCTTTCTAGACCCTGGCCTCCTTTGAGTAATGTATCTAGAACTGTGAATGTTCTAGAAAAACAATAAATTAATGCCCTTATCGGGATTTTTTTTAAATGAGTGAGTATTAATTTCTATGATAAATAATATAATTATATGGTAGAAATTTTTATATGTAATAATATATTTTTCAAATGAATTATGTCTAACCCACACCAAATACTGTGCCTAAATCAATCTGATGATTATGATGATGACGACCTTCTGGCGTAACGGCTAACGCACGTCAGTACACTTGCGGAGGTCACGGGTTCGATTCCCATCTAGCGTCTAGGTGTTTATGTATAATATGTATTTATTTGCAAAAAAAGTATATATGTAGTATTTCAGTTGTCTATTACCCATAACACAAGTGCTATTCAACTTAGCTTTTAAATGTTTATATTAAAAAGGAAGTGAAATAGATAGGTAGTATGAAATTAAAGAGTGTGTAGAAGCGTAGACACCGCAACACCACAGCAGGGTAGGTTGCAACTAACATTTTGAAGATCGAGGTGCTTTCTCGAATAACTTTGTAGGCCTAAAATTCATCCTATACTTGCATGACTACCCTCCGGCGACAGAATTTTTTGCTTTAAATGGTTGCTTTAAATTAGATTTGAAAGCAACCTCCTCCTCCCGAACACCTGAACATACCGAATGGGTCACCGTTCCCTTGCTATGAACTAGCAAAAATAACATACATTTGAAGCTTTTTACGATTCCCTGGCTATGTTAGTACTTACATAAAGTACTTATTCTATAGACATGAACGAATAAAGTATTCTTTTTCTGACCGTTTCCGGCCAAATTACACCGCTAAATTAGTTTAATCTGACGTTGGATATAAAATAATAAAATATAATATTACTTTTTAAAGAAGAAATAACTTAAATTTTGTCTGAAAACCACTCCAATGCGCTCGTTTGTTAAATGAATATTTATTCCTTTGGTTCTGAAAAACATAAATATTTAATACATAAATATATTTATTTATATATATATATATATATATATATATATATATATATATATATATATATATATATATATATATATATATATATATATATATATATATATATATATATATATATATATATATATATATATATATATATATATATATATATATATATATATATATATATATAATTATTTTTTTATCAATTTCCGATATTTTATAATTATATTTACATCTAGTTTACTAAATAATTTATATTACAAACTAGTTTTCTTCAAGAGCTAATATTAAAATACCTACATGCATTTTTTTTATATCTAGAGTTCAGCAGATAGGTAAACGGCCTACCCCTGCAGGTGGTCACCGTCGTTGTGTTTATGTGTTATATCGTAAAGTAAGTTATTAACAGGCAAAAAATAGACCTAAGTTTCACGTATCACTAATAATCTATCTCGGAGAAATTGAAATTTGGGGTAAATTCAACCTAGTATGATATAGTAGTATATACTCAGTGATAGCATGATTACTAAAACTCCAGCTAAATAGGCTTACATCCAGTGTTTAAATATGTAACGTACCTAATCCACCAGTATCGGAAATGTGTAACAGCTCTGTTGATGAGTTTTTTGTCAACTCTTTCAGCAGTTAGGAAGTTCCTTAATTGACTTAAGCCGTGTTGGAACAGTTTGTTCCCTCGTGAGTTGAGCACTAGCAACATCACCGTGTAGCACATTACAAACCTATTACATATGCATTTTTAATACATTATAAAATGGAAAAGAGAAGTATAAAATTAAACTTGAGATTAAAAGAAAATTACCGTTTAGGCTTAAGATAAAACGTATAAGTCCATAAGACTTGTCATATGGTATGAATCGGAGTAATAGATTACTAAGGGAAAGGATAAAACATTATTGCATGCTGCTGAGATGTGAATGTTGAGATGGACGAGTTAATTACAAATTTTTGTATTAAATCAAAATAGAAGCTAAGCTGAAAAGTAATAGATCATATAGGCATGGCCATGTAACGCGAAGAGAAGAATACCATGTAACAATGAAGATGCTAGAAATGAGAGTGAATTGATACAAAAGGAGGTTGTACACGATGCTGGTAATGCGCGGCGTGATTATCACAATTTTTTTAACACTTTTTACTGATTAGGGCAAGTACAATGTTCGCGGCGCGGGTGTTGAGAAAAAACTGGCACTGACGGTAGTTTTTGGAAATATCCGAGCCGAATATATTTCAAATATAGGGTATTTAATTATAATTTTTTTATATTATATATGTACATTTTTTAATTTATTTTATTTTATATTTTGGCTTGGCACATCGTCTACAGAGGTATTGATACAAAGAGGTAGATCAAAGAGAACTATAGATTGTGTAAAAGATGATATGGGAAGAAGGGTGTGAACGTTGAGATGACAACAAATAGAGGAGAGTGGAAACAGATAACGTGTTGTGCTGATCTCACATAGTTTGGGATAAGACCAAGAAAAAGATTAAAAGAAATTTGCTACACATATTACTAGTAAATATTTTCGTCAATACCCAATTATAATAAGTAAACTGGACATATAAAATTATGATACTGTCAGTCTCCGATAATTGTGCAGTTTGAAATTAATTAGATGTTAAATGGATGAAAATTATATTCAAATATTTCGTTACATCAATACAGACTAATAAAACAGTATATTTTTGGCGCGGGAAATTTTTAAGTACGGATACTAAAATGTTTTGTATGTGTATTAATTATAACTTTATCGATTTATATATAAAATGCGAACAATTGTCCTGAGACAATACTAAAAGCAAACTCTAGGATGAAAGGATTGGGTAAATAATAGTAAGGACATACCAAAATAGGATTCCCATCATAAACAGGACGAATCCTATGGACATCTTTTCTTGGACTAAATTGAACCGTCCATAATTTATTTGCATAAAACCACATTGTGCTAGATTCAGGCTTTCTGCATACAGCTATAAATATAATTTAAAGGAAAGATTTTTCAAAGCACTAAGTCATATTAAAAACACACACAAATAAATATATTTGGATAATTCAAACAACGCCATTTAGTCCCTAAGTAAGAGTAGCATAGCACTTGTGTTATGGGCACTATACAACTTATGTACTACATATTATATACTCTTCTTTTGTAAAGAAAATAAATATTATAGACAAACACCCAGACGCGGGACGAGAATCGAACCCGTACCCTCCGCAAGCGTACCGACATGCGTTAGCCATTACACCATAGATCGTCAATAATTTAACTATTCACATTCAGCTAAAGTGGATTTAGCAGCGTCTGCTCTACCAGTCAACCTTTTTTTTGTTTTCGAAGATAAGCTTATTTCCGAGTCCCTCCAACCGCGGGAGTGGCTATTTGGGAATCCGTGAGACTGGCCACTAAAAACCCCCGCTGCTCTTTTATCGCCTATTTCTTGGCCCAACGGTCACCTGGCCTGCCGATACCGTGGTATAGATTCAGTGAACCACAAAGTACGTTTAGTTTTAAAACAATCTTCCCGATATTAAAAAAAGAAACAGAATGCAAACAAAAATTTGGATTTATATTATAACTAGCTGACCCGGCAAACGTTGTTCTGCCATATAAATAATAAAATGTCAAAAAATTTAAAATAAAATTTTGGGGGTGGGTCACCCCTAACATTTAGGGGGATGAAAAATAGATGTTGGCCGATTCTCAGACCTACTCAATATGCTCACAAAATTTCATGAGAATCGGTCAAGCCGTTTCGGAGGAGTATGGCAACGAAAACTGTGACACGAGAATTTTATATATTAGATTGTATGTAATAATTTGGAATGAAAATATACTATTCAATACAGCAAACCCAAAGGAATATTATATTGAAAAATATTTATGCACACAAAGCGTGAGTTCTCAATTTATTGCTGACAATAATAGACCATCCCGGAAAAGGACTCTGAATTGCGTTTTCCTTGTGAATTGACGCTCATATATATTAATAGTAAGTATGATTTGAATTTTCGTGTACATATTTTATTGCTTGCTTCTTTTCGACTTTTAGTTGTATTTAAAACGTTCGTCTCAGAGATTCTTTGCGCCTTTTTCGTCGTTAAGGATTATGACCTATCATTTTCTATGCTGCATGTTCAAAAACTCACTACAAAATGGATGAAATACAGTTCTCATTAAAAAATTGAAACACCCTTTGTTTTGAATGAGTATTTTTCTTTACATTTAACTAAAATTGAAAATATTGCCAGTTAATTGTGGATATTAAAAGGTTTAACGAAAATTAATGTTTCAAATTAATATTAAATTTCTTTAGCTATTATGTTTCGGTCAACAGGCATGTTATACCCTTTAAGAAGAAATTGTTAATGTTAGAAACAAACATGTAAAATAGAAAACGTTAAAAAAAGTTTATTCAGTATCTCGTATTTCCTCCCCGGGCTCTTATCACTGCGTCCATGCCGTTGCTCATGAAACAGATTAGCGTCACAACCTTGGTGGGATGTTAATCCACTCATCTTGTATAGCTGTATTAAGCTGGCCAAGCGTGTCCTCGGCAGTATCTTTCGCTCTGACTTGTCTCTTCAACTCATCCCATAGGTTTTCTATGGGATTAATATCCGGACTGCGATCAGGTATTCATTTACGCCATAAAATGAAGCCTTCGCCAATAAAATGTGCATAGGGTACCACATGAGGTTCCAGACACTCTTCGATGTAACGTTACCCAGTTAGTGACGGTAACCGAGGTCCAGATACAAACGCAAGTTCGGTTTTTCTATGGGCGCTTGTGCCTCCCCAAACCGTCTATGAACCGCCACCGTAACTGACTCTTTCTTCAATGCAGCACTATGCAAAACGCTCTCCCTCTCTTCGATACACCTGTTTTCTTCCGTCATTACCATACACCAAAATGAGAGTAAGTCTCGTCAGAAAAGAGAACTTTGCCTCATTGAAGGTATGACCAATTTAAGTGCTCAGGTGCGAAGTTGAGGCGCGCTCTTCGGTGATCTACCGTCAATTTTGGGCCATTAGCTGGTTTATGAGGTCTTATGCCACGCTTCACCAATCTTCTTCTTAGGGTGGAATCGCTTAAATTCAATCATCGAACCTCACGGAGCCGCTGCTGCAATTGAATAGAGTTAAAGTGGCGATTTCTTAGAGAAACTGACACAATATACCGGTCATCTTGCTCTGGCGTAACTCGACGTCTACCAGATCCTGGACGTTGAGTTTACATTCCAGTCTCCCGATAACGTTGATATACTCTATTGACAACAGAGAGCCTTAGATGCAATGGTGCAACCTCAACAAGCCGACTATGCCCTGCATCCAGCAACGCCACGACTTGGGCGGCTTCTGTGGGCGAGGTATCCAATTTTTAGGAAAAGATCTCTTTTGTAGGATCTTTTGGTAGGTAGCTTAGTTAAAAATCACGCTCGGCTCAGCTCAGAACTCAGGTAAACAAAACGAAAAATTATGCAAAAAAAGACGGATTACACATTGAAAACAGTCCCTACATTCATTTATTGGATGAAAATTGGAAAATTTAAATTCAAATTCGGAATTCTGACACATCATTTATTGGCGTATTTTTTAACGATATCAATCCTTTATTTAAATGCCGCCTGAATAATACTTGCAGTAATGTTTCGATTTTTTTGATGAGAAGCATAGATGACGCTATAAGTTAAAAGAAGAACCATACCATCTCTCATGAGAAACTAATATCACGATGAGGTGAGTGAGTACTTAAATATATTAAATTGATAAAAAATATGAATACGTAGAATATACTTCTAAATCCAAATAAATACAAATACATAGAACATACTTCTAAATCTTTCAGGTGTTATAAGTGAAGAAATAATAAAAACAAGTTGAGGTGGACCGACTTTTCAAACCGAAAACTCGTGACTAATAAGTATCTATCAGTCTATGTGTGCATTAGAATGGATTGTTGGAAATTATCCTTGTAGGTTATAATTTTTTTGCGTGCATGGGCGGAGAAATAATACTGACCACTGCGGCCGGGGTTGGCCTGTCGTAAAAGTCGACAAAAAATCCACCGTACGTGGTAGGGCCCCTAGCCCGTCTGGATGGCGACCAGCTTTGGTCTTAAGTATGCCGTCATAATAACTTTGTGTTGTGTTCCGGCATTAGTGACCCAAGTTCATGTACCCTTATGGGACAGGAGCGTGTTCGCGATACCACTGGCGTTGCAAACACCCAAAGGCGGCGGTAACTGCTAAATTCTAAGCGGGCCGTCAGCCTGTCTGCTGTCCTACAAACACAAATAAAAAAATTACATTTGCAATATTTATCATCATAAAAATATTACCATATGGAACTGTGATATAGTTAACTTCTTGTCTAATTCAATAAAGTTTGGAAGCCAACAACTATTATGCTTGGATATATCTATTAAATTCATTTTTCCATCAAACTTTAGTTCCACACAGGTACTTGTTAAGTATTGAGCACCCCCAAGGAAAATCAACATCAGTATAATCTGCCATTTTATTATCTAAAATATCATTACAAATAAATATAATGAATTAGCTCACAAGTAGCAAATGAAAGGCCATTCGGTTTCTCCTTTCTGAGTTAGGAGGAGGGAGTGAGAAAAAAATGTTATTTCTATTTTTTTTACATTTCTGTAGACCAGCAGATAGTAAGTTGTCATCGCCAATGGATGTTTGCGAGGGGTACCGCCAACACGCTGCCCTCCGAATACGGAGACTGGTATCTGAGTCACATATACCGGAATACAACACAAGGTTATTATGGAGGTATCCTAAGCGATCAGCGCTACTACCTAGCAGAAATTATGGAAAAAGTACATACATTTGGTTCTAGATTTTCGGCTTTCATTTCAATCAAGTAATACACGGGGTGTTAAGACATCCGTTTCATTCATAAACTAGAATTCTTTATTATATTTTTTTATTATATTTACTTACTATTACTTTATTATATTTAAATTTTTATCCGTGCAGGGGTGGAGAAAGAATACTAACCTCTGTGGTCGGGGTCGGCCTGTCGTAAAAGGCGACAAAACAACCCACCCTAGCTACGTGGTAAGGCCTCAAGCCCGTCTGAATGGGGACCACCTTTGGTCTAAGTATGCCGTCATAATAACCTTGTGTTGTGTTCCGGCAATAGTGACCCCAAGTTCCTGTATCCTTATGGGACAGCAGCGTGTTCGCGATGCCACTGGCATTGCAAACACATATAGGCGACGGTAACTGCTAAATTCTAAGCGGGCCGTCAGCCTGTCTGCTGTCCTACAGCAATAAAAAAATTCTTGAAAAAATTATAATCCTAAATATTATAAAGCGATCATGATCGTATGATCTTTTATTTTCTGATGTAAGTTTTAGAACAATAGAAATAATGTTATATTTACTTTTATAAAAGCAGCATTGATTGTAGAAGAATTAGTAATATAATTAAAATAACCAAATAAAATGTACAATTGACAAAATTTGCATGCAGTAGAAACCATTAACACGTCGTCATCGTCCACACGGTTATCGATCAGGTTGATGATGAATTGAAACCAAGGCAGACATCCAATAATATCAAGAAGAAAACCTCTTGTAAGATAATGTACCAGGCACATTCCTTTATTTCCTATAAGAATACCTCTATGATCGTAATAGGGTAACTGAAAGAAATAACAATAATTATAAAAATAATAACATTCAAACTGTAATTTTTTTTTATTGCGTAGGACAGCAGACAGGCTGACAGCCCGCTTAGAATTTAGCAGTTACCGTCGCCTATGGATGTTTGTTACGCCAGTGGCATCGCGAACACGCTGATGTCCCATAAGGGTAAAGGAACTTGGGTCACTATTGCCGGAACACAACACAAGGTTATTATGGCGGCATACTTAAGACCAAATGTGGTCGCCTTCCAGACGGGCTTGAGGCCCTACCACGTAGCTAAGGTGGGTTGTTTTGTCGCCTTTTACGACAGGCCGACCCCGGCCACAGAGGTTAGTATTCTTTCTCCGCCCCTGTACGGATAAAAATTGTAATATTAATTTTATTTTAATGTTATTGTAAAGTATTTTTAAAGTATATTCTGCAAATGAAATTTACAACAATAGCTAAACGAAAAATCATAGACATGGCAATAAAATTTAGTTAATATAAAGTTGAAACAATAAGTTGATAAAATTGTAATATAACTTACAAAAAGCTTTAAAATAATATCCGTGAATCCAATACAATCGCAGAAAGCGCTCATCATCACTAATTGCCAGCGTATTACAGCACCACTGCCACCTGACAACAGAAAAACAAAAAAATTACTAAAATAAGACAAATTGCATCTAGATAAGATAGTGACGGTATATTTATAAGGCTGATAAAACCAAAATGTACTTATAATGAGTATCAACATTCAGTTAATTTACAAATCACTCTTTAAAGTATCTTATCCTAATTACCCTGCAAACATGATGACGTTATAGACACAAAAACAGTTAATGCTCTCACTGACATCCAAATCTTCATAAAGCTGAAAAATTCAATAGATTAAGTGCAATGTGAAAATATCCATTCAATATTATTATAATAAACAAAATTAATATATAAATATACAGGTAATATTATACTAGCCAGGGTCGCATTAGTAGTTGTGACAATAAGAACTCGATGACTCAAAACGAATACAAAGTTATGGGACTTTGCGGCGCACTTCGTGTGCCTGGTGGCTAAGCTAGTACGAGCGGCGGCGGGACTCTCCCGTCTGCTGCGGAACCGTGCGGTCGATGGCCCTTTACAGGGCCCCGATCTGGGCGGATACCGCACGGTGTCCTTCGAAGCGGGCCCCCTGCTGGCCGAATCCCCACCATGGGACCTCGAGACCCGAGTCGATCCTGGATGCACGGCCGTCGCCTCCTTTTGCGAGGTAGTCATGTCCGCAAAGGAGGCGGCGGAGCGGGAGCGGAAATCAACCACCACACTCCCCTCCCGCCAACGCAGGCCACGTCGACGGCGCCGGAGGGCAATTAACGACCTCCGGCCGCCGTAAAAAGCGGCCGCGGGCGGCCCCTCGGGGGAGGATCCGCCGCCCGCACTATTGCCGCGAGGGTGAGGGCCGCGTTCTGTTCCGCGGTCCCACAACTCCTAAAGTTAACACAGGAGAGTGCCGAGGGGGACGAAACCCTGACCCCCTGGAGCCAACATTTTAGAAAGGGCCCTCCTTGAGACAGGGCGGGCCGGCGCCGGCCAGGGCCACGAGATTGGCAAGCCATATATCCGTGGGCCCGGGCGTAGGCGATAGGTGAACATCAAGGTTTTTTAGTGGGTAGTCAGATGGTTGAATGCCTTTCCCAGAGTCCCATATATTCCTTGCCCACCCCGGGGGCCGGGGTATCAGTCAAGAGAGGGTTTTTTCCCGAGACTAAAAAAAATAAAATGGACGAATACAAAGTTAGAGAGACCCTGTAATTGTATTTCTCTGGCGTGTAATAAAAATATGCTAGATTTGATTATACGTCTCGGTTATATTGGTTTAGTTTATATTACTCATAAAAAAAAACATTTTCAAGCGAAAATATTTCAAGCAGATGGTCCGTGCTGGGGCGGAGAAAGAATACTAACCTCTGCGGCCGGGGTCGGCCTTTCGTAAAAGCCGACAAAACAACCCACCCTAGCTACGTGGTAGGGCCCCAAGCCCGTCTGGATGGCGACCACCTTTGGTCTTAAGTATGCCGCCATAATAACCTTGTGTTGTGTTCCGGCATTAGTGACCCAAGTTCCTGTACCTTTATGGGACAGCAGCGTGTTCGCGATGCTACTGCTGTTGCAAACATCCATAGGCGACGGTAACTGCTAAATTCAAAACGGGCCGTCAGCCTGTCTGCTGCCCTACAGCAATAATAAAAAAGATGTTGCGTTACTCGTATTGTTGTTACAATATTGTGATTTTACCAAATTATATGCAAGAGAAAAAGAGGCAAAATGATAATAATATAAAACTTTGATATTATAATATTTAATCAATGAATTTAAATCTATCATGTACCTAAAAAGTCATTGGATTTCAAAATAGAATAATTTGGGACAAATTAATATAGGAAAAGTAATACTGATGGTGCTACATTACTTCAATAACTATTCCAGTAACTCACTTTGATTCTGGTTTTCCCCAAAAACTACCTTCAAAAGTTGATGAATGTGATCTTAAGAAGCCTTTCAAATTTACAATTGAAGTATTTGGCCGAAATATTTGGTCTCTAAGTTTACTTTGGTACTGGAATAAAATTTTTAATACGTGTAATTAAAATTTACAAGCAACGAGATACATGTACATATCACACACACTACAGTAATTACTTCAAAAAGAAAGGTTCATTTTTAAATTGATATTGAACGCTATAAATGTAAGCATAACGCTTAAAATCAATTTGATAATTCGTCTATGAATGCTGAGATGAATGTGTGGCATTACGAAAATTGATAATGAGAATGATTACTTCAACAGAAAGTTTATTATATTAACGCCAGCGATTGACAAATTAAAAAGTAAGAGGTAAGTGTAGTATTAACATACAATATGCAAGAAATATTGAAATATAAACAAAATACAAAAAATGAAAATGGATGGATATAAAAGGAAGTGTAAAAGGTGAAAAAAGGAATGGATTGCGCAAAAGATGATATGTTAAAAAATTGAGAGATACGCATATAAAGTGTCATACGGATAGTGAGAATGCACTAATTTCAACTTCAATAAGATACATATATATTAAAAATAATACATAGCATAGAATAACAAATCACTTACATCTCTATACTTCTTTAAATAATCATGAAACATATTGTCGAAAATAGGTCCATATTCTTGAATACACGTTTCGAAATGTGTCCATTCATTTGGATAACGCTTAATAGTCTTGAAAAAATCTTGAATCTTTATATATAAAACCTAAATATAAAAATCAGTTTAAATAGAGCAATGAATTTAATTCAATGTAAATAATTTCACTTTGTAAGTTCAACTACCTCACATTCAGTACACGTAATATAAGTTCTAAGAGCAGCTTTTCCAAGAAATACAGAGCTTAATGATAACATCTGTCCAGGCTCGTGATATACTTTTAACAAATTCCCTCCATCATCGTAGTATTCGCTTTGTATGTAACCCTAAAATAAATTGAATTAAATTCTGACTTAAAAACGTTTCTATCAGGTCACCTTAAACCTGGTTCGAATATATGAATTGGAAGACACTTATACTATTGAACTTATAAATGAAGGTTTGCAAATCTATTTAGTCACTCCATATCAAAAAAGTAAAAACATGCAATCTCAAGGAGATTCTTTAAAACCTTAGTTCCCAAAGTGGTCTAGACAGACCCCCAGGGGTCCATGGGAGACTCAGCGGTGGTCTACGTTGGCGTGACAAAAAATGGGTGTTAACAATTCGTAAGAAAAGGTCTACGAAAATTTATTTGCTTTCGATACTGTAGAAGTATATATGTTGACTTGATATCTACCATATTGATACCTATCAATGTAGGCAGATAATATTTTAAGAAGCTCAGCGACTGTTACTTTTAAAAACTTGCATATTTAATACAACATGTCGAGTCTTGCTAAGCGCCGCCGCCGTCCGCAACGCTTGTTCAGACGTGCAAAGGGACAAAATACGACTTGTGGTATGTGTGCTTGCCATCTTGTATGAACTTGTTTGATTTTTGACCAATATAAATACGAATGTAAAGGATAAACATTACTCATTTGTTTCCGGAATTACGAAAAGAAAAGTAAAGCAATTCTCTTTTTTTTTCGAAAAGTATTAATTCGTGGTTGTAACTCAGCCGCAACGAAAATTTCCATAGTAAGATCTAATTTTCACATTTTTTTTGTCGAGTTTTGGAAATATGGTAGAAATGTAGCTGTAGGGGGTCCACCGGAACTAAATAAATTTTGAAAGTGGTTTATGAGAAAAAAGTCTGGGAATCTCTGCTTTAATACAGTAAAGATCACGCAAAATCACGTTACTATCCAAACTAAACAACACAAATTACTAAGTTCCTTAAAATTATCAAACTAGAAAATATGAGAGTTATACCTGTGCAACCCAAGTGACATTTTTACACTTCACTCCAAATTGAAACAATGTAGAATTCTGGGGTATGATCATAAATTTGGCACTATAAGCTAATTCTCTTATAAGTGCAGGGTCAGCTCCAAGAAATGCTTTTGACTGACCAATAATCTTCTCAGCAACTTCGCCATGAACCTTCCAATATATGTCGTATGGTTCGTGTTTTAATAAATTAGGATTCATCACGTTTATTCCGTAATAATATTTCCAATGACACTCTAGGTATCTCTCTAAACGCCTTAGCAAATTTTTATGAATTTTATGGTGCTGGTAAAACTTTTTTAGATTTGAAACAAAGAATTGGTAATCACTCCTGTCTTTGTATTTGAGGTATAGAACAGCAATATAATATGTTTTGCAATAATAAGACATACAATAATTGACAATGCCTACTATCATAGCCACATATATATCACATAAATTTAAAGGATAATATTCACGAAATACCAACTCATATAGCCAGCCTATAGCAATTTCTAACATTCCAAAATATCCTGGGTTACATTTATCTTTCGGGACACCAATGTCACAGGGTATGCTTCCAAAGAAATATTTTAGATTAATTTTTGGCCAAAGTGACATTATAGTATAAACTAAGTAGGCTTCAATGTACAGAAATGAGAATTCTATCAAAGCTATATTTCGTATGACAACTAAAACAGGATCCAATCTGAGGCTCCATTCATGAAATTCATTATCGAACAAAATGTAGATTTTAATTAACCTGTTGAATTGAACTATGTAGAAATATTCCGACTTGCCTATCAAAACAACAATATATTCAAACCAAAATGTTGCAAGTACGTCCAAAAAGAAGGTGAGGCTCTTACATCGTGCAAACATTACTGTGGCAAACTTTGTTGATGAATATTCTATGTCTTCGAAAGGAGTTGCGAGGGAAACACAAATATCCAAACCATAAATTAAATCTGTGAAAAATTGAAAAAAAGAGAACCATGCTGTTCTACTTTGTTTGGAGATATTAGGAGGGTAAATAAATAAAACCATCAAAACTGTCACGACCACAATGTGGCGCCACACTTTACCAATAGATGAATTTGGCACTAATATTCATGGAAAACGAACGCTACTAAACATCGATTTGGTCTGTAATTGTGAATCTTTGCAAAGAACCAATTGTCCAATATATTTCGCACAATGGTATGCGGACTCTTCAGGTGGAATCTGAAATTTAGTTTCATCTTTTGGTTTTATTTTACTTTTCCACTTTTCAACAGCATTTGATATTTCCCACCAACGTTTTTTTACCCACTCTATGCCTTCGTCTTCAGCTCTATCTAATCCCTTTATATTTTGTTTACACCCGAAAAGATCGTGAGCGTGTTTGATTCTGTACTTCACAGCATTTCTGATCATCAACCGATCTTCAGTAAATTTATGGATTGCTCTTAATAAATCATACCTACTGACATAGTATATCTCACAGTATGTTAAACAACGAACCGGATTCCTTTTTTTCAAAGGAGGTACCATGAAACTTATATCGCCAAATATAGTGCCACCAGAAATTGAAAGTATGGGTGTAAATCCATCATCAGCAGAAATAAATTGCACTATTCCAGATTTTATGTAATATAAGTTCGAATGACAATGCACTCCAGTAAAAAATGTCTCCCCTGGTAACTTATAATCGTAATGCATGTACTCTCCAAGCCAACGTTTGAAAGGTATGGAAGTTTTTCTCAAGTTGGGACTGTGGTAGAAAAAAGACCACATTAAATCTTGGGTGACATCCACGCGTAAATATCTGGGTAAATCTTCAACTATTTCTTGTTTAGATGTAATTCCTCTACGCTTACTCCAAATAATTTTGTAAAAGTTTTCCACGTGCACATGAGCGTCAGGAGCAGGGTTGCGCCTTTTAGTTTCTTCTACAATAATTTTAACATGCGGATGAAACGTACATATTCGTTTTAATCTCAAAATAGCTTCGGAAAATAACTTTGGTATGACAATAATCAATGTTAACATATAGCTCATAAGAATTAAGATGCTCATAATTAAAAATTCGCTGACTGTGGATGGTTTAATTTCGTCTAAGGGCCGATTGATTACAAAAGATAGTACAAACGATGATCCACACATATAAGTGGCAAATTCTTTATTTGTTTCATTCAGCTGTAATATAAAGTTAAGTTAATTTTTAGTTTGTAATAATAATAATAATAATTTTCTAGTATTATAATAGGGTCATTGTCATCATTCAAACGGATAATTCTAATTAAATCAACATTTTCAGTGTCTAGATCACAGTTAACGTCACGCATTTATGAAAATTCTTTTTTTTATCAGATGAAACGATGATACAGATGTACAGTTACAAAGTTTAAATAAATATGGCTTTTAGATATTAGCTTTCTGCATTGATGATTAGCTTTTAATTCCCCCCATCCCAAAAAAGATTTGCGTCACAGCTTCTTCCATTATTAAATAGGGTGCACCAATTCACAGATAAAGTTGACTTGACTTTGAATATTAAAAAATTATTATGAGAATTCATAGTAGTTCAACTCATCATCTTGCTTACACATTGGGCCACAGAGTAGTATTGCTTTTAATTAATATTTCGTTTGCGTACACCTGAAATGCTTACCTTGGGTAAGATATAACTTCGCCAGTCATAAACGCCATTTTGACAATTCGGACATAATCCATTTTTAGTAAGCAACAAGTAAAAACATGTAACGCAGTTGACACAACTAAACATCATCAACAAATATCCAATCAAAATATTAAAAAATGAATGCGTTGTAGGCAGTGAGAAATAGTCAACTACTCGATATATACTGAAATGAAATAGAGATTTGGTAATTTGTAATTAGTCAGATATTAGAAATAAAAATCTATTACTACTAGTATAAACCGTAAATCTGGTAAGTATTTAAACCCCTCGAATATTTTAATCGCCAACCGTTACAAACGGAGCTATGTGTCATAAAGTACATATGTGATTTTGTTTTTTTTTTTATATCGAAGATATGAATGATGAGCAACTTAAATTTTATCAAGATTTCGTTGCATCAAGAACAGGTTACTTACCTTTGCTTAATTTTCAATCGGTAATATCACTGACTTACTTAGATCCATAAGTTTATTCAGAGTAAATATCTACTCCGGTATGTGGGGTGAATTGCTTTGGGATTAGAGTAGATTCAGTTTTTACGAGACTACCGCCTGATCTTTCTAATCTCAGAGAAAACGAACGATGCCGTTGCTGTATTTACTACTTCGTAAGTTAATTGTAATAATATACAAATACGATGGGCTAGTCCAATTCTTTATCTAGCAAGTGCTTCTTGGCTCGTATTATATCAAGTATTTGTTGAATACGTTTGATAATTTATCACTTCATCACAGTACCTTTTAAAATACTTGCATAAGGTAAAATTACTCTAAATAATGTATTAAATACATATAAAGGAACAACTGATGAAACATCAATTAAATAAGATGTAAAATATTGTTTAAAATAAATACTTACATAAAAAACTCACTGAACGCCAATATGTTAGGATAAAATTGAACGACAGGGCATAAATCTGTTACGACCAACCTATAAAAAGGTATCAGCGAGACGATATCAATCAATAATAAGAACGCAGACTTCCTTAGATGTTCACGTCTCATCGCTTTATCTGTGACTGTTCTGAAATTGAATAATATATTGTTTGTTGAAGATAGTAGCCTCTAGGCGATGTAATATGCTAGCCAGAAGCGGTGAAGCAATAATACCAGCCCTCAACATCCCACTGCTGGCCTGGGGCCTCTCCCTAGAGAAAACGGACTTTATACCCACTTTTCTAAGGCGGATTGGCAGATTACAAATACTGGTGATCTTGGCATGCAGATATCCTCGCTATGGTTTCATTTACCGTTGGTATGTGGCAATTTTGTTATATGCACATTAAACGAGAAAAACTGTCTGACGTAAGTGATGCATGGGATTTGAACCCGGGAAGTGCCGGTTGGTCTCCGAAATACCGCTGAGCTACCAAGTATCTCGATATTAGTACGATACGGTAAAGCATATAATTTTAATATTTATATTTTGGTCCATAAACAAGACATGCCTAAGAATAGGGATACCGCGTTTTTTTATAAAAAGTATATACACGACATAAATTACTTTTTGTTTCCCAAAGAGCCAAACCTTGAAAGGAGGAATCCTATCTTTTCAAGCCTTCTTTATCAAGAAAAGAAAGAGTCACCAAGAGGGACCGCATTGAAAAGCCAAACCGTGGATGTAAACAGATTCATTCACATCCATTATGAAGATTTTTATCAGTACACTACAAAAGCAGCAACTCTATTACTCCCGGGTCTGGTTTTTGTGCAGTTTGCGATTACTACTATATATCGCAATCATACAACTTTTGGCTCAAAGATTCAAGTCTGGCTCGCCTACCAATATAAATAATGAGAATTCATGTATTTTTGTTAAAATAGATATAGACATGAGGGTAGTGGAGAAATTGGCGGAGTTAAATTTAGCCAACGATCGGACTCGGGTCAAGTATATTTGTTCATATTAATATAATGATATGTATTAGCGGATAAATTGCAGGGGTGTCGCCTTCGCTGATATGGCCACGTTTTACGGCAATCGGCTACTTATTTGGAGAACATATGGCTGGCCATGCTGCCGCCGCCGGGCCCCGGCAGGAGGGGTAGACCCAAAAAATGCTGGCTTGACGTCGTAGGGGTCGATA
This sequence comes from Malacosoma neustria, assembly GCA_963693495.1. Taxonomy (NCBI): domain Eukaryota; kingdom Metazoa; phylum Arthropoda; class Insecta; order Lepidoptera; family Lasiocampidae; genus Malacosoma; species Malacosoma neustria. The sequence continues at coordinate 5,253,312 of OY856386.1, forward strand.
TGTGTGCCAATGGACTGACCACCAGAGATGCCAAAGATCGTGTAAAGTGGAGAAGAAAAAGTCGGAAAGCGGACCCCGGACGCCGAAGCAAGAGTTTGGGCTGCAACCGGGATTCATCGGTAAGATAATGATGACGATGATGAATTATAATGATATATAAATTTATCTGTGGGTAATACGGGATGTCTCAAAACAAATATTATATTAGTGAGTTGATAAAATAAAAATTTGATGTATATTAAAAAAAGGTTTATTAATAATCAAGGGCCAGTGTTTGAGAATTTATTTCTTAAAAATATTATATAATCTAAAAAGTCGTCGTAATTCTGGAAATAAATTTCTAATAATATAATTGAAAATTTTGTTATTTAATTACCTGTGCAGTATATAGAGGAAAGTGTCAATGCCGTAGATAAAATCACAAAAATACCAGTAATTATATACTACAAAAGCAAATAATTCATTTTGATCCATAATTTCGGAACAGTAAATAATAGGATGGATTGATTGAATCGGTCCCTGTAGAGAACTGGTTAAATTATTACGTAAGTTTTGAGTAAACTAATCTTGAGCTTTCTTACAACTCTTTTTAAAAGTGTGTGTGGTCTAGTAGACAAGGAATTAACTCCTGACCAAAGCTAGTATGGTCGACGGTTCACGTCAGTCATCGACTTTACCCAAAGTTTCTTAAAAACAAATAGTACGTATGATAATTTTTAACAATATTTGGGCCCTTTTTGTTTTACTGTTTTATTTAATATGTCATTTAATGATAGCCTTTGTGGCGTAACGGATACACAGTTCGGTACGCTTGCGGAGGTCACAGGTTCGATTCCCGTCTCATGTCTGGGTGTTTATTTTTACAAAAAAAAGTACATAAGTAGTATATCAGTTATCTAGTACCCATAACACAAGTGCTATGCTACTTACTTTGGAACTAGATAGCGCTGTGTGAATTGTCACAAAATATTTATTTATTATTATTTTAAGCGGTTCATGATGGTGCAAGTTGACATGGAAACACATTACATAAGAGCTCTAATATTTTAAACAAAATTGAACACAAAATAAAAGTTTTATAAAATCTCAAGTCTTACCAATACAATTTTAAAAAGCACACAAAATAAAACTATCAGTTCCCAAACAGGATTGAAAGGTAAAAATATAAGATTACTCCATTCAATCCTAGCCTCTTCACACATTTCGTCTTCATCATCTTCGTCAAAGGTGCTTTGTATCGTATTCATATTCAGTTATTATAAAAAAGAAACTCTCAATGTAAAGAACCAAAAACCAATTATCCCTCGAAGTATTATTTACTATACTATATAGGTGAATAGCTCCATCGATGAAATTTAGCTTTAAGGTATCTAGTATCTGCCTGTTACTTCATCTGCTTAAAAAATCGTCTGCTTAGAGAAATCCAACTTTAATATTAACGAATCAATAACATGATATCGCTGTTGTAATGATTGATATGTTGTCTTATTTAAATGTAGAGGAATCCGCAGTTACTGAATTTAGATTGTACCTGTACCAAATTTCATTACAGATCCCGTTTTTGCGTAACTGACTAACAAACACCAAAACTTTCACTTTTATAATAGCGGAATGACTTCTATGACATCGTAGTTCAAATTCATGTCAGCTAATAATAATGTCAAGAAAAGAATAAATAAGTTAAAGAAACTATTTTTCGAACCACGTTGGGTTATTACAGTTTGGACTCCATGGATAATCAGATTTCCATATAATAGAAATAAAATGCTTTCAATTTTCAAATAATATGCTTTATTTTGATGCACAAGATTTCCAGGGATGCAAGAGCTTTATGGAGAAATATAAAAGAAAAATAAAACGCACCATCGTGCCGTATATAACATTCTTTTGAGCTCATGTACCAACGTGACTGAGCGTGCATGTCTTCTTGCCAACTCTGGTTGGGTATCAGACCTATGGTTCTTATAGATGATGAGAGATTTGGAACGTGTGCCTATATTAATTACTCATATACTTCACTAGGAAAAATCTGCATAATTCCATACTAGTGTTAGAGCGGTACTGAAGTAGCCAAGCTCAGAAACCGTGAACTTTGATATTGCAGGTGAATGATGTCATATAGACTGTGATTGAATATCTTTTGTGCTGATGGGAACAGATACAACGAAGTATATCTAATACCATGAGGTATGGAGCCAGATAATAATTTGGTGCGCTACACGCATGGACAATTTATCTGAAATCCACCTAACCGATACATACGTGGCGGCCGGTGATGATGCTATTGCAAATCTTCTTCCTCCTGCCCTTATCTCACATTATATAGGGTCTGCACAACATGTTACATGTTGTAATAGTTGTAGCTTAGTTTTTAAAACCGGCCGCCTGCCTGACGTAAAACCTTTTTGGGAAAAATCTGTCATCCTTTTTATTTAAATTATTTTTCTCGTTTCACATTGAAAGTAGGACATGAAATTCCGTTGTCAATCATCTAATATATCCTCGAGCGGCACGTTTATTGGTTTCCTCTTGAGTAAACAACATCTGAGTGTTGGTTTGGATGTGCAGGATGGCACTGCCGGGTCGTCCGGGTTTGTCCGTATACAATTCACATTCGACATCTACGTCACGAGGGCTTCTAAATAGGAATTTCGCAGTGCCGAGCGTCTTCGAATGCTCTTGATCTTGCATTTGCAAATGGATGCTATAGCAAATATATTATCATAAGTAATGTTTATGGTATTTTGAGGTTAAAACTATTTCATCCGTAAATTTCTCAAATTCATAAGCTTTATCGAGATCTCTGCATACGTTTAGTTAGTTAGTCTTATGTGACTTAGCATACGTGTAAGCATTGCTATCCAGGGAAGCAATGCGGCCAATCTATTTTTTATTTCCCTTTCACACGGTTTTTGATAAATTCTCTGATATTTTGCATCTTACCACGGTTCCGCCGGAGCACGGTAATAATGACATTTCTAAATGTAATAACAATTGAAGGAGAATAATTTGAGTTATATTTAAACAGATAATAAAGAGATAAATGAATTTAACAAATGAAGAATTATACTCTAAGAATAGGTAAATATAGTAACAGAATTGCAACTGGTATCAACGGATGAATGTACAAACAAAAAATTAATTAAGCTCTATTCAACGTTGGAGTATGAAATAATCGCTTTTCCTTTTATTCTTAGAGTCAATTTAGCTTTGAAAAATACACGCCGACGCGAGTTGTTTAAATACTCTTGTACCCTTGAAATTTTAATTTCGTTCAATTTAATATAGATCTTTGTTTTATTCCTTCAGTTTTTAATATTATAGGATAATTAGTTTTTAAAAAGTGGTTTAATTATTTGACCTCAATAAGATACTCAAGTTATAAATTATACTAGTACCTCGTCTAAAAAATCCTACGCAACGTATTACACAGTACACAAGAGCACCAAACAAAGGGCCATATTTCATGTTACGATGTGACCACAGTAAAGCGCTATGAAATAATTCAGTTTGTCTATCCCTACAGGAGCGGAGAAAGAATACTAACCTCTGTGGCCGAGGTCGGCCTGTCGTAAAAGGCGACAAAACAACCCAACCTAGCTACGTGGTAGAGCCTCAAGCCCGTCTGGATGGCGACCACCTTTGGTCTTAAGTATGCCGCCATAATAATCTTGTGTTGTGTTCCGGCATTAGTGACCCAAGTTCCTGTACCCTTATGGGACAGCAGCGTATTTGCGATGCCACTGGCGTAGCAAACACCTATAGGCGACGGTAACTGCTAAATTCTAAGCAGGCTGTCAGCCTGTCTGCTGTCCTAAGCAATAAAAAAAATATATAGTTCAGTACCAAAACGTTTTTTAGAATAAAGATAGCTAAAGAATGATTATTTATAATGAATTATTTTATTTTTTATATATCTACGATATGACTGTCTCAACAACAACTGACCTATTTCGGGCACGTGATAAGGTATTTTTCATATATGCCAATAGTTTATTCTGATCTGGGTGTGCGTGTTCGTCAATTATGATTGTGAAAAAGTCCTGCGATGTAGGTTTTTACTTAAAGAAATTTGAAAAATAAAATTTAATACTTATTATAGCTTTATAGCGGCTAGTAAACAGCGCAATTGATAATAAATAGAAGAATATTTAAAAAATAATAAATAAATAAAATAGTTAACAATTATAATTATACAATGTTTTTTGAAGTGAAAACTAATGTAGCGGCGTTGTGCACTTTTTTGTGATGGGTAAAAAATGTTAAACTCGCTTCAGGTCACGTGTCCTGATCGAAAATTCGTAAGATTCGTAAGACGGAGTTTTGCTCCAGTAATACCAAGCTTATTAATAATGACTTAAGGTTTATTATATAATGTTGACCTGATCGAAAATTCGTAAGATGGAGTTTTGTTCGAGTAACCAAGCTTGTTAATAATGACTTAAGGTTTATTTTATAATGTAACTTTTAAATGATTGCATTGCATTACTTATACATATCTATTCGAATTGCGGCTTTATTACAATGAAATACAGTTGAATTTTTGAAGTGAAAACTTCTTTAGACGCGTTGAGCACTTATTGGTTGAACAATTTTTGGTTTTTATAGACCAATTTAAAATTTAATGCTTGATCATAAACAATTTTTATAAACCGAAAATAATAATCTAATAGCTCAACGATACAATTCACAATTTATTTAGTTTTCACTTCTATCGACAGTCCCCAAAGACTGTCCCGCATGTTTTTTTTCTTTTCATCTTAAAAAGCAATTTGTATAATTTACGACAAGATATCACATATGGTTACTTTCTTTCATCGCTCCATAAATTAAACATAAAAATTTGACGTACGTTATATGTAAGTATTCACCAATTATTATTATACTATCATTTATATAAATTTCAATATAAAAATCTTATAGCTTAATTATTGAATGTGAAGTTACTACCTGTCTATACTACCTATTACAAAATTAGTTACATCTTATGCAATGAAATCTTTGAACTGCTCATTCTGTGACACAAAGCATCATTGTAATCTGCAAAACAAGTACATTCCGTAATAAGCGCTAATGCTTGATGCTTCCATTTAATTTAGATAATGTGAGCCTGCTGCAGGACTTATACGCGAAAAATGCAGAGAGAAAGCAAACTTGAGTTTGATATATCTTGTGTGATACGGGTGTGTATTTTCTTTTGTTAAAATTGGAGTTATATGTGTACATTTAAGCGTGTGTTGAAGTGATATGATGAGTAGATAGTGAAATAGGAAGTATGAAATTTGTGTTGATTCATCTTCTTCTTTAAGCATTTCTTCCCGTTATTAAACAAAGCTTTCACTCAAGGCATTTTGAAAAAATAAAATAGTATTGCAAAAAAAATACAAGTTTTCGATCATTCATTAAAACATCATATTAAATATATAAGTATATGTTAGTAGTATGTAAGTATATGTATTGATCCATGCAAGGAGAAAGAATACTGACCTCTGCGGCCGGGGTCGGCCTGTCGTAAAAGACGATAAAACAACCCATCCGTCATAATAACTTTATATTGTGTTCCGGCATTAGTGATCCAAATTGCAGTGCCCTTATGGGAAAGCAGCGTGTTCGCGATGCCACTAGCATTGCAAACACCCATAGGCGACGGTAACTGCTAAATCCTAAATGGGCCGTTATCCTGTCTGTTATTCTACAGCAATAAAAAACTGTTAATAAAAGACAGTTTGTGTTTTGTTCATTAAAGATATTTATTTATATTTAAATATATAATTAGTGTGTAAACTTGGTGAACTCTGTGATCGTAGGGTCTTTGATATTTGACTACTAATAAGATATGACGAAATACAATACAATAAAGTATTAATTTTAATTTTATTTTATTAATTATAATAATCCTACACCACCACGATGACACCCTATGTTCGTTGCCATAGCTGAACTAAAATTTCCCCGAGTTTGAGCCACATATTCTGATTCCATGGCTTTTCCATCTAGCTCCGACCGCAACCTTGCACACATCATCAGCCCGTTGAACTGGGCAGAGCACCTTACACGTTTTCTGAGACGCAGTCTTTACTTCAGATCACAATAGCTTCATCGCCCACCGGTCCTACGAATTATGTGACCAATCCAAAGCCATTCCAGCTTGCATATTGTATGTGTGTACTGATATCTATAGATTAACAATATATTACTAGTAATGTCGAAAAATAAAAACCTTGAGATATGTCTTATTATAAGTCAGAATAAAATATTCAATATTTTTAATTTTCAGAATATTCAGGATCCCATTCTAATAATATTTCATGCACTTGCAAATATTCTGGGGTATCTAATATACTGATTATCATAGAAACTAAATCTTCCATTTTAGAAATAGACGTGTTAAAACTATTTTCGCCAAATCTTCCACAAGCTACGTTGGTAACTTTTATATTAGCTTCCAAGTATCTGAATTCATGCCTCAATATATCATTAATCGACGTAACACTTGCTTTAGAAGCCAAATAAACACTTATGTTTCTTTCATCGCGTATTTCATAGCTTCTAATGTCGTTCATATTTATAATATGGCCTTTTGTATTTCTAGCTATCATAGATTTCGCTGCAAAATTTAAACACGTAACAAGAGAATTGATATTTTTGTTAATAATTTCATGGAAATCTTTAAAATTACCAGTAGAAACTTGACAATCGATATCATAGCTATTATTATTAATTAAAATATCTACTCCACCAAAAGCACAATTAATATGATTAAAGGCGTCTTTCGCTTGTTTTAAATCTGTCACATCACATGTCAGTAGCAAAATTTTATCTTCAATAAAAATTTTCATCATGCTTTTTAATTTTTCCCTTGATTTTTGTACAATATCATCGTTCTTTCCAAACGCAATTACGGTCATTTCTTTTTCAGCTAATTTTTGTATAATAGTTGTACAAAAAGCAGTATTACAATCAGTTATAAGGGCTACCGTGTGACCATTCATTTCTTTTTATTCCTTAAAGGTATAGCTTTACAAAATAAATATAATTTTATTCAGAGTCAATCACTTGATATCAAATAAACTATCAGCTTGCTTTTTAATATACTAATATTTTTCACTGAGATTTTTTATTCGATAAAATATGCGTCTAATACTCTATGACACTCGTTTAAACTTACGTCTTTAAAATAAAACACAGAAATATAAACCATGTACACAATACTGCTTATAGACTGCTAGATATGTCATTAAGATAGATTTAATGTAAATTTAATGGGTGTTGGACGAAAACAACGATATCAAAACTTTATTTTTTTATTGCTATTGAACACTGAAAATATAACATTTATCTTAATGTTTAAATGATCTTATCATTCTCTTCAGAATATACTTTGAAAATCTATATAAATAAAAATGGATCTTCGAAATGTATGTACGCTCTTCACTTTCGAATGACTGCACCAAATTGAATGATTCTTTAGTTTGTTTTATGTGTTCGTTATTGTTAGGACAAGGTTTGTATAAAATGAAAGTTATAAAAAAAATACTTTATATTAATTATTTTAATGTTATTATAGAACATAGTCGCACTTAAGATAGCAGATCAAGTGACAGTTGACTTCAAACTGTGACATGTGACAGTTAACTTCAAATTTCATACTGATACATCAATGCTTCGAAGTATTTCGTGTATTTAGAGTTTTATCATAGTGATATTTATTATTATCGATAAGAAAACGCCACTAGTGAGGCGTCGGACGTCGCACGCGCGACGCAAGACGCGTTCAGAATCTTCGAAGCAATGAAACTGAAGAAGAGCTGTGTTATGGGTAATACATCACTGATACACTACAGTTATAGTTTTTTTAGTAAATAAATACAAATTGCCATCCAGACGGGCTTGCGGTCTTAACACGTAGCTAGGGTTGTTTTGTCGCCTTTTACGACAGGCCGCAGGGGTTAGTATTCTTACCCCGCCCCTACACGGAGAAATTGGGAATTGGTCTACTTATCAGAAAATCATTCAAATCCAACAATTAGGTGAGTATTATATTATTTTGTTTTCTAAATATTTGAACTTCAAATCCCTTTCCTTTTTTATTGCCATTATTCCCATTTAATAATAACCAATTACCGTCGCATATAATTTGCGACGCTAGGGGCACCGTGAACATGCTGTGAGTTTACTTCCTGGAAAGTTCACTCAATGTCGCTTAGTAAGAGTTGCCTTTCAAGAGTCTACAGTTAATTTTATATTTTATATTGATACAAAAAACGTATAATAAAAAAAATATTCAAGTCCCAACCCCCCTACCCCGTCAACCATATAACTCAAAGGAAAAGCATCATATACCGCATTATATACATAAAGCATCATAAATATTAGACTCTTGAAACAGTCACAACGCTCACGAGGGGTGGATTCGAAAAGAGAACACGGTTCACATCTTCGTGAAGAGATGGCGCCACTCTACAGCATTATTTTCATATCTACCCTGTCTTTTTTTTACTGCTGTAGGACAACAGACAAGCTGACGGTTCATTTAAAATTTAACAGTTACCGTAGCCTATGGGTGTTTGCAACGCCAGTAGCAACGCGAACACGCTGCTGTCCCATAAGGGTATAGAAACTAAGGTCACTAATGCCGGAACACAACACAAGGTTATTATGGCGGCATACTTAAGACCCAAGGTGGTCGCCATCCAGACGAGCTTGAGACCCTACCACGTAGCTAGGGTGGGTTACTTATCGCCTTTTACGACAGGCCGACCCTGGCCGCAGAGGTCAGTATTCTTTCTGCGGCCCTGCACGGATAAATGTCTACATGGAGGGCAGATTTTAAAAAATTCATCCTCCATAATCCCTCTCATATCCATCCCCCGTTTTGTTTCCCCCAGTTTTATGCTGTTATTAATAACACCCGTATCCGAGAAATCTGTCGATCTATTTCGTTTCAACCGCTGAACCAATTTCGATGAATTTCTGTATACAGATAGTTTTGACCTCGACGTAGGACATCGGCTACTTTTTTATTTATATGGCAGAACAACGTTTGCCACGTCAGCTAGTAACAAATATAATTTAGTTATAATGTAAAATTGTATTATTATAATATGAAACATAAAAATACAGATTTAAAAAAAACAACCTGATACGATTACGTCAATATATCTCATGCAAAGCATGAAAAATAATTTCTTTAACAAGAACATTTCGTGGTGCCGTAAGAATCTTCAAAACAATATTGGAAACATCTTCAGTCGTCATGTACGGATATTTGTCAAAGAATTTTCCGTCTACAAATTTCAGACCAGCGTCCTCAAATATTTCGGTACGTACAATACCGGGAGAAATACTCGTCACACGAATTTTGCTATCGGAAAATTTCAATTCGTTTCTTATAAGCGTATTGAGGATTGTCATTGCTCTTTTAGATGTGACGTACAAATTACACTTTGGTTCTGCGAAATTAGGCATATAGTGGCCACATATGCTATTTATATTGATAATGAGGCCTGATTTTTTGATTTCCATGGATTCAATTGCTAAACGAGTGCAAGCGATGAGTCCCAATATGTTTACGTCTACTATTCGTTTCAAATCTTCTAAGTCACCAGTACTAATTAATCCAGCTGTAGCTGTTATTGCATTGTTAATTAGTATATCCACTCCTCCGAAGTCTCTTTTTATATCCTCAAAGGCACATTTTAATTGTTCTTGTTTGGAAACATCACAAACGACAGGAATAAACTTTCTGTCTACGTCACCCCATAACAACATCTCATTATCAATATAGTTAAATTTTTCTTTGGTAGGTTCAAAACCTATAACTACCATACCGTTTTTTACTAAATCTTTAGCAATTTGAGCACCAATACCTCGACCTGCACCAGTAATAACAGCTACTTTATTTCTCCAAAACTCCATTATGGTTACTCAGATCAACGTAGTTTAGAAAACGATTTAACATTTTTCTTCATATTCTAAGTTTATAAATACTTTACCATCACTGTTATGATACGATCTTAATTTAAGTTTTGCGTGAATACTATTTGATTTGTGTTTATTTCCTTTATCAAAAACATTTATCTCTTTATATCTTTATGCAAAACATAATAGTATATTGTAAAATATTCACATATTTTATAAATAGCATATGCATTTGAGATGAGGCCTAGTTTTTCCACGTTTAGTCTGCTTAGCCGATATAACAGCATGGCCTCAGAAAGAAACATATTTATTCAATCATGTCACAGAGTAAAAGTTGCAACTGAAATTTCGTGTGGAGTATACGCCTCCTATCCTCACTAATATTATAAATGCGAAAGTGATTTTCTTTGTTTAATTGTTACACTTTCACATCTAAACCGCTGAACCAATTTTAGTGAATTTCGGTATAGTCGTAGATTGGACCTTGGAGAAAGATATAAGCTAAATTTTTTAAATTACTATGGCAGAACAACGTTTGCCGGGTCATCTAGTTACTTATAATAATTGTACTTCAATTATTAAACATATTCTATCATGTAATTTATTTAATTTTAATTTAATGTATTTATGGTTTATACTATAGAATTTAATAGGATTAGGCTATTAATAAAATTCGCCTATGCCATCAGCGACAAGTGCGCCGGAGGTGAGGGCGAACCGGTTCAAGCTTACTGGGACAGGATTCAGGCAGCTATCCTTGGATCGGCGAGAGAGGTGCTTGGCGTGTCTAAGGGCGGACGCAAGTGTGACAAGGAGACTTGGTGGTGGAACGACTCTGTCCAGAGGGAGACCAGGGCGAAAAAAGCCCTCTTTAAGAAGTAGCAAGCGTCCAGATCTCCTGAAGATCGCGACGCATACCGGGTAGCAAAGCGCGCCACTAAGAGAACCATTGCCAGAGCCAGACGACACCACTTACAACCACTTTACAATAAGTTGGAATCGTTTGAAGGGCAGAAGCTCATCTATAAGTTGGCGCGCTCCAGGGTCAAAGCATCACAGGATATTTCCAAGTGCCACTCTGTAAAAGACCCCTGAGGCAACCTGTTATACGAGGACCTCGCGGTGAAGGAGAGATGGCGATCGTATTTCGACGAGCTGCTGAACAAGCAGCATAAAAGGGGCAGCCGCCAGATCTTCCTCCAAATCAAGGACTAGTGCCACCGGTGACGCCTGCAGAAGTCCAGAATTGTCTTCGCCACATGAAAAATCGGAAAGCTGTCGGGGCCGATGCCTGTTCCCATCAAAGCCTGGAAGGCGATGGGCTCTCGTGGTGTGGGTATCTTAACCAACCTTTTCAACCGGACACTCCTCACCGGTACGATCCTGAGCCAATGGAGACTGAGTATCATTACTCCAGTCTTCAAAGGCAAGGGGTCGGTGCAGGAGTGCGGTAGTTACCAAGGTATAAAGGTCATGTCCCACACCATAAAGCGCTTCGAAAGGGTTATCGACTCCCGGATTCGACAGGAGTGCACTGTCTCGGAATGTCAATATGGGTTTCGCCCTGGTCGCGGGACAATGGACCCGGTTTTTGTCCTAAGGACTGTCGTGGAGAAATACAGGGTGAAGAATACGCCTCTGCATTGCCTGTTTCTCGACTTGCAGAAGGCCTTCGACTGTATTCTTCGCGCGATAATCTGATGGGCATTGCGGTCCAAAGGGATTACAGAGGCCTATGTTGACATCATCCGAGACATGTACTGTGACTCCGATTCCGTAGTTCGGACCGCTGTTGGCGACACAAAACCTTTCCCCATCACCGTCAGGGTGCACCAAAGTTCCGTCCTTAGTCCGTTTCTGTTAAGCGTGGTATTAGACGTTTTGTCAGACAGCATCAGAAAGTCACATGAGCAGCCCCCGTGGCTACTCATATATGCTGATGATATCGCGCTGGCAGATTCGGACAGAGGTAGGTTGGTACGACGCGTGAAGGCGTGGAAGGAGTCGCTTGAGAACGGCGGTCTGAAACTCACCGTGGCGAAGACCGAGTACTTGGCCTGTAACTCCACAGATCCCACACCCGTACGCATAGGCGGCGACACGGTCGAGCGCACGGACCAAGTGAAATACCTGGGATCTCTATTTCATGCGTCTGGTGGCATAGATTGTGACGTCAAGGCACGCATTGCTGCCGCGTGGGCCAAATGGTGTGAGATAACTGGTGTCATTTGTGACCCCAAGATGCCGGTAAAGTTGAAGGGACAGGTCTATAAGACCATCATTAGCATCCTTTTATACGGCTTAAGCGTGGCCGGTGTTAGAGCGGTACAAGCAAGAACTGCGTGTCACGGAGATGAATATGCTGCGGTGGATGTGTGGAGTAACGCGGAAGGACCGCGTTAGGAACTCCCGCATTTGCAGCAGCCTTCATATCCGTGATATTACGGATAAATTGCAGGAGTTTCGGCTCCGATGGTACGGCCACGTTTTACGGCAACCGGATGCTTACGTGGGAAATAAATGTCTGGCCATGCCACCTCTACCGGGCCCTGGCAGGAGGTGTAGACCCAAAAAGTGCTGGCTTGACGTCGTAAAGGGTGATGCGTGCCAATGGGCTCACTACCAGGGATGCTGAAGACCGTGTGAAGTGGAGTAGAAAGAGTCGGAAAGCGGACCCCGGGCACCGAAACGGAAGTTTAGGTTGCAACCGGGATACTACGCTTAGATGATGATGATGATGAGGCTATTAATAAAGCTAGATTATTAATGCGACCAGGAAAACTGTAAGAAATTGACGAAACCAATAGATTATAATTTGTAACTATACGTAATAATTATTAAATTGTTATATTCTAAAACAATTCTGCTAAATACACCAAAACTTTATCAAGTTAACTCTAATTATAATAAACTTAATTATCTTTATACGTAGGGCCACTTCTGATAGTACAAATTAAACTATGGGTCCGAGGGACCGCACTTAGCGTGGTCACACTTCGTTACTTTTGCGGGTAATTTTATAACAGAAAGTCGTGTATTATACAGAATTACCTTAGTAAATTACAGGGTAGATGTTGTAATTTTAAGTTTAAACATTTACTTTTAGCATCGTATAAGTTTGCATGGCTATTATTAATAATTAAAACTATGTTTTTGCTTTACGAGTTTTGAAGTTTTTTAATAAGATAAATGTGTTTTTAATATATTTTACGTGTATATAAACAACTGCTTTACGTAATTTATTTGGAGGGAAGGAGATTTAATCAGTGCTCTAGAGGTGTTGCTACAAATTATCCCGCTTAGCTTCGAATCCAATATTGTACTTAAATGGTTTTAGCAAAATAAAACTCGAAGTTAAACTTCGCTAACATATGTCAAAACAATATGTATAAAAATAATAGAACCCCATAATGTCCTTCTGCCAGCTTCGAGCCTCCCCCTAAATACAACGGACTTTATACCGCCATACGGTTGTCCAAAGTGATGGGTAACACATACTTGACATCATGATATGCAGGTTTCCTCACAATATATTTCTTCATGGTCGTTTTTTTTTTGCTGTAGGACAGCAGACACGCTGACGGCCCACTTAGAATTTAGCAGTTACCATTGCCTATGGGTGTTTGTAACGCCAGTGGTATCTCCAACACGCTACTGTCCTATAAGAGTACAAGAACTTGGGTCACTAATGCAGGAACACAACACAAAGTTATTATACATACTTAAAACCAAAGGTGGTCGCCATCCAGATGGGCTTGGGGCCCTACCGCGTAGGGCGTTGTTTTGTCTAGGGTGGGTTGTTTTGTCGCCTTTTACGAAAGGTCGACCCTGGCCGCAGAGGTCAGTATTCTTTTTCCGCCCTTGCACCGATAAGAATATAATAGGTCTTTACCTATGAAATAGCCGTTCTGCAGTACTGACCATTTCAAATCAAAATAATTTTTGTTTGGCTAAGAATTCTAATTTCAAATTAATTTTATTTTAAAAACATGGAATTCTTTTTCCAAAAGTAGTCATTTGTTTATTGATTAGTGTTATATTTTCATCGCATTTCAATCTTTTTCGTCATCGTGGATACGTTAAAAATTCGATTAATTATGGAATATGAGTACCGTCGTGGCAGCAACGCGGCATAAGCGGCACGCAACATCAACAACGTTTACGGAGCTAACACTACAAACCAACGCACCACCTGTTATTGGTTTGCTCGCTTCCGTTCTGGGAATTTCGACCTGAAAAATGAACCTCGCGGTCGTTCGAAGTCTTTGGTCGACAATGACGAATTAAAGGCGATTGTGGAAGCTGATGATACATAATCTACGGCTGAATTAGCAGCAGCTTTCGACGTTAGCGTCAAAACAATATTGGTCCATTTGCGTCAAATTGGCAAGGTAAAAAAGCTTGACAAATGGGTGCTCCACGAACTCAATGATCGCCAGCGCGAAGTACGCGTCAAGACATGCCTTGCACTGCTCAACAGACACACAAATGAAGGAATTTTAAACCGCATTGTTACCTGCGATGAAAAATGGATTCTGTTTGATAACCGCAAGCGCTCAGCAAGTTGGTTGAATCCTGGTTCAGCCCCTAAACAATGCCCTAAACGAAAACTTACCCCTAGAAAAGTGATGGTCACTGTTTGGTGGTCTAGCGCGGGTGTGATTCATCACAGCTTCTTACCAAACGGGGTGAGCATTACTGCAGACGTGTACTGTGAAAAACTGAACACAATGATGGAGAAGCTGGCACATCTCCAACCAGCATTGGTCAATCGCTCGTCTCCGTTGCGCTTGCACGACAACGCGCGACCTCATACTGCACAGCAGACGGTCTCCAAGTTGCAAGAACTGGGGTTGGAAGTTCTCCGTCATCCGCCCTACTCACCAGACCCTGCGCCTACAGACTACTACTTTTTCCAGAATTTGGATAACTTCTTGGCGGGAAGAAAATTCAATACCCTAGAGGCAGTACAAAATGCCTTTGAAGAATTTGTTGCCTCCCGTCCAGCTGATTTCTTTAAGAAGGGCCATTAATAAACTGCCACTGCGTTGGCAAAGATGCATTGGTTGCATGGGTGATTACTTCGATTAATACAAATAAAAAATACATGAAAAAAATTCATTTAAATTTTTTCATACAAAACGGCAATTTCATAGGTAAAGGCCTAATACGAAACGAGACTTATGTTAAAATATGCACATTAGACTAGAAAAACTGCTTAAGCAGTGCATGCCAGGATGGGTCTCCGAACCACTTGCCTACCACGTACCTAACTAAATAAGAAAACAAAGAGAAAAATATTCCCAGCAAATATATTTTTGTAAGTACTCCCCGTTCAATCAAGCAGAGGACCATTATATATGTAATGGCATACTCACGGGAGAACGTATTACCAAGCTGAATAAGCTCTCTCCGAGCGAGGAGTGATCTCTCGCGGTTGATTGGTTGCGATTTAACTTTGATCTCGCCGAATACCGGGGCCAGATTTCCGCTTCAAAAATAAGTAAGCTAATTTTTAAATTGTCAGGTAAAGAGGACGAAACTTACAGACACTTATAGATATACAGATATACATTTGTTGCATTATCAACTAAACTAGACGCGTTTGCAGCCTGTAATTTCAAAGAAAAAAGCAACCAAAATTTTAAAATTTAATATCGTACTTAAGTTGTTTTTTTTAATTCAAAATTGAAAATGGAATTGAAAATTATCTTTCCATCACTTTTTCGCTATATTACTAAATTAATAGAATCACTATAAATAAACTAAGCCGAAACTTTCTTTTTGTTTTCTCTCGATCAATGTTTTCAGACACATCATAGTCTTTATACTGACGAGAATCTTTGATATTTTTCTACTATATTAAAAATGTACTATTATTATGTTACCAGACTTGTTGTATTGTAGAAATATGAAGTTTAATAAGAGAAGTTTCCAGCAAGCATGAAAAACTAAACACTCGTAAACATTGCAGGTTAGGCATTAGAGGCAATAACCTGTCAGAGAGAGGCTTATTTCCCGAGCTTCTATCGAAACGGTAAATAAAGTACCACTCAACGCATTGCAAATATTACTCAGTAATATACACATCGATTGCTATTTGGATGCTATGGAATTCCCATTACATAAAAATTGCTACCGTTAACACCTGTTTGTTTAAAGTCAAGTTCGAAATTTAATAGCATTCATAACATAACACTAACACCGTTTTCATTAGAATTAAAAGATAACTAGTTGTAATTCACATTATAAAATATATTCACATATGAATCATCGGTTAATTTTGAAGGTTTGCAATGTTTTGTGCTCCTAATTGCTAACTATGATTTGTAGCAAAATTTTAATGTCTCAGAAAAGGTGCATTTTCATCGCTTTTTGCCATTGATGGTTGCTTGCTTTTTGCTTATCGATTGTTCTGGCTTAGAAATTGATATGACTGTGAAGGTTCATGTGATTAGCAAAGTTCTATTTAAATGTTTCTATGCTCATCATCGTCATCTGTTCATTGTCACTGCTAGACGTAGACCTCCCAAAATTTGCGCCACAAATTCCGGTCCTTTCTTTTCCCATCCAGCCCGTACAAGCCACTTTTCTCAAGTCATCGGTCCATCGAGCTAGGGGACTACACTACATTTGCTGGGACGCGGTCTCCACTCAAGTTACGTAGTAGTTCAAATAAATGAAACGTGATTTTTATCACCATGCATTGACAATTTTCATCACTAACAAATCTTTCTCATCTCATTTCATCTTTTACTTAAATGTGAAAGAGGGTATGAGGGGATTAAAAGTTGAAAAAACTGGCCTATGGCGTATATATATTTCATACAGATGTAAGAAACGCGAAAAAGCACAAATATTTTAACCTAAAACAATATTAAGCAATACAAAAAATAAAGCTTATCCGAACCTTTTAACATATTATTCTGTCCCCCTGATATTAGAATAAGCCAGGGACAATAAATACAAGGTTCGAATATGTGGAGCTATAAATCAGGAACGTCGTGACCGGAGTCCGCCGATTTCCGACAATGTTACATAATACTCCGTGTGTTGTTGGGCCTTTGTGCAAGTATATAAATATAGATACTATAACTATATAAATATTTGATGCACATTTGGTGCAGATATATAGCTAAGTATGAATCTAATGTATAGTATATAACTTTCTAATCAGCCTTGGACAAACGTGACAAGTATACTATCCACTCCTTCTAAGAACTATGAAGTAGTTTGGGCTGATATGTATTTGTCAACTGTCAAGTTGATATATTTTATAAAATATATTAGTTTAACTCTCCTATTGAATACAATACTTCTTTTATTGATAATTCTCCCACCAAATTGAATTTCACTTCCATTCCAGTAACAATTTTCGTCGCAAATATTTGTGTTATAGCGGTTACTGATTATTATTATCACATAAGTACGAGTAATGTTAACTTTTGGAATTCTTGAGGATTAGTGAAAAACAATGCATCATTTGGCACCATTTGGCTGAACACGACACTACTTTAAATAATGTTGATTTCTAAAATGGAAAATTCTGGAACAATGACTGTCTGTGTGTGTTGTGCTGTGGTTCGATTTGAGGCAAAACCAAAATTATATATGAGTGTGTGTTAATTCTATTTTTGTTAAAAAATCCTCAGAGATCTTTAAATCCTCGTTTTACCTAGTTCATAGACGGGCCTTATTTAAAATAAAATTATTTAACAATAATACGAGCCGTGTCACGAAATAAATTGTAAAATGACGATAACTGAACGAATAAATGGATACAATAATTTCGTATCGCGCCAAAATCCAATTTCCCAAGCTACGTGTCCAACATCAGTTTTGATAAGTGTGCATTTAATTATATTAGTGTGAATACAATTTCATTATGAACTAATAATTTAACTAACATCAATTCTATAATGATCAATATCTCTTTATGTCTAAATCTTTAAAATGTTATTAAAGCAAAATTTAAAAGCATTCTTAATTACTAATGATAGTTTTGATTTTTATATCTTATTTCTATTCTTATTCCACATAATTTTCAGCACAGACCATATTTTCTTTTGTCTATACTATGCATGCACGTCATCTTTAGTCATGCACTCTCAATTCAAACTTCCCCAAAAAACTTTCGAACGCATAATATAATTAAGGTTAAAGTTATAATATACACACGAATAAAATCCAGAAATGTACATATATACATACATACTAAATAAATGTACATATATTGCTATAATTTGCGTTGCTATAATTTATTAAAAATTTATACTATAATTTTAATAAATTATACTAATATTTTCGTGACATATAAAGTAACTTATTACTTCGTACTACTATTAACGAAATATTAAAGATAAATTATTTTATTGTACTTAAATACAAAATCATATACTGAGTAGGTGGATTCCAGATAACGAATATCCTGCAGGGAAATATCAGCATACATCTGAGATAAAATACGCGGATGAAGATGTTCTTTTAAATAAGTAATAATCCAGGACAAAAATCAAACAAAAGCTACAAGTACTCGGACTTAAAACTAAACGGATTCTCAATCGTGGGTAGTCCTCTGTAATTAGACTAACATTAAGGCTAGACCCTAACACAAGTTGATGTTGTATCCGACACTGATTACGGTCTAGTGAAAGGACTTCACCGCAAACCACAAGGGTGCTTCGGACTCAGTCCGGTTAAATTGCGTTTTGCTCATTTCCGTTGATGTGTTCCACTCTTTGTGAGTTGATTAGTTGTAAGTTTTATCCCACGGAAGGCTTAAAGTGTTTTAACTATGGTGGATAATCTAGCTACTTTGCGTTATACGCTTTAATTACAATATATTGTGTATTACATAGTAAGTGATTAAATCATAAAGTAAAAGTCTCCATCAAACATATTTTCCTATGCACATAATTTGCTATATTATCAGACTTTGAGACTCGAGAACCAATTCATCTTAGAACTTATTTGCTCCAAATCTAAATACAAGTGGGTAAGATATACGACCGTATAGAGTGATGATAATATAAAATTACTATTCTCTTTTGAAGCCATACTAGAGCTCGACGTTGTGGACCACTACGTATATCTAAGCACATTGCATGCAATGATGGAAGTTGCGCACCGGAAATAAAGAGGCGTATTGGTATGGCTAAAGACGCCATGAATTGCCCATGCCACCAAGATCCGGTTAATATGCAATTTTATATTCCTAATATTCCTATATGGAGTCGAAACGTGGACCCTACGAGCCCGTGAAAGCCAAAGAATTGAAGCATTCAAGATATGGTGTTGAAGGCGTATGTTACGGATACCGTGAACTGTCAGGGACACCAATGCATCGATTTTTTCGCATGTTTATGTCAAAACACGCCTCTTGACTATCTGTCAGCAGAGAATACTTTCTTATTTCGGCCACATAGTTGAGAAGGGAGATAACTGCTTAGAAAAGCTAATTGTAGTGGAAACACAGAGTGTAAACAAACCCGCGGATGACCTCTAATTCTTTTTTATTGCCACAGGGCAACAGACAGGATGACGGCCCACTTAGAATTTTGCAGTTACCGTCGCCTATGGGTGTTTTTAACAGCAGTAGCATCGTAAGCACACTGTTGTCCCATACCAGTACAGTACAGGAACTTGGGTCATTATCAAACACAGAGTTATTATGACTAACATACAATACAGAGTTATTATGGCGACATACTTAAAACCAAATGTTTTAGCAAAACAAAACCCGAAGTTAAACTTCGCTAACATATGTCAAAACAATATGTATAAAAATAATAGAACGCCATAATGTCCTTCTGCCAGTTTCGAGCCTCCCCCTAGATACAACGGACTTTATACCGCCATATGGTTGTCCAAAGTGATGGGTAACACATACTTGACATCATGATATGCAAGTTTCCTCACAATATATGTCTTCATGGTCGTTTTTTTTTGCTGTAGGACAGCAGACACGCTGACGGCCCACTTAGAATTTAGCAGTTACCGTTGCCTATGGGTCGCCAGTGGCATCTCCAACACGCTACTGTCCCATAAGACCCAAGGTGGTCGCCATCCAGATGGGCTTGGCGCCCTACCACATAGCTAGTGTGGGTTTTTTGTCGCCTTTTACGACAAGTCAACCCTGGCTGCAGAGGTCAGTATAGGAATGTGCAAATGGATAAAAATTAGATGGCGCAATCAAATAAAGGCCCTCATCTAAAATTTACTCGGTCTTCAAAGACCGATGTAGGTAGATTATTAAAACAAGGTGCACCACAGTACTGATGTTCACATCCAGTGATGGCCACGATCCTCAGCCATAAGGGAACGACCACAGAGTGAAAGAGTAGCCATTATTTTTAAGCTACCTCCGATGGGCGGCGGTAGGAAGCGTAGACCCAAAAAAAATACTGGCCTATCATCGTATGGGGATATACGTGCCAATAGATTCATTACCAGGGATACTAAAGTCTGGATGAAGTGAAGAAGAAAAATTCAGAACAACGACCACTGGAATTAACGCTAGCTTTTGAAATTGCACTAATCTGTTAAGGTATGACCCCTTGATCGAAGATTAACGCGTTTGAAATGTAGTTTAAAGAAGAATACTGAGAATATCTTGAACGGAACATTGCTCAAACTAGTCCATCCTCAAGCAATTGAATGCAGCAACACGGCTCTCAAAAATCTGTTGGTATAGGATCTTTAAGTTCTTCAAGCATAAGGTAAACTCATAGTCTTGAAAAGCTGTTTATTACAGGTTGTGTGAGATAAAGGGCACTCTCCTACAAGATGAACGATATTAGTGGTCACTTTCAATCCTCCACCCAATCATCATCATCCTAGCGTTAGTCCCGGTTGCTACCCAACTTTCGTTTCGGTGCCCGGGGTCCACTTTCCGACTTTTTCTACTCCACTTCGCGCGATCTTCAGCATCCCTGGTAGTGAGCTCATTGGCACGCACAAATTCCTTTACGACGTCAAGCCAGCACTTTTTGGGTCTACCCCTCTTGCCGGGGCCCGACGGAGGCGGCATGGCCAGACATTTGTTTCCCACGTAAGCATCCGGTTGCCGTAAAACATAGCCATACCAACGGAGCCGACACTCTTGCAATTTATCTGCAATGTCACGGACATGAAGACTACCGCGAATGCGGGAGTTCCTAACGTGGTCCTTCCGCATCACTCCACACATCCACCGCAGCATATTCATCTCCGTGACACGCAGTTCTTGCTTGTGTCGCTCTAACACCGGCCACGCTTCACAGCCGTATATATATTTCAATCCTCCACCCAAATGGTGGAGGAAAGAAATGTGTGATGAAGAGATAATTAGCACAGGTATAGAATAAAAATTAAGAAGAATGTGCAACTTTTTAGTTTTAAATAGTAATTATACCTAGTCAGGTCATAAGTATTGTCACACAGTAAAAACTTTTCTTTTAGAATGCTGGCCACAAAAAAGTTTATTGAATTAGAATTTCGAATTGTTCATGAAAATAAAAATGTATAACTTTTAGAATTTTACTCATTTTTAAATATGGAGTGGACGCTTAAAGAAGACCGTGTTGCAGTTATTGCGTTGCATTGTTGCGGTTACGCGCCAATTCAAATTTTTAACATACTGAAAAATTTGAATATTACCAAAAGATTCGTTTATCGTACCATCAAACGATACAATGAAGACTCTAGTATAGATGACAGGTCAAGAAGTGGTCGCCCTCGGTCTGTTAGGACTCCAGCAGTGATAAAAGCTGTGAAGGCACGAATTCAAAGAAACCCCAAACGTAAGCAGAAACTGTTGGCCCTTCAGATGGGGTTAAGCAGAACCACTGTGAAAAGGGTGTTAAATGAAGACTTAGGGCTTCGGGCATATCGAAGAAAAACAGGACATCGTTTGAATGCTCGTCTAATGGACCTGAGACTGAAGAGATGCCGCGCTTTGTTGAAGCGGTACGCGGGAAAAAAATATCGGGAAATTCTTTTTTCGGATGAAAAAATTTTTACCGTAGAAGAGAGCTACAACAAACAAAATGATAAGGTATACGCACACAGTAGTGAAGAAGCGAGCAACCGTATTCCGCGTGTCCAACGAGGTCATTTTCCATCCTCGCTCATGGTATGGTTGGGAGTTTCTTATTGGGGCTTAACAGAGGTACATTTTTGTGAGAAAGGTGTAAAAACGAATGCTGTTGTGTATCAAAATACAGTCCTGACGAACCTTGTGGAACCTGTTTCTCATACCATGTTCAATAACAGGCACTGGGTATTCCAACAAGATTCGGCGCCAGCTCATAGAGCGAAGAGCACACAAGACTGGCTGGCGGCGCGTGAAATCGACTTCATCCGGCACGAAGACTGGCCCTCCTCCAGTCCAGATTTGAATCCGTTAGATTACAAGATATGGCAACACTTGGAGGAAAAGGCGTGCTCAAAGCCTCATCCCAATTTGGAGTCACTCAAGACATCCTTGATTAAGGCAGCCGCCGATATTGACATGGACCTCGTTCGTGCTGCGATAGACGACTGGCCGCGCAGATTGAAGGCTTGTATTCAAAATCACGGAGGTCATTTTGAATAAACTTTAATGTCATAAGAATCTATGTTTTGTTAAGTTCATTTTGGTATATGAATGGTTACATAATTAATAAACTTGTTACAATTATTTTACATTAAACATGTGACAGAATTTATGACCTGACTAGGTATTTGTAGAACTAATCTAGTTCTTTCATTTAAATTATTATATATTTCTATTGTTTTTCTGTGTTATAATCCGCTATCTGCGACATATTTCAACATTTTCACCTGCATTTCTAAAGACGAACAGCTGCAATTTCATCTCACGTCAGATTTTCCGGTGAGAATAAAAACACTATATTCCACTTGCAACACAAGTTGTCTTGTTAGGAAGTTTTTGGAATTGGTTTATTTAGAATTATAACCACCGTGTTTGTTATTTAGCTAGACTTTTATTGTTATTTCGAGTA
The DNA here is from genome assembly GCA_963693495.1 of Malacosoma neustria. Lineage (NCBI taxonomy): Eukaryota > Metazoa > Arthropoda > Insecta > Lepidoptera > Lasiocampidae > Malacosoma > Malacosoma neustria. The sequence continues at coordinate 5,276,216 of OY856386.1, forward strand.
ATAAAATATTTAATATATGATTTAAGCATTGTAAACCTATTATAAAATTTTAAATTCATTATATTATTGTTTAACATTTACCACATTAAAAACCTAATGCTCGGTACACAACCAAAATGCTGTATATTATAACCGAAGTTTAAATAATCACAACAGTTCATAGTGCTATTTTTGGTTTAAAAAATATTATAAAATAATATGGTGTATTGGAGCCTTGGAGCTCTAGTCAATCATGTATATATTCTTAGTTAAACAACAAGACAGTCCTTCCAAGCGGATCCCCATCGAGAGATTTCAAGGCGCGCGACTGGACGCTACTAGGAAGCGGCCGAGCTTGACTCCCCTCCCGTGCCCCGCAAAGCAAGGACGAAGCATGAAATGGACAGAGCGTCTCGCGCACCCCAGTGCGGGTCACGCCACCATCGAGACGGTGAGATGTGTGATATGCGAGAGAAGAGCAAAGAAACCGGGGGACAAAACCCTGACCCCTGAAGCAAAGCGCGGAAAAGGCCCACCCTAATAAAAAGCGTGGGTTGGCGCCGACCTGGGTCAGTTTATCCGTGAACCCAGGCGATAGAAGAACAGCGGGATTTTTAAGGAGTAGTCAGATGTCAGTTATCTTGCCCTGAGTCCCACATACTCTCCAAATACTTCGGGTCGGTGGCACTTGTCAATCGGAGCTGTCAAAAAAAAATGGACAAGACAATAATCCCGGTTAAAACGAAATATTATTAAATCTATTCTAAAGAAAGTGACTGGCCTCTTAAACTCCGATAGACAGCTCTTTTAGCAATCAGAAAAACTATTAAAACGATAATAATCTTTTTTAGAAAAATAACTCTTATTGCAAGTCCCCATGACAACGGGGGAGTCGAAAGGTACGTGAGACTACGCAAGGACCCCACTAAAACACCCTGATGTTCTCTTATCTTATCGCTTCGTGCCTGAGCCTTGGCCCAAGTCGGCTTTGTGTTAAAAATGGGATTAAAATCCCCCCTCATAAAAAGACGGATTTATAGATATGAAACCTTTAATTTTATAAACTTAGTTTTTTTCAGTATCATCCAATCAATTATCCGTATTTTTACATTTTTTTTCTTTATAGCTGGTGTTCAGCAGACAAGCAAATAAATACTCACACTCACACAGTCGTTTGCAACCGCAAAGGTGGCAAATCGCTTCCAGTCTCGCACAAATTTTACACCTTTTATTTAAATGTGTGAAAATATGAATAATCTATTAATAAATAGTTTGCAGCAAAATAATTACGATGTCTTAATACCCTCATCTATCATACAAAAATAATAAATTTCATTTATCATCCGTAAGACGATTCACAAGATCTTTGAACCCAAGACGTTAACTTTTAATAATGGTCCATTTTGTTAGAATTAATATGCAATTTGCATGTTAATCGTCTATTTCAAAGGAAATCTTAATTTCATGACGACGAAGTTATTGCCGTACACTGTTTCATACATATTATAAGTTAATTTTTTTAGCTAAGTTAATATTTAATTATTTTAAATCAAAAGATGCACAGCTGGTATGACTGGTATTGTCATTACAGATTTAAAATTGTTTTATTACTGTAGGACAGCAGACAGGCTGACGGCCCGCTTACTATTCAGCAGTTACCGTCGCCTATGGGTGTTTGCAACGCCAGTGGTATCGCAAACACGCTGTTGTCCCATAAGGGTACAGGAACTTGGGTCACTAATGCCGGAACACAACACAAGGTTATTATGGCAGCATACTTAAGTTTATAATTATGTTTATATTATGCCGCTATAATAACCTTGTGTTATGTTCCGGCATTAGTGACCCAAGATCCTGTACCTTTATGGGAAAGCAGCATTTTCGTGGTGCCTCTAGCGTCGCAAGCGTCATAGGCGACGGTAACTGCTAAATTCTAAGCGGGTCGTCAGCCTGTCTGCTGTCTTACAGCAATAAAAAAAAATTGAAAGAACTTACATAAAATGATTCCTAGCTTGTATGTATAATTAGCAATACGTAAATAAACTATAAAGTATGGCCATTAGGTAAACGTAGTTTAGGATATCCCCCAGCTCTGTAAACTTAGCTCAAGTTTTTAATTAGGGATCATCGAGGTAGTTCCTTGAACGGAGACGTGCAGCTATACGTTACAGAACCTTTTTCAAGCATAACGATTTGCTGACAACGATTTCAAATTATATTACTTACAGATTAATTTCACTGAAAATAAAACAAAACTAGTATCAATCAATCAACAGCCTTAGGTCACCCACTGCTGGAGAGAGATTTCCCCAAGGTCACGCCACGATACCCGCTCTTCGCTTTTCTCATCCAGCAACTACCTAGATCTGAGGGGCATTCTCCATTACGTTTGCCAAGACACGGTCTACTCGTACATTCCAGAACTAGCTTCCTTCAACGGCTATCGTGTACCATGCGGCTCTAGCCAATCGCCACTCCAATAAGCATATTGTCAGCTTAATTATCAGAATGCGTAACTCCACAAAATATTAAAATAAGACTAATTATTATAGAATATTTAACTAGATGGCTTGTGGAGTATTTTGAAGCCTATCCTTCCTTTTTATTCCTTTATTGTACAGAAATATGGCTATTTTGTTATGAGTGACAGTGTTATGAGTAAAATAATTCCCAAGCATAGCAAAAACAAAGTTTTTACTTGCTTATGTAAAGTTTGTCCAAATGATGATATTTTGCGACCTACATCCGTTATCTTAGTCTTCTCTTGTATCTCCTCATTCCGGATTATTTCCTTAAGGGAGATACTGAGCATAGTTAAACTAGTTATCGAGTTCTAAATATGACAACAACAAAATAACTAAAGGTTCAACCTCGACAATCATTTGAATATAATCCAACATATTTAAGAATATGATTGTTCTTCGTACTAGGTGTACGCAAACTTATAAGGTTTTAGTAAATGAAAATTTCAACAAGGTAAAATTATTTCCGCTGAAGACTGCCATGAATAGTTTTCAAGAAAATATTTATTAATTATCTCACTCGGACTTTTAGTAAGGTTCTTTTTACATTATTTAATGAGTTTGATCTTATTTATTGTAGTGTAAGCGGGCTCAGGTGATGATGATAACTGACTTTGACTTTAACACAAGATTCCAAAATTCCAGACTTTAAAAGTAGGATATAAAACGTTGAGCTCCATTGCAAAAGCTAAAACGTACTAACTAAATATATTATATAAATATAATACTTAGGAACACCAGTTATCAGTGAAATTACTTCTAATCTCATTTTTCCACTAAACTTTTTAAATATTGTACGTAACAATTTTCAACATTTTTAGTTCAATGTATTAAATTATCTCAAAAAGTTGATAACTTAGATCGACTTCGTTAAGTTTCTTAGAAAAAATGTCCATCAACTTCGATTAATAAAAAAGTATCTATGTTCTCATCTTAGTACGTACGTCAAATAAATGTTTTTAATAAGATGTTACGGCCTGTTAACGAGACCTTTAAGCCAAGTCTGTCATTAATTTAAATCTTTCCTCTTTAACACAATACATATTTCCACTTGTTCACAGATTTATATTTTAGTATTTGAATCGCCTTAACAGTATTTTTAACATATTTATATGAAGCACTATTGAAATGAACAAACCAAGTTAATCTCTGTAAATGATGAAAAGATGATACAAGTTGAAGAATGATTATTTTTTAATAAAAACAGAAAATCAAGCAAACAGAAAGAAATAGGTAATAGAACAGACAACGTCAAAAAAGCCAAGAATAAAAAAACTACATCAGCTATCAAAATAGCAAAGAGGTCCGCAACAACTATACCATTTTTTGTTTTTAAGCAAATCACACAAGTGGCGGCGGGAGGTATACTGACTTCTATTATTTCACTTGTCAAATTTAGCCCATGAAAAATGAAAGTTTGATTTGGACACTTGAAGAAATTATGGTACATTTCGGCTATCTCATCGTTACAGAAAGTGCAAATATTGCTATTTATTATACTGAATCTTGCGAGATGTGCGAATGCAGCGTTGTGGTCAAATCGCAATCTGTTGATTATAGTGATGAACTCACGATTAGCTATATACAGCTTATCATGCCATGGTCTTTTGGATAAATCCCCTCGGATACTTCCATACCATTTTCTTTTACACTTTTGGTCCTCTTTCCAGAAGTCCAGATACAATTTTCTTATGGAGATATTTACACCATAATAATAATCGGTCATAAGAACATGCACCACATGTCTGACGTCAAGAGCATTGATTGACCCCTTTATATGCAGTTTTGTCTGCTATTTCATTGCCAGAAATACCTTTATGTGAGGTAACCCACATAAAGTAAAGTAAAATTGTTATCCCTTTGTTATGTAAACGCAAGATAAAATCTGTAATAAAATAAATTATATAATTTGTTTTAAAATTAAGATTTACATATTTCAAACTATTTATAAGACTTCAAGAGTATATTAAGATTAGAAAATATTTACAATTATTTACACAACTAATCGATTCGAAGCTTCAAAAACTGCATATGCCTTTACTGTAAAGATGGAGCTCTGTTTATCTAGAACGGACGGCAGTCGCTCCCGTAAAAACCAAAACTAGCCAAATAACAATATGGTTGGAACACGGAAAGGATTTGTCACAGATAGGGCGTCGCCGCAAAACGATGCGCAGAAACTTCGCCTGACTCCTGTGACAAGTGGACTAGGGCGGCCGTGCCGTGGGCGAGCATGACTAAAGACATTAACCCCATCCAAAAAGAAACTCCGATTCGCAACTTGGAAAATTAGCACGCCGACTGGACGCGCGAGTGTTGGCCGATGTACTCTCCAGGAGAGTGGCCGTGACGTTCCTGCAGGAGACTGGCTACAAGCTTATCTACACGAGTGCACCTGGTGGGGAAAATAGGCTTGCCATAGTGCTCTCGGGGGAGCTCCAGGACGACATTTTGGAGGTGAAGCGATCGGCTTATGATTGTGAGGGTGCTTCTTAATGGGGTAGTCACCCATTTGATAAGCGCCGGCGCGCCACAGGCCTATTTTGGAATCTACTCGGAGAAGTGCTTCGTGAGATCCCATTGTCACATGGGATAGTTTTGGGTGGTGATCTAAACGGTCATATGGTTGATGAATGTGGGGAATTTGAGCGTGTTCACGGTGGATTTGGGTATGGTAGCCGCAAAGTGGAAGGGGGAACATGATCTCAAGGTGAAGGAGAGATGGCGCTCGTATTTCCACGAGCTGCTGAGCACGAGCTTCTATGTTATCTTATTACGATTAAGTATATTAATGTTTAAGTCTCCCAAAATATTAATTATACTTTTTTACTATCATTACGTAAAATTCTAAATAATAAGATGTCTAAGCAATTTAAAAAGAATTTAAGATTTGACGTAGGCAATTGTTTCAAGTGTAATCTGTACTGTCTTAAACCAATATAAAGATTTTCAGTGGCTACTGCTAAATTCACATCTGAACTGTACAACACTAGATCATCTGCAAACTGAAGTATATTTTTATTTTTAATATTTAGTATATCTCACAAGTATACAAGTTATATAACAAGGGTGATAATGTTGCACCTTGAATACCTTGGATACAGTTTTAGGCCCATGTAAAATATTATTGTGCCCAATATATAATATTCTATTATTAAGGAAATCATAAATCCATTTAGACAATTGTCCAAGTACACCAGCATTACTCAGTACCTTTACCAGTGTTAGTATACCAGGATCCACACTATCGAGCGCACTTTGCACATCTAGAAATACACAATCTGTGTGTAATTTATTGTCTTGTATTTTAAAGTCATTAATGAGGGAAATGAAGCTGTCAGCATAACTTCGTCCTCTACGGAATCCATATTAAACATGAGGGATGACACTATTAGATTCTGCATACCAGTCAAGGCGTGACATAACCATGTTTTCAAATAACTTTCCAAGACATGATGATAATGAGATTAGATGATAGAACTAGCCTGTTTAGGTAATTTATCTGGTATAAGTATTACACATTTAGTTTTCCATGAACTTAGTAGTAACTTTTTATGCCAGAGACTATTAAGAACATTCAAAAATAACATTTGTATGGATTCAGTTAGATTATTGGGCAATAAATATGGAAAATTATCTAAAACAGAACTAGTATTTCTCCTAGACTGTATACTCATTAAAAACTCAGAGCATTAAAAAGCGTCCAATAAAAATCTTGATTGAGTATTTTTATTGTTTACATTAAAATAATTGTCTAATGAATACGGGTCAATTAAATTGGTATTATCAGATAGCTTGTCTAAAAGTAGTTGTACAAATTCATCCTTACATGATTTATTACCAGTTCTAATACCCTTAAACCTTTTAATGAGATTCCAGATTTCACTGATGGGAGTAGTTCTATTGAAACTATTACAAAAACTATTCCAGCTGATTCCTTTTTTGCTCGTTTATGGTGATTTTTTTAAGCATCTAATATTTTATAGTTGATGTAATTGTTTATTGTTGGATCGCTTCTGTAAAGTTTCGGTGCTTCATAAGATTTAATGACAGCTCATTCACATATATCATTCTACCAGGGAGCTGGTGGTCTACTCCTAAAGTTAGTCCTAGTGAATCTAGGAACTATCATTTTTTTGAGTTTATCAAGTCGATTACAAAACTCCTCATAAGATTTAACCGGGTTTTTTTCATTAAACATCATATCATGGCAGACTGAATTAGAAAATTCTCTGTACTTGTCCAATCTGTTTTATGATATAAAAATCTGTTAACATATTTATTTAGTGTATATATTTCAATACATATTGTAATGTTTGTGATAGTTGGATGATGATAACTACCCGTAATGCACAGACCATTCACAGAGTGGGGCCAAGTGGGGACTAACAAAACTTACATCTATTGCTGAGATATTGCAAGTAAGTTAATTTACTGTAATGAATCTAACATTATTCAAAATGCATAAATCATATTAATCAATTATATCATACAAGTTCTGGCCTCGACTTTTGGTAGACAGACATTCAAAAGCAAAATGGTGTGCATTGAAATCACCACTTAGAAAACGAGGTTTTGGTAAATCCCTTATAATATTGCGCAATCTATTTATTATATGTGTTCGCTGGAGGAAGGACTGTACACACAAAGAATAGACAAAGTATTATATTATTTATTATATTATCTTTGTACACGCTTATGGTTATTGTTTGTATATCTTCATAAAATATAGTATTATAGTTTAACTAATTTTCCAACACCATTGCGAGGGTTGTTAGAAATTTTATTGTAAAAATCATAACCAGAAATGTAAAGTAATAGATGGACATTTAACCACGTCTCATTTATTAGGCATATATCAATACCTTTTTCATTTAAAAATTTTGTTAGAAGAGGTTTTTATTAATTGAACCTTAAACATTGAATTGCTCAATACATAGAGAGGATGTTTTTTAAGACTGTGTGCCCATTATGTGGACAGAGTTTTAATAAGTATGTCTTTAATTACTGATGTAGTAATAGGTTCGTTATAATTTTATTGCCTATTTGGACCTGTGTGTGTACCAGGGCCATAAGTAGATCCCTGTTTCCAATAACTTGCGATTTTATATCCTTAATATTTACAGCCTGTGAAATAGGCTCATTATTTGCAGATTTATTTACAGGTTTATTTACATGTTTGGGTACATTATTTACATTATTAACATTTTTATTTACAAGGATGACGCGAGATGGTAGAGGAGGGAAATCAGTATTATCTTTTCTGAAAATTTCTTAATTTTCATAAGACACAGTTTAGATATAGCCAAAAGAGGTCCACTGCAATTTACGCAGCAAATGTCATCTGGTTTACTGCATTCTTTATAAGAATGTTCGTTTGAACAAATAGGGCAATGCTGTTTCCCATTACATATCTTTGCAGAATGATTAAATTAAAAGCATTTTTAACACTGTTGAAGAGGAGAAACATACTCAAAAACTTCGTCAAAAATGTGATGCTTACAGTTTGTGTTCCTATCAATTCATGACCAACTTTTCTCATAAATCTCGTAACTACAATAATTTCTTATGTAAAAGTCAATCTAGTAAATATTTCTTTATTTTATATATTTGCAGGCACAATTTTTTTCAATTTGAGCTGCTGGAATAAATGCTCTCATTTCATGTTTTTCCAGAAAGATTATGTTATTTATTAAATTGTTGGCTGTATTGTGCTGTGTAAAAATTACAACAATTTTATTTGCGTTAATACGCCTTATTGCTATGACACATTTAATATTGGAAATTGGTTTAAATCCTATGATTTATATATATCTATAATTATATATATATCTATATATATAGAATACAAATATTTACATGTTTATACTTTTATTTTCCAGCATTTCCTGTACGTTTTTGCTTTGAATAAAAACTTTAAATTCAGAATTAATGGAATTTTCGGGGTAAAGTCTTTTTAAATTTGGCTTACGGTATGGATAAAAACTATCTTCCTCACCGCCACCGCCAGCACCAGAAACATCCTGGACATCTTTAGGCCGCCGTGGACTCTTTTTTGAAGTGGGGGCAGTTATCCCTGCCCCCATCGTTTTCGTCCATTTTTATGAAATTTACTCAGTATTTATTTATAATTTGTTGACATAACATACTGTTATTCACAAATAAATATTATTTTATTCAATTTAAATATAATTTTACAACCTTGGTCTTTCGAATTCCCGCCAAGAATCGTCAACTATAGGTTTATGAAAAAAGCCCTGCAATACATGTATACCTAGTGCAGAGAACTGTCTTTTAAAAAACACAAAATATTTATACTTGATTTTCACTTACATTTAGAACTGAATAAACTATTGCATCATATTTTTATCCTTCACAGGGATCGAACCAATTGAAATATCATAAGTACAAAACCACTTATTCAATTATTGAACCAGCCTGGTTATCTTTTTAAATTAAAAACCATATCTTCATAATTCAAGTGAGAAAAACTTTAAAGATATAAAATGCAATTTATTTAAAATATATCGAGAAGCGTTTTAAATATATCGTAAGTGCATTCAAAAATCTAGACTCTTTTCAGCCATCTAAAAACCCCGCCGGCATTTTCCGTAACAACGCCGGAGAGCATTTGTTCAGTTTATTTTCTAGAAATTGCACTTCAAGCGTTGTTCTCGAATATTGGAAGGAGGCCAAGTAAACAAACATTACAAGAGATTAGATTTAAGTAGAATTACATATGTAGTACTTCCTACTGGATTCAAAATAGACTCATTTAAGTTACACACACAGTATTTTATATCGCTATATATATATATATATATATATATATATATATATATATATATATATATATATATATATATATATATATATATATATTAACGACGTCAGGGGCATCGCCAACACGCTGCTGTCCTCATTAGAGGGGCTGGAACTTGAGTCACTTATATCCGAACACAAAAATGGTTATTATGGCGATATATTGAAAGAGGTAGCCATTTAGACGGGCTCGGGGCCTTGCTGACTAGCTATGGTTATTTTGCCACCTTTTCCGATAACCAAAGGCCACAATGCTCTTCTTACTCCGCCTCAACACGGAGAAAATAAATATACAAATTGTGGGTGTTAGATGTCCCAAGTCAATCTGGATGTTTGAGAAATCTGCTAAACAATGAAATTATAACTCAAGTTTACCTTTCAGGGTTCAGTAGTCGGGTGGCTTAAAAAATCTTAATCTATACAATTCTCTTTTCCAGGGGCATCAATCCTTGCAGGAGAATCGCCTTCGCTGGTATGACCATATTTTACAAGAACCGGCTGTTTATGTGGGAGACAAATGTCTGGCCATGCCACCTCCACCGGGTCCCAGCAGGAGGGGTAGACCCAATAAGTAATAAGTGGAGAAAAAAAGGAGGAAAGCGGTCCCCGGAGCAGAAATTTAGGTTGCAACCGGGATTTAAGGATAGGACGATGATGATTGACATGACGCGTACTAGTTACGCTCTGCATAACCTCAAACTTTGAAATAATTGGTTGAATTTAGGTTTATGTACGCCTTAGGGTATAATAATAAAAACATTAATTTCAAAACGAGTCTTTGCAATGAACTCCAATAAATCTCTGTTACACAATCACATCTTTTATACGCGTAGATTTTATCGTGCAGGGATGTAGTAAGAATACTGACCCTTACCGCCGGCTTGTCGTAAAAGGCGACAAAATAGCCCTAGTTAGATGGCATAGCTTCAAGCCTACATAATAGCTATGAAGGAAGACGCAGTGGAAAAATGTAGGGGGTCCGTTTCGTGTTAATATGCAAAATACAATAGCTTGAATACATTAAGTCAACTTTAAATAATTTCATCAAAGAAACCAAGCAACAAAGTTGTAGATTATAAATTCTTATTCACTACTTCACAAACTCTATCTTGGAGGAAATTTGAAATTCATGTAGGTTATGACTTGAGTGCTGCTTGTAAAGTTGAAATGAAACTTCGCAGGTGTAAGTTCGCAATGAATTTTCCTTTATATTGCAAGCTTTTGTGTATAAAACTTAAATATTTCAATGAATTCATAAGATTTATAAATTCATTGAAATTTTGTATTAATTAATAAATCATTGCTTTGTTATAAAATAAATAAGACAACATATTTCTTCGATTATTTAATTTAAAATATAACAATGAACATTTGTTTGAATCTTTTCCTACACATGGTCACTGTGCAAATACAATGAGTAATTATTTAAAAAATATAACATTTAAATAAAATACTAACTAATGCCATTGCCATACCTGACAATTTTATATATTAATTTATTTCTATGTTGTGGGGAAATTCCTTTCATATAATTGTGGGAGAGCTAGTGAACCATCTCACTAACCCTTTTCCCACAAAGCTAGAAAATTTTTAAAAGATGTTTTATTATCAGTCAATTAGAAAGTACCGTTCAGACAGGCACCTCACAATATTTATTAAGCCTCAAATTTTTGAAAATGTAAATAAAAAAATTAATCTACTTCCACAAGGCCAAAGTTTAAATATATGCTGTAATTTACATGTTTATGTTTAAAAAACTTGACAATATATTTTGAAGATTGCAAATATATCATACGATAGCAAAGTTGTCATCGGAATAGCAATTCATAACCTGCTCCCATAAAGTTCAAATTTTGAGGGAACATTATTTTTAATGTTTAAAAACGTACTTTTTATATTATGTAAACAGCCAGAATGTTCTAGCGGTTGGAGGTATCTGCCAGACGAGTATGTAATAGTCCTGCCGCTCGATGGGAGTCCGAGTAATAATATTTTATACTTAATAATTAAAATATAATTTTAACAAGAGCCAATTAATAGAATATATCCAAAACTGAAACTTCTGTAACTATTTATTTAGGAAGCCATCAAATATTTCTTAGTTTTATCTTATTGCATCAAACAAAAATCAATACACTGCTTTTAACGCATTTTATTGAAACGTAAACTTTTTTTAGTTAAATAAAAATAAAATATAATATTTTAAAAAGCGAATGACAAATGAACAAAAATATTTATAAGAAGTTGTAAGCTCAGTGACGATATGCAATTTCTCTTATGAATACTATTAAATTATGAAAGTTAGAATGTTACTAAATAATATATTATTAACATTAAAATTTAAAGAGACTAAAATTGGAAAGTTAACGTTAATTAATTTTAATTATGGATTATTTCCATATTCTTTACAGAGTTTAGTAACGTGATGAGTAGCGATAGCGGCGCGTCGTGACAACATCATGACGTCATCACCTGTCGCGAGTCTGATATTAAACGCTTGCAAACGAGATGTTCCAGCCATCATTTTCCCAACTACCCTATAATAATTATTTTACATTTAAATATGTATTTCAAAGCATTGATATTGTATCTTTATTATTTTCACATTAATATACTCTTTTTTTATTGCTGAGGAACAGCAAACAGGCTGGCGGTCTACTTAATAGTCAATAGTTACCGTCGCCTGTGGATGTTTGCGGCGCTAGGGGCATCGCGAATACACTGCTGTCCCATATGGATACAAGATTCTGGGTCACTAATGGCAAACACAACAAAAGGTATTACGAGTCTATACTCGTAATACCTTTTGTTGTGTTTGGCATACGCACACCAAGGGTGGTTACTGTCCAGACGGGTTTGGGTTACCACGGCTACCGTGTAGATGGTGTAGTTTTGAGTAACCTTGTGTTGTGTTTCGGCATTAGTGACCCAAGTTCCTGTACCCTTATGGGCCAGCAGCGTGTTCGCGATGCCACTGGCGTTGCAAACACCCATAGACGACGGTAACTGCTAAATCCTAAGCGGGCCGTCAGCCTGTCTTCTGTTCTACAACATTAAATACCTACAAGATTATATAAAAGTAGATAGTCATTCAAAAACTTTGAATAGGCACTTACCTAACTGTGCATGGTGGTTTTAGATTTGGCAGTAAGAAGTCTATTTCGTAATAAACAACTTGCATAGCGGGTCCGCTCTCATCCCGTATAACTAAATTCTTGGCTCGAGAATCACCGGGTCTTATACTAACGCATTTCGCTATTAACAAAAGAAAATGAAACGTTGAATGCGAAAATCATAGAAATAATTTAAAGAATCAAATTTATGATTGAACTTTTTAATTTTTAATGGGTCACAAAGCGAAGTTTTGGACATAATAATGCTGTAGTACCAAGGTATTTTTAAATTAAATGTTTATATATAATTAGTTTTGGAGTTAATTTATAAAAGTTGGAATAGTTCAAATGTGAGGCTGACATCCGAACCAGAATGTTTTGATTGTGAAAATGATCGCCAAAGCTCAATTTATTACATTTTATTTTCAACAAATGCTGCAAAAATTAGCAAATATAATTACAATACACTACAATCATTTATTAATATAACATAAAAGTTGGTAGTGAGTTCATTATTTATTATTCAATAAACGCACGTTGTTCCAACAATACGAGCTTAGAACAAGCAACAGGAATTTTCCAAATAAAAAACACCCACGCACACGCATGCACACACACGCACACAGACGCACACGCACGTACGCACTCACACACACGCACGCACGTGTATATACATATATCCATACTAATATTATAAATGCGAAAGTAACTCTGTCTGTCTGTCTGTCTGTCTGTCTGTTCCTCTTTCACGCCTAAACGGCTGAACGGATTTTGATGAAATTTGGTATGGTGATAGATGATAACCTAGAAATGGTCATAGGCTAAAATAATCACGCCATCGTTCTTAGGGGGTAGGCAGTAGGCAGATAACTAAATTGAGTTAGTGATTTTTTGTGCTTATCCGGTATCTATGAGAATCGGCCAACATCTATTTTTCATCCCCCTAAATGTTAGGGGTAGTCCACCCCTAAATTTTATTTTTTATTTTTTGACATTTTATTATTTTTATGGCAGAACAACGTTTGCCGGGTCAGCTAGTACTACATATATTTTTACAAGTATATTATCTCTGCTAGTTATTGTCACGTAAAACACACGCCTTTGTTGACCACGTTGCTACGTGAAAATACACTACGCACACCCCGCCGCGTGGAACAATGTAGCAGGGTAGTATGGGATTCCCCAGGCAAAGGCGCTTATGAAACCCTGACTTTTGATTAGGATTGCACCTTGCTCGAATATCCCCTAAATCCATAGATTGAAATTGAAACCTGTGTATGTTAGTTAGCAGTAGGTACGGTATAAAAAACTATTTGTTTAAAATTTCCGTTGAGCTGTAACTGAATCTGACTGGAAATAAATTGAATGTTTTGATGGAATTGTACTCGGGGCGCAAAACGTTTTAGAAACATACTCTTTTTTATTAAAAAAAGTATATTAAAAAGTATATTAAAAGTATATTAAAAATTTTTTCGTTTTCCGTTTTACCGTTTTCACCTGTAAGTAGCTATTACCTGATATACAATAATAATAACAAATCTAGCGTAATTTCTAAGAATCAATTTTAATTCTCAACACTTTGGTGTAGTAATTTTGACAAAAATCATTCCCAAAATCCACACTTTCTCCTTCAAATATAGATAATTAATAATATGTATAAAATAGCACAAAAACATAAACAAATTTGCTTAAAAACTTATAGTAAGGTGTCATTAATTTTAATTACCAAAGATCAAAAATATATATTTATAACAAATACATAACTTTTTCGTTGTTATATATAATGTCTTACTTATTAATACATATTCACTTTTACATTATATTGACGTCATAAAAGGAGATATTTATCACCGTCCTAATCATCCCTCTATCAGGAAAGAAGAAGGCCGTGTGAAGAAGAAATATAGTAAAGTTGGGTTACGAGCTCGAAGAAAAGATTAATGAACTGGTGATCAAAGCTAAGATGATGACAAACTTTTAAAATATTAAATAGACTAAAAAAATTATTGAAATTTGTTTATACAAAAAACAGTTATTATAATAAAAATCAGTTACTTTAAACTTACCAACCACCTCGTACATGATAAGAATTCCGATATGTTGAAGAGATTTGTGCCATTTGAGAATATTCTCAACGGGACCGGAAAACACTCGCGGGCCAGTCTTAAGTAGCATCTGCCAAAGATTGTTTACTTTAGAGATACTCTTTTTTTCTATATAATATGTGTTCAATGTATTTCTAATACAATCGTTGCATTCGGAGAAAGCCTATACAGCAGAGCTTTTTCACACAACAAACGTATGAAAACGTATGAACGAATGAAACTAATAGAATTGTGTTAATAAAAATGTATGTAAAATATAATAGAAAGAAAAACTAGAAATAAGACCGAAATTGAAAATAAAGAAACAAACAGAAAATATAAAGAAAAGAAGCTACCTGAAAAAATTACGACAAAGCTAAAAATTACAAAAACGAAAAAATATCACGGGAAAAAATTACCCAACCCATAAAAAATATTTGCAGAGCATACAAATATTTTGTCCCTCGTGGGGAAAAATAAGAGCACAAATATAAATGAACTGGGTGTGTCGTCAAATTATAGCCAAAAAATATCTACTATATATATTTATTTATCGCGCATATAAATCTTCTCTTCTTCTTTTAGAAAATTATCGGCTCCAATGCAAGTGGTATTGATTTGCCAACTAAGTATATAAAAAATGCCAGGTGTAAAGAAATTTATAAGTAATAATATAAATTTGGACAATATAATTTGGCATAACTGTTGTTTCATAATTTGACGTGATGCAAACAAAAGTTGTTGAAAATTGTAACGATAATCGATTATAAATAATGTTTTTATTGAAGTAGTAAAATAATGATGCAAGTCTCCAACGATCTCTTTGTACAACTTCATTAGTATAAACAGGCAAGCCTAGGAAGTCTTTGAAAAAAGTTGCCGGACAAAGGCTGCGGATATTGCATCGACCACCGGCAAGCTCGCAATCTTTATTTGCTCACAATTTTTTTTATTATTATTTATTTCGGCTGAAATGATGATGCTTTCGATAATTTACTTGATTTATGATTTTTTATAAATTTTTATTTTTAATTTGGTGTTTGTAATTTTTACAATATCTGTATATTTATTTGCTAATTTACAAGCTTTAAAATTTTCTTACAAACTTTTTATATCAGTTGCATCAATTACAAAGTCCAATACGCCATTGCGTTCTGCGTTTCTTTTCACGGAATTTCGTGTTTATTCATGTTTTTGACAAAAAGGTAAAAAAACAAATGAAATAAATGTGGTTTTAATTTTATCAAGAGCAGCTCTGTTCGACTACCCAAACCTGAAAGGAAGACCAGAACAGTGTCCTTCCTTTTTAAAAAAGTTATCAGACATTTAATTTTAGTTCAAAAAATCAATATTCATTTATAATATAGTACAACAACCTAAAACACGGTTGTTGGCTGTAATTGTTAAAACCTGCGTGTTTTGTATATTTATATAATCAAAGCACTGGCATGTTTTAAAAGTATACTTTAAAAATATTCTAGTGACTTTTACACCGTAACTTGTTTTTTCATTCTACTTCTGTCATGTCTTGTTATAAATAAACTCTTGTTAATCGGCATCTTACAAATTTATTTATTTTAAAGAATTGCTTCTTAAACAGCAATTCTTTTCGGGACTCTGCCACAACAGGTTATGGGCCCAGGCTTAGCAAGATGAGTGAATCTCCATCGTCTACACCACACTGTTTTCAGACTGCCTCAAGCATGTCTGCACTAGTGGTCAGTAGCAGCACACCTAGTTTCACAAAGCTTCAAGGTAGCAGCAACTACGCAACGTGGAGTTTCGCAATGCAAATGTATTTAATAGATGCAGAGCTTTGGGACTGCGTAATTTCGACCGCTGATGAAGAGTCTGATGAATTTCAACGCAAGGACGCAAAAGCAAGGTCAAAAATCTGTTTAAACCTAAGTGAGCACCTTTACCCCGTAGTCATGGCAGCAAAAACATCAAAAGAAACTTGGAACCGACTCCGGGAGTGCTATGCTGACAGTGGATTAACACGGCGCTTAAAACTCATGAAGAAATTGCTCAATATCCAACTTGAAACCTACTCGAATGTAGAAGCCTACGTAAATGACATACGTCACATTCAGCAGCAGCTGATCGCAATTCATGCCGGCCTCGACGATGAACTTGTTGGTTTGATTATGCTAGCAGGACTTCCTGACACCTACAGCCCGATGGTGATGGCTATAGAGCACTCCGGCACTAAAGTGACTATGGACGCAATCGCATCAATCTTGCATAAAGAAGAATGTCGAGATGCAACAACCACGTCTAGTTCTTTATTATCTAGTGTATCCGTGTCTAATAATAATGTAGTTAAATGCAATTATTGCAGAAAGATAGGCCATCAAATGTACCAGTGTAGAAAGCGTCTCAACCGAAAAAAGTCACCAGCATCATTATCAGCACCATCAGCGACAACTTCATCATCGTTACCATCTCATTCATGTAATAATATATCTGATATTACACTTTTATCTGGCTTTAATCATAATCTTCCTACAGGCATCCCTATCCCTTCACCTTGTACCTCAACTGAATGGTACATTGACTCTGGTGCTACAATACATATGAGTAACAAGAGTGATTGGTTCCTGGACATGAAGCAAGAGTCTAAACCAGTCACTATGGCCAATGGTCAGAAAATTCAGAGTGAAGGAAAAGGTACAATTTCTGTAAATGTTTCCGATAGGATTAAGCAAATTACTGATGTATTATACGTTCCAAATTTAGCAACAAATTTGCTCTCAGTACACTGCTTGATTCAAAAAGGATTCATAGTAGTGTTTTCCGAGAAAGGTGCCTCAATTCTTTTGAAGGATAGCTGTAAAATAACTGGCACTGTTGTTGCAACAGCGTCAAATTTTAATAGTCTATACAAATTAGATACGGTAGATTATAAAGCCAATCAGATACAACCAACAGCGTCAAATTTTAATGGTCTATACAAATTAGTTAAGGTAGATTATAAAGCCAATCTGATACAACCAACAGCGTCTGCTTTACTATGGCATAGACGTCTTGGCCACCTACACCCTAAAGCCCTCAATATTTTAAAAAATAATGCCATTGGTATAGACTATACAAGTTCTTCATTCAGAGAATTGAGTGAAACCTGCTTGCCGTGCCTACAAGGTAAATTGTCAAAGCGACCATTCAAAAAATCTCAAAGTAGGTCTAATGCCAAATTGGAACTGGTGCATACAGACCTCTGCGGGCCGATGAGTACTCCTTCGTGGGGTGAAGCGCTTTACCTACTAACTTTTACAGACGATTTTACTCGTAAGACTTTTGGCTACCTGCTAAAATCGAAAAATGAAGTCTTCTGTAAATTTGTTGAATTTAAAAGCTTTGTGGAGAATCAAACGGGTCTAAAAATTAAAACTTTGCGCTCGGACAATGGCAAAGAGTTCTTGAATCATAATATGACTTATTTCCTAAAAAAGAATGGAATTGTTCATCAAACGACAGTGCCTTATACTCCGGAGCAAAACGGAGTATCAGAACGTGTTAACAGAACTGTTGTCGAAAAAGCAAGATCAATGCTCCAAGATTCTGGTTTACCACGTGCATATTGGGGAGAAGCGGTTTCCACAGCGATATATCTCAAGAATCTCTCTCCAACCCAAGCGTTAAACAATAAAATCCCGGAAGAAATGTGGACTGGAAAGAAGGTGGATTTAAGTCACTTGCGAGTTTTCGGCTGTGAAGCGCATGTTTTGGTCCCAAAAGAGAAGCGCACGAAACTCGACTCCAAGACTCAAGCCTGTATCTTTGTTGGCTACTCAGCAGATACAAAAGGGTATCGTCTTATTAATCCTCAGAATCCAAGGAACGTTGTAATTGCCAGAGACGTTATCTTTGTCGAAAACAAACAGCCATCTGGCGAATATGGTAAAGAAGAACCAATGAATACTTCAATCCCACAATCTGAATTATTTCAAATTCCTTCACCAGTTACCCAAAATCTTCCGTCTACATCGAACATGCAACTTACTGAAGAACACACAGAATCTTCTACTGAAGGAGATGCCGATCCTCCTTACCAAGTACCACTTGCTTCTCATTCAGAATCCAAAATATTGGTTGACAGTCCTGAAGATCTTACTGCACGAAGATACCCTCTTCGAAACCGCCAAGCTCCAGTTAGATATTCGGACTCAGAATATGCAAACATAATTAGCGCTGATTGTGAGCCACAGACCTACAAACAAGCTCTGGAAGATTGTTATAGTCAAAACTGGCTGAATGCTATGCAATGTGAGTATGATTCGCTGCAAAAGCATGGAACGTGGATCCTTGTAGATAGACCTCCAAATAGAAAAGTGATTAAATGTAAATGGGTTTACAAAGTCAAAAGGGATACGAATGGGGATATAGTTAAATATAAGGCAAGGCTTGTTGCTAAGGGATTCACACAAATCTATGGTGTGGATTATGGTGAAACTTTTGCTCCGGTTGCTAGACTATCGTCAATCCGGCTTTTAGTAGCTTATGCAGCGAAACTTAATTTAGATATTGACCACTTATACGTTGAGACAGCATTCTTGAACGGCGATTTAGAGGAAGAAATATTCATGGAGCAGCCCGAAGGCTTTGCCGATAGCAAATTCAAAGTGTGTCTTCTTAAGAAATCCCTCTACGGTCTTAAGCAAGCTCCGCGACAATGGAATAAAAAACTTTGTGAGACTATGGACAAACTTTTATTTAAACGTTCTGAGAAAGAACACTGCATATACTACAAGCACAAAGATACTAAGTTACTTATAGTAGCTGTATTTGTAGATGATTTCTTTATATTCAGCAATGATCGGGACATGAAGGAAGAATTCAAAGTCGAATTAAGAAAATCATTTACAATCAAAGATTTAGGTCCCTTAAAAGACTGTCTGGGCATGAGAGTGACAAGAAAAGGTAATTCTCTGTCGCTTGACCAAACAAGGTATATTGAGAAATTGATCGAAAAATTTGGGATGAGTGATGCTATCCCAATATCCACTCCTATGGAGCCGGGTACAAAACTTGTCTGGCCAAACCCGATTGATGAAAAGCCGGAATTACCATACCAGCAGCTCATTGGGTCTTTAATGTACCTTGCGATTGGTACCAGACCTGATATAGCTCACTCAGTATCTGTTTTGAGCCAATTCAACGTACATTACGGGGAGGTACACTGGAGAGCTGCCAAACGTGTGCTTCGTTATCTGAAAGCCACAAAAGACAAAAAGCTCACATATAATGGCACTGGTGATGGTATTGGATACGCTGATGCCGATTACGCAAGTAATCTGATAGATCGACGATCCTATACAGGGTATGTGTTTCAGATGAGTGGTTCATCAATATCGTGGGAGTCACGCAAACAGAGAACTGTAGCTCAATCTACAACAGAAGCGGAGTACATGGCTCTTGGTGACGCCTGCAAGGAAGCTCTTTACATTCGATCACTGATTAAAGACTTATTCAAATCATCGTCACCTTTAACAATAATGTGCGATAATCAAAGTGCCATCTCACTCACTAAAAACAACACACATCACTCTCGCACTAAGCACATTGATATTCGACATCATTTCATTCGTGAGTGCATCTCCACCAATCAAGTCGATATTAAATTCATTCCATCTACTCTTCAAACAGCAGACATTCTCACTAAGCCATTGCCTAAATTGAGACACTATGAATGCCTGGCCTCTTTAGGGATAATATGATGTTACCTTTTTTTTTTAAATGAATTTATTGTTTCTGTAAAATATTTTACTATAAATCCTAGAGATAGGAAGAGTGATAGTGTTAACTTTTAATTGTTTATATACTTGTGAATGTTAGTGCTTTAATTACGGGGAGGTGTTAAAACCTGCGTGTTTTGTATATTTATACTAGCAGCCCGTCCCAGCTTCGCACGGGTATTTAACAAAAACCTAAAAATTAAACCCTTCTATTTTTTTTCGGTCTCGGGGAAAAACCTCTCTTGACGGGTTCCCCCGGCCCGGGGGGACCGAGGGATATAAGGGACTCCGGAAAAGATGTTCGACCATCCGACTACCCACTAAAAAACCCCGCTGTTCTCCTATCGCCTACGCCTGGGCCCATGGATATATGGCCTGCCGATCTCGTGGCCCGGGCCGGCGCCGGCCCACGCTTTGTCTTAAAGCGGGCCCCTTCTAAATTGCTGGTGCCAGGGGGTCAGGGTTTCGTCCCCCAGCGCTCTCTTGTAACAACTCTAGGAGTTGAGGGGAGCTGCGGAACAGCACGCGGCCTTCTCCCTCACGGCAATAGTGCGGGCGGCGGATTCTCCCCCGAGGGGCCGCCCGCGACCGCTTTCTACGGCGGCCGGAGATCGTTGCCCGCCCTCCGGCGCCGACAACGCGGCCTACGTTGGCGGGAGGGGAATGCGGTGGCGGACTCCCGCTCCCGTTCCGCCGCCTCCCTTGCAGACACTACTGCCTCGCAAAAGGAGGCGACGGCCGTCCATCCAGGATCGCCCCCGACCATGGACAGAACCAGGGCCGGGAGCGACAGGTCCGCGGCCAATTCCGGACGGGACTCGCATCCCCGTCGCGTGCTAGTCAGGCGTGGGTACGACTACCAGACGACACTCCAGAAAAAGCAGAGTCGCCTGACGTCGTAGCCGGCCCAGCAAGACCAACCGACAGCGAGGATGCAATTTCCGCCCCGGGAACACTCTCTGTGCAGGCGCAGTCGAAATAGGCATGGTTTTGACTACCAAATCAGGTCCCAGGGTAGAACCCGGGACCCCAATCAGTATTCGCAACCATCCCATCGGGGACCACGTCACGAACAGAGAGCTAAGTTGGAAAGGATGTAAAAGGTAGACGGAAAGAAAGGTAGGACTCTGTCGCCTCGAACGGAGAGGGGAGTGAAGCGACGGATGCTCGGGCACCTCGGGTACGCATACCCGTGCACTCCTCGGACAGAGGAGCGCCCCTGGGGGCAAACCTTTCTATTTGCGTCAGGTTACTAAAAAAAATAAAATTATAAAGAAAGTTTGAATATTATTATTTCTATGAGCTTTTATTTTAATGTTTTTTTTTGCTATTACTTTTTATTTATTTTTTCGTTATTTTTTAATTAATTCTAATTTTTGTAAAAACCCCAGTGACGCACGCCTACATTGCATAAGGTGCTGCCTAGCTAGCCGAACAGGGTGAGCGACTACCACGCAACATTTTTCTAATACTTACATTTTTAAACTCGTGATATCTTTCGAATGGAATATCCGAATTGAATAATTCAAAAAGTTATATAAAGGTATTGAAGCAGTTTTGAATATGAAGTAATTTATTTTGATAAGGATTAATACCAAGATACAAATAAAGAGCCTTTTCTAGGGGCGGCATATCAATTAAATTTTTAAAATAAAAGAACACTTATTGTGGCATAACTATAATAGTTAGACATATGCTGTCGCGACACTTTTTGTAAATAATTATGTGTTCTGCAAAGTTGTAGTACATTATTTTATTCTATCATCAATAGTTTTCGCAACGCACGCGATTTAAATAATATTTTAGGTAATTTTTTTACACTTTGGGTTACATTATTAGAGTTTTAGTAAGGATCCCTAATTTTTTTGAAAATATAATATAGCCTATGTCACCCGGGGATAGTGTAGCTTCCCAACAATGAAAGAATTTTTTAAATCGGGTCAGTAGTTTCGGAGCCTATTCAAAGCAAACAAACAAACAAACAAACAAACAAACAAACAAACAAACAAACAAACAAACAATCAAATCTTTCCTCTTTATAATAGTAGTATAGATATAGATAATCAAAGCACTGGCATGTTTTAAAAGTATACTTTAAAAATATTCTAGTGACTTTTACACCGTAACTTGTTTTTTCATTCTACTTCTGTCATGTCTTGTTATAAATAAACTCTTGTTAATCGGCATCTTACAAATTTATTTATTTTAAAGAATTGCTTCTTAAACAGCAATTCTTTTCGGGACTCTGCCACAACAGTAATACATAATATACACGCATAAAATGATATTGAATTAAATAAAAATTAGAATAAGTGATATGTTTTTTTAGGAACTCGTTATATAAAAAAGTATATATAAAAAAGTAAAATTTCGCAATTCATTTGAGATCTCTGTATCTCCGCAATTTTATAATCGTTTAAGGTTTTCTTTACTAAATCTTTGACAATATTAGAAAGGAATGTATTATTCGTTATAATATAGTTGTATTGTTATTAGTTATCCTGTAAATAATGTAGCAATTTCAACATGAAAATAATCAAGAAATATAATAATACTCTAAAATATTATTACGTTCTTGTGAATATTTTAAAATCTTGCTCATATTTATTCATTTATGACAAAAAAATATTTAAAAATGAATTATAATCTTCCACTTATTATGAAACATACTGTTGAAAACTTATAACTACCTTCAGTTTATCCGCTCGTGTTAAAATCTGATTTAGTATTTCATTTGTTTCTTCCACAGTTTCAACGCGTTTCTTGTTTATGCCTAATGTAATGAATAATTAGTTAAAGTACACAGAAATACACCCGAGAACAATGAACTGAATCAAATGTACCTAAAATCGAGGAAACTAAGAATTCTAATTTAATATAAAGGCTGTTTTATTGTAATCTGAATTTATTGATTAAAGTAAAAATATGGAAGTAATATATAATATTTGCAAAATACGTATACACACATGGCCACATTCTTTGCTTTCTAGCCGCTGATGATGTCAAATATTTTGGGTTTGCCGTGGATAAAGACCTGTACTGTCAGCAACACATTAAAACGTTTTTTTTTTTATTATCGTGGGACAGACTAATATTCTACTATACAATAGCTAACAGTTACCATCGCCTATGGATATTTGCGACGCCAGGGTCACCGGAACCTGACTACTGGAACCTGGTCACTTATGCCGGAACACAACACAAGTATCATTATGGCGGAGTATTAAGAAACCAAGGGTGATTGCGATCCAGGGCTTGGAGTTCTACTGAGTTGTTTAGTTGGCTTTTAGGACAGGTTGACCCCGACCGCACGGGTCAGTGTTCTTACTCCAAGGCAATTGAATACAAGCCTTAAATCTGGGGATCTGTTTAAGGCATCTTTCCACAAAATAGATGTCTGACTACTTATATAAACAATAAGTATAACCACATACCGGTTACATATACCGGTGACCTTGTATTTATATTATTATGGTAATTAAGTTTTAAAACTCACATTAAACGAGAAAAGCTGAATAAACGGTGCATGCCACCGTAAGATTCGAACCAGTGACCTCTAGGTTGATCTTTGAGTGTAATACCACTGACACACACACCACAGGTACCTAGATTCTTTGAATATTATTCAATTTAACTTACCACCCTTTGCTTGCGGAGTAACTTGTAGGTTTCTCCTACTTGGTCCGCTGACAGTACGATTTTGGTAATCTTCCCCAAAAGCTTTTGGGGTTTGTTTTCCGGGAACGGATCGTGCGTTACCTGGTGCTTGGACATTCCCTGGAATACTTTGTACGCTGCCTTGAAAGGCTCGGACATTGACATGAGTCTGTGAATTGCCTGGACCGCTTTGTAAATTGCCAGGGGCATTTTGTACATTGCCTAGCGAGGTCTGAACGTTACTAGATTGTGCATTAGCTGGCACGCTTTGTATTTGCTGACCTATAAGAATAAATATTCACTTACAATTCCATATAGTTTCATTTATAATAGCCTACTATACTTATACATTGCTTTAAGATATTTTGTTAAGTTTGTTGGAGGAATTTACTTCATATTATATTTTATGATTTCAATATTTATATTAATTGATAGATATGTACAAATACATTTTAAATGAAAACCCATAATCTTATATCTTTAAACGAGCAATTCTTGAATATATATAATTGGAATCTCGGAATCGGCTCCAACAATTTTCATGAAATTTAGTATACGGGGGGTTTCGGGGGCGATAAATCGATCTAGCTAGGAATCATTTCTAGAAAATGTCAAAAGATGGCGTTTGAGTAATCCCAATTTAAACTGAAAAATGACTCTTCCTGACATCTATCGGCGAATAATAATACTATTTTTTTAATTGCTTTAACGACACAACAACACTAAAGCTATTCCAGCAGATGACGTTGTTAAGTAACACGAAGTCAATGAGTGTTTGCTTTGAGGTTAGACTAAGAAAATCATTTGTTAATTTCCAAAAAACACAATTTATAAAAAAAAATACCGAGCAAAGCTCGGTCATCCGGATATTTTTATTTAATTATGCAAATTAGGCCCAAATATCCTTTACTAGATGAAAGAAAAGGTTAGGATGGTGCAGTGAATAGACGCACCTACCGACGCGAAAATGGAAATCCTTCCGCTAGCAGCAAAGGACGAAGATGATGTTTGGTTTTTCTTTGGAGGAGTTTTCTTTGAACTCACAGGAGCTCTTGTAATAATCAACTTTAACCACATCTACTTGATTTTAACCTCTATGGAAACCTGCGTGACTTTTGTATTGTCCGAATCCTTGCGGGGATGATAGGTTTGATTCCCCTCTCAAGACGCGGTGTTAAGTATAATATTTATTTATTTATTAAAATGTAGGTACAATAGTATATCAGTATTAAAGTAGCCAAAATATAAACGCTCTGTTGCTTACTTTGGGGCTAAGTGGCACTGAGTGTTTATTTATTTAATCCATTTTTCTTCTGGCTCTTTTTTAAGGATAGCAAAAGTCTCGGGAAGTCCCCAATGCAAAGGAATGCAGAAATCTATCACTTCGGCCACCGAACTAATCTTCAGATGTAATCAAGCTTAAAAACGTTTCGATTTTATTGCTTAAGTTCAGTAGACAGGCAAACGGCTCACCCTGTGAGGCATGCCGATGGCATTGCCGACGCGTTGCCGGCCTCGAAGAAAATTTCTATGTACTTATAACACCTTTTTTAAAAATTCTTATATCGTTCTGTAAACACCTCAGCGGGAAGCTCATTCAAAATCAAGAGTCCGTAATATGAACGTTCTTCAGAACCCTATCGTACAGAAGAAGGCTCCAAGAAGTGGGAATATCCAGCCGATGACAGGCAGTGTGTTGGTAGAAACACTAGGAAGGCACCATTCTAAATAGTTCCTCAAAACACTCCCCGTTGAACAAACAGTAGAATAGTCAAAGAGAGACATTCTCTCCGAAGTCCGAATATGTCTATTATGTACGAGACAAACCCAAATATTATTGGTTCAAATCTCGAGACAACATGCAGCATTTTGGCAGTTTTTCCTGCATATTGTCTATATTAAAAAAAAAAACAATTTCAACGTACTGATGTTGAAGGAAATTATCGTGAAAAAACCTGTTTTGTACAGTGAGGAATTGTTTTATCTCCCAATCCGTCTTGAATAAACGCATTAGGTACATTGTTAATATCCTCTAAGTCTAGGCATTGGCCCGGCTGTAAGGCAATTTGGCTGTTATTATTAACATTAAAAAAGGTAATTTAAAAATCTATACCTGTAACGATGTACTGCGCGCTATTATCAGAATATCCGACCAGATATCTGGGATCTATTCCAGACATCATCTGCCCTTGTGCTTGGCATTGGCCCGGCTGGAACGCGAAGCGAATTTTTATCTTTCAACAATCGAATTAGGATGCCAACTTGGGGACATACCACTTTATTTCGATTAATATATTTATATCACATCGTGTGAATTGTAAGTAGTAAGTAGTACCAGCACTCGGTCTTGGGACAGGATTCGAACCCGGGGGTTAAGGTAGGTAGGCATGGCTGATTTGAATGAACATCTCGTCATTCGAAGAATCTGACGAAACTGTTATGAGCCGTTATATATATTTTTTTATTGCTATAGAACAGCAGACAGGCTGACGGCCAGCTTAGGATTTAGCAATTACCGTCGTCTATAGGTGTTTGCAACGCCAGTGGCATCGCGAACACGCTGCTGTCCCATAAGGGTACAGGAACTTGGGTCACTAATGCCGGAACACAACACAAGGTTATTATGGCGGCATACTTAAGACCAAAGGTGGTCGCCATCCAGACGGGCTTGAAGCCCTACGTAGCTAGGGTGGGTTGTTTTGTCGCCTTTTACGACAGGCCGACCCCGGCCACAGAGGTTAGTATTCTTTCTCCGCCCCTGCACGGATATATGCGGGTCCTTATCACTTCTTATTCTATTCGTCTCGAACTAACTGTCAACTGTAAGTTGAGATAGATCCGTAAGGCTTTAGGCTCCAGGATAAGCTTTTAGGTTTGCTCGTTATTCAGAAGAGTCAGTATACTGACTTGACCATCTTGGTGAGGCGACATACACTCTAATTAAATTGGTATTACAGAATTAAAAAAATTGTCGAAGACCGTGTAAAGTGAATAAGAAAACTTCGGAAAGCGGACCCTGGGCACCGAAGCGAAAATTTGGGTTGCAACTGGATTTAACGCGAGATGGTGATGATAATTGTAGAATAAAATTATATTCAAAATACTCACATTCAATTGGTGGTAGGCCGTTGGAGAAACAAGTTGATTGACCGGCAGATAAGCAGATGAAACCATGTGCTGCATATTGGGAAACTCGGACGCATAGTTACCAGTGTAGAAAATATTTTCAGGTGGCCTGAAATTATTTACTGAAGTGAACCGATTATTCTCATTTGTTTTCATCATCCTAACGGCAAATACAATTTGTATCTAATCCAATCCAAACTCAAGGTCTGCAGATCAGTGACAAATATTGTATTCGTATTTTCTTTAACGCTTGCCCAAATCAAAGAAGAAAAGAGCCACTCTCGCCTGTCTTAGAAGAACATCATCTTATTAAATCCCGTTTGGGACCAAAATTTGCGGGTTAGCCCTTTCGCTTTCCGACTTTTCTTCTCTTCTCAATTCAATATCCCTGGTAATGACTCGATTGGCATCCATATCACCTTCAAACAAGTATGTAAGGATCGTAGCAAGTGGAAAGAAGTGGTCTCTGCCTACCACTACGGGAAAGAGGCGTGATTATATGTATGTATGTATCACCTTTTTAACGACAAAGCAACACTGTGTCGCCTACTAATAAAAAGCGTCAAGGAAGGACATCGATGTAAAAAAACTATGACCCAAAGAGTTTTAGACAATATAGCTTATATTGAATAGTAATAATACATTGTTACATGTACAAGGAAAAACTTTCGAAATATTTATTCGTAAACCGTAATAAAAACCAGACTTATGAAACTTATATTCAATATATAATGTAGTAAAATACTTACACCATGCTATTGCTTCCCGCGTTCGGCATAAACGCTATTATTTGATTTCCCTGGGGAGAGTCTGCGAAAATAATTTTTATGTTTAATTACAGTCTGTCTAATTTTGGTTAATTAATGGTATTTACGTTCTATTAACCTGAATTTACTCTTGGCTCCCTAATTACGAATCTATCCATATTTAATATTATTTTTTTAAACAAAGACTAAAATTCGGGTTCTGAATTCCCGCCACATTTGACTTATATCGTTAAACTATGCCTTCCGATTAATGTGTATTTAACCAATTGTATTTTTTTTTTTTTGTAATGTATATTGCACTCTTAAGGAATAGCGTATGAAAATAAATAAAAACACTTGGAAATAGATATCATTTCTAATAAGTAAATTGTATGAAAACATTAGTTTATTCGAGTGTTATAAGACGAGTTCAATAAATGTGAATGCAATTGTAAACTGATTTTTCATAAAGAGCATTTTTTTCAATTTTTAATATTTAATTTGGATTGCTTTAGTATTCTCGAGCTAGAAAATATTTATAGAAATAGTTACATTCAAATCATCAATTTATTCAAAAATATTGAGGCCTCTGTATATATATATAGGATGACTTTGACAAAAACGTCCAAATTCTTTTTACGCACTAAACATCATATGGAACTCATTTTTGCAAAAAAAAATTGTATGTCAAATTTTCACCATAAAATATTTCATTCCAAGGAAAATATGGTCACTAATTCAATCGTACAAAATAGTCTAAGATGCAAATTTCGTACTTTAACCTGTTATTACCTGTCTC
This sequence comes from Malacosoma neustria, assembly GCA_963693495.1. NCBI lineage: Eukaryota > Metazoa > Arthropoda > Insecta > Lepidoptera > Lasiocampidae > Malacosoma > Malacosoma neustria. Next base: position 5,304,799 of record OY856386.1, read on the forward strand.
TGTCACTCCCGCGTAAATTATATTGCGTAGTATTCGCTCGCACAGATGCATTGACCGCCGTCCTCGGCCTCGTACTAGGTCATTGTACCAGTTTTTTGCGATACCGATGGAGAGGTCATTGACACTTGCGCGCCGTAGTATGTAAATTACGAGTTCTTTGGATAACTTTGTGATGCTGATTACTCAGCATTTTTGTAATATGTGATACTAAACTAAAATACATGTTTCTCATAACTTTTACTAAAGATTCTTCTATGTGAATTTGGACGGTTTTGTCAAAGTCACCGTGTATATATCAGTTGTCTAGAACATATGACACAAGTGCTACTTGACTTGGGACTAAATGGTGTGTGAATAGTTTCAATTTATTTATATTTAATTAATTATAAATTAAATATTGACGAAACAAATATATATTATAATGATCGACTTTTACTGTCCACTTTGAATGAAATTTTATAAAAAAATAATTGCTACTATTTAATAAATTTTAGTTATACTATTACAGGATAATTTATTGAACATGATTATCTGAATATGTATGAAACATTACATTTTTATATTTGGTATCTCAGTGTTAAACTTGAAAACTAATCATAAAGTCCCAGGTTTTAATCCCACGGTTGTATGCACCGCTTAGACAATTTTTCTCGCCTAATTTGCATATATTATAGCATAATTTCCAGGTACCTAAAAAAACTTCGTGAGCAGTGGCGTAGCTAGCATGGGTGGCACCCGGGGCGGATATTGTAGGTGACACTCCTAAACTCAATCAAAACTGTTATAATAAAAAAGAAAAGTACCTATTAATAATTTTCGTTTTATTAGAATACGAGTATTACAAATAGGTAATTTTTATATATTAAGTGAAAGAAATTTAATTAATGGCACATATTTGAGCTCTCTGTGAAATATGGTCCTGAATGAAGAAAACTTACAAGGCAAGTGGGCTTCTAAATAATTATTGTTATATATTTTATTTATTAGTGGCGGTTATGCAAACTGCCACCGTTTTACGAATTTTTATAGGTGGCACTTTATCTGCTGTTCACGGTGTGCCCCCCCCCCCCCCCCCCTCCTAGCTACGCCACTGATCATGAGGAAACTAGCACACCAAGATCACCGGTATGTGTACCCGCCAATCCACCTTAAGCAAGCGTGGTGAGTGTGCTTTTCGTTCCTTAAAGGAACTCCTCCTTAACTCAGCAGTGGAACGCTCTGGGCTGTTATTATTTATTACCTTTTTAAAATTTTGAACAAGAATTTGGAAAAAACCTCTTCACGGAAAAAACCTAAAAAAGCAGGTAAGAATGTTGCCAGGATTTATTTTGAAGAAGTTAATTTTTAGTATTTTTCATGATATTCATATAAAAAAAACTTTAAATAAAATAAATGAGAAAATCGACTAGATTATTCAAATTCACCTAATTAGAATGCCTAAACCATTTAATAATTCAGCATAGTGCCTGTAAATATTTATAACAGACAAATAGTCAGACCATATATCATTTTAATTGATTAAAATAGTATTGAAGAACATCGATTAAAAAAGTGTAGACACAGTAACATCACTAGTTCTCTTTTAAGGCTCTATGTCCGACCTAATATATGTCGATGAACGATGAGTCAAATTGAAAAATCTAAACATTGAAACATTTATTTAGTACAGTAATAAAATGGAACTCCAAGATACTTATTACAACAAATCAGAGTATGTTGAAACAGTACGTATCCAAAATGTCAATACTTAAAAAATTAAGCATCCAAATACCTACAATTTCTATATATATACATAAGTTTAATAAAATAGGAAAATGATAGAAATGAGAGTGGGTGGATACAAAAGCAGAAGTAGACCAAAGAAAAGATGGATGGATTGTGTAAAAGATGATATGGCAGAAAAGGGTGTGAATGTTGTTATGACGGCTAACAGTGGAGAGTGGAACGAGAGAACATGTTATACCGACCCCACATAGTTTGGGATAAGGGCAGGAAGAAGATACATATGTATAATAAACATTGTTTTTTAGGCTTCTGGTAATAAAGTAAGTCGACAAACAGTTCTTTGTGGATCTCAGAATATAGTTTTACATGGTAAAGTTATTGTACAAAGCGATGCAATTATACGAGGGGACTTGGCTAATGTTAAAACTGGAAGATTCTGCATCATCAGCAAGGGCTCAGTTATAAGACCTCCTTTCAAGAAATTTAGTAAAGGGTAAGGTTTTTAAAAATGACTTGATTTTTGACTAAACTTTACAATCAACACAAGAAGAAGATTAGTTTATGTACATGATAACTATAAATATTTGTTGACACCTGTTAATCTTACTACCCATTGTTAGGTGGCATATAAAGTCTGTATTACTACCTAAGAAAAGAGCTTTTTTTAATGCTGTATAGCATAGCTGTAGGTAGGATAGCATGGCCCGCATAGTATTTAGTAGTTACCGTCGCCTATAGGTGTTTGCAATGCCAGTGATATCGAGAACACGCTGCTGTCCCATTAGGGTATAGGAACTTGGGTCACTAATGCCAGAACACAATACAAGGTTATTATGGCGGCATACTTAAGACCAAAGCTGGTCACCATCCAGACGGGCTTAAGGCCCTACCATGTAGCTAGGGTGGGTTGTTTTGTCGCCTTTTACGACAGGCTGACCCCGGCCACAGAGGTTAGTATTCTTTTTCCACCCCTGCATGGATAAAATTTGCTTTTATTGGTGAACTGTATTAATTGCTTTTTTTATTGATGAGGAACAGTAGACAGGCTTAAGGCTCACTTAATAGTTAGCAGTTACTGTAGCCTATGGATGTCATGTTAAGGGCACTGAGAACACAATGCTATCGCCTTAGTGAAATTGGAACCTGGGTCACTAATTCCATAATCCCACGCAAGGTGGCATACTTATAGATCAGGAGTGGTTGCCATCTAAATAGGCCTGGATCCCAGCTAGGCTTGTTTTGTAGCCATTAAGGTCGTCCAACCCTGGCTGCAGGGCTCAGTCTTCTTACTCTGCCCCTGTATGGAGAAATGCTTCGTAGTTTCGAGTTTATCTCTCATAAATCATTTCAATATGTTTATGAACACCTAGCAATATCTAATCATAAATAATTTATATCAATTTCTGTTTTCAGTGTTGCATTTTTCCCTTTACAAATGGGTGATCATGTATTTGTCGGTGAAAATACTGTGGTGAATGCAGCTGTTGTCGGTTCTTATGTTTATATAGGAAAAAATGTAGTTATAGTAAGTAAATAAAGTAATAGTTGCACTCATAAATGTCAAATTAAAATACAATCATTGCTGTCCAAAGCAATACGGCCAGTCTTTTTCGAATATTTTGTAAGTAGACTGATTATAAATAGTAGTAGTAGGTATAATATAATAGAACCTTTGTAAGTCAAACTTGAAGGGAGATGCCAAAAAATTCTAGCTACAGAGTTTTTAACTTAAGTGAACTTTGTAAGGAAACATTCTATTTAAATAAAAAAAAAAATTTAATTCTAGTTATAAGAACCAATGCTGTACATTATCAGTATATTCTTAAAGAAGGTTTTTATGTAACCGAGTTGTAAAGTTTGTAAAATCTGCTACTCATGTTTGAGATATACAGGTCCAATTTATTGTTTCGAATTATCTTCCCCTTATAGGGGGATAATTACTGATTTTCCATATAGGCACTCACTAATTATTCAACTTATAGAGGGTTTAAATTTCGAACAATGGAGGTTTAGGGGGTTTTCACTAAGAGAGGTTTTACTGTATATTATATTTTATAATTAAAATAAAGAAGTAAATTATGTTACATAATCTTTTGAATATAATTTTTGATCAAATACTTATTTCAGATGTTATGTGTTTAAATATTATAATAGAGGAAGTTACATGTTGTGAGGTATTGATCATATACTTCCTATTAAATATTCACCTAACTACCTTTAACACCTAGGAACATATGGTGCATGAAGCAGTCTTGTTAGTTGCTTTTTCCAGACTGAGTTTTGGTCAACTACCTACATTTTTATACATAACACTGTCTCATTTCTTACACCTCATTATTTATTTATTTTTTGTTTACATTGTGTAGTTCCAGTATTAATCATAAAAATTGTATGTTTCATTTTCAGGGTAGAAGATGTGTCTTGAAAGATTGCTGTATGATAGAAGATAATTCAGTACTTCCCGCTGAAACAGTGGTTCCATCATTTGCAAGATACTCTGGGAGTCCAGCAAGACTTATAACGTCATTACCTGAAGCTATGCCAGATCTTATGACGGAGTTCACCAAGAGTTACTACCAACACTTTTTGCCAACTACTGTCAATTAAAAACTATTGCTCAACTCCAGGTAGGAGGGGCTCAGGAAAGCATATCCCTCCTACCTGATTATTGGGCAGTAGTGGAATACTGGGGTGGTTTTATTAGGTACACAAGTGATGTGCGTCCCTCCTGTGAATAGTGGAGGTCGTATGGGCGCATTGCACGTGGGTTCCACTCTACCCTACCGTGAGCCTTAAAACAATGGGATGTGCATCAAGTATTTCCACCATATGAACAAAAAAGTGCTAAGAAAGTGCATCAAATTGTATTTATAATCTTCGAAATGAATATAATTTGCTTAAGATGCATGATAATTGTAATTTCTAATATATTGCTTTGAATAAAATATTAAAATAACTGTAATTGGAGAGAGTGTGACAAAAAGTAATTCTCACACAGCTCATCCACGCTTATACTGTTATTATATGTCATTTCTGATATATTCTGTACCTAATAACTAAATATATATATTTTTACCAAGTGAATATATAAGTCTGAATTGTCTGTACCCTAAACAATTGTAAATTGTATCATATATTTATCTAAGGTGTACATTTCCGCAATTTTTATAGCTAGAGAATTCAATCACCTAGATATTTTTTGTTAACAGCATATTTTTTAAAATCTCAATGTATTTTATAGTAATTTTACCATTTTTTTTTTTTTTTGTTATAAGAACATAATAAAATTTTAATACTTGTATTTCTATTATTTATTTTAGGAAGAAATAAAATTATTCAAAATCTTTGTTGGTTGTCCTTTATTCATCATCCTTATTATTTTAAATGTAAATAGTCTTTATTAGAATATGTATAACTATTTTTACGAGAATAAAGCCCGGGGTAACAGTTATCTATTAATTTCGATTCGATAATTTGTGAATTGTAAATGGTTGCATTTAAAATTTGAATACATCTACAGGCCACAGAGTATGTTTATGACGCTAGTCTATCTGTCAGTTACTGTTAGGGATGTACTCATTAGTAAAATGTCGATAATTTTTTTTATTAATCCGTTTTGTATATACATAGTCCTATTCAAATATGGTTAATCACATATATATTGTAAGAGGAGAGCTGATATCGGCGCGGTTGCCATTCAGGGCAGACTTCACATCGCGGCACCTACTCTCGGTGGGGAGCAAGCGACTAACGATGAGACATACTTGCAAAATTGAATACCAGGGCTTCTAAGTACGGATACGGAAAAATACCAGGGTCAAAAACCAGGTTTTAAAAATACTTGAAACTCAACGCGCCGAGCCGTACGTACTGCTTGAGACGCCGCGGTGTTCAAATTTGAAAATACTTGCATAGGAATTCAACCCGTATTCCATGACGAATAAGGAGCAAAATCGTATAAATAAAAAAATACTTTGAAGTTCAAAGTAAAATACTTGCATAGGAATTCAACCCGTATTCCGTGACGAATAAGGAGCAGAATCGTATAAAAAAATACTTTGAAGTTCAAGTATTTTGCTCGTACCAGGGCGCCGTACTTCGAAGTGAAAACCTGGTACCGTAAATACGCCTCATCTTTACAAGCGACACTGCAATTTAGGGCTCGGTGAAATACGGACGTGCGCGCGCAATCGTATACCCATAATTACGAATTAAATTTTCCATAGGTCTTAGATCGTGTTTTAGTTTCACTTCTGATCCTTATTTCCTTAAAATATTATTTCATTTATTATTGCGTTAATAGTTATGTTGTTCAATCAAATAAATATAATAATATATGTCTCTATTAACCACAAATTTCGACACGAAATTGAGCATATTAGATAACAGTCTAAATAATAAGCTTTAAGCAAGTGATTTATGTAAATATTTGTGTGAACCTGTGAAGGTTAAGAGCTCGTTTGGGGTCTTGCAAATAAGCTGGCACATTTTTCAAAATAAATTAAATTTATATGGTATTTCTAACATTTTGTTTCGTTTAGGATGCAAATCCCTTTATTTTTATTTTTTAAATGCTGCCGCAACAAGATATATATAAATTAAAGAATATAAATTAATGAATTATGCAAATAATCAGTGTTATCGAAATCAACTGTTACGTCATGCGCCTCCGGAATACGTGCGTTTGAACCTACAAAGTCCAGCCTAAGCTAAACTCTATTTCATATGATTGATGATATAAATTTGAGGTCAACGTAAATTGAAAAAAGAACCTACAAAGTTCAGCCCAAGTTAAGCCCTATTTCATATGATTGATGATATAAATCTGAGTTCAACTTAAATTAGAAATAAAACCTATAGGTCCAGCCTAAGCTGAACCCTATTTCATATGACTGACGATATAAATCTGAGGCGAACTTAAATTGGAAATTAAAATTTCCGAAACTGATCATTAACAAAAACTATTCTTTTTTCTAAAATAAAAATACCCTAAGTTACTCCTTGAATCAACTATCTGCCAGTGAAAGTCCCGTCTAAATCGGTGCAGCCATTTCAGAGATTAGCCGGAACAAACAGACAGACGGACAAAAATTGTAAAAAATTTTGTTTTGGTATATGTACCGTGTATACGTTCGAATGCACTTAGTAAAAAGCGGTTATTTTAATATTACAAACAGACTCTCCAATTTTATTTATTTGTATAGATTTTAATGTACAACACTAAAACTTCCGAACATCCTTAATGCATGATCCGTCCGTCCGTCATCCGTCACTCGAAATTGCTTTCGTACTTCGTACTAGTTTGTTTAGATATTTACAAAATGTATTTTTATTTGTCATAAGATAAAAAATTCAAAATTGTAGTGTGCCTAAATATTTTCCTAGATGACTTTTTAAGAAGGGCCTTATTTTTTAATATGGAATATCATTATCCCGAACTTTGTATGCCAACAGAGCATCTTATAACAGGTGTGCAAATTTCACTTTAATCAATAATTACAGTTATTCAAGTAATTCGTCAATTTTGTATAATTACAACAAATACATAGTTTTATATTTAATTATACTATTAATTAGAAACCATTACAAATACTTTTATTATAAAAACTGTGACAAAAGATAGGACCTGTTGAAATCTGCATGTAGGTAGATGTTATTTTTTGTCTGCGTGTTTTGAATTAAAATTACTTTCATTGGTTTTGAAAACCAAACTTCCGTTCAGTAAAAGCTTAGATGTAACTTTAAAACTTTCATAAATTTGCGCTTATCATATTAAAAATTTATTAATTGTTATTTTAAGAAGTTAAAGGCTTTATTTTACGAGTAGTATTTTCAAGAGAAATTGTATATAATATTAATAAAATATGGAGTAAATCTTGAAAAGAGTATTTTAGTAACATAAATTATACCAATCTAGTATAAACTAACCAGTTTTTTAATTGAATACCATGAAATTGTTATAAATGTTATTTAATTTATAGGTAATTTACAATAGGTTCTGTTGTAGGTAAGGTCCAGTGAGGTCTAATGAGTGGTGTCTGATTTTTATTTGTTTCTGTAAATCTTAACATTTTTTTTTTGTTAAAGAACCATTTTCACCAGAGTTTCCAACTCCATACTTGATTCCGAATCATGAAGCTGAATATGAAGTATGTAGTAGTGTATTAGTCGATGGAGGAGATAGATTTGGTGTCTCTGCTGTTGTATTTGATAAGTTCGAAGAGTTGGTGTGGATGGGGAATCAAGGAGTAAGTATCTTTGAATTGGTTATGATATCTTTAGTAATGCGTTTATTATTATGGGAATCAGTTTTGTAAAGAATCATGTCCATATCAAATAACCCCTTGAGAAGTGGACCTAAGAAATGTTGAATTACTCAAAGAATTAATGCAAATACTCTCACCAACAGGGATATAGATATGTGAAATGATAGAAAAAACAAGAAATGGAAAGATATAAGTAAGCTCTAAAGCAGTAGAACTCACTGTTTCTTAGGAAATGATGATGACTCTAAAATGATGATAATTGTTCTTTCATTTTATAATAACTTTGGTATGCATCTGCTCAGTTGTAAAAAAGTATGGCCACTATAAATAAAATTAAAGGAAATCATGTAATTTCATATAGCAAAATATAAAAACGTGTTTAGCGGGTATTTTTGGTCGCAGAACATTATTTGCAGAAATATTTTATCCTCTGTAGTAAATTAACAGTTTAAGACCATAAAAGACTACTTACATACACATTGAACCAGATATGCTTAAGCTTTTACATGACCTACATTACAAGTGTGAATTAATATGTGGGCGGACAGTGAAAGCAAACAGCAGAAAAGTCAACAGCTTTAGTACTTTTAAGTGCATTGCAGGTTTTTTGTTATGTAACCTTGGCTAAATAGAAGAAATCTGGTCACTTATGATATCTATCCTACAGAAGTAACAAATGAATCTTCTGTTAACTCATGGATATAAAAAACACAACATACTATTTCCTCTTAAGAGCTGGGCCTTAATGTAATAAAAAAAATTCAAAGACCCACAAAAAAAATTTGTATATAAATTTCTAAAACTTGCAGAGTATTTTTTTATAAACTTTTTTTGTTGCACTTATCATTCTTAACAATATGAAATCAAGGCTTATAATTGTGATACTTCAGGGAATTTTTTTATATCATTTATTCCTGATATTACAAATAAAAGTTATTTATAACCAATTTAAGGGGCATGTGACATCATATTATGGACCAGGGATGCAAAAGTACACATCATTTCAAATTCACGAATCAGAGGAAGTGAGAGACATTATAACAGTTGAACAAGGAATATATGCGCTTACAAAGACAACTCTTAGACATCAAATAAGAAGGGGATTACCCAAAGGCACATACAAGTAAGTATTGGAAAAAACTTAAAAGTAAATTTCTGCATATGACTTTTCATAATAGACCAAAAAATATTAAATAATATAAATTCTGAAAGAACATTGTTGGTAAACAATATATTTTCCTCATAAAGAACTAGTTATAATCAATAGTTGAACCAAAACATATTTTTATGAAAATGCAGTTTCTTGCATGAGGTACCAAAATTTTTTTTACAAACTTACTTTTGATTGACACAGCTATTTGCATCATATACATTTGGTCCCTCTGTGGGGATCGAACTTACAGACAGCCATGTAAGACCACTTATAGGGCAATCGAATTAGCTGTGTTCTATAAATTTAAATATAAAAATGTCTACTACACACTACATAGTATTAGAGTTATGTAATAATAGCTCATGGTGTCCCACTGCTTGACTTGAACATACCCATATAGGCAATAGACAGTATATATGTCATGCTTGAACACGGTGGATTGGCAGGTTACACATGCCAGTAATCTCGTTATGCAAGTTTCCTCAATGTTTTCCTGCACCATTGGTACATGGAAATTATTTATATATGCACATTAGGCGAAAAAAGCTACCTAAGCCGTGCATTATGTGGGATTCGAATCCGGGACCTCTAGATTAATCTCCGAGTCTAATACCACTGAGCTACCAGGGTACCATCTGAATATTTATATTTTACCTAGTCATTTCGGATCATTAAAAAACACTATTTATTTCAGATCAACAAATATGATGGACATGCAATGCTTATATCAGGCAAGTAATACGAAACTAATCATGGGGGGACACCAAAACAAACTCATAGATCTGGATATCACAAAGATGGTGGAGACAGTTATTGTGAGTTACACCACTTTATGTTAAAAAATTTTTAGAACTAATTTAATCCACACGGTGAGAGTTGAGACATATTGTCAAGAATTTTTTTTCTAAATTAATTATTGTATTACATCTTCGAGCCGATGAATTGCCAATGTTATGTACGCCATTATTGTCACATGCATCAGGCCATAAATTAAATAGTTTGTTATTATTAATGTTATATGTCTGTGATGTGGCAGTACTTTTTAAATAAATAAATAGATAGAATTTTTTAATGAGTGCTTTTTGCCGTTCAGAATCATGTTATTGAGAGGATAGATGTAGTTTTTGCAGGGAAATTACTTTGAAAAAATGTCATTCCTATGTTGACTGTAAGCTAGTATATTTTAGATGTACTAGAAATATGATGAATGCGATGTAATTGAAATTAAATAGGATTATAAGGAATAAGATGGGTAATAAAATAAAAAAAATACTGATAAATTAGCCTATGCTATGTCTAAAATTTTGAAGATACCCACTTATATTTTAGGTTAAAAAAGGATAATTTGCAACACTTAACATTTCATCACATGCAACGAAATCGCTAGGCCACATATCCGTGGGCCCGTACGTAGGGGATAGGAGAACAGTGAGGTTTTTTTATTGGGTAATCGGATAGTCAAATATCTTTCCCGGAGTCTCACATATCGTTCGGCCCCCCTGGCCTAGGGGACCCATCAAGAATGGGGCTATCCCCGCGACCCAAAAAAATTGCAACATTTAACAATATTGTGGTTTTTTAATTTTACTTTTTGTCATGTATGTAAGTAAGGGTATTTTGAAAATACATTGGTCTGGATTTTCATAGCGGACAATATGCATTGTGCTCGTAAGTATAGTGAGTATATATAACTTTAAATATTGTTCATTGATGTAACACGACCCAGGGTGGAATAAGAATAATGATCCCTGCAGCTGGGGTCGACCTGTCGTATAAGGCAACAAAACAAAGCTGTGATAGGGCCCCAAGTCCGTTTAGATGGCAACCACTCCTGATCTACAATTATGGCGTCATAATAACCTTGTATTGTGTTCTGGCATTAGTGACAAAGGTTCAAGTACCCCTATGCGGACATTAGTTCGCCCTAGAGTCGTAAACATGCATAGGCGACGTTAACTGCTTACGGGCCGCTAGCCTGTCTACTGAACTCGAGCTATAAAAAAATAGCCTATCTGCTACTCCTCAGTAATAATAAAAATATTTTATGATAATAAAGTGGGGTTCACAGAGGGTCTTATTCCGTATTTTTGGATACTTTCCCACACCATATATCTTAACAAATTAATATCATGTGAATAACAAATCATTTCTACTCTTAAATTTTCGTAGAATTATATTACAGTTTAGTAATGCTCTTATATTGTCATCAGCCAATAAATGAAGAGGGCTGTGCTATTCTTCGCAGTGGGGGGAGCTCCTTAGTAGCTTGCGGGAGCGCAAGTGGAATGGTCTCATTAAAGGACATCAGGACCCCCGGAGCGACTGAACACACATTCAAAGCCCATGCTGCTTGTTTATCCGATTTAGATATGCAGGGAGATCTGTTAATTACCTGTGGATTTACGCAGTCGTAAGTTTTTGGCTCTATTATAAATTCTAAGTATTATTATTATAGGTTGTATATGGTTAATGTGCATAAAGCTTTAGCAATAACTCCTACTGAAATTCTATCTACGGTAGCGCAACGATCCAAAGTAAGTGTTGATAACTCGCCAGTCCCTATGGCCTAGGTTGAGCAGGTCTTGAACTATTACGTCTTGCGGTATCTAGACGTCCAATCGGGCGTCTCCCATTTGGTTGTCCCAAGTACGCTCTCTTCACGGCACGATCCTCTCCCATTCTCTTTAGGTATTTGAGCCAGTGAAGCCTAGCCGCTTTGGTCTCTCCATTAATGTTGGTTCGGACACAAGGTCTTTTATTTCTAAGGTCTACTATTAAAAGTAATACTATATATCATTTACTAAAATTTTTACTTGGTCTACAGTTTTTGTGGTAATATCCCACTTTATGGGGGATTAAGTGGGATGTTACCACAAAAACTGTTAAATCCTCGGATTAAAAGAGATGGACCGTACACCGACCACATTTGTTGAGTTAATGGATTACACACCCTGGTAACTGGTAGCTCAGTAGTATTACACTCTGAAAATCTAGAGGTACTGGATTCAAATCTCACTGTGGCAAGCACCAGTTTTTCTCACTTAATATATTATAGTATAATTGCGATGTACCCACGGTGAAGGAAAACATTGTAAGGAAACCTGCATACTGAGTTAACCGGTATTTGTAACCTGCTAATCAGACGGCTAACGGAGGAGATTGGAAGAAGAGAATATGTTGTGCCGACTTCATATAATGTATCCCACATTATTTACATTATTACATTAAGGGCAGGAGGAAGAAGACATAATATTCAAAAATACTCAGGCGCGGGATCAATGTTTATCAATGATACTTGTTATATACGTAACTGATATGTGATATAATATTGTAGAGTTGCTGGCGCTGTAGCCGAGTCATACGTAGTAGTTTGGGATGTACGGTGTCTCCGAAGAAACATCACGAAGAACGAAAGCGCTTGGTCTATACAAACGTCGTCTCCGCCTTTACTTCTGCACTTCTTGCCGGCTTTTTCGGGAAGGGCGGTCGCGTTGTCCGGAGACGGTCACGTCGCGTTGTTGCACGTGAACACACCTAAAGAGCAGCAATCTGTTTTTCAGGTTAGTTTTGAAGATCATTGTTAAAGTTTGGTGTTCTTTGATTATAATAATAAATATTTTATTTTATAAAATATTTTATAAATATTTTATTATATGTATGTATGTATGTATGTGTATGTATATATATATATATATATATATATATATATATATATATATATATATATATATATATATATATATATATATATATATATATATATATATATATATATATATATATATATATATATATATATATATATATATATATATACATACACACACATATATACACATATACGTTTATTACTTAACCAACTACAGATTTGAAGATTGACATTTAACTTCCAAAGTTGAAAATTCAAGACTGAATTACAAAAATCACAATTTTTGGATCCAGTTAATTAGGATCATAATGCTTCAATTGTATTACTAAACAAATAAACTTTATACAAATTATTTATAAAAAGATATTAAAATTACATAATATTCTCTTGGCAGAACTATTGGCAGAACCTTTAATTAATTACATTTACAACACTCAAGATGAAATAACATTTAGCACTCAAACCACAAGATCACCAGCGGAAACAAATAATAAGAATTCAATTCTTGGAAAAATCAATTCTCTGTGAATATTTTGTGCTACTTTATTCATGTAAGCTTATAAACTAATCAATTTAACACAGATTAACCGTGGCCCTCACACTAGATCAGAGTCTGTGTTGTGGAGACCCAATACGATCAACAGACTGTTACAATTGCAAGATGCTGATCCAGTGGAATTACAGCTGTGGATTATCAAATAGTTTGCGCTTAGGGATGGCCGTGATGCATGAGTTTGTAAATTTTTCTGCAATCAATTGAAAACTAATCTCATGCCTTTTTCCGTGTTATAAAACACTACTCCAACTTGAACTATAAAACGGTATAGTAGTGTCATCAGCATAGCATATAACATCAGCTTTTGTTGATAAATTATCATGTATGCTATTAATATAAAGAATGAAAAGAGTAGGTCCTAATATGCTACCCTGCGGGATATCAAAATTAGTCGAAAATACATCACTAGCATAGTCACATACAGACACATCCTGTTTCCGTTCTGTTAAATAGCTTCGAAACCAATGCGGTTCCCCTAATTTCAATGTTTTCCAGCTTGAGGAGAATAGGAATATGGTATCGAACGCTTTAGCGAGGTCAAGTAATACTCCGACCCATCTTCTATTATTATTATCTAACACATTGTCAATTTTGTTAAGAATAAGTGATAATGCTCCTATAGTGGATTTTAGTTTCCGAAAGCCTATCAGAAAAATTGTCTATCAGAAATGATTTAGTGCTTGTCATAAAAATTAATTAAACGTTTATTTATTCTAGTAATTTTGAAAATACACTCAAAAGAGAAATAGATCTATAATTTTCTCAATAGTCCCTTGAGCTAGACATATAAATAGGTATTCTTTTTGCTATTATCCAGAAATCAGGGAATACTCCAATGGCTATACTTTTATTATATAATTGAGAGAGGTTTAGCAATAGACTCTTTGATTTGTTTTATTAGATCATTAGTAAAACTATCCAAATCGGGAGCCCTATCACTTTTCAAACTAGTAATTAGTTCTGTTACTTCTTTTTCATCAGTTGGGGTCATGAAAAATGTGGTAAATATGTATTTTTAAACACAAACAAAATTCTCATTATTCTACTAAGCTTTTTTTAGTGTAATTGTTTCTAATTCTTTATTTTACTTCTTTTTTAATTACTTTCTTCTTTAATTACTTCTAGATTTCATAAAACTAGCAATTTATATGATATTAGACACCTATTTGATGTTAGCCGTGTGGTCCCGGCCGAAGAAAGAATAGGGCCACCCCAAATCATCCCAAGGGAGTCGTAAAAGCCGACTGATGGGTCACTCCCTCTGCCAGCTTGCATGCGGCGAGGGAAGAACACCTTTAGGTTTCCCTTTAGAGGTTGGGAGGTCGGACGGCAGTCGCTCCCGTAAAAACCAAAACAAGCCAATTAAAATATGATTAGAACAAGGAAAGGATGTGTCACGGATAGGGCGTCGCCGCAAAACGACGCGCAGGAACTTCGCCCGACTCCTGTGACAAGTGGACTAGGGCTGCCGTGCCGTGGGCGAGCACGGCTAAAGACACTAGCCCCATCCAAAAGGAAACTCCGCTTCGCAACGTGGAATATTGGCACGCTAACCGGACGCGCGAGAGAGTTGGCCGATGTGCTCTTCAGGCGGAGGGTGGCCGTGGCGTTCCTGCAGGAGACTCGGTGGAAGGCCAGCAGATCCCGGTTCATTGGGAATGGCTACAAGCTGATCTACACAGGTGCACCTGGTGGGGAGAATGGGGTTGCCATAGTGCTCTCGGAGGAGTTCCAGAACGACATTTTGGAAGTGAAACGTCATAGCGACCGGCTTATGGTCGTTAGGGTGCTTATCGATGGGGTGGTTACCCACTTGATAAGTGCCTATGCGCCACAGGCCGGTTGTGACGACGCCGATAAGATGGCGTTTTGGAATCAACTCGGAGAAGTGCTCCGTGGAATCCCATTATCACAGGGGATCGTTTTGGGGGGTGATCTGAACGGTCATGTGGGTGATGAATGCGGGGAATTTGAGCGTGTTCACGGTGGATTTGGGTACGGTCGCCGCAACGCGGAAGGGGAGGACATCCTCAATATGTGTGCGGCTGCCGACCTTGCCATCGTGAACACGTATTTCAAAAAGAGACCCGAGCATCTCGTCACCTACAAGAGCGGGAGGAATGCAACCCAAATCGACTTCCTACTCACTAGGAGACACCACATCAGCAAAGTAGCCAACTGCAAGGTCATACCCGGTGAGAGTCTCACTGCACAACACCGTCTTCTTGTCATGGACCTCTGCGTGAAGCCCAAAGGCAAATGTGTCGACCGCCTTCAACGCCGAATCAGGTGGTGGCTGCTTGATGAAATCAAGTCCCAGGAGTTCGCCTCTGCCATCGGCGACAAGTGCGCCGGAGGTGAGGGCGAACCGGTTCAAGCTTACTGGGACAGGATTCAGGCGGCTATCCTTGGGTCGGCGAGAGAGGTGCTTGGCGTGTCCAAGGGCGGACGCAAGTGTGACAAGGAGACTTGGTGGTGGAACGACGCAGTCCAGAGGGAGACCAGGGCGAAAAAAGCCCTCTTTAAGAAGTGGCAAGCGTCCAGATCTCCTGAAGATCGCGACGCATACAGAGATGCCAAACGCGCCACCAAGAAAGCTGTAGCCAGAGCCAGACGAGACCACTTACAACCACTTTACGATAAGTTGGACTCGTCTGAGGGGCAGAAGCTCATATATAAGTTGGCGCGCTCCAGGGTCAAAGCGGCACAGGATATTTCCAAGTGCCGCTGTGTAAAAGACCCCGGGGGCAACCTGTTATGCGAGGACCTCGCGGTGAAGGAGAGATGGCGCTCATATTTCCACGAGCTGCTGAACAAGCAGCATAAAGAGGTGCAGCCGTCAGATCTTCCTCCGAACCAAGGACTAGTGCCACTGATAACGCCTGCAGAAGTCCAGAATTGTCTTCGCCGCATGAAGAATCGGAAAGCTGTTGGATCCGATGGAGTCCCCATTGAAGCCTGGAAGGCGATGGGCTCTCGTGGTGTGGGCACTTTAACAGACCTTTTTAACCGGACACTCCTCACCGGTACGATCCCGAACCAATGGAGGCTGAGTATCATTACTCCAGTCTTCAAAGGCAAGGGATCGGTGCAGGAGTGCGGTAACTACCGCGGTATAAAGGTCATGTCCCACACCATGAAGCTCTTCGAGAGGGTTATCGACTCTCGGATTCGACAGGAGTGCACTGTCTCGGAATGTCAATATGGGTTTCGCCCTGGTCACGGGACAATGGACCCTATTTTTGCCCTAAGGACTGTCGCGGAGAAATACAGGGCGAAGAATACGCCTCTGCATTGTCTGTTTCTTGACTTGCAGAAGGCCTTCGACTGTATTCCTCGCGCGATAATCTGGTGGGCATTGCGGTCCAAAGGGATTCCAGAGGCCTATATTGAGATCATCCGAGACATGTACCGTGATTCCGATTCCGTTGTTCGGACCGCTGTTGGCGACACAAAACCTTTCCCCATCACCGTCGGTGTGCACCAAGGATCCGTCCTTAGTCCGTTTCTGTTTAGCGTGGTATTAGACGTATTGTCAAACAGCATCAGAAACTCACATGAGCAGCCCACGTGGCTGCTCATGTATGCTGATGATATCGCGCTAGCAGATTCGGACAGGGGTAGGCAGGGTAGTGGTGCGACGTGTGAAGGTGTGGAAGGAGTCGCTTGAGAACGGTGGTCTGAAGCTCAATGTGGCGAAGACCGAGTACTTGGCCTGTAACTCCACAGATCCCACACCCGTACGCATAGACGGCAACACGGTCGAGCGCACGGACCATGTGAAATACCTGGGATCTGTGTTTCATGCGTCTGGTGACATCGATTGCGACGTCAAGGCACGCATTGCTGCCGCGTGGGCCAAATGGCGTGAGGTAACTGGTGTCATTTGTGACCCCAAGATGCCGGTAAAGTTGAAGGGACAGGTCTATAAGACCATCATTAGGCCTGTCCTTTTATACGGCTGTGAAGCGTGGCCGATGTTAGAGCGACACAAGCAAGAACTGCGTGTCACGGAGATGAATATGCTGCGGTGGATGTGTGGAGTGACGCGGAAGGACCGCGTTAGGAACTCCCGCATTCGCGGTAGTCTTCGTGTCCGGGACATTGCAGATAAATTGCAGGAGTGTCGGCTCCGTTGGTATGGCCATGTTTTACGGCAACCGGATGATTACGTGGGAAACAAATGTCTGGCCATGCCGCCTCCGCCGGGCCCCGGCAGGAGGGGTAGACCCAAAAAGTGCTGGCTTGACGTCGTAAAGGGTGATATGCGTGCCAATGGGCTCACTACCAGGGATGCTGAAGATCGAGCGAAGTGGAGTAGAAAAAGTCGGAAAGCGGACCCCGGGCACCGAAACGAAAGTTTGGGTAGCAACCGGGACTAACGCTAGGATGATGATGATGATGATGATGATGAGACACCTATTTGATGTCTAAGGGGTGAATGTGTAAACCATACCTGCTAGTTGTGCACTTGCTAGACACCGGATGGCATTCTAAAGTATGGGACTCCTTTTATACACCCTCTTTAGCCGAATTTTCTCAAATCTCGTTTTCTGTGTTAAAAAATATCGTTATTCAACAACTTCAAAACTGAAGGCATTTGATGCGATTGGGTTAACTGTTTCTTAGAAGATAATATAATAACTGCGGGCATCCCCCTAGAGGGAAAAGGCAATATACCCATCACGTTTGTCCACGACGGATTGGCGGGTTACACATACCGGTGATATCGGTATATATGTTTCCTTCTAATTAAAAATTTTGTTGTAATGTTTCCACACGATGTTTCATTATGGGATTTGAAGTCAAGGCTTCTAGATAGTTCTACCGCTAAACTGAAAGATACCTGATATAATAATAACACTTATTAGTATTACAATAGTTATTTTTAGACATATTTTTTAGGTGGATACTCAGAGTTCTACGTGTAGCGTAATGGATGTATCATCTACTAGCCAAGCCATAGTATTCGGTGACCAGGCTGGACATTTGCACTTATTCTCCCCACAACATAATCACGAGCCAGTATTCAACAATTTCTCAAGGTTTGTATTGTCTATTTTCAATACAAGACAAGGGTGTCAAATGGGGACCCTGTGGTCTTGACCATATTAATATACATATAGACATAGCATCTCCCTCTCATTTACCTATAGAGGTAGATAGTATAGACTAGTTGACTGAAAGATATAGGATTTAGTACATTTGAACAATTGAATTGAATTTTGTGTAATGGCGGAATAGATTACACCTACCTAGTTACAATTATTCCAATAGAGATTAATTATTTGTTCTGTGGGTACCTGAGATGACGTTATTCACCCTTACCATAGACTTGCCATCTTGGTATAAGTTAGTGATCAGCGACACGAAGTGTCTACTAAGCTAATACTTTACCAGAGAGGTAATTATTTTGTAACAGAGTATATACATTTGAAGTAAAAAAAAATTCTCGGCTATCCCAGAATTACAAAATTTTTAGTCCTTCGAGCCGGATACTAAACCAAAACTCGTATATTTGGTATGAAAAAAGAAGTAAAATTGTAGCCTTTTTGTATAAAGAAAATTATTTCAGAGCAACAGAATTCGCCCATCAAGCTGTTAATCTGCCATTTGCCAGTTTCAACGATACAACATTCAAGTTTTCTTCAGTACCTTTACCCCAATTAGCTTCTGGCACGAGATGGTTTAACGAACTACCCGCGAGTTTCTTTAAGAAAGTTTACAGGTGAGAAATTCCTTATTTGCAATTAGTATTTATTATAAAAATATGTTTGAGTTTGTGAGTTTTTTTTTGTGCAAATGGGACCGTCTTACAGCGATAAATATGTATGTATAGTTTTTAGAGACATTAAAACACAATTTTTTTACTACATCCTATATCTTTTGGCGTTGTTCATATATCCCACAGTACTGGGCACGGACTGTCTGACACACGAGTTATCGGTGGATTTCCTCATAATGAAGTTGAATCAGAAGTTATTTTTTATTTACCCTCAGTACGTCGATTATTTTGGTGTGACGATTTCATCACGATGTTTTCTTTCACTGAAGCGAAAAAATTGGCCTTGCAGTGAGAATCCAACTTGATTGTTACTTGGACTGTACCTAGATTTATTGATGGGCAGCGCGTTGGTATTGCCTCTGGTGCTGGAAACGTCCATAGACGATGGTGACCACCTGCTAGGGTGGGCTGTCTGCCTGTCTGCTGAACTCTAGCTATAAAAAAAACCTAATTTATTTTTTTCACTTATTTTCTAGTTAAGGATGACCTCTAAAATCAAACAGACGATCTTTAAGCTTAAAGTTAAGCATCAGTTAAGATTGTGTGATGATCTTATTTTATTAGTGCTGGAATAAAAATTTTGTTGGATGTATTATTAGTTTTTTTTTGATACACTTTTAGAAAACCTAAACCGATCGACCCGGAAGTATTGAGAACTATGAAAATGCAAGGACCCATAGGATATGCCCCGAATCCACGAACCTCTCGAAGGAATCAGGTCATTTATATCTTGTTCACGAATAATTTTAAGTGGTAGTATAATGTTAAGGACGGTTAAAGTTTCGTCCTTTGTTTTTCAAGCACTAGTTTGAAGATCTTGTGAATAGATATATTGTAACAGTTCACCTAGCGCCATCTAGTAACGAAGGTTAAATTTATGTACATATATCTGTTTGCTTCAGTACCGTTCCGTGACCTTTTTCTGCACTAGGGACCACTTTTTGTGGATAGTCAAGGCAGTATTTTCCTTACAGGGTCAGAGTAATCCTTGCAACCTGGTTGAGCCTGTCGTAAAAGGCGACAAAACAACCCTAGCTACGTGGTAGAGCCCCAAGCCCGCTTGGGTAGCAACCACCCGTTGTCTATAAGCATGCCGCCGCAATAACCTTGTGTTGTGTTCCGGTATTAGTGACCCAGGCTCCTGTATCCCTATGAGACACCGGCGTGTTCTCGGTGCCCTTAGCGTCGCAAAAGGGCCGTCAGCATGTCTGCTGTTTCTCAGCAATAAAAAAGGTATCTGAGATAGAAAAAATAATGAATGAAGTTTTTTTTTGGCTATTTGTGAAATAGTTATTTCATATCCCATCCATTTTGTGATTTTTTACCATTTCCCAAGTAATTGATAGCTTTACATTTATTTGTGGACGAGATACGTTAGTATCGGTAAACGGGAAATCTAAGAATTTCTTAAATAAAATTAAAAGCATAAATTATTTTAGATGCCGTATATAGAAGATAACTTGGAAGATCTGCAGCCAAAAAACGATATCAAACAACCGAATCAGCCGATTCCGAAACAATATCAAAAGGTAATTTAGTGTTTCTTAACATATAACACTCACAGACCAATTTAGGTCGCGTGTTCAATTTACATGATGAATATTATTAGACATTATTCTCGCTCTATCGTCGGTAAAGGAAAACATTGTTAAGAAATCTTCATACCAAGACTGGTATGTGTAACCCGTCAATCCGCCCTGGACAAGCGTGGCAGATATTTTGTTCTTAACCATGGGACATTATCGGCTTTGACCATAGCTCTCAGAGTAATTTTTCATTTCAGCTCCATCCAAACCCTTCATTGCGGAGCCGAAGATACCAAGTATTATCATAGGGTTAAATATCTTAACACCTATTGGCGTCAGTGTTGTTTCGTGAAGGTTCATTTTTTAAAACAAAGAGTAATCCCCCCAAATCTCAAAATTTAATCTTCTCTTTGTTTATAGACGAGCTTAATGAGTAATTTATTCATTGCCTTATATGAATAAATTCGTAAGTTATCATCAGCAAACTTACGTTTTGGTGTTAGGGCTCAGCTTTTCTACTTTTTTTCTTCTACTTCGCATGGTCATCGGCATCCCTGGTGACCCGCCCAGGCATTATGTCATGTCTAGATATTTGTTCCCACATAAATCACCGGTTGCCGCAAAATGTGACCTGCGAAGACGACACTTCTAAAGTTTATCCGCAATGTCACGGGTAATAAGGCTGCCGCGGATACGGGAATTCCGATCCTTTCGGCTCCATGTTGTCGTGTTGAGGCCTATTCTTTTTTATGGTCTGAACCGTACGGCCTACGGCCATAAGGCAGCCTTTAAGGCACAAACTTAACGAAAACTCATGTACATTGTTTCAGTCAAAATTACTAAGGTATGCTAACTGTAAAGTTTGCAAGAGAGCCTTATATCGTACAGCTTTGCAGGTTGCTAATATTGTTACAAGAACAAGCGTAGGGAATTTCCTCGTTGAATATACCCAGTATCCCAGTACTTGAATATACCTAATAATGATTTGATCTACGAATATTTGTTCTAGCTTGAAATACGGTTCAATAAACACAGCACCAGTAATGGTGTTGTTGAGAATTGTAATAAAACTGGATTGCCAGGTCTGGAATCCAGTTTGCCCAATTCATATTGCAACGCTATGCTTCAGGTAAAAACATTTATTCTTACAATAAAATATAATCAATAACGTTTTTTGCATTTAAATGCTTAACGGAAATAATATGTTATTTTTAACCTTTTTATGTTATTCTCACATATTAACATTCCTAACTTTCTGGCGCCCACTCGGCTTTGCTGGATGCAGAGAATAGAAGAACTGCTTTCTGGTATGCGAGTTGGTTGAGACTTACAAATACTACCCCGTGATTGAGAGGGACTCTCAAAAAGGGTTATTCATGAAAAAAGATTATGTCCATTTTTTAAAAGGGTTCCCTTAAAAGGCAAACTAATTAGCTTCGTAAAACTGGAGATCGGATTCAAATCGGTTAAAGTTATATATTGTCGGCTTAATTAATTACTATATTACTCAACAAAATATCGAAATAAGACTTTTAAATTTGTCTAGATGGCTTGTGAAGTATTTTGAAGCCTATCTATTGGATTATTTCGTATGTTCTACAAAAATATGGTTAATTTGTTATGAGTGACAGTGTTATGAGTAAAATAATTCCCGCGCATAGCAAAAACAAAGTTTATCCAAATAGAGTTACGCATTCTGATAATTAAGCCGACGATATCTTGGTTGAACATAGCTGTGCAACAAAATTTTCTTTGTCATTTCGTGTGATTGTGTGATTTAATTTTTTTCAAATCCTAATTTTGCTGCATACATGATGTTTAGTAGATTAATACAAATTTTTTGTTTCATTTTAATCAGGCTCGAAGGACCAAAAATAATATGTTAACATCATTTTACATTTTTATGTTTTAAATTATTTAATATAAATGAAATTGTTTTTGATGTATTTATTTAAATTAACATATAAACAGGTTTTGTATTACACTCCGTCAGTTAAATCAACGCTATTGGCCCATACATGTGCGAAGGAGTTTTGCCTCAGTTGTGAACTAGGTGAGTAACTGTTATATAAGCTTTTATTATTTAAGTCGAATATCAAATCCAAATACCGAGCACTTGAAAAGCTCTTCACTTTTCACACAATTCTAAAACAACAAATATTTTGTTATATTCGTGTCATAATGCGTGCTTTTCATGACATTTTTAACCGTGCAGGGGCGGAGAAAGAATACTAACCTCTGTGGCCGGGGTCGGCCTGTCGTAAAAGGCGACAAAACAACCCACTCTAGCTACGTGGTAGGGCCTCAAGCCCGACTAGATGACGGACCACCTTTGGTCTTAAATATTCCGCCATAATAACCTTGTGTTGTGTTCCGGCATTACTGACCCAAGTTCCTGTACCCTTATGGGACAATAGCGTGTTCGCGATGCCACTGGCAAACACCCATAGATGGCGGTAACTGCTAAATTCTAAGCGACCCGTCAGCCTCTCTGTTGTCCTACAGCAACAAAAAAAAAAGCAATAACTCGAGTTTATATAATAATTACTGTGTTATAACAATAATGAATTTTACAGGTTTCCTATTCAGAATGCTAGACACATCTAGTGGAGCGCCGTGTCAAGCGTCAAACTTCCTTCGTGCGTTTCGCACTGTTCCCGAAGCAGCCGCATTAGGACTGATCCTGCCAGAACGGGCACCTGATAGCAGGGTTGATTTAGTTGCCCTCATACAGGTTAGTCATAAGCCACTAGTTTCTTGCATCCTCATATTGTAGGAATGACGCCTTCGCTGGTATGACTAACCGTGGGGAACAGATGTCGAGCCAAGCCGATACCGCCGGGTCCCGGCAGGAGGGTTAGACCCAAAAAGTTCTCGCTTGTCGTCATAAAAGGTGATATGCATGCCAACGTTCTCACTACCAGGGATGCCGAAGTCCGTACGAAGTGGAGAAGAAAAAGTTGGAAAACGGACCCCAAGCACCGAAACGAAATTTTGGATTGCAACCGAGATTTACCGCTAGGATGATGATGATGAAGTTTCTTGCTTCCGAAGTTATGAAGCCTGCGATTTTTTCAAATGTTATTTAATACAATGGTTGCATTGTAAGGTACTTGATAACAATCTATCATTAGGATGTAATGTCATCATTGGTATATAGTTTTATCATTAGGAATCAACGCTATCATTAGGAATTGATGTTATTATTAGGATAGAAGACTTTAGGATAGTGTTTCATCATTAGGATAGAATGTCATCATTAGCAGTTTTATTGTTAGGATTTAATGTTACCGTTAGGATATAATATCATTATTAGGATAGAAAGGCATTAGGATAGCGTTTCATCATTAGGATTCAATGTTATCATTAGGAATTGATGTCATTATTAGGATAGAAGATATTAGGATAGCGTTTCATCATTAGCATACTGTTTTACTGTTAGGATTTAATGTTATTGTTAGGATATAATATCATTATTAGGATAGAAAGGCATTAGGATAGCATTTCATCATTACGATAAAAAATCATTAGGATAGAATGTCACCAATACTTTATAATGTAATCATTAATGTGATTACATTATAAATAAATAATACATTATAAATATGTGATGTGATGTCAAGGGTATTCTTTAAGCTGTAGACATAAACTTGGGAGTATGCTATATCATACAGAATATGACTAGAAGAATCATTAATCCTGCGATCCTATTGTGTAAATGAGACTGTCATAGAGATTTCTTTAGATAAATTTATTGGTTTCAGAGCTGGAACCGCTTCATTCTCCATCAGATACACTCCGACATAGTCGAAACTCGTAAAAAGGAGAAGGTCTTATTAGCAAACGGTCCGCCTAAAGTGGGTAGGAGACATTCAAACCACATAAAAAAGCCTCTAGCGTTAAATGTTACGGGATACGAGGAATTTCAATACACAGAGTTGGAATTCCTTGGTCCCACCGAGTTTGATGAAGAACACGATCGGGAGGGGTGGCAAACAAAGAACCACGGTTAGTAGTTTAAGTATTCTTCAGTTAATATTCCTATGTCAAGTACAATTGTAGTTAAAAAGTATATACTGTTGCACTTTTTTTACGTTTCCAAGCAATCATATATGGACCTCATATGGAGATTGGCGGTGAGTAAAGGTGGTTATATACAGAATGACAAGACCTACGATTAATGAAGTTCTGTATGCAGAAAAATTCTTTAGCACGAGTGAAATTATACTATTTTAGGAATGAAAATGTTATTATCTGTAAATCTATATGAACAAAGTGATAGAGGTTTGCAGTTGTGCGCACATCACGGCAAAACTACTGGATATATTTCAATTAAATTTTCAAGTTATATTTCTTAGACACTTGGCCGTTATCTAAAAAAAGAAATCTTGCGATATCTTCATTTAATATAAGATTATTAAAGTTTTAAGAAACAACGATTTTAATAAATATTAAGTGTTCAGTGATGTGTGTTTTCTTGCCGCGGAGAAGTGGGGCAAGCGGTGTAGCACAATAGACCAACAAATCAAAGGTCCCGGCTGAATTTGTACCTAATACATCACCGGTTGTCATGACGTGATGTTATATTGATGATTGTAATGAAACTGATGTTTTTACGACAAAATTTGAGTAATAATAAGCTTTCTTTTGATAATTATATACAAAAATATTTTTTGTTTGTTTGTAAGAAATATGCAAGATACATATTATTCATAAACACTCAGACTCGTGTTAGGTACAGACATTGAAGTCTGCCATTTATGACGAGGGAAAGCTAAAGCTAAATTTCTACAACTGCAACCTTCTGCGCAGCCTAAACTGGCCCCACAAAACAATCCTATTTATATGATTCTTCCCTATGAAACCTTTTTTATGAATTAAAATTTGAATTTTTTTTTAAATAGTATCAACTTTACCTTTAGTGAATCAAGACGGGGAACATGTTAATAATCACGAAAACCACGAGCTCACCAACAATCATCAGGTGGAACGGGAAGAGTCCGCTATTTCTAAACTCTTCGCTATTGGTCAACACCAACTTAATAGGTGTTTAAAATGTAGCAAGGAGGTTGGTTATGTATAGTTTTTATCATGCTTTTTTAAGTTGAACTGTATGTACTGTCACTTTACTCGTAAACGATAAAAAAAAAACAATATTTTGTATACTTGTATATCAGGATTAACAGTTTTTCTTTTTTTGGCTGACGGCCCACTTAATAATAAGTAGTTATCATCACCAATGAATGTAAGGGGTAACTTCTGTCGGAAGATGACGTTAAATTAATAAAAAATATTTACTGATCGGGAATTGATAACAAATAAATTATAGTTAAAAAAGAACTAAAACACGCTTTTATAGTTAATCAAACTAAAGAGTGAAAAATGAGAATAAAATTACCGACGAGAAAATCGATGTTACTGTTCTAAAAGCGTGGGGTGCTCGATATCAGTCGTTATATATTTTTACTAGTTTCATTCCGAAATTCAGAGTTAGGTAGTTTAAAAATACTGTACAAAGCACCACACGCTTTTAGCACATTGATATTAATTTTCTCGTCAATAATTTTATTCTAACGTTAAGAATTTATTTTTAGGTTGTAGTTTGATTGACTATAAAAGCGTGTTTTTTAGTTTTTTAAACTAACATTTATTATATATTTTCCGTTGTATATTGTTCGTTTTCATACATTTAAGTTACATTTTTTTTTTGGTAATTTAGTAGTTCAAGCTCTATTTTATATTACTCATGTTTTCTTTTATTCTATGCTTCTCTTTATTTATATTTTCAATTATGCACACACGATGAATATTTATTTATGAAAAAGCCATACGATGTCGGGACCACACTGCCTTACAGTACAGTATGTATAATTATAGGAAAGTCGCGAATCGGTAGTACTGGCTTGTGCTCTTCAATACGGTGGCATGAAAGAAACAAGTGAGTCTCGCGGGGGATTCTTGGACCTGCTTAGGGCGTCGCTCGCAGCGCGGCGGACCACGCCCGCCTGGTGCGAGCAATGCGCCAAGTTCACGCCCACTATGCAGCGGGGGATAGTTAATAGGTATTATTGTCTTGTCACTGTTTTCGACTACTAGACGAGTGAATGAACCCAATACAGACACACGCCTTGAAGCCTAGTTGACATTTTTTTCTGCCTTTCCACTCACAAAATGTACTCTCCTTCCACTCTCCTCTTATTGAAAGAAAAAAAATTGTTTGTTAGTGCTTGGCCAGACAGCACACGCGGGCGCGTGGCGGTCGCGGCGCGGCTACTTAAACATATGAAATCGCCCGCGTGTCCACTACGGACACTCAAATAAGGTTTCATATATTTAAGTATGCCGCGCCGCGACCGCTCCGCGCCCGCGTGTTCAGTCTGGCCAAGCACTTAGGACAGCTCATACAGTAAATTTACATATAAATTATACCACAAATTACAGTTATATTGTCCTAAATAGGACCTAACTCAGTATGATGCTGGTTCTTAAAAACCAACGCTGATCTTCCGTTAAGCCCTTGGAATGACGTCACAGTATTTAACATAAATATGTACAAACTTATGTATGTACTAAAACAATCATTAAAAAAGATATATTATGTAAAGCAGCATTAAAGTAAATTATTACATCACAAAAATTAAAAACATATAAAAATAAATACTTACATATATAATAATAGCAAACACAATATATTAATAAAAAAAAATCATCATCATCATCATCTCAGCGTTCATCCCGGTTGCAACCCAAACTTGCGCTTCGGTGCCCGGGGTCCGCTTTCCGACTTTTTCTACTCCACTTCGCACGGTCTTCAGCATCCCTGGTAGTGAGCCCATTGGCACGCATATCACCCTTTACGACGTCAAGCCAGCACTCTTTGGGTCTACCCCTCCTGCCGGGGCCCGGCGGAGGGGTAGAGCCAATTATTAATAAAAAAAATATTAAATGTAAAAACATTGTGAATTTTAATTGGGTACATCACCAGTAGCACCTCTAAATTTATGAAAAAAAAAACGTAGCGTAAAAAGTAACGTTATTAGTAGTCGCCTCCAACATTCACGCCTTTTTTCGCTATAATCATACATTTATTTATTTCTTCCCTTGCATTACATGCCTATATCACGCTAGTCTAGACACCTCGTCGTCTCTGTGAAGCCGTAGGTAACTGTGTGAAAACTAACTATACTCTATCCACTTTACCAAAAAATAAAATGTAAACAAACAAACCAATGCTTTTCAAAGAAAGCTAGAATGAAAACAACATGGCGGGTATAATCCGACCTAATAATAAAACACTCTTTCCAATCGACAATAGTACTTACGTTGAACAGTACGCTTATAATTACCAGCATATAAAACCAGTAAAAGATTTGGAAACATTGTCTTTTTAGGTCCTTTATAATGTAAGTTAGTTATTACAATTAATGTTGTAAATATGTAAATTTTATATGCATTATATTTATCATTCATAATTGTAAAAATAAATTATTAGTAATATAAAAAAATAAGAATATAGGAGATATTTCTAATAAATAATTAAAAGTTGCTATGATAATTTTTATATCATGTTGGTTATTGTAAAATCGACATCCAAAAAACCCTTTTATGATTTGTTTACATTTTATTTTTTGGTAAAATGGATTAGGTATAGGTATTACACTCGGAGAGCAATCTTGAGGTCCCGGGCTCAATCCCACGATGGCATGCACTGCTTGGCAGTTTTTCTCGCCTAATGTGCCTAAACATACTTGGCATGTAGCAACGGTGAAGGAAAACACCGAGAGGAAACTTGCATACCGAAACATGTAACCCGCCCATCCGCCTTGTACAAACGGGGAGTTCCCTCTAGGGAGAGGCCCGGGCCCAGTGGTGGGGCGAGAGGGTACTTGTTTTCCAATTACAGCACTAGAGCGCATTATGCGACATAATGCTCAACGTTGAATGTTTCAACTACAGCAACGCTTCGCATCGCACAATCGAACACTCTCAAAAGTGATGCGTGCCATCGAATACCACCAACTCAGTGACAGAAAATTAACAAGTGTTTTTTCTTTAAATTGGCATTGATCGAAATTTTATTTTATATCATCGTTAGTAATATTGTTTATTGTTGAAAAATTTTTTAAAGCTTTCGCTTCGTCGTAGTTTTTTGAAAATAATCAAAGTTAATTTAAACGGTGTTAAAAATATAAGTATGGATGAAGGTACAAACATTGACTTTTTTATATTCCACATTTAAAATGTAAATACAATTTCATTTTAGAATTCGAATCTATGTTCTATTTTGTTTTTCAACACAACTTAGCACACTCTGTTGGTGCATTTGCAAACTAATTCACGTTCCAATCAACCATAAGCATAATTCGGCATTGTGCGCCACTGAGTCGCTTTATGCTCTGTAATTGGAAACCAAGGGGTATAGACGGTATGTCCCGCCACGTTTGTGTGTAGATATGCGGGTTACGCACACCGATGCGAACTGAAGAAGTCTTACACATATAAGTTTATCGAAATTGATTTTCGTTTAAAGTATAAAGTCTCGTTTCACAGATTGCCGCCTATTTTAGCAATTAACTGCGGCGGAGTAACTGTACGCGAAAAGGCTTTCTGGGCGAAAGCGTCGCAGAAAGATATTGTAAGTACTTTTATTGTTTCAATTTTAATTACTCGATGATAACATGACTAGTTTTGTAAGTTATATCAATAAATTTAAATTAATTATTTTTCACCGTGACCCCTGCGCGGTCGGCCTGTCGTAAAAGACGACAAAACAGATCTAGCTAGGTGGGAAGGCCCCAGGGCCTGGAGATGGCAATCATCCCTCATATACCTATATAGCAATAAACACTCTTTTACACAGATCTTGTCTTGAATACAATAAAATCTTACACCAGTGTAGACATTTTTTGCTCTAACATTGTAAATTATAAATGTAAAATAATCGAATTATGCAAATGACTAACGTATTAAGCTTAGATCTCTCAATTCTCTCAATTCTTTTTTTTTTTAATGTATTTTATAATTTTAATTTATAATATGTATCACTATTATTCTATTAGATAATGCAATTATGTGAATTACTTTTAAGTGAAAACTTTACTGATTTGTAAATTTTTATTGTGATTTATTGTAATTGTATGTTTCCCAAATAATTAAAAATAAAATAAGAATGCCGCTTATTACAGCGTGTTCCACTATTAGTGACTCAGGTTCTAGTACCGCTGTGCAAATAGCAGCGTGTTCAAGATACGCCTATCGTCACAAACATCCATAGGCGACGGTAACTGCTTACTGATCCTCAGCAATAAAAAAATTACAATTCTGCAATGACATAATTAAAATTACCGTTATTAACCGAGTTTCCGAGTTCGATTGACGGTAGGGTAAATATTTTATTTATTTACACTAGCCGGAGTATTTTAAGGAAATCTTCCAAAATATTCCCTTGCACGTCATTAATTGCATCAGCATAAGGTTGAAATTTGAATCCCGCATTGCTAATTCATTCATTATTCCTATGACATTTTTGACTCGCTTAACTTTTCACTGTTGATATGACAAATGTAAAACACAATAAGGGACGTGACACCCCACAGTCATTAATTTCAGTTTTTTTTACAATGAATCTCAATTTTGCTGTTTCAAAACTGTTCCATATGTGGACTTCAAGCAGGAGATACGTATAAACCACATTTCCTTAATCTCGGAATTTCTTTCGAGATTAAGGAAATGTGGTTTATACGTATCTCCTGCTTATATATATATATATATATATATATATATATATATATATATATATATATATATATATATATATATATATATATATATATATATATATATATATATATATATATATATATATATATATATATATATATATATATATATATATATATACCTAGTCAGG
Organism: Malacosoma neustria; assembly: GCA_963693495.1. NCBI lineage: Eukaryota > Metazoa > Arthropoda > Insecta > Lepidoptera > Lasiocampidae > Malacosoma > Malacosoma neustria. The sequence continues at coordinate 5,335,369 of OY856386.1, forward strand.
TCATAAGTATTGTCACACAGTAAAAACTTTTCTTTTAGAATGCTGGCCACAAAAAAATTTATTGAATTAGAATTTCGAATTGTTCATGAAAATAAAAATGTATAACTTTTAGAATTTTACTCATTTTTAAATATGGAGTGGACGCTTAAAGAAGACCGTGTTGCAGTTATTGCGTTGTATCGTTGCGGTTACGCGCCAATTCAAATTTTTAACATACTGAAAAATTTGAATATTACCAAAAGATTCGTTTATCGTACCATCAAACGATACAATGAAGACTCTAGTGTAGATGACAGGTCAAGAAGTGGTCGCCTTCGGTCTGTTAGGACTCCAGCAGTGATAAAAGCTGTGAAGGCACGAATTCAAAGAAATCCCAAACGTAAGCAGAAACTGTTGGCCCTTCAGATGGGGTTAAGCAGAACCACGGTGAAAAGGGTGTTAAATGAAGACTTAGGGCTTCGGGCATATCGAAGAAAAACAGGACATCGTTTGAATGCTCGTCTAATGGACCTGAGACTGAAGAGATGCCGCGCTTTGTTGAAGCGGTACGCGGGAAAAAATATCGGGAAATTCTTTTTTCGGATGAAAAAATGTTTACCGTAGAAGAGAGCTACAACAAACAAAATGATAAGGTGTACGCACACAGTAGTGAAGAAGCGAGCAACCGTATTCCGCGTGTCCAACGAGGTCATTTTCCATCCTCGCTCATGGTATGGTTGGGAGTTTCTTATTGGGGCTTAACAGAGGTACATTTTTGTGAGAAAGGTGTAAAAACGAATGCTGTTGTGTATCAAAATACAGTCCTGACGAACCTTGTGGAACCTGTTTCTCATACCATGTTCAATAACAGGCACTGGGTATTCCAACAAGATTCGGCGCCAGCTCATAGAGCGAAGAGCACACAAGACTGGCTGGCGGCGCGTGAAATCGACTTCATCCGGCACGAAGACTGGCCCTCCTCCAGTCCAGATTTGAATCCGTTAGATTACAAGATATGGCAACACTTGGAGGAAAAGGCGTGCTCAAAGCCTCATCCCAATTTGGAGTCACTCAAGACATCCTTGATTAAGGCAGCCGCCGATATTGACATGGACCTCGTTCGTGCTGCGATAGACAACTGGCCACGCAGATTGAAGGCTTGTATTCAAAATCACGGAGGTCATTTTGAATAAACTTTAATGTCATAAGAATCTATGTTTTGTTAAGTTCATTTTGGTATATGAATGGTTACATAATTAATAAACTTGTTACAATTAGTTTACATTAAACATGTGACAGAATTTATGATCTGACTAGGTATATATATATATATATATATATATATATATATATATATATATATAAAGCGGCAATATTAATTAAAAACATCTAAAGCTTTCCAACTTTGAAAAGCATTCGACACGATACAAAATTATGCAGTGCTACATGTCAGACTACTACATTCAGCTAGAATATTTTGGTATGGGCATTAGGATATAAAATATACCATCTTTCAACTTATGTTCATTTATAATTTTTTTTTTGTATATATTTTTGCGATCTGTTTCATTATTAACATTCACCAACTAGTTAAGCATGTTTAGTGTCTTGGAGGTTGGTCTGTCCAGTGACGTTTGCCCTTTATTGCAAGTGGTGAAGCTTATGAAGGTAGTTCTATCGTGCAAGTTATAAGTCATTAGGTGACTTTCTTTTCAGCCTTTTGAACGCTGTATTGATATTCATCAGTCCCGATGCTAATACATTTGGATGGTGGTTTAGCCTAATTCTGTAGGATCTCATCATGTGTTTTATTTCTTCTTGAACTGTCCTAACTCCAAGGTCATGATGTAATTGTTGGTTGGTAATAAACCAAGGTGAATCTGTGATTATCCTAAGCATCTTTGATTGAAACCGCTGTAGGATTTCTATATTTGAGTTGGACGCAATCCCCCACAGTTGAACTCCGTAAGTCCAAATTGGTTTGAGTATGCACTTGTATAGTAGTAGCTTATTTTCTAGTGACAATTGTGACTTCCTATTGAACAACCAGTACATTTTCCTTAGCTGTATTCCCAGGGCTTTTTGTTTTGTGAAGATATGATTTCTCCAGGTAAGACGACGGTCTAAATAAACTCCAAGGTATTTGGCAACGTTTGATTGAGCTATTTGAACTCCATTAAGCGATACGGGGGGACATGTTTCTCGTCTCATGGTAAAAGTTACCTGTATTGACTTTGTTTCGTTAGCTTTTATTCGCCAAGCACTTAACCATTCTGTGATAGTGTCTAGGTATCTTTGCAGCATGTTTCTGGCTTGTGTAGGCTCGTCGTGGACAGTTAGAGCTGCTGTATCATCCGCAAAAGTACCTATTAAAACGCCATCGGTCATAGGTAGGTCTGAAGTGAAGATTAGATATAAAGTAGGGCCAAGCACGCTCCCTTGAGGAACTCCGGCATGGATCCTATGGAGTCTGGTTGTTTCTTCTCCTTGTTTTACATAGAAAAATCTCTCAGCAAGATATGATTTTAAGAAAATGTAATAGTTTGTTGGAAGTAGTTGTTTTATTTTACATAATAGGCCTTCATGCCAAACTCGGTCAAACGCTTGAGAGATGTCCAAAAATGCAGCACAATTATATTTCTTATTTTCGAAGGCTTTGTGGATTTCTTCTACTAGTCTGTTAATTTATAATTTAAGATGTTTTTAATCAATAAGACAATTATTAATTATACAATTATTGACTATTTTAATGACAATAAAATTGAACATTGACACTGTAATTGATGATTGACTGAGAAATTCTTTTATTTATTCAATAAATTGTATTCCGAAAAAATAACTAGTAGTGAAATGTGTTAAATAAATAACAATTGTCAAATACATAAGAGTATAATTATATGCTATACGTCAAAAGGGCCTATGTATAATATATTATATATAAGCATGTATAAATTGAAATGAATTTATATTTAACTTTTAACCATTAAGTAATGAACAGAAAAAAGTTAAATCAATTTTACAAATAAAAAATCTACTGTTCCTTGATCAAATTACATCTTTATATTACAAAGAAACATTATAAAGCTAACTTTTTTTTACTATAAAAAATAACGAAATGCTACTGACAACCAAACCCGAAGACGCGGCTTGTGAGGGCGAGTGGTCAATTCTAAAAACTCGCAACACTCAAAACGCCCGTGAGACCGTCACTGGTTTAGGATTAATGGTGTTCTGATTGAACAAATAGAAAAGATCCGTTTCAGAGCCTTGTTGATAATATATTTATTTATTACTAGCTGTGCCCGCGACTCAGTCCGCGTGGAATAGTGACTGGGCAGCATTTTTTGGATAAATTTTATGGTTTATTTTGGATTACAAACCCTATAAATCCTAAAATATATATATAAATGAAATATGCAAACAGTCAGTGTTATCGAATGCAACTGTTACGCCATGCCATACAAAGTCCAGCCTAAGCTAATTCATATGATTCCTAATCCTATTTCATATGATTGATGATATAAATCTGAGGTCAACTTAAATTGGATTACAAAATTTCCGAAACTGATAATTTTTACTGATGACTATTTTTTTTTTTCTAAAATAAAAATAGCCTAAGTTACTCCCTAATACATCAGCTATCTGCCAGTGAAAGTCCCGTCAAAATCGGTGTAGCCGTTTCAGAGATTAGCCGGAACAAAAATTTAAAGAAATGTTGTTTCGGTATATGTACCGTGTGTGTATACGTCCGAATGCACTTAGTAATAAGCGGTTATTTTAATATTACAAACAGACCCTCCAATTTTATTTATTTGTATAGATGTATATAATAATTTACAACTTCTTTAACTCAATCAGAAAATAATCAAATTTTTTATTAAAAAGGTAATACTTTTTATAGGCTGATTCAAAACGAGGTGGAGCAAGTAAACCGTGTCGATACGGTCTACAGTGTGCCAGGCCCGGATGCCACTTCAAACATCCCGACAGGTAAAAATTAAAAATTACATTTTATACCTCGCATATCTTCCATTCAAAGAAATCTCAATAGAACTGTATGTTCTCTATATTTTTAAAACATTAATGATAAATGATAATGTGTGAGGTTATTTTATTATCTGGAGTTCAGCATACCGGGAATGTTCACCGTCGCCTATAGACGTTTGCAACACCAGATGCATTGCCAACGCGTTGCCGGGTAGAAATAATAATTACTGAGACCTCACCAAGACGTCAAAGTCAATCGAGTGATAGAAATGTGGCATCACTAATTAACTTAGTATTTTCTGTTGCCTTCTTTTTGTCAGTCGTACAGTATATAATATATACTGCTACTTGCTCATACGTAATCTACTTAGGAATGAGATGGTCTTATTAGTCCCTTATTTTGGATTATGTTACCATTAAAGTCATATAATATACATATACATAATAAAAAAAAATATTTTCACTAAATCAAAGCTTTACTAATTAACAAAGAAAACTAACTTCTAAACTTGGCTAAGCCTGTATCTTAGACATTAGAATTGTGAATCCGCATTTTATTAGTTACTAGCTGACCCGGCAAACGTTGTTCTGCCATAAAATAAAATAAAATAAAATATCAAAAAATTAAAAAAAATTTTTTGGGGGTGGGTCACCCCTAACATTTAGGGGGATGAAAAATAGATGTTGGCCGATTCTCATAGATACCGGATAAGCACAAAAAATCACTAACTCAATTTAGTTATCTGCCTACTGCCTACCCCCTAAGAACGATGGCGTGATTATTTATAGCCTATGACCATTTCTAGGTTATCATCTATCACCATACCAAATTTCATCAAAATCCGTTCAGCCGTTTAGGCGTGAAAGAGGAACAGACAGACAGACAGACAGAGTTACTTTCGCATTTATAATATTAGTATGGATAATAGACTTCTGTAAATATCCCTCCGTGCAGGAGCGGAGTAAGAATACTAACCTCTGCGGCCGGGGTCTGCCTGTAGTAAAAGACGACAAAACAATCCTAGGTACGTCGTGAGGTCTTAAGACCGTCTCGGTGGCAACCACCCTCGGTCTCGAAGTACGCTGACTTAATAACCTGGTGTTTGTTCTTCGGCATTAGTGACAGTGGGACAGCAGTCTGTTCGCGGAGCGACATTAACTATTTACTATTAAGTGGGCCGTCAGCCTGTCTGCTATTTCTCAGCAATAAAAAAATAATTTAAGACCACGTATGAAATATCAAGATGAAAAGAATGAAAGATCAAGAGCATTCGAAGACGCCTCGGCACTGCTAATTTCCTATTTAGAAGCCCCCGTGACGTAGTTGTCGAATCTGAATTATGCACGGACCCCGTAAAAGTCGGCGACCCGGCAAAAGTGCCACCCTGCACACCCAAACCGACACTCGGATGTTGTTTACTCAAGAAAAAGTCAATAAAAGTGTGATTGAAGAAATATTAGATGATTAACAACGAAATTTCATGTCCTACTTCCAATGTGAAACGAGAAAAATAATTTAAATAAAAAGGATGACAGATTATTCCCAAAAAGGGGGAAACGTCAGACAGGCGGCCCGTTGTAAAAATTAAGCCACAACTATTACAACATGTAACATGTTGTGCCAATCCGATAAAATGTGGATAAGAGCAGGAAGAAGAAGAAGAAAAAGTATTAAATATCAAGAAAGAATAGAAGGCAAAAATGATTATAATGATCGTTTTAAATTTTTTAATTAATAACACTCGAATACCGTCTTCGTGATGTATATTTTATATAGAAAATAGTATTTATGACACGTTATAAAAAAATGTATTTACTTTTTAGGCAAAATTCTACAATAGGTAATTCTTCAAAGAGTCCTCAACACGAAACGAACTGTGTATTACCCCTCCACTTGGTGATACGCTTGCAAACGGACGGCGATGTCATTATTAATGATAAGGTTAGTTTTATGTTTCGAGCGCTACATGAAATTGCTTCAAACGATCTCACTCAAAAATCTCCCCCCACCCTCTCTCTTAACCCCCCCCCCCCTTTCTCGTAGCGTCATGACTGGGGGACGTGATTAAGGTGTTCACTTTTTAGCGAAATTTCATAAATACCATCATCTCTCGAAAACCACGTCGTTTTGTTTTTGCGGTTAACTGACAATGGCCACCAACTAAGTTTTTTGAAGTTATGCTTCTTTTGGCGCATTTGGAATATAAGAGTAATTTTTTTACGATGCGCGCGCGCATTGACAGTCAAGAAGTGACGGGATGAAGTTAGCAGCTGTTTCTCAAGTTTCCGTGAAGACTCGTAACTATATTCACAGTAGTTTCTCAAATATTTGTGATGTACATAATAATTATATTTAAAATAAAATTTATGTTACAAATGAATTTATATAAAATTTTATATTAAGATTTATAATTATATTTATCAGTTTTCTACAAAGATATTGTTATGTAAAAGTAATAATATATTATAAATAAATAAAATCGCTCGCTGCTTATGTTCCGAACCGCCGCCGCTCATTTGCCAACATCGAGGCGATGCGCGTGCGACGTATGTAGGTAGTCGGAGATTTTAATCGAGCATTATGGCTACGCGATCCGAACAATAAACGGCATTTTTATTTTTGTCCACACAATATTATACAAAATATTCATAAATCTACAACACGTGTTTTATATTAGTGGAAATTAAAAAAAAAATTACCTTTCAGTACGACCCGTCGCCCCCAGAAAGCTCTCCAAGTAGACCGAACTCGAAAGAGAAAAGAAAAGTTACGACTGTAACCGAAGAAGACTATACTCTCTCGGCAGCTGTTATATGTGTGGAGGACAATCCCAAGAACTTAGTCGCATACGTGCAGACTAGCAGGGACGACCAACAGTGGTATCTTTTTAATGATCTCAGGTGTGAATAATCGGTTTTACAGGGATAATAAACCGGCCGTGTGGTTTCGGCTGATAATTAATAGGGTCACATTTCATTCATAGGACATCGTCGTAAGAGGCGACAATATAATACTTCTTTCTGCTCCATCTCAGACAAGGAAGGTTATTTGGGTAGGGAAAAGGAAAATCTCGGAAGTATGTAGCTGTAAAAATTGCTGAAGAGCTCTTCCGAGTTATAAAGTAAAAGTGTCGGATGCAACTGAGACTGATTACTTTTTTCGGTTACTAAATATAACATTTTAAGCTTTTCATTTCGAATTGATTAACCGGTACAAGATTTAAGCCGTTTTTCTATTGTACGTTTAAATTAATAAGTAATTATGTGAGCACACTCTATAGTTCCCGGATGCAGCCCGTCGGGATAGAAACCATACGTGGTCTCTAAATATGCCGCTATAATAACCTTGTGTCCGGCATAATCGACCCAGGCTCCAGTTCTCCTATACGGACGGCAGCGTGTTAACGTTGACCATAGCGTCGCAAACATCTATAGGCAATAAAACTCCTTACTATTAAGTAGGCATAGCAAACTAAAATATAGGTTTTTACGTATAAAATAGCCTTACGACAACACTGGGTCATTTTCCATAATAAACTCGTACGCTTTATGTCACCTTCCTCATACCCTTTTCTTGCTAAGAAATGTCTTCGTAGCTACAACGTATTTTAGTGTGTGTTCAACTATTGGGGAGGGAGTGGCATTGTTCATATGCGCGCATGCGCATAATAGCGGTAAACAAATACATTATCCTATGTTCGAGTTGTGATTTTATTTGAGATAAGTATTACACGCGGTTGTTATAAGATAGAACGATGGATAATAGTGTGTGAGATTATTATACCCTTAAAGCCTGTCTACTCACATTGGTATTCGGCTGCGAAATTTCAAAATACAGTAAGGTATATTTTTTTTATTTTTTTTTGTATTTTTCGTTCAAGTGATTTCGTGAACGGCTTGTGACCATGATCCAATCCATATTTTTTAAAACTTTATTTTTGTCAGTTACGAGTAGAGGTAGACCAAAAGAAGATGGATGGATTGTGTAAAAGATGATATGGCAAAAAAGGATGTGACGGATAACAGAGGAGATAAAACATGTGGTGCCGATCCCATATAATGTGGGATAAGGGCAAGAGGAAGAAGACTGTGTTTTGAAATTGGGAACCCTTTTTCTTCATACGCCTATGTAATATAGGGAGATCTTAGAAATTCTCCCTAACTAAGTCTTCAGTTGTAGAACATTATAATAAGTGTGAAATTTCAATTTCAGTATAACACCAGTTAATCCCGAGGAAGTAGTCCAATTTAGCGTGTGGTGGAAATCGCCTTGTGTTCTATTCTACAGTACGCGGAAAGCACGACAAGTGGTCGAAGAAAATAGGTCATAGCCAACACTTTATGGACCCTATTGTAATGGGTGAGTTAGTTTATTCTAATTTGAAATATTTTGTGACAATTCACACAGCGCCGTCTAGTCTCAAACTAAGTAGCATAGCACTTGTGTTATGGGTACTATACTACTTATATAGGTACTTATTTTGTAAATAAATACATATTATACATAAACACCCAGAAGCGAGACGAAAACCGTACCGAAGTGCGTTATCCGTTACGCCACTGAGGTCGACATATTATTTAATGGGTTTTTTTATTGCAGTAGGACAGCAGACAGGCTGACGGCCCGCTTAGAATTCAGCAGTTACCGTCGCCTATAGGTGTTTGCAACGCCAGTGGCGTCGCAAACACGCTGCTGTCCCATAAGGGTACAGGAACTTGGGTCACTAATGGCCGGAACACAACACAAGGTTATTACGGCGGCTTACTTAAGACCAAAGGTGGTCGCCGTCCATTGTCGCCTTTTACGACAGGCCGATCCCGGCCACAGAGATTATTATTCTTTCTCCGCCCTTTAACGGATAAAAATGTACGGTATTTACTTATTTTTAATGTCTGGTATGTGAAAATTTAAGCTCTGTATAGCGAAATTGAAGGAATCGGGTATTTTATTGTGTTAAAAATAGTTTCCGTTAAATGGAGAGTGGAAAAAATATATAATGTTTTAAGTATAAATAAATATTTTTTTAATTTTGACTTAAGTGAAAAAAATTTACATAACCATTTTATATCAAATTATTTTTGTTTTTCGTTTTATATTATGACAGTATTTTTTTTTTGTATTTATCGTCGTATTTTATTCATATCTTGGGATATAGTGCATTTTCGTTGAATAGTTACAACAAATAAATGATCACATTTCTAAGAATTCTTAATACGTATGAAATATTTACGACTCTGCATCAGTATTATGTTTGAAGCTCAGTGAAATTATTTGATTAATGTTTATTGGGGTCTAAATAATGACTTATTGTTTCGCTATTGAGAGAGGTTGATACGCTGTAAAGAGTGATTCAATATAAAATCAAAATAAAAAAATTCAATAACAGTAACAATATAAACCAAACAAACCAAAATTGCTAACAATTTCAACGTTTTCAGGAGTTTTTCGTTCAATAGAAGTTCGCTATATAGAACACCGTATATACATTGTTATAGTGTGTGTTTTTATATTTGCCTGCATTGGACGAACACTAGTTTTTTTTATAAACATGCCATTATTGAGGGGCAATTCTGCCCAGACCAAAACACACCGGTGATCTCTTTATGCAGGTTTCTTTAATATGTTTGTTTTCAGCGCCAGTACGTAGTTATTACGTGGGTTTCGATCGAGTGTCTAGATTACCAGACACTAACTTTTGGTTACCTCATTCATCAACCACCTGAAAAGTCTTGACAAAATGTTTCACGTTCTCCATTTTTTTTTTCACAGCACAAAGGGTCCATACAAATTGAACGGAGTGTTTAGTGAAGTACAATCGGATGCACAAAATAATTACGTTTAAAAATTCCATTTGAATTCTAAGCTCAATTTGTATTAAGAAACAATATTTGAACAAAGTTGATAAATATGTGATAGATTTAACGTTTTAATTAGATAAGTTTTAAAATGCGGAATGGTTTACTGACTGTACGAATGTTAAATTATTTTTCAGAAGGGAAATTAATATGAAGAATATGTATTTTAAATAAATATGTCGTATTTTAATTATTGTTACACTCCTAAAATGTTATAAATTTGATATTTATTTGAAACAGATATTTTAAATAATTCGCGAAAATTAGGTAATAGCATAGTGAAATAAATTATATTTTATAGAAAAATAAGTATGTTTTAAATGAAAGCAATAAATATAGTAATGTATATTTTAAAGACAATTTATTTCACTAAATATTCTTAGTTTTCGAGATCTTCAGCTATGTTTTAATTACTCGGATTCATTGACATGGGCATTAACAGATCTTATTTGTTCTTGAAGGAGAACGAATGACAATTTACAATTGAAATACAATTATTTACAGAGATGTATTTTTTTAAATATATTATGTATATTGTAGCTTATTTTTTTAAAGAATATGAAAAGTGACAAAATACAGGGTGTCTCAAAAGAAATTTTCTATTTTGTGAGTCGTTAAATGAAAAATAAGATATCTGTTAAAAAAGGTTTATTAGTTATTAATGGTGAACGCACACTTGTCCGAGCCGAACGAGTCGAACGAAATGAATTTTAGAATTCTGTATTATTTAGGAATTTATTTATTAAAAATAAAATAATCTAAATGTGAACCTTTGCGTTCTCGGCATTTATTTAGTTGAATTACTATTTCGCAGATCGATAGCAAATATTTTCGTAAACCAATTGAAATGTGGGTATGCGGGTGCAGTTTTAAATATTTATGCAAAATGTGGTATAATGATAATCTATTCTATCTGTACATATTTGAAGAAAGATTCGGATCCTCACGAACAGGCTGGTTTATAATTTCCTCGTTTTTGCCGTTCTTTTTGATCTAGGGCGTTCACATTTAGGCACTGAACCGGTCTCTTAAAAATGTTCTACCCATTTTCGAGTGAGAGAGATTTCGATGAAAGCTTAGCGCATCATTTAAGTGACGAAAACGTCGTGTACAGCAGAATCTTATCGTGCTACAGTCACATAATCACCGTTTGTCCCTTTCACTCACGCGCAATTCGCGGTCTGTTCCCGAAACGAGCCATAACGACAGAATTCTAAAAGACAGGCAACCTACGAGAATATCCTCCGCGCCCCTCAGATTCGATGCGTTCATGCAGTCAGCTAAATGTATACTTTCTTTTGAGACACCTTTTGCAAACTCGCCTTTAATATACGTATGAAAATTTATTTATAATATAGTAACATTACACACTATAAGCATATTTTTTTAGAAAAAGCTGAAAATTGATAGTATTATGTTTATATAAGTATATGACGTCCTTCTCGGACGTGCATAACTGAAGGTGGCCAACCACATGCGTGAAGTTCGCGTTCTTCCACCGTGCGTTGTGATCTACTGAATCGTGCACCCTGGCAAGTCAGCTTTAAGGGATTTAGTGTCTTACTTTGACAAAATACAAAGACACTTGAAGCTTTGGGTGTAATTAATACACCTTGCCATAATACTCGTTATCGATAAAATTTCGACGTGATTGTAACAATAGTGACCTCCATGATAGAAGCCATTTTGGATTTCGAACTAACTGTCAAATCCATAGATAGGATCATTTAAAAAATCATTTGCATAGATACCTTTATTACTCCTTTACGGATCTTTAGCAATATATATTTTTTTACTGACGCAAAATGTTTATCGTTTGCATTTTGCGAACATAAGTGCTAGTAGAGAAAGGAGAATAAAGCCGCGAGATAATTATTTATTATAATAGATGTTCGATACTTGCATAAAGGGTAGTTGAGACCTAGTCTTCCGATTTTGTGATCTACCCTCACTCTCGATCTGGTGAATGGTAGAACCGAGCGTGGGACGACGGTAGTATCGCGTGAGTCTCCGTAACGCGCGGGTCTTTCGTGCCAAAACATTGTGTGTTCATTGTTTAGTTTTGTGACGGCCAATGAGAGTTTACAGTAGATGAAGCCAATTGCGCACGGAGCAGAATGTGGTCTTCAGGGAGGTCGTACGTCGACCTACCGGCGCGTTATAGAGAGACGCGATACTACTCTCGTCCCACGCTCGCTTTTTCCATTCACCTCATCGAGAGTGAGGGTAGATCACAAAATAAGAAGTCGAGATCTCAACTGCCCTTTATGCAAGGATCGAACAATAGACTACACAGAGTTTACAACTAAAATATTTAAAATTTTTGACTTGGCAACTATGCTCTGCATTTTCTGTTTCTCATAAACTTGCCAACAAATATAGTATTTCTTTACAGAGGAATATTTTAGGATGTGACACTTGCTCCAGTGGTCATGGCTGGAAACATTGTTACATCAAAATCTTGTTGACTATGGAAATATGATATATTTTTTCTATTGTGAAATATGTGCGAACATTCAGTATTTTGAGTGTTTTAGAAAAATGACTGGTATGGCTAAGGTGTGGAAATAAAAAATGAAGCGATTTTCTTTTGTTTTATTTACGTACACGAAACCCTATCCAGCCCAATTAAACTATCGAGAAGTTGTGTAAAATTACAAATATTACGAGATTACAAATATTTAAGAAAGTTTCTTTAAACTTTATACCGGGTATTTTTACATCCACAGAACTATTTTGCTAAGATTTTTTCCCACGTGGCAATAGAACCAGCAAGTACTATAAAATTTTTAGTACAAGATTTCTATTGAAATGCTGTGTTTGTACGTAGTGTAAGAAACTAAATACGAGTCCATAACGAACCACTGGGATTTACTTTTTCTATAAGCTCTCAAGGAAATGCCAATATACGCCACTTGATCGCAAATGTGTGACATTCACTCGCTGATCTTGGTGTGGTATCCATACCATGTTTTTCTTCACAGATATTCTGGGTTATTTAATCGTCGGTAAATTTGGAAACTACCTTTTTTGTCTTTTTTTGGCATGTCGCGGCTTGCGAACTTGCCAGTGTCAAGTTCAGGGAAACTACCTTAACGGTGTGTAAGGGTTCCATAAATACCTACGTGACCATATCAACTTTCTAGCCCCTGCTTTACCTACCCTCTTCATCGAGGGTTTTAAATTTTAGGTTGGTGAGACTGCTGATATAAAAATAACACTGATATAAAAAATATATTCAGCAATGTTTTCCATCATTTTTTCTTATGACCCTCCCGCAAGGTGCGTGGTCTCACTTAGAAACCGATACCGGTCACGGGTTCGATCTATTATAGCATACTTAGAGACTTTTGTTTGCATAATGCGTACATATTAATTGCTAGGTAACGACGGTGAAGAAAATATCGCTAGGGAACCAGTATACAGAGATCGACGGAATATGTAATCGGTTCGTCGTTTGGCCAGCGGGTATACTATTCGTTCCCTTTAGGAAAAGCCCAGCTGTGGGACGTTTTCGGAAAATGATGGACACCAACGCAAACGATGCACACGAATCTCGTCCTGTGTCAGAATTGAACAATGGCTTTAGTTTAAAAGCAGGAAATCCTGACCATTGGCCAGGGGTCGACATAAACGAGATTTAAAAATCGAACCCTATCAATTAATACTACAGTTTTATCTTTATTTTGCGATTTTATTAATATAAAACACATGATGAGATCCTACAGAATTAGGCTAAACCACCATCCAAATGTATTAGCATCGGGACTAATGAATATCGATACAGCGTTCAAAAGGCTGAAAAGAAAGTCACCTAATGACTTTTAACTTGCACGATAGACCTACCTTTATAAGCTTCACCACTTGCAATAAAGGGCAAATGTCACTGGACAGACCGCCCTCAAGATACTAAACATGCTTAACTAGTTGCTGAATGTTAATAATGAAACAGATCGCAAAAATATATACAAAAAAAAAAATTAAAAAAAAATTTGCGATTTTATTAAAAACATTTACAAAAAATAATGACCTATTTAGGTTTTTTACGTAATTTTTATTAGTGACTCTTGATATTAATTAAATTTTTAAACTTCTCTTTTTTTGGAATGTGGAAATACCACAAAGTTAAGTAAGTAATTTTTATTAATAGGTAATAAACTAGAGATACGAGTTTTAAAGTGCTACGGGTGGCTATGGGAGCTTGAAGTATAGGGATAGTTTGGGAATCCTTAGTTTAAAGTGTTAGATGATAAGGGGAGTAAATTTATTAAGGATCAATATTAATGAAAAAAATTTTTTATATAATGAAAGAAATTTTTGATAGTGTAAAAATAATTACATATTTTAATAAATTATATCAATAAATATTTTATTTTACAATTATTAAGTATCAACATACGATATTCAGTCCTTTATTACCCAGTCATCCAAGGTATAGTGATTTTGTTGCTCTTCCAAATGTTGAGACATCGCTTAGAACAAAAAGCAGCACTCAAAACAACTTCCTTTCTGCTATCTATCAGAGTCAGCTTCCTAAAAATATATGTCATCTTAAAATAAAGTTTTACATATTAAGGTTTATAATTGTTTGATTTAATACTATTTCTTATTTGAACCAGATACATAATATAATAAACTGTGTGATCATTCACACAGCGCCACAACTTATATACTTAGACTAGCTGACCCGGCAAACGTTGTTCTGCCTTATAAATAATTAACGCCCCCGCAATCCCTCTTGGGGGTGGAATTTCGTAAAATCCGTTCTTAGCTGACCTCTACTCGGTGAAAGATTATTCCTACCAAATTTCAAGTCTAGCTCTAATGGTTCTAGAGATATCGTGATGAGTGACTATATACGTGGAAATCTCTTATATATATATATATATATATATATATATATATATATATATATATATATATATATATATATATATATATATATATATATATATATATATATATATATATTATAAATATCATGATTTTTTTGTCTTTTTGCACACCTAGATTTAAAACAACCGTAAAAATGTGGAATAGATGTGCTTTCATTTGATTTTTCTGGGGGCAACTGACGTCAAATCCCTATTCGAGGGGAAAAATTCAATAGTTTCCAATTTGTTGTCCATAGACAATAGCAGGAGCTAGTAGAAGAAGTAATTTTTCATCTTTTACGATGGTTTAGCAGCGAATTAGAATAGCCTTATTGTTGGAGAAGTGGTCTCGACAAATTACAAGAGTGTAGTAAAAGCTTTACTAACTACAAATAGCTACGTGGAGGCCAAGAAGTAAACCTCGTTTACGGGTTCGATTCCTGTGATGCCATGTGCCGTTTCGGCGGTTTTTCTCGCCTAATGTTTATATTGCTATACAATTGCCTCGTACGATTAAGGAAAACGTGAGGAATCTTGCGTACCGATATCACCGGTATGTGTAACTCGCCAATCCACTTGGAGAAGGCGGATTTACTGCCTGTTCCTTAAGGGTAGCCCTGTTTAAACAGTTGGGTGTTATGAGCTATTATACTTACCCAAAACAAAATTCATAAAAAGCAAAATCGAATACAGGCTTTT
The DNA here is from genome assembly GCA_963693495.1 of Malacosoma neustria. Lineage (NCBI taxonomy): Eukaryota > Metazoa > Arthropoda > Insecta > Lepidoptera > Lasiocampidae > Malacosoma > Malacosoma neustria. The sequence goes on from OY856386.1 coordinate 5,350,764, forward strand.
TGCAATTAACATTCTCACATTCCGAAATCGGTCCAATCCCGAGATCTCGACGAATAAAACTTGGTATGAAATCATAATAATTCTCTAAGATATCCGCTGGCACATTGTATATATTTCTTGCAATATTTTTATACCTGAAATCGCTTTGTATATCCTCACAATTTCCATTAACATCTAAATTATTATTATTTTCACTACCAATATTAATTCCTCCAAAATTATGTTGAATTTTGCAAATATTTTCTTGCATTTTATGATCAGAATATATGCTGAAAGGTCGTTTATTTAGTTCTTCGGCAGCTTTACATAACATTCGATGAAATACTCTTTTGCTGATTTCATATAGTGTTGGAGGAGAATTTTGAGTATCACTAAGAATATTTTGATGAGGTAACCCTATATAAAACTCCCATTCCTTTGAATCTTGAGTGAGTTTGAGTTTGCAGTTTGTATTTGTGGGACAATAATTCGAGATGTTTAGACACCTGTAAGTAATTGTGAATGTCAATTTGTTTGTAATTAGTATAAAAATCTGACTGCGCCAGACAGTCTGCCAACAGGGAGCGATGGCGTGAGATCCTGCGAAGAGCTGTGTCCGCCTCTGCCATCGACGTGTATGCCTCAACGTGACCACGACCGCTCTGTCAAGAGCGAACCGAAAGAGAAGAAGAGTATAAAAACATCACTATAATTACTGTTAAGTTTCAATATTTTTTTATTGCCTTAGGACAGCAGACAGGATGACGGCCCGCTTAGAGTTTAGCAGTTACGCTGCTTTCCCATAAGAGTACAGGAACTTGGGTAACTAATGCCGGAACACAACACAAGGATATTATGGCGATATACTTAAGACCAAAGGTGGCCGCCATCCAGATGGTCTTGGGGCCCTACCACGTAGCTAGGGTTGTTTTGTTGCCTTTTACGACAGGCCGACCCCGACCGTAAAGAGGTCTGTAGATATTCTTTCTCCGTCCTTGCACGAATAAAAATTACCTCGTAATCACTCAAGTTAAATAACTATGCATCGCAATGCAGAGATTAAGATTTAAGCGATAAATTCTATTTTGTATGTTTATAGTTGTAAGAATCTCTATCTAAAATATAAAAAAAAACTTTGTTGGTAGCACAGTAGTCGAAAAATCTTCAAGATTCGACTAAAGCCTTAATATAGATTTAATACTTTATTTTGTTGATACGGCAAACGTGTAAAAGACGTTAACCTTTTACTCATACCAATGATATTCACAATCACTCCACATTTTTTTTGAAGAACAGCAGAACTGCGTATACGCTGCTGTCCCATAGGAGTACAGGAACCTGGGTCACTAATGCTAGAGTACAACACAAGGTTATTATAGCGGCATACTTATAAACCAAGGGCGGTTGCCATCTAGACGGACTTAGGGCCCTGTCACGTAGCTAGGGTGGGTTGTTTTGTCGCCTTTTACGACAGGCTGACCCCGGCCACAGGGGTTAGTATTCTTACTCCGCCCCTGCACGTAGAATGATTGTCTCGATTTTAGTCTGACTTGATACAACGCTGTATAAAGCTGTTAAATTGAGATAAATTATTTGTAACGCAGTCTTCAGTCCAGTCTAGTCGAAGAAATGGACACAATATCGGATTATTTCTGGGAAATATGAGTGCTAGTAGATGCAGAAGATCGTGTGATCACTAAGGATACGAAGGTAGTAATAAGTTTTTTACTGCATGTCTGTTCTCGTCAAATAAACAATATGATATTAGTGTAGATACACTACGAAGTGTAACGTTATCAAAGTTCCGATACATTTATTAGATAAATCCTGACTAAATTGGTTCTCGAGTTATTCAGTGCTTACTCAGTTCGCAAACTCGCAAGTATCATTACAACTTACCCAATATTAAGACTTCTAGTTTGTTGATCGCGGAACATATGATACCAGAGTGAATATGGGAGGCACTTCAAGTCCGAGTTCCTCCAAAATCTAAATTCGCAATGGTGGTAATTGTAAACCGGTTTTTGGGGGAGCCATCTTAATTTATTATCTGTAAATAACAATAAAAAAAAACAGCCATTAACGGTCTACTAATGGGCTTGAGCCTCCCTTCAGAGGGACTGGACAGTATACACGCTAAACCATTAGTGGGTTACACATATCAGTGATCTTGATACAAGTTTTTCCTTCACCATTGTTACCTGGCAAACATGATATGGATGCAGATATCGATGGACGCGAGGGTCTCAGCGGCTATTATAAAAAAAAAACAGAAAATCTTATTCTTATAGTTTAATATGTAATGAATAAACATACTGAATTTCAAAACGATTTATTTATTCCTTTCCTTTTAAATAAGTCTCTGAAAAACGGTCCAAATTAAGGCGGTTATATGTATAGTCACCCTTAAGTGAAGGTTTTACCGTCTAAAAAATTCTGTAGTGACCGGAATACATTTTACGGGGATCTTAACCGAATTTTTTTTTTCTTATTTATACGGGCAAACAACGAGTATCTTCTCAGAATTTAAAATACTTGTGAAGTAAATATTTTCTTTTAATGCATGTCTAAAAACTGGGTTATTATAATAAACTTCTTTAGTGCATCTCATGAAACATGCACTGCTAAACCAGGCCACACATAATAATAGAATCGACAGTAAATCAAAACACAGCAATAATTGAGGAAGCCCTAAATCTGATTTACTGAACACCTTATCCGCTATCAAAGTTTACTATTTCGGTTTGTATTACTACACCATCTTGTTCGGCTAAACAAAGTTGTAATTACTTTTACTGTTTATACAACTCTTTGATATTTAGGTCAGTATTTACATTTTCTTTATTATTTATCGTCTTAGGTATAAGCCGGGTTGCATTATGAAATGTTAAATTGGGAATATATATTGGACTCTGGTTGCATTGTTATGACAAACTGGCGGGCCTATGGATGTTTTTGACTGGAACCTGGGAACGACATATGTTATTTAGAAACCAGAGGTTATCGTGGAGACGCTCTTAGAGCTCTACCACCTATCAGGCCGTCTCCGTCAGGTTAGGACTCTTACACCGTCCCTGCATGGAGTAATTAATGAACTTTCCCACGCGAACATAGACGCAGATAGAAAAATAAATAAATACATAGAATTTCTAAACACATAAGAAAAGTTTTATTTCTAAATACAAATGAATACACAATCCCTCTAGAGATGCTCTGAGATGCATAACAACTGTCGGACTTTACTGCAACAATAAATGTGTTACGGGAACAAATTGGGAAACCAACGTGGTTTCACGAAAGCGGAGTCGTAAAGCTTAATTCGACTTCGCAGCTCCTGTCGAATCGGAAAAAGTAATTTAAGATAATACAATACTCTTTTTAGTGCTTTTGTACCTTTAGAATAGTCAAAGTATTATAGAAAAATTAAATTATAATATGTAAGTACATATATCGTTAAATGAGTAAATTATGCTTTCCAGCAAATTCAAGAATACGCAGACGGGACGAGAAAGACTGACAGAATTTACTCTATAATTACTGATACGAAATCTCATGCTTGTGTGGATTGGAGCAGACAATTACTAACTAAGCAACTAGAACGGTCATCAAATTGATTTAGAAATATTTTTTTTGGTTTATTTATATTACTAATAATTTCTTAACATAAACATTGCATAGAAATCAGTTTAGAGTTTTCGGAGCTTAGAGACGACATATTTCTAATATTACTAGTACATATTTATTAAGTATTTTCGTAACATATTTATAATCTACATTCGCCGTTTTTGGCACATCTTTAACTTCAGTTGCATTGTTTTTATATTTATAATAGAATCTATATTATACTATTTAATTTGTAATATATGTATAGTATGTACAGTACCCGCCTGCTTAATCGTAAAACCCTCGCTCTTCCGCTATGTCGCACTGTTTATCGCCAACACTCACCACTATATCGCCTGTGTGCCACGTACAATCGCAACTGCCATGAGGTCGATATTTTCAATGCATCGGTCAAGCAAATAAAAAAATTTAATTTAAATTAAGTATGTATATGTCTATATGCACTTGTGATTAAATAGTTAAATACCTTAGAATTTATGAGTAACAGATGTAAAAGCATGCTGTGTTCGCATCAAGTAGGTCATTCAGCTACCATGTTTTTATTATATCTTATTATTTTTGTTTGCCTATATATCGCTGATATGACCAGTTTGCGAACCTTATATGAAATGTAGGCTGAGTTAGAATACTAACTTTGAAGAGAATAAATACCTTGCGGTTGAAGGCGGCCTGTCGTAAAATGTGACAAATCAACCCTAGCGAGTGAGCGAAGGGCGAGCCCGTCTGGATGGCCACCACCCCTATTCCGTAATATGTTAATAACCTCGCGTTGTGGTCCGAAATAAGTGACCCAGATTCCAGTTCCTCTAAGTGAACGGCAACATGTTGCAAATATCCTTAGGAGACGGTAATTGTTTACTATTACGTTCTGAAGCGATTAAAAAAATGTATTTAATAAATTATCTAAATAAATATGAGAAATATATTACCACAAACCGAAAGATAGCGAAGACAGCGCAACTCAGCGATCCGCAGCGGCAGTTCACGTAACTCATTCTCATCCAAAAGAAGAAACTTCAAGCCTTTCACGTCACCAATCTCATCAGGGATCCGTCGCAACCTATTACCGCTAACGTCTAAACATTTCAAACACCTCAACTTTGAAATTTCGCTTGGCAGTTCAGCGATGTCATTCCCGCTTATGTACAAACTTTCCAAATTGGACAGGCGCCCAATGTCAGATGGCAGGCGTGTTAGTAAATTCTCTTTCAGATATATATCTGTTATTTCGGATTCATCCCCACGTATTTTCTCTAGAGGGAATTCTGTAAAACCTCTATAGTTCCAATGTAGAACTGAACTCGGTATTATTTGATTTAAATCCATAGTAGCGATTCCAATTATTTCTATAATTTTAATTAATTATACGCAAATTTCATATTTATGGCTCAGCTTTGACCTACAGACTATTTTTATCATAATTAAGAATCACTAATTTATAATTTCAAATCTTTGATCACTTTCCTTCAATGATGATCCTTAAATTGATAAAAAACATGTATATACATTTTTTGTATTATAATTTATTTATTTCACATCATTATCTTATTACTGTGTACTTTTTTTTATATTTTCACCTATCGATATCGTTATTTTAATAGTATATAATAAATATACTTTACTCAATTTTCACTATAATGAATCAGGAATCACTTCAATTTTATTACAGATTAATATCTTAATTCAACATACACTGAAAACTTTCATCAAACTCTTTCATTAAAAGCTCCTGCTTATTAGTTTACATAACACCAATTTATAATTATATAAACAACATATGTATTTCAGTATTCGAGACGAGTTCCCTATAATCCCGTTTCAATAAGACTGCATCACAACAGCGGCCCGTACGTGTATTTTTAAAACTATAACAAGGTCTTTGCTATAAAAATTGCTTACGTTTAAAATTAGATAATGTTTCTCTGTGGCGATTGTTTGCTCGGAAGATAATTCTGTCCACACACAAAAGAGAAAAATCCTTGTTTTTTAATCATTCGATCAAAAACTAAAAGATTTACCGTGAAACAGGCAAGCACTACGACACCTTAGCTTCACTGATTTTGCAAATGTGCATAGTGAATAATACAGAATATATATTTAGTTTACTTTTTTTATTGGAGATAATTCTGGGCTACAAAAATAATGTTTAAAAACAACTCTTATAAACGAATATTACTCGTATAATAATATTAATTTCAGGATTTTTAACGCTTCTAATATGAAAAATATTTGCTTTGCAGCCAGGACTGATACAGAAATTACTTTACTAGCCTCATGCGATTGAGGGTTCCATCCCTACGTAGGGTAAAATACATTTGTATACCTCGATTTTAAATTGAAAATAGTTTGTTCTCTTTGTCATAAAAAACTTACGATACATGTTATCACTTAGTGAAGAAATCTGTTTTTCTTAAACCCAAGACGCTCTATGCACAAAGCACTTAGGAAGTAAGAGCAACGACGTGAAGATCTATGTCAGAATTGTTAGAACAGATACGATTGCGTCAAGGACCACATAAGAATTGTTTGAACAGGTAAGATAAGTATTTTGTGCTCGGAGATCCCTTCATTTCCGAGTATAATGTTTATTCTATTAATGTTTATTCTATTAATGTTTGTTCTATTATATTGACAGCTGAATCTGAATAATTCTACTTTAGCGATATACACAAGCAATGTTTCGCGAAGCATTTAGGAATTCAGCACCTTATCAGGGCAACTTGTCACAATGAATAACTTTCATTGTTTAATTAATTTAACGTCCCACTTGCGAATTCATTGAACCCTACATTAATACAATGTTTAATTGTCTACATTGCAAACTTTCATTGTATAGCAATTTCAATTACAGATATTTGGATTAATTTTAAATTATATTATATAACAGATAACCTTATAAGTTATATTCAATTTGCGGATGATGAAAATATCTCATCCAAAGCCTAGAAATACAACTCCACTGGAACTCTTGGAAGTTTCTGCCTGCAGATTAGCGATAACAGGCCATCAGCCCATATTCATCGTCTGCACGTACCTCTCTTGCAACCGCCGGCTGCTTCAAGCGGAGCTTGCACCCCTCTTCAGTTTAGGCCCTTCAGTTATTATCGCGAGTGACCTAAACTGTAAACACACAAGCTGAAATTGCTCCAGCTCCAACCCTAACGGTAGAACCCTCGTCATTCGGACGAATTGCTTTTCGGCATCCTAGCCCTCATTACGCCTACCCGGTACCCACCGAATCGGGCCGCCGGAGGCCGGCATATCATTCTCGATTTTTCGCTACTGAAGGGCATATCCCTCCAGTTTCGCTCAATCGAATCGCGCGACGATATTTACTCGGACCACCGTCCGCTTGTCCTGAAACTAGGCCCTCTGGCCGACCAGATGCTGGTTCAGGGATGCATTCCAATGGGGAGGATCCACTGAACTTGAGCAGATCCCAGACCCCATCAGGGCCGTTCAGGAGATGGAAAGGGCGATCGAAGCCCTCACCAATCACTTTCAAATCGTCGTTCGGGTGTCCATTCGGCAAGTTCCGTGCGGGGAGGGCCGGTTAGTACTCCTGAGGGACGCGAGGGAGCTTTTGAGGAGGAGGAGAGCCGCCGCCCAAGTCAGTTTTCCGTCGGAAAAAAACCGCGTCACCCTTCATTCACTTCATTGAGAAGAATACGGATTGAATACGGGTTATTCAGGAACTCAGCAACCAACGTTGGGAGAGCCTGCTCTCGGAGATCTCCCCAACGCACCAGGCATACTGGGGCTTGGTGAGAGGTCCCTGGGAGCGGAATCTCTCTTGAACATGCCGCTTCTGGAGAAAACCGACAACACTGTTGCGTTCGACGACGAGGAGAAGGCTGAATATCTAGCCGAGAGCCTCAAAGAGCAATGCAATGCAATTCTGTCTAAGCTTAATTATTGTGACATTGTTTATGGCCCCTTGTCTACTTTCAAAACTCAAAATCGCATTCAGCGGATACAGAATCTTGTCTTTTGTTTGGAATGATTACTGAGAGAAAACCAAATTATTTATATAGAGAGTTAAGTTTAAGCCAAAGTAGATCACAGGAGTATAGTGCGCGATATGTTACACGACCTATTGTTTCAGCACAACATAGAACAGCTGCGTTTAGAGTATGTTTTAAATATGCAGCTTCTAAGTGCTGGAATGATATTCCTCCACCGATTAGAGACCTCAGGACATTTCATTCGTTTAAATTTTAACTAAAATAATTCCTGCTTAAACTTCAACAGGCTGATCCCGCTTATATATATACTAGCACTATTGCTGAAATCGGATTATTTTGGATGAAATTTTAGGTATATATTTTATATTTGTCTTGTATGTGTGTGTCTTTTGTTAATTAACTAACAAAAAGTGGCCAACAAAGGAACATTTTAATTTTTTTAAATATGTTTTTCCCTTTCAAATTCAGATGACTAAATTTTTATACTTTTTATTTATTTGTAATTATTGTTTTTTTTCTCTTTGTAATAAATTATATAACTGCATAATTATGCTATAAATAGCTACTCGAAATTATGCTATAAATAGGTGTTTGTATGTACACTGATTTATTTACGGATCTATATAATGAACATTAGTGTATGGTATGTTTTTAGTTTTACAATGTACCTAATGCCTATGTTGCTTATGTCATAAATTGTTTCTTACTGTCAGGGTTGACACTGAAAATCAGAGCTGTGTCGATTTGTTTTGATGCAGCAATTCACTGAGCTGTTGTAGTTTAGTATAAATAATGTTTAAATATTTATAGCTATAAATCACCAAATAAATACTTTTTCTTTCTTTCTTTCAATGCTCCCCCAAAACCACGTACGTCGACCCGGCCCACCTACTCGAAGTGGACGTCGAGGTCGAACTTAGATCGTCCCTACCCGCGCACGTCTTACTCGAGTCAGTCACGGTGAAAGAGGTACAGCACCTAATCAAAGGCTTCAAGCCCTGGAAATCTCTCGGAGCCGATGGCATACCCAACCTTCTGTTCAAGCTCCTCTGGTGAGCATCTTCAATGTCGCCATAGAAAACTGCTCCTTTCCCTCCGCCTGGAAGGAAGCCGACGTCATCGGTATCCGAAAACCAGGAAAGCCTATGAAACCCAGCAGCTACCATCCGATCAGTTTGCTCAGCAGGTTGTGTCGTCTGAGACCACAATAGCTTTAGCTTATAGAAAAAAACGGCTATAGAGCGTAACAAGGGCTCTAAAGTATTCGCACGAGACTTGTCTATTGGGCAGAGCCAACTGACGAAGCTGAAGACCGACGACGGCAGGGTCGTTTCGTCTAAACCCGAACTTTTGAGGGAAGTCGAGAAGTTCTACGGACAGCTATACACGACCACACGGGCACCTGTTAACAACAAGGCTAAAGACCCAAGAGCCAAATTAACCCGACACTACACCGTAGATATCCCAGACGTCAGTCTGTACGAGATTAGTGTGGCCCTTAAACAGCTTAAAAACAACAAGGCGCCGGGTGATGATGGAATTACAGCCGAGCTTCTGAGAGCTGGTGGTACTCCTGTGCTTAAAATCCTCCAGAAGCTATTTAATTCCGTCATCCTCGATGGCAAAACGCCGCAGGCCTGGCACGGAAGTATAGTGGTGCTGTTCTTCAAAAAGGGCGACAAAACCCTTTTGAAGAACTTTAGACCGATATCACTTCTGAGCCATGTTTACAAGCTGTTTTCAAGGGTCATCACGAATCGTCTCGCGCGCAGATTTGACGACTTCCAGCCTCCCGAACAAGCCGGATTCCGAAAAGGTTTTAGCACCATAGACCACATACATACGCTGCGGCAGGTTATACAGAAGACGGAGGAGTATAACCAGCCACTATGCTTGGCGTTCGTGGACTATGAGAAAGCCTTTGATTCGATCGAGACCTGGGCGGTGCTTCAGTCTCTCCAGAGGTGCCACATTGATTATCGATACATCAAAGCGTTGAAGTGTTTGTATGAAAACGCCACCATGTCAGTCCGTCTCCAGGATCAGAACTCGAAGCCTATCCGACTGCAGCGGGGAGTCAGACAAGGCGATGTCATATCGCCGATGCTGTTCACTGCTGCGTTGGAAGATGTCTTCAAGCTTCTGGACTGGAACGGACTGGGCATCAACATTAACGGTGAGTACATCACTCACCTTAGATTCGCAGATGATATCGTAATCATGGCTGAAACCATGGAAGACTTAAGCCATATGCTTGATGGCCTCAATACAGCTTCCCAAGGAGTAGGTCTCAAAATGAACATGGACAAGACGAAGATCATGTCTAATGTCCATGTCGCACCTACCCCCGTAACAGTTGGGAACTGTACTTTCGAAATTGTTGACGAATACGTCTACTTGGGTCAAACGATCCAGTTAGGCAGGTCCAATTTCGCGAAAGAGGTCACTCGTCGAATCCAACTCGGATGGGCAGCGTTCGGGAAGCTCCGTAAAATCTTTTCGTCCCAAATACCGCAGTGTCTCAAGACGAAGGTTTTTAACCAATGTGTGTTGCCAGTGATGACATACGGAACGCAGACGTGGTCGCTAACTATGGGCCTTATGAGAAAGCTCATGGTCGCTCAGAGAGCAATGGAGAGGGCTATGCTCGGAGTTTCCCTGCGAGATCGAATCAGAAATGAGGAGATTCGCAGGAGAACCAAAGTAACCGACATAGCCCGGATGATTGCAAAACTGAAGTGGCAGTGGGCTGGGCACATAGCTCGAAGGACTGATGGCCGTTGGGGCAGAAAAGTCCTCGAATGGCGACCGCGTACCGGAAGACGCAGTGTTGGTAGGCCCCCCACAAGATGGACCGATGATCTGGTCAAGATCGCCGGGATAGGTTGGATGAGGGCAGCGCAGGACCGATCATCGTGGAGATCTTTGGGGGAGGCCTTTGTCCAGCAGTGGGCGTCTTCCGGCTGAAATGATGATGATGATGATAGAAAAAAAAGAATAAGTCATGGAATCCTGTAACGATTTTTATTGGAACACTACTCCCAAGAAGACCGCCGAAGAAGAAATATGCCTGAAGATCCAACAACAAACCTATTGGAGGCCAGAAACCCTTGAGGTGTAGGGGGCAAATTACTATTATATAACTTATTTACATGATCTTGGTTTTTAGCCAAAATATTAGCTAGGTGGAAGAGAATTGAATTCTTTACAATGATGAGGTTTCCTAATTACAAAAACTTAAAAGATACCCAAGCCCATAAGCTCTGAGTTGGGCTATAAGTGTGAATTTCGGTTTCTCGTCTTTATCAATCCAAAATTAAGACTTTCAAAATGAATAAGAGCATTCTAAATATAAGCTTTCGATTGAGAACGCTAGACAGTCAATTCTCTAAGTAGACTGAAAATCGACGTCAGTCTGTGAAAATAGTCCAAAAATGCGATGGATATTCTCATTCGTGATGCATCGATTAAAAATGTTTGCCCTCATTTTACCAATCCAAGTTATATGTGTTGCCATGGCTGCAAAGGTTTATTAAATGTTTTATTTAAATAATTCTAACATAATATTTTATAGATCTGTGCAAGAAGCTCAAAAAGTGTAAAATAAGAAATTTTGAAGCGTAACAGGAATCGTTTGAGAATGGTAGAACAACTGACAGTTAATATAAAATATACAAAACTGTTAAATCTATCCGCTTAGTTAACGTTAATAATGTATTTGAACGAAGTCAAGTAACTAGCCCCTGGCGGCCGGAGGATCTCTTCCTCCGGATCAGTGAGGTTCGCACCTACTAAGATCCAATGCTATTCAGGGTGGTGGTAGTTGGCTCGCGCCATTCCGGCACCCTGAATGTGAGCGATGAGGAGGAGCATGAGGAAGGTTTTTTAGTGGGTATACGATACTAGCTTTTTAAAACAGGGTAGCGTACTGAATTGATGTGAGCCTCACACGAGCTTCTTGCGACCATGCGCAGCAGGTAGTGTGTAACAGCATTTTTCCTCCTCCGGAAAAAAAGTCAAGTAGCTAAGATTTTATACTAGTAGCACGCGTGTAATGTCAATTATGAATTTAGAGCACTGTTTTCATGACGTGAGTTAAATGGAATGAGCCGTTATCTGTGAAAGCAAAATGCTATCTAAGGGGCTGTCCATTAATCACGTGAGGCTCGAAGGGGGGGGGGGAGGGGTCCATAAAAAATCACGAAATATCACAAGGGGGGAGGGGGGGTGTAGTAATATATCACGTGTACTTATTTTTTCGGCAAACGCGTACAAAATCGAATTTAGCACTGTGTCAACAACTGACTTGCAAGATGCTTATCCAGTTATTGGTGTTGAAGAGTCTTAATAATCCGTGATCCGAGGATACTGTACATTAAATTATGTTCATTGTTCATATATTAGTACAAAGAGGTTTTTCGCATTTCTTTCATTATTTTTATGTCAGTCAAAAACAACCTGCAACCTTTGTGTCTACCTCTAAACGTTATTATTTTAGTCTTTAATTTTCTCTAATAAAATTAGATGATACTTAAAATTAAGATCCTTTGTAGGTACTAAAAAATACACGTGATATAGGGTGGAGGGGGGGTAGTCTTAAACCTCAACATGTATCACCACGGGGGAGGGGGGGGGGGGGGGTAAAAAATTCAAAAAAAAACATCACGTGATTAATGGACGGCCCCTAAATGAAATGTATAAAGCTGTTTACTTATTTTTTTCTGTTACTACTTCCTGTCCTACAAAATATTTTCTCGTTATACTTCCTTTCCTATGTCAGACATCATCTCGACATTCATACTTTTTCTACCACATCATCTTTTATGAAATTTTTCCATCTTGTCTTTGTCTACCACTCGCTCGTTATCCATTCACTGTCATTCCTAGCATTTTCCTTTTCACTTGGCGTTCTTGCCTTCGCCTTAAATGGCCAATAATGCTAGTCTGTTGCATTTTCGTTTATCATGCGGTGAAGAAATGTGTAACCGTGAAATTTTAGGTCTTCTATATGGGTTGCTAAACACCTAATAAAATTGAGAAAAAAGTCTTAAATGGAACTTTAGGCTCTGAACCGGAAGTTTGGCTTTTAATCGAGTTTTTGTAGAGTAGAAAAGCCCGCTAGGATTTGGTTACAAGATAATGGATTATAAGTATTCGGATCAGCTTTTATGAACATGGCAATTTTTTCCAATTTTAAAATATTACCTGTACACCCAGATGCATTCATATTTAACCGAAAACTTCAGCCGAACCCAGGCTTATACTGATCAATTAGAAACCGGAATAGAACCAGTGTTGTGCATGTTAATATTTAAATAGTTAAGCTTTAGTGAAATAGTTAGTAGACATTTCCTTTTAATAAATAATTTGGATTTTATTTTTAGCTTTATATATCCCAGAGTATGATTATAGAGTATCTTCTAGGCATGAAGTTTAAATGCTTAATTTTATAAACTTATTATTCAAAAGGTTTTTGAGTAGCCCATTATAGAAGCGGCCCGCCCTTGTGATGGGCCACAGAATTGCCCAAGCCATCTTTCCGTTAGTCCAGACACTATGGAAGGTCAACGTAGTATTTTAGCAGGTAGGACCAAAGTCCTGATGAGTCCCGATGAGTATCTTAATGAAGTTAAATATTTACGCACCTATTTTCATAAGCTGGCACCTTGAGGATAAGACCTTTAATCATCGAGCTACAAGTAAATATATAAAGCAGATATGGCTAAATTTTGTTTGCTGTCTAACTGTTATAACTTGAAAGGAAAACTTAGGACGGAGCTTTACCTGTAAGTGAGCAGAATGCATTACATTGCAGGTGGGTTTGGGTTTCCAAAATCTCAGTGGAACTCCTTACACTTTAGCTACGTTGCATTTTAAGTCTTCCGCAATTTACGGTCACCGACCGAATCAGCAATATATTGTAAGCATATTGCCAATTCTTCTTCTAAAGGTACGCTAAAGAGCCTTCGTTAGTCTGTTGCATCTACTTCATGCCAACTGCCTTTCAGGGGTCGTTCCCTTACTGCGCCAGGGGACGTCTTACATTACATTTGCTAAGACTCTCACTAACTCACTAACCTCGTTTAATCTATGTGCCTGTTTGTGCCGTGCTGTCTATGCGGGCGTTGCCTTTCATGAATTCATATAAAGTACATTGCAATCGTTATTCATTAATTTAAACTTTACTACGTCCCACTGCTGCTTGGCTCGTCTACCATTAGAAGGACCGTACATTATACCCGCCATGCTTGTCCAATCTGAATTCGTGGGTTACACTTTCTTTTTATTGCTATGAAACAGCAGACAGGCTGAAGGTCCACTCAATAGTAAGCAGTTACCACTGCATATGCTTGGCTACGGCGCCAGGACTACCACTGACACCCTGCCGTCAGCGTAATAATCCTTTTTAAAATACCCATTCATTCATTATATATATCTATATATGCACATCATGCAAGAAAATTGCTTAAGCGATGCATGTCATCCTGGGATTCCAACCTGGATGAGGTCGGTTTTTAAGTATTAGCTTCCATGTACTTTGCTTCAATCAAATTCAAGCTTTGTGTGCGTCAAATAAACGCTAACGTAACAGGCTAGAATAAAGTAAAATACAACACTTTAAGTAGAAATGAAATGGGAAAAACTATATTATTTGATGAAAGACAAAATATATTAAATGATTTATTCAAGAGAAATACTAATAGTGTAAATATGTATATCTAAATAGGGTGCTATACAAATGATTAGAATATATCACACAAATCAGTACCTATAAAAATTGTGTCAGACTTAAGAATTTTGACAGATTCGTATATATATATATATATATATATATATATATATATATAATGTGTGTGTGTGTGTGTGTATACACACAATATGGTGGTTTAAAATTTCTTACAAGCTTTTCATACCATTGTATCTCATTGCATCACAGCGAAAACTTTTTGTCACTTTATGAAACTTCATTTTCCTATTTAAAGATGCATAATAAAATAAATGTAGATTAAACTTTTTGCTAAGCTTGAATTGAGTTAAAAGCGAACACCTTAACACTTAGGGAGAAACTGAATTATGTATTTCCGAATCGAAATATGTAGATGCCATCTTCTGTCTTTTTTTAGAATGCTGTCGGGGTTGGCGCGAACCTGATCTAGAGCACTTATATGTATTTATTTACAAAACAAGGTATATGGGTAGTATATTAGTTGTCTAGTATCCATAACTCAAGTTCTCTACGCTTTGATTTAGGAACTTGATAATGCTACGTCAATCGTCTTAATACATGAAATTTATTATCATATAATTATAGGTATAATTTATAGAAAATATATCATGTAAGTTCCCTGATTATAACATCAACATTAATGAATTTTACAACTATATTAGTACAGTATATTTTTATTAATTACATATATTATATATATATATATATATATATATATATATATATATATATATATATATATATATATATATATATATATATATATGTGTGTGTGTGTGTGTCTGTGTGTGTGTGTGTGTGTGTGTGTGTGTGTGTGTGTGTGTGTGTGTGTGTGTGTGTGTGTGTGTGTGTGTAATTGTAATATTATATTATTAATATTAAGTATATGTAATATTTTTCATAATTCAGACTTGAAAAATGACTAGTTTATAGGTCCTGCTTATTTAAAGCTTACAGCGTACAATATATTGTACTACAAGAATCATAGTTAACTATAATTTATAACACTAATAAATGTCACTCATCTTTTAAATATAATTGCAAATAAATGTGCAAACTTACTGCATAGAGATTAACATTTACTAAATATTATATAATACTAACTACGGTGACACAATGACCCATAGTGAGTTTCACATGCGGAGACACAGGAACACAAGGGAGAAAAGATCTAGAAGTGAAGGGCTATCTACCAAGGTGTAAATAAATTCAAGTGTTTGGGATGCATCGGTACAGATATATGTAAACCATAGAGAAGAAGCGCATGCGCAGTCGCTCTTGACAAGGTTCTAGTATCCAAGCTGTTAATATGCAGAAGAATTTAAATTCGTGTTTACAAAACTGTCATTAGACCAATTTTAAGGTATGGATGCGAAGCCTGGATATTAACCTTGAAATAGGAGAATTAGCTGCTAATGGCGGAAAGGAAGATTCTGCGTAAAATTCTGGGGCCGACAAAACAGGAAGACGGGAGGTAGAGAGTCAGGAAGAACTTAGGGTTAGAAGACCTGGTGTCCGAACCCAACATTAATGGAAGATCAAAGCGGCTGGGCTTCAGTGGTCCGACACCTGGAGAGAATGGGATAGGATCGTGCTGTAAAGGGAGTACTTGGGACAACCAAATTAATTAATTAATTACATATAGGTTTATCTAATTATGGTTGTGGTAGACATTATATACAAAAAAATCTAATTTAATATTTATTTCAAAATAGTGTGGTGCTTAAATAGTGTGGTTTTTTACTTCATTTTATTATTTGCCCTTAGCTACAGTATATTCGCACCTAAAATAAAAGTAAAATACGACTTGAATTGTTTTGGAAAAACTTGCAGCCGTATTTTGTGCCGAGTATACGAGTTTACAGTGCTAATTAATTATTATATTTCAATTGAGAAATTCATCTTAAAACTTTGGATTTTTTCTAGGTTCAAGAAAGTATATGAAATTTAATATAAAAGCAATGTTTTTTCACTTGGCTTTACAATAGACCTAAGATAGCGAATTTATTATTTTTCATTTTGGGCAATATATGACCAATCTATAAATTTCCAGATACATCCATACATGAGCTATCATTTAATATCTTCGTATGATTCTAACTCGACGTCCCTTGCCATCACTTTCATCGTCACTGTCAACTGAGATCTGTCTGTGTCCCAGCATCAGAGCTTGGACTTCGGGGTTGAGAGGTAAGGCTGGGAACGAAGACCGACGTACCATTGGGGCGGGACGAGCTCCTGAGTATAAAAAAGTAACAATTACTATAAACATAATTTACTAATTATACACTCGAATCTTATCTATAACAAAAACATACACATAGCCCGTTAAGCGAATGGAAATTCGTGAGCTACTTCCACCGTTAATTTTCGCTTCTTGGCCCCTAAGTAGGTCATCACTGATATATGCACTCGAAGACTCTGGTCTCCAAGCACAGTAATTTAGCGATATCTATTCCATCTATAATTTGCCAAAGTGCAATAACGAAAAAAATGTCTAAAAAAGAGTAATAGTTAAATAAATGAACCCGAACAATGCACCGTAGTAACAGATTTTATCTAGGAGGTCTCTTTAATTACATAGTAGACAACTATTATTAAATTTCATATTAAATGTGCGTGGTCTTTATATGTGACGCTATAATATACCCGTATTGTGTTCCGGCATAAGTAACCCAGGTTCCAAGGTCCCCACGCGACCGCGTGTTTGTGGTGTCCTTGGCATCGAAAATTCATAGTCAACGGTAAATGCTTTCTTTAAGGCTAGCTTTCTACTGTTTCACAACTAACTTAGTCCTAGAGCGCATCTATTATTAGCAACTAAACTAAACACATATTCAGATAAAACTATATATTCAAAATAACACACACACACACAAAGCAATTAAATTGGATGAAATGGTTTCACTTGTAAGTCCATATAATAAGCCAATTATGAAGGTGATTGAGACTACCTTTTACAGACGTATCGATCAGCGGTTTTATTATGAATAATTAACAGTCACATTTCATAGGATTATATGTCTAGTTGTCACCTTCAAATTAAATATAGACTTACGAGTATTATACTAACTCCACATAAAACTATGTATTGATAATAAAAGAGAAAGGATAAACTCGAAAAGATTCAAAACGAAGATCACTGGTCTACAGAGGTTTTTAATGTAAATTTTTTGAGAATTTTAAAGAAGTAACGATAATGATTTAAATTTGAATATAATATATGTCTTCTATTTATGTTTAAGTAAATATAATATGCATTTTACTGGGCTACTGTCATATTAAATCCTTCGTCATATCGAACTAAATGGATTCAATAGACTGGAGATGAAGTGATTATACGTAATGCTGTGGTGACTTGTATTTGTATTTCAAATAATTAAGACCAACGGAGCCCTGGTGCAGGGAAAAGAATTCGAAGAAAGGTCGGGGGTAGTTGGTGTCTTCAACGGCAGTAGTCCAAAAATCTAATTGTTAGTTCTATTCCATCGTTTTTTGGATTTGATTGCATTACTAACACAATATAATAACAATAACAACCCATTACTTCCCACTATTGGGCTACGAAACGCTAGTCCAAGCCAGATTGCCGAGTTACGCACACTGGTAATCTCGGTATGCAGGTTTTGTCGCGATGTTTTGCTTCGCAGTTCGTACATGGTAATTATGCTATATTATGCACATTGAGGGAGAAAAGCCTAAAGGGCGCATACTGCCGTGGGATTCGAACCCGGGACCTCTGGATGGGTCTTCCATAAGGGTACAGGAACTTGGGTCACTAATGTCGGAACACAACACAAGGTTATTATAGCGGAATACTTAAGACCGAAGGTGGTCGCCATCCAAATGGGTTTTGAGGCCCTACCACGCAGCTAGGATGGGTTGTTTTGTCGCCTTTTACGACAGGCCGACCCCGGCCGCAGAGGTTAGTATTCTTTCTCCGCCCCTGCACGGATAATAATGTAACTTAAATATGTAATGTTGAAAAATGATTATTTTGTGATTGTGTATTTTGTGTTGTTTTGTTTTTATCCATACTAATATCATATAATAAATGTAAAAGTAAATCTGTATTGGACAGACTGTCTGTTACGTTTTGCCTAATGACTGTCTGTTACGTTTTGCGCTAATTTTGATGAATTTTGGTATAAAGATAGATTGGGCCTTGGAGAAGGACATAAGCTACTTGTTGTTGCGAAAATGTTTTTTTTTTGGCAAAAAAATGTTTGCTGGGTCAGCTAGTACTTAATATTTTTATCTATTTATTTATATTAGAGTCTGTACGATCTAAGAAATAAACGTAATAGTGGGAACTAGATTGGTTGTTTGAAGTGGTGATAAATGTAAAAGTATATAATTCGAGAGATTTTATATTTTTTTAAAATATGTATGGTACTTTTAAAAGCAATAAAATTCACAAATGCTTGTACGATATTTTTTAATCAGGAAAACAAAACACGGTCATTCGAAAACATTTAAGTCTATTTGGATTTTTTTTAAAGTACGAAACCAAATAATTCATAGTTAAATAATTATTTCTATGTCATGCAAAAGCTATACTTTTTTGCGTGCTTTTTATTACATAAAGTGTGAATAAAATCAATTACCTGAAAATCATTGTGAGTCGTCAGACAGACCTTGTTTTAAAAAAGAGAAGAGTTATAAACAGTGAAAGAAGAAGACCATACCAAAAATCATGACAACATTTAAAACATCAACATTCAAACAAACATCGAGATAAGTGATACATTGAACTTAAATTGTGTTTCGTTATAAATAGATTTGTATATACATACCAAATAGTTTTGCAGCTGATTGTCTTTTAATAAGTCTTGGCTCTGAAGCCTCTCCAACTGAGGCTGGCGCAGATCCTTCAACACACCTCCTCTCACTTAAATATGAATTCGTTGAATCTCCCCTCTTGTACGGTCTAGATTGACGCGCATTCTTCTGTTCACCATCACTAACAAAGGATTCCGCTATTTGGAACAATTGCAGTCCAAATTTGCTGGACTCGCGTCTCAATGTCTTCTTATTAGCAAATTCTGCTAACGATTGTCGTCGTTCACCATCTGGATTTAGTTTACGTCTTGCTCTTTCCTCTTCTTTCACCTTAATAACGTCTAATATAGCGTTTAATGTCAAAATAATAAGAAAAACTGTAATACCAATTACAGTTATTGCATTATTATCCGCACTGAGTTCCATTTTTCTGTCTTTACTTTTCAAAGCAGGTTTCACAGTGAAAATTTCCAACACGCTACATGCGTCTTTAATATATACGGGAATCACTTTTGTTTTGATTACGCGCTTGTTTTGGGAGTCATTCTGAGTTATTTCCAGCACTTTAGTATTTTCAACAACTGGTTTTTTGACTTCAATCGCTTCATTGTGTCTAACGAACCACATTTGAACACTGTACAAACAGTAAATGATCACGGCTAGAATAAAAAGCAGGATCTTACGTTCGTTCATGTTTACATCGCAAATTCACTAGTTTGTTTTAATATAGAACCACACGTGTGTTCTATTCACAGCCCGATTATTTAGCGGTTCTTTGTTTTATGATTTACGTTAGTTTTTATTTTATGTGGGTATATTCTTGATATTTTCCATGTGAAATATTATGCGGCGTCATTGCGCTGCCAGTTAGCTAGGTGGGTGTGCGGTGCGCATGTGCGTAATTGTCCGGGTCGGCTGAGTCGTCCTCGTTGCTATTGGCTACTGAATACTGAATATACAATCTCCAATGATACATTTAATCGTCAAACTTTTGACAACTATCCCTTGGTTATCTTTTGTTATCATATGTGGGCAGAATGAGTGGCGATATTGATTTCAATAAGCTTGCAGGGGAAAAAATGCAGTCACTTAATTTTTTACTTTTATTACGTAGTCACAGAGTTGAAATTGGTTTGTGGATTAATCTTACGAAAGTTTATTTGTTAGTTGTTTGAAGTAAGTACTTGTATGTGATAGATAATGTCCAGTTTTAATCAATTTTGTTTTATTTTTATCTCTTTGTCAGTTTGTCATATGTGCACTAGTAATGTATAGAAATGAAATAAGCAACCTATTGATATTTTTATTTTTAATACGTAAAATTAGTTTAATATGGCGTAAGTAGTAGATTTAATATGGCGCACAATACGCACAAATTAAAATGGATGCCATATCGCTATCAGCTAGCTGGTAATGTTCCCAAACTGCTATAGGACAGCAGACAGGCTGATGACCTGCTTATAATTTAGCAGATACCGACGCCTATAGGTCTTGGCAACGCCTGTGGCATCGCGGACACGCTGCTGTCCCATAAGGGTACAGAAACTTGGGTCACTAATGCCGGAACACAACAAAAGATTATTATGGCGGCATACTTAAGACCAAAGGTGGTCGCCATCCAGGCGGGCTTGAGGCCCTACCACGTAGCTAGGGGGGGTTGTTTTGTCGCCTTTTATGACAGGCCGACCCCGGCCGCAGAGGTTAGTATTCTTTCTCCGCCCCTGAACATGTGTTGAAATACATGACTGACCAGCTGGCCAGAATACACAACAGACTTTTGGTCACGCGAAACTGTCTATCAAACGTGTTAATTTTTTTTAAATTACTTCCAAAAAGTCAATTCAAACACTTTCAAAATAATATTCCGTGAATATAATTTTCAAAGTTATTATATATTATGTAATGCAAGTAATTTTTATTTGAAGTAACTTTTAGGCATAATTATTGATTCATATAGGTCTCAAGGAATAACACTTTTTACATAAAACACCCTTCACAAAGAACTTTACCCACAAATTCGCGTATAAATTACATAGGTTGAGGTTCCAAAGCTGCCTTTATGTTGTGATGCATTTTTAAACCACCAATTTTGAATTTCAAATACAATCTTTAACAGTTGCACATTTTTAATTTTGTACGCAATAAAAATCTAAACACTATGAAAAATAACGAAACACTATGTACGGCTACGCGCGAGTTAAATTGATCTTCCTAATAGACCTAAATGCATTGTTCCGAGCAAAGGTCGTGACCTCTCCTCACTTATTCAGTTATATCTATCATTATTTCCTATACAACTATGACTGGATACAAATAATTTTCGGTTTTATAATCACAATGAAAAAACGATGGGGTATTTCAATTTTATATCTTAATGTCTGAAAACGGTTATATTTCTTAATATAACTACAATTTTTAGAACAAAAGATTGTTCGTAGCTAAAAATTGAATTCTATAGTAATTTTTAATACAAAACATTGATGTTTTTGTTATAATATATATTTTATAATAACAGATCTAAGAAACGTTTTTATGCCATATAAATTAAAACAGAATTTAAAAAATAAAAACAGAATTTAATCACGTTCACTGCTATTTCGCCCGATTCAAGTTTCATTTTCGCGGCAAAAAGTAGCCTATCTTCAAGGTCAATCTATTTGTATACCGAAATTCATCAAAATTGGTTCAGCAATTTAGGCGTGAAAATGTAACTGACATATACTTTCACATATATAATATCAGTATGCATTTTATTAATTTACAGTCTTCCGTGATAGCATATAGTAGGTCTTAGGCGGAAGGACAGTGCTAGCCTTTATTGCTGTCTAGGCCTTTATTTTAGGATTTTGAGTTAATATTTCATTTATTGTTAGTCATTATTCTTCTTCCTCCTGCTCTTATCCCACATTTTATGGGGTCGGCACAACATGTTTCTTGTTGTAATAGGTGGCTTAGTTTTTACAACCGGCCGCCTACCTGACGTTAACCGTATTTCCTTTTTGAGGAAAAATCTGTCATCCTTCTTATTTAAATTATTTTTCTCGTTTCACGTTGAAAGTAGGTCATGAAATTTCGTTGTCAATCATCTAATATATCCTTAAGCGACACTTTTATTGTTTTCTTCTTGAGTAAACAACATCCGAGTATCGGTTTGGGTGTGCAGGGTAGCACTTTTGCCGGGTCGCTGACTTTTACGGGGTGCGTGTACAATTCACATTCGACAACTACGTCACGAGGGCTTCTAAATAGGAAATTCGAGTGCTGAGCGTCTTTGAATGCTCTTGGTCCTGCATTCCGTTGCGCTTGAATGCAGACACAGGCAGCTTGCGCACAGTGCGTCCATCTTCATTTCTTTTGGTGGTGGCTCACAGCAATCTTTCTCTTTGGAAGTTAGAGGCCTTGAAACTCGCGGCTTCTTTTCACAACAATACATAATCTTCGGCGAAGGACATCGAAGCAAGCAGGGATAGCACATAGGTGGATCTTTAAAGCATGTTGCTGGACAAGGGGCCACTAACATCGGACCATACTGCAAATTGTTCACAGTCTTCAGGGTAAAAGCACGCCATTTTTATTAAATTTTACTTCTTTTTCTTTTGTAAATTTTATATCAATAAATTTCCACTAGAATTTTGATAATTTTGACGGATTTCAAATTTTAAATTATTAAATTCATTCTATAAGTCCAAAAATAAGAATTGTGTTTATTTTTAATTTTTATAAAGTTTAATATACCCTTCGAATGGGAATTTGACTTACGTTTTAAACTTATGCTTTCCAATGAATACGAAAATTAAGGAATTCGCACGTATTGCTGAATCCGAACCTTCCTGCGAAACTAATTTCTTGCAAGTACTCCGTGGTAGAAAATTTTGTGAAGAATTTTGAGCAAGATAGTATTTGAACAAGATAATACATTCAAGATAATACTATTTTTACTAATGAAGATTTGTTTCGAACTTGTCGAACCCGTACGGTTTCTTAAGGATTCAAAGCATCATTAATTGTTTAACAATGTGCAATTTAATGAAAGATTTTAGTTTACAGCGCCTCTGTATTCAACGATATTGATTTATACTTTTTTGCTGTCTTGATAAATAAAATCATAGTATGGTTGCTATAAATAGTGATAATTTGTACATGCATACATTTTTATATGCTCAATCTGTATTTGTAGTGTAGTGCTAAAACACATAAATTAAAAAGTATTCTTTACTTCATGTAATATGTTGTGTGTATGTAAATAATGTTGTTTCAAGAAATAAATAAATAAATATAGCGTACGGTAAATTTCATACATCTTAATATTGTGCATTTATATATCAAATATAATACTTACATATTTAAATAATAGTTTAAATCCAACAATTTCTTTTCTTTTTCTTCGCAATTGGAAACCAGACGGTAGTCGCTCTTCTATAAAATTTAGTTACATTTTCCAGCCTTTTATATGCCTGTATGGTTTAGAAAAGAGAAGAGTTATGTACCTATGTAAGTAGGCACCCAAAGCCTTGTTTCAATACTGGTGCGGTAGAATTAAATGAAAATTTTGAATCAAATTGGTTTAATCAAAGAGAACAATATATGTGTAAATAATTTTGTTTTGATCAGGGTGTATGTATCCGTCTCGGTTTAGGTTTATAAATAGCCATATCACTGGGCATTACCAAGTGCGAGGTATTGATTTATAAATACTTCAGTAGTATCAAATGACGACCTCCATGGCATAATGGCTAACGTACGTCGGTACTCTTACGGAGGTTACGGGTTATGTGTATTTAAAAGGAAAGTCAGTATGTATTATAGTTATTTGTTACCCATAACACAAGTGATATATGCCACTTTGGGACTAAATGGAATTTTGAGAAATATCCCAATATATTTATTAATTATTTTATTTATTTATACTAAAGTTTTAATGATTCTGAACCATATGAAGCTACATATAAACCGATTCAGTATATAGAATGATGACTCAGCTAATTTTGGATCACTTTACGTATCATATCTTTAAAATAATAAAGCGCTGCCTGTCGATTGATATATTTTATGCGGTAAATTTATAACTTGACAGAAATAAGTACCATTTCGGTAAAGCACTTTATCATATGGAGTATGAGTCACGGTTTATAAACTTTTCTCCATGCTTGGGCGGAGAAAGAACACTCACCCGTGCGGCCAGGGTAGGCCTGTCGTAAAAGGCGGAAAAAACCCTATGTGGTAGGGCCGTCTGCAATTGCAACGAGCCTTGGTCTCTAAGTATGCCATAGTAATCCTATGCTCTGTTCTGGCATTAGTAACCCAGATTCCAGTACCCCTATGTAGACAGGAGCGTGTTCGTAAGCGTCGTGTAACTGTTTATTATCAAGAGGTCCGTTGGCCTGTCTGCTGTCCGCAATAAAAAGAAGCCCTTTAAATTAGACGAGATTTATTCTATAGAATATCCTTATAATTTTAGTATTAAATCTAATTTAACAAAGAACTCTTAGTACTCAAAAGACAAATAAGTAATTATTTCGTTCTCTCCGAGATAACAATAACATGATAATAACTTTTTTAAACTCTACATTTTTTTCTCTTACAAAATTATTAAGTATATGTTATAAAATAGATGTTCAGTTTTCGTTCTACTTATCTTCAAACCAGCACCCTCTAATCTCTCCTGCCATTTAGCCAATCTGCTCTGAACCTCGTGAGTATTTTTTCCAACCAGCACAATGTTATCGGCAAAAAGCATACACCAAGGTGCCTCTTCCTGTATTTCTGATACTACTGCATCTACCACCAGAAGAAACAGATAAGGGCTGAGAGCCGATCTTTAGTGTAAACCTACCGTAACATTGAACTTGCCTGTGACGCCAGCAAGGGACCGGACGTATGTAGTTTCTTTATCGTACATAACTCAAAGGCGGAATGCCTTTGAAGTCTGCCTAGCTTGGCCTTGGAGACAGCAACAGCTCTTTTTGTTCTTACTTTCCTTTATCATAACATTCTCTTCATCCACGCTTTTCCATTCTTTAAAATCATTTTTCTTTTCTTTCAGAATCACCTGTACTTCTTCATTCCACTACCAATATTCTTTCTCAATTTTGCCTTACCCTTTCGTTTCTCCAAAAACGACCTTTGTCATACCTCTTATGCATTCCACTATTTCATTCCAACATTCATTTATATATTTTTCAACCATATCACCAATCTCTTACATTTTGTCTACCACTATTTAAATTTACTCGCATACTCTTCCTTACCAAAAATACCACTTAATTTTGGGAAATCTACGCTGTTATTTAGACAATATCAAGTAAATTAATTTCTATAAAGATTTAATTTCTCTTCAATAGGAGACAACTTTGAATAAGCGAAACTTTAACAGCACTTATTGGTGTTTGATTTAGTATTTTCCAGAAATTTCCATTCCGATATTACTGTTCAGTTTAAAGCAGCGAGTTACGGAGAAAGATTTCCATTTCGCGCTTCGGCGCATTTGGTCGCGTATTAAAATATGCAACTAGCTTTCTATTCCCGATATATATCGTTTTGTATTATTGTTTTCATGTATGATTTTAGGTGATCGAGCTACGAATTCATTATTATGAAAATGCGGATAAGTTCATATATGTGTATCGTAATCTTCTTCCTGCCTTCATTTTGAACTATGTGGGGTCGACAAAACATAATTATGATCTTCTTCCGTCCATCCATCTTTTTTGGACTACCTCTACTTTTGTATCCATCTACTCTAATTTCTAACATTTTCCTTGTCACATGACATTTTCCTCTACGTATAATATGACGTTACGATGCTGATCTGTTAATTTACAGCTTCTCAATCACTGGCGCTACTTTCAGACTTCCTCTGATATATTATTCATTTCTAATTTAATCCATTTTTGTAAATTCACACATATATCTCCGCAGCATGCAATATCCTTTACTTTATTACCCTTTATGGCTCAACATTCCGATCCATACAGTATGAGAGGTCTTATTACGGACTTATAATTTTTAACTATTTTTAACTTTAAGTCTAAGCGGCACTCGTGGGTCGCAAATTGTTCTTGAAACCTACCGCTATTTCATCCATCCTGTTTTTATTCTGTTTTTAATATCATAGATGTGTCTTGGAATACGGACGTCTAGTGCTTGGTTCCTTTTTACCACTTCTTCTATTTCATTCTAATATGATTCATTTCTAAGCTTTCATTTACCGACTTATGCCTCAAGGCACATATTTAAACTCATGTTTACATAGGTGAAGTTTAACTGACTCCAACGAAATAGAGTATTTAAATAAATATAAAATATAATTAGGTTAAAAATTAAACAACAAAATACTTTTCAAAACTTAATTATAAAATTAAAGTCAAAAGGACGATAGCTTCACGAAAGCGCTTGTTCAAAGCTAAAAGTTACACAGAAAATAAAATTAAATAGGCACTTTGTTCCCTAATCTTATAAACCTCAAATCCCTCTAATTGTTATTGTAATTTACACTAAACGAGGTTAAACCTCCCGCTAAATATTATTCGTGCGAAAGTGGTGCCTGTTTTGGATTACTTAATCCTTTAGGATATAGATGTTATTTCGTATATATCATATGAAACGATAGGGGGACATCGCCAACACCCTGCCCTCTGCGTAGGGGAACTGGATCCTTGATTACTTATATCAGAACAGTACACAAGGTTATTATGGCGTGATATTTAGAGACCAGAAGTTATTGACATCCATACGGGCTTGGAGTCCCACCTATTTACGATAGACTACCCCCAGATGCAGAAAAAAGCAATGCATAATGCAGTTTTCACACTGCATTATGCATTAATATAATTTTCATCACACACATTAATATAATTTTCTTACAATGGAACGTCACTGTCGTAAAATTAAACTATCGTACGAGTATAAGCTCTTTGACTATGATTTACAGAATAAGTACATCGAAACAGCCACGTTTGCACCTGTCGCGCTAATGTACGGTACCAACGTATTACTGAACATGAAATTACGTTCTGATTTTATTATTGTAATAGCTTTTCGCTTAGTGCCCATTTGTAGATGAAATTATATTAAAGTTTTACGAGTACGGTTTGCGTGAATGTGTTTAAGTATTATATGTATTTATTTACGAAAGAAAAGTGTATAAGTAGTATCATATGGCTAGTATCCCATAACACAAACGCTCTTTTGCTTGCCATAGAACTAGATGGCACGTTAGATTTTTTATGGTTTATTTGAAAGACTATTGTCTGTAATGTTCTAGGTAATTAATTCAATTCTTCGGTTTTGCCTTTTAATATATAATTTTTTTTTCATCGTTTTATTACATCTGCGCTTTTGATGTTTGTGATTTTTTTTAATTTACTGTGTGCCGAGCCAGTGTGCAGCTTTACTGTGTGCAGCTTTGTTAGTATTACGTCCCAGGGCCTGCGTGCCCCTTCATCACGACATAGAAGTGTGCGGCAGCACATCTCAGGTCATAAAACGTCCACCGGAATCACTGTCGAGTCCTGCGTTGTCGAGAATGGAGTTAGCTCTCGGTCCCACTTCACCACCTTCTGCGCTAACATTACCTCGCAGAAACCCGACATTACTTCCGGTCTTGGCCAAAACCAAGACCGAAACCGAAATGTCACATAGTGACTATGTGGGCCTGTGTAGCCACTCGTAATAAAATATGCCAGAAAACTAATTAAATATTAATTTGATGTAAGATTGGGTGCAATCGTTTCGAAAATAGTAATTAAAATTTTATTTACATATTAATTACCGCGTAACTTAGTAAGTTTCACAGAAATAATGTTTACGTGGCTCCATCTTTAGTTTTATTTTTAAAAGAGGATTTAATTATTCTATCCTTAGAAACTTTACAGTATTATTACATCGTTACCAGGAAGCGGGTCTGTCTGATATTATTTTGATTTGCACTCGGTATTCAGATTTATTGTAGTGCTTCTTTTTAAACCATTTTATTCAATCAGTTTTGAATGGTTGCTTTTCAAGTTTTCAGTTTGGAGTTAACAGTTAATAATTACCGGTGCAGGACTCTGGAAAGCCTACATTCGTCACATTTGGCAAAAGTTAATTAATGATTGTCTATCTGAGTATGTCTTATGCTTGTGATCTCTGTATTTAGACTTTCTTATAATGTTTTCCTTCTGCGTGGGTACGTGGCAATTGTGTTATTAATACACAGTAAACGAGAAAAATTGCCTAATCTGAGAATGCGGTTGTGGTAATTGAACCTGTGGCCTATAGACTGGTCTTTGAGTGAAATATACCATTTATGGATATAATTAAACGCTAAAATTTATTGGATAGTAGAAATAATAAATTATATAAGTAATGTGATATAAATGAGTTATATTCATATGATTTTTAGTAAATTTTATATTAATGCTATTTAAAAATAATAGCCAATAAGGTCTTACTACTGAAGTGAAAACGGAATCACAGTATTTTTCTTCACATATCACAACAAATACTTGACAGTTTTTTTTTATTATTGTTCAAACAATGTATGTAAAACTACTTATTGTATTTTAAAATGTTTGCTAGTTTTACAGGTTTCGACATCTGATAAAGTACGTATTTTTCTAACGAATGAACGTATTTCTTTCGAAAGCGCAAATCTGAAATCAGGACCAATCAACATATCAATGAATGCATGAATGTGTTGCCATTTATTGAACCGGATGTGTCATTTGCATTGCAATTGGTGATCCATTTCATGGAATTGATCAATAAGACCATGGATGTTTCGTTTTACTTTTATAGAAAATCTACAGAGGGTAATAAATAATACGATTTAGGAAATATTTTTTCGTTGGTATTTTAATCACGCTAAAGGAGATCTTATCCGTACTAATATCATAAATTGAAAGTAACTTTGTCTGTGACGTTTTCACGCCTGAACCGCTAAATCAGTTTTGATTAATTTTGGTATAGAGCGTGCTTGTATAATATAGGCTTTTCGTCGTGAAAACGAAACTTGAAAGGGTGAAATAGAGATGAAAGTGATGAAGGGGATGAAATTATGTTCTTTTTTTAAATGTGTGTCACAGATCTACGTTTGCAGAGTCAGCTCAGTAATATATAATTGAATAATGTATTTTTGAGGCAATATGTCACATCGGAGGAAAAGACGTTTAATGAGCAAGTTTTAAATGATATGATTATTTGACGCGAGTTATATGAGGGTTTTTTTTTTAATTTTTTTTACTTTTAGAATTAAAATTTTAAGTATTATTAAAGTAACTGAAATAAATTATACAAAAGCCGCGACTTATAGTGTGAAAAATACGGTAATGCTAATGGAATATAATAATATACTGTGACAATTCAAAGAGCGCCATCTAGTTCCAAAGTAAGCATAGCACTTTACTATACATACTTTTCTTTTCTAAATAAATACATATTACATACTAACACTTAGACACGGGACGGGAATCGAACCCGTGACCTCCACACTCTGTTTGTTGTGCCATCTGGATGAACCTTGTCAAGAAGCCGTCGCTGACGGGGTTCGTGCGCAGATTTCACAAGATATGTTAAAAGCACTGTTTTTAAGTGAATTGATAGTTCATTAAATGTAGTTCCCGATACCCGCAAAAATATTTTAGCAAGTTGTTTTTTTTATAAATATATAAATGATGGAATCATTCGTCCAGATCAGAAGAACGTAATTGCGTTATGTAAATATTTTTTCGACCACGGAAATCGAACCGACATATACGACCGCTCCAGACATTTACTACCCAGAGCCCGGGGAGGAGGGACATGCTTTCGCGTGCGCCTCCTACCCGCGTATCGCAATAGCATAATTAAACATGTTTCACAAACATGTAAAAACATATCTAATTATACGATAAAAATGTCCCATCGACTTGATTGGCAGGATTACAAATGCCTGAAAATGTCATCTTACGCCATTAATCCCGTGTCTAACGTAGGCTACGTTAGATTTAACGCAGCGTGCTTAAATCATTTTATTTGCTGATAACTATACGGATATTTTACTTATTCCATGTTTAATTATTTTACATATGATCTCAATCTAAATTATGCATATACCTAGTCAGGTCATAAGTATTGTCACACAGTAAAAACTTTTCTTTTAGAATGCTGGCCACAAAAAAGTTTATTGAATTCGAATTTCGAATTGTTCATGAAAATAAAAATGTATAACTTTTAGAATTTTACTCATTTTTAAATATGGAGTGGACGCTTAAAGAAGACCGTGTTGCAGTTATTGCGTTGCATCGTTGCGGTTACGCGCCAATTCAAATTTTTAACATACTGAAAAATTTGAATATTACCAAAAGATTCGTTTATCG
Organism: Malacosoma neustria; assembly: GCA_963693495.1. Lineage (NCBI taxonomy): Eukaryota > Metazoa > Arthropoda > Insecta > Lepidoptera > Lasiocampidae > Malacosoma > Malacosoma neustria. The sequence goes on from OY856386.1 coordinate 5,381,177, forward strand.
TACCATCAAACGATACAATGAAGACTCTAGTGTAGATGACAGGTCAAGAAGTGGTCGCCCTCGGTCTGTTAGGACTCCAGCAGTGATAAAAGCTGTGAAGGCACGAATTCAAAGAAATCCCAAACGTAAGCAGAAACTGTTGGCCCTTCAGATGGGGTTAAGCAGAACCACGGTGAAAAGGGTGTTAAATGAAGACTTAGGGCTTCAGGCATATCGAAGAAAAACAGGACATCGTTTGAATGCTCGTCTAATGGACCTGAGACTGAAGAGATGCCGCGCTTTGTTGAAGCGGTACGCGGGAGAAAAATATCGGGAAATTCTTTTTTCGGATGAAAAAATGTTTACCGTAGAAGAGAGCTACAACAAACAAAATGATAAGGTGTACGCACACAGTAGTGAAGAAGCGAGCAACCGTATTCCGCGTGTCCAACGAGGTCATTTTCCATCCTCGCTCATGGTATGGTTGGGAGTTTCTTATTGGGGCTTAACAGAGGTACATTTTTGTGAGAAAGGTGTAAAAACGAATGCTGTTGTGTATCAAAATACAGTCCTGACGAACCTTGTGGAACCTGTTTCTCATACCATGTTCAATAACAGGCACTGGGTATTCCAACAAGATTCGGCGCCAGCTCATAGAGCGAAGAGCACACAAGACTGGCTGGCGGCGCGTGAAATCGACTTCATCCGGCACGAAGACTGGCCCTCCTCCAGTCCAGATTTGAATCCGTTAGATTACAAGATATGGCAACACTTGGAGGAAAAGGCGTGCTCAAAGCCTCATCCCAATTTGGAGTCACTCAAGACATCCTTGATTAAGGCAGCCGCCGATATTGACATGGACCTCGTTCGTGCTGCGATAGACAACTGGCCGCGCAGATTGAAGGCTTGTATTCAAAATCACGGAGGTCATTTTGAATAAACTTTAATGTCATAAGAATCTATGTTTTGTTAAGTTCATTTTGGTATATGAATGGTTACATAATTAATAAACTTGTTACAATTATTTTACATTAAACATGTGACAGAATTTATGACCTGACTAGGTATATTGGTGTACGAGCAACTAGCAAGCACGTACATTTGCCGAATCAACAATATGTTTTGACCCAATTATTCATTTTATGTATAATTGTTAGTTCGTCATCGGTCATCAAGTAAACCGCACGTTCTCACCTCACTCTCATTATTTACGTTTTATATCAGTTTTGCAATATAGTTATTTTATTAGCAAATCTCAGTGTTTAAATCAGCCTATCTTCTTATCAGTCCTAAATAGTACGGAGATAACCCGTACATTGGTCCTTCGAGCTTTTAGGGATAGCGGTATTTTTATACGTCCACGTGTCGGGTCGGTCGTGTTGGACTCTAACCTACAACACGTGGTCGCGGTTCGCTAGTCTTATTGAGACCAGCATAGTGCACGTGTAATTTAACTGTATTTCGCACTAACTGTGACTCTGTTACTGTGCTGTCAAGTGATTCAGTGACATATCAGACTACAATCAGACATCAAGAGTACAGTGGGCCCTCCCGGAGCATCAAGGTTTCGGTTAATCAGCAGCAGCAAGGCAAACCTTATCAAGTAAGATCATTCCCTTTTGTACTTAAACATCAGTTACAATGTCTTCAGCCACCGAGGAGATGTTGAGAAAACAGAACAGTAATTTTAAAGCCTTCCATCGTACCGTAGTAGGTATTGATCTGGACTCAGTCAGTGAGAAGTGGGAGTTCCAAGACCTGCTTCAAACCCTGCAGTCTCGCTGGAAGGCCATTGACTCTTTACACTGGGACCTGGACAGTCAGATGGACGGTCCAAACGCAGAGTATGAAAGCACATTTGCTTCATACGAAAATAAGTACCAGGCTGCCAAGAAAGCCATTAACAAGAGAATGTGGTCTACAGCGCACATAGAAAAATCCACTCCGCAGATGGAAATTCCAATCTTTAGCGGAAATTATAACACATGGGTTTCATTTAAGGATTTATTTGATGAAACCATTCATAAAAATAATTCGATGTCCAACGCCCAGAAAATGCAGTACCTTAAGTCTAAGGTTAAGGGAGAAGCAGAACGCCTGATTCAGCATTTACACGTGAGCTCTGATAATTATCATGTGTGCTGGGATATACTAAATCAGCGATACAATAACAAGAAATTAATTTTCACCTCACATATGAATATTTTGATGAATTTGCCGTCTATGCAACAACAATCAGTCGGTCTTATCAAACGTATGCATGACACTACACAAGAGTGTCTTAATGCTATCAAGAACTTAGGAATCAATATCAGTTCGTGGGATCCTATAATTGTGTACCTTTTAACTCAAATGTTAGACACAATTTCATACACAGAATACGTGGGGACAGTCAAGAACCCACGTGAATTGCCAAATTTACAAGAATTTCTTCTATTTTTGGAAGCTAAATTTACAGCACTAGAATCAGTACGTAGAAAACAAGACAATCCTACTCAAAAAAATCAATTGCCTAACAAAATGCATATTAATACAAATAATAATCGAACGCTTAATTATAACAAGTCTTCGTTTGTTAGCAGTAAAAAGGTTGCGAAATCAACTGACCGCAATAAATGCGACGCTTCGTCATCAAAATATAAATGTGCATTGTGCAACAGCGACGAACATGGAATTTACTTTTGCAAGCAGTTTTTAGACATGTTGCCACCTCATCGGCTAAACACAGTTACGAAGTTAAATCTTTGCCAAAATTGCTTATATAACCATCATGGAAAACCATGTCTATCAGATAAAGTTTGTCGGGAGTGCAATATGGATCATAATAGATTATTACATGAGGCTTTTACGTCACAACCTACTGCCGGGGACAGCTCGAGCGCGCGTGCAGGCAGGGGCAACGACTCTGTCGCAACCGCTAACGCAGGAAAAACGTTCCGAACTAGCTCTCACGTGTCACTTCAAGACGACTGTTTTGAGGTCTTATTACCGACGGCTTTAATTAAAGTTCAAGCCGAGGATGGTTCACAGCATATAATGCGCGCCCTTCTAGATCAGGGTTCACAAACTTCTTTGATTACAGAACACGCAGCACAACTCCTGAGAATACCTAGGAAAAGATGCATGGGAGTCATCACAGGTATTGGAGATAAAGAAAATAACATCAAGGGTATTATTTCTATCAGATGTTTATCAGTCGTCAGCGATTTTACGTTCGAAACGGACGTGATAATCATGAAAAAACTTATCAAGAACCTGCCAAGCCAGACTTTTTCGAAGCCTGACTGGTCATACCTGGACCACATAAATATGGCGGATCCAGAATTTTACAAAAGCCGCCCAGTAGATATTTTATTAGGGGCGGATGTTTATTCAATTATATTGATGGACGGAATATGCAGAGCAAACTCGACTCTACCGACCGCTCAGCAAACGCGGCTTGGGTGGATTTTGAGTGGAAATATTAAATATTTCCAATGCAATGTAGTTTTAAATAATATAGAAGAGTTGCAGAAATTTTGGGAGATAGAGGACATATCAGAACAATCAAAGTTATCAGTAGAAGATAAACATTGTATAGAATTCTATCAGAAAACTACTACCAGGCGGAATGACGGTCATTATGAAGTCCGACTTCCCCTGAAATCAGATTATCAGAATAATTTAGGCCTTTCAAAATCAAAAGCAGTCGCGCAGTTTTATAAATTAGAACACAAATTTATAAAAAATCCAACAGTTGCAAAGGATTACACACAATTTATCAATGAGTATTTGTCGCTCGGACACATGACACCGGCCAACGATTGCAATACGAAACTTAAGTGTTATTTGCCTCATCATTGCGTTACACGTGAGGATTCAACTACGACCAAATTGCGTGTTGTTTTCAACGCATCAGAAAAAACATCTTCTGGGTTCAGTTTGAACGACGTGATGTCACGCGGGCCGAACCTACAGCAAGATCTGCAAAATCTTATCCTCAAATGGAGACAGTATAAATATGCCTTAACAGCCGACATAGAGAAAATGTTCAGACAGATATTGATTAACAGTAATGATCAGTACTTGCAGATGATACTATGGAGAGATAATTCAAAGAAAAAACTAAAGGACTACCGGCTCGCAACTGTGACATATGGAACTAAAGCAGCCCCATTTCTCGCTATGATGACGCTTAAGCAACTAGCTCATGACGAGAAATCAAACTTTCTCGGTAGCTTGGCTCCCAGCGTCCTAGAGGAATCATTTTACATGGATGATCTAGTCCATGGGGCACACACAATACAATCAGCAAAACAATTACAGGCGGATATGATCAAGCTTCTAAAAGCGGGAGGTTTCAACCTTCGAAAATGGAAGTCCAACTCTCCCGCGCTACTAGAAAATGTAAGCGGGTCCGGGGAACAGCAAGATGAGTTTAATTTTAAGCAAGTGGAGTCCACGAAAGCCTTGGGCCTCAGATGGGACCCTAGGGAGGACCACTTTACCTTTCAAGCAAATATGTCGCTTACAGTAAAACCTACAAAAAGGATTATTCTATCAGAAATATCAAAGATCTTTGATCCGCTTGGTTGGCTCTCCCCGCTTACCATCAAACTTAAAATATTATTTCAAGAAATCTGGAGAGCGCAAGTACTGTGGGATGAACCTATACCGCAGGAAATACACAACGAGTGGAACAAAGTACAGCAAGAGATTGAAATAATTAATCAGATACGAGTACCGCGGTGGCTGCAAACTCAAGAGCAAGATAAAATTGAATTCCATGGGTTTTGTGACGCTAGCACTAAGGCAATGAGTTGCGTTGTGTATTGGAAAATAAACAAAAAAAACCGCCCTTCAATCATATTAATAGCGGGAAAAACCAAGCTAGTACCGCTGAGTAAAAAATACTCACTGCCACGTTTAGAACTATGTGGCGCAGTTTTGCTATCTAAATTAATGTCAAAAATCAAGGCAAGTCTAGCAAGTTATGACGTCATCACGTACGGATGGATAGATTCTATGGTGGTACTGGGTTGGATAAACGGTGATGTAGAGAGATGGCAGCCATTCGTGGCAAATCGAGTGAAACAAGTCACATTATCGATGCCATCGAACTGCTGGCGATACGTAGCATTGAAAGAAAACCCAGCGGATTGCGCTAGTCGGGGTATCACAGCCTCTCAATTAAAAGATCATCCTCTCTGGTGGGAAGGCCCATCCTGGCTACCATCTTACACGCCTCAAAATGAAAAATCACAGACATATATTACTAATCAAGAAATGAAAAAATATAAACAAGTTAACGTCATAATATCCAGCAAGCATGAAATTGTGAAAAATCTGTTGGATAAGCAAAACGCACTCCAAGCAGTTAGAATACTAGCGTGGGTATTGCGGTTCAGCAGAAAGGGTCAAAAGCAAGATTATTTAAGCATACAAGAGCTAAATAAGTCTACAGTTTTAATAATTAGAAGTATTCAGTGCGAAAACTTCGATGAAGAAATTAATTACATAAAGGAACGCAAAAGAGTAAGCAGCAAGAGCAAGATTTACAATTTAAGTCCAATCTTAGACGATAACCATATATTGAGGGTCGGCGGTAGGCTCAGACACGCGCTGATGGATCCTGAAAAGAAGCACCCGATCATTCTCCCTAGTAACACAAGATTAGCAGATCTCATAATTGATCAGGCGCATGAACTCACATATCATGGCGGAGCACGGTTGACTACTGCATATATTCGTCGCAAATATTGGCTCATTGGTGGAAACAATGCGACGAAAAAACGACTGCGGTTGTGTGTCAAGTGCAAAAAACATAATTCCGGTACACAGTATCAGGTAATGGGCGACTTGCCGTCAGCACGAACAAATCCATCTCGACCGTTCTATCATTGTGGTATAGACTATACTGGTCACGTAACTATTAAAGCCAACAAGGGCCGCGGTATCAAGACTACAAAAGGTTATGTGGCAGTGTTCGTATGTATGGCGACCAAGGCCATACATCTCGAACTCGTGTCAGATTTGACAACATCAGCTTTCTTAGCAGCATTACGCAGAATGGCAGCCAGAAGAGGGCTACCAGGTCATATGTACAGCGATCAAGGAAAAAACTTTATAGGAGCTGAAAAGGTACTAAAGCAGGAATTATCAGAGCTCAAACAGATATTTAATCAAGAATTTATGGCTGAAATAGCAAATATGAACATAGAGTGGCATTTTAACGCACCTTCTTGGCCTTCAGCAGGCGGCCTGTGGGAGGCAGCTGTAAAAAGCCTTAAATATCACTTAAAACGAGTGATAGGCGAACAAAATCTTACGTTCGAAGAATTCACTACACTCCTCGCCAGCTTAAAGGGATGTTTAAATTCGCGGCCACTTTGTCCCCTTACAGAGGACCCCGACGATTTAAATTTTTTAACCCCGTCCCATTTTTTATCTAGTGGTCCGGTGCTAACCCTTTGTAATACAGAAAAGGACCTCAGAACCAGGTGGCATCTTACCCAAAAGATATTTAATGATATATGGCGACGGTGGCGTGAAGAGTATTTAACTCAACTTACAGTAAGAAGTAAGTGGCAAAAGCCTCAAACAAATATCAAGTTGAATGACGTCGTTATTATCAAGGACGATAACCTCCCGCCGGGGAGATGGGCCCTAGGTCGCGTAATCAAGTTACACCCAGGAACCGACGGCTATGTTAGAGTCGTTACATTAAAAACCAAGAATGGTCAAATGCAACGGCCGGTTGTGAAGTTATCGATCCTACCTGTGCATCAAGATCAGAAGCAAGAAGAAACCCAAGGCGAACATCAGAGATCAGAAAAGCCATTATCAAAGAAAAGCACGAGGATTAAGAAAAATTCTAGTTTCTTAAATATGGGCATGTTATTGTTTACATTATTTTGTATGGCCGTACAATCAGTCAACGGCTCTTACGTCCTTACTCCATTGCAGGGAAATAATAGTGTTTATTTCGATCGCGTAAAAGACATCAAGTACTTAGAACAGTTATGCGAAAAGGTCGAATTACAATCACACTGCAACGGAATCATGTGGCAGATACGTCACGAGGTGAATGAACTACAATATTATAATGATATCCTTATGAATCATAATATCAAGAATCAGAACAATATGCGTCGCCGGCGCGGACTTATCAATGGTGTCGGATATCTAGCTAATAGTTTATTCGGCGTTCTCGATGAGCACTTTGCAGACAAATATGAGCAGGATATAGGTCTTATCCGAGAAAATCAGAAACATTTGGTTTCTCTCTGGAAAAATCAAACTTCGGTTGTCGAAGCGGAGTTTAACTTGTTAAAACGAACAGAGTTACTTATTGACAAACATCACAAATTAATTACTCAAAAAATGAACATCTTATCAAACACGGTAAATCAAGTGAAGACTGAAATCCAGAACGTATCAATTATCAGTGATTTTTTATCTACAGCCATGATCACCAACAATCTTATACTTAATCTGAAAAATATTCAGCAAACTCTGCTAGACGCTGTGACCAACATTTACAATGGCAAATTTGACTTTCACCTCCTCACGCCTGATCAATTGAGGCGCGAACTGGGGATCATATCTGGAGAGCTGCCCAAGGACCTGTCGTTACCCATCAAAAGATCCGACAGTTTATCAGACATCTACAATCTGCTTCAAGTCCGAGCAAGAGTGACTGTCAGATTCATAATATTTGAAATCAAGGTTCCACTCATTGGCGAAGACGTATACGAAATCCTCAAATTATTCCCAATTCCCCAGCGAACACACAACGGATACGAGATAGCAGTAGTACCTGTAGCAAAATATATTGCTGTCAGTCTAAAACATGAAATATTTATTAAATTAAAAGAGGACGACTTAAGGTCTTGTTTTCAAAAAAACGCGGAGTTAAGCTTATGCCATCTGAGGCATACTATTTATCTAATCAAGGATGACCAGAGTTTTTGCGAAACATTGCTTACTCCAAAGAGGTGCAGAACATCTATGACATTATGTAATAATAGATGGATGGAATTGTCGAAATTCAACACATATTTTTATTTTTGCTGCGAACAATGCCAAGTTAAGCTCGTATGCAATGATCAAATTACACCCGTAAAAATGTCTAATTCCGGGTTCCTTCATGTCGATCAAGGATGTACAATTAAATCGGCAGATTCCTTTGTTTACTCGCATAGACAGGAGGTCAGACAGATAAACGTAAGTTCAAGTATTACGTTACCAGAAATCTCGCAGATTAATCACATTATCAATATCTCGTTACCTAAAATATCTCTAAATAATACCGATAACTCTGATGTATTAAATCAGACAGCTCAGCTCCAAGAAATAAAAAGAAACCTAGAAATCATGAAGCAGAACGAACCACTCCTAGAAGGCAGTATTTCTAACCACGACGTCCATCACTATGCGACGATATACATTTTATTTGCATTAGTGGGACTCGGGGCAGCAGCCTGGGGGTGGAAAAACATCATCAAGAGAAGGGCAGTCAGGACTTTGGCAGCGGGCACGCCCGCCGCGTCGCCTACGTCGACAGCCCCTCAGCTCCCGGAGGCAGCAGCGCGCTTCCAGGCGCCAGTTTCAGCGGCCGTATCCACGAGTGTTCAGTGCAGTGAGCTACACGAGTTAGCTAACAAAAGTGCGCGTGTGTCAGTGCGAAATAAAGTCTCAATTCCCAAGGTGCACAGTGCGGGTGTGCAAGTGAAAGAGACGGGGTCGTCACCCATTGTGTTTAGATCAGGATTCAAATCTCCAGATGAACCTGTATTCACCGCTGGTGTATAAACTTAGAATAAAAATATGTTTATCATCTTGTAATCATTATCAGTACTAATCAGTTGGTTCAGTAATTTTAAGTCTAATGTTTATCACCTTGTATCATGGGAAGCATCTCATCACCACTACTAACCCCATTTTTCTCGCCCGGGAATATGTACGAGCAACTAGCAAGCACGTACATTTGCCGAATCAACAATATGTTTTGACCCAATTATTCATTTTATGTATAATTGTTAGTTCGTCATCGGTCATCAAGTAAACCGCACGTTCTCACCTCACTCTCATTATTTACGTTTTATATCAGTTTTGCAATATAGTTATTTTATTAGCAAATCTCAGTGTTTAAATCAGCCTATCTTCTTATCAGTCCTAAATAGTACGGAGATAACCCGTACAATTGGTGTGACCAATCATTTTATATATGTCCAAACCGCTGTGGTTTAGACATATCTAAAGTCATGCGGTTACTGCCTTTGACGCTTCAATATTGTAGATATAAATTAATACACTTAAAATATCTTTAATTTCTATCCGTGCAGGGGCGGAGAAAGAATACTAACCTCTGCGGCCGGGGTCGGCCTGTCGTAAAAGGCGACAAAACAACCCTAGCTACGTGGTAGCGCCTCAATCCCGTCTGGATGGCGACCACCTTCGGTCTTAAGTATGCCGCTATAATAACTTTGCGTTGTGTTCCGGCATTAGTGATCCAAGTTCCTTGTACCCTTATGGGACAGAAGCGTGTTCGCGATGCCACTGGCGTTGCAAACACCCATAGGTGACGGTAACTGCTAAATTCTAAGCGGGCCGTCAGCCTATCTGCTGTCCTACAGCATTAAAAAAAATTGTCTTTAAAAATACGGATACCGATTCGCGCCGGTGGACGTTGGCAGAGATGTTTTTCGAACTCCAGGATTCGTTTTGTGCCAAAAGGCAATACATCTGCACCCCCCGGTTTGATTTAACTATGACATGAACTTCTTGAATTACATATCTGATGATTGTGAATTTTCAATATTATTATTGTTGCCATTATGGATAGTAGCTTTCTAATCTACCTTCGGAGAGGATAGTGTATATACTGTTACTTTTAAACAGCGGCCGTTAGAATTTTAGGCGGATATAACCACGTCTACTGTACTAAGGAGTACGGTTTGCTCACGGGGTAACCGATAACCCCGGCATATAAAAAAGGCTCGACTAACAGCGGGAAGTTATAGAATATAAAAATTACTTAGCGCCTAGCAAAACATTACAGGCAGTTGTTTTAATTTACTACAATGCTAAATTGTGTCTTGCCTATCTCTGCTGTCTACAAGCGAAGAGTGCTCTTTACATACTGTTTGTAAACTAGCAACTTTTTAGATAGGGTACTAGAGAAAGTGTTAGGATAATATTATATTTAATTCTAGCCGACCGTCAAAATATTTTTTTATTGTATTGCTCTAAAACTCCTAATAAAACTTGGCTCAAAGCCTTGTTGTGCTCAATTTATACAGATAGCATTCGCATATAGACATCGTATATTTATAACATTGAGCTTTTATAAAATCATCAATTATTTGGATCTTTTAAACCAGTTAAAGTGAAATTTAGTCCAAGCCTGCATGTATTGCATTAATAATATTCCAGCATACATTTTTAGAACTGCATTGGGATTTATTTACTTCCTCAAATTTTTTTTACATTTATGTTTTAACAGCACTTGGAGCGTTTTGTATTAGGGACGACAACTATCCCGGCCATCATCCTAGCGATGGTCGTGGGCCAACCGGGATGGGACGCTGCCACCTCCTTCTGCGAGGCAGTCATGTCCGCGAAGGAGGCGGAAAGGGAGAGCGCTAAGCTTCCCGCCCGCTCACGCAGGGCCTCTCGTCGCCGGAGTTTGGCGACAGATCTCCGGCCGCCGTAGTGATCGGTCGAAGACACGGCCCCTTGGGAAAGAGCCGCAGCCTGCAAACACATAGCTGAGAGAGGGACACGCGCGCCCAGCTCACCTCTGCGTGAGGCAAAAGATACCGGGGCCCATCACCTTCGGGGTTAAAAGAGGCCCACGAAAGCGGGCCGCGACCCATGCTTTAAGAGGTGTTTGAAGGAAAACCAGGGTGGTTTTAGTGGGTATACCAGCGACGTGTATCCCCTAGCCTAGAGAAGGGAACGTACGGGCACATTGCACGGGGAGTCCAATACCACCCTGCCGCCCCTTCCCATGCGGTGGAGTTAGCGTTATGCGTTTACTCCTTCCAAGAAAAAAGAGGAACGAAAACTATTAATATTCTTAAGTATTTCTGTTTCGCTAATATACCATCCCTGATGCATCTTAAACGGCGGAGTCCGTTTAATATTGTTTCAAAACTTCTGCATGCTTACATGCGTCGATATTGTATAAAGATATGTTTTATATGAAGTTTTTATGCTTGTATGAAGTTTATTTTATCTATAGTTTATCTACTGGCATATTAAAATTGTGATAATCCTTTGCCGGGTAAGAAAGAAATCAAGGCCTCTCTTCATAATTTATTAAGGAAAAAAAATCCGTTTTCTCAAACAATTTATGTATAGTCATGGCAGGGCGCCGGTATTAGGGAATAATTCATGAAGCTCGCTGTATTAGTAGCTACGTACGGTATATTAAAGCTGATATATCATATAGTTTATCGTTTCCTTATGGCATATTAAGGCTTTATTAAGAAAAGCGTTTTGAATGTATTTCTAAGTTCATTGCAAATTCTATGTTTGTATATTGTTTAGACTCAAGATTGGAATTTCTTTAGTGAAACTCAATGTTTTTGTCGATTTTGTATAATTTCTAAATTATTACAGTAAGCAGCAACCAACCGTGCTAATCTTAGTTCGTAAGAAGAATAATAATAAAATACCGTCCTTTGATTTATAAAATCTCAATGAAGAATAATAATTTTAATTGTGCCCCTTTCGGAAAGTTATGAGCAAATAATATTTGTATGTATTTAGATACTTTCATCAAGTGCTTTAACATACTCCCCCCGTTGAAGGCCCACGTTCTTCAACCTTGAAATTCTTCAGAGGTAGGCAGGGGACATAAGCGCACGAGTGATCGACGCAAGCAGCCTCTCGCCGTATCGACGTCCGCTACACGAGGAATACCATCCGGTCCAGAGAATAGTCTAGCCACCCGTCCGAGACGCTAGTTTAGGGGTTGTACATTTTCTTCTTGAAGAAGGACGAGATCTCCAATATTTAGTTTACTGGTGTTAGATTTCCATTTTGTCCGGAGCTGAAGTTCGGATATATATTCTCGTTGCCACCGGTTCCAAAAGTCTCGCCTTATTTGCTCAAGGCGGGCATATCTTTGACGAGGTGTAGCTTGATCGTTGTTTGCTGATGGATATGGCAGAGCGGTAAGTGGTCTGCTTATTATGAAGTGCCCTGAGGATAGAGAAAGGAGATCGTCAGGGGATGATGACATTGGACACAGAAGACGGCTATTTAGTACCGCCTCTACTTGTGCAAATGAAGTACAAAGTTCTTCGAAAGTGAGATGAGTATTTCCCATGACTCTTTTAATGTGATATTTAGCAGCTCTTATACCAGCCTCCCAGATATCAAAGTGAGGAGTGTAAGCTGGGATGTATAAAAACTTTATTCCTTCTCCAGAAGCAAATTCAGAAAAAGATTTAGAATTTTGATTTATTAAATTGCCAATTTCTTTAGCAGCAGCTATAAAGTTTCGACCGTTGTCGGAACAAATCTCCGCTGGTCGGCCGCGTCGAGCAACAAATCGACGTAGTGTCATTATGAACGACTCTTTAGTCAAGTCACTGACTGCTTCTAAGTGAACACATTTGAACCGTAAACAGATAGATAGACATAAGTAACATTTTGATAATTTAGCACCGCGCCCCTTTCTATTTAGAATATGAAATGGACCAGCATAGTCCACGCCAACAGATTTAAAAGGAAAATCAACTGAAACGCGATGGGTAGGTAAATTACCTATTTTAGGATTTAGGGTTTCACCACGAACACGCACACATGTTACGCATTGCCTTACAACTTGTCTAGCAAGTTTTTTACCGTTGATGGGCCAAACTGATTCTCTAATTATTGAGAGCAACAGCTGTGGACCAGCATGTAAATTTTTCAAGTGTTCGCGTTTAAAGTAAAGTTTGGTAGCATAGTGAGCTGAATCTAATAATACTGGGTGTTTTTTACTCAAAGAATAATAAGAGTTAACTAATCTACCACCAACCCTAATTAAGTTAGTGATGGGGTCAAAAAATGGTGATAAATTTAATAATTTTGATTTTGATTGCAATGGTGCATTTGAAAGCAATTTTTTGTATTCAATAGGAAAATATGGGTTTTGTGTAATTTTACAAATAAAATTGAAAGAATGATTTAGTTCATCAACTGATAAATATCCAGGTAATTTATTGTTTGTTAGATTGTTTGGAGTTATGTAAAAATCGTAAAATGTAAGCAAAGATTCGTTGTAATTTAGTAAAATTTGAAAAATCTTTAAAATCGAATGTATTTTCAGTAGTAACATGACAAACCTTTAATTCAGGTAGTTCTATTATTTTATTTTGTTGTAATTTAGTTTTGAATTTCCGCAAGGGAAAGCAAGCAGAATTTAACGTAGAGGTAAGTGTATTTTGTATGTAGATTAATGTACTTTCACTGTCAGACCCAGTGATTACATCATAAACAAGAAAGTCATTTTGTATTATAGTTTTTATTAGTTTGTCATCACACTCTTCTCCTACCTGCCATAAACATTTAGTGCTAAGGTAACTGGCACTTGCAGTATATGTGACACTTGACAGTATCTAGTCGCAGGGTTTGGATAGGATGCGACTCATCTTCTCTCCATAATACTAGCTGTAGATCACAGCCAGTCTCTGCCACAGAAACTTGCCTATACATTTTGGCTATGTCGCCAGTAAGAATATATTTATACTGACGTGCCCTAATTAATATGGAAAAAAGAGAATTTTGTAAATTAGGTCCTACCATTAAAATATCATTTAGAGAATATTCAGATGACGTTGGAAAGGAACCATCGAAGACCACTCTGATTTTAGTAGATTTGCTGTTGTCTTTGAATACAGCATGATGACCTAGAAAATAGACTGAATTTGGAATCATAATTGTAGACAATGAAAGATGCCCTAAGTTTAAATATTCGCGAATTAATTCTACATATTGTGACTTTAGAGTAGGATTTTTTCGAAATCTCTTCTCGAGATTTAGCAAACGTTTTTAGCTTGAATGTAAGAGTCACCAAGACAGTCTGGGGAAGCCTTTAGTGGCAACCTGACACAGAATCTGCCGTTGCTCAAACGTGTAGTGTTATTTAGAAAATGTTTTTCGCAGCTATTTCTTCAGAGCTGAGAACTTTTCTCTGAGGAAGTCTCTAACTCCCAGAATTTTGTGAAACTTTCGAGTAAATTATTGTTAATGACAGTAGCATTATTTTATCGAATATTTTGCTTGATATTTTGTAAAATGATTGGACCAGATATAATCCAGCCTAATTTTGAATTTAGCAATTTTGGATTATTAGGACCCAAGGAACGTTGTTCGCCCACTAGGATATCCCATAATATATCTGCTCCGATTAAAACTTCAATAGGAGCGGGTTCATTGAACTTTGGATCAGCTAACCTAATGCATTCTGGAATTTTCAGGCTACGAATATCGACAGGAAACTTTGGAATGTTATCGGTAAGTTGTTCAAGAATGTAACATGACAACTTTACCTGGAAATTGCCTTGCACAGCTTTAAGGTAAGTATTACAACTTTCTGATATTTTGTTACAAATATTGTTGCCAATTCCTATAACATTTAATGCATTTAGTGAAATACATTTTAAATCTAATTTTTGTTGCAGAGCCTTTGTCATAAAAGAAGACTGGCTTCCGCTATCTAGCAGAGCCCGAACTCTCTCAGATTTGTTATTTAGAGGATTGCAAACTTCTACAATTGCAGTAGACAAAAGAAGATAATTATCTTTTTGTTGTGAAAATGCTGCAACGTTATCATTAATGTTATCACTTATGTTACAGTTGGCAGTCACGGCTATATCGTGAAGAAGCGTGTTATGTTTTTGATTACATTGCCTACACGAACCCATCCTACAATTAGATACAGGATGACCCTGTCTAAGGCAGTTCTTGCATAATTTGTATTGAGATACACAAGAAAGTTTATCTTTAATAGATTTAGCTTTAAATTCTGGACAATCATAAATCCTGTGATTGCCATTGCATACGACACAAAAATACGCTGTATTTGTATTATTGTTACATCTTTGTGAAGTACTTGTAGATGCGAAGGAGTTTGTATTTAGTAAACGATTCGGTTTGTTATTAAATTTAGTATGATTAGAATTAGACTGAAATTGAGTTGATTGTGATCTACGTGTGTATAGTTGTATTTTAGAATTATTAGTATTATTATTTAATGTTTTATTACTGTTTAAAGATTCCAAGACATCGGCACGATTAATGAGAAATTTATTGAATTGTTCTAAGTTCGGGACGTCACTTAAAGTATTGCGGTACTCTTCCCACTTTAGTAGCGTACGATTATCTAATTTAGGAGATAATATAAAGATTAACAAAAGATCCCATTTGTCAGTGGGCTGCCCTAAGCTATTTAAAGCTCTTAAATTTTTAGTAACGTTATCGACTAAAGAACGAAGTGATTTGTCTGACTCCCGGACTAGTGGCTGAACATTAATTAAGGAATCCAAATGATGATTGATAAGAATTCTTTTATTATCATAGCGCTCACAAATCATTTGCCATGCCTTTTCGTAATTAGCCGATGACACTTCAAGATTCGATAAGACACGTGCAGCGTCGGCCTCTAGATATGAAACTAAATAATGAAACTTATGTATGTCTTGCAGACTATCATTTTTGTGAACTAAGCTGACATAAGTATCCCTAAACTCCAACCAACGGAAATGTGAACCATCAAATTTCGAAATCTGTATTTTAGGCAACCGAAAGCCCGTGCTCTGATGATTAGAGTCCGCATTGATCACTATAGACTGACGATGGTTAAGATCGCTCTCACAAGCGTATTTTTGCAATTCAGTTTTAGCTATAGCTATGCTCTGTACTATCTCATGTTCAATTCGTTCTCGCTCGTCAAGCTCAGACTCAATACTTTCAGTATTTAGTATCTCAATCTCTGTCTGAACATCATCAAACTTTGTTGATAGTCCTTGAAATTTAGTTAATTTTAAATCTAATTCAGCTAGTTCAATATTAGATAATTCAGAAAATTTACAAATTTTGTCTAAGTAATTTTTAAATTTAGTGATTTGGCCTTTAATAGAAATGCGTTTTGCTAGCAGTTCTCGTAGTGACAATAGCTTAGGAACAGAATTATCACTATTATTAGCCATTATTATTATATATGAATTATTATTATTATATATTATTATTATGTATGAATTAACTTGCAAAGTATATGACTATGTACTAAGAAATATTTACAAAATTGATTTGTATAAAATTGAATTGATTGATTGATATATAAAATTGATACCATCAACAAAGTAAAAAAAAGGAATAAAATCTTAGTATTCTCACGTTCCTCCTCTGTATGAATCCTCTGGGAAACTGGTCTCAGCAGGAAGCAGGGCCAGGAACAGCCTGGTTAGCAGTAATTTGTCACCAACTCAATCAAGTAGGTAGCTGTCGGTAGGTAGTTGCTGAAAATTAGCGGCAAATTGGTCTAAATATGACGAAAATACTAATTAAAATTATTGTAAAATGTGGCCTATTTGGTATTGGTTTAATTATTATTGGTTTAATTAGCATGAAATTGCTTAGAACTTTGGGAAATACGAAAATCAATAAAATATTATTTTAAATTATATGTAGGTGTTTGGATACTTTTTATAGCTAAAATATCTGTAAAACAAAGCAAAATAGCACAAATAGTGGCTAGTTACTGGAATAGACGTAATATAGAAAGGATTTATATGGGTATGGAATTTGGAAAATGTTTGGAAAGTGGTTGTATAAAGAACAAAGGAAGGCACTTATCTTGGTTTTGATGCTGAAGAATATCGGCTTTCTTGTACGATCTTTAGTTGATTCGTCGGCAGGAAAGCAGTACAAGTCCTCAACCTCCAAATTTCCTTCAACTCCGGTCACTGGGCTACTTTCGTATAGCCAACTTGTTGACGCAATATAATTTCCACAATTTTGTCCTGTCACGGTCGCCAATTTTCTTGTTTAGACTCAAGATTGGAATTTCTTTAGTGAAACTCAATGTTTTTGTCGATTTTGTATAATTTCTAAATTATTACAGTAAGCAGCAACCAACCGTGCTAATCTTAGTTTGTCAGAAGAATAATAATAAAATACCGTCCTTTGATTTATAAAATCTCAATGAAGAATAATAATTTTAATTGTGCCCCTTTCGGAAAGTTATGAGCAAATAATATTTGTATGTATTTAGATACTTTCATCAGGTGCTTTAACATATATATTTCGGCGAATATTATGTATAGAGAAGACTTTTTGTTTTATAGCTGAAGGTCAGCAGAGAGGTAAACAGTCCACCGGATAGCAAGTTGTCACCGCCGTCTTTGAAAATTTGCAACACGCTGCTGTCCCAGTCTCGAAGAAACTCTATAATGCTTTCTTTGGAAATTTCTATCACACTGCAATAGGTATGGTGGTATCTCATACTCCAACTAATGCAGATAACTGTTTTTTCTTCAAATGGTTGTCCTCCAGTACAAGTTTTTCCACTTTTTCGACCTTGTATGATCTGTTGGCCTCAACTGGCTTTCCTGAGCGAGGGTCGTCTTCAATCGACTCCCGACCATGTTTGTTGTAAATTATTGATTTACTAGGGCACTGTTCCCCATAAACGATTTCCATTTCATTCAAAATGGTCTGAGCGTAGTTCCCTTGCTTGGAAAGGAATTTTATCACAGCATGGTGTTCAATTTTCTCTATAGTTTCAGTTTTCTTCCGTATTGACTTGTTTAGCAGGCGAATGTTCGTAAACAAATAACGAAATAGGGCTGAAACTCAATTTATATACTTATGATGAGTCCTCAATTAGTATGACACTAAGCGAGCGCCCCTGTCCCCCTCCATCCCCTCCATTCCACGAACTTTTGGTCCTCCCCTTGTATATCGAGGACTAGACTGAAACTGTAAACGCAAACATGGCCGCCCAAAACTAAACTGGCGGCTGGCAGTTATTAACGAAGTGAAGACTATTAAATAGACCTATTTGAATAGAATCACGTCAAATGAGATGCTCACTATCGTCCGGGGTGGACTAAACTTAATTGGATTTAATAATTTATGACTTAAATTCCTTGTTTCTGCAATGTTATCAACAAATAATATACAATATATTTTTTATTGCTGAGAAACAACAAACCGGCTGACGGCCTACTTAATAGTAGGCAGTTACCGTCGCCTATTGATCTTTGCGACGATAGAGGCACCGCGAACACGTTCCAATCCTACAAATATACACAAACTTGGGTTACTAATCCGGAACACAACACAAGGTTATTATGGGGGCATGCTTGTAGACCAAGGTTGGTTGCCATCCAGACGGGCTTGTGATCGTACCTCGTAGAAAAATAGAAATATATTTATAATTAACAAACAAGAAATTTATAAGCGACATACTCATCAGTAAGTATCCTCAATAAATCTTTTGTTTAATCTTGATTAAACAAGTATGCATTAATGAAATCATTTAAATAATCCTATAACCTTGTGCATATCTACATAAATTATATCATGCGAACTATGATTAAATGCTAATATTATTAAAAATCCATACTTTATTTACATGATAATCGATTTTCATTAATTAATAAATCATCAATTATTAAAATATGCAATATACACAGAATTGAGAATTACTTTGCCTGTTTTTTAATACGTTAAATATTAAAAATAGCTTGAGGATACCTGTAGCCAAATAACTATGTACCTATTATTAGAAAAAGGTTTTATATTTTTAGAACTTAATTTTTTTTATGACTGAGTAATAGCAGACAAGCTGACGACCTAATTAATAGTAAGCAGTTACCATCGCCTATAAATGTTTGGGATCCTAGGGATACCGCGAATAAGCTGCTGTCCCATAGGGGTACAGGAATCTTGGGCACTAATACCGGAACACAACACCAAGTTGTTATGGTGGCATATTAAAGACCAAGGGTGGTTGCCACCCAGATGGGCTTGAGGTATCACGTAGCTAGGGTTGTTTTATCGCCTTTTACGACAGGCCGACCCGTATTCTTACTCCGTCCCTGCTCGGGGATTAGTGATGCCATTATCAGCCTATAAATAACGGACTAGTTAACGAGTTGATCTTTAGTTTTAAAACCACGTAAATATAAATTTTCAGAATACGTAATTTTTTAACAGATTTACTTAGCACACGTTGCACTAAGTGAAAACCTATATATTGTGGAGTATTTTTAAAAACATAAAGTTGATGGCTACGTGCACCCAGTGCAGAACAAATTATTAGTAATATAGAAATTTTTTCTTCCCCGTAGAGATCGATCTCACAGATACAGTCTAACCTGTCGTTAATCAGATAAAAGGCTTCATCAGAAGAGTCTAAGATTGAGTGCGCTATGTCTATTGTATAGTGTTTAAATATCGATTTAAGAGAAAAGTAATAATTGTTTATTATACGTTTAGGTAGTTAATATCAGGTGCGCTGTTCTTTTAAAAAAATTTCATATTTAATATAGTCATTTCATATAAAAATACAGGCAAAATTTATTGAATAAAATATCACTACCCATAATAATCAAATAATATTAATAAATTTATTGATTTTTAAAAGTCGTTCATTATTCTGTTAAAATGTCAATATCTGCAACTACATAAGTAATAATAGGAGTGATCATTTTTTTCACTCTAATAGATTTAATTACTACTATACATATACAAATGAAACTTCCATAAAATTCTGCATTTAAAATACATACTACATAAATTTCGTATGATTTTAGTAATTGCAGAAAGATATTATCCTACTTCTACCAAGGATAAGTGCGTGGGTTCGGCAAGTGTGATCAAAGGTTTCTAGAATCACTAAATGTTCTATGTATTCCCAAACCAAATTAAACAATTTAGCTTGGGACTACAAGTATGTTGATTTTGAAGTGGCTCACAAAATAGACCGGTAACAAGATTAAACTGATGACCCATCCCGTGGCCCCGTGCAGGCTATATTGCAATGCCTCATGCGATGAACCGATCAAATATATAGGTGAACTTTTAAATGAATCCAGCACTTTGACCTCCAAAGGAAGCCAATGGCGAGCCATCGTACGTAACATCACATCTGATCCTGCTAGTGATACAAGTCAACAAAGACGCTATAACAACACCGTAACGACTGAGAAGAGACCCTTTTATATTTTTTTATATATCAGAAGTTCAGTAGACAGAAAAACGGCACACAATAGTGGGTGGTCACCGTAGCCTACACGTTTGCAACGTTAGATGCATTCCTAACGCGCTGTAGGCCTCAAATAAATTTTATAACGCTATTTTTGAAAATCCCCATATCGTACTGCGATGGAAAAACTTTAGCCAGAAGTGCATTCCAAATCTGAGAGTACGCAACATGAATATTCTTGAGATCCGTTTCGTGCAAGAGAGAAGAGGTTTCAGGAAATGGGGATGAACACCCAGCCGGTGGCGGGCAGTACGGTGGTAGAATGGTAACGTAACCAACATTCTAAACAGTTCCTCGGAACACTCCGTTATACAGATGGTAGAATAGATAGACTGATTGAGTTTAAATGATCAAGAATAATTCAGCTATATTTGAAAAAAGATGTTTTATTTTTTAAAAAGGCGTCTGCGGTTTTTGTTATATTAAGCTATAACGTGGATCAAATGAAAGTGATTCTAAGCTCAAGGTGACCCGGCACCTATACGAGCCGTGCCTTCTTTGTTTCGCAGACCGACTTCAAAACGGTTTTCAACCACAATATTAAGTTTTTAAACATTATTTTGTATCTTGTGTTGCGGGGTTTTAAAAAATATATTCAGAAAAGAACCAAAAATATATAGAGATATTCAATATTGTTTTATTTTAATATTGTTTTTATTATTACTGCGTGGAATCATTATATTCATTGTATTTAATTTAATTATTAAGTTTAGTCATGTAATTTAATGATGTTGTATTTTTTGACTATGTCAAAACTTGGTTTCCGAAATAAATGATTATTATTATAAACACTATCTTAATTGTGATATGCATGATATGCAGTACGATATGTCATTTGCATGACATAAGCCAGCAAGAAATAAATAGCAGTATACAGAAAAAATAATAAAATGCAATCGATATCAAAATTTTATAAGAATCATTCAAATATTTATTTGATTTATTGAAAACATGCCGTCACATATTTACCTGATGTAAATAGACGATGGCATCTTATTTAGTTGTAGTAATTATAACAATATCATTGTTATATGTTTACGAGTAGTAAATCATGTCATAGTGTTTCCGAATATACTATTTACTATGTAAATTTGCTAAGAACTCTAACACGAGTAAATGTTGAGGCATTGAAAATGTTCTCAAAAATAAGTACCTAACTTTTATTCGTATCTATTATGACTGTGATGTATTTTTTTTACACGTTTTATATTAACTTGACCTGTATGTAACGGAATTTTCAGATTCGACTTTTACCCACTTTGAAAAATAGAAAAGAGTTAAATATTTTACATGTTTGTCAAGACCTGATGACAATGCACAAGTTTAATAATTTTGTCCCATAGTACTTATCAGGATCATCAGGATTAACGCTTTCTTTTCCTTCTGCCGAAACGTCATCTGGCGTTTAATTACACTGCCAGAGAATGGCGTTGAATTAATAAAAACATTTAGCGATTGGGAATTGACAAGAAATAAATTATATTTTCCATCAAACTAAAAAGTATAAATATAGTTTAAAAAACTAAATAAATATGCTTTTATAATTAATCAAACTGAAAAGTAAAAAGTAATACGATATTTTTAAACTAACTCTGCATTTCGGAATGAAACAAGTAAAAAATAAAATTATAATGATTGATATCGAGCACCCCACACTTTTTAGAACAGTGACATTGATTTTCTCTTTTTCAACTTTTATTTATTTCTTTTGTGATAATGCACAACTACATGACGTTACCAGTGACTACAAATGTAGCCCATCTGCAGAATCAAGCGCCTCTGAATAATATAATAACATAAGCCGTATCGAGGGTCAAGTATTTTAAATTCTTTTTTTACATGATGATCGTTGAATAGTTATTATTATATGTTTACGTAAGTTTTGACTTGTTTGCATCGGTCACTTTAAAGGTCATCTTGCAAAATTTCATACCTATAGACATTTCGCTTAGTAACTGTGACTTGGTCACTACTTTTACATTTTAAACTTTCATAATAGGTAATATGCTAAATAAAAATCACATCGTCAATTTCTTATGAGACAGCAATTAAATGCGGTAAAATGCGAACTTATAAACTACATTTAATCTAATATATAAAATTCTCGTGTCACAGTTTTCGTTGCCATACTCCTCCGAAACGGCTTGACCGATTCTCATGAAATTTTGTGAGCATATTGAGTAGGTCTGAGAATCGGCCAACATCTATTTTTCATCCCCCTAAATGTTAGGGATGACCCACCCCCAAAATTTTATTTTTATTTTTTGACATTTTATTATTTATATGGCAGAACAACGTTTGCCGGGTCAGCTAGTGTTCATATATTTTTTTCATCACTGAGAAATAGCAGACAGACTGGCGGTCCACTTAGTAGTTACTGTCGCCTATGGATATTTTCGACGTTAGGGGCACCGCAAACACACTATAGGGACGCAGGAACCGGGGTCACCAATGCGGGAACACAACACAAGGTTATTATGGCGGGATATTTATAGACCAAGGGTAGTCGCCATCCAGATGGGCTTGGAGGCTTGGGCTTGACGATACCTGTAGCCTATGTAACTATGTACCTATTATTAGAAAAAGGTTTTATATTTTTAGAACTTAATTTTTTTTTATAATTGAGTAATAGCAGACAGGCTGACGACCTAATTAATAGTAAGCAGTTACCATCGCTTATAAATGTTTGCGACGCTATGGATACCGCGAACAAGCTGCTGTCCCATAGGGGTACAGGAATCTTGGGCACTAATACCGGAACACAGCACCAAGTTGTTATGGTGGCATATTAAAGACCAAGGGTGGTTGCCACCCAGATGGGCTTGAGGTATCACGTAGCTCGGGTTGTTTTATCGCCTTTTACGACAGGCCGACCCTGGTCGCAGGGGTTAGTATTCTTATTTCGTCGCTGCACAGAGACATTTTTTTCTATATTATTAATGTTTATTTTAAATTGTTATACGGATGGGTAATGCATCCTATGCATCCTAAGCTTTATACTTTGAGGTATAACTTTTTATCTTCCATCTTTCTATCCATCCTTCTCCGTTCAATCAGCTTCCTTTCATTTCACAAATTATGCTAATGAATTTCCATTAATGTTCTGTCGTGACCATAAAGTTACAATAAACTTAAGAAATGTATGAGGCTGATGTTTCTTACTCTGTTTTCTAACGCTGCATCATCTCTTCTGTATCTCCTACCCTTATAAAACTCCGTAGGTTTGGGTTAAGGTACCCCGGCGGTAACGTATACCACGTTTGGGCGTAAATAAAATTTATTTATTTAATTATTTATACATGACATACAAATTTTAAAAATAAAAGATACATATCATAGCAGTTCATGTACAACAACTAATTTGACTCGAGAAAATCACACTGGCCCCTGAATTAGTGAATACTGTATCTCAGTGGGCCCAGTATTTTTAACATAAGTACTAATATATAATAATTACCATTATATTAATAATTAAATAATATATAGTAGTTAAATGAGATATAGTAGTAAAAATAAATAATAATTTAAAATAAAATATTAATGAAAGAAGAAGGGAAAGAAAAATATGTATGATACATATATTAACTGAAACAATGATTGTATGTGAATATAATGTATGTAAGTTATATATAAGTAAAATGTAATAAAAGTGTATTTCTGCTCGGTAGCACACCGCAGCGTTATTATCTTTGCTTAGTGGATTTTTTAAATAATAAGGCTTCAAGGCAATGTAAGACTATTCAAACTTAAGAAAACCTGTATTTCTTAAATAAATATTTAAATTCACGGAATCGTTAAACAATATAACTGAAACTTGGTCACTGATCATGTAATATATTTGCTTAACAAATATTTTTTATATAATTTAATAGAGATATGAACAATGTTAGGCATGTTAAGGAAATGTTTTTTGCGTGGTATTTTTTAAGTTCCATTGAACAACTTTTTCTGTTTTCCTTTATTGAAAAGAGTTTTGCTGCCTAGCGGCAAAGTCACCCTGTAAATCACATTATCTTACAACTACTTAATTACACTGTGTTAAAACGAACAATATAGTCTGCAAAGCTTATTGACAACCTCTGACGAAGGCAAAAACTTTGTTATAATTTTAGAGTAGGTAGTTGTGGATTGGGTATGTATTTATGTCTGTTAGAGTGTCATCTAGGGACTAATAAGTCGAATCGAACGTGACTAAATTAGATGTGTTCGTAATGTTTTATTACAAGTTCTACGGTGATTACCTTCCGAAACTTTCAGTAAACATCTCCATGTTGTAATTGATTAGCCATTAATAAGACAGATTTTCAAATTATTCCATCATTTCGATTAAAAATTCTATTTACATACAAGTGAAGTTAATAAAAAATATAATTAAAGGTATATTTGCTATTATATTCGTTTTGATATCAATACGTCTAACAATAAACAATTGTGATCACTACCGATAAGCGATATAAGATAAACTGCTGGCTTATTGGCAAAGACTACGCTTGCGGAGGTCGTGGGTTCAATTCCCGTCCCGTATCTGGGTTTATGTATAATAGGTATTTATTTACAAAAAAAAAGTATGTATGTAGTATATCAGTTGTCTAGTAACCATATCACAAGTGCTATGCAACTTAGTTTGGGACTAGATGGCGTGGTGTAAAATGTCCCAATATATTAAATATATGTAAATTATATACTAAAATAGCGTGGACATTTCTATGACTAAAAACGCCTGCATATCAGTGAAATGAGCCGGAATGCTCTGCGTGTTGATGTGCAATACATTGAAAAAGATGAGTTTGGCAGTTGAGTTTCAAGGACAGATTGAAGAGAAAGAGCGTCGTCATTACTAAGGTCATCAGAACAAGAAGCAGAATCATCAATTAAATTATTATCTAATGAGTAGAATATGCACTTATGAAATAGTATACATATTCTAATATATCCGCTGGCCTATTAACTACCTGTGTTATATGGATAAATAAAATAACATAACTTAAATAAATAAATATTTTAATTATTATAGCAACTATAGTTTAATATAACCACATATACACCAACATACACATATATACCTATAAATAGTACAATTTTTTAATTTATCCCTAATTACTAGTATGAATGAATGAAAACTCTTTATTGTTCACCTTAAATATGTATACAAGAAAATGAAATATAAGCATGTTAGTATAAGTATTATATTATATATAAAAACAGACTGTTTAAAATAATAATTAAAAAAAGAAAAAACACTAATAGCCATGCTAATATATGTGTTATAGACACATTTTCCTTACTAAATTATAAGAAAAATTACTAATATCTTAAATGTAAGTTCACCCACATTATAAATTTTTATCGTATATGAATTAATGGTTGTGTAAATGTCAACTAGTGCTTTAGAATAATTTAAACCGGTAACCAGCTTAATTTGTGCGTTTATTCCTTAGGGTAGATCGGCATAAAACATTAAATGATTGAAAAAAGTTAGAGTGAATTGATACTTGTATATCTATGTATTATTTAATATTTAAATAAGGTAGCATTTATATCAACTCAATAACCACGCTTAGGCCGGGCTATAATGCCAAGCAATGTTGTATTTGATTATACTACATTTGTATTCAATAGGCAAAAGAATATTTCTGGGAAACATTCTAAGGGGACATCTTCAATGATTTTAAACATATGTTTGATGTATATATGTATGCTAAGTAATTCAAAGAAATTGTTGAAGTAGTTTTGAACATATAGTTTGTTATAATAGTATTTGCTCATGGTGGAGTGAGCGGAGTGACTTGCGCTCCCCAGTGCGGGTCTCGCCACTATAGAAGCGGTAAAACCCGGCCTAGCCACCTGGACTGAGAGGTTTCAGAGTGACTTGACTGAGCCACAGAGGCCTCGATAAGTATCAGAATCGTAAATGGCAAGAGATGATTAGGTTGCCTCTATTGTAGCCCAGAGGACGAGGAGGACACTGTGGTCGTATGCCCAACGTGGTGTGAGCAGTACCGCGTCTTCGTTACCCACATCGGATTTGGCTTGTCGCTTCCGGACTTGGTTTTGGCTATGGTCGGGAATGACTGGATGGACAGCAATCGCCTCCTGCTGCGAGGCAGTTTTGTCAACAAAGGATGTGACGGAGCGAAGGGTGGAAGTGAAAAAGCGAGATCCCATCTTGCCAAGGCAGGAGTAGACCACGTAGCCAGAGGGCATCTAACAACCTCTTCTAAACACAGTAGACAGAGATCACGGTTGTTAGGGGAAGTTCTTTCATCAGTACCTACGCAGAGGGGATTTACTAAGGAAAATGCAAATTTTCCTGTTACATGACATTATTATCTTTGCATTATATCGTCGGCTAAGAGTGTAAACCTGCTAACTCACTTTAACCCAAATTTACAGGAGGCAAATAAAAGTTAATAAATTAGAATTTTACAATTTTTAATTCAATCCAAAAATACAGTTGGTGTATTTTTGGATAGTCTACATTATTAGAAACTAATAAAATAGTAAAATTTGATCGTTAATAAGTTACAAGTGTTTTTATGAGTTAGCAGATTTTTTTGGTAGCAAAAGTTTTATTTTCCGGAGTTAGCAGGTTTTTCGAAAGATTTCAAAGAAAGGTAAAATAACTTTAATTGTTGCGTTAATCATTATTTCTTATTAATAATCACAGTTACATACTTGGCCAATACTTAAATTTAATCAGTCTTTTAATCATAAATCTGTGACTAAACAAAAAAAGGACAAAAAACTTAAATATCTGAAACTCTCTTTTCTTAAAATTAAAATTAAATTAATAAAACTAAACGTTATTCTTGTTTTCCTTAATAATAATTATTAATACTTTGTTTTCTGTTCAATCATGAGGTAAGGTATCTTAATAAGAGCGATAATCATCAGGTAAGGTGTTTTTCAAGTATTGAAGATCTTCGAACTTTCTTGCGCTAATTTTTGGCCTGTTACTGTATAAATTTTGTAAACCAGTAAATCACCGATGAGGATTTTGTTTGTGGTAATAATTTCCACTCATCTGGGAATCTAAGTTTATAAATATCACCATTTCGAATGTAGCGAAGAGCTCTTATATCTGTAACCTTATCATCTCCTTTAGATCGGCCAGGACGAATACTTTTATAAAATTGAACCTCATTGAACTTTTTAAAGAATTGGTAGTTATATTTTACTTCATATGGACGCGGTTTTTTCCTTTTAGATCTACATATGAATATATACTCTGTGGTAAACACAATATTTTCTTTTTCTTTATCTTTTTCCTTTTCTCCTCTCGCTTCTTCTTTTTTAGTTTAATGCTCTATGTAATCTACCTTAGTTAATGTGTATGTATAAAGTTGGAAAAACTTTATACAGAACACACCTCTCACATTGATCTTTTTTAGGAAAGTACAGTCCTAAGTTTCTGCTATCAAATGCCTCATTGAAGACAGTGATAGATAGAGGCTTCACGTTATGTTGCTCACGCCAATTTTTTATGTAAAAGTCATAAACAGCTTTGTTGATGTCCATTCAGGTAAAAGGTATTTTTTTTTCAGTTGCTCAGCAGTAATGTGACTTCATGACGGATAAAGAGTCCAAAAAACTGAATATTTCTTGAAGCTCTTTTGCAAATGGCTTTGAAGTAGTTGGTTGCTCTTGATTTTTGTCATGATTTTTATCTTTGCATTATTTGAAAACATTGTTCTTCCAATTTATGACCGTCCGTCTTCCAATGCCAAGAGTATGTAGAAACATTGTTCTACAAACTCTTAGTCGTTGATCTTGTAATTTTAGGTAGTAAATCAAAGACTGAGCTCTGACTCCTCAGCATTTTTTCTACCTCGTTGTCTTTTTACCAGAGCAGATATTACAAGACTGTCAACGTAAATCTGTTTTTCAGGCCAACTCATACTCCAGAAGGTTTTAAAAATATCTTTTCTGTCCTCTTCTGTCAAATTGGTATACTTAAGTACACCTTCTGTAGTTGGTTTATTCCAACGAAAACTGATTTTTATTGCACGGAACGTGATAACGCCAAAGACTCAGTAGAAAATGGCGTCGATCATGGAGTTAGCAGCGCAATTTGAATAAAATGGATTTGGCTGTTTTACGCATCACACCTTTTTGCCGACTTACCAATTAAAGTGAGTATAGCTGGTTTTACAAGTCCATGTGCCCTATCTTTCTCTTTCAGATGGTATAAAAATGTCATTTGGACCAAAAAGGGAGTTAGCAGGTTTACACTCTTAGCCGACGATATTATATTTTTTTTATTGCTGTAGGACAGCAGACAGGCCGACGGCCCGCTTAGGATTTAGCAGTTACCGTCGCCTATAGGTGTATGCAACGCCAGTAGCATCGCGAACACGCTGCTGTCCCATAAGGGTACAGGAACTTGGGTTACTAATGCCGGAACACAGCACAAGATTATTATGGCGGCATACTTAAGACCAAAGGTGGTCGCCATCCAGACAGGCTTGAGGCCCTACCACGTAGCTAGGGTGGGTTGTTTTATCGCCTTTTACGACAGGCCGACCCCGGCCACAGAGGTTAGTATTCTTTCTCCGCCCCTGCACGGATAAAATTAACGATGAAATCATAAAAATGTTACAAAATAAAAAGTAATGTTACCACACAATTTACGTTACAATGTTACAAACTTATTTTGATATTAAAAATTCAACTTTAAGATTAAAGAACTATTATTTTTATAATCAGATGTTCGAAACTCCAAAAATTAATGACAGTAATCTAAAAAAATCTTTAAAAACTTGTGTTGTGTGTATATTTATGTACGTATGTAAGAAGTTACTTACCTCTTTAACAGAACAAAAATTGCTAAATTTTTCATCTCGTATGCCACAACTTTTTGTTTGTGAAATGAAAGATGAATTAATAAAAAAATAATCTTTAATATAAACAAATTAAACACATACCGACAGTTAACCTTGAATCTATAAATGTACTTTAAATAGTTTCGTACCATTTCATAATAAATACTGGCAGGCAGTACTGTCGTTTTACATCGCGCAAGTATTTTGCTAACTTCATCATGTCGCATTGTAAAAATTCTTCTCTCATAATTTTTCCAAACGTGCCAAAAGAAGTATAACAACTTCAATAATGTACGATGAATTCTAAAAGCCACCTAATCCTTTTTAGATACATGTTACATAAAACAATTGCATTTACGGTATTGTGACGCATTATGACAATTTCTTTTGCATTATTAAGCCACACTTGAACTAAAGGTCGCCTGGTTTCTTATTGAAGACATAAGACTTACAGAATATGTAGTTTATAACTTGTGGTTTCATAACATTTTTTTTCCTTATATTGTCATACTAGAATTTTTTGTATAATAAATAACCGTTAGCAAACACAGAATTAGTACTAACCCAATGTAAATCACTACTGAAAATATGGCTACTCGATAAAACGATTGACTCAATTTAAGAATAGATAATTAAGCGATGATAATATTGATATTTAATAATAATAATAATAATGATTTATATAATAACGTCTTCAATATTATTTTACTTTTATAAATGTATTAAGGTAAAATAAATAATTGATAATGACATAAAATGTCTATATTTCAGAGAGATGATATAAAAATTATGTATGTTAGTTAATATGTTATGTTATATGCCAAAATGTTAGTTTATATGCCAAAATGGTAAAAAAAATTAAATACTTTTCTTATCCTATTACATCTATTGTAATTTTTTTTGTTTTGAGCAAATAAATGATTTTGATTTCATTTGCAATTTTTAATTTAGTATAAATATAATTTAATATACTGTACTCGTTGCTCTAAAAATTTATTTTAAAATCAAAATACTTAAATATTATTTTCAAATTTGTATTTGTGTTTGAAATAAACTGGAATATTAATGAAGAAAAAATAACATACCAAAGTAGTGGATAAAGTATCTAAAAACATGAAGACAATGACATAGAAACTAAATTGTTACAAATATATAATTAGTAAAACAAAAACAAAAAACAAGGAAATTATAAATAGTATATAGGATATCAATTGCCTTCGGTAGAAAAGTTTTCAAAACAAGTTACAAAGCTTTTGAATCCTGCGAGACCTCTATCAAATTTCTAACTAAATTATGTTTTTATTATTATCTGTATTATAAAATACAGATAATAATAAATATTTTTAAACTGCTTATATATCATTCAAGCTTAACCGAGCCAGATTGGTGAGTTACACACACCGGTGATCTGGATATGTAGGTATAGTTTCTACACGATGTTTTCCTTCAACAACATAAATTGCAGTTATAATACGTAAGTGGCGATAAAAGCTGACTATAAAGTGCATGGTCTGGTGGAATCACTTGGATTGAGCTACAAGTGTGCTACCAGATATTTGTAAATTTATTTTAGAACTAACGTTTTTTGATAATGAAGAGTAAATTTCAATTAATAAAATTTCAACACATGATCTTAAGTTAATATCAGACTTGTTTTAATACTCGCTAAGAAACAGGTTGTGACCCTGACCCCGTACAAGTTATATTGGGACGATCCATTAAAGGTCATTGCAAATGGAATTTAAATTCTTGTTATCGTCGCTTAAAACTTTATGATGTAACACGATTAATAGCTTACATTTTATTGGTCGTCTGATTCCTTGACCAGAAAGAAGAATATGGCAAACCTGATAATTTATTTTTATTATTATTTTATTTATTAAGATAAGATGCACCAAAATTGGTTTTTTTTGTAATAAATCTATAAAATATATTAAATAATTCACTGGGACAATTCACACTGCGCCATCTATTTGTAAATTAAGTAGCAGAACGCTTGTGCTATGTTTACCAGAGAACTGAAAAACTACCTCACTTTTGTAAATACATACGTATATTACATAAATACCCATATCCGGGAAGGGAATATTTTATTGAATATATTACGTTTACAAGCGTTTTGATCGATAAAAGCTGGAAGGGTTTTAAATCAACCTATAATAATAACAACATCCCATAACGTTCTATTCCTGAGCTCTGGGTTGTCCTCCTTCAGGCAACTGACAGTATACCTATCACACTTGTCCAAGCTGCGGAATAGCGGGTTACAGATACTGCTAATCTCGATACTTATGCATGTTTCCTCACGATATTTTCCGTCATGGTACATGGCAATTTTTTTTTAATTGCTGTAGGAAGCAGACAGGCTTACGGCCCGCTTATAATTTAGCAGTTACCGTCTCCTATGGGTGTTTGCAACGCCAGTGACATCGCGAACATGCTTCTGTTGCATAAGGGTACCAGGATCTTGGGTCACTAATGCCAGAACACAACACAAGGTTATTATGGCGGCACACTTAAGACCAAAGGTGGTCGCCATCCAGACGGGCTTGGGGCCCTACCACATAGCTAGGGTGGGTGGTTTTATCGCCTTTTACGACAAGCCGACTCTGCACGGATAAAATTATGCTATAATTTGCACATTTGAGCAACCAAGTACCTTCTCTAGGAACTAAAAAAAATTAAATTCTAATAACTAATTAATAAAATTAAACATCCATCAAAGTAATGTACTAAATCAAACGTGTATATTATTTATAAGGAAAGTTCCTGGATTAAATAGAATTTCGGAACATTCAGATCTGAGAATATCAGAAATGTTTTATTAACTTATCCTGTTATACAGAACACGTAGGTTGAGCCAGAAGTAGATAATGCTCTTACCGATCAATAAAGGC
This sequence comes from Malacosoma neustria, assembly GCA_963693495.1. Taxonomy (NCBI): domain Eukaryota; kingdom Metazoa; phylum Arthropoda; class Insecta; order Lepidoptera; family Lasiocampidae; genus Malacosoma; species Malacosoma neustria. The sequence goes on from OY856386.1 coordinate 5,413,126, forward strand.
GATCGAGAAAAAAGTTTGTAGGTGAAAATCTTTCATACGACATTATTAAAATATTAAAACACAATCAGTATTATGTGCGAATATATTCTGATGGAACATAGATCATGATATGACCTTTTGAAATGCCAAATATTTTAATTAAATTATAAACAATGGTGTGATCTGCTCGACGTGTTATAAAAACTAATTTCTGCATGGTTTTTTTGCTAAGGAAAACCAGAGAGGCTGACGGCCCATTGAATAGTAAACTTTTACCGCATTTAGATTTTTGCGACGCTAGGAGCACTGCGAACTCGCTGCTGTTCCATAGAGGTACAAATTGCAGGGGTTAGTATACTTACTCCGCCTTGCACGGAGTAAAAATGAGAGATGTATGTTGCGTCTTATTATCTAAATTATACTGAAGATAATAATCATGACTAACATAGTCCTAAGTATATTTCACAAAGAGCCATCAAGTCCCAAAATAAGTAGCAGAGCGCTTGTGTTATGGGTACTAGGCAACTAATAAACATAATTTTTTTTTTCATTTTTACACACACAGATACTCATACAAAACTGTTGCAGTCTGTCTGATCATATGAATGCAGATATTGAAAAGATGAGAGAGATATAGAAATTTTTCTATGAAAATAAAATTAAGTGTTCTCTAAGTATATACTGGTTCGAAGAATAGCATATTCATTCAGTCTCCAGATCTAATGATTTGGTATTAGAACCATATCAATCCGACGAGCTAAGCTATCTTATCAAGTCACTCAGGATTAAGTGATCAATCAACAGTGATCCCGTAAATAAATTTAGCCACATATAATACAACTCTTGCAACATTGCTAAAAAAAAACAAAAGCCTGACATGTATGAACCTTGAAAGTTCATAATCTTAGCAAACAAGCGCCTATATTAAGATTACACCTATGTTCAAAAAAATTTAAAACCACTGAATGTGGGTACAAAGTGATATACACGTGTTATACCTATTCTCGTTTATTTGTGGTTAAAACTAATAAATTCACAAGAGATGGCACTTCTATAAAACCAGTAACCTACTGTTTAATTTTTATGTTATATAACTATTTACATATATTTAACGATAAGTGGCAGTATTAATTTATTTTTGCTAAAGTTCAGAGGTATGGTGCTATGAAATATATATATATATATATATATATATATATATATATATATATATATATATATATATATATATATGTGGGAGAAAGTTTTATATTAATGGCAAGTTTTTAAGAAAAAAAACACCGAGAGAGATGTCAAAAAGAGGTCATGTCAGATTACGAATTAAGTTGTATTGTGTGTAACAAAAATAAAAGAATTGTTGCTAAATCTACATATCTTTACTTTATTGGAGTCCCACAACTAATTTGGGGGCTCGTCCGGGATCCAGAGAAGTATAAGTGATGAAGAATTAGCAATATTTACGAAGAAATTCATTCGAAATACCGACGCGTCATCGTGTTGATGTGCTGTTTTACCGACAATAAACCGCTTAAAAATGCTGTGAGACGTGTTTGTAATGTCAAAACAATGTTTATATAAGATTGAATGAAGATAAAATTTATTTTGATGATTACTGGACTATACGATTAAAGATGTTATAAGGATGCTGATACGATTTGAAGAAGATTTTACAACTTAGGAAGACGACTTTTTTCAACGATTTAAAGATTATTTTTTCTGATTGAAGTTACAAGATGCCACCAAAGAAAAATAAAGATGTTGAAGACCGTGAACGGGAATGGCGTGATGCTAATGACTCCCCTTGTATTTCGTTTAGAGACGTGGAGAAATCAATGACGTCTTTCAGCGGAGATGATGATTACCCAATTTCAACTTGGTTTGAAGAATTTGAAGACACGGCAGAGTTGATGAGCTGGAGTGAAATTCAGAAATTGATTTACGCGAAAAGACTGCTTAGTGGAACTGCAAAATTGTTTTTACGATCGCTAGGACGTGTAAAAGATTATAGAAATCTAAAGAACGAACTTGATGAAGAGTTTGGATTAAAATTGAATAGTGCTGCCATACACAAGAAGCTTAGTTCACGAAAAATTAATAAAGATGAAACCTTACAACAATACTTTCTGCATATGAAAGAATGTGCACTCCATGGCAAAATTGAAGACGCAGCGCTCATGGAATATGTCATCGATGGTATAACTGACAGTGAATCTAATAAATCTATTTTGTATGGAGCATCAAACCTTAAAGAATTCAGAAAGAAACTTGATATTTACCAACATATCAAAGAAAAAGTTCAACAAAAACCTAATGTGTCCACTCAACCCTTCAAGAATAAAAATGGAAAGAGATGTTTCAAATGTGGAGACCTAGATCATCAAGCTCCTGTCTGTAGAAAAGGAATAAAATGCTTTAAATGCAATGAATTTGGACACAAAAGTACCGATTGTTCTAGCAAGGCTAATAAAACTCTAAATATTCAAAATAATACGAGCACAAATTTTGATAAAGAAGGCAAAGAAGTAAAATCACCATACAAGAAGATAAAAATAAATGATATTGGAATAATAGCATTGATTGATACTGGAAGTGATGTGAATTTAATAAATCTAACTGAAGCTGGAAAGATTATGACAGAAAATTCTAAATATAACGAAAAAGTAAAAATACAACTAACTGGAATAGCTGGAAAAGAACTTAGTACTGAAGGAATACTGAATGCTAAAGTCATGATTGACGATTACTATCATCATTTCAGCCGGAAGACGCCCACTGCTGGACAAAGGCCTCCCCCAAAGATCTCCACGATGATCGGTCCTGCGCTGCCCTCATCCAACCTATCCCGGCGATCTTGACCAGATCATCGGTCCATCTTGTGGGGGGCCTACCAACACTGCGTCTTCCGGTACGCGGTCGCCATTCGAGGACTTTTCTGCCCCAACGGCCATCAGTCCTTCGAGCTATGTGCCCAGCCCACTGCCACTTCAGTTTTGCAATCATCCGGGCTATGTCGGTTACTTTGGTTCTCCTGCGAATCTCCTCATTTCTAATTCGATCTCGCAGGGAAACTCCGAGCATAGCCCTCTCCATTGCTCTCTGAGCGACCATGAGCTTTCTCATAAGGCCCATAGTTAGCGACCACGTCTGCGTTCCGTATGTCATCACTGGCAACACACATTGGTTAAAAACCTTCGTCTTGAGACACTGCGGTATTTGGGACGAAAAGATTTTACGGAGCTTCCCGAACGCTGCCCATCCGAGTTGGATTCGACGAGTGACCTCTTTCGCGAAATTGGACCTGCCTAACTGGATCGTTTGACCCAAGTAGACGTATTCGTCAACAATTTCGAAAGTACAGTTCCCAACTGTTACGGAGGTAGGTGCGACATGGACATTAGACATGATCTTCGTCTTGTCCATGTTCATTTTGAGACCTACTCCTTGGGAAGCTGTATTGAGGCCATCAAGCATATGGCTTAAGTCTTCCATGGTTTCAGCCATGATTACGATATCATCTGCGAATCTAAGGTGAGTGATGTACTCACCGTTAATGTTGATGCCCAGTCCGTTCCAGTCCAGAAGCTTGAAGACATCTTCCAACGCAGCAGTGAACAGCATCGGCGATATGACATCGCCTTGTCTGACTCCCCGCTGCAGTCGGATAGGCTTCGAGTTCTGATCCTGGAGACGGACTGACATGGTGGCGTTTTCATACAAACACTTCAACGCTTTGATGTATCGATAATCAATGTGGCACCTCTGGAGAGACTGAAGCACCGCCCAGGTCTCGATCGAATCAAAGGCTTTCTCATAGTCCACGAACGCCAAGCATAGTGGCTGGTTATACTCCTCCGTCTTCTGTATAACCTGCCGCAGCGTATGTATGTGGTCTATGGTGCTAAAACCTTTTCGGAATCCGGCTTGTTCGGGAGGTTGGAAGTCGTCAAATCTGCGCGCGAGACGATTCGTGATGACCCTTGAAAACAGCTTGTAAACATGGCTCAGAAGTGATATCGGTCTAAAGTTCTTCAAAAGGGTTTTGTCGCCCTTTTTGAAGAACAGCACCACTATACTTCCGTGCCAGGCCTGCGGCGTTTTGCCATCGAGGATGACGGAATTAAATAGCTTCTGGAGGATTTTAAGCATAGGAGTACCACCAGCTCTCAGAAGCTCGGCTGTAATTCCATCATCACCCGGCGCCTTGTTGTTTTTAAGCTGTTTAAGGGCTACACTAATCTCGTACAGACTGACGTCTGGGATATCTACGGTGTAGTGTCGGGTTAATTTAGCTCTTGGGTCTTTAGCATTGTTGTTAACAGGTGCCCGTGTGGTCGTGTATAGCTGTCCGTAGAACTTCTCGACTTCCCTCAAAAGTTCGGGTTTAGACGAAACGACCCTGCCGTCGTCGGTCTTCAGCTTCGTCAGTTGGCTCTGCCCAATAGACAAGTCTCGTGCGAATACTTTAGAGCCCTTGTTACGCTCTATAGCCGCCTTTACACATTCTGTGTTATGGCGGCGGATATCGCGAGTCAAGGACTTGGAGATCTGTCTATTTAGCTGCCTATACTGGGAAGCATCGTCCGGGGACTGAAGGGTCATTTGACGTCTCACATCCATCAATTTGAGAGTAGAATCTGAGATTTTTCCGGTTCTTTTTGAACGGCTGGCCTTGAAGAATTTAGACCCGGCCGTTTGAACAGCTTCCACGAACCTGTTATTATACTCGTCCACGTCAACGCAGTCACCGAGGCATTCGAAGCGGTTTTGCAATTCGAGTTGAAAGTTTACCGGGTTTTGGATCTGTATGGGTGCAGGTCGGAGCGTAGACTTCACCAGTCGAGACCTCTCCAATTTTGGATTGATATTCAATGTGCCTCTTACTAAGCGGTGATCACTCCCAGTTTTCACCGAATTGATCACAGAGACATCATTGAATATCTGTCTTTTGGTCGACATAATGAAGTCAATCTCATTTTTGGTGGCACCATCGGGACTAATCCAAGTCCATTTGCGTTGTTCTGGCTTCATGAAGAAGGAGTTCATCATATACAGGTCCTCCTTCTCCATGAAGTCGGCCAGCATCTGGCCTCGGGTGTTCCGATTTCCGAACCCAAATTGCCCCACTCTCAACTCATCGCCGCTACGTTTCCCCAATTTTGCGTTGAAGTCTCCCATGACAACGTTAAAGTGGGTTTTAGAAGTGTGGATGGCTGTTGAGATGTCCTCATACATGGCTTCCACCTCCTCGTCAGGATGTGTCGAAGTCGGAGCGTAAACCTGAATGACTTTCAACGAATACCGTTTGGTAATTTTGAGTATTAGGTACGCTACCCTAGTCGAAACACTCCCCACCTCAGTAACGTTGTTCACAAGAGATTTGTGAACGAGAAACCCGACACCACCTTGGGACAGTTGGTCGCCCTCCCGGAAGTAGAGCAGATTTCCGGAATTTAGGATTATTGAGTCCTCTCCCTGTCTTCGGACTTCAGATAACCCCACAACATCCCATCGCAGTCTGCTCAAAACTTCCTCCAGTTCCTCCAACTTCTCGTTGGTCCGCAGTGTCTTGACATTGTATGTTGCCAGGGCCAAAGGTCGTCGTTCTTGGTAGCGAATCCGAACCCGGGGATTCTTCGCACCCCCTGCCCCGTCGCTTATGTGGCTGCTACCGTGACCACCACGAACGGGGCCGCCGGGGACTAGGGGCCGTGGCCTGTGTGTATCTGTCATTTTAGGGGGGGGTTTTGCCATAATCGCCACGCTTGGCAGGCGGGTTGGCGATCGCAGTATTCGCAGTTGGTGATGCTCTCACGGAAAGATGCTGCTGCCCATCCTCCGTTCGTTCTATCCCTTAGTCGTCTCTTACGACACCCACGGGAGGAGATGGGGTGGTGCTATTCTGGTGCGACACCACACACACGATTACTATGCTGATATTAAATTTCACGTTGTGAAAGACAATGATATACCTGTCAATGTTATCCTTGGAAATCCTATACTTAATGATTTTGAAGTTAATTTCACTGCTGATGGTGTTTTTCTTGAGAAAATTACTTACCTGACTCTACTTGCTGAAGAGGCTGACATTGTTTGCTGTGACAATGGTCCTGGAAATAAAGAAAATATAAAGAAGATTAAAAAGATGATAGAAGAATACAAACCTGAAGTTAAAAAGAAGAGTAATATTGAAATGAAAATAATACTTAGTGATGAAGAGCCCATCCATCAAAGCCCTCGTCGATTGTCGCCACTGGAAAGCAAAGTTGTCAGTGAACAAATAAAAGATTGGCTGGAACAAAAGATTATACAACCTAGTAAATCAGAATTTTCCAGTCCTGTGGTGCTGGCAAAGAAGAAAAACGGAACTTACCGATTGTGCATAGATTATAGAAAGCTAAATAAAAAGATTATGAAAGACCGATTTCCCTTACCCCTTATTGAAGACCAGCTTGATAGGTTGAAGGGTGCCAAGATTTTCACGACTTTAGACCTACAAAACGGATTTATGCACGTGAATGTCCAAGAGGAAAGCAGAAAATTTACATCATTTGTAACACCTCAAGGTCAGTACGAATTTTTGAAAATGCCGTTTGGTTTGTGTACAGCACCATCGGTGTTCCAAAGATTTGTGAACAATATTTTCCAAGACCTTATCGCTGAAGGTATTGTGTTATCATACTTAGACGACTTGATTTTGCCATCTAAGACAGTAGAAGAAGGATTTAGAAAGTTGGAAATAGTGTTTAGAAGAGCTGGAGAGTATGGTTTACTATTTAACTGGGAAAAATGTCACTTTATAAAAACGGAGATACAATATTTGGGATACATAGTTAAAGACAATGAACTACGACCCTCACATGAGAAGATTCTGGCAGTATCAAGATTCAAGTCACCTAATAACATTAAGTCCTTACAGTCATTTTTGGGCTTATCAGGTTATTTCAGAAAATTTATTAAGAATTATTCCTTAATCGCAAGACCGCTTACTAACTTACTAAAGAAAGATGCTGAGTTTTACTTTGATGAAGAGTGCGAGATTGCTTTTAATGAATTGAAAAGAATACTGTGTAACTCACCAGTCCTACGTATTTATGATCCAGAGCTAGTTACAGAACTACATACAGACGCCAGTGCTGAAGGTTATGGAGCTGTTTTGCTACAAAAGAATCCAAAAGATAATCAGATGCACCCGGTTTATTATATGAGTAAAAAAACGACACCAGCTGAAAGAAATTATCACAGCTACTACCTAGAAATTCTAGCAATCGCCGAAGCTGTTAAGAAGTTCCGTGTGTATCTGCTGGGCATTCGTTTCAAAATTGTAACAGATTGCTCCGCTTTAACTAAAACATTACAAAAGAAAGATTTACCTCCACGGGTTGCTCGCTGGGCTCTACTCCTGGAAGAGTATGACTACGAAATAGAACATAGATCAGGGTCAAGACTTAAACACGCTGACGCATTAAGTCGAAACCCAGTTTGTATGATACTTACCGAAGCCGCCGCCCGCCTGAAGAAAGCACAAGACGAAGACTCCCATATAAACTTATTAAAGAAAATGCTAGAAAAAGAACGCTATCAAGACTATATTATAGAAAGAGGAATAGTATGTAAAGAAAAAAATGGTACGAGACTTATTGTGGTCCCAAAAAGAATGCAGAACGAAGTTATAAGAAAGAAACATGAGTATGGACATTTTGGTATTAAAAAGACTGAAGAGCTTGTAAGTAGAGAATATTACATAGAAAATCTGAAAGAAAAGATTCGAAAGATTATAGACAATTGTGTAGAGTGTATTTTGATTGCGCAAAAGAAAGGAAGAAAAGAAGGATACTTACATCCGCTCGATAAAGGTGATGTCCCACTGTCAACGTATCATATCGATCATCTTGGTCCGTTGACATCTACTAATAAAAACTATAAGTACATTTTAACTGTAGTGGATGGCTTCACCAAGTTCACCTGGATCTACCCTACGAAGTCTTTGTCTACAGAAGAGACATTGAACAAGTTGAGGATCCAACAACAGACTTTTGGATCGCCTCAACGAATTATTTCCGATCGTAACGCTGCATTTACCTCAAAAGATTTTCAAGACTATTGTCAGCAGGAAGGTATAACCCATTATACGATTACGACTGGTCAACCACGTGGGAACGGACAGGTAGAAAGAATCCACCAAGTAATTATAAGCGTCTTAGGCAAGTTAAGCGCTGACAATCCTACAAAATGGTATAAACGAGTTTCCGGGGTTCAACGCTGTCTTAATAGTACTTATCAAAGAAGTGTCGGTATGACGCCTTTTGAGTTACTTTTTGGTACAAAGATGAAAGATCAAAGTGATGAAATTATGAAGTACATAGAAGAGGAAGAGATACAGAATTATAATGAGAAAAGAGATGAACTAAGAATAAAGGCCATAGAGAGCATAAAGAAAATTCAAGAGGAAAACGTCCGAAATTATAATAGAAAGAGAAAGGCGGCTACCGAATACAAAGTTGGTGACCTGGTCGCAATTAAACGTACCCAATTCACACAAGGGAGCAAACTTTATTCAAAATTCGTAGGACCCTATGAAGTGGTAGCCAAAAAGAACCATGAACGATACGCTGTTAAGAGAGTTGGTGAATGTGATGGCCCTATTAATACCACCAGCTCGGCTGATCATATGAAGCCATGGGTCGATGTGGAAGAAGAAGTTTGTTCATCTGGTACAGATGAATAACCAGGATGGCCGTGTGGGAGAAAGTTTTATATTAATGGCAAGTTTTTAAGAAAAAAAACACCGAGAGAGATGTCAAAAAGAGGTCATGTCAGATTACGAATTAAGTTGTATTGTGTGTAACAAAAATAAAAGAATTGTTGCTAAATCTACATATCTTTACTTTATTGGAGTCCCTTATATATATATATATATATATATATATATATATATATATATATATATATATATATATATATATATATATATATATATATATATATATATATATACGGACGAAAAAGGGAAACAAAGCTTTTAAAGTTTCAGATGCTTCCGGTTAAGGCTAAAGAGAAATATTAGATTAGATTAGAACAATTTCGAAATTTTTCTATTTCCGTATAATTCCACTTAACGATAGTAGAAATATTGGAATAATTTATTGTCAAAAGTGTGATGATACGGCCTTGAATGTTAAATAGGTCCTGGTTTTTACGTTCACCTACTCGAATAGCATAAATTTAAGTAAATATCACCTGGGTTAATAATATTCTAATAATATATACGTGTAATCATTAAATATATGACAGAAGGGATATCTCCAACATTTACTTATTTTTGCCTAACCTTAAGGGTTATTGTGTAAATTTGAGGTATACCTGTATAATATTTAAAACATTAACTGCCATATATGGTTTTAGTTTCATTTAGTGGGTATACCAGTGATAGGCGTCCTCTTGGATATTGTAGGCCCCTAAGGGATGGGATGTGCATCAAGCATTTGAACCTGTTAACAGAAAAGGGGGTAATATCTTGGAAAAGCTTTTCAAAAGGTCAACAAGTAATGTTGACCTTTAAAACACAAGTCCTTTGATATCTATTCAAGAGAAGTCTTAATAAAAACGTGTATATTTAAAAATATATATTTAAGAAATATTATATTTAAGAAATAAATATTTATTAATTTAATAAATAAATAAATATATTTAATAAATAAACAAAGGGCCATCTAGTTCAAGCATCCAAGCATAGCACTTGTGTTATGGGTACTAGACAACTGATACACTAAGTGTATATTTTTCTTCTGTAATTAAATACATCATACATATACACCCAGATGCGGGATGGAAATCGAAATTGTGATGTCCGAAGACGTTTTTACGTGCGTTAGCCGCTACGCCACAGAAGTCGTAAATTAACACGACTAAGCACAAAAGCTTCCACTCGTTCAGTTAAATTAACGTACTTTTACAATAAAAAAACCGTTAATATAAAATGTGCGTTGAAATCTTTTTATTAGAATTTTGAAACATTTATTATATTTACGAATCAACGACTAGATATTGACAGGTTTTAAAATGTTTTTTTAAAATGTTTTTGAAATTTGGACAAATATTATATTGATTAAACAAGTAAAAACCAAAGAATATGGAAAATGAAGTGAGATCTACTTTAAGATATATAAAGATGACAAAAAATTCCCGCCCTTTGGCTTGTATTGCATAATACTTGATTATGAATTTGCGGGCGTGTGTGTGTATTATATGAAAAGGAAACGTTTTTTATATTTGTATATTAACGTTATGATGGACATACAAAAATATATTCTAATTATAAGTTTAGCCTAATTTTAAGTCAAATCTCGCCTCACATGCCATAACAGGTCGGCATTGAAAACTAGCACTGGATCAGAAAATCTTTAATTTTTACCCAATATAATCATAATTTTAATTAATATAATCATAATACGTATGATATTTAATTAAAATGGCTTACATGTAGGCATACATAATTATATTCCAGTTATTAATCATTGTTATTTTTTTATTATAATTTATCATTTTATATTTTTATGCTTATATAACATATAAACTATGAATTATATTTGGCATATTATTAGTGACATGGAAGGGCGCTGATGTAAAAAGGGCAAGCTGTTAGATTTACTCACTGACCATAGCTTAGTGTAGCCTGGGCTCAGAAGGGAAGCGTGGGCAACCAAAATGAAACGCTTTATTTATTTATTTCGAAAGGTGGCTATGCTAGTTCATTCAACCTAGTATCACTGCGTCCAATTTAATGAATGATTGTGATTGCCACATTTACTATAGCTTGTTGTAAAAGCCTGCTTCGTTGATGTAACGAAGCAGTTTTTTGACAGGAGCTGCTCGTATCTCATCTGATTCCAGTATATGTTTCCCTAGTATGAGATTACGTTTATGCATCAGGGGACAGTAGTGGCACAGCAGGTGCAGAGGCGTTTCATCTGCCTCGTTACAAAATCTGCAGCCTTTGCTATCCCTGATCCTTATGTTACTGAGGTGCTTGTTTAGGCAGCAATGTCGGGTAAGCGCCCTCGTTAAGGTGTATAGCTGATTTCTGTTTAGTGCTTCGACCGCAAATTTGCGGTTGTAGGCTTTTACTAGCATTTTGGAATGATTTAAGCCTGGAATTGTATTTTCTGGAATTGCCTGGAATTCCAGCGCTTAATAGATTCACTGATTCATTGATCCCTGAGGGTGAGCCAGATCAGGCTTTTAGGTACGCCGTGGCATGGTTCAGGTCCGTGTTGTGCTCCCTGGGCCCTATCCGGGCAAGTTCATCGGCCTTTTCATTGCCTATTATACATGCATGCCCGGGGATCCAGCGAAGAATTACTTTATTTTTCTCACCTAAAGTGTTTAGGTAGTACATGCAGTTTTTTCACGAGTTTCGAGGCTATTACGTCTGAATCTAGTGCCAAAAGTGCTGCTTGACTGTTAGAGTAAATATATATCACATGATTTTTGTAGTCTTTTTGGAGATTCACTCCCGCACATTCTAAAATGGCGTAGACCTATGCTTGGAAGATGGAGGCATATTTTCCCAGGCTCAGACTGGCCTTGAAGCCTGGTCGCTCTCCAAACACTCCACAGCCTACATCATGTCCAATTTTGGAGCCATCAGTATACCATAAAAGCCTACCGCTCTTCAAAGAGATCTTCTTGAGCGACCAGTCCTCTCTGGAAGGAAATTCTACATTGTAGTTTTTTGGTCCTACAAATTATGGATATGTGTTGTCTAAGGACATGTCTAGGATGGAGTGCGTAACTACTGAGTCTTTTGAGGTCCTCAGCGTGTGTGAGAGCCAATTTTTCGACTACTGTGCATTTATCCTGTGCATGCAAGCCAGCGCCTCATACTGAATAAACACCGAAAAAGGCGATAGGTTGAGCAATGCATCAAGGGCTGCTTCAGGAGTTGTTTTCATGGCCCCGTTACCACCATGCATGCCATACATTGCAGACTGTTTAGCCTGTCAAAAGATGTCCTTTGGTTGGCTTTTTTACACCACACAACGGAGGCGTACGCAATTGTCGGCCTGACAATGGCAGTGGCAGTCAGAGGAGAGGTTTAGGATGTGATCCCCACCTTCTCCCAAGCAGACGACGGTATTTTGGCCTTTTGTCCTGCCTTTTACATATGTTGATTCCACGTGAGTTTTTGATCCATAGTAACCCCCAGGCATTTAACTTCCGTGGAGAACTGTATTATATATAAATGAATTGCTTAGTAAAAGCCTTTCACGGAAACACGAGATACTAAATTAATAGAAATATGTAAATCAGGTGATAAAAAATAAATTTAAATAAATTATATCAATGCATCATGAATAAATAATCTTTGGCATATACACAACCAGACGGACCACACAAAAAACGATAATAAAGCGTACTCATTCGAATTCTGGACACACTATATAAAGACCGTCTTGAAATATTTCACTCAGATTAGTCTCAACTGGACATCCCACATTACAATATGGTAAGATGTCTTGCAATTTTATTAATAATAAGAATTTATTTAAAATTAATAATTTTAATTACATATTCCTTTTAAAACTACTACATACTCGTTAATTTTTTATTATAGTGATAGTGAATAAATATCATTTATATCTGTTGAAATACATTATTAAAACTGATCAATTCGAAAGACTTCAATTCGACATCACAATTATTATATTTTGATAACAATAGAATCAGTTAGTGATTAGTGAAATTTGCGGCAGTAATCAGTATAAAACAAATAGTTATAATTTATTAAATTGATTATTTCTTCGTTGTTTAGAAATTCTTAGTGATCTTCGCCGCCGCCGTGGCTTGCGCCGCCGCCGCAAGCCCCGTCAAGGATGACTCCGCCTACGCCCCCATTGTGAGGTCCAGCTACGACCAGACTCCAAACGGCGATTTCCAATACGCCTACGAAACCGGCAATGGCATCTCCGCCCAGGCTAGCGGAGCTGTCAAGAACCCCAACGCTGTAAGTCTTATTTTATAATACAGATCATAACAGTGATATGATGCTAATATGAGGAGATTTCGTCGATGATTGAAAGAAAGAAAGAGAGTATGTTTATTTGATGTAACTATTTTAAAACGAGTTTACAAAAAGTATCAATTGTATATCCACCAAATTAGATCGACCACTCAGCATAGTGCTTCAGCGCTAGTTTTCACTGCCGATCTATTCGGGCCTTTGAGGCGTAGATAATATTTAGCATAATTTTAAGCCCAAATGTAAATTTATACGTGGATCAGATATTACTTTCTTCCGTTACTTTTTTTGGAATAATATAACTCTTTTTCCTTTTCGGTAATACGGACAGCGAGTGTCTGAATGTTTGTTAGCTAATTATATTTTTTAATGTTGAACTTAATATCATAACAATAAAAATCTTCATGCTCGGTCTTTTTCCACATTGTCTTTAGATTTTTGAAGTACAAGTAAAAAACTTGATTATTTTAAATACAAATTTTTCGGTATTAGTTTCCAAGTAACAGTAGAAGCATTTCCAAAAAATATTCCTTCATATGTGTTCAATGAATTAACTACGTCCAAAAAACATATTTATCATCTATATTATTTCACATATTTATATGTTTAATAGCTTAATAATAAGATATTAATTAATGCTCGTAATTATAATATAATATCTAATATATAAAAAGTACACATAGCACTGTTTTAAGAATATAACAAAACGTCAATTATTAAAACAAGATCCAGGTAGACTCTAGGCTGCTGTTATACAAACTATGATATAGGTATTTGCATCTTTGCATTATTTTGAGCAATTATTAGATATTACATCAACATGTTTTCTATTTAAATAATTTATATTGCATGAATTTTTCAAGATACATTTTCATAGATAAATTTTTTAAAATTTAAAATATGGTTCTTTTATGAAATTGTCTTTATTGATTTAATATAGAGGATACTAGTATTTTATAATAATACATAATGAAACAATAAGCACTGTATTCAGAAATAAGCAATGCTAAGTAAGGCAGTCTGTTCCCAGTGGAGTAGAATAGTGTTGTAGAAAAGTGAACTTCTGCGAATTCACAAAGATTTAGTACGAGTTAACAGTGATTAAAGACAAAACTTCTATTCCATATATTCTTTTGTACTTCTTTGAACAACAATTCTAAATACTGTAATAACTACCGGTTTATAAAATATCTAGAACATATAGCACATTTTCAAAAATCAAGAATCTTGATAGACGGCGAAGTTCAGGGGTCACAATGTCTCTGAATATATCAAGTTCTAAGTAGTTTGTGCTTTGTTTACTGTTAACACATATTAAAAACCCCCGACCTTTCAATTCAAATACAGATGCTTCACACATTATACACAACTTTATTATTAAATTAGTGGTTATGTGAATCAAGATTTATGGATAATATTCAAGGAAGTAGAAAAACAGTTCAAAATAATAATCAGGCAATACATAAAAATAAATGTCTAAGGAGTCAATAAAGATTAATGAATATTGTTTCGTAGACCTTGTTTTAAGCAGTTATATTTATATGCCACGTTAACGACATCTAGGTTTAAAGCGGATGCATACTTATCCGCGTATTATGTACCAGCAATTCTAAGTTTATAGGATCGTATTATATGCGACGATTTGTGATTTTGAATCGTATATTTTAAGTGAAACTCAAGTATTGAGGAAACATTTTCTTTATCATCATTAAGGTTTATCCCTGAAAGTGCAACTTCGTGCAGACATTTTGCATGCATAACTTTAAAATGTGTGGTTCGCAGTTACGGAGATGTTCTGGTACGGTCGTGTCCGTGGTTTCCATCCCATGTTTGTGAAAAAAATCCTGCAACAAGATATAAAGATATAAATTCTGCTGTTTTAACTGGTGTGAGGAATTATCATTAAGAAAAAGTTTTAAAAATATGTTTAACATGTAAATTATTTTTAGAAAATAAATGAATTTATTATAGTCTCCTCGATGACTACTTGTAACTTGAAATAAAAACTTTAGATAGAAATGAGGGCCATGCAAAAGTGGTTTTCTTAGCAAGAATACTTTAAAATAACCGTTTTAGGTTTGTGCATCCTAATATTAGCGTGAAATTTTCTAGCGTCTAGTGTTACTTTTCGGTTTCATACCTTGGTAGCCCTAATTAGAACCAAGTTCTATATATAGTTCAGTCTTCAGTCTCATGAATTACAACTATATTTTACTGAATTCATTTCACTTTACAGGAATACCCGGCCCTTGAGGTCCAAGGAGGTTACAAATACACTTCCCCCGAGGGTAATACATTCGACACTACCTACGTCGCCAACGAGAACGGATTCCAGCCCCAGGTACATGAAATTTTCTCTTGAAAATAGGTTTAGTTGGTAGTAGTTACCTGAGCAGAAGTCGAATGTCTGTGGGAATCACAAGACAGAAATACACAATTGCTTTGGGATAAAAGACGTCTGAAGGATCATATAAAAGATCGAAATGTATCTCTTAGATTTTTAATTTAATGTATCAATTCTCAGAAATTGATTCAAGATTGATCTTATCACCTGATGGAAAGTGGTAATTGATGCCTGGTCTTTTACGTCCAGAATCAAGAATGTAATAAATATTTACACAAAACTCTGGATTTGAGTTCTTTTCCAAGTGCTTGAGTTAGTATTAGAGCTAAGGTCGACAGATTGTAGATTCGAAGCACAAAAGCTCTTAGATAGTGGTTTTGACATTACACGAAGTTTATCATATTAACGAACTATATAGTTATTTTTTCTTTTTATTGACGATGTTTGTTATTTGTTACAGGGAAGCCATCTCCCCGTGCCCCCACCAGTCCCTGAGGCGATCCTCCGAGGTCTCGCCTACATTGAATCTCACCCCCCATCAGTTGAGAAGGCCTACAATGCCGGTCCCTCTAAGGTTCCCTCTGCTTTTATAAGCTCCATCTACGGTTAAACGATTCACGTCTAGGATACTCTACGCTAGTACAAACTAAAACTGCCATTATTTAGATAATAAATTCTATTGAATATCCTGTTCGTTTATTTTATTTAAGGAAGCTTCTCACTCTAAATAAATCTCTAAAGATACGTCTATAGTTTGTTTATGTAAATTTTACCATACCAATGGATTTATATCCGGATATAGCATATATGAAACAATTTTATAAAATTCTGTGAAACAGATGGATTGAAATGGTAGATTTATATACCTAGTCTGGTCATAAGTATTGTCACACAGTAAAAACTTTTCTTTTAGAATGCTGGCCACAAAAAAGTTTATTGAATTAGAATTTCGAATTGTGCATGAAAATAAAAATGTATAACTTTTAGAATTTTACTCATTTTTAAATATGGAGTGGACGCTTAAAGAAGACCGTGTTGCAGTTATTGCGTTGCATCGTTGCGGTTACGCGCCAATTCAAATTTTTAACATACTGAAAAATTTGAATATTACCAAAAGATTCGTTTATCGTACCATCAAACGATACAATGAAGACTCTAGTGTAGATGACAGGTCAAGAAGTGGTCGCCCTCGGTCTGTTAGGACTCCAGCAGTGATAAAAGCTGTGAACGCACGAATTCAAAGAAATCCCAAACGTAAGCAGAAACTGTTGGCCCTTCAGATGGGGTTAAGCAGAACCACGGTGAAAAGGGTGTTAAATGAAGACTTAGGGCTTCGGGCATATCGAAGAAAAACAGGACATCGTTTGAATGCTCGTCTAATGGACCTGAGACTGAAGAGATGCCGCGCTTTGTTGAAGCGGTACGCGGGAAAAAATATCGGGAAATTCTTTTTTCGGATGAAAAAATGTTTACCGTAGAAGAGAGCTACAACAAACAAAATGATAAGGTGTACGCACACAGTAGTGAAGAAGCGAGCAACCGTATTCCGCGTGTCCAACGAGGTCATTTTCCATCCTCGCTCATGGTATGGTTGGGAGTGTCTTATTGGGGCTTTACAGAGGTACATTTTTGTGAGAAAGGTGTAAAAACGAATGCTGTTGTGTATCAAAATACAGTCCTGACGAACCTTGTGGAACCTGTTTCTCATACCATGTTCAATAACAGGCACTGGGTATTCCAACAAGATTCGGCGCCAGCTCATAGAGCGAAGAGCACACAAGACTGGCTGGCGGCGCGTGAAATCGACTTCATCCGGCACGAAGACTGGCCCTCCTCCAGTCCAGATTTGAATCCGTTAGATTACAAGATATGGCAACACTTGGAGGAAAAGGCGTGCTCAAAGCCTCATCCCAATTTGGAGTCACTCAAGACATCCTTGATTAAGGCAGCCGCCGATATTGACATGGACCTCGTTCGTGCTGCGATAGACAACTGGCCGCGCAGATTGAAGGCTTGTATTCAAAATCACGGAGGTCATTTTGAATAAACTTTAATGTCATAAGAATCTATGTTTTGTTAAGTTCATTTTGGTATATGAATGGTTACATAATTAATAAACTTGTTACAATTATTTTACATTAAACATGTGACAGAATTTATGACCTGACTAGGTATAATGATGCCATTTAGTAAATTCTATTATTTGAGGTTTTACGATAAATTTAGGTTTATCATAAATATAAAAAGAAGTTTTGAAATGAAAATTTATGTCTTGGTTGAATCAATATATTTACGGAAACAAAAAAAAAACCCAAGAATTTCTTAGTCAAACTAAAAATATCTATTTTAAGAAGAATTTATTTCTAAAAATGAATGAATGAATGAAATTTATTGATAGGATTAATTTGAAAGGAAATAGTAAATCATACGAAAAGTGTTCGAGTTTCTTTACGAAGAAAAATTTTAAAACTATGGGTCACTCTGGGGTTGTTGAGATGTATAAGGCATAGAGACTTGCTACACAAGAAACCTAAAAGATCGCCGGATAAAGAAATACTTAGAACTACATATAAACGATACAGGGCTTTCTGAAATTAATTGATAAGGAAAGCTAAATGTACTTATGATACCGGGATTTTGGAGGAAGCTAATGGTAACAATAAATTGCTATGAGATAGGATTAAAAATATCACACACACTACGTGACAAAAAGAATGTAATAATAAATTACTGTCTCTTTCTAACTCTCTATTACAGTATTGTATTCTTGTTAATGATTTTTTTTGCAAATATTGGGAAAGCTTTCAGAAATATTAATCAAAATAATTTGGATAACGCAGAGAATTTGCGGAATTCTTATTTTAACAGCAATTCCAATTCATTTGCTGTAGAAGAAACTGATCCAGATGAAATCATGCATATAAGCAATTCGTTAAAATCAAATACCTCGTCAGGTTGGGATGGCATATCTACGAAATTCCTTAAAATATATTCTTCACTTTTGGCCCCTAATGTTATCTCATATATGTAATTTTAGTTTTGATGAGGGTGTTTTTCCGGACTATTTTAAAGTTGCTATTATACATCCTATATACAAACCTGGGGATGTAACTATACCTATAAATTATCGCCCTATCGCTGTTCACACTTCCCTTTCTAAAATTATTGAACGAGTGGTGAATATAAGACTTGTTAAATACCTAGAGCGATTTGATCTATTATCACCCTGCCAATATGGATTCAGAAGAAACAAATCTACTTCTGATGCGGTTCAGGATTTAACAAACTTAGTAAAACATAGTAGAAAATCTAAATCAAAATCGTAAGGTGCTTAATATCTTTTTAAATCTGGCGAAGGCCTTTGATACAATACGTTTAAATACTGTACTAATAAAGCTTGAAAAATTCGACATTAGAGGAAAACAATTATTACAATTATTTCAAAGTTACTTAACAGATCGCTATCAAATTGTTAAAATTGATAAATACTCAGGTAAAAAACTTTCTATTAACTACGGTGCACCACAGGTAAGTATCCTAGGCCCCACTTTATTCTTAATATTTATCAATGATTTATGCAGCCTCTATTCTATGAACCTTAAAATTACTTCATATGCTGACGATACAGCGTTAACTCAGCAAGGTTTTGATTTAGTAGTAAAGTGGCTTTAACTTCATACTTTAACAATAAATATCAGTAAAACTAAATATCTAGCTTTCTCGTTTATTTAAACTCTTTTTGCGTATGTTTAGACAATCGTACTTAAGTGGTAAACTCCAGTCGTGCGTTGGAGCTGACACACACAGTTTTTTCTTCAAACGACAAAACTTAAAAGGCATGCCTCGTAGTTATATCTCAGCATTATGCCACACCACTTATAGCAGTGAATAAGCATCTTGAACATAAATTTTGCACTCTTCCTAATTAAAATATAGCTTTTACAAGAAAAAATTATATTTATTTAGGACCACTTATAATGAAATAAATTATGATATTTCTATAAAATATATAGTTATCTTTACCTGAACTTTCGGACAACCAATTTGGATTCAGAACTGGAGTTGGCACGAGGGAGGTTTTTTTCGCTTTACAGGTTTTGGTGCAAAAGTGTAAGGACATGCAGCAGAATGTCTATCTGTGCTTCATCGATTACGATAAGGCGTTCGATAGAGTCCTACACGATCGATATTTTCGGGCGATATTGACGGACATCGGTTTAAACGAAAAAGACATCAGAATCATCCAGAACTTATATTGGAATCAACGAGCTAACATTCGTGTATATGGTGAGGAATCTAATGAGGTTGAAATAAAAAGGAGAGTACGCCAAGGTTGTATATTATCTCCTACACTCTTCAATGTATACGCAGAAGCCATAATGACATGGTGTCAAGGTTAACGGACGATTAATCAATAATCTTAGATACACGGTTGACACAGTGCTCATAGCATCCTCAGAGCAAGAGCTTCAAACAATTGTCGAAAGAGTGAATGAGTGTAGTGGGAGAGAAGGTCATGGTCGTTGCAGGTAGACAGCTTAGGTACACTTGTACCTAGTCAGGTCATAAGTATTGTCACACAGTAAAAACTTTTCTTTTAGAATGCTGGCCACAAAAAAGTTTATTGAATTAGAATTTCGAATTGTTCATGAAAATAAAAATGTATAACTTTTAGAATTTTACTCATTTTTAAATATGGAGTGGACGCTTAAAGAAGACCGTGTTGCAGTTATTGCGTTGCATCGTTGCGGTTACGCGCCAATTCAAATTTTTAACATACTGAAAAATTTGAATATTACCAAAAGATTCGTTTATCGTACCATCAAACGATACAATGAAGACTCTAGTGTAGATGACAGGTCAAGAAGTGGTCGCCCTCGGTCTGTTAGGACCGAGCTGTAAAAGCTGTGTGTAAAAGCTGTGAAGGCACGAATTCAAAGAAATCCCAAACGTAAGCAGAAACTGTTGGCCCTTCAGATGGGGTTAAGCAGAACCACGGTGAAAAGGGTGTTAAATGAAGACTTAGGGCTTCGGGCATATCGAAGAAAAACAGGACATCGTTTGAATGCTCATCTAATGGACCTGAGACTGAAGAGATGCCGCGCTTTGTTGAAGCGGTACGCGGGAAAAAAATATCGGGAAATTCTTTTTTCGGATGAAAAAATGTTTACCGTAGAAGAGAGCTACAACAAACAAAATGATAAGGTGTACGCACACAGTAGTGAAGAAGCGAGCAACCGTATTCCGCGTGTCCAACGAGGTCATTTTCCATCCTCGCTCATGGTATGGTTGGGAGTTTCTTATTGGGGCTTAACAGAGGTACATTTTTGTGAGAAAGGTGTAAAAACGAATGCTGTTGTGTATCAAAATACAGTCCTGACGAACCTTGTGGAACCTGTTTCTCATACCATGTTCAATAACAGGCACTGGGTATTCCAACAAGATTCGGCGCCAGCTCATAGAGCGAAGAGCACACAAGACTGGCTGGCGGCGCGTGAAATCGACTTCATCCGGCACGAAGACTGGCCCTCCTCCAGTCCAGATTTGAATCCGTTAGATTACAAGATATGGCAACACTTGGAGGAAAAGGCGTGCTCAAAGCCTCATCCCAATTTGGAGTCACTCAAGACATCCTTGATTAAGGCAGCCGCCGATATTGACATGGACCTCGTTCGTGCTGCGATAGACAACTGGCCGCGCAGATTGAAGGCTTGTATTCAAAATCACGGAGGTCATTTTGAATAAACTTTAATGTCATAAGAATCTATGTTTTGTTAAGTTCATTTTGGTATATGAATGGTTACATAATTAATAAACTTGTTACAATTATTTTACATTAAACATGTGGCAGAATTTATGACCTGACTAGGTATATCAGTGAGTGAACTTAATACTTGCACCTTGTACCAGTTCCCTTTCGTTACATTCTTTATTCAAATAATTACAATCCTAAGTAATAAATGCCAAAGAGAGTTTGTTTGTTTGTTTGTTACGCTTTCACGCCTAAACCGCTAAACCAATTTTGATGAATTGCGGTATAGTCATAGATTGGACCTTGGAGAAGGACATAGGCTATGTTTTTAATTCATATTGCAGAACAACGTTTGCCAGGTCAACTAGTAAAATTATATAATACTATTAATAGCCAACTGCGTCTTACTGGACTGCCTCTTCCTAAAGGGAACAGATAGTATACCCTACCAACTATGTCAAAATTGGTTTGGCGGATACCGAGATGGTATGGTTCGTATTTTTTTTTCCAACATTGCTACGAGGCAATTATGTTACATTGTGCACACAATTCAACATTTCAAAACGAGGGAGACTACGTAAGCGGTGTAAACAGCCGTACCTGAATTCGCACCTGAAACCTATAGAAAGTACTCAAGTGTGTTTTAATTTATTTACAAATATTGTGAAACAGCATGTTACGTCACTCCTAATGTAAACACAAAATCTTTTTACAGTTTGTACCAATCTTCCTTAAATAATGTGAAAGCATTATATATTCATATTCAGCTTCTTTCTATGTTTTAGTCCTTCCATCGTAATCTGTGTCTTCTGTGCCCAAGTTAAAGACTTTTGAAAATACGCACCACAAGTTACGTCATTTAAAGAAGACTTTGGGAGATAATAGCAACCTCAAATGCAAATACTTTAATTTAATTTTGTTCTGTATTTTGAATTGTTAAATCAATTTCCATATATTGTGCTTATTTGCTCATTTTTGGACGAAAAAATTGTATAGATACTTGTATCACACTGAAAGTTTTAATAAAATAATGAAAACGGATCAATGTAGAAAATCAGTGAGCTCATTCTTCCTGAGAAAGAGTTCTCGGGAATAAGTGAACGCCACAGGGTGCCAGGTCAGGACTATATGGCGGATGACTCATTAGCTCGACATCTGCCATAGTTAAATATTCAATTGTTCATTTTGTGGAGTAAGCCAAAGCGTTGTCCTGGTGAAGAAAGATCCTGTATCGAAAGCACTGTTGTAGAACATTTTCTAATACAACAGACAAACAGCAATTAACAAACCAATTCGCAGTAACTGTCTTTCCATTTCTAGCACAACTGCCGCGGAATTACATTTTTTTTTATTGCTAGGACAGCAGACAGGCTGACGGCCCCGCCTATAGGTGTATGCAATGCCAGTGGCATCGCGAACACGCTGCTGTCCCATAAGGGTACAGGAACTTGGGTCACTAATGCCGGAACACAACACAAGATTATTATGGCGGCATACTTAAGACCAAAGGTGGTCGCCATCCAGACGGGCTTGAGGCCCTACCACGTAGCTAGGGTGGGTTGTTTTGTCGCCTTTTACGACAGGCCGACCCCGGCCACAGAGGTTAGTATTCTTTCTCCGCCCCTGCACAGATAAAAACACGGACATTTCTGGCTAAAGAACGATACAATCAACTTTTTACCCAAACTACTTTCTTTCTTTAGTTTAGTTGGACGATCCTCAAAAGGAAACACCCATTGAGCAGATTGTCTTTTGGTTTAGGCTTTCTAGTATATATTCAGCTTTCATCAACTATGACGATGTCTTTTTATTCATTCACCTCCGTTGAACTTTTTTAACATTTAGCGAAACTAGTCCGTCCATACGAAGGTGTTTCTGGTTTTCGATCAAAGTATGGGCAATTTTTTTTATTTTATAAAAACGAGCTGTTAGGGACATTAATAATCTAGGTGCTAGAAATTCTCTCAGAGCTCTTTTTACGGAAATAGGGATTATGACAGTCTTATCGAGTTATATCAATAATAACATTGTAAATATTCGCACTAATTAAATAATTACGTGAAATTCAAAGATGTTCATAAGGTAAACACCAGATTTAATCATCCATCTTTACAATTACCATCTTTTAGGCTAAAAAAAGTATCATCCTCCTTTACGGGTGTAGGTATACGTTTTTATAATAAAACTCCGAAGGATATTTTGGACCTACCCTTAACTAAATTTAAGTTCTCGGTCAAATCATTCTTATTAAAAAAGGGCTATTACTCGATTAACGTATTTATTGAAGACTAAGCTGCTTTTACATAGCTGCACGCTCCAGGTATTTTTCATGAATTTTATATTTGTTTGGTTACCTAAGCTGTACTTGTAGGTCATCTTGTTTTCTTTATGTAACAATCCGTCAATTTATCCGTGCAGGGGCGGAGAAAGAATACTAACCTCTGTGGCTGAGGTCAACCTGTCGTAAAAGGCGACAAAACAACCCACCCTAGCTACGTGGTAGGGCCTCAAGCCCGTCTGGATGGCGACCACCTTTGGTCTTAAGTATGCCGCAATAATAACCTTTTGTTGTGTTCCGGCATTAGTGACCCAAGTTCCTGTACCCTTATGGGACAGCAGCCTGTTCGCGATGCCACTGGCGTTGCAAACACCCATAGGCGACGGTAACTGCTAAATTATAAGCGGGCCGTCAGCTTGTCTGCTGTCCTACAGCATTAAAAAAAATCTGTTTTCTTTTTTATATGTATTCTGAGTTTGTACTTGTCTTTGTTTTATATTAAATTTATAATAATAAAAATATTAAAATTAGACCTTGGGGTAGCTGGGGAGTTTCTTACCGCCGGTGGTAAATTTAGTTTATTTCACAATTGATATTTTGCCTTTCAAAAAATAACTTATTATAAAAATAATAAAAGAACTTATTTTGAATACAAAATTTGAGTTTCAGTTTGAATCCATCTGATAATAATGAAGGAGATCCAAATGTCGCCTAAATGTTCGTCTAATATTTTTTGTATTTGACTTTTTTATTGCTGTAGTACAGCAGACACGCTGACGGCCCGCTTAGAATTTAGCAGTTACCGTCTCCTATGGATATTTGCAACGCCAGTGGCATCGCGAACACGCTACTGTCCTATAAGGGTACAGGAACTTGGGTCACTAATGCGGGAACACAACCAATAATGACTCATACCAATGCCCAAACTTGCCTTCATCTGTTGGCTGGTCACTTTATTAAATTATCTAAAATGTTAATTTATGTAACTTGTGGTGATTGCGATGGAAGGACTAAAACATAGAAAGAAGCTGAATAGAATATATAATGCTTCCACATTATTTAAGGAAGATTGGTACAAACTGTAAAAAGATTTTGTGTTTACATTAGGAGTGACGTAACATGCTGTTTCACAATATTTGTAAATAAATTAAAACACACTCGAGTAGTTTCTATAGGTTTCAGGTGCGGATTCAGGTACGGCGGTTTACACCGCTTACGTAGTCTCCCTCGTTTTGAAATGTTGAATTGTGTGCACAATGTAACATAATTGCCACGTAGCAATGTTGAAAAAAAAATACGAACCATACCATCTCGGTATCCGCCAAACCAATTTTGACATGGTTGGTATGGTATACTATCTGTTCCCTTTAGGAAGAGGCAGTCCAGTAAGACGCAATTGGCTATTAATAGTATTATATAATTTTACTAGTTGACCTGGCAAACGTTGTTCTGCAATATGAATTAAAAAAAGTAGCCTATGTCCTTCTCCAAGGTCCAATCTATGACTATACTGAAATTCATCAAAATTGGTTTAGCGGTTTAGGCGTGAAAGCGTAACAAACAAACAAACTCACTTTCGCATTTATTACTTAGGATTGTACTTATTTGAATAAAGAATGTAACGAAAGGGAACTGGTGCAAGGTGCAAGTATAAAGATCACTCAATAATCTAAGCTTACCCCAGGCTTATAGAGAGCTTCCTTAACTTTGAAAGAAACCTAAATATGATATTTAGGAATAGCCTTCCGAGGCAAAAGGATTTTGAAAAACATCTCATAGAAACATGTAAATCAGGTCATTAAATGAAAAATTAATTAAACTAGATCTGTGTGTTATCAAGTTATATGCTTTATATTTATTTTTAAATACAGGGTGATGATATTTAAAAAATAAACAATTTGCACTGATATCGGATCTACCATTGTTGTCCACAGCTAAACGTAGGCCTTTCAAAATTCGCGCCATCTCAGCTTCCCATTCAGCTCCGACTGACAAATCTTTTGCAGGTCGTCGGCCATCCCAAGACTCGATTACTTCGACGCCAATCGGTCCTACGATAGATGTAAACCGCTCATTGCCACTTCAGCTTGCCTATTTGAAAGCTATTTCAGTCGCTAGTTCTCCAACGGATTTACTTATTAAAGATTTTGTTTATAAGAGCATAACCAGCTGATTTGAAATTTGTGAAAGAGTCCGGTCTTAGTCCATAATAATATTTCGGCTAAGTATAATAATATACTCCTTCTTATTCTTCCTTCCTTCTTATTATCCTACATACATCCTTCTTTCCTTTGTTCTACATCTGCTTGTGTATTCTAATTTCAATTTTTTTTATTGCTGTTGGACAGTAAGCAGGCTGATAGCCCACTTAGAATTTAGCAGTTACCATTGCCTATGGGTGATTACAACGCCAGTGGCATCGCGAATCCGATGCTGTCCCATAAGGGTACAGGAACTTGGATCACTAATGCCGGAACACAATACAAGGTTATTATGGTCTTAACCAAAGGTGGTCGCCATCCAGACGTGCTGCTTGAGGCCCTACCACGCAGCTAGGGTGGGTTGTATTTTTTCTCCGCCCCTGCACGGATAAAATTTACTTTTTAATTTTTCAACCACTGGTGCTACATTCACACTCCTTCTAATATACTAATAATTAGTATATTATAATATACCCCGTAAGTATAGAATACAAATAGATAACAGATAGACAACGAACTTTAATTATTTACTTGTATGAACTTTAATATAATATAAAAAATAACTTTTTTCGCAACATATTTTGTTACTACTTAGATTTCAATATACCATATATATATATATAATATATATATATATATATATATATATATATATATATATATATATATATATATATATATATATATATATATATATATTAAAAGAGAGTTGTGAATTCTTTCAATACTTTCATCTTTCTACTTAATTATGTTATCGTCCAAGGAATGGCAAGTACTGACTATTACACGACTATAGTTCTTAATCACTATTATATGTATATCCTTAACATAAAATTACAAAGTCATAGAAATTATAAAAAAGACATACTTCAATATTAATAATATGAATTTATTATTTTAATTTTTTAAATTATCTAGAGGGAAATGTTATAGTATATCTACATCCATTTGTTTAATATAAAAATATATAGAGCACTAAACTGCATTTATTTTCTCCTGAGGAGCGCAGTAAGAATACTAACCTCTGCGGCCGGGGACGGTATGTCGTAAAAGGCGACATAACCACGCTAGCTACTAGCTACGTAGTAGAGTCCCAAGCCCGTTTGGATTATTAAGTGGGAGACTATTAAGTGGGCCGTCAGCCTGCCTGCTGTCTCTTAGCAATAAAAAAAAGTATCAGAAGTTAATTGATCGTATGTATTATACCCGGTATCGATATGATAACAACATTAAAAAAGGACAACAAAGAAAAATATACATACCATATTTTATCTTCATAGAATAAATACATTTATACATGAGCCATAAAATGCATCTCAAAGAATGTTTGACATATACAAAACCAGACAAACTACACAAAAAATGATAATAATACGTCCTCATTCGAATTCAAAACATACAGTATATAAAGAGTGACTTTAAATATTTTTCTTCAGATTAGTCTCAACTGGACATCCCACATTACAATATGGTAAGATGTCTCACAATTTTATTTATTGCGAATTTTTTGCCTAATAAAACCATTTTATTATTCTCCCTGACCGTGGGGGTATCTTGTGATCCTTTAAAAACATCCGCTATCCTACTATCGCCAAGTGTCTGGGCCAATGGCCGATCTCATGGCCTAGGCCGATCCCAGCCCGCCTCTTTTGTAAGGGTGGATTTCGACCCTCCAGCGCTCTTCTGTATCAATCTGGGATTGAGGGGGGTAAGCGAAACATCAATACGCTTGCTCTTACCCTTCTGGTGAAAGTGCGGGTAGCAGAATTACCCCAGAGGGGCCGGGCCATTCATGAACACATTTGAAAAAGTGTTTACCAGTAATACAATAATTAATTTTAGTAACTTATTGCTCCTAATTTTACTTCCACTACTTTGATAAAAATGTATATTTACATTAGCAGTTTGATTTATATATTATTATATCTGAAATCGGATTAAATCATTGAAACGGTTAATATTTCAAATTATATTAATTATTATATCTCAAAATCCAATGAAATGCTTAAAATTGGCGGCGAAAATAATTAGTTATTTCATTGTTATTTAGAAATTCTTAGTGATCTTCGCCGCCGCCGTGGCTTGCGCCGCCGCTGGAA
Source organism: Malacosoma neustria (assembly GCA_963693495.1). Lineage (NCBI taxonomy): Eukaryota > Metazoa > Arthropoda > Insecta > Lepidoptera > Lasiocampidae > Malacosoma > Malacosoma neustria. The sequence continues at coordinate 5,440,797 of OY856386.1, forward strand.
GCCCTGTCAAGGATGACTCTGCCTTCGCCCCTATTTTGAAGTCTAGCTACGACCAGACCCCAGAAGGCAACTTCCAATACGTCTACGAAACCGGCAATGGCATCGTCGCCCAAGCCAGCGGATCTGTCAAGAACCCCAACGCTGTAAGTTTTATTCTATAATACAGATCACAATGGTTATACGATAAAATTCTAGTATAAAGATAATTCCTCTCTATCATCATATTCTGTAACAGTTTAGATCGCCTTAAGATAATTTTATATATGGCTAAACTTGTTTAAGCTCAAACATTGTCAGCAAGCTTGTATGCGGGAATCTTATTTGCCCTATTTTTCCTTTGCAGATTTAGATCTGCTTCTTTGGTCGCCCCTTTCAGAACTAAGCTTTTCTATGTGATTTAAGTTCTCCCCAGTTCTTCATGAGTTACTTATATATTTTATAATATTTAATTATAATTCGTTTGACTTTACAGGAATACCCGACCCTTGAGGTCCAAGGAGCTTTCAAATACACTTCTCCCGAGGGTGTTCCAGTCGACACTACCTACGTCGCCAACGAGAACGGATACCAGCCCCAGGTACATGAAATTTTTTCTTGAAAATAGGTTTAGTTAGTAGTAGTTACCTGAGCAGAAGTCGAAAGACATCTGCAGGATCATATAAAAGATTGAAATGTATCTCTTAGATTTTTAATATAATGTATCAATTCTCAGAAATTGATTCAAGATATCAATCACCTAATAGAGTGGTTATCGATGCCTGGTCTTTTGCGTCCAGAGTCAACAATTTAATGAATATTTACACAAAACTCTGGATTTGAGTTTTTTTCCAAGTGCTAGTTGAGTTAGTATTAGAGCTAAGATCGACAGATAGTAGAATCGAAGCATAAAAGCTCTTAGATAACGGTTTTGACTACACGAAGTTTATCATGTTAATGAACTATATAGTTATTTTTTTCTTTTTATTGATGATGTTTGTTATTTGTTACAGGGAAGCCATCTCCCCGTGCCCCCACCAATCCCTGAGGCGATCGCCCGATCTCTCGCTTACATTGCCGCTCACCCCCCACCAGTTGAGAAGGCCTACAATACCGTTCCCTCTAAGCCCAGCAGCTCCGTCTACGGCTAAACGACACACGAACTAAATCTGCCAATATATTGATTAAAATCTATTGAATATTTTTTATTGTACTCCAGGAACTTTTTACCCTAAATAAATCTTAAAAGAGTATACCGCTATATTTAGTTCATGTGAATTTTACGGTTTATTGGATATACGGTACAATTGCCTTATTGCAACCGAAGATATCGACACGCACCAAAAATCAAAAAGAATATATTTCTTTGATCAGATAGCTGCGAGACAGAAGACAGGCTGACGGCTCACTTAATAGTTGCAGTCTTAGTCGTCTATGTTTGCGGCGCCAACACGCTGCCGTCCGCTTGGGGTACTGGAACCTGGTCATTTATGCCGAAACACAACACAGGGTTATTATGACGGCATATTTAGAAACAAGTGTTGCCATTCGGACGGACTTGTAACATGTCAGACTAGCAAAAATAAGTAATACTTTATTACTTATTTTTACTAGTATATTTAATGGTTAAGACGAATTACTAATATCAACCATGTAATGTAAACATATACTGAAATATTTACTAGTTGGGTTATTGGTTACGCAACAAACTATTTGCTAATTACAAATTAATGAATTTTGTTATTTGTCTTGCACTTTACCTTATTTCCTCATTATGAAAGTAGCCGTCAAATCTTAGCAATCAAATTAGTGACCATTAAAGTGTTTATTACACTTAGATAACATTTGCAGTCCAGACATTCGTCGATGACACAGAGCGATTATTGTTGTGTGGCTTTCTTTTGCAACCTGCGAGCTTAGCATGTGAGCATTTACATCCTTCCCTTTGTGATCAATCAGATTCTTTAAATAATCGTAACTATTAAAATATTTTTTAATTTTTAAGGAAGAAATATGAATAGACATATGAAACATCAGCCCTTTGTAACAAATATTCGGGTAATGATAAACTTGCCACACATCAACTAATCTCGAAAACGTTGCAGCTCTGGTTTTTTCCTAACAACTTTTCTAACGCCTTAAGCTGCCACAAAAAGGTATGATTTGTATCGGTCAAACCAAATCAATGAATATATGTATATTCCGAAATTTATGATGCACTTGAACCACTTCTAAGGTTTTGTCAATGAACAGTGCAAGTGCTCTTTTCCGGTGACACCGCATTGTAAGTTAAATATGAATCAGTTATATAATACTAGCTGACCCGGCAAACGTTGTTCTGCCATATAAATAATAAAATGTCAAAAAATTAAAAAAAAATTTTTGGGGGTGGGTCACCCCTAACATTTAGGGGGATGAAAAATAGATGTTGGCCGATTCTCATAGATACCGGATAAGCACAAAAAATCACTAACTCAATTTAGTTATCTGCCTACTGCCTACCCCCTAAGAACGATGGCGTGATTATTTATAGCCTATGACCATTTCTAGGTTATCATCTATCACCATATCAAATTTCATCAAAATCCGTTCAGCCGTTTAGGCGTGAAAGAGGAACAGACAGACAGACAGACAGACAGACAGAGTTACTTTCGCATTTATAATATTAGTATGGATTTTCAATGTTTAAGATTTGACTCGTCTTCCTCGACCGAATTTTAATAAAATTAATAATTAACATTGTTTAAGCTTAAATTGAAGATAGTTTTGAAAAACAGACCGTCAGGATAGATGGACGGAATAAGTAAAAGGGTTTTGTATTCACAATTGTTTCACCACATTAGACATCACTTCACAAATTGTATGTTCTATTTTAATCCTTATTTTGCCCGCGGAACTTGCTATGCACAGTTTTAATATTATTTAGGATGTTTTTGGTGGCAGACGCTCGCACCGCCGCACACGCTATTGAGATTCTAGGTGTCGCGTCGGTCGATCGGTTTTGACGGTCTTGCCGCGAAGATTCAAAGGGAGGAAAGTGGAAAGATTTAGGATTGACAAGCCTGTTCAAACATGTATACATAAGCTTTAGAATATACAATTGTTTAATATAAACATGTGTATTGAATTTGATAAATTTTACTTGTTAAGAAAAAGAGACAAATATTTCATAAGTATTGTTTGGCTATGCTTGTTTAACTACTTATTGAATTATGTGTTTTGTTTTGGTTGTTTGAATTTTAATGCAACTATGCTCCCAAATCAACGTCGCTAAACTGATCGCGTTTTTAAATTATATGTTTAGGATCGTATGTTGACGAACATTTTTGATCCCGGACGATTTTAATCCTTTTAAGTGGTAAGTTTTGTAAGCTTCGTGGTTTTCCTACACCTTAAATTAACCACTACGAGTTGTGATATATTTGTAGCTTTTAGGGGTTGTCGCTTTGATACAGCAACACCGCCCATCACACATTGGAAGATGGGTGACGACAGTCTACAAGAAACGTCGAATACTAAAACTTCCCAGGCACCAAGCACGTTTGGAATTATCATAATTTCAACCTAAAATCTTGGTTGTTACTCAAACTTCCGCTTCGGTACCAGGAGTCCGCCGTTTAACTTTTTCTTCTCCATTTGACACGCTCTTTGTCATCTCTAGTATTCAGACTGCCAGGGCCCAGCAGAGGCGGCATGGCTAGACAACTGTTTTTTACGCAAGTAGACGGCTGCCGTAAAATGTAGCCAGACTAGCACAGGCAACATTCTTGTAATTTGTCCACTATGTCACGGACATGGAGGCTGCCACGAATGTTCCAAATACGGTCCTTCCGCGTCACTGCATACATCTACCGCAGCATATTAATCTCCGTAACACAATTCCTGTTTATTCCAAGCATGTTTGGAATCTTTTTAATGAATTACATAAGTAAAAAGATTAATTGTTATTCATATTCTTCTACCTGCCCTTATCCCAACTATGTGGGGTCGGCACAACATGTTCTCTCCTTCCACTTTTCTCTGTTAGCTGTCATCTCAACATTCACACCCTATTTCATCATATATTTTACAATACCCATTCCTTTTCTGTGGTCTACCTCTCCTCTTGTATCCATACACTCTCATTTATAGCATCCTCCTTGTTACATGACGCTCCTCTCCTCGCATTATATGGCCATACCAGGTAAACTATTACTTTTCAGCTTCTCAATCATTGGCGCTATTATCAAACTTTATTCGTATTCACTTATTTATATCGGTTGGGAATTCCGTTCTTATTAAAAGTAATTAAGTGATTTTTATGCATAACACTGGATCCCGTCTACGGGGCCTTGGTGCAGATGATACCTTGACAAATCATACATTCCGCACCTGATCACTTGACCCCACTTTGTGAATGTTGTTTGATAATCATGTATTACTACCGTGAAAAATATAACATTCAATTAATAAATGCCAATGAGTTTTGTAAAAACTGTGTTACCCCGATGTAAATTAAGTTGCAAATGTCAATATAATCTCATCGCTGTAAATTTAAGCGATCAAACAAATTGTAATCTAAATTCCAGTCTCGAGTCAAAGTTCGCGAAGTCTAACGCCGTTACCAAGGTCTCATGTGAATTTATTCCTCCTCCCTTTTGTCAATTTGTGATCAGACTTAGTACCGTCCATTGGCCGTGCGGTACTGGTATAGAAATAAGCCCTATCCATTCATTTCCTGTTGGCTAGAAAAGGAATAGGTGCCTATGCTAGCCTTAGCAGGCGATAAGTAGATACGTGCAATAAGCGTATGATTCTTTGAAACTATTAGTTTTGAAGGTTATGGTCGGCTATTTGAAAACCAGTTTCTGATAACCAAATTTTTTCATTTATTTTGGATATTAAAAAAAAAAATTTTATTGCTGTAGGACAGCTGTCAGGCTGACGGCCCACTTAGAATTTAGTAGTTATCATCGCCTATGGATGTTTGCAACACCAGTGGCATCGCGAATACGCTGCTGTCCCATAAAGGTACAGGAACTTGGGTCACTAATGCCGGAACACAATACACAATACAAGGTTATTATGGCGGCATACTTAAGACCAAAGGTGGTCGCCATCCAGACGGGCTTGAGGCCCTACCACGTAGCTAGGGTGGGTTGTTTTATCGCCTTTTACGACAGGCTAAGATTAGTATTCTTTCTCCGCCCCTGCATGGATAATTAAAGGGCACAGGTACAAAATAGAGCATAATGTAATAGTGTGTAATTGATTTTATTTATATCTTTTCCTCCGTCTGTATGAAATGCTTGAACGTAGAATCACACTCTTTGTAAACAGTTGGTAATAACGTACCCACGCCACGTGACATATTTTTGTCATTTTTTACCTTCTTCCCTTCCCTTTGTGACCACCCGTAGTACAAAAGAAGACCCCTCCTCTATTCCCTCTAGTTTTTATGTAGTAATTCATAATTGTGGTTTTTAATCTTTTTTTTTGCAAACAGTTTTTCTGCAGACGACGTTCTAAGTGAAAACTAAATCATTAACGTTACGTTCCATATTTGAATATAGCTTTAACCGTGCAAGGGCGGAGAAAGAATATTAACCTCTGCGGCCGGGGTCGGCCTGTCGTAAAAGGCGACAAAACAAACCACCCTAGCTACGTGGTAGGGCCTCAAGTCCGTTTGGATAGCGACCACCTTTGGTCTTAAGTATGCCCCCATAATAACCTTGTATGTGTTCCGGCATTAGTGACCCAAGTTCCTGTACCTTATGGGACAGCAGCGTGTTCGCGATGCCACTGGCGTTGCATACACCTATAAGCGACGGTAACTGCTAAATTCAAAGCGGGCCGTCGGCCTGTCTGCTGTCCTGCAGCATTAAAAGAAAGCTGAAAAAGGCGCGAAATTTCCTATAGAGAACATCGACTGCGTGACGAAAACCTAACCCTCACCCCTCCTTACTGTGACCAAGCGTAATATTTTGAAGTCCAGGAGGTCAACAGCAGACATATTGGTGGCCCACGGATAAGAAACAGTTACTTTCGCCTATGAATATAACTGTTTCTTATCCGTGGGCCACCAATATGTTAGGTTGCAACCGGGACACTACGCTTAGATAATGATGACCTTCGCCTATGAATCACCGCAAACACGCTGCTGTCTCATAGGGATACAGGAACCTGAGTCACTACCTAATCACCCTCGCCAATTTGATAGAGATTCAATAGTGGAATTCAGGTTCCTGCAACCAGAATTAATGAATGAGACGATAATTATAAGCATATTTGAACTTCCAGCGCCATCTATTGACTTTTATTATGAATCTAAATTCATCATAATTATTATATTAAATACGAGAATATTGAAGTCATTTATTTTGTTTATTCAAATTAATTAAAACGTTAAAATTTTTGTAAGCCAATCCAGCCCATATATAAAAAGTAATAGACTAGTGTGGTAAGGTCATATAATACAGAAGGCAAAATGCCATGCCATATTTTATTTTTATTTTATTGATGCACAAAACAAATTACAACCAAAGAAATTATAAGTTTAAATATTCCTTTGCCTTTCCCATTAGGGATAAATTAATATCATCATCATCACGATCTGGATTGCAATTCTATAAGATATAAAAGTTTGACCAAAGATATGATGGTTATGCTGCCTAAAAGATGGAAAAGTAAAAAATGTGGGAATGTTGAGAGGCTAACAGAGGTGCGTGTAGGAAACGCCGTTCCTACGTATTGTGAGGTAACAGCTGAGGAATCCGTATCGTAAAATTTATTTACAAATGTCTGAATATTTCTATTTTCGATCTCTCCGTGCAGGGGCGGAGTAAATACTGACCCCTGCGGCTGGGGTCGGCCTGTTGTAAAAGGCGGCAAAACTACGTGGTAGCCCAATACCGTCGGGATAGCAACCACCTTTGGTCTAAAGTATGCTGCCATTGTTGTGTTCCGCCTTGTGTTGCATTCCGGCGTTAGTTACCCAGGTTCCTGTACCCCTATGGGACAACAGCGTGTTCGCGGTGCCCCTACCCGAATGAATGATGAAAAAGAAAACCGCTGTTAAATCTGTGTATTAGTAACGTTACTATCAAGTCCCAGACAGGCTAATATTAAAAAGTACCGAATAGAGCTGATTTTTTATGGCTATAGAATAACAGACAGGCTGACGGCCCGCTTAGAATTTATCAGTTATGGGTGTTATGCCTATGGGTGTTTGGAACGCCAGTGGCATCGCGAACACGCTGCTGTCCCATAAGGGTCACTAATGCCGGAACACAACGCAAGGTTATTATGGCGGCATACTTAAGACCAAAAATTGATATTGTCAATCGACAAACCATAACGTAGCTTCATAGTTGCTAAATAATGCAAATGCGATTCATAATAGTACGGCCGGCACAGAGTATAAAAGGTGAGATGACTTATTTTAAAAGCACAGTTACACACCCGCTGTTAACAAAAACACATCATGGTGAGTAAAATGTCAACATATTGGCAATTATACTAATTTAAAAATCTTAAATTTAGTACTAATATTAACTTAAATCAGATTTTTTTTTTAAATTAAAATCCTATTTTTAACTGGTTTGCCTAGAATATATGTTGTTATTTTTGTTGAATAAAAATATCTTAAAATTCGTTTAGTATAAACGGTATTCAAATAAAAAATCACGTACTAACATTTTAAGAAAAGAGTCATTATTATAAATTACTATTGTGTATATTTTATTTATCGAATCAAATGAACGCAAAATGTTTAATATAGAGATAAAAAAACTAACTAATCAACACAATCAACTTAAATTATATTTAAGACGAGTTATATAATTTATTGATTTATCTATTTATGAATTTATTTGTGGTATATTTCTGAATATATTTTGTGAAAAAACTATTAGCATCAACATGTTTGATGCTGCAAGAAAAAATATTTTAGTTCACTAATTTTATAATCTTAAACTATAACAATAATATGTTTCCTAGTGGAATATACATATATAAGGAATAATTTATAGATGTCACTCTATTCAATCTTCACTTAAATATATTAAAAAAGTAGAAGAAGTAGTAGAAGTTATCTAAGTTAGCCTCTGCCCAAATAACTCAATAAGCTAGTTGTTGATTTTTCTATTGTTTTTATTCTTTTACGAGTGTTTATCTATAATTTAACCCCGGAAACTTTGAATAATGTAGAAATAAAAAGAAACTATTTTTAATTATGCTAATACAGTTATTTCTCAAAAAAATATATTCCTCTTCATCGATTGATTCAATTTGACAACTTTGATTCTATATGTACCTAGGTTTTATTGTATTTATGTCCAGAAAGCCTTCATTGTGTTAGCCCTCATCGCCGTCGCGGCCGCCGATGTGTCCCACCTACAGACCCCTGAGGCCACTGCCCAGGTACTCAAACAGGACGCTGACGTTTTTCCCGACCAATATCAATTCAGCTATGAAACCAGCAATGGAATCGCGGGACAAGAAAGTGGAATTCTCAAAAACGCCGGTCGGGTGAGTTCGTAGGACTATCACTTAAGTGAAAAATTAACAATATATCGTATATTTATTATTTTAATTATTGCCGTCAAGTTCTATTTCATGATAACTTTACCGAACATTCACAAATTGTTTAAGTAAAACGTAGCTTATTCAAACAGTAAATTAGAAATAAAAGTTCTTATAAGGATGTTGGTTTACAATAAATAAATAATATATGCATGGACATTGTACTAAAAAGTTGTTACTTTTTTGTACTATTGATTGGGTAATTAATATTTCTGGTTCATTCCTTTATAATTGCTAAAATAAATATCTTCCACGCACTTTTAATCAATTAGTGTGTTCAATAAATTATATTAAACATGTGCACATTTAATAAATTTTTAAAGCCTTCGACGTTACTTTGATAAAATATTACAAAATCTGTGTATCATAAATTCATTCGAAAACAGCGCTTAAAATTCGATGACCAAATCTGACTATAATTAAATTTTCAAGGATACGCGTCGCATATAAACCACATAATATCATGTAAGGCGTGTATCATTTAGGCCAGCGGTCAGACCGGATGACATTTAAGAAGATGAGCAAACGTTAAAAATATGTGAATACATTTTAATTCTAGACCTTGATATTTGCGACCAGTTTGAGGTCAAATATTTACGCAAAGATGAATTATGATGAATCGATTTTATTCACACCGATTGTTTCTATAACATTTTTGTCATTATTTGACATTTATATTATAACTAGTATAAATTTACCCGATAAATGATAATATATTAAATTGTTGCTGGCATATTTGGCGTGACTAGTTATTATTTATCACTGTCTACAAAATCAATTATTGTAGTGAAATGAAAAACATGAATTCTAGCTTCTGTAAGTGAAATTGCAGATAATGATTAATTGCAGATATTATTCTATTAATTATCTGGATAAAGCGCACTTATTTACTATTTTATATATTACGCACGCACTTTTAAATTAATTGTGTTTTTTATTATAGGAGGATGAGGCAATAAGCGTACAGGGAAGCAACAGCTACACAGCACCCGGTGGCGAACCAATTTCAATTACCTACATCGCCGATGAAAACGGATACCAACCACAGGTATTTTTTTTTTAAATATTGAACTTCTCTCCTAGTCTTTTTTAATATTCGGTCTAACGCTACATCTGTTTTTACGATTTAATCTCTTATCGTCGCAAAGGTCTATAAGCACTCAAGTTACAGGCGTGTGCCGCCCAGTAATAAGTTTTTTTAATGCTGTAGGACAGCAAACAGGCTGACGGCCTGCTTAGAATTTAGCAGTTACCGTCGCCTATGGGTGTTTGCAACGCCAGTGGCATCGCGAACATGCTGCTGTCCCATAAGGAAATAAGTTAAAAAAACCTAAAAAAATTTGAGTTATATTTATAAGTTATAAATTAATTTGGAAATAATATTATTTGTTTGTTTAAGGGCGCTCATTTACCCACTCCTCCTGCACCTGAACCCATCCCTGAATACATCCAAAGGGCTATCGCGTACATCAATGCTCATCCACAAAAAGAGGAAGTTTACCCAGGAAGGAGAGCATAAGATAAATAGATTTCAAAGAAATACTATCGAAATATCTAAGCTTCAAACACATCTATCATATATATTTTCTAGTCGCTTGTATGTGAAATATAAAATATTAATGTACAGTTTATAATTGTTTAATTACTTCCTAAACTACGAATTTAATAAACTGTAAACCACTAATATTATATATATATATATATATATATATATATATATATATATATATATATATATATATATATATATATATATATATATATATATAATAGGTCTTTACCTATGAAATTGTCGTTCTGCAGTACTGGCCATTTCAAATCAATTTCAATTTTTGTTTGGCTAAGAATTCTAATTTCAAATTAATTTTATTTTAAAAACATGGAATTATTTTTCCAAAAGTAGTCATTTGTTTATTGATTAGTGTTACATTTTCATCGTATTTCAATCTTTTTCATCATGGATATATTCATCATGGATACGTTAAAAATTCGAGTAATTATGGAATATGAGTACCGTCGTGACAACAACGGCACGCAACATCAACGACGTTTACGGAGCTAACACTACAAACCAACGCACCACTTGTTATTGGTTGCTCGCTTCAGTTCTGGGAATTTCGGCCTGAAATGACCCTCGCGGTCGTCCGAAGACTTTGGTCTACAATGACGAATTAAAGGCGATTGTGGAATCTGATGATATACACAATCATCATCATCCTAGCGTTAGTCCCGGTTGCCACCCAAACTTTCATTTCGGTGCACGGGGTCCGCTTTCCGACTTTTTCTACTCCACTTCGCGCGATCTTCAGCATCCCTGGTAGTGAGCCCATTGGCACGCATATCACCCCTTACTACGTCAAGCCAGCACTTTTTGGGTCTACCCCTCCTGCCGGGGCCCGGCGGAGGCGGCATGGCCAGACATTTGTTTCCCACGTAAGCATCCGGTTGCCGTAAAACATGGCCATACCAACGGAGCCGACACTCCTGCAATTTATCTGCAATGTCACGGACATGAAGACTACCGCGGATGCGGGAGTTCCTAACGCGGTCCTTCCGCGTCACTCCACACATCCACCGCAGCATATTCATCTCCGTGACACGCAGTTCTTGCTTGTGTCGCTCTAACATCGGCCACGCTTCACAGCCGTATAAAAGGACAGGCCTAATGATGGTCTTATAGACCTGTCCCTTCAACTTTACCGGCATCTTTGGGTCACAAATGACACCAGTTACCTCACGCCATTTGGCCCACGCGGCAGCAATGCGTGCCTTGACGTCGCAATCGATGTCACCAGACGCGTGAAATACAGATCCTAAGTATTTCACTTGGTCCGTGCGCTCGACCGTGTCACCGCCTATGCGTACGGTTGTGGGATCTATGGAGTTACAGGCAGCTGAAGTGTATTGTTATTGTAAAATTGCATAAAGACTGTTATATATATATATATATATATATATATATATATATATATATATATATATATATATATATATATATATATATATATATATATATATATATATATATATATATATATATATATATATATATATATATATATATATATATATATATATATATATATATATAGCCAGATTTGACACATCAATTAAACAACTAAAATAGAACTCAACAAAAAAGGGACTGTTACACTTATTATATCAGTGAATAATTGACGGAAGCTTCCCCATCAGTACAATATAAGACAGTTCAGGAGCTATGCTGACGGATCCCGAGTATCAAAGTTTTCTAATCTTTTACTTGCACCGCTCAATGTGTTCAGTCATGGAAAGAGCGTTTACAATCTCAGATTTAGTCACTAGATAATGCGAAGTTCAAGGAAGAACTCTAAGCGTTTGTTTTATGTTAGACAATTTAAATATATACAACTATTTCGTTTAGATAATTATATTTTGAAATCTATCAACGGATTATTTGATTTACGAAATATCTAGAAGCAGAATGACTTAAACGACCAATTTACAAAAATGTATTTTCCCTAAATTGGGTGTGTATAAAGGGAATTTAAGAAAATGAAATTAAGTTTTTTCAGTAACCTTGAGAAAAAATACTAAAGTATCTTAAAATCTATTATAAAAATATTTACTCAATAACTTACTTACACATATTCATAAAAATTTCTGGGCAGTAAATGTGTTAATGTACTGTAGAAAATAAATTTCTACGAGTAAAAGATAACGAATACAGAACGAGAGTTTATACCAAAGGATATAGAAATGTAAGAGATGATATGGCGAAAAAAGGTGTGATGTTAATATGGCGACTGACTAGCTGCCGTCTATGTTCAGATACCAACATTCACAACTTCCACACAGGTAGTAGATACTTGGTAGTTGGGAAACAACCTAGAGGTCACAGGGTTGATTCCCACATATTATAAAACTAGCTGTGCCCGCGACTCCGTCCGCGTGGAATGGTGACTTTGGGCTGCATTTGTTGGATATATGAGGTCAACTTAAATTGGAAATTCAACCTACATAGTACAGGCTAAGCTGAACCCTATTTCATATGATTGATGATATAAATCTGAGGTCAACTTAAATTGGAAAATAAAATTTCCGAAACTTGAAAATAGCCTAATTTCCTCCTTGTTACATCCGCTATCTGCCAGTGAAAGTCCCGTCAAAATCGGTGCAGCCATTTCAGAGATTAGCCGGAACAAACAGACAGACAGACAAAAATTGTAAAAAATGTAGTTTTGGTATATGTACCGTGTATACGTCCGAATGCACTTAATAAAAAGCGATTATTTTAATATTACAAACAGACCCTCCAATTTTATTTATTTGTAGTATAGATAATTGCCTTGTACCGACGGTGAAGGAAAGCATCGTGACAAAACATGTATATTTTCTCCATGCAGGGATGAAGTAAGTTCTAACCTCTGCGGCCAGGTTCAGCTTGTCGTAAAAAGCGACGAAACTACCCCAGCTATGCGGTAGGGCTCCAAGTCCGTCTAGATGGTGACCACCCGTGGTGTATAAGTATGGCGCAATAATAACCTTGTGTTGCGTTCCGGCATTGGTGACCCAGGTTCCTGTACCTCTATGGGACAGCAGATGTTCGCGATGCACCTAGTGTGGTAAACATCCATAGGCGACTATAACTGCGTACTATTAAGTGGACAGTCAGTCTGTCTACAGTTCCTCAGCAAATAAAAAAGGGGGGCATCAGTAATTGTAACCCGCCAGTTCGATTTTGACATTTTGGCGAGGTATATTTCACTACCTTCTAGGCGGAGGCCTCAGCCCAGTCCTGGGATGTTATATTTTGGTATTAATTTATAAAATATACCAGCTGACCCGGCAAACGTTGTTCTGAAATATAAATAATTAATGCCCCCGCAACCCCTCTTGGGGGTGGAATTTCTTAAAATCCGTTCTTAGCTGACCTCTACTCGGTGAAAAGAATATTCCTACCAAATTTCAAGTCTTTAGCTCTAATGGTTCCAGAGATATCGTGATGAGTGACTATATACGTGGAAATCTCTTATATATAAAGTGATAATGAGTATGACGCAATTATCTTTTACTAAATGTAATTTTATTTTTCGACGTAGTCACCTTCCGGTAATACATATGTATATAAACACTTAAGGTGTTATATATACTTTGTATATCTATTTTTTAAAGCTCAAATTCCCTTTTAAACAATCTTCTTCCTGATCCCTTAAAAAATTGTGTACCGTGGCGACTACTGCGTCATCATCTTCAAATTTATGGCCCCTGAGATTTTCTTTTAACCACGGAAAATAGGTAGAAATCACTAAGAGCTAGGTCCGGTTCCATCAATTCGAAGCCAACTTCTTGAATGGCAGCCATCGCAACTCTAAACTTGTGCGCAGGGACGTCATCTTGGTGAAACAAAACAACTTTAGCGAGTCTGCCACGCCGTTGCTTGCGTATTTCCTCACGCAACTTTGTTATTTGATTATTTGTCATGCGTACAAAGTCCCCGTAATATTGGCTCCATGATTAAGGTATTCGATCACTACCACCTCTTGTCTGTCCCAGAAAAAACAGCCCATGATCTTATCGGTGGATGGAATCGCCTTAAATTTCTTCGGATTTGGAGATGGCGGTCTCTTCCAAGTTATGGACTGTTTTTTCGTTTCCGGGTCATAATGATGAAGCCATTTTTTGTCCATAGTTATGAATCGAGCCAAAGATCTGATTGTAACAAACCCACAAACAGCTTTGTGAATTCTCAGTCTTGTTTGTTTCTGCGCGTCAAAAAGCATTCAGGGCACCCAGCGCGCTGACACTTTTTTCACGCCCAAATGGTTCTGTATAATATTATAGACACTTCTTATAGAAATCTTCATTTATTCTGATATAAAACAAACACGACGATCTCGCAAGATAATATTTTCAACTTTTTTAATCATTTGTTCAGTCATACCGATGTAGGACGTCCTGTCGGTCGTCGTTAATGGAAGTTCTTCCTCGCTTTACTCAGCACACCAACGCGCAACCGTAGAATATGGAGGAGCATGAACCCCTAATGTTGCTCTCAAAACTTGATTTACCAGCTCCGTAGTAAATTTTTTATAAGAAGAGATAATTTTACTTCCGCGCAAACTTCAATTTTATCCATTTTTAAGAACACGTTCCGAAACGACGCAAAAAATGACTTCTATTTTTAAAAAACAAAAGAGTATTGATTGTTTTTTTATTATTACTAGTGGTCGCCCATAGGTCAAAATTCGACAATAATTCATTTAATTTATAAGTTTGAACTTTATAAGATTCTTTTGTCAAAAGCTATATATTATACGATAATACCTCTTTAATCAAAGGTTTAATCATGACAATTAACTCTAAAATGTTTTGCATTGAAAAACCTGCATTGTAAATCCGTATCGCAACCATATATTTTTTAGACACTATTCTCACAAATAGGCAAGAGTAAGTCAATTCAGATTACCTCTATAAAATCTTTATATCTCTATAAAAATATATATGTATAAATTAGTCAAATAGCATAGTTTATAACAATATTGCATGATTGCGTATTAAAAAAAAATTTGATAAATAAAATAAGTATTCCATAAAGACAAGACGATGATTAAAAATTCACAAAAGTTAAAAAAAATCTGTTGAAGTAAGAAGTGTTCATTATTAAACATATAATGGCAGATGAACTGGCAAGAGAGGGCTCAACTAATGATTTTATGGGTCCGGAACCATGTGTAGGCATTCCGATTAGCCTCGTGAAAGCCACATTCAGGGATTTTGCAGACCGCAGTCAACAACAACACTGACTAGAATCGGTCTGGAACACTCCAAAAAATTTTTGGGATCCACGTACAAAGCACGAGGATCCATCTGGAACATGAGCAGGGGGCAAATACGCTACTTGCTTGGAGCCTTTACTGGGCACTTTGGAACCAATAACATGCTCATGAAGATGGGTCTAACCGCGACACCCATATGCAGGCTGTGTGGGGAACATACAGAACGCATGGAACACCTACTGTGTACATGTGATGCATTGGCCAGGAGGCGAATGAATCTTTTGGGGGTAGGATATCCGACACCGGAAGACTACAGGCTCCTATCTCCATACCTCATTGTTAGGCTCATGAAGCAAATTTTCAATGTGATTGGAGAGGAGTGATTGCTATCTAGGGGAACACAAAAGATCCCATTGGGTCGAAGTGTCCGAGATATTTCTCGGCCCCAAAATAAGATAAGATAAACATATTATATTAATAATTAACTGGTTAGTTTAAGTGATATATTAATTTGGATATTCAATTATTTTTGATAATACGAGTATTTGTGCATCGCCTGCGCACGGTAGGTTTTTAAAGATTGATAGTGACGAATGACGGTTAATGCTTGATTATTGGTGAATGCGAGCTTCCTCGGCACCTATTCCCGGCCAGCATCAATAACGCGTCGACCAGAAGTCTCCAACACTTTGGACATCGCACTTTTGACATTTCATATCAATTACTTTCTTAAGGGATAGGCGGCTAAAGAATCCTGTTAATCTTGCAGACAGCAAAGGTTTTTCCATTCAAGTTTAGAGATTAAAGACAGAGATTAAAAATCAAACAAAAATCAAGCAATAGCTCTTATAGCACTTTTGCTCCGAGTCTATACAAAGACCTCCTGTACAGTTTTTATTTATATCCATCGAATATAAAGCAGATTTGCTATTGTGTAACTAGCAGGCTTCCGTGTCATCTTAATATTACACAAATATAAGCGAACACACACCCCAGATTCATAATGGTCCCGCTGAAACCAGCACAGCGGCTGATCCTGTTTCGTAGAAATGTTTGAGGGTTGCCACCTGCTAAATTAAATACCCACTGTATTCTAGTATAGAAAATAGTAAAAATTATTAAAAAGAAAAAAAAACATTTTTCGAGTGTCAATATTCAAAAATAAAAGATTTTTGGAATTAGACTTACTTTAAAAGTTATAGCCATTTTAGTGTCATGGCGACTTGATCATCTGAAACTTACATACTTAAAACACGTTTTTCTTGAAATTACTCTTTTCGAAACAAAATCTTAAGTTTTAGACCGATTTTTAATTGAAATATGAATAAATAAATAATTTAAAAAAATGGATGCTTAAAAATTTTATTGCTTTTTTATTGACCGTCAAAATATACCCAAGTTTGGGTTATAGATATGTTGAATTCAACACAGATGAAATATTAACAACGATATAATATTATAACACGCGTTTAGTCCTCAAAAATTAGATAATCATATAATTTTTTTTTTTTACTCATACATAAATTTTCAATAACAAAGAATATACGTAAAAAAACTATGCTGAATCTGACTCGTCAGAATTGATTACGTCAAAATCTAATACTTCATCGTTTTCTTTGATACAATATTTTGTTTGTTTTGTCCTATATTGTATATATTTTGTGTGTTGTGCAATAAAGTATATTCATTCATTCATTCATTCACATAACAGTTATTGTGTCCTAAATAGGTCTTCCGTTAAGCCCTTGGAGTGACGACTCGGAATGAAAAGAAAAGAAACAAACATCTTACTTAACAACTAAGAAAAGTAGAATTATTACATATTCTATGTATTAGTATATAGTTATAAAAATAACTTCAAAAATAAGTTCATTATACAGATTTATAATTATAACTTAAGAATGCATTTTTTAATTGAATGGTGAAGTATCATATTTATTTATTCTCAATTCATTTTGTTATATTGTATTTTGTTATTAGTATAATTTTACCAATATGAACATAATTACATTATATGTATACGTACATATACATACACATACATATACCATCATATTATTATTTAGTTCTTCTTCTCCGTGCAGGGGCGGAGTAAGACTATTTATCCTACATATATAAGCTATAAATAAATATTATAAACTAAGAAGACATGACAATAAAATTACAAAAGACTATTTGTGGTTTCAAAAATAAATAATAATAATAAAAAAAGATATACCTCGCTATATATCTACCCGAGCAACAAATAATTATACAAAATAACTCGTAAAGTTATGGGCTATTTTTATAATGAAGAAATGGGAAAATTACATGTTTTACTTAAATTTTTTATTAACTTGTATACTATATATTATATATGTCGCTCAGCGGGGTATGGAGAGAACGATGCTCGGAGTTTATGTGAGGGATCGCATTTTAATTAAGTGATCCGTCAGAGAACTAGTCACCAAAATCGCTGCTACAGTAAGCAAGCTGAATTGGCAGTGGGCCGACCACATCTGTCGTAGAGATCACAACTAGGCAAACGCAACATAGGACGCCCACCGGCGAGGTAAGGCGATGTCTTGCGAAAAATGGCTGGAACGGACTGGATGCAACGAGCCCAGGATAGGGCTCTGTGCCAAGCCTTGGGAGAGGCCTATGTCCAGCAGTGGAATTTGATAGGCTGATAATTTATACATTGAAGTAAATTTTGCATGTGTAATAAAATATTTTTAAAAACAATTACTTGTTTACTACTTATTGAATTTTAAAATATAAATGCTACTATATAAAAGAAAGTATGATTAACTAAAAGTTTTGATTACAAAGTTTATCATAGTCATAACCTCAATTTTTTATATTTTCCCAATTTAATAATAGCAGCTATATGTAAAAAAACAAACACTTTTAGAGAAACTTTAAACTTATTGTAATAATTTGATTAATATAAACATTTAGATGAATAACATTGCCTTTAATTATACACAATGGAAAGAATCTATATCTATATCTATACTACTATTATAAAGAGGAAAGATTTGATTGTTTGTTTGTTTGTTTGTTTGTTTGCTTTGAATAGGCTCCGAAACTACTGACCCGATTTAAAAAAATCTTTCATTGTTGGGAAGCTACACTATCCCCGGGTGACATAGGCTATATTATATTTTCAAAAAAATTAGGGATCCTTACTAAAACTTTAATAATGTAATCCGAAGTGTAAAAAAATTACCTAAAATATCATTTAAATCGCGTGCGTTGCGAAAACTATTGATGATAGAATAAAATAATGTACTACAACTTTGCAGAACACATCATTATTTACAAAAAGTGTCGCGACAGCATATGTCTAACTATTATAGTTATGCCACAATAAGTGTTCTTTTATTTTAAGAAATTAATTGAAATGCCGCCCCTAGAAAAGGCTCTTTATTTGGATCTTGGTATTAATCCTTATCAAAATAAATTACTTCATATTCAAAACTGTTTCAATACCTTTATATAACTTTTTGAATTATTCAATTCGGATATTCCATTCGAAAGATATCACGAGTTTAAAAATGTAAGTATTAGAAAAATGTTGCGTGGTAGCCGCTCACCCTGTTCGGCTAGCTAGGCAGCACCTTATGCAATGT
The DNA here is from genome assembly GCA_963693495.1 of Malacosoma neustria. Taxonomy (NCBI): domain Eukaryota; kingdom Metazoa; phylum Arthropoda; class Insecta; order Lepidoptera; family Lasiocampidae; genus Malacosoma; species Malacosoma neustria. Next base: position 5,459,707 of record OY856386.1, read on the forward strand.
AGGCGTGCGTCACTGGGGTTTTTACAAAAATTAGAATACTTATTAAAAAATAACGAAAAATAAATAAAAAGTAATAGCAAAAAAAATCATTAAAATAAAAGCTCATAGAAATAATAATATTCAAACTTTGTTTATAATTTTATTTTTTTAGTTGTTGTTGTTGTTGTGAGTGCCTCTCCTACAGGAGGTTAGCTGTCAGCTCTGAGAATACTTTCCTGTCCTGGGCCAAGCGAAACAGTTCTTCTACGCTTGAGATATTTGTCCACTCACGGATGTTGCGGAGCCAAGACTTTTTCCTCCGTCCAACTCGCCGTTTACCGCAAACTTTACCTATCATAATGAGCTGGAGCAGCTGGTATCGCTCATGTCTCAACACGTGGCCTAGGTACGTCACTTTACTTTTCTTGATTATGGGCAAAAGTTCGCGATCTCTACCGACAAGTTGGAGTACTCTAACATTTGGAACTTTCTGTGTCCAGCTAATGCCGAGCATTCTACGGTAGCACCACATCTCGAATACTTCTAAACGCTTTTGGGTATCAGCTGTCAGGGTCCAACCCTCGCTACCATAAAACACATTTTTTAGTAACCTGACGCAAATAGATGGGTTTGCCCCCAGGGGCGCTCCTCTGTCCGAGGAGTGCACGGGTGTGCGTACCCGAGGTGCCCGAGCATCCGTCGCTTCACTCCCCTCTCCGTTCGAGGCGACAGAGTTCTACCTTTCTTTCCGTCTACCTCTTACATCCTTTCCAACTTAGCTCTCTGTTCGTGGCATGGTCCCCGATGGGATGGTTGCGAATACTGATTGGGGTCCCGGGTTCTACCATGGGACCCGATTTGGTAGTCAAAACCATGCCTATTTCGACTGCGCCTGCACAGAGAGTGTTCCCGGGGCGGGAATTGCATCCTCGCTGTCGGTTGGTCTTGCTGGGCCGGCTACGACGTCAAGCGACTCTGCTTTTTCTGGAGTGTCGTCTGGTAGTCGTACACACGCCTGACTAGCACGCAACGGGGATGCGAGTCCCGTCCGGAATTGGCCGCGGACCTGTCGCTCCCGGCCCTGGTTCTGTCCATGGTCGGGGGCGATCCTGGATGGACGGCCATCGCCTCCTTTTGCGAGGCAGTAGTGTCTGCAAGGGAGGCGGCGGAACGGGAGCGGGAGTCCGCCACCGCACTCCCCTCCCGCCAACGTAGGCCGCGTCGTCGGCGCCGGAGGGCAGGCAACGATCTCCGGCCGCCGTAGAAAGCGGCCGCGGGCGGCCCCTCGGGGGAGGATACGCCGCCCGCACTATTGCCGTGAGGGAAAAGGCCGCGTGCTGTTCCGCAGCCCCCCTCAACTCATAGAGTTGTTACAAGAGAGCGCCGGGGGGACGAAAGCCTGACCTCCTGGCTCCAGCACTTTAGAAGGGGCCCGCTTTAAGACAAAGCGTGGGCCGGCGCCGGCCCGGGCCACGAGATCGGCAGGCCATATATCCGTGGGCCCGGGCGTAGGCGATAGGAGAACAGCGGGGTTTTTTAGTGGGTAGTCGGATGGTCGAACATCTTTTCCGAAGTCCCTTATATCCCTCGGTCCCCCCGGGCCGGGGGAACCCGTCAAGAGAGGTTTTTCCCCGAGACCGAAAAAAAATAGAAGGGTTTAATTTTTTGTTAAATACCCATGCGAAGCTGGGACGGGCTGCTAGTACTCAATAAAAACAATATCAATAACTAATTTTTTTGTTACAATTTACTGACAAAACACGTACAAGGTCACTCTCAGATCGTATCGAAAAGGCTGGAAAACTAAGATACGACCTTTTTTATCCAAAATAATTCCTTTTTTGGGATTCTTGGCGAGCCCTATAAAATAGCTGGCGGTAAGTGCAAGTTAGATGTTTATTTTTTAATTTTTTTGCCTAAATCCTATTATTACCACGTCTATAGTTATGGCAGTGGATGCGCGCAGTTCTCAGGAGGTCATCACGCAATTGACGGCGTGCTACCGTTACAGTGACACGGCATGGTCTCCTCTCTAGCAGGCTTTCATTTGCAATCTTGTTTGAGCCAATACGCTCAGTGAATACAATGTCCTGTTCTTCTATTTTTATCCCTAAATTAGATGCCAACAAAACTATGGTCTGATATAAGTTCTCCCTCTTTTCTTCGGGGAGGCGGCCAGTATCCAAATCGGAAAGTATCGCTTCCTGGTCACGCTGATTGAGTTCCGATTTCAGTTGTACGATAGTACTTTCCAGCTCAGCCCTATCTTTTGGTTGAGCATTGACTTCTCTTTGCTCTAATCTATCTAGTCTGCTTTCAATACTCTCCAGCCGCTGTCCGATTGCAGCTACACTGTTGCGAAACTCAATCATTTCAATGCGGAACTCACGCAACTCTTTCATATAGTCAGCAAAGTATTTCCTTATGGCCCGTATTTCATTGTCAACCTCGTAAGGGGGTGCTATATTAGGAACTTATGCTAAAAAACGCGCAATCGCACTATTCGGTGGAGGAATGTCATGATCAAAAACACTCTTAACCGGGATCGCAGTATTGTCACTATTTCGAAACATTTTTTACACTCTGGGTAAGACCAGCCCATCTGCGACAGCTATACAACTCTTGTAGTATTTATTGAAGGGGCAGGTGGAACACGTAGCGACACTGGCACCCAACGCAGCAATAAATTTACTGCAAGCTGCACACTTATCCATCTTGACATATATTACGACACAGTTTATGTTATATGGTATTTATTATATATATATATATATATATATATATATATATATATATATATATATATATATATATATATATATATATATATATATATATATATATATATATATATATATATATATATATATATATATATTTCAAAATGTGAATATAAAATTAAGTTCAATAAAATTTAATATTTTTCAATAACTACCCGCCGTTAAAAAAATCACTATACATAGCGTAATATTTACATATTAGATAAATATTTCGAGTTTACTATTATTACGATAGTACAAGTACGTTCACAGTTTATTTTGATTATAACGAGTATTCTTGAAGATATTTGAACTGTTACTTTGATTTGACTTTTAGTATGTTTTTAAAGAATAAATTAAACGAGGGCAAATAACTTCGTGTTGCTATCCGTGATGTGAGTCCTTGGGTAGCACTTTGGTGCTACCTAACAGTAACCGCGTACACGTTGGCGTAACGTTTGGTGGAACATTATTCGCATAGCTGCCTCTTCATATTGACATAAATAATATTCTTCACGCTTTACAACGTGATTTTAGACTTAAATACCGTACGGTAAGAAAAACAAGTTTACATCTAAAATCTAGGAAACGATAGATTCGGTTAACTTTAATAAATTAATAAGCTTTTATTTGATACAATATACGATAAAATAACTGATGAGAGTATATTAATAACATTTACTCACCTATTTATACCCGGCAACCCCATGCAGTTGCGCAGGAGGGAGAGAAGACTACCTTTGTTTTTAAGATTCTATTGGGCATATTCTCTTATCTAGTGCAAGATTTTTATAGATAACCAATGAGATAAGTAAATGAAATATATTTAATTTAACATTTCATAATTTAATTAAGCTAGGCAACCTATTTGCGATGTGTCAATGTATACGACGGTGAATCGAATATAAACGGGATGTTTTTTAAATAAACTGTAATTATTAAATGACGAAAGATAAATATAATTATTTTTCTACGTAGTTTCTTGCTTTAAAAATACTTTCTTCTCAGGCAGCGCGCAACAAAGTTTTTTTATCCCAGCATCGTAAAATGAAACTGGTTGGTTTAGGAGCCAATTGCGTACAAACTCCTCCACACATTCGTCATCTTCAAATCGTTGCCCTCCTAAAGCTTCCACCCAAACAAATGAAAATCGCTGGGCGATAAGTCTGTGCTGTAGGGAGGGTGTTCAAGTTGAGTCCAGTGCATTTCTTCTAGTTTTACATTGTTAGAGCTGCAGTATGGGGTCTAGCATTGTCATGGAGAAGGATGACCTTTCGAATCCGTTGTTTTCGTCTTTTGCAACGATATGCATCTCTCACCTTAGTCAATAGCTGGCAGTAGTAAGCAACATTGATTGTACGTCGCTTGTGCAAAAAATAAATGAGCAAAATGCCTTACTGGTTCAAGAAACACTGTTGAGTGAACCTTGCCAGCTGACAGTTGAGTCTTGGCTTTCACTGAAGCTGCCTCCTCTTTTTTCCGCCACTCCACACTGGCTTATTTAGACTTGGAGTGTAGTGGTTGACCTATGTCTCGTTGCAGGTGACGATAAGACTCAAAAATACATCACCTTCTTCCGTAAACCTTGCTGTAAACCTTTGACAGGCCTCTAAACGTCTCAATTTCTGATTTTCGTTCAAAAGACAAGGGCATCTGGCACAAACTTTACGGAACTCTAGGTTCTATGTGATGATCGTTTGACAACTCCCATAGCTTATTTCCACCTGTTCTGCAAGTCCTGATACCGTAACTCGTCGATCGTCTTCAAGAATGTCTTGAACTGCGTAAATGTTTTCATCTGTAATGATGGTCGGAGGACGACGATCATGTTCCTCATTTTCCACTCGTTCTCGGCCTTCTCCTTACGTCAAGCAAACACACGAGTCTTTGACAACGTTTGATCCCCGAACTGTGCACTTAATCTCTGAAAAATATCCGTCACTTGAACTCCTTCACGAGCGAGAAATGTTATAATAATGCGCTGCGCAGTAGAAGGGTGCACTTGCTGCTCCCGGCTGCGCGACGGTTACTGACAAACCGGTTGGGATTGGGATTGGGACGTTAGGAGTGTGAAACAACTGGCTCTCCCCACTCCTACTGACCCCACCCAAGCATAGTAGAAGCCCGCGCCCATTCCAACCAGCCGTAGACGTCTACTAACAATAATCCCGTTTATATTTGATCCACCCTCGTATATTATCTATCATTTATTTCCTATCATAAAGGAGCACACCTAGTGTGACCGCCTAAACATGTATAATTAAAGAATATACACAAAAAAATAAATAAATAAAACTTTTAACGAGTTATTCGCTATTTCCCAAGTTACTAAATAAAAAGTCCTCTACTGCTTCAGTAATTGCGGCCTTCACCGTGCCTAAAAACAAAAAAATAAAAAATAAAACACGCGGGGCAGTCTTTGGGGACTGCCGATAGAAGTGAAAACTAAGTTTCTTGTGAATTGTATCGTCGAGCTATTATATTATCATTTTCGGTTTATAAAGAAGTGTTTATGATCAAGGTTTAAAGTTTAAATTGGTCATTAACACTTCTTTACAAACCAAAAATTATTCACCCAAAAAGCGCTCAACGCTCTTAAAGAAGTTTTCACTTCAAAAACTCAACTGTTTCATTGTAATAAAGTAGCAATTCGAATAGATATGTATAAGTAATGCAATGCAATCATTTAAAAGTTAGATTATAAAATAAACCTTAAGTCGTTATCAATAAGGTTGGTATTACTGGAGTAAAACTCCCTCCGTCTTACGAATTTTCGATCAGGTCACGTGTCTTGACGCGAGTTTAAAGATTTTTTACTCATCACAAAAAAAGTGCACAACGCCGCTAAAGAAGTTTTTACTTGAAAAAGATTATTAATCTGTAAGGCCTGTACAATGACCCACATCATCACCATCATCCCAGCGTTATGTCCCGGTTGCAACCCAAACTTTGGTTTCAGTGCCCGGGGTCCGCTTTCGACTTGTTTTTAGATGGGGCTAATGTCTTTAGCCGTGCTCGACCACGTCACGGCAGCCCTAGGCCACTTGTCACAGGAGTCGGGCGAAGTTCCTGCGCGTCGTTTTGCGGTGACGCCCCACGGGTCGTGACAAATCCTTTACGTGTTCTGACCATAGTTTTTGTGGCAAGTTTTGGTTTTTACGGGAGTGACTGCCATCCAACCTCCCAACCCTAGAGAAAAACCGAGAGGTGCACTTGCTTTGCCACGTGCAAGCTAGCAAAGAAGTAGTCCATCAGTCGCCTTTTACGACTCCCTAGGAATGACCTGGGGTGACCATATTCTTTTCACTGGCCGGAGTCACACGGCACTACACAATGACCCACGATTGTTAAAGAAAATTAACAAAATGGCAGACTGAAAAAAAATGTCGAAATTCGAAATTTTATTTAAACGTCGACGACTTATCAAAACGACGATTACCCGAAGACTTAACAATAATACGATAAGATTATCTCATTGTCCTAATTACGATCGCCAGGATTAAAAAAAGTGTGATTTTTTTTATAAATTACGTCTGATGAAATATTTTATCAATTGGGAGTGACATTGCTATTGACTTTTAACGTCAGAAATGACAAAAATTATTTAGTAAACATTTCAGATGTCTATAGAACAAGCAATTGTAAGTTACAAGCGATTACACAATATATAAATTTATTAAATAGAATAAATATACTTAAAAAAAACTAAAAAACCTGCTTTAATAATAAAGTGAACTAAAAAGTGAAAAATAATTAGATTTATCATTACATAAAGCATGTTTTTTTAGTTTTTTAAACAATAGGTATTTATTTTTTCTCAACAATACTACGGATCCGGCATTCATCACGTTACGTCATATTAAATGCACGGAATGCTAAAAAGATCGTCTCTCCCTGGTCATTGTCGATATCGAGAGTTGTATCTTACTTGTTAATATAATATAATATTATTATATGTTAATATATCGATAATATAATATTACAATAATATAATATTATATTAACTTATTTACATACCTTATTTTCTACAACCCTATAGAATAGGGGTTAGCGGGGGTGTGCAAATATTGTTTCACAACAGGCTTCATTAGCAATGAGTGATGTAATTAATTTCACTCTTCGATGAATAACTGGTGAGGAGTGTCGAGAACACGTTGTTGTAACAAAGCAAGAGATTTTCCATATTATTGTTCCATTATATTCACAAAACAGTATCTCGAGGTTCATATTTATCTCATAATATATGTATTGAGTAGTATATGTTTTAAGGTTTCATGGATTGTATTCATACTCTCATATTTGGCCAATTTAATCACCGTATGGTTCCGGCTAGAAATAAAATGTTTTCTTCGTGCAGGAGTGAAATAAGAATACGACCCCCTGCGGTCTAGGGTGATCTGTTGTAAAAGGTGATCGAAAAAACCCGAGCTGAGAGTTCCAAGCAGTTCAGGATGGCATCTAGTTTTGGCCAATAAATATGCCGCCATAAACTTCAGGTGACGGCCCTACGTAGACGGTAGCGTGTTAGCGGTGCCCTTGGCATCATAATCATCCATAGGTTATGGTAACTGCTAACCCCTCACCCGCATAGACCATAGGCGAAGCTTTAATAAAAACGCTTTCGCTCAGTCGCGAGAGGTGGTGCTAATCGAGCTGTGACGGAGCGAGCACGTCTCTCTATCGCGCAATTCTCGCTATAGTTAATAAGGCCTATTGTAAATTATATGCGAATATACGAATTTAAAGAATATACACTTTTACTGTGATCGACATCATTATAGTAGTTAGTGCCGGAAGGCCCTACATAAACCACGAAGATACCGGCTAGTACAAAGACCGGTGCCAATCTTAGATGGCAAAGGAGTTACTTGAGCCAATATAGTTAAAAAGAATAAATAAATTCGCTTAATTTATGTAGCGGGTGTCTGATTCCCAACTGATATTCCCTTCAGAATGTGATACCAAACTTACGTCAGAGCTTATCCGTTGTTAAGCACCGCTGCATAGACAAGGTTGTATTTCTTTTATAATGCTACTAAAAAGTTTTTTTTATAGCTAAAGAACAGCAGTTAAACCACTGAATAGTAAGCAGTTGCCGCCGCCTTTAGATGTTTGCGACGCCAGATGTAATGCTGCCTTCCGAGTAGGGAATTGGAATCTGGTACGCTTATGCTGGCTTACAATACGAGGCTATTATGGTGGCATATTTAAGGGCCAGGGGTGGCTGCCATGCAGACGGGCTTGGAGCCCTGCCACCTAGCTCGAGTTGTTTAGTTACCTCTTACGATAGGCCGTCTCCGGCCGCAGGGGTCAGTATTCTTACTCAGCTTCTGCATGGAGATATAAAGTAAACTCCAGAAGAACCAGACAAAATGCTTGCAAAAAGAAGAAAAATGTTTTAATTCAGCAAAATGAAAGTTTCAACAATATCCTAAAAAGTAATAATTTAAAATTATGCGACGCCTCAAGCTAGAGTGCTTCTGCGTGTCCTTTGAGACGATTCATACACCCCAAAAATATTCTTGCTAAAATAAACTGGCCAGCGTTAGTGTCATGAAAAATGTTTAAAGTTAAATTAGACGTATATAAATTTTGAAGTGATATTATCTCGATACTATATCAGAGGAAAGGTCGTTTTTAAACAAATTTAATTAAAGTTAAGCGTAAATGACTTTTGAGTTGTTTGAAATTTTCTAGTCATATATGAGGCGGTTCTTTTCCATTAACATATTATATTATGTTATTATATTGACCATATGGGCCCAGTCAGTGACAAGAATAGGAAAACGTAGCTTCAAATTACTTTGTTAGTCAGTCGTACAAAGCGATAAAGAGACTATTAGTACAGATTCTAGAGTACTTTTTGTTATTCAGGTAGATATGTGTTAGCCGAGCTAGCCAATGGTACCGGCGGACCCAGTGCTCCGAAGCGAAAGTTGCGTTGTAACCGATATTTAATTCGATGATGATGATGAGGTAGTTCTCCTCATTTAATTTAAATTTAATTGCCACGTGCTGACGGTTAAGCAAATCTAAGTACGGCATAACCGGTATGTGTAACCTACTAATCCGCCTTGGACTAGCATGACGCGTATACTGTCTGTTCCTTTTAGGGTAGGGCCTAGCCCAGCAGAGGAACGTCATGGGCGGTTATTATTTTTATTATTTAAAGTGTATTTGGTTATCCTTTCGAGGTTGAAAAATTGACGGTAGAACTTTGTGAATGAAAATATTCAAACTTGTCCCATATCTCTAATGGCTGAAAAGTGCTACGGAAGGTCACAAATAAAAAAAAAATGTAACGCAGAAGTTTAGTCCCATGAAAATATTCTACAACGTACAATAAAGTGAAAGATTATATAAGATATGAAGGTAAATTTGTGTAGACACATACTCGTATATTATTTATAAACGCATACATAGAATCGGTTTCGATCGTTTCAAAGTTTAACAGATTTCTTCCGTCCCATAATTCAAATTTTATTCCAAATATAAACTTTTCAATATGCATCACAATGGCCATGCGCTTAAAAGCCAAATGTACGCATGCGTCAAAACCATGGCGTCAAACAAATGACAGTGTTGACAAGAATTCTATATGAATTGACTGGTAAATTGCTATTAAAAATAAAAAAGATATTGTATATACTGCAATTTTGTAATATATGTTAAAATTACCCTTAGTTTTATAGACTATTTTGTGTCACATGTAAAATAAATTACATGTTGTAGTGAAGTTATGAAAAACTGAGGTTACGTTAGTGTTTACATTTTAGTATGTAAATAAAGAATTGTATTTAACAATAAAACATAAGTGAAGATGGAATTATCAAGTGGAAAATGTTTAAGGTGGTGTGGATAATCAGGGCTTATGATGTTCGAGAAGTATGCATAGGCCGTGAAACTAGAGGTAAGCAAACAATGTTGTATCAGTAGTATATGAAATTTGTTAGCGGAATTGTATAATTTTAAGTAGGTTATAAAAAAAACCAGCTTTATCTGGAGGTAAGATAAACAACATTTGTGTAATTATTGTAACAAGAATCGTACGGATCAGTTCTTTAATTCATCATCATCATCATCATTTCAACCGGAAGACGCCCACTGCTGGACAAAGGCCTCCCCCCTCCCTCATCCAACCTATTCCGGCGATCTTGACCAGATCATCGGTCCATCTTGTGGGGGGCCTACCAACATTGCGTCTTCCAGTACACGGTCGCCATTCGAGGACTTTTCTGCCCCAACGGCCATCAGTCCTTCGAGCTCTGTGCCCAGCCCACAGCCACTTCAGTTTTGCAATCATCCGGGCTATGTCGGTGACTTTAGTTCTCCTGCGAATCTCCTCATTTCTGATGAGATCTCGCAGGGAAACTCCGAGCATAGCCCTCTCCATGTTCTTTAATTACCATAGATTAAAACTTTTCAAAATATTTTTATTGTTGTTTTTGTTATTATTATTTGTTTTATTGCCGTAGAACAGTAGACAGGCTGATGGCTCACTTGATTGAAAACCGTTACCGTCACTTATGAGTGTTTGCGACGGGCACCGCTAATATGCTACCGTCCGCATAGGCGAACTGGAAACTGTATGACTTATGCCGGAATAGGTACATGACAAAGTTATTGTGGCGGCATGTTTAGAGGCCAGGGGTGGTGACCATGCAGTCGGCCTGGAGTCCTACCACCTAGCTAGGGTTGTTTGGTCGCTTTTTACGATTTATTTCCTACCCTTTTTTATTGCTCTAGGACAGCAGACAGCCTGACGGCCCCCTTAAAGTTTAGCAGTTACCGTCGCCTATAGTTGTTTGCAATGCCAGTGGCATCACGAACACGCTGCTGTCCCATAAAGGTACAGGAACTTGGGTCACTAATGCTGGAACACAACACAAGGTTCTTATGGCGGCAAACTTAAGACCAAAGATGATGGCCATCCAGACGGGCTTGGGGCCTAACCACGTAGCTAGGGTGGGTTTTTTTGTCGCCTTTTACGACAGGCCGACCCCGGCCGCAGAGGTTAGTATTCTTTCTCCTCTGCACGGATAGCCTGCACAAATACTAATTGAATAATTTAAACATTGTAATAATGATATTTTGGTATTTTTGTTGTGCACTGTGCAACTGCTGCACCGCAAAAAGGACCTAAAAGGCTGCAAATAGGCCTCTATTGGCAACGGACACCAATATAGCTCAGATATGTTGTTCGCGGAACAACTGGTCCAGAGAATTTTCGTCTCTATCTAAAATAAATAACGATAGATCACGTGACCCAAAATCTGGTGTTTGTATCGGAAAGCGGATATTTGTGCTACTTATGCGGATTAACTTAACTTATCAACAACCCTTGTGCTGCTTTTTTATATGAAGTTATTTAGTTTTATAAAAATTTTGATTGTGATCGTAAGACTTTTTACTAAACTATATTCAATTATCCCATATGACTGAATTAGAAACGTTTAGCAGATTTTATTTCCATAATATATAGCGTAAGCTCAAGTATATCAAATTACAAAACAAATAATAAAATGAATGTAACTGCATTATATTGTTTTCCATAAAAGCAACACCGGACCGCTCTCAAAATACATTAAAGTACTGGAAATATCGTTATTAAAATCAGTGGAAACCGAAGCCGTTGCGTTGAGTACAGTAGCTTGGAAGGGACTTTACCACAGAGATGGTGAATGTTCATCAAATCATCATTTCAAATCATTCGAAACTATCTATCCGTTATTTATCTCTTTTTAGGACTCAAATATATACTTAAGCTTTCACGGCTGTTATTCTTAATTAAATGTACGTTTTGTGGATCTTAAGCGCGTATTTATCTCCGGGCCTGTCGTATAAAGCTACAAAACAAGCCTAGCTTGATGGTAAGACTCCAAACCCACCTGGATGGCAATCCATCCTAGTCTCTAAGTATACCGTCATAATAACCTTGTCTTGTGTTCCAGCATAATTGACCCAGGTTTCACTTACGTGGACGGCAGCATGTTAGCGATTCCACTAGCATTGCTAACATCCATAAGCGACGGTAATTGCTTATTATTAAGTGAGCCCTCAGCATGTCTGCTGTATCAAAAGAGCAGTTTTTTTCTCTAATAGTATCTCGTATATTTAAGAAAGCCATTTTATTTTAAACTAGCGGCCCGTCCCAGCTTTGCACGGGTATTTAATAAAAAATTAAAAATTAAACCCTTCTACTTTTTTCGGTCTCGGGGAAAAACCTCTCTTGACGGGTTCCCCCGGCCCAGGGGGACCGAGGGATATAAGGGACTCCGGAAAAGATGTTCGACCATCCGACTACCCACTAAAAAGCCCGCTGTTCTCCTATCGCCTACGCCCAGGCCCACGGATATATGGCCTGCCGATCTCGTGGCACGGGCCGGCGCCGGTCCACGCTTTGTCTTAAAGCGGGCCCCTTCTAAAGTGCTGGCGCCAGGGGGTCAGGGTTTCGTCCTCCCGGCGCTCTCTTGTAACACCTCTAGGAATTGAGGGGGGCTGCGGAACAGCACGCGGCCTTCTCCCTCGCGGCAATAGTGCGGGCGGCGGATCCTCCCCCGAGGGGCCGCCCGCGGCTACTTTCTACGGCGGCCGGAGATCGTTGTCCGCCCTCCGGCGCCAACGACGCGGCCTACGTTGGCGGGAGGGTAGTGCGGTGGCGGACTCCTGCTCCCGTTCCGCCGCCTCCCTTGTAGACACTACTGCCTCGCAAAAGGAGGCGACGGCCGTCCATCCAGGATCGCCCCCGACCATGGACAGAACCAGGGCTGGGAGCGACAGGTCCGCGGCCAATTCCGGACGGGACTCGCATCCCCATCGCGTGCTAGTCAGGCGTGGGTACGACTACCAGACGACACTCCAGAAAAAGCAGAGTCGCCTGACGTCGTAGCCGGCCCAGCAAGACCAACCGACAGCGAGGATGCAATTCCCACCCCGGGAACACTCTGTGCAGGCGCAGTCGAAATAGGCATGGTTTCGACTACCAAATCAGGTCCCAGGGTAGAACCCGGGACCCCAATCAGTATTCGCAATCATCCCACCGGGGATCACGCCACGAACAGAGAGCTAAGTTGGAAAGGATGTAAGAGGTAGACGGAAAGAAAGGTAGGACACTGTCGCATCGAACGGAGGGGGGAGTGGAGCGACGGATGCTCGGGCACCTCGGGTACGCACATCCGTGCACTCCTCGGACAGAGGAGCGCCCCTGAGGGCAAACCCTTCTATTTGCGTCAGGTTACTAAAAAAATAAAATTATAAAGAAAGTTTGAATATTATTATTTCTATGAGCTTTTATTTTAATGATTTTTTTTTGTTATTACTTTTTATTTATTTTTCGTTATTTTTTAATAAGTATTCTAATTTTTGTAAAAACCCCAGTGACGCACGCCTACATTGCATAAGGTGCTGCCTAGCTAGCCGAACAGGTGAGCGGCTACCACGCAACATTTTTCTAATACTTACATTTTTAAACTCGTGATATCTTTCGAATGGAATATCCGAATTGAATAATTCAAAAAGTTATATAAAGATATTGAAACAGTTTTGAATATGAAGTAATTTATTTTGATAAGGATTAATACCAAGATCCAAATAAAGAGCCTTTTCTAGGGGCGGCATTTCAATCAAATTTTTAAAATAAAATAACACTTATTGTGGTATAACTATAATAGTTACACATATGCTGTCGCGACACTTTTTGTAAATAACGATGTGTTCTGCAAAGTTGTAGTACATTATTTTATTCTATCATCAATAGTTTTCGCAACGCACGCGATTTAAATAATATTTTAGGTAATTTTTTTACACTTTGGGTTACATTATTGGAGTTTTAGTAAGGATCCCTAATTTTTTTGAAAATATTATATAGCCTATGTCACCCGGGGATAGTGTAGCTACCCAACAATGAAAGAATTTTTTTAAATCGGGTCAGTAGTTTCGGAGCCTATTCAAAGCAAACAAACAAACAAACAATCAAATCTTTCCTCTTTATAATAGTAGTTTTATTTTAAATAAGTTGTTGGGTATGTTTGTGTTTGCACATACATACATACATATAATCACGCCTCTTTCTCGTAGGGGTAGGCAGAGATCACTTCTTTCCACTTGCTACGATCCTTACATACTTGTTTCGCTTCGTCCACTTTCATTATTCCCTTCATACATGCCCTTCGGTTTAGGGTACTCTTGACCTGGCCTTTTTTCAAGACGTCCCTGATCTGGTCTCGAAACGTCCACCTAGGTCTACCCCTTCCAACACTTCCATTCACACTCGCCTTATACACTTTTTTCGTCAATCGTTCTTCATTCATTCTCTCGACATGGCCAAACCATCTCAGCATAACTTTCTCAATTTTTGTCACTACATCTTCTTTCATGTTTGTGGTTGTGGATGTGTAAAAATATCCTTCGATAAAGATATTAATTTAGTACAATAAACTATTTAAAAACAGATTCAATTCAAAATCGGATTCCTTCACAATAGTAAGTGAATAAATGAACAAATATTGCTTCGGTGAAATTATGTGAACTTATCAATAAAATTAATGTGTCGATTACATCAAATATTAAATAATAGATATTGCAGCAATATTGCATAGAGACCGGCAAAGTTGCAAGCACATTGCATATACAAGTAAACATTGCCTGTTTAGTCACACCATTAAAAGGGCACGGGTGTAAAATGTACTAGGCCTTTCAATGTAACATTAGTATTATGTAATTATTGTATAAAGATGTATGTAAAAGTAATATTGCTTAAGTACAGCACTATTTAATAATGGATGACCTTTTTTATATACCGCGAAAACCAAATGACCAATACTACGCCGAAGCCGACGTGATTATATCGCTCTCATCGTTATAACTCTACGCCCGCGCCAGCCCAGCCGCCTTTGTGCTGCTAAAGTAATTTGCATCGGCCCGCCGTGCCGTCTGCAAGTGAGCATTCTACCGCTTTGTTTAATGTTTGCGACGCTAAGAGCATTGCGAATACGCTGTTGCCCCATAGGGGTACAGGAACCTGGGTCACTAATACCGAGACACAACAAACAAACACAAGGTTATTACGGCGGCGTATTTATAGACCAAGGGTTTTTTTAATGGGCGTCTTGTTTTAGCTAGCGTGGTTAGTAACTTAATAATAATCTTTATTTCATTATCTAGCTTTTTTTCCGCTTTCTTAATTTTATTACCCTGCGGCAGTTCTTTTCCGGGTCTATTTTATCTTTCTTTCTTTTCTTTTACAATTTTACTTAATCTATTACATTTTGGTCTGTTTTCCAACTTGTTGTACAATTAACTTAAAGTTACATTTTCTTTTTCTTCTTCTTCTGCTTCTTTCCGAATTAAGGTTGTTTTTCCTTTGTTATTGATGTTTTATTTCTTGATATTTTTTTTATAGCTAGAGTTTAGCAGACAGGCAGACGGCCCACCCTGGTAGGTGGTCACCGTCGCCTATGGACG
Source organism: Malacosoma neustria (assembly GCA_963693495.1). NCBI lineage: Eukaryota > Metazoa > Arthropoda > Insecta > Lepidoptera > Lasiocampidae > Malacosoma > Malacosoma neustria. Next base: position 5,474,907 of record OY856386.1, read on the forward strand.
TTTTCAGCACCAGAGGCATTACCAATGCGCTGCCGTCCACGAATAAATTTTATAACGCCTTTTTTGAAGAACCCCATATCGCACCGCGCTGAGAAAACCTCAGCCGGATATCAGCTGAATAATTCTTCAGAACACTCCCCGTTGTACAGACGGTAGAATACGCAAAGAGACGCAAAGTCTCTCCAAAGTCCAAGCGTGTATAGCGTGTATGGGATCGCCGACAACACCGCTGGATCGATTCTAGGGCATTGAGCTGACAAGCAGGTGCTCCAGCCTATAAATGTGAGCAGTACTCCATATGCGGTCTGACCTGTGCTTAGTATAGCACAAGCCGTTGCTTTGAACTGAATTACTGCTTGGACCGGTTTAGCACACCTAGCTTTTTGGAGGCAAGCTTAGCTTTACCCTCCAATTGTCCCCTAAACTGCACATCATTCGTGATGTTGACACCAAGGATCCCAATACTGCTTGCGATGGAAAGAGAGGTTCCTTGGAACTGTGGCGCAGGTGTGAACGGGGTTTTCTTAGCAGAGAATACGCAGACTTGCGTCTTCGAGGGGTTGAACTGGACAAGGTTTTGTCGTCCCCATTCAGAGACTCTCTCTATAGAGTTCTTTTCTTCAGACACAATTCTGGATATTTTTTTTATTGTTAATATTTTTTTTATAGTTTATACTAATTCTCTTTTTGTATTAATCTTTTGTAATTTTGACTTTTGACTTTATTTCTTTATACATATATATTCTTTCTTTTGACTTAATTCTACTACAATGTTTCTTTAACTATTAATCATACATTATTTATTGAGCCAGATGGCACCCTTGTTACATGACCAAGGGTTGTTGCCATCCAGACGGGTTTGGGGCCCTACAGCTAACTAGGGTAATTTTGTCGCCTTTTACCACAGATCGACCCCGGCCGCAGAGGTTACTATTCTTACCCCGCCTCTGCACGCATATAATAATGAATGACCTAATAAGTTGTGGGTGAGCTTTTGTGACTCGTGTATTTAACATCTATTTAATGTTTCAACATACGATGAAAAAATTGTAGCAAAATTTTAATAGTTGCTTTAAATAATAAATCACAATTTAACTATTGTAACCTGATTCTAATATGAAAATAATTCTTGCCATATCTTTATTTTGGAAAATAATGTTAATAATTATTTTATATGACATCGATCGTAGATACACGGATGAGTTACTACCCACTTTGACACTACCGGTCGGATATTAGTCGGCCCACACGAAAGACTGTGGTCATTCATAATCTATATTATATATAAAATGAATGTTTGTCTGTATGTCCTTTATAGAATCGTAAACTATGCATTTGATCATGTCATGATCTTCAGCAAAGTGTTGTGCAATAGCTCACAAAGGTTTCTGAGTTGGTACGACCAATCTTTGACAGATGGCGTCACTATCATTCCAATGAATTTCATTTATTGCCGTGACAGTTGAACGTAAGAATTTATGTAAATTGTGAAATTAAAATCCTTGTTTTAATATTATGGATGTATTGAAAAAGTTTTGCATCTTTGCTTAAAAACTCTTTTCTTTATATTATGAACATATTTATCATAGCCAGCTTGATTCAATAACAAAATATTAGTGCAGACGTATTGTTGCCACGTATCCCAATGATCCCGACAGATATGCCATTCGAATTCAAACGTTTGCAGTTCCCGGTGCGACTCGTTTTCGCAATAACTATCAACAAAGCACAAGCACAATCGTTGCAAGTCTGTGGATTAAATTTGGAGAATCCATGGGCAGCTCTATGTGGCCTGCTCACGCGTCGGAAAATCTTCTGATATATTCGTTTACGCACCAGATGGAAAAACAAGAAATATTTTGTATGCTACAGCACTTCAATATATATCAAATTGAAACGAAACGCTGCAATGTCACAATTTTTTCCACATGAACATAATCAATAAAATGACTCGAAATAAATTCAATATTTGTGTAATGTCTTTCCTTCAAATTTATTTTAGTAAGTAACGTAGCAACGCACGCAGGGTACAGCTAGTGTAACTCATACATTTTATATATTCTATACTTCTATCGGATTTGATCGGCGGCTATTTAGGAAATTAATATAGTATGAAAAACCATGTTTCTACCTGTATAAAGCGGTTCATGAGATACGTTATGCTGACAGATAGCGCAGGCTTGTTAATATATTAATGTTAGTGCCTTTGAAAATAGCCAGGTACATGGTAGCTCAATGGTAGCACACTCGAAGAACAATCTAAGGGTGCCAGGTTCGACTCTCACGGTGGCATGCATTGTTTAGACAGTTTTTCTCGCCTAATATGCATATTATAACAATTACCATGTGCTAACGGTGAAAGCAAACGTCTTAAGAAAATAGGCATAATGAGATTTGCAAATCCAGCCAATTCGTCTTAGACAAACGTTGTTCGTTCCTTGTAAGCAAGGCCCGATACCACCAGTGGGACACTATGGACTGTTGTTATTATTATTCGCTATAGTCCTCAAAATATACATTACAAATTAAGAAATAAAACATGGTCGGTTATCACGTTCATTTCATTTAATGATAAATACTCATAAAATTCGCAAACGATGGCTTTGGAACGATGGATTGTTGTCTAATAGGCCCAATAACGATTTATTGATTATACTAGTTTATTGACGTAACAAGATTACATTCGTGTGGAGGTTACTTTGAAGGCAAAAATTGGCAACACGCTATGTCAGTCTCGATACTAAACTAGACGTGAATTGGTTGATATTTTGGTTATTACCAAAAAGATCACGTATTTTTCTCCGAACAGAGGCGGATAGAATACTGACACCTGGACACCTGCAGTTGGAGCCGGCCTCTCGTAAAAGATGATAAAACAGCTATAGCTAGGTGGGCTCCAAGCTCATGGCTGTCGACCCATCTTGGTCTCTAAATATACCGCCATTATAACCTTGTGTTGTGTTTCAGCATAAGTGACCCAGTTTTCAATCCCTCTTCGATACGGCAGCGCGTTGGCAATGGCAAAACCTACTACCGTGTGGGCAGTTTGCCTGTCTGCAGATTAACAATTTTATGCAGTGCACTAACTCTCTACAATATCAGTTTCATTCCAACTCGAGATTCATCATCATCATCTTATCGTTAAATACCGGTTGCAACCCATATTGCAATTCCGATATTTTTTCTCCACTTTGCACGGTTTTCGGCAACCCTGTTCCATTCAAACACAAGGTTGCCTGGAAGTAATTGCTTATAGCGATAATGCCGCCTGTAATACAATATTTGTTAGTAAATTGTATATTTTTGTATTTCTCAGTGCAATAAAGAATATTTTATTATGCTCGTCTTTGTTTTCCGGTGGGATCTCCAGGTCTTTAGATCTTTACATCCGTTTCGTTTCATTCATTCATATAGGCGTCAACTATGTATATATGCAGGCCTTTAGATTCAGTTAGTGACCCTATCTCCTTTTTTATTGCTGTAGGCGAGAAAACAGGCTGACGCCCCGCTTAGGATTTAGCAGTTACCGTCGCCTATAGGTGTATGCAACGCCAGTGGCATCGCGAACACGCGAGCACGCCCATAAGGGTACAGGAACTTAGGTCACTAATGCCGGAACACAACACAAGGTTATTATGGCGGCATAGTTAAGACCAAAGGTGGTCGCGCCATCCAGACGGGCTTGAGGCCCTACCACATAGCTAGGGTGGGTTGCTTTGTCGCCTTTTATGACAGGCCGACCCCGGCCACAGAGGTTAGTATTCTTTCTCCGCCCCTGTACGGGACTAAAACTATGCTCGATGGCATTTATAAATTTTAGTTTTGCATAATTGTATAGTAGAAAAGGAGGTTTGTAATGTGTGGTTTGTGATACCAGCATGGAACTCCATACACATTCAATGACAATCAAATATCCGCTATACCATACTAGCGTGTACTTTATGCAAAAGTATACTAAACGTAGTCTAAGTGTAGGTAACACTTGGACTCTCACTTTAAATCCTGGTGGTACTAGTGTATGTCGTTTGCATCAATATCTTTTTTCATTGTTGAATTTCAGATGGTTTATGTATTCTATCTATTACTTATTCATCTTTACCAATGAAAAAGAGAAAAATGTGTTTAAAACGCCCAAAAGCGTATATCAGCAGTATAACCTTCGCCCACGATCGTAATAAAACACATTTGTAAGAGATGAATGATATTAAAAAAAATTAAATAGACAAGAATATTTATGTAACATAAAAAGTAAAATGTAGAAGTACATAATGAAAATATAATAAGCAAAAAAAAAATAAGCAAAGGTCGAGTAAAAAATATAAATCAGAAAAATAAATAACTGGAAGATAACAAAAAAGATTAAAAAAAACAATTACTAGCCACGCTAGTTAAAAAGGAGCAGCCCTATTTTATTATTAAAAACACTTCTAAGAAGAAAAGTTGCTGTAGGTATATATACTAAAATGTTCTGAAAGTAAAGGGTTATATAATTTTTATAATGAAAGTATAATACAGGTAACATTTTTGTATTAAGAATTATTGTGTTTTTCAATTTGTTGTTAAACGAGCCCCCGCCTCGTTTTCATCGCGAGAACTATCAGCTATTACGATTCCATTTCGTTCTACACATTTCTATATGTGTCATAAATAATACCTAACCTTCCATTCAAATATAACGAATACATACAATTTTCACGTATAGAAACAACTAGATGGGCCTTTATTTACTTTTTATGTAAATACTTTTTGGATATATAGTGTCATTTTTATTATTTACTAGCTGACTCGGCAAACGTTGTTCTGCCATATATGTAAATTAAAAAATAAACTATGTTCTTCTCCAAGGTACAATCTATCTCTGTTACCGAAATTCATCAAATTGAAAACATAACAGACAGAGTTACATTCATATTTATGACCCGGTGAACTTCGATCTTCTTCTTCATCTAAGCGTTGTATCCCAGTCACAACCTAAACTTCTGTTTCGGTGCCCGGGGTCCGATAAATTAATTATTTATCAACGTATTCATCTGTGTTAAACGATATTTGCAGCGCTCATTCTGTCAATCGCTGACAGTTATTTCAAACAATTGACAGCTATGTCAAAAAACTGACGGTTATGTAAAATTAATATTTTCGTTAATTTTTCTTGAATTTTCTAATGTTCCGCTTAACTTTCTTAATTTTTTCTTCCATATAAACCTTCTCCTGACATCAATAAATACAACAAATAAATAATTAGCGAATTTGTTCCATCCGTTCACGCGTGATGCGATGACAAAGGGAAGTAGAGATTCATTTTTATATATACAGATAGGTAATTTCGGCCAGAAATAAAAATAAGGCTACTCAAAAATTTTTTCAGGTAGTCGTAAAAGGCGACTAGATGCTCCTTTTGCTGATTTATATCAAATAAATAGAAATGTATCTGAGTTGTCGAATCTTTCTGTTTTAGGGATCAGACGATAACCGCTTATATAAAAACCAAATCCATTCATATCTGTTCCAGCCTTTTTGGTTTTACTTGTGCCTTTTTGGTTAAGAAAAGTATGAGTTGCGGAGAGGCTTTGACTTAAAAAGAGCGCTGAAATTTTGTTTCATAACTGTACTTAACAGTGGACCCAGAGCTCTTAACTTTAGGTACGAGTAATTTCACCACTTCGATGATGAAATGAGTTAGTAGAATTCGGACTCTTATGAATGTTTTTTGTTGCGAATATGTTAAAAAAATATTTAAAAGAGTTGGTTGCGTGATAAAGTGAACATTTCTTAGGCCCAATAATATTGTAAATAAATAATAATATTGTTGCATTAGCTGAGCTCACGACTTTGTTTGTGTCGTTATTTATGCACTGTGGCGCAAAAATAATCGTATGTAGTTCTTGGTATTGGTACCTTAAACCCTGAGCAAAAATATTTTTTTTGCCTTAGTTATTTTTACAATAACAGTTTTTTTTTCAGTGGAGTCCGTATGAACAACGTAACTTAAATATTGCAAACTGTAGTCACGTATAGAAATATTTTTTTTTTTCTTGCTTGCAGACCTGCTTACGGCCCATTTAGAAATTAGCAGTTACCGTCGATTATGGGTGTTTGCAATGCCAGTGGCATCGCGGACACGTTGCTGTCCCTAAGGATACAGGAACTTGGATCACTAATGCCGAACACAACACGAGTTATTATAGCGGCATACCAAAGACCAAAGGTGGTCGCCATCCAGACGGGCTTGGGGCCCTACCACGTAGGGTGGGTGGTTTTGTCATCTTTTACGACAGGCCGACCACGGCTGCAGAGATCAGTATTTTTTCTCCGCTCCTGCACGGATAAAAATTTGTATGCGACTTCCAGTCAAACATACAAGAATATACAATACAATGATATCATGAAACACGCGAGGTTCAGAATAAAAACAAAGTAAGGCCTCGAAGCATTGCGAAAGGCTTTTGCGCACCAAAATCCCACTGAGATATGAGAAGGAACTCAACGGGTGAACATAACAATAATTTGGATTCCATTAAACTAACACCGCCAGCTTCGGGCGAACTAGAAAGATGGTTTTTACATAACTTTTTTACCGCGAAATCCAACGCCGTAAAGTTTGAACGCCGATGTAGGATTTAAGGGCAACATTTACGCCATAGAATTACGCCAGGAATTCATAATAATATAATTAATGACGAACGTAATACGGGCCCGGAGAAATTCGTCCGTGCCGCATGCAAAAACATATGCCGCGATACAAAATGCTACAAGTGATGGCCACATTTGAGGCGTTTATGCCTTTTTTGTTTAAGAGAACGTTTGGAAGGAGGCGTCAGGAAATATTATTTATTGCGCAAAAGGTTCGCAAGAAGCTCTTTCGTAAACAAAATAGGGCCGAAAATGTTGGGTAGCTAAACAGAAATATTACAATAGCTAGGAATTTGTAGGCTGCTATTCGAATAATAAATTTCAATAAATATATTTGCAACTGGTAACCATGTAACAATTTTTTTTATTTTCCAGAATTATTTATATTTTGAAAAAAGCTGATATTTTGACACGAGAATTTTCGATTAAAAATTAGGGTGCTTTTTTGCTATTAAGTTAAAATAAGGTGAAAAAATAAATATTTTAAATCAAATAAATTACAGTATTTGGGATATAATAAAGTAAGTTTTCACCAAATTTCGTAGAAAAAAAATTTTTTTTTTAAAAAGAAAAATAAAAAACCCAAAACTTGGTTATTTGAATTTTTCACTTAAATTTTGAGGTTACATGAAAAAATTGTAAATACAAAAGTTCTAGATCTTTTTATTACCTACAACTTTGCCATTTAACTTTTTCCATAGGACTTGTAGTTTTGCCGGAAATCGCGATAAACCATTTTTTACCCTTAAAAACTCACCCCCTCCCACTTCCCGAACTCGGATCGCCCGTAATTTATTTTTCCTTTCATTTTTATCATATTCCCCTCCTTTTCTAATGGGTTTCATCCTACTGTAATTTTTTTTAGTTACAAAAATTATCGACCCTGGTCTATGTAGGAAAAAGCCTTGTGAAAATACTGTTGTACATTTGAGATTGCACCTTCGATATCCAGTCCTTCCAGCTGCTTTGCCAATCTCGTCTACCCAACGCTGCCTTTCTTCTTTTCCCTCTAAGACCTTTCCAAATAGTGGCTGGTACCGTCCGAATTTTAACCTATAGTTGTAGTATTGTTTGCTGAACTCTAGCTATAAAAAAATAGTAGTTTCAAAAAGAAGATCTGAGAAATTTTGTTAAGACTATGTTGGAGAAAAATTTTCTAACTAAATATATTTACGAATAGGATGATTCACACAACGCCGTCTAGTCCTAAAGAATAGCACTTGTGTTATGGATATTAGACAACTAATACATTACATATGTATATACTTTTTTGGTAAATATTACACAGAAACACGGCGATGAGAGACGAGTATCAAATCCGTGACATACACAAGCGAATAGATGCACATTAGCTGTTTGGCCATATATTTGTTAATGAGGCACAAGAAATTTACATGACCATGCGAAATCCATATGTAGAAGATTAAGGCGCAACAGGGATTCAAATTTCAACAATTTTAGTTCCTCAACATCCTCATAGGTATTTAAATTCTTTCGTTCACCAATAAAAAAATTCATTCTATTCATGTTTGACGTTACATACTTAATTAATTATCCACTTATTAAATAAATTACTTAATTCAAACTTGAATGTCAAGTGTAAGTGAAGAAGCTTCAAGAAACAATTTCGTTGCTGAAACACTTATGAATCTCATACGCCTGGAGTCTAATAAACGCCAATAAAATGTAACCGGCTTCAAAATACAAAAGGCCCTTTAGTAACGTATCTTTTAATTATGTGTAAGCCAACGTTAAGGTAGAAAATTTAATTTCATCTCAGGGTAATACTTTTAGTGGGAGGTATCGTACAGTCACATCACGATTAATTAAAGGTGTGTTTAATTTTGCAATGTGCGTTACGTACACGTATCTTTGTAAATACTTTGTAAGCTTTTATTTCTTACAAGTGTTTTAATAACAAAATAAAAACAGCTAAAAACAAAAAATGTTTATTCGTGCATGGGCGACGAAAGAATATTTACCTCTGTGGCCGGGGTCGGCCTGTCGTAAAAGGCGACAATACAGCCCACCCTAGCTACGTGGTAGGGCCTCAAGCCCATCGGGATGGCGACCACCTTTGGTCTTAAATATGCCGCCATAATAACCTTGTGTTGTTTCCCGGCATTAGTGACCCACGTTCCTGTACCCTTATAGGACAGCAGCGTGTTCGCGATGCCACTGGGGTTGCAAACACATATAGGCGACGATAACTGCTAAATTCTATGCGGGCCGTCAGCCTGTCTGCTGTCCTGCAGCAATAAAAAAAGCCAAAACGTCCCGTTGCTAGGCTTGGACTTCCCCTAAAGGGAACGGACAGTATTCCCGCCTCAATTGTCCAAGGCGGATTAGGAGAAATTCCGGTTAACTCGGTATGCAGATTTTCTCACGATATTTTCCTCACATTAGGTGATTTTATGTTGGTTAAATCTTAGCTTAGTCGTTTTAGGTCGGCAAAAACTTCAGAATCTGACGTAAACTGTTGTGTATTGTCACCAAGCTAAATGTCTATACGCGTACTCGGGTCACTAACGTTGAAAAGCATGAATACTCTTCCATGACACTTGATTTGCTTGATTAAAGAGGCACCCAGAGAGATGTCATTCATTTATGTATAGGATGGCTACCATCTGGCCCTCTACTCCCCCTCCCAACTCTGAACAAAAATTAAAATATTTACTGTCTATTTATGTTAGAAAAAAGAGTAAACCATTTTCACCTTTCACAACTTCTTTTTACTCCGTGCAGGGGCGGAGTAACAATACTTACCCCTGCGGCCGAGGTCGGGCTGTCGTACAGACGAGAAAACAACCCTAGCTACGTAATAGGGTCTGAATGGCAACCACCGTTGATCTATAAGTATGCCAGTATGCCACCATAATAAAATTGTGTTGTGTTCCAACATTAGTGACCCCAGTTCCTTTACCACTATGGTACAGCAGCATGTTCGCGGTGCCCCTAGCGTCGTAAACATTCATAGGCGATAGTAACTGCTTACTATTAAGCATGCCCGCAACTTGTTTGCTGTCCCTCAACAATACAAAAAAAAACTTCTAGTTAAGAATACGGACATCATGATGATTGTAGATAAATAAGACTGATAATAAAACATTATCTAATAAGAGACTTTTTAAGATTATGTTTAATCTGCCATATTTCACTTTTCTTTTAATGGGCTCACTACCAGGGATGCTGAAGATCGCGCGAAGTGGAGTAGAAAAAGTCGGAAAGCGGACCCCGGGCACCGAAACGAAAGTTTGGGTGGCAACCGGGACTAACGCTAGGATGATGATGATGATTTCACTTTTCTTTTAAAAAATTTGATATTTGGATTTTATTATTATATTAATTTCTTTCTTAATTTTGCTGCCATTATAATTCTTTTGTCTCCCTGTAGATGTAATTACCTGCGTCTATCAGTGCCGAGCACGCCATTGCGCTAGTTAGTAGGAGCGTCAAAATGAATTATGGCACTTCATTAAGCTAAAGTGCTGTCTTAAAGTGTCTAAAAATATTCCATTATATTAAGGGGATGGCCGTTGTCCCATTTATTAAGCCAGCTAACACGGAGTTTTTGGGGCACAGCGGGGAAATCGCAAAGTCATAACTACCTTCAAGTAAATGTTAGTTATACGATTTTGACTAAAAGGAATTGTTCATGACGTGTTAATAAAAAGGATGATAGGAGTACTAAGGGGGTCGGGTTAATCTCACAGTTGCTTGTTGCTAGTTGGTGCAGCCACAAAATGCTTTGGGCGCACAGACCGCAATCGATCGCTCTCGTAAACACAAAAATGTCCTGTCATTGGGCGAAATTGGGATGTAAACGGTTGCTAAAAATAGCTATCAGGCGTCTTGATAAAAAACTATGAAAATAAACACAAATTTAGTATCCGTTAAAGGACATTTTAAATGATGTATTTATTATCATATATACGGAGACTATGTACGTATATTTTTATGTATTTTATAAAATAAATTAATTGACATTTTTCCGTTGAAAGCAGTGTGACCATATGTGGCAGTTTCCTGCCATTTAGGCAGGATTTAGCCCTTATTTTAGGCTGTGGCAGGATGTGTGGCAGTTTTTAAAATTCGGTAGTATTTGGCAGTATTGACAAGAAATGTCTATAACTATAAAACTATAACTCTAATGAGTGTAAATTCTGCAATGTTGTATGTACATTTCAATCAAATCAACCATATTATTATTCATATAACTTTTGTCTTTTATTCTGACTTTAAGGAGTATAAATATTTAATTTGAGTGTGTTTTGGTAAAATGAAGCGAAAGTATGAAAGAGCATATATAACAGGGCAGAGTGGGAGCAAGACCCATTACTGTCATCGTGGCTGACTAAAGCTAAAGACAATCCTTACAGGGCATTTTGTAACGCATGCAATTGTAAATTGCATACGTTATCTATCTGCCCTAAAAAACATGCCTGTATAACAAAACATAAGAAAAATATGGAAGAGTATCACTATAGGGGGTAGGCAGTCACCAGTGAATTATCTTTTAATTAATTAATTTTATCGTATCAAACTAAAAAAATTATTCTTTGCGTTAGATGTATCTAATGTAGGTTTAATAGTCGCTAAAATAAATAGCAGCAACTTCTGACTAAAATACTCTTACTATTGCGAGACTTTATACGTGTTTTCTCATATAGTAATGTTGTTGTAGGTTACTGAATTTTTCAAGAATTGTGTTTCGTTTCATCCTACCAAAAAATGGTCAGACGGATGATTACAGACATGTAGCGATGAATATAATCTTAATTGTGATGTATGATCGACATTTCATATTAACAATATCAATAAAAATATTATTATTATACTGGCATTATTTTGCATTTTCATTATAAACTTTGGCAGGATTTGGCAGGATTCTAGTCAAGCTAAGGCAGGATTATAAATTTTGAGATGGTCACACTGGTTGAAAGTTTGAAAAAAATCTCATGCAGGAAACTTGGCGTACTTGACATGGCAACAAATATATAATTTGTCACCCGTGTTGCTACGCTTATTGGCGCGAAACGTAGCCATACCATAAGTTGGTGATATCAATTTTACTTTTTTTCGGAAAACAAATATAATTGATAGTAATCTACACATTCGTACGCTAACCACTTTTGACGAACATGCATTAGCCGTTATCTTTTGACCTATCTCTTAAGCTTGGCTGGAAATTTAAGTATATTTTTACTAAGATTTAAAATATGTCAAGCATGTTTTTTATTCTTTACAAATGTAGAACTTTTTTATAAATGTTGCGATTAATGTACAGAACCTTTCAGCATTTATGACTTCTTTCTTTATGATTTTCATTTCCCAGATTTGTGTTTTGCAAGATTGTTAAAAACGACATATCACGGCTAAATTGTATCACACCTGAACGTTTTTTAAAGGTTTTTTTTATATCATCATTATACCTCTAGATAGAATTAAAAAGAGATAAACCCTTAACGGCCGCCATCGTTCGCCTTCTAATTTTTATAGTAGTTAAAGCATAATTTGATCTCTTTGTTTCAATGGTATTATAAAGACCCTTTTTTACTATAGTTAGAGTTCAGCAGACAGGCAAAGGCCCCACCCTGGCAGCTGGTGACCATCGCCTATAGTTGTTCGTAACACCAGAGGCATTAACAATACGCTGTCGGCCTCGAAAAAATTTTAGAACGCCTTTTTTAAAGAACCCCATATCGACCCGCGCTGAGAAAACCTCAACCGGAAGCTCATTTTTGAGAACAGTTGTGTACAAGAAAGATGAGGCTCCAAGAAATAAGGATGAAAACACCCAGCCGATGGCGGGCAGTGCGGTGGTAGAAAAATATTAAAGAAGATTCAAGATGTTTTATATATTTAGTTATGTTATTTTATATCTCTATCTTTCGCTGTTTTATTTTATTCAAAGTTAAATTATGTATTCTTATATTCGCTTATTGATTTTATTGGTAAATAAAATTTAGAAAATATTATTAATGTGACAGTTACGTTATGTTTTCTAATCAATTTCACTAATAACGATCTACACTAATATTATAAACAGAAAATATTATTATTTTTGTAAGAAATAAGCTCAAAACTAGAACCGGTTACAAAAAATTTTTCACATCAATAAATTATAATATATACCCCTGAGTAACATAGGCTACTTTACTACAAAAAAGAGGGAAAATTAAGGATCTGTAGCCCAAGGTGTAAATTTTTTCAATAAAATGTATTTTATCCTATACGTTGCGGAAAATATTGATGATAGAACAAAAAATTTTGTACTATATTAAATAACATATCAATATCTACAAAAAAACTTTGCGATACTATATGCCCAAATACTAAAGTTATGTCATGATAAATATTTTTTTTTACATTTAAAAAGATGATAGAAATGCCGACCAAAATCAGACCATGTTATCCATACCTTTTTATTTTTTTTACAAATAAATCATTTTTTGTTCAATACTATATCAATACCTTTAAATTACAATTTGAATAAATTAACTCGGACATTCCATTTAAAAGATATAACGAATTTAAAAATGTTAATCTAAGCAAAATTCTAATAGAAAAATTAACGCCGCTGCGCTGCGTTGGGCTTACCACGTTTATACTTTTCTTTTATAAGAAAAATATAACTATTATTTGAAAAAAGTACTTATGTACAAATTAAAAAATGTTTAAAAAAATAAATATCCACAGATGCGTAGCCAGGACGGGCCGTTAGCGTACTATAAGTTCATAATTTGTATCGCTTAGAGAACATTCGTTCGCTTTAAGCGATAAAGCTGCTAATTGCATCACTATTTGGTTTAAAAAAAATAGGCATAGTACACACAGACATCCTTCCTTTTCTACTTTGTCTCATATATTTTATATTTCACAAAGCCATTATGAAAAATCACACTAATCCTTACTTATAAACTTTAATGAGAATACAATAATTGATCTCTCTTATTGCAAAACGGGACAGAAAATAATCAGCGTTTTTTTTTAAGTTAATTTCCTTTAAATAACGAGTAAATTACGTTATTTCTTTATTTAAATCCAAAATGTCTCTGGGGATACCTTGCTTTAGATTTGTGATGTACTTATCTGATGACATTTAAAGGACTTTTACTTTCTTATCTTAGATTTGTTTGGAACCAGTACTGTAGACAGTGTTGGAATTGCTTTACCCAGTACCATCTCACATTTACGTACTTACTATTTGATATTCGGTTTCGATTAGAAAGAATAATTGTACTTCTAATGTATCATAAAAGGTGTTATTTTATTATTTTAGTAGTTAGTAGGAAGTATTATAATATTGAATTTATATAGCAGAAATGCTGATAGGCAAGTTTAGGTGGATTGACCAAACTGTAACATTTTTTCAAAAGACCAAAATCTCGTAATAACCTAACAGTCATAGCTGTCAGTCTTCAGCGGTCATAGTAACAATTACAATTAACGTAGACTAGAACAAGTTACTTTCTGATCATATAAATACTTTGTCCTCCATGGGCATCGAACCCACGCCTAAAATCTAAAAAAAAAAACGTAGCCACTGCATCTACATTATTCACCTAAGACCGCCATTACATTGTATTGTTGTAGAAATTAAGATGGTATTGTGTTAAATTTATTTCACACTTGCGCCTGTCAAGTTTTGTTCGGCATACAACAAACGTGTGACATTGCTTTTGAATATTTATCAGGCACTTACATTTATGTATTACCATAAAGTACAAATTGTCATCTATTCACTTCGTGATAACAGTCGTAACTTTCCGTTTTACGATCCCGGCACTAGAAATGAAAAAATGGAGTCCATTGTCCTTGTTTAAAGGGCTCGTAAAATATTTACCTTAACGACCTTTCAGATAAGAGAGCAGTGATAACAGACATCTAAAGAACGTAAAATGTTTTCTCTTTTTATTTTGTACAATAAACTAAGAAACTTATTATGTTTTATTAAAATGTCACTCAATATGAAATTCTCTTTCATGTACACCTTTGATGGAGGTAATAATTTATTATACATGGTATTGTAGGTGTAGCTAAATACTTTGATTCAACATACCTATCAAATCAAAAGATTCATAAAAACTAAGAGATTTTTTCCACTTTTGATACTTTAACCTTTATATTTTTTTTCAGCGTTATACTCCGGTAACATATAAAATTTTTGCATCACTCGGGGGCTGCAGTTTGTTGCTATAGTTACGGAATATCTCTCTGTCGTCACTGAGCAAAGTGTTATTTTAATGATGTATTGCATGCGATTTTATTAATTGTATTCTATATACAACTTACCTATGAAGTCTAGTCTGTCTATTAATTGTTTTCAAGAATATGTTAGTGTCAATGTCAAGTCACAAGAGCCACCAAGTGGGACACAAACAGGTTCATATTAGATGGTTATATGCCTAGATCTACTAATGTATAATCCTTGGTGAACTATTAAACATTTAAAAGAGTCCTATAAGTAAAAAAAATCTAGTATTATATTAATACCACGATGATGACCTCCGTGGCGTAGCAGCTAACGCACTTCGGTACGCTTGCGCAGGTCATAGGTTCGATTCCCATCTCGCGTCTGAAGATGTTTATGTATAATATGTATTTATATACAAAAAAAAAATATGTAATTTATCAGTTGTCTAGTACCCATAACACAAGTGCAATGCTACTTACTTTGGGACTGGGTGGCGCTGTGTGAATTGTGCCACTGTATTTATTTGTTTATTTTATTTAATAATTGGAGAACGATCACCAATCCCTAAAATATGACCTGGTTCATTCTTTCTACATATTCCAAATGCTGCTTATGAGCTAACAGGAACCCTAAATGATGATCAGGTTAGTGTTAAATGAAATTAAACTGGGAGCAGTAAATACTCAATTCTATAGATATGATACAAAGTAATGCACAGTTTTGACTTATCCACAGAGAGAATTATCTGTTGCTTAGGTGTTTGACTATAAGGTAAGTGGTAAATAAACTTATCTACTATTTTCTATCATAATATACTATTAATAGTTAGGAATATTATTATTAAAAGTAACAACTTTCAGTGGTATTTAACCCCTTTCGTTTAAAATTTCAACACAACTGCAGTCTGTTTCGAGTAACTATCTCGAAAGTTATGAAGTTAAATTTTAATGAAGTTATGTAATACAACGGTCATGTTTGCACGGAAGCAAACACTATACCGGGCACGGGGAAACTTGTAATGAATGTAGGCATGAACATTGTGTTCTCATATCCGATATTGTTGGAGTCAGTTGGAGAACACTGTTGCATTGTTGGAAAGAAATTTACGTGTCTCGTAATACTTTGTTAATATGAAATTATTTGTTCACACGTTTATTTTGTATAATTCTTGCATCAATTTTAAATAACTGCTCTGTGTAGACGTTTGGTTCGTTTTTGGAGATGATCTCAAATTTTCCTTAAAACTATTTTATTATTGGAGAAAAATAAATACGTACATTACCTACAAGAGGCTTTACTGTCGTTTATCTTTTTCCTTTCGTAAATAAAGCATTAATTATTATTTAATGATTTTTTATAAAATCTATTGTTATTAAATATAATAATCACCTCTGAGCTACTGGTGGTGGGCACCTAATTACGTTGTTAAATAAATTTAACATACAGTCAGAATGTAATAGTTGTAGGAAGTAAGCACGTAACAGCGTTCGCAAATTCAATTATGATTTATATATCAGAAAAGTTTAAATTATTGACTCAATAGCAATAATAATATAAACAATAATAGCATGCTCAATGATATTTATGAGTACACCTGTCAAAAAGTTAAACATAGCCGGACGGCGGTTAATTAACGTGAAATTTCATAATTCAGCAAATTTCATATTATTTTCGATATCAATATAAAATTCATTGAAATTTCAACAGCTTATTAATATTCATTATTCACACGGTTTTTGGTTTCGGGATGAAAAGTGAATATGTAAATTTTGGAGCATTTTATTCGTATTTAAAATGTACTTTATTTTTGGTATGCATTTTTGGTTTGTTTATAATATTTGTCTAAACCGATGACATTATAAAGCTTGCTGGTAGTGGCTAGACGAGAAAAGCGGAGGATCGGGTGTTATGACGTGTTCTTAGGGAGGCCTATGTCCAACAGTGGGCGACTTAAGGCTCTTGTTTTATTGATTGATGTGTTTAAAATTAAGGTTTTAAAAGTGTTTTGAGGCTGCTAGTAGTTACGTTTTTATATAGTGATATTATACTTTTAAATTGACAAACATCACAATCATGCAAGTGGTTTTGTACACTTGATATGTTACGTTTATATTTCTTGTACGATCTATCCGTTTATGTTTTTTTTTGTATCTTTTTGTGTGCTTGCCATTTGAAAATAAAGCTTCTTACGATTTTTATTACGATTAATTTTCTGTATGCAGTCTGGATTTTTTTTACTAATTCATAACCAAATCAAAATTGATATACCTAGTTTTGATTCGATTCAATATTCTTTTTATTCTAGTAAATCTTGACTGGGTTATACTACTGAATTTGTTGTATTCACATAAAACAATGATGATGTTCAGTTTATTTTTTTGACAATAATTAAAAGACAGCAATCACGTTTAGATAAAAAGACATAATTATTTGTGGATTGCTTGTGGATCCGGGCACCAACCAAACTTGATACAATTGGGATTATTAAAACATAAGATAATGATGACGTTTATTACGTTTTATTTCTAAATTTGAATGAGTAGGTATTTGGAATAATTAGGTGAAATTTTAGCTTAAGTAACATATATTTTTTTTTTATTGTTGTGGTATCACGGTACAGCAGAGGCAGGCTTACGGCCCACTAAATAGTGAGCAGTTACCATCGCCTATTGATGTTTGCAACGCTAGGGGCACCGCGAAAACGCCGCTGTCCCATATGACTATCCATTACATTAGTTTATTAGATATGAAATCAGATGTTGATTTATTACTAGGAGGCAATTTAGACTTAAATCTTCTGTAGCTGGTGTAGTGACAATTTATTTTCAATTCAAAGCACATATTTCAGGTAGTTTCATAGTAATAATTTTACAGACTACTATTATCTCTTTATACTGTTAAAACGAGTGTATATTTCGATGAAAATGATTTTTTTTATTTTGGAATTACAGATTAAATAAATACAAATATTGAAATACATTAGAATAATAAAAAATTAACACAAAATCTTAAAAATAAAAACCCAAGGTTTGCAGTGATGCTGATTAGTGAGATCAGTGCTGTTCTTCCACCTGGGACTTACAATGCCGTCACGGATAGTAAATAAGCAAAATCAAAAAAACACATATACAATATAAAAAATATATATAAACTACTGAAGTAAACTCTTTGAAGAACTAAAGACAATATAGCATTCTAGCGTGAAACGATTGCATTCAAATGTAAGCCAGTAACATCCAATTTTTATGAGCAACGCGATAAATCGTGTCATGTCGCTGGGCGACATAATATGGTGTTATGTCGCTTCATACTTTTATTTAACGCCACCTTAACATGACATCTGAGCAAATAACTTTTAATCTTTGGGCGTTATATTCTGTTTTTAATTTGATGTTGATTTGACGATCTCTGTAGCGCTATTGCTTTCGCACGTTAGTGCGAGTGCGGGGGTCACGGGTTTGTTCTCCATTAAGAACTGGATTTATAGTAATGGGTGAGTTAAATACATGCAGAGATTATTTATTTATTAGTAGTATCGTAGATCAAAAGGTTTTTGAAGTGGAAGTATTTAGCGGCGTTGTGCACTTTTTTTGTGATGGGTAAAAAATGTTAAACTCACGTCAGGACACGTGACCTGATCGAAAATTCGTAAGACGGAGGGAGTTTTGCTCCAGTAATACCAACCTTATTAATAATGGCTTAAGGTTTATTTTATAATGTAACTTTTATATTATTGCATTGCATTACTTAAAAATACTTATTCGAATTGCGACTTACAATGAAATACAGTTGAGTTTTTGAAGTGAAAACTTCTTTAGGCGCGTGGAGCACTTTTTGGGTGAACAATTTTTGGTTTGTAAAGAAGTGTTAATGACCAATTTAAACTTTAATCCTTGATCATAAACATTTCTTTATAAACCGAAAATAATAATCTAATAGTTCGACGATACAATTCACAAGTTACTTAGTTTTCACTTCTATCGGCAGTTCCCAAAGACTGCCATGCATGTTTTTTTTATCTGAATAATTAGTAACCACCCAATGCAATGTGATGGAATGTAACAAAAACAAATTTGAGAGAGTAAACAAATTTTAACGTAAATGACATATTTTGATTATAAACCTTATTCTTACAGAGCCTATATCGGGGCAATTGAAGGGTATGTCGGACCAGGGAACTCTATTTATTAAAAATGCCTTGTTACAGCGTTGTGCCCAGACTATCAGTGTTCGATCCTTGCATAGATGTATCAAGCCATGCTCATTGACCCCTCAGGGCGTAAGTACCAACATATACTTTGGCGTGAATCTCCTGACCAGCCTGTGCGTACTTACAAACTTAAAACGAACACCTACGGATTTCGTAGCGCTCTCTTTATCGCTGTTCACACCTTTCATCGATTTGCCGCAGATTCTCCGCCTTCTGAAGTATCTGGTGTACTTACACAAGGCTTTTATGTCGATGACTTGTTGTGGTCATGCTGTTCAGTTTCTGAAGCTTGTTCACTTCAGGATGAGCTAATATCACTTCTGAAAAGCGCAGGTTTTGATTTGCGTAAGTGGGCTAGCAATAAACTTGAGCTGCTTTCTAGGATGTCTGAATACCAGATTAGGTTTTGGGTCTGACTTGGATACCTTCTTCCAATTCTCTTTCTTTTAGTTACAACATAATAGATACAACAAATTTTTTTGACGTTCAACTAATTGGTTTTTGCGACGCATCCTCTCTAGGATATGCAGCTTGCTTGTATTTCAGAAATGTCGATATACAGGGTCAAGTTAAGGTTAGGTTACTAATGAGAAAGTCCAGGGTGGCTCCAATAAAACCTTTGCTTTCTATACCTAGGTTGGAGCTGCAAGCGGCCGTGCTGTTTTCGAAGCTTGTTAGTTTTGTCGTACAAAACTGCAAGGACTGTAATTTTTTTATAGTCGCTCTTAATGACTCAACTATAGTTTTATCCGGGATTCAAACACAGCCTTAAAAATTAAAAACGTTCCAGTCCAGATAGTGGATGGCCCCGTGTGGCTATCAGGTAACTCTGAGAAGTGGCCTATTAGGACATTTATTATTACGGATAAAACCAAAGTCCCTGAGCTGAAAACTTTAGTCGAAGCCTTTTGTTTTAACTCGTCTAATAAACAAATATTAATTAATGATTTAGAATTAACATTTAATAAATGTTATTCATTTAATAAATTGACTCGCCTTATAGCCTGGTGCGTACGGTTTAAAAATAATTTAAAATTGAAAAGTGTCGAACGCCTTTTCGGACCCTTAACCACCAGTGAACTGGCACAAGCTCATGACATTATTATTCGTTCAATGCAAATGAATCATTTTAATTTAGAAATTAAAACTTTAATTTACACAGACAACGTGTCTTCACTGTGCAAGGTGTCACGTATCTCTGGCCAGCTCCTCTAGCCTCTCTCATACAGTCCACCGCTCTCGAAATATCCTTCTCATTCCTGTAGGGTGTATTCTCGGTCCGTAACAGTCATCGTACAATCAGAAAAAGTCTTAAGCGACGATGAGAAGTACATCAACTAGCCAGTTACGATTTTCAGAAGTCCTACGAGGCGTTTAGACTCCACACAAAATATTTGTATTTAAACACATCAAAAAAGTCTAAGCAACATGCATGATATTACTTTACCATTTATACTAATTAATCTTTACTCACTCAAAGTGCGTAGGTATGTAAACTTTTTTGTTACTGATGACATACTGGCTGGTTGTAAAAAAAATATCAATTATGTTTTGTTTTTTTTTCATAAAATTAAATGAAAGGGAATTTGTTTGAATTTAAGTGCATTTTTATTGCAACGTTTAGTCTTGATTTTATAATTTTACGATTTTACGTTATTCTTTACGTCATGGAGCGACGTCATTTGACGGCAAATGAACTGCAAAGAGCTGTAGGGATGTTGCAAGCGGGAAGCAATCAATCTCAGGTATCTCGGCATTTTGGCATTCATAGAAGTGTTATTTGTCGTCTTTGGCAGCGCTACAATAATACAAGGGAACCCGCTGAACAGCATCCAGGCCGTAAAAGGAGTACAACCACTCGGCAAGACCGGTACGTACAACTGACTGCAAGACTCTAGCCGATATTAACTGCTCGAGAGATAAGTTTGAGGCTGCAAAATTCAAGTTGTGTTGATGTAAGTCCCCAAATTGTGCGAAATCGACTGTATGAGTACGGCCTACGAGCTCGACGCCCAATTAGGTGCCCACCGATACGTCACGGGAATCGCGCTCGTTGAAATTAATGGCGTAGAGAACGCAGAACATGGACCCAGGAACAATGGGATAAAATTATGTTTTCCGATGAGTTGCGATTCGGGTTTAGGCCTGATACAAGAAGGGTGCGAGTGTACCGTTGGCCCGGAAATACTGAAAGGCTCAGGTGCATTCAGGAAGTTCATCCATACAGCGGCCAAAACCATCCTAAAATTTAAATTAGTACATGTTGCTTAGACTTTTTTGATGTGTATATTATTGAATAGCAATTAAAAAGATTATCATAACCTCACTATAGTCCCAGATTGCAAAATTTAATTTTAGCTAAAATACAAAAAAATATCACGTAAAGTTCTTGTGTATGTTGTGTTGGGCAGGTTACGGTTTTCTGATTATTGTTAAAATCAACAATTGATTATTCTTAACCCTGACGAGTGAAATGTTCTGAATTAGTATTTGCACCAAGCTAAATCACTTTCCAAAGATCAAAGTTCTAAGTACCACGGTCGAAAGCAATGAGACAATTGACACTTGATTTAAAGGGTCTCCGGCGATAGCCTCCGGGTAACTATAATGAAGTGCTCTAAGGTATTCAGAGGGTTCTTACTGTAGTGATTTGATTTCCTAATTTCCTCAATACTCTTCCATCATTTATTATTATACAGAGTTATTGGTAATTCGACGTATTGCCGTCAGAAGGTTATAGGGGTGACTATTTGCGATCATTTTAACCCCCACATGTACTATGCAAAAGTGAACCATTTTTGAGTTGATCATGTTTTTTTTAGTAAATTTTTGATGTTGCACTTTTGACTTATTTTGAGAAAAGCTAATAAACATGATAATTCAAAAATGGTTCACTTTTGCATAATAAATATTAATGTAATGTTTAAGTATTTGCTAGTAATCGTTTCTAAGCAATACTATATAATATGCTACGTTTATTCAAGGATGATTGGCAGGTATAACATTTGTCATTTTATCATCATTAACGACAAAGTACATTGAGGTGAAAAACAGTAATTATGATGATTGTTCCTAAAAACAATACTCTATTTGCTAACTTTGTGCAAATATATTCTGAGATAAATCATCGTTTATATATCTTTCTTAGAGTCCTTCCAGAGAAATATGGCTAGCAAAGCCAAATATTTCAAACTGAAATGTATGGAGGTTTACTTTCGACTGCTAAGATGTCAGGACTGTCCTCTTTGCGAAGAGTTAGTTAGAGGCTTTTTTGGTGTCCATTGCAGCCACCAAAATATACGTGGATCGATTTCAGACTACCATTATAGCATTCAATGCAGAAAAATACAATGTGGAAATTTTATAAAAGAATCATCGCTTCCTTAGTTTTAAACCCTTGTTTCAAAACTTCCACTGTATTGGCTGGGATATTTTTAATAAAATACTCTTGCACCATTTTTACTTTAATATGATACTTCTGAATTCTTCTAATCTGATTTTGACTTTAAGGGTATTTTTAATTACATTTATATAAATTTTATTCTCGTTTACTCTTGAAAATGCCAAAGGTGGCCAAGTGAATTGACGCAGCTCTTAGGGAGAGTTCCTAAATTCGATTATAACGGCGAGAAAACATTATAGTGTTTTGCAGGCTGTAATAAGAAGATTGATTATTGAATAATTTATTTATTTTCTTCCTACAGAGACACCCTTTTTCGTTCGGTATAAACGTTCTTCAAAAGTTTTATTGTTTACACCGCACTTTGGGAAGTCGGAACAATTGTTTCTTTTGTCCCTATCACACAAAGAAACCGCCGAGCTTTTATCTCTTTCTGACATATGATTGCTTACTTGGATATTGTTTCCTTCCTTCCATTTATTTGATATCGGATTGTTATTTTTATACCGTTCAGTAGATTGGTGCTAAAATTATTCTCTCAGGCGGTGTAGATCCCAATACATTTTACGATGGATTAAACGTTTCTACTTGGCTTTCAATAAGGTTTTAAATTTATTTTTATTTTTCCCCATAGAGTTTATTCCATAAATATAAAATACACTGGCATTATGTCAAAAATGTAAGCAAAATATCAATAATATTATGGACATTCTAAAATTAATCATAGATTGTGTTTTTGGGTCTACGCTGTTCGCTACGATTCTGAAGCCAAAAACTTGTTTTCGTAATTAATTCATTTTTGGAACGAAATGTAGCAATTGCTTTAAACAATAAGTACAAAAAGCAGGCTTACATTATAGAAAATCTATTGAGGATGCCCCGTCAATTCCTGGAGAAGTTTGTCTATAATAACAACATTCCATAGTTCACTCAAACTAGACTTTTGGCTGGCGCCAGCACGATTCTGCTGGATTTAACTCAGTAATTACCCATCCGCCACTAATCTACGCCGAATGCGCTGAGATAGACATTTCCCAGGATTCATAGAAAATGAAACACTTTGTAAGGTAATAATAATGTACGACTTAGAATGTCAAGACTTACTCAGATTATTAAAATAAATTATGCAAGTTACTTAGAAATACTACTTCTATGAATCGAACGCTGATTTACTTTGTGTATAAACGAGGGATGTTTTCAAAGTTCTGCGGACTATGCTTCAATTGAACTTGGCATAAGTTATCAAGTCCCGTTAGTAACGGAGGAAACGTCTTATTAATTCATTATGACAAACTGGTGACAGTATAAGTTATTTCTAATGCAAATACAACAAAAATATTAAATCAATATATTTAATTTCATCAATATCAAAATTTATTTATTGACATGCAACTCATGTAGAATTAAAATACACTGTATAATCAACAAAACGATATAGACTAGTCATTTTCAAGAGAAATTATAATGCAACTTTGACGAAATAAATAAACATAATTTTGGGAAAATCCTTAACTCTAATTCAGTTCGAGTTTATCAAAGATTTAATTTTAGATATTAAAATCAAATCCCTCAAGCGTGTCAATATTTTTTTTTCAAACGGAAGTAGAAAATTTCTAAGTGTTTTTTTTAAAGGTGATATATTTTTCTGTTAAGTAATAGGGAATGGACTGTCTGAACGTTTCCTTCAATTTTAAGCTTGGTGGATTATACGGTAGCTAGCCCAATAAATACCAAGCCAAATCTATTCCGTCTTATTTCTGAGTCACTTTCCACCCAAGAGAAATTTTCACCTGAGAAAACTGACATTGGAACATGTTTTTTTTTCATGTGGCAATATTTCTATAAAATTAATATCAGCGAAGAACTAAAATATTGTATATCTTTCCCATATAAATAAACAGAATATTCGACCGCGCAGATAATGGCCCCCACACACACATCCATGGCATCGCCCTTTTGTATGCCCGACCACTAGTTCACCACAGCATTATTTGGCTACCAACCTCCAGAGATTTAATTATACGCTCGGCCTTTGGAGACCAGCAGCTGAGGTCGCAGAACTATCAAGCCACAGACAGGCAATCGGAAGCCACTGATGGCCAACAATAGCCGAGATTGGCCTATCAAGCCAAGACGGGCCAACGTAGGGCTGCGGTGAATCACACCAATCATGTGGAAATGCGCTCCCGCGGCTCGAGCGACGACACCGGGGTGTCGTTGCCCCCTGAGTTTATTCTAGAGTAAGGATTACCAACTCGAGGCCCCCCCCCTTCTCCCCAAGAAAATGCACACAGTTTCCTTGAGGAGATTTGGGAAGAAGACCCATTTCTTATAAATAAATGTTCGAAGCAGTCTTGATTAAAACATTTTAACGCGACGTTTTGTATTAACGTGTTTGCAGTGCAAACTAGAAGATAACAAGGTGTTAGTGGGTTGTTCTCAGTTTGTTTGTTTGTGTTTGTAATGTAATAATATAATACCTCTGTGCTCAGTTGGTGAGCAGGTTTTAATTAGACACATATAATTTTTTTTATGTTAATGTTATTTTGTTGAAGGTGTTATTCCAGTTGCAAATGATCATAGAATTACCCCTTCATGTTGCTAGGAAGTCGTGAAATGCAACAAATTGAGTACATCTTTTGCTAATTCATAAGCATTGAAGGCACTATTGGTATTCTTTTCGAGGTAGGGATGGCAAATTTCGCAACATCTATTTTTTATGAGTTTGAGCAATAAATCCAAGTCACATCCTCCAAAGCGTAATTTTTCTCATTAGATGCAATCTGTCTGAAGAACTTGTAACGAGATGCCCTATCCTAGCATTCTATCAGGTTTCTACCCGCAGCTTTTCTTCGTTAGCTCCACTATTTCATTTTCCTACAAGTTGAAAGGACTTGCAGATGGAAAAAAAATATTTCTTTTTATTTATGTACGCATTTCATGAGTGTCAAAGCTCGTAATCGCTCGTAATACCTCAGATGTGCTTTTTTTGATAAAAGTGGTCACATTTTGTGATATTTTGAAGTATTCGTTTTGCGGCCTTTTGAAGTGGAGATGTGAATAAACAGTATACAAGTAATTTCACGTTATGTCTTGCATACAAACAATCAGAATCTAAATCTTCGCTTTTGAAATAATTTTACAAGATATTTTACAAGATACGTACTACATTCTTCTTAGCTAAAAGGTGTCAGATTTCAAGCCCTAATCAGAGATAACAAATATGTCCATGATGGCATTATACCTAAGTATTTTACTGAAATGAAACGAATAGAGTAAACCTGCGCACTTAATTTACCGGTGGATTTATATGAAAATATTATTATTAGATTGAGGGCATTTAAAGCGATGTCAGTTGACGATAATTGTTCGGAATTTAAAACGGCATCAGAGGTAACTACCTCGTGTACATAGCTATGTACACTGCAATCGGAAAGGTATTGGAATGTATACATACGTCCGCACTCCATGCGAACTCTGTTTTTCTCCGTGCAAGGGCGGAGTGAGAATACTAATCTCTGCGGCCGGGGTTGTAAAAGGCGACAAAATAACCCTAGCTACGTGGTAGGGCCCCATTGCTCGTCTGGATGGCAAATACCCTTGGTCTATAAGTATAGTCTATAACACAAAGTTATTATAGCAACATACTTATAGACCAAGTCATATATAATAACGCTATAATAACGTTGTGTTATTATATACATACTTAAAGACCATTAATACTGGAACATAACAGTGTTCTGGCATTAATGGCCCAATTCCTGTATCCCTATGGGACAGTAGCGTGTTTGTGGTACCCCTAGTGTCGCAACATTCATAGGCGACAATAACTGCTTAGTATTAAGTGGGCCGCCAGCCTGTTTGCTGTTCCTCAGCAATAAAAAATAAACTGTCCACTAAATGACTGCGTGATAACGCGTAACGCTGCAAAATTCATTCGGTGCTACCCGCTTTGTAGCACTTATGATTCATCGATTACATAACAATCGATTATAAACTAATTGTACCATAATATCACTATCGATGCTTATGTTATCACTTTTTGCCACTTGAATACAGAAGATCTGTACGTGATATCTGTCTTTTGATTAACATTGTAAATGGATCATACGACAGTCCCAAACTTTTAGCTAGGGTTCCGTAGACAACACATAAATAGCAGAAAGCGACAATTGTTAAATGTACCTTTTGCACCTACTAATTATAGATAAAATATTTTTTTATTAGTAGTGTAAATAAATTTAATTAATCAGATGCAAAGCTCGATATCAATTAGTTCACAATAAAAGTTAGCACATTCAAAGCAATGATGAATAAATACTTTTTCGAGGCTGTTGAAGATTAAATATAAATTATTACTCTTTTTTTTGTATTTATTGTAAGTAGTAAATAACTAATTCTTAAGACTTGTAATCAGCAATAGTTTTAAAACTGTTAGATTATATACATATTGTAATTTTTATTAGCCTGTAAGGGCGCCTTCAAATTAGCCGCAAAATGTCGCGCCGCAGCAGCGCGGCTGCAGCGCTGCGGCCGCGCTGTTTTCTAAATCTATATAAATCAAAAACGTGCGACCGCATCGCTGCAGCCGCGCTGCGGCCACGCATCAGTTCATCGATCGACTAGAGACAGTACACACGTAATTTTTGTAACATGAACGAAAATCAGGTTGAAGAATTTTGTATTTTGTAATGTTGTATTTCGTTTTCCAATATATTGTCCTAAACAGAGAAGTAAATCGTAGAATTGTTTTCTTGATAATCTTAAGTAATTCTGAAACTTTTTGTCACAGTAGTCCTTTACTTCATCAAATTCAGTTCGTTGGCTTAAACAAAATAACGGCAAGGTTTTCTTAGGTTTTGTTTTCTTTTCTTTGTTGAACCTCCTTTTTCGTTTTAATAGTAACACTAAGAGCAGTGTTTCTTCGTCAGAGTCCATCGTGAAAATAAATATACAATACTATGATTCTCGAACAAAGCGGCTGCAGCGCTGCGGCCGCGCTGCTGCGGCGCGACACTTTGCAGTTAATTTGAAGGCGCCTTACTAAAATAAATAAATATTACTCGTTACTAGTTCTGTTCCTATTATAATCATACTTGATTAATGACAGCGCACTCTCATATATAAGTGAGACAACAGTGACACCTTGATGCACATTCTTCACGACGTAACACTAGCCGTACGACCCAGTTGTGACACTGCATAAATAATGTTCGATTTTACACAGGTGTTGTTGTTACAGCCGATTTGTGACGAATTTTTATAGCATAGCCAATTACGGAATATTGTATCTGACGCGAGTAGTCCACAATATGTGGTCAACGACCTAATGTAAACGTACCATGAAGTTTGCGGAGTAACATAAAGAAACGTGTATTGTTATTAAAGACAACGGGCTTCGATATATGTAAATATACATCTTTTATACATGCCTAATCTGTTCTTATACTTAATATTTTTTGAGAAAAAAGCATACTTGTCACTTTTATAGAAATAATTAGTATTCTCAAGGTTAGTTTTTTAAATAAACCCTTCGGGTGATTTGCAAAAAATGTAGAGAGACAAAGTAAGCAGGTAGTGTAACGTTCACCCCCCGCGACGCTTAACATAATAAATCCGTATATGTACCGATGTACATATAATTACGTGGAGATTCGATCGGTAACGACAAATCGAAATAATAGTTTTAATTAAGAATTACGTAGGTATTTAAGTAGGTTGAATAGAAGAGTGATAAAATAAGCAGTCACAAATACGAAATCCTGTTCGATGAGAAAATTACACATTTTCGTATAAAATAGAAATAATAAATTAATTCATTTCTATCACTCACCGAACACGATAAACGACGGTTGTTGGTGATGCTCTGGCCTGAGATCGCCTTTACGGTTAGGACATTTACGTTGTGTTTTCCCGAAGTAGTAAACCTAGATTATTTTATTAACCGGTGGTTTGAGACATCTAAAACTATACGTTGGAATACATGTACTTATTTCTATGGAACTTAACGGGGATGAGACAGTAATAAACATACTTATAATACATGTAGGTAGATAAATATTAAAGAAAATATAACATATGTAAAATTACATTTATTTTCATTACTTTATCTGTGCAGGGGCGGAGAAAGAATACTAATCTCTGTGGCCGGGGTCGGCCTGTCGTAAAAGGCGACAAAACAACCCACCCTAGCTACGTGGTAGGGCCTCAAGCCCGTCTGGATGGCGACCACCTTTGGTCTTAAGTATGCCGCCATAATAACCTTGTGTTGTGTTCCGGCATTAGTGACCCAAGTTCCTGTACCCTTATGCGACAGCAGCGTGTTCGCGATGCCACTGGCGTTGCATACATCTATAGGCAACGGTAACTGATAAATCCTAAGCGGGCCGTCAGCCTGTCTGCTGTTCTACAGCAAAAAAAAAAAACAATGATTGTAGTGTTTTGTAATGTAATAATGTATAGTGCGAGTAAGTTAATAGTCAGTTACTTATTATATAAACTTTAGCCTAAAGTAATTCTAGTTGCTTTATTACTATAAATAATGCTAACCTAACGATGATCGCGAATCGGGAATATTATATTGTAAAACCGAAAATTTACAACAGAATATGATGCCCGGTGAAGTTACCCACCGTCTCAAAACCTCACGAAAATGCGACCCTAACCTTCTCCACATTTAGTGTCCCACAATTCAACTTCTTAGAATAATTTCTTGAGGAAAAGAATACTGGAGCAATGATGCGCAAAATGAGAAAGAATGTGAATAATTGCTGTATGCCTGACTCATCTAATTTTATTCTTCTTCAATTTGGTGTTCTTCTAAAGGTTATAAAAGTAATGGCAGCATTTCTGTACTTTTAATACAATAATTGTATCACAGTAAACGCTGTTTGATAAATATCTTTTTTTTAACTCTATCCATATTTTTAATTTCACCCAAAAAGCATCATGTTAATAATGAGGAATTCACCACTACATTAGTAAGAACCATACATAACATTACATTATATATATTATATTTCTTTTTTCTTTTTGCTGTTTATTTATTTTGTTAACCGCTTTATATTTATAATACATATTTTCTTACTAATTGTTTGCCTCGATGTAACAAGCTGCCAAGTAACCTAAAAGCAATAAGACAGTCCATAGTTTGACTTTTGGTGGCGGAATGGCGGCAAAGGCTTCTGCGCCCTACCGCCGGCCTCGCTACCGTCGAGGCGATCCGGCCAGTACTCGACGACTGGCTCGGGAGAAGGCACGGCTCCCTGTCGTTTAGGGTGACGCAGGTGCTGTCGGGGCACGGCTGCTTCGGCAAGTACCTGTGCCGCATAGACAGGGAGCCGGACGCTCGGTGCCACCACTGCGTCCACGGCGGGGAGGACACGGCGCAACACACACTCGCCGAGTGTGTAGCTTGGGAGGAGCAGCGCCGTGTCCTCACAAATGAAGTAGGAGGAGATCTGTCGCTGCCGGCCGTAGTGCGGAGGATGGTCGGTAGCGCAGAGTCGTGGGACGCAGTGGTGTCCTTCTGCGAGGACGTGATGTCGCAGAAGGAAACTGCGGAACGGGAGAGGGAGATCTCGACTCCCTTCCCCGGCCGCAGAAGGCGCACCGGGCGAAGGAGAAGGGCGGACAACGCCCTTTTCCGGCCCCCATAAATAGGTCCAGGGGCGAGGGACCTGGGGAAGTTCCCGCCCCCTATTCGATGGACCCGAGGGGGAGGCGCGCGCGGGTGTCGGCGCGCACCTCTGAGGCGATGCACGGGGTAGTTAAACACCTCACTACCCCGTGCAGGAGACGAGGCCCGGACAGACCTGGCCAGCACTAGTGTGGGGCTGCGGAAGAATTTGGATTCCCGCGGCCCCGCGCGCACATGTGAGGAGACACCGGGGTGGTGGTTTTAGCCGGTAGGAGTCCGGCATGCCCCTCCGCCTTTCCCCAGGCGGAGATAGTCCATGAGGATTTCCCCACCCCGTAAAAAAAAACAAAAATAGTTTGACTTTATACTGTTATATTTTCGATTATTTTAAGTTGACGTTAAGTATGTATCTGTATGTAATAAATATTTTTTTATTATTACACTTTTAATTTTCTGCATTTTTAGTAAATGCAGAGAACTACTCGTAAAATAAGTTTAAGACTCTATTTACGTAAATCTTATCAATATTGATAGCTAGTGACCTGTGTCAATAATAGTTCTACGGATAAAATACACGACAAATAATACAATATTAAGATTGTGTATGCTATTGAACTTAATAATAACTTAATGATAACGTATCGATGCAACTAGTATGCGACTTTATCGAAAATTAACATATTACATTTCTAAAACTGTCTACTTTCCTTTACTACATGAAATCCAGTATGGCAGTAGTAACCATTGTATCGTTTATTATTGTACCTAAAAGTACATGAGTATAAAGATAGAGTTAGTTATAAAAAGCGATGGAAAGAACGTGTGATCCAAGATATGAAGGTTTCTGAAGTGACAGATGATGCCAGGATAGAAGAAAATCAAAGAAAAAGACATATCGTGCCGATCCCAAATGATGGGACAAGGCCAAATAATGATGATTAGTAATGTATAAATCATACACGAAGATCAGAACAAATGCTACAGTTATAATCCTCCTACTAGCCATGTCTATGAGATTCATTGCTCAATTAGTCTAATATGGGTTGATCGTAAAAGACACAGTGTGTTTGTACGATTTTAAGAAATAATTATATAATGATAAATGTTAACCGACCTGAGTTTAGCTTTAGTATCATCATGAGAATTGACAAAGCGCTTATTACTTATAGGTGTTTAAAAAATGCCAAGTTTGTGATAAGACTTTTGAATAGAACCACATGTTACAGTTCAATATTTGGAATTATACGAGTAAAGGAGATAAATCAAAAGTATGTAATGAACATGATCCTTTCATCGTTGACATGTATTTGTGTATTTGTCTGCTTTTGATTTGGTGCTTGATAACTATTAAGTATCTGATGGTTACCGGCAAAGTGGATGGCAGGAGGCCAAGGGGTCGCAGCCCGGTGAGATGGTCTGACCAAATCCGCTCAACACTGAACACCAAGCTCTATGATGCACTCCACTAAGCCAAGGACAGGCACAGATGGAGGAACATTATAAAAGAGAAACTGGGTTCTCATAAGGGGAATCACGACCCTCAGTAATGAGGTACACGACTCAAGGAGGAGGGAGGAACTATTAAGTAAACGGGTAAATACAATAAATTTATGGTGTGATTTGACGACCTCGGTGGCGTAACGGATAACGCACTTCGGTACGCTTGCGGAGGTCACGGGTTCGATTCCCGTCTCGCGTCTGGGTGTTTATGTATAATATGTATTTATTTACAAAAAAAAAGTATATAAGTAGTATATCAGTTGTCTAGGGCCCATAATACAAGTGCTACTTAGTTTGGGACTAGATGACGCTGTGTGAATTGTCACAAAATATTATTATTATTAAATATTAAATATTATTTAATCCGTAAAATATTGTATTGTGATCGGAGTTTTTTTATTGCATTGGAATAGAAGACAGGTTGCCGGTTCATTTAATAACCGTCACCTATAGGTGTTTGTGACACTAAGGCCACCGCTAACATGCTGCGTTCACGTATATGAATTGCAATATGCGTTACCTATGCCGGAACTCACCTTAAGGTTATTATGGCGCCATAATTAGAGACCAGAAATGGAGCCTTATAACCTAGCTAAGGTATATCGTCTTTTATGACAGGCCACCCCTGGCTTAAGAATATATCAGTATTTTTACTCCGCTCGTGCACGGATTTATCCGTATATTATATCTCCTATTGCATTGATTTATTGATTTGTATACAAATTTACATGTGAACTGTGATGTTTTTAAGTGGGTGAAAATTGTGTTCAAAGATTCCGTTACATCATCATCATCCAAGCATTGTATCCCGATTGTAACCTTAACTTCCGTTTCGGTGCCCGGGGTCCGTTTTTCGACTTTTTCTACTCCATTTCGCACGGTCTTCAGCATCCCTGGTAGTGAGCCTATTGGCACGTATACCCTTTACGACGTCAAGCCAGCATTTTTTGGGTCTACCCTCCTGCCGGGGCCTGGGGGAGGCAGCATGGCCAGACATTTGTTTCCCACGTAAGCATCCGGTTGCCGTAAAATGTGGCCGTACCAACGGAGCCAACACTCCTGCAATATATCAGCAATATCACGGACATGAAAACTGCCGTTCAAAGATTCCGTTACATATATTAAGGATACATATCAAGCTTGTATAAACCATTTTCATAAATTTAAACTTTCTATTATTTCTTAAAATAATTCACAACATCACTTGATGTAGATATGTATTACACCATAATATCATGCACAGAAAAATTATTTGAACGCAAATTGCAACAGCAACGCCTATAGCGAAGAGATTACTGCGAAAAGCTTTTATTAAAATTAAAATGTTATAGGAGGAAAGAGTCTTTGTAAAGAGTGCTCCGTGTCCAATGTCGACTGAGTGCAATTACCAGTGTACCAGTAAATACAAAACATTGAGATTTAGAAAGTACAGACAATGTATGTATGTCATATTTTATAACTACATTTAACAATCGTACCAAAGCCATCATAGTTGATTGAAAATCATGTCTACGAGTATATACGCTGAAATATAAAACTTCGTATATCTTTGCATACAAATATGTTTGGCTAACATGTGGGAGTATGATGGTATGTGTTAAGGTAAAATTTTAACTTATTGCTAAAACCGTTTAAACAACAACAAACAAACACACACAAAAGTACAAAAGAAAATAATAGGAGGCCTTATTGCTAAAAGCAATCTCTTCTAAGCAACCTTGGGATGGATACACATTTTGATTATACAATATCACGCATTTTCATAATAATTTAACAACACTTGTGTCGATTTCTTGAAACCTCTTCTTGTTTGCCTCTTCTGTTACATACCATATTCTTTTCAGATATCTTAAATTATTTGCTTATTTGAGTGCAACGTATGAAGATTAGTTTCTGTACTCTACGCCCTTTTGTGCGCCAAGCATGCACTGCCGGCCCGTTATCAAGTGAACACTTCCCTTATCGGGGAACGATTGTTACATTGGCCGTATTACGTTTCATTCAACAACGATTTGTGTGGCTATTTTCGTCTTCATTGGATGGAATTTTATTGAGTTAACTCGCCATACAGGAAGTAAAGCTTACCTTGCTAATATTTTTAATGCTAATATTTAATAATCTACCTTATTAAATTTAGAGTTTATTTTCATCGTGAATTGAAATAGTGTATAAACACTTCACACATGAGGAGTTAAAGAGGTCAAAATAAGATTATAAGTATACTAGCTATATAGAATAGAATATATTCCGTTACAATTACTTATCTTTATTAAATTACAATTTTTAAATAACAATTTGGAGCGCATTTTTTGTTTTAATAGTTCGATTTTTGTGTCGCCATTTCCAATTCTGTTAAAGCGTATCGTTAATAAAATCTTACTACAGACAAAATTATCAATGTTAGCTCGATTAGGGATAAATAGATTTCAATTGTAGAAAATAGTTTTAGAAACCATTGTTCATAAAATCAGTATGAGGTTAAAACAAAATCAATAATAAAAGTATAAAATATTATGAAACAATAATATCGTTCACTCACACACTCAATAGTTTGTTTATAAGTTTAGTAGTTACTCGCGGTAAGTGTTGTTCTTTATATAACCTAAGAAAAGATTTAAAATATTTTTAATTAAATTTGGTTTTTACTGAGAAATATTACTATATAATAAAAAATATGTAAATACTATACAATATTTAAAAAAACACGTTCTTGTGAAAAACAATGAAAATTAAAGGAGGTATTTTGAAGATGAATAGGAATAATAATTAATTCAAATAACGAATTATTATTTATATGCATCTATAATTTTAAGATAAACAGGGCATAATAAATAATAATTTGTTATTTTTCAATGCTAAAAATAACCTTAAATTATTTTTGTTGTTGTAAAAATACAGATTAAATACATAATATAATTAAAAAAAAAACAATACAGTGATTTTTAACTTGTAATAGGCAACAATTTTAAACGGAAAACTATCACAATTAGGTATCAACGAAAGATTTTCAATTACTGTCCTAAATAAAAACGAGTATAATAAAGTACTTCGAAAATAGTTATTCGATACAAATAATCAGTGCATATCAAATACCAACAAATAGTCGCAGATAAGATAATAGTTAAATAACAACAAGTAAAGGTACGCGACGCGATCAGTCGTGTCCCAAGGGTTTTCCTCTGCGAATATTATCTAAACGCGCCGAACGGAAGCTGTGCGATGCGCGCATCTCGTTGCCGCATCCCGTTTCACTCGGTCCGCCAATCGTCTCCGACCTCCGACCAAACGGACCTCTGAGCCTCTGGCCTCCCTCAGTCTTTATCGTACCGTCGACGCGGCTGTACGTACGCCACCGTCGTGCGATTAACGCTCGCGAGCTTTCAAATTTTACCTGTGGATTTTCAGTGACGTGTGTCTTTAGAAACAGTGTTTTTTTTTTATAAATTTGGATTATAGTCACTTTACAGTGCGAGGGGGATATCTACAACAGCATTCAAGGTAGGTTCATCGTACGTTTTGCGAATATTAATGTATTAGATGCACACGGAATGTCACTTGTCCACTCCTTATTGGTTTCATATTGAAATTAATCTGGAAATGAAGGTATATTTACACACTTATACTGAGTCGGTTCATTGTTTTCTGAGTTGGTGCTTGTTTTTTTCAATATTGGAAATCTTTTTTTGTTGTTTGACCGGTGTGTAGATGAGTGGGAGGCGTTTCTGCGCTCATTTAATGTTTATACGTACGATATAAATTATTATTTATAGTCTGTTTATAAATTATATAAAATAATGTGGGTTCCATTTCCTGTGCCATCTTATATATTATATATTTAAATTATCAATTCTAGAAAATCATAGTTTTTTTTTATTGCTGTAGGACAGATGACAGGCTGACGGCCCGCTTAGAATTTAGCAGTTACCGTCGCCTATGGGGGTTTGCAAAGCTAGTGGCATCGCGAACACGCTGCTGTCCTATAAGTGTACAGGAACTTGGGTCACTAATGCCGGAACACAACACAAATTTGTTATGGCGGCATAAGACCAAAGGTGGTCGCCATCCAGACGCGCTTGAGGCCCTACCACGTAGTTAG
Organism: Malacosoma neustria; assembly: GCA_963693495.1. NCBI lineage: Eukaryota > Metazoa > Arthropoda > Insecta > Lepidoptera > Lasiocampidae > Malacosoma > Malacosoma neustria. The sequence goes on from OY856386.1 coordinate 5,510,579, forward strand.
GGTGGGTTGTTTTGTCGCCTTTTACGATAGGCCGGCCCCGGCCGCAGAGGTTAGTATTCTTTCTCCGCCCCTGCACGGTTAGTAGATATTACCATAAAAAACATTATGAAATCATTAATAATAAGCATAATGTACTAAAAAGATACCTCTTCATTTAATTAACATTAAAGAAAACACCGACATATTACAAGAAGTAACAACTTCTTGTCGATAATATAAAATCCAGAAATAAAATATGTTAATTAGTTATAAGCCGATTATGAAAATATTCCTTTGAAGCATTTGTTAAATCAACCACATTTTGACTAAAACTAATTTAGTAAGAAATATGCGGTTATTAAGTATGTTCATGATTCAATTTCTTTCTAGTTCCAAGAATGTTTGTGATTTGATCACATTTAATTTACTGTACACTGTTTGAATAATGTCTGTAAATATACAAAATGATTAAGAATATTTAAGGAATATACATTTTTAAGAAAACACATAAAACTTTGATTGTACTAATTGGAAACTAATAGAAAATTATTCTAATTTTATACAAAAACAGTTTTAATTTAAATTTACCCGGGCTGCTTAAAACAAATTGTTTTTGAGCCCAGGTTACGGACTACTGTTGAACGGATACTTCGGTGTTGTCATGAAGCAGAATTTCAGCGCATCTCCTGGCATTAATGCCTTGGTTTTACTTGATTAGGCAGGTATATGTTGGAATGAGAGGGACTAAATTCAGTTACTAGGAGAGCTGAGCGGAGGATGGCAGTCGTCTAATATAACTCAGAAAATAGGAAGGTGCTCTCTAGATAAGTAGTGACCTAGATGATAATGCCCAGTCGCATAGTTGAACAGGACAATACGGCACAAATCTAATGGATAGATGTAACAAAATGAAAATTGAAATCAATAACGAAATAACATTATTACAATGTTCAAATCGAATTTATTAATAGTAAGAATATTAATCAATCGTAACTAATTCCTTTAAAGAATCGAATAATCGATTTCTAAATTACAATTAAATATTTCATCATAGACTCATCATCGTTTATAAAATTATTAGTAAAAGAAAAGTAGTAATAAGTTGTATGAAATCGATGGTACGTTGTTATTAGACGTTATTGATAGAAATTACGCTTTATATAGAATATAATTAAAATAATTAGAATCGGAATTTTTTTATGTGAGTATTAATTAAACAACTTAAAAGATTATTGCTATTAGACAAATATAGGATTAAAGTAAGGTTACAGATAAAGCCAGGATATTACATTTCGAGAATACGTGGACTTATATTGATAAAATAGATAAAAATTCAATTAAGTAAGTCGCGATAAATGATATCATTCAAAGGGTATATGTTGTAATCTAAATTTTACATGTAACTAAAGAGTCGTTATATAAGCAATGATTACACGCTTGAGGTGCCGGATAATACAATACGTTGGCTATAAAGGTTGTCTTCGTGTCAAGGGAATATGCTTATAATGATTATGCCTCTATTTCCATACATTAAGGGGTTTCGGAAATGAAGTGGCAGCACCAGCCATTATGCACTGATGACTTGCGTGTTATTGAATATATATATTTTTTTAGTTTTTACAAATAAAAGTCAGAATGTATGAAGAAAGAATATTCAAATAGATGTTCTGAATGAATTGCTAATTCTTGATACATCCATCTTTGGAGGGAAATTATTTTGTAGATATATAACTGAAGGCATCAATTGATTTTTGAAATTGAAAAATGTACTAAATCCCTTGAAATATTCAAATGAATACTAAATCCTTGTGGCATTTTTTAACAATATTTAACAGACACGTCCTATAGTATACGATTTGTAATTCATACTAATAATTTATCCTACGTTGAGGTCGTATCCACGCGCACCGTCGATTATGTGACACAAATGTATTTACAAACACGCTGAATTAGCCATGCCATCATGAAGGTAGTCATAAGTACTAGAAAATATAGCCACTCAAAATCACAAAAATCAACAATCGATTGCTGAAATTAAAGAATTCATTTTGGTAGAAAATTAAATAGAATTTAATTTACTTTTTAGACTGCAATATTTCTAGAAAATCTTGCAAGAATAGGGATACTGTATTAAATTTTTATAGGTGGTGTATTAACTAAACGAAGTGTTTTGCTGATTCCAGATATATCAAGAGAAATTTCAATATGGGATATTTGAAGTTTTCTCTCTTCTTTCGCCTTCGCTTTCGAACGCCTTTGTTATAACTACGTAGATTATTTTAACTAGTTACGCCCACGTGGGCTTTAGCGTGTTAGCGGTGTCCCTTGACGTCGCAAACATCCATAGGGAACGGTAAATGCTAACTATTAAGTGGGCCGTCAGCCTGTCTGCTGTCCTACAATAATAAAGCAAGGTAGCACCGTGTGTCAACGTTATTTTCTACGTTTGAAACCGAAATGCTGAGACTGGAAGCTAATTAGTGAGGCTGCCGTCGTTAGGGGAAACGGATTTATGTCAACGTGCTCTCTCTCGGAAGAGCGGATGTCGTGAAATTACGGAAATGCTTAACACCGATTTATGGGTGGTCTGTCGTAAACCAACATTCGGTTTCTTTTATTAGATTTTACTCTAGAAAAGTTAAATTCACAACAACTTAATTCTAACAGATACATGCAATTGGGTTTTTACGTTTTGGTTACTGTGAAGTGACTCAGTACAGGAAAATAATTTTTGTCAATTTTATCAGCAATACTTATTTTTGTCCTTGAAATCAATACTTTCGACTATGTTTGTAGGTCGCTATAATGTATTTTGAAAGAGTAAGTTTTGTTTAAAACAAAACATTTCCATGTGTGTCAGAGGAAAACAAATTAATACATTTGACGACCACTCTGGTGGTTGTCTTTGAGTGGCCTGACCACTGATTATCAGGCATGAAGCCCACAATTTCGAGGCTTTTTAACCGAGGAAATCCGTGGGATAAGCAAACTAGCAATCGGCCTACCCGACGTTTATATCATTGGACGTATTTTTAACGCGCTGCCGGCCTCGAAGAGGAACTGGAACCTGATTTACTAGTGCCGGAACGATCTACAAGGTGATTATGGTGGCATGTTTTAAAAGCATGGCTTGTTGGCATCCAAACGGACTTAGAGCTCAACCAGTTTTATCGCCTTTTACTACAAACCGTCTGGCCTCCAGCACCTGCACGGAGAGATAGCTGATATTCCATAGTGTATTCTATATTATGGTTGCTCTTCTTCGTGCAGGGACAGAGTAAACATACTAATCCCTGCAGCCGGGGTGGGCCGGTCGTAAAAGGCAACGAAACGATTCCTAGCAACGAGGTAGCTAGTAGGTTAAATATTTATAATTAGATATTACTGGGGCCCAAGCTAGTCTTGATGGAAACCGCCCTTAATCTATAAGTATGCCGCCATAATAACCTTGTGTTGTGGTCCGGCATTAGTCATCCAGGTCTCTGTAGCCCTATGAGACAGCAGTGTGTTCGCGGTGCCCCTAGCATCACAAACATCCATTGGCGACGGTAAACGCTTACTAATAAGTAGGCCGCCAGCCTATAGGAATGCTGTTTTTAAACAATAAAAAATGAACGAAATTTATAAATATTGTACGAAAATATGAACAAAAGTACTTTATAAGAAAACTTTGCTAGTAGTAATTGCATACATACAAGAGATAATATTACAATATATACATTACATACGTGTTCAAGACAAAGAGGTATCAGGTATTCGTGGGGAATACAATATGAGGTTTAATTCCAAAGTGCTTTGTTTAAAAGGTAATCAAAATTATGCATGAGGGTTTCCACATTTCTGGTGCGTCAACGTTCGTTTCGTTAACGAGTTTGTACTGTGCAGGGTTGCTAGGAGTGCCGGGGCGTCGCAGAGCATTTACCATGTCGATCTTGCGATGTTCCCATATATGGCTTTGGGTGGCGACCGGGGTTTTAGTCGGTATACCGTCGCGGTCACCACTGGCTATCACATGCTGGCCAGTCTGGGTGACCGTAGTAACATTAGGATGGAGAACCCACATAACCGCTTTGGCTCCCCCCCGGAACTCCGACGCGGTACTGGTAAATTTAAGTTTCGTCGGTATAGAAAAAAAATGTTTGCTAGGAGTAATGAAGAGGGCCTTACTAGCGGACTCGGCGTCTTTTGAAAGATGTCTTTTGTTAATGCCGGATAATGGTGCAGGCTTGAGTATTTCTTACACACTAAAATTTGTAGTCTCGAACACTGACGTTGTTTAGAATTCAAAGAAGATTTAATATTATTAAAATTACTTTTTTATTATTTTGTGAATATAAATAAGGCTAGAATTTGATGGGATATGTGGGATTGGTTGGATGTGGTTTCCTTGTGGCTTTCTCAGAAAAAGGTTACGGTATGGTGCCAAAGGCTTCGCAGAGCAATGACCAAAAGTCTATCTTGTGATACCTCCACATAAGGCTTTTTAACGGCAGAACAAAGGTGGTTGTTGTAGGGTTAGAACTATGTGGTCGACATAATTACGTCAACTTACCCCCGGAACCCGGGTTATTTGGTTTCTCCGGGAAACAAAAAAGGGCACCAACCAAGTCATGGAGAAATGTAACCCTGCGATAATACTTGAAAGCATACCTCGAGCTCTATAAGTATAAGTTTCGGATGCAACCGAGATGCAAACGGTTAAAAGAAGGTTAGGGTAAATGTGATGTGAGAACCAGGGCGTTGAAAATGATGTGTTTTATTCATTATCGTGTATAAATTTCACTTTCTATCAAAATATAAAATATACTTTAAGAAAGTTTAGCTAGTTTTTAAGTCAATAATTATAATGTATTATATATTTAATGATTGATTTTTTTAATTTATATATGATAAAATGATAAGAATGTATGTATATAAGATAATTTCCTGGCCAATACCTACTAACCCGAAACCCTACTAGACAATGGACAAGCCTGATGCAAAGTTTTTTTTGAAGGTAAAGTTAATGTAACTTTTTAAGGTAAAGTGAAATAAATACGCTTCTGTGAAAATAAATTTTAGCTCAATTATTTATAATTATTTCCACAAAAAAAAAGAATGCATTTTTTTACTTTATAACAGTATTCAACATTAGAATTCTACTATAAATATACTTGGATACGATCGGGAATAACGTTGGATTTTTTAATGCTGTAGGACAGCAGACAGGCTGACGACCCGCTTAGAATTTAGCAGTTACCGTCGCCTATAGGTGTTTGCAACGCCAGTGGCATCGCGAACACGCTGCTGTCCCATAAGGGTACAGGAACTTGGGTCACTAATGCCGGAACACAACACAAGGTTATTATGGCGACATACTTAAGACCAAAGGTGGTCGCCATCCAGACGGGCTTGAGGCCCTACCACGTAGCTAGGGTGGGTTGTTTAGTCGCCTTTTACGACAGACCGACCCCGGCCGCAGAGGTTAGTATTCTTTCTCCGCCCCTGCACGGATAAAACACGGATGTTAATAATATTTCGAATAAAATGTAAATTGATGTATCTAGAGCTTTATTTATCGACCGTAGTATCTAATTAAGTTTGCTCGTAATTTTAGTTAGCGAGAAACTGTGAGCTAAATGATTCTTTAATTGTATCATTAGTGTATTTTTTGTAAGCTCTAAGTAACTTTCGCTGTCTAAACTATAACACACTGAATTCATATTTTTTTTGGACATAAGCTGCATTTATGTGGTGTAAACTACTCGCTCTCAGTCTTTATCCAAGCGATGGTCTTTGCCTGCTTGTTGTATGCGTCATTGGAGGTTGATGACTGACCTTCGGCAACAAAGGTGTGAAACCCACACGAAGACGACTACGCGGTCCTATGTGTTTTACCTGTGAGAGCGCTTCATAACTCCTCCAGGTGTGAACGCTTCTGAAAATTATCTTGCGGCTTACTACAGGAAATATTCCCACACTATCCCGTCGTCTATCTCATACGGTGGCATATGTCCTATCATTTTTCTCTGGAGAAAAAGTCGTACTGATCGAAATGTTTTAAATAAAAAATAATTAAACGCATACCTTAGACTATTGATTGTTAATTGCAACGCGTTAATATTATTAACGAGACATTCGACAAACTTGTTTTTAATATTGTCATAATTAAGTAATTACTTCATATAATAATTACAATAGAAATTTAGATGGACTAGTTATTAAAAAAAATATATATTTTAATAACTTCTTCTTCTTCATGCCCTTATCCCAAACTATGTGGAGTAGACAAAACAAATGTTCTCTTCTTCCACTCTCTTCTATTATGCGTCATCTGAACATTCACACCTTTTTAACCATATCATCTTTTACACAATCCATCCATCTTTTCTTTAGTCTACCTATCCTCTTGTATCTCATCCACTCTCATTTCTAGCATCCTCCTTGTAACATGACGCTCCTCTCTTCGCATTATATGGCCATACCAGGCAGGCTAACCTATTAGTTTTCAGCTTCTCAATCACTGGCGCGGCGCTACTTTCGAACTTCCCCTAATTCCTACTCATTTCTAATTTCATCCATTTTTGTAACTCCGCTCATCCATCTCAACAGTCGCATCTCTGCTGCATGCAAATAACCTTTCATCTTTCCCCTTTGTGGCCCAGCACTCTGATCCATACAATATGACAGGTCTTATAACGGACTTATAAATTTTACCTTTAAGTCTAAACGGCATTTGTAGATTCGCCTTTTTATCCATTATTATCATCATTATTTTAAGGACTTCAGAGCAACATAATTGTTAAAATTTTATTACATTATCTGAAATTGTTTTAAAATATTTTAAGTATATCTAATAAAGTGAACTCAATATTGTAATTATAATTATAACCTATTAAGTATTTATTAATAACGCTCTTAGATAACGTTAATCTGAATTCAAATAAATAATTCCAGAAATTTTCATTCTAAAGCGACATCCTTACTCTTTCAAGATCAACTGCCGCGGTAATTTTAGCCCAAGATCTGACTGCTTTTGAACAATAGTAATAAATCTGACGGCGCAGAGCTAGCTGTTTGATTATGTGTACGTTAAATTTGAACAAGCACATGTCTGGAGTTTATTAAAACATTGGCGTTAAAGCTATTCAAAGTTATAGGACATGACTTTTTAAACTTACTCTTAAAATATTACTGGGTTAAACTCTTTAAATATTACTGGGTATTATGTAAATCAAATTTTATTTAAAAAGGAAAACCAAATTATATACCTATCATATGAAATCAATCATAATATTTGGGTACAGAGTAGTTTTGTAAGAATTTCTGTTAATATTATGAAAGAGCTGCTATGTTCGGATGAAATAATTAAACATTAACATTTCATAGCTCACATAATTAATATTTGTACAACCTTCTTCCTCCTGCCCTTATCCCACATGATATGGGGTCGGCACAACATGTTCCCTCCTTTCACTCTCCTCTGTTAGCCGTCATCCCAACATTCACGCCCTTTTTGGCCATATTTGTACAATCACGGGGTTTTAATTTGCAACTCATAGGATTACATAAATATTAATTATCTTTTTAAAACATGTATATTTTTGTAAATATTGATTTGGTTTTTTAAAACTGTAGGACAGCAGACAGGCTGACGCATGACGGCCCGCTTAGAATTTAGCAGTTACAATTGCCTATGGATGTTTGCAACACCAGTGCCATCGCGAACACGCTGCTGTCCCATAAGGGTACAGGAATTTTGGTCACTAATGCCGGAATATAACACAAGGTTACTATGGCGGCATATTTAAGACCAAAGGTTGTCGCCATCCAGACGTGCTCGAGGCCCTAGTGGGTTGTTTAGTCACCTTTTATGACAGGTCGACCCCGGCCGCAGATGTTAGTATTCTTTCTCCGCCCCTGCACAGATAAAGTTTGTAAAAGTTTGATAAAGTGGTTTTATTAAAGATCTAAAAAAATAGGGAAATAAAATTATATATACAAACCCCACTTTTATATTAGCCTGTCTAATTTGATACTAAAAAAGTTTAGTAATAATATAGCTTTAAAAATGAACAACTTCCATAAATATTGTAAGTATAACTCTATCGGCGTAAAACCAAACACATTTTACAATTGTTTAACGTTTCATAGCATCTGGTTTTTATTCAGCCGTCTAGACAGCGGTATTTTTTTTCTATTAGCGTATAATATTCCAAGATTTTGATGCTAATTGCTTCCTGCCATTCTTCCTTGTTCATTGTTCTGTGATATCCAACGTAGATCACGGTCAGAGTGTATATATTTTGTATCTGAAATAGAAACTTAAAAATATTTTAGTATAGAATATTTTTCAACAAATCTTAAATTATATGTCTTAAGGGTACAGGCCCCTTCAAGGACATCTCATGAATCTAAACGACGAACTTATCTCACACTTTTGTTACGCTGACTAAATGCTATATTTTTAAAAATACTGAAGGGAATTGCCGCAATACTGGAAATTTTAATGAGTCTTCCTTAGGCAAGCCTAACTTCAAGGGGGAACTAATAGGTGGATTTAGCCAGATTGGACGGGTTTTGACAGTTTCTCAGTTCTCATAGACGTCTTCGTATTTGAAGAAGTTTTCGTGTAATGCGTTCTACCAGCACCTAAATATCGAGTTAGATAAATTTCGAGACGCTCAGTGGGCTATCGAGCGTGCTATGTTGGACACTTATGAATAAGATTCGAAACAAGTACATCATTATCATCATCCTAGCGTTGTATCCCGGTTGCAAGCCAAACTTCCGTTTCGGTACCGGGGTCCGTTATCCGACTTCTTCTACTCCACTTTGCACGGTCTTCAGCATCCCTGGTAGTGAGCCCATTGGCACGCATAATTACGACGTCAAGTCAGCACTTTTTGGGTCTACCCCTCTTGCCGGGGCCCGGCGGAGGCAGCATGGCCAGACATTTGTTTCCTAAGTAAGTATTCGGTGGCCGTAAAACGTGGCCGTACCAACGAAGCCAATACTCCTGCAATTTATCCGTAATGTCACGGACATGAAGACTGCCGAATGCGGGAGTTCCTAACGCGGTCCTTCCGCGTTACTCTACACATCCACCGCAGCATATTCATCTCCATGACACGCAGATCTCGCTTGTGTCGCTCTAACACCGGCCATGCTTCACAGCCGTATAATAGGATATTCGAAACGAGTACATTTATAATAAAATCAAAGTGACCGTCATAGATCACAATACATAATCCGATGCAGTGGATCGCCTACGTCTGTCGTAAGACTGATGGACGTTGAAGCAAACGAGTGCTGGAGTGAAAACGTAGTATAAGACGCCGCTATGCAAGGTTGCCGATCGGAGTTGGAAAGGCAAAAAACTAAGTTTGTGGTGCAAACTTGGGGAGGTCTATATTTAACACTGGACGACGATTGGCTGACGATGAATATGTCGAGGGCCCTTTAACTCCTATGTTCTCTTGGACTCTTCATCGAGGAATTATGTATACCAGCTAGATGAATGGTGCTCTGGTACCACTTCATTTTCGAGTTGCCTAGAAGATAATGAAAAAAAAATGTAATATATACGAATATACAAAATACAATTAGCGAAGAAATAATAATTGATTGAATCTTAAAATAAAACTGTTTTAACTGGACTAAAAAACATTAAACTAATTATTCAAGTCGTTTTTAGATGTAACCTGATACATGTATTTACTTTCTAGTTCCTACTTATGAATTTTACTACACCTAGATACCGCTAATTGAATAGCGGAATAGTTATAAAGGTAAAGTATATTAACATCATTATAGCAAATATGAGTAACGTAACACGTAAAAACATATGCCTTGTATTTTATAACTCCAGATATGATAATATTATAAGCTAAGGATAATACTACTAATAAGTCAAGAATACTAAGAAGTGGATTAGCTACTAAATGAGGTTACCACTGAATTTAAATAAAAATATATACTCGTACATGAGATATTCGTGTCTATAATTTATACTCTTTATGTTAGTTCTTTTCGAGGAACCGTCTTGTAGATATTTAATTTTTTTATGATTCAGCTGGTACAATACACACAATCGTACGCATCAAATCAAATATAAGATAGCGTTATCTACGCAATAATAAACTTGTTTATATAGCGCACATCTCTTAGCTGTAAACTATTTTAATACTTTGTAAAATGTACAAAGTTACTGCAAACAAAATGCTTTGGAAAACCGTTGAACTTCTTAAAGAGGTTACTCTTTGAAGTGGTCAAAACCTCTTTGTTTTTGAAGTGATGCAGATTGTTAATTAAATACATTGTTTACTATAAATCAATATTTAATCTTATCTCTTGATTTAAATCAATACTGCTGTATATACATTGTGCGAAGTTTCATAGTTTTTTTGTTATTGCTGTAGGACAGCAGGCAGGCTGCCGGCCCACTTAGAATATAGCAGTTACCGTCACCTATAGGTGTTTACAAAACCAATGGCATCGGGAATACGTCGCTGCCCCATAAGGGTACAGGAACTTGGGTCACTAATGCCAGAACACAACACAAAGTTATTATGGTGGCATACTTAAGACTAAAGGTGGTTGCCATCCAGACGGGCTTGGGGCCCTACCACGTAACTAGAGTGTGTTGTTTTGTCGCCTTTTACGACAGGCCGACCCCGGCCGCAGAGGTCAGTATGCTTTCTCCGCCCCTGCACGGACAAAAGTGAGTAACTAAGCCTAAATTGAAGTCACTTACAAGACGCGTGTTTAAAATCTACATAACGCTAGATTTAAATAAATATTTAGATGGCGTGTGGTAAGGTATCGAGTATATTTTGGACTCACTCGACATATTATAATTGTGTCATAATATACTATGCCATTTCGCTCCGTGTTTATGATTCGTGTATGCAAGCGAAGTGTTATTGGATTGGATAGGTTATTAAAAACTTTAAATTAAATAATTTGTTTTATGATTTATTTTGTACGGTTGAAAACCTGAGATTTTTTTACAGATATAATCGACATAAATAAAACCAGGACAAGCTATTCGCATACAAATATTTCCCTGTGTGGGAATCAAACACCGATACAAGATTGTAATGCTGTTTACGTTATAACTGAATTAGCAGAGCCTTCGTTAATTTTCTACAAAGTATATAAATCATGAACCTCCGGCTAAGATTTTCCCATCACAGTGCGATATGGGGTTTTTCAAAATAGGCGCATATAAATTAGAGAGGTTGGCAATGTCCATGGGCGACAGCGACCACGTGCTTAAGAGTGGTCCCTTTGCCTGTCCGATGAACTCCAGTTATAAAAAATCAACAAGCTACTACAATCATCAAATTTACTACGATTTTTTTTTATAAATTTCTAAATTTTATAGCAATGAAATATACTAGCTGACTCCGAGTCGGCGTTGTTTTCCATATATGGCAAATTTATAAATTTTAAAACAAGAAGTAGCCTATGGCCTTCTCCGAGGTCCAATCTATTCAATCATCATCAAAATCAAAATTAGTTCAGCGGTTTAGGCGTGAAAACGTAACAAACACTGAGTTACTTTCACGTTTATAATATTAGTATGGATTCTCGATCACTGCACAACTGTTAGTCAGTTGATCTTTGTTTGCACCGAAGCCTATTCGTTTAGCTTTATCAACACTAAAATGCAACGAATGCTCTTATCGTCGTCGCTTACCTCATAGCCTAATGCATAGATAACTTTGTATGTATATTTTTTGTTTCACACCGCCTTGCTAAGTTATCAGCGTTTTGAAAGGTTTGTGTTGTAAAGTATGTTCTTTGAATATTTTGGATTTTGTCCTTTTCTTACTACTTTTATCACTAAACTAAATTATGAAATTGGTAAGACATTGTTATTTACAATATTTTATTTTTGTAATATTATTTTAACTAATTATAAATTGTTAATTAAAAAATTCTATTTTATCATATGTATTTGGAAATGTTTTTTAATTAACTACTATTTTTATTTGTTTAAAAATGTACTATTTATTAGTGGAAACTTGTTTGATGTATTTTGTATATATTAATTATTTTGTGAATTATATTGTTTGTTTCCCAAATAAAGTAAATAAATAAATTAACACCTACATATTTGATATACCGTTAAAGAAATGTAGTATTTTGTCATTAAAAGAAGGACTAATCACAGTTCGACGGGCCATTATCGTGGAATGTCGTAATTCCACGTTGAATTGTTTTTGCACGTGCCAATTAGTAACTAGTCTAGTTTCCTTTGATAATTGCAGGAAAAGACGCTGATAAATTAATCGGTATGGTGTAAGGAATGATAGTGGAAGAAAAAGCGTGTGAATGAGTGTTGGGTCTGTGAGTAATGTGTTTGTAGCGTAAAAGATTAAAGAACACAGAAGTAATGCTTTCGTTTTTTACGCGTGTGTTTATTATTTTTGTATTTACCAGCAGGTTATCTTAGTAAAGAAGATGTAGTGACAAAAATTGAGAAAGGTATGCTGAGATGGTTTGGCGAGTGTGAACGGAAGTGTTGGAAGGGGTAGACCTAGGCGGACGTTTCGAGACCAGATCAGGGATGTCTTGAAAAAAGGCCAGGTCAAGAGTATCCTAAGTCGAAGGGCATGTATGAAGGGAATAATGAAAGTGGACGAAGCAAAACAAGTATGTAAGGATCGTAGTAAGTGGAAAGAAGTGGTCTCTGCCTACCCCTACGGGAAAGAGGCGTGATTATATGTATGTATGTATGTTATCTTAGTATTGACTATAGTATAAAACAACAGTAGCTCCCAAATGGAGGTGAAAGCGAATTTTTTTTTAATAGCTGATGAAAAGCAACATAGGCTGACGGCCCACTTAGTAGTGAGCAGTTACTGTCGCCTATGGATATTTGGTGGGGTCCAAGAACCTGGGTCACTAATGCCGGAACACAATATAAGGTTATTATAGCGGCATACTTATAAACCAAAGGTGGTTGCCATCCAGACGGGCTTGGGGCCCTACCACGTAGAAAATCTAAAGTTTAATTCATTTTTAATCTAAAAATTAACAGTTGTTTAACCACTCGGATGATGATGTACTAACAAGGTAATAGTTGTTTTATTAAACGATAGTGAAATACATCGCAGAGTGATCGCTTCGGCCTATTGTACAAGATGACATCATAATTGCAACGCAGGGTAATTGTTTCAATCATAATACACATTAATATTGTCCCAGATAACTTGGTTATTTGCCTTTAGAGTAAATAATGATATTTCCATGCACATGTTTGTTTAAGTGTGTAATATTTTGAATCACCGCTATAATAATACCGCATACAACTGCTGACCTATTTCATATTCATTAATGATGCATCCGAACACAGTTGTCGGGCCCCGGCATAAGATGCGGTCCCAAAAAGCTTATGGATTAGCATCGTTATAGGTGATTGTCCAATGGACTCACTACTGAATGCTGGAGACCGTATAAAATAGAGAAGAAAAAATTGGAAAGAGGATTCTGGTCACCGAGGCAGAATTCGGGTTGCAACCGGGATTTAACGATGACAACGGCTCTGAAGTAAATCGGGGTACTTCTCATTTTCACCGATCACGGTCACGTATGGTAATGTGTTTTTTTTTCTTATTCAACGTCAATCAGCATAATAAAATAGATTTATCATGGACTGATAAAAATAAATTTTACGAGGAATAGTTTTTACAGGAGCGATTACCATCTGACCTCAGGCGAAATAATTTTGAAAAACTCCTACAGTGTTTAAAAGGATACACTGGCTGGCAAGAGCCTTAGGACCTAAAGGATACGATTGGAGCCCAGATTCTTTACGTAATTGTCATTGTGCCGTGTGCACATTTATTTATACAAATTATATAATAATGTGTATATTAATGCATTTAATTCTTATTAAAAGGTATAACATGTGTATGCAATAACATTATGGTTTAGGTGATAACGGGTTTCAAACTAGAAACTGTGCTGGGATTAAACAGCGAAAATATGATGATAATTCATAACACTTATACTTTATTTAGTTTACACAGATTAATCAAAGCATATACTCGTATATGATAATAACGTAGTATTTTTCGATATTTCTTGGAAGAGAATAGAGATTTCAGATTTTTCTAAATATACTATACTGTAATAATATAATATAAATATACTGTTATTTTGTGCCTTGTACTTAGCTACTAAAAATATCATAGTAATAATCACCTTATAATATACTTCTTATCAGAAAAATCGAAACACTACTGCAAGTATTATTCAGGCGGCATTTACAAGAAAAAGAGGATTGATATCATTAAAAAAATATGCCAATAAATAGCTGGCAGTTTAGTCTACACAATGATGTGCCAGAATTCCAAATTTGAATTTAAATTTTCGAATTTTCATCCAATAAATGAATGTATTGTTTTCAATGTGTATTCCGTCAGAATTTCTGCACTTAATCACATTTTTTTGCATAAATGAGAATAAGCAGACAGGCTGCTCGGTGAGCTTGCTGCTGCAGGCTCTCCGCCCCTGCACGGATAAAATGATGAGAAAAATATTTAAAATTCAATGTAAGAATCACGACCACATTTAAATTTTTACGAGCGTTTGCATATAGTACCCGTATCGAGGTAATTTTATCACAGCAATAAATTAAAAGTAGTGAAACTCGAAGGAAAATCATTAAATTGGAGAAATATTATTTTTAAAGAAAGTTTCAAAAGTTTGAATAAGTATTTTCTATGTTTAATAACTACGATTTAAATCAATACTCGAAATAAGATAAGAATAAAAAACATGTAAGAATACTAACCCCTGCGGCCAAACAGCGACAAAACAGTCCTAGCTACATGGTAGGGCCCCAAGCTCCTCCCAATGGCAACGTCCCCTGTTCTATAAGTATCCCGCTATAATAACCTTGTGTTGTGTTCATACATTAGTGACCCAGTTTATTGTATCCCTATGAGACAGCAGCGTGCTCGTGGTGTCCATAGCGTCGCAAACAGCCATTGGCAACGGTAACTGCTTACTGTTAAATGAGCCGTCAATCTGTGTGCTGTTTAACAGCAAAAAAAAAGAAAGATGGTATGGTTCTGTGGTATGGCATGCATTAGGATAGGACTACATCCAATAGTGGATGATGAACAATCAATACTTCTCAAGAAGTTTATCTATCTATTACAGCATTGAAATTGGTTATAAACCTAATATTATACCTAGTCAGGTCATAAATTCTGTCACATGTTTAATGTAAAATAATTGTAACAAGTTTATTCATTATGTAACCATTCATATACCAAAATGAACTTAACAAAACATAGATTCTTATGACATTAAAGTTTATTCAAAATGACCTCCGTGATTTTGAATACAAGCCTTCAATCTGCGCGGCCAGTCGTCTATCGCAGCACGAACGAGGTCCATGTCAATATCGGCGACTGCCTTAATCAAGGATGTCTTGAGTGACTCCAAATTGGGATGAGGCTTTGAGCACGCCTTTTCCTCCAAGTGTTGCCATATCTTGTAATCTAACGGATTCAAATCTGGACTGGAGGAGGGCCAGTCTTCGTGCCGGATGAAGTCGATTTCACGCGCCGCCAGCCAGTCTTGTGTGCTCTTCGCTCTATGAGCTGGCGCCGAATCTTGTTGGAATACCCAGTGCCTGTTATTGAACATGGTATGAGAAACAGGTTCCACAAGGTTCGTCAGGACTGTATTTTGATACACAACAGCATTCGTTTTTACACCTTTCTCACAAAAATGTACCTCTGTTAAGCCCCAATAAGAAACTCCCAACCATACCATGAGCGATGATGGAAAATGACCTCGTTGGACACGCGGAATACGGTTGCTCGCTTCTTCACTACTGTGTGCGTACACCTTATCATTTTGTTTGTTGTAGCTCTCTTCTACGGTAAACATTTTTTCATCCGAAAAAAGAATTTCCCGATATTTTTTTCCCGCGTACCGCTTCAACAAAGCGCGGCATCTCTCCAGTCTCAGGTCCATTAGACGAGCATTCAAACGATGTCCTGTTTTTCTTCGATATGCCCGAAGCCCTAAGTCTTCATTTAACACCCTTTTCACCGTGGTTCTGCTTAACCCCATCTGAAGGGCCAACAGTTTCTGCTTACGTTTGGGATTTCTTTGAATTCGTGCCTTCACAGCTTTTATCACTGCTGGAGTCCTAACAGACCGAGGGCGACCACTTCTTGACCTGTCATCTACACTAGAGTCTTCATTGTATCGTTTGATGGTACGATAAATGAATCTTTTGGTTATATTCAAATTTTTCAGTATGTTAAAAATTTGAATTGGCGCGTAACCGCAACGATGCAACGCAATAACTGCAACACGGTCTTCTATAAACGTCCACTCCATATTTAAAAAATGAGTAAAATTCTAAAAGTATACATTTTTATTTTCATGAACAATTCGAGATTCGAATTCAATAAACTTTTTTGTGGCCAGCATTCTAAAAGAAAAGTTTTTACTGTGTGACAATACTATAGTGAAACACATAGCGAGGTTGACAAAGAACTGCCTTTTATATTATTATAAAAATAGATCGTCTACAAATGCATCAACAGATGGCACTGCTAGTAAACAATAGAACGTTTACAGATGCTCCAACAGATGTCATCACTAGTAATTAAATGACTAACAAACTGTTATTGTAGATATATATTTAACACCCCCACTATATCACAATAACCCTAAAACAAAATAAACTAAACACTAGTTATACCCAAACTATGCATGAACTTGTAGTGTTTGTTTTTATTTAAACCTTTTGTTAAGAGATCAGCGGGCATATCAGCTGTTGGCAAATATTTAATATTTACAGTTCTGTTTGCAACACATTCTCTACAAAAATGATACCTGACATCAATGTGTTTTGACCTTTTGTGGAACATAGGGTTTGCCGACAGCTTTTGTGCACTCTGATTGTCATTGAACACATTAATAGTATAATCAGAACCAGTTATTTCATATTGCAAATTTTTCAAGTACAATGCTTCTTTACATGCCTCTGCTATCCCCATGTATTCTGCCTCTGTACTTGATAGGGCCACTGTATTTTGCTTTTTACATTCCCATGAAATTACACTATTACAGAGAAGAAAACAATAACCAGTATAAGACTTCCTGTCTAATGTGTTAGATGCCCAATCAGCATCTACAAAACCTGTAATCTGAGAATTCCCATCTTTACAAT
Organism: Malacosoma neustria; assembly: GCA_963693495.1. Classification (NCBI taxonomy): domain Eukaryota; kingdom Metazoa; phylum Arthropoda; class Insecta; order Lepidoptera; family Lasiocampidae; genus Malacosoma; species Malacosoma neustria. Next base: position 5,527,752 of record OY856386.1, read on the forward strand.
ATTTAAGCCCATAGCTTTTAGTACTTTTTAAATATTTTAATACTCTCTTTGCATATTCCCAATGGACACTAGTATAACAATTGTTGAATTGACTTAAATAGTTAACAGCAAAAGTAATGTCTGGTCGAGTTAATACGGACAAATACATTAAACTGCCCAAGAGCTGTTGATATGGGGCTTGTTTGTTTATACCTTGACCTTTACTTATTTCTAGTTTGCTCTCCATTGGAGTATCTACAGGTTTACACTCAGATAAATTGAATTTACATAACAACTTATTTATATAATTTTCCTGACTGAGGGTAACGGAACCTTCCTTTTTATTGAAGTTTACATTCATTCCAAGACAATTTTTTACCTGGCCTAAGTCTTTGATTTGAAACTGATTTGACAAAATATTTTTAATATTACTGGTTTCATCCTTATCATTAGAAAAAATAAAAAAATCATCAACATACACTGTTACAATGGTTTTATACTTGTTGTTATTTTTAATGTACATACATGGTTCTAATTTAGATTTTTTATATCCATGACTCTGTAAACAACTATCTACCTTTATATTCCAGGCTCTAGACGCTTGTTTCAAACCATAAATGGCCTTTTTTAGTTTCAACACTTTATGTACATTATCAATAAAATCATAACATTCTGGTTTCTCCATATAAATAGTTTCATCTAACTCGCCATTTAAAAATGCAGTCTTAACATCTAAATGAGTTATTTCTAATCCTAATAACACAGATAAAGCAAACAATAGTCTTAGTGTACTATGTCTCACTACTGGTGAAAATGTCTCTGTATAATCTACACCATATTTCTGTGAAAATCCCTTGGCCACTAGTCGGGCACGATAGCGCACATTATTTTCACTGTCATATTTCTTGCACAGAACCCACTTACACTTAACAATTGTACCACCTTTTGGAATGTCAACTTGTTCCCAAGCATCATTGTCTTCAAAGCACTGTAATTCATCCCGTACAGCTTCCAACCAGTAGGACCTTTCTGATCCTTTCAAGGCTTCTTTTAAGGTAAGTTCACTGTTATTGTCTAAGTCACCATCACTAACATGAGCACTCACAAAACCATACCTATCAGGTGGTTGTCTAGGCCTCGCACTACGCATCATATTAACATTTTCAAATGTCAATGTATCAGTACTACTCTGTGAAGTGTTAGGTGAAGAAGAAGAAGATTCAAGCAGATCATCATCACATGGTAAATATGTATCATCATTGTCATTTGTGCTGATACTTTCTTCTTGAAAATTCTCTGTATCCTCAGTACAATCAGTCCCTGATCCCCCCACTGGAACCAAAGACTCTTCAGATGTCTGATCTAAGACAGAGGTTTCTCTCACTTCTATGGTACTTTCCTGTGTAACATCCTCAATTATTACCACATCTCGGCTTGTTGTGATAGTTCCTGTTTCTGGATTGTAGATCCTGTATCCTTTTACATCATCTGGATACCCCACTAGGATGCATTTTTTTGATTTCTTATCCCATTTTTGTCTCTTTTGTTTAGGCACATGCATCATAACTGTGCTACCAAATAACCTCACATGACTAACATCTGGTTTCACACCTGTCCACATTTCAAATGGGGTTTTTCCATTAAGAGACGATGCAACTGTCCTATTTTGAAGGTACACAGCTGTGTTGGCTGCCTCAGCCCAAAAGTTTTTCCTCAATCCAGCATCAAATAGAAGACATTTTGCTTTTTCTACAATGGTTCTATTGAACCGCTCTGATAACCCATTTTGTTCAGGGGTATACGGATTGGTTTTCTGATGAACAATTCCGTGTTTTGTTAAAAACCCATCCATCTCCTTATTACAGAACTCCTTGCCATTGTCACTGCGCAAAATCTTAATTCTTTTGTTGAGCTGATTCTCTACTTCAGATTTATATCTTTGAAAATACATTAACACTTCACTTTTGTTCTTCAAAAAATAAATAAAGATCATTCGGGTATAATCATCAACAAATAGAAGAAAATATTTTGACCCACCTATCGAAGTGATGTCCATTGGGCCACATACATCAGTATGCACTGTGTGTAAAGCTTCAGTACTTCTGTTGGTACCTTTTGGAAATGGTAGACGACTCTGTTTGCCTTCACAGCATGTTATACAAGACAACTTTGATACATCTGTCTTACTGTCAAGTGTCAAGCCTTCCACTGCGTTCTGCATTCGGTTCAAATAGTTGCTATTTACATGCCCAAGTCTGCGATGCCAGACTTCAGCTGACACCATTGCTGCAGTTGATGAACACTCTGGTATGTTCAACTTGTATACACCATTCACCAAACATGCTGTGGCCACCAGTTCTCCAATTCTATTGCGAATCTGACAACCATTAGGAGTAAATGATACACTGTTGCCCTTTGCAATCAATTGGCTCACAGACAGAAGGTTCGTAGTCAAACTCGGTACGCACATCACCCCTTCTACAACAATATCATACACACACGATGACAACAACGTAGAAATCTGTACATCGCCTGTACATGTGACTGGCAGTGTCTCTTTGTTGGCTATAACAATCTCCTTAGTGTTTTGGTTACACGAAACATTCTTCATCCAGTTTCTATTAGCTGTCAAATGACAACTTGCGCCAGAGTCAATATACCAATCACTTTTATTGAAATTGCCATTTAGAAACACAGCACTGAACGCATTTGACTTTTTACGTTCATTGTTTCTTAGATCTGAAGAATTATTTTTATGAAAAGTGCACTGATTGCGATAATGACCAGTTTGTTTACATTTGTAGCACTTGACAACTTTCGAGCTTGACTTTGACGTTTGTTTATTGTCTCTGCTTCCGCTAGTGTTACCACTTCTGTTTTTCTTGAAACTTGTAAACGCACCGTTTCCTGTGGCGCTAGAATCGCCACTACTGTTTCCTTCCTCCATGTCCAATAGCTTCGTTTTAATGGCGTCCGCCGTTATTGCAACTCCACAATGCTCAATCGCCATGATCATAGGTGCATATTTTTCAGTTAATCCCGCCAACAAAAGCGATCCAACCCATTCGTCATTGATTTTGAAACCCGTACCACTCAATTTCTGACTTGTTTCTATAACTTGCGTCACATAGGAAGTCATTGAAGTACAATTTTCAAGACGAATTGAAATAAGCGCTCGCAGCAAACTAATTCTTCTGGTAAATCCCGAATCATCAAAGATTTTCTTTAACTTCATCCATAGCTCCCGAGTGGTTTCTACGTCTCGGATATGTACGTACAGCGATGAGTCGATCGTCAGAATCAACTTGGCTTTTGTCTTCGCGTCGTCTGCGGCTCCTATTGTTGAGGCTCCAGTATCCGCCTTGATGCAGTCTGACATGCCTTCCAACACTAAAAAATTCTCCGCGGCGAAAGCCCACTCACCATAGTTCTCACGCCCTTTGAGCTTAGGCACACTCACTAGGTAGCTCGAAGTCATTTTCACACCGAATTACTTTACAGTTAATATTTCTATCTGCGATCTTAGCTTCAGCTAGCATAATATTCTATCGCAAAAACCTCAAATATCAACTTAAACCGTGAAAAACGTGACCGGCACATAACCTATAGTGAAACACATAGTGAGGTTGACAAAGAACTGCCTTTTATATTATTATAAAAATAGATCGTCTACAAATGCATCAACAGATGGCACTGCTAGTAAACAATAGAACGTTTACAGATGCTCCAACAGATGTCATCACTAGTAATTAAATGACTAACAAACTGTTATTGTAGATATATATTTAACAAATACTTATGACCTGACTAGGTATTTATATACTTAGATTCGCTGCCATCGATTTTTTTTTGCTTATTTAACATATAGCAGTGATGACATACGGAACGCAGACGTGGTCGCTAACTATGGGTCTTATGAGAAAGCTCATGGTCGCTCAGAGGGCAATGGAGAGGGCTATGCTCGGAGTTTCCCTGCGAGATCGAATCAGAAATGAGGAGATTCGCAGGAGAACTAAAGTCACCGACATAGCCCGGATGATTGCAAAACTGAAGTGGCAGTGGGCTGGGCACATAGCTCGAAGGACTGATTGCCGTTGGGGCAGAAAAGTCCTCGAATGGCGACCGCGTACCGGAAGACGCAATGTTGGTAGGCCCCCCACAAGATGGACCGATGATCTGGTCAAGATCGCCGGAATAGGTTGGATGAGGGCAGCGCAGGACCGATCATCGTGGAGATCTTTGGGGGAGGCCTTTGTCCAGCAGTGGGCGTCTTCCGGCTGAAATGATGATGATGATGATGATGATTTAACAAACCCTTTATTGCCAATGTTTAGCTGGAAGATGAAGTATTTATTTATTGGTCACTTTTTATGACACCCTTGGATTATTTCTAGGTCCGACTTCATATCTGGAACCACACGATCCTAAATTTACATCTAGCATGGTTGTCCTAAATCATCATCACCCGAGCGTTAAATCACGCTTGCAACCTTATTTTTCGCTTCGATACATAGTTTTATATATAGGTTTACGTTTCCGACTACTTAAAACTGTATTGCGTAATACAACGCGGCTTGTGATAAACTAGCATCGATAAGGAATGTAATTTATTCAGTTTCGGTTTAGTTTTAACTGTTTACATAAAACTCGGTACTTTTAACGGAATGTTGAAAAGCAATTTTACATGTTTTTCAGATAATTTGACTTGACTAGCTAAATATTGATTAACTAGTTGCCTCGGCAAACGTTCTTCTGTCATATAGCCCAAATAGTAGCCTATGTTCTGTAACTCATCAAAACTGCTTCCGCGGCTTAGGTGTGACAACGTAACAAACAGACAGACATAGTTACTTTCACATTTACAATATTTGTATGGATTTAATTATTTATAGAATTTCAATGGCTGCTGTTTTTTCATCGTCGTCGTTAAGTAGGAACTGCAACTAGTCAAATTATTTTATTGTTGGGAATAAATATATATTATATTATTTGACTATTTACTCATTATTAACTATTAATATTGTTTTTGAAGATATTTATCTAAGAACGTCCTTCAAATAAAGTAAATTAAATAGTACAACGGTATTAAGTTTCAAATTATCGTTTGCCTATAAGTAAAAAATCTGAGAAGTTTGTTACATGTTTATACTAGCAAATAAATTGTTCTGCTTATAATTTTTTTTTATATTATTAACACTGTATACCAATAAATTTCAAAAACCGGTGTAAAACATGCATTGTAATTCAATGCTATTGGATTTTTTTACATTACATATTGTTCTACAATTCGATAAATTCAAAATTTGGCACTAGTTTTACTTAAAATATTTTATAATATATTTTGAATTTAGAATATTAACCTATGAGGTAATGTGCATACTACTGTTGTTTTTACCAATAAATTACTTCCCAGTAGTTCCTACTTAAAGTTAGTACAAACAAACTCAAACAATTGTGAAACGTGATTTTTTACAAGTATCCAACCAAATAACAATGGTCAAAAATATATGTAACCATTGTAAAAATCCATTTTATTTTTCCAGAAGTATAAACACACTCTTAATGTACGAGCGCGTAATCATATTTTCTCAATAATAACATTGCTAGCAGAGAGCTAAGAGCAAATTCGCGATTTGTGGATAACGTTTATGTCTTCCTATGTTTGTGTTTATTCTATACATTTTGTATTCGAATTCGTATTGGGATTTTCCAGTATACGTGATATTATTATCGCAAACCAATTTCCTCGTTGGTTTTACGGATTGTTCGTTTCTGAGTGTTCGTTGTCGATAACTGTACGTTTCGTCTTGTTATTTTGTGGAAGTTGTTTTTTTATTAAGATCGATTTTTGTAATCTTCTAGGGTAATTTTCTTAATGCAATATGTTTTTCGATTTCCCACTGTGAAATATTTGTTCGACGTGTTTCGTGGTGTGATGTGTTTATTATTTTAATTAATGCTGTCGTTATTATCGTCTTAGCGTTAAATCCCGGTTTTATTCAATGCTGTAACATATTAATTTATAGTTCCCACACTTGTATCCATAGATGATGGTTCAGTCGAGCATATTGTATGTATATCAGAATGAATACTATTTATGTTTTTATAACGTTTTTTTTTGTCGGATGGACCAAATGGCGTGACCTGATTGGTATTGTTTGTGACCAAAATGTTTGTCAAAATATAGTGACAAGAATAAATCAGTAGTATTTATACGACTAGCTTGTCTTTTGTACGCATTAATTACTATCGATACCATCATATTCGAGATATTTCGGACGTTTAACCCCGTTTTAGGTCAACAGCTACTTAAGATGGTAGCAAATATTTAATTAGCTACCTATCCGCCTCTCTTCTCCTTACTGAATTGATAACCTGAAAGGTGCCATTAATTGCAGTGAAAATATTAGAATGCGGACCTCGGGCATCAATGGAAAGCTTTAGAATTTGCTTGGCATTTCAGAAAACGATGATATTGTTTTAGAGATGACGGTCTAAATATAGAATTTATTTAATTTATACTGAATATTAAAAAAGTTTCAGATTTTTTTCTGAATATAAATTAGAAATCAAAAGACAGCCGAAGATTTCTAGAGAACAGTTTAGAATAATATGGGTAAAGTATGAATTTGCCGTTATATAGTAATAGATACTTTGAATTGACATAAAACCTTCATGGTGAAAGATTTTCGAGTGAATGAAACCTACGAGGTTCTTCTTTAAAAAAAAGTGCAACATTTGATTTTCGACGTTTAATTGTTTTCTTTATTCAGCCTAGACCTGAATGATGGGACTTCGAAAATCCCCTGAGTGAAAGTGAAAAATAGCCCTGATTAGTGAATCTTAACCATTATTGCTCCATGATAACGCAAGACCTGACACTGCAAGATAAACCATTCTAACTCTACAGGAGCTGCAATTAGAAACCATACGTCATCCACCGCACTCACAAAATCTTGCTCCAACGGACTACCATTTTTTTGTGATTTGGACAATTTTCTACGTGATAAAAAATTTCTTCCCAAGAGACAGTACAAAATGTTTTCGCAGAGTTTGTTGAATCTAGATCCCCAGAGTTCTATTGTAAAGGAATAAATGAATTTCCGTTTAGATGACACCAATGTATAGATAATGAGGGTAAATATTTTGATTAAATAAATATGTTACATTTAAGATAAAAACAAATTTACGTTAACTACAAATCGGCAATTTCATACTTTAACCCCTAATATAATGCAATCCGTAATAGTATGATAAATAGTAACAAAACGGGTTATCGTTTGAAAGGTGATATAAAATTTTGAATGGAGTTTTTGTATTTTTTACAGAATATAAATCTCGAGGTTATAAGATGCTAAGTGTAAATATCGGGTAGTAGATGTAGAAGCAGGAAGTAGTAAAGAAGTTTTAGCTGAAGTTCAGCAGAGAGCTAAACCTCTGCGGCCGGGGTCGGCCTGTCGTAAAAGCCGACAAAACAACCCACCCTAGCTACGTGGTAGGGCCCGAAGCCCGTCCGGATGGCGACCACCTTTGGTCTTAAGTATGCCGCCATAATAACCTTGTGTTGTGTTCCGGCATTAGTGACCCAAGTTCCTGTACCCTTATGGGACAGCAGCGTGTTCGCGATGCCACTGGCGTTGCAAACACTCATAGGCGAGGGTAACTGCTAAATTCTAAGTGGGCTGTCAGCCTGTCTGCTGTCCTACAGCAATAAAACAGAGAGTCAAACGGCCACCTGATAGCAAGTGGTTACAATAGCCTATCGTGCTATGAATTTTCTTTAAAGAAGTAACAGAGATTCGTTTATGCGTCTTGATCATGAGTTTATTATACATAATATATTAATTTTACACAAAATTAGGTAACGTTCTCTTCATGTCTGCTCAAAATAAATATATTGGGACATTTCATACAACGTCATCTTTTTCGCCCAAATTAGGTTGCATAGCTTTTTTGTTATGCGTTCTAGACAACTGATATACTATTAATATACTTTTATTTTATAAATAAATACATATGATACATACACACCCAGATGCTTAACGGGAATCGAACCCGTGATTTCCGCAATCCTGTGTTGGCCGTTTTGAGGTCGTTAATAGGCAAAGCGTTAAAGTATTATGCATTCAAATATATACCAATCAATGAAAAATTCGATTAAGACACACATTAAACTGTCTGTATAAAGGATGCAGTAGAATATAGGATATAGAAATTAACACAGATCAAGTATAAAAATATTCAAGTATATAAACATTTCGTGTTATAATCGTGCTATAACGAAATAAACTACTTGAAAGTAATAAACAATTTCTCCCAAGTGGAGTTGGAATCTTGATCGATCACGATGTACGGCGGTAGAATATCACGTCTGTATCCAACCGTGCGTCGAAGAGGCTTTTATTTTGACTTTTTTTATTATTTCAGTAAAAAGACAAGCAGCCATTGTGGACGGTTAACTCGTTTTTAATATTAGGACATTGCTACCAGCCTCTTCACTTTTTCACAATTTTAATATGATTTCATAATATGCGTATATAACTCACTGTTTCATAAATATTTTTCTCCGAGCAGTGGCGGAATACTAACCGCTGCAGCCGAGGTCAGCCTGTCGTAAAAGGCAACAGAACAACCCTAGGCTACGTAGTTAGGCCACAAGCCCGTTTGAATGGCAATCATCCTTCGTCTAAAGTATGCCGCTATTATAACCTTGTTCGCGGTTCCCCTTGCGTAGCAAACATCCATAGGCGACGGTAACTGCTTATTATTATTTGGCCACCATCCTGTCTGCTGTTCTTCAGTAATAATAAAAAAAATATATTGACGGTTGTGTACGAGTTATGTTCTGTAACTTAGCGGACCCTGCATTAATAGTTTGGGGAGGAATCTTGAACGTTCTTGTTTTGGGTAGGATGATGCCCTATCATCCTAGTATAGGGATCGTGATAATGATGTAAATTATTTAACTTGAATAAACAAAAGTGTTGATACGTTGTTACAATAATACATCGTACACGCAAACATATTAATTCCCTATTCATATTTCAATAGTAACCATAAACAAATATCTAATTTATAGGCTTTGTAAATTAAATGCTTGTTTGCACATTATAAATAATATAAATCATTGCCGTGTTAAATGTTGGATATGGGCTCGTGACAATGTGTACCTGCATTAGAAATTTAATATTTATTACCCTTACACTATGTGTTTACTATATATACTATATCATTGTTACATTGTAGTAATAGGACTTGCTGCAAATATGGAGTTTGAAAGTATACAATTTAAAAGCGTTACTATGCTACTGCATTATACGTGATATATAAGAAGGCACAAAATGGCTGTAGCAATTTTTTTTTACGAAAAATAAACCCATCCATATAATACCTAAGTTTCATGAACGTATTCTTTGCAAATAAATTTCTCTGTTCAGGGGTGGGTCTTAGTATGCCGCCATAATAACCTTGTGTTGTGTTTCGGTATTAGTGACCAAGGTTCCTGTACCCCTATAGGGCAGCAGCGATTTCGCTGTGCTCCTAGCGTCGCATACATCTATGGGCGACGGTAACTGCTTACTATTATATGGGTTGTCAGCATGTCTGCTGTACCTCAGCAATAAAAAAGAAACAGTATTGCTTGGTAACGTCTTCACGTGTGTCCAAAAACCCGATCGTATCTCACGTAAAATAAACCTTAATATTGCAATTTTGTTCGGCTCTAATGATAAAAATGAATGATGTTCAGATACAGTTCAGACGGTTATCGCTTTGTGAGAGCCAAAATTTTATATGTACAAGAACAATAGTGCAAATGATTATGAGTTTGTGAGAACTGAATCAACTGTGTCGCTACACGACGGCACTGTTTTGCAAACATTATGCAATTAGTTTAAACATTGAATTACATAGGAAAGTATTTTTTATTGCAAGCTTTTTAACACAAACCGTTTATCGTCACCTGTTAATGTATTGCCCACATGTTGTTGTTCCCAAAAGAAGGGAAAATAAAGGACGGAATGATAATTGTTCTGTACCAAGTAAGAGAAAACTTTCTGCCTTTATTGTAATTAAAAATACTTAATTATTTCAGAATCATTAAAATGTTAAGTTTTAAAATTTTCTGTTGCAGGTAAAAGTGAATCCAGATGAATTATTGCAGGTATTATTCAGCAAATTTTATAAACATTGTGACCATTACGAATATATAAGTTTACTATTTTAGTAAAAAATAAGTAAATATTTACTAACGAAAATGTCAGAAAATGTAGTCTGTATTTGTTCCTTTTGCATTCTGTCTTATAATTTGTATGTATAATTATCGTAAATTCATCTGTACAACAAACTGAAAGTATTTTTTATGAGTAATCAAAACTATAAAATTCTCACCGAAAATAAATAACTAGTTAATTGAAAGCAATAAGGGAAATTTTAAAATGGTTTAAAGAAACGTTTTGCAACAGTCGAAGAAACTACCTTCTTTATATTTTCCTTAGGTAGTGCTCGTTGCTTAACAATAAATGTTATTTTCATGAACCTGTGTAGTTTACTGCCCGTAAATGTCTGTAATGTATGTACTTGTACGGAACTAGCTAATCATCATTTTACGTGCATTTTTATGGTGTTTTTCTTTGTAAATGGTAAAACAATGTATATAGACTAATCACCTATAATAACTTGCTATATTTTCTAGTGCAGCTTAATTTATTTTTGAAATATACTTATTTTAACCGTTTGATAAGGGTACTATTAACTGGGCCATCATTTTAGGTATTGTATAGGCGAGTTATATTTTTACTGTATCATTGACAGAAAAAGAAAGCAGAAGGTAAAGACCGGTCCATCTATCTTCTTCAGCTGTGGCCACATTTAACAATGGGTCTCGAGCTGTGAAGTGTGCAAACACAGTAAGCTACAAAAATGTAACTTTTTTATTGCTATAGAACAGCAGACAGGCTGATGGCCCGCTTAGGATTTAGCAGTTACCGTCGCCTATAGGTGTATGCAACGCCAGTGGCATCGCGAACACGCTGCTGTCCCATAAGGGTACAGGAACTTGGGTCACTAATGCCGGAACACAACACAAGGTTATTATGGCGGCATACTTAAGACCAAAGGTGGTCGCCATCTAGACGGGCTTGAGGCCCTACTACGTAGCTAGGGTGGGTTGTTTTGTCGCCTTTTACGACAGGCCGACCCCGGCCATAGAGGTTAGTATTCTTTCTCCGCCCCTTGCACAGATAAAACTAACTACTGCAAGAAAGTAAATATTTATTATCGTTGTGATGATTGTAACAAACTCTTAGTTTCTTGTACTCAGTTGTTTCGAGTACTTTAAAACATCTGGCACAAAGTTTGATGTTATTGTCTATTAACTTGAAATTTAATATGTACTGTTGACATACGATGAAACAATCCTTTTGTGTGATTATTATTATTCAAAATGATTTTCATTTATGTCCTTGAGTAACAATTGATCAAACAGCGTTTGTTTGACGAGATTAGTTACACAAATTAAATCATGTTTTGATTAAGATTCAATGTATGTAGATATTTAGTCAATTAATAGTTCTATATAATCAATTGGAATATAATCTCCCATGCCTATACAGAATAAAGAATGATCAACACTTTATTTTTTATTCATTTATTTCTCAGAGAAGTCAAGTAGGACGGGAGGCAACTGACCGATCAAAGGCATTTTGTCACTGTCTCTGGAGTAATGAATCAATCCGGCACAAATTTCAAAGATTTAATCTCTAAATTTTATGTCCGATCAGTATTAGTTCTTTACTTTCCAGCTTACTATATCTCAAACGATTTAATAATAAAATATTTGTTATACGATAACATTTCTTAAATATTTATGTGTATAACATATTTATTAATTTAGAGACTTTACTGTGTAACCATTTGGAGCATATTGCTAGGCCACAAGTAGAAGGATGAAAAAAATTTGAGTTGAAATTAATGTATGGAAAAAACAATAAAATCAAAAATTAGCACATGAGAGATACGTCGATAAAGAATTAAAAGCTGGAGGATGTAGTAAAATATGAAAAAGAATTCCTCGTGACTAGAAAAATATTAGGACTTCAAATAGATGGATACAGAAGAATAATGTTTTGATGATGCTTAAAATACCGACCACACATAATTTGACGGATAAGGGCTTGAAGAAGATAATGATTCACTTAAAATGTCCACGGACTTTAGTTAAATCTAAAATTTTACTTTTATTTGATAATTCGCAATCATCAAGACTGAAATATAGTTCAAAATTAGTGTCTATCCTCTTGTTGGTGAATTGATATTAAATCTGTAAGTCGCACAGAATTGGGATTTGGGACCGATTGCCCGGAATGTTATGTTGTGTTTAATTGAATAGGGCGAAGCATCTGAAGCAAGCAATTAGTGTTGGGATAAAATATCCTATATGGATTGTGGGATATTTGTTATACCTAATTGGAAAAGCTTTTATTTTCTTCACTATTGGCTTGGTGTGGAGTATATGGCAATATAGACAAAATACTCTTCGGATAGGGAAGGCATCCGGTACTTTCTTATTTCACCGGAAATGGATAATTTTACGTGGATATTTATCAAATAACATCAAACTCTTAAAATTGATTTAATTAGTGAAATTAAAGAGAAACTCATTTCATTCTTGTGATTTAAAGTTAACAATAGACATTACTTATTAGTTTGTTTTCCCACACAAATTTAAATTGACTTGTGAATCGCGTGGGTCACATCACTAATTGGGCTTAAAAGCCATTGGTTTCTAATTGTAGACCCTTGATAATGTTAGAATTTGACCGATTAATGTTTTGAGACAGCCATTGGATTGAAATTTTGTGGAAAATTATTAATAAGGGATACTTTCAAGTCTCTTATGTTATTAATTAATAGTTTTATTGATCAGATTCTAATCTATTAAGGCTCAATATGCTTACATTAATAATTTTGCCAGCTTATTGTACAATAAGTTGAGCATGATTTGAAGGTATTTAAGATTATCAATAGTCACGTATTTTATAAAGTTGTGAAGCGGTGCTAGAGTAGTACAAGTAGGAGCTGAGTAGATGAATATGACATCAACGACTGTGTTCTTGTTCGTGATACTATAAATAAGTTATAGGAGTCGTATTTAATTAGGTTTACGTTACGGGAAGAATTATTTTAGCCATGCCACCTCCACCAGGCTCTGGCAAAAGATGAATACCCAAAAAATAATACCCCTATGGGATAGCAGCGTGTTCGCGGTGCCCCTGGCGTAGCAAAGTTTAATAGGCAACGGTAACTGCTTATTATTAAGTGGGCCTTCAGCCTGTCTGCTATCCCTAGCAATAAAAATTTAAATACTGGCGCGATGGGCTAACTATAGTAAATACAGGGCAAAAAAAGAAGATAAAAGAAGGAAGAGAAACCTCCCACTTTGGTCAGTTTAAGAGTTATATCAAGAGCCATCAAAGCCAAATATATGTCATTTATTAGCTACATATATAGATGATCTCTCTCTTTCTTCAAGTGCCTCTCCATCACTGAAGGTTGGCAGTCAGCTCCTTGAATCTCCTCTTGTCAAGCGCCAATCTGAACAGTTGCTCAACGGTTTTAATTCCTATCCACTCCCTAATATTACGGAGCCAAGACATCTTACGTCTACCTGGTTTTCGTTTCCCGGGCACATTCCCCATCATGATGGTCTGCAGAAGGGAATACCGATCATGCCGTAGCACATGTCCGAGGTAGGCAATCTTTCTCTGTTTGACTGTCCTGACAAGTTCCAGGTTTTTCCCCATACGAAACAAAACTTCCACGTTTGTAACTTTATCCGTCCAGCTGATGCGATGTAGATGATAAACAAGTATATTTGCATAGATGTAACAAAACGGTAAGGACCTTAGTGAATCTTATAATTTTCATTTAAAATTTAATATTACAAAAGTATGTTTTACACTAGGCTGGCTCAATATTGTTAAATAATTTTGTTATTTACCAAAGTTTTTTTTAGTAAACTAGGACAACACATAGAGCGCCATCTAATCCCAAAGTAAGAGGCATAGCACTAGACAACTGATATACTACTTAAATACTTTCTTGCTACTTAAACTTTTTTTTTTAAATATATAAAAAACCCAGACACAAGACGCCAATCGAACCCGTGACATCCGCTAGAGTACCAAAGTGCGTTAGCCGTTGTGCCACGGAGGCCGTCTTAAAAGCTTTTTTTAGTTAATTCTCAATTTATCATTACACTGTTTCTAAAAACATGTAACTTATCATTTCCGCAAGGACAAAATATCCATAAAATGGTTTATGATTTAAAACGGAAGGGTGATAAACTTATCTAACATATGTACATACTATGTATTTACATTATTAGTTCCATTTCTAAAAAGAATTTGACTTTGTAGAATGATGTGGACGAAAATAAAGTAGATAAATTTAACATGCCTATGCCCACCATGATAATGATTGTTTTTAAATTTACCGACAACTGGTAATAATCCCATAGTAGAGGAGGTATTTATTATTATTATTTCGAAAGGTGGCTATGCTAGTTTATTCGACCTAGTATCACTGCGTCCAATTTAATAAACTATTGTTATCACCATATTTACTATAGCTCATTGGCAAAGCCCGCCTCGTTAACGTAACGAAGCAGTTTTTTTGACAGGAGCTGCTTGTATCTCATCTGGTTCCAGCATATGCTTTCCTAGTATGAGATCACGTTTATGCATCAGGGAACAGAAGTGGCACAGCAGATGCAGAGGCGTTTCATCTGCTTCGTTACAGAATCTGCAGGCTTTGCTATCCCTGATCCTAATGAAGCTGAGGTGCTTGTTTAGGCAACAGTGTCCGGTTAGCGCCCTCGTTAAGGTGCATAGCTGATTCCTGTTTAGTGCTGGTGCTTCGACCGCAACTTTGTGGTTGTAGGCTTTTACTAGCAATTTGGAATGGTTTAAGCCTGGAATTGTGTGTCACCGCTTAAGAGATTCACTGGTGCGTTGATCCCTGAGGGTGAGCCGGATCAGGCTCTTAGGTACGCCGCAACACGGTTCAGGTCCGTTCTGTGCTCCCTTGGCCCCTATCCGGGCAAGTTCATCGGCCTTTTCATTGCATATGATACCCGCATGCCCGGGTATCCAGCGAAGAATTACTTTATTGAGGAAATATATATTTTTTAATTCGTTATTAATTTTTGATAATAATCTACCACAATATCGCTTCGATCCCTGTTAGAGTCTGTTTTCTTTTTTCTTCACCTTATGCGGTCATTTACATTTGTTCTATTTTTATTGGTAGGCATTGATACGGGCGATCCTTTACAACATTAAGCCAGCTTTTTGGGTTTACTTCTTCGGGGTCTAATGAAATAGTTGAAAACGAATATTAAAAAATTGCTATAAACACGTAATGTTACTTAAATTATTCTCATTCTTCAAGAAAAAAATTTACAAGCAATCAAGTTACAAAACAATATTGGTGTAGAAGTGAAATTAACCCTGTTTTCATAGAGATCTAGTAGCCGGCGTCATTGATTATATCTATGAGTGGAATCGCTTGGCAATCATCGAAAAACTTTCTTGTGTCATCGGCCTGCCACTTTCGAATGTTTCGTGTTCACGCGGAAGTTGAAAGGTCACGCACGTCATTGCACGTTCATATTGTTCGCTTCAGAAAGAGAATCGTCGATTATTCTTTGATTGTCGTTCATTGTTTCGAGATATGTCTGTGGTGTAACATTTGATACCTTCATTACGGTATTGATCGAATAGATCGAGTTTTATCCGTGCAGGGGCGAATTAAGAATACTGACAATTGCGGCTGGATATCAACCACCCTTGGTCTCTAAATACGCCGTCATGATAACTTTCTATTGTGTTTTGGCGTGAGTGACCCAAGTATCAGTGGTCCTACGCGTGCTAGCAGTGCCCTTGGCGTTTGGCGTTGCAAGGATTTACTATTAAACGGCTCTTCAGCCAGTCTGTTGTCACACAGTAATAAAATCATTTACGACTCTCTTGATATTACTATAACATTTAGTTTGCATTTTCAATGCATGCACTAAAATGAAGAGTCAAGGTGAGGCATCGTCGCAAATGTTTTCCCTGTCACGATAATAATCATAAGCTAATTGTGACAATTCTTTAATTGTCATATTAATTGACACAGAAGTGCATTTGCTAATGTAAAGAAAATATTCATTTTAGTATGTTGCACAATTTAATTAATTTTATTTAATTTATGAGCACTGTTACATGGCAAATATTGTTTATAGTCTGTAATATACACGATATTACAGACACTGTACTATGTACACATCTGTAATATGACATTTAAATGAAGCCACATGTATATACCTACTAATCTAGACTTCATCTCCTTGATTAAGATTTGGGCTTATTGAGACAGTAAAACATTTGTATGCCTCTAACCTTATTGTTTCCTATTATATGTAAATTATAGATATATGCGTTACCTAATAAATGTTATTGTTCAACTGTAGATTTCAATAATATACCTAGTCAGGTCATAAGTATTGTCACACAGTAAAAACTTTTCTTTTAGAATGCTGGCCACAAAAAAGTTTATTGAATTCGAATTTCGAATTGTTCATGAAAATAAAAATGTATACTTTTAGAATTTTACTCTTTTTTAAATATGGAGTGGACGCTTAAAGAAGACCGTGTTGCAGTTATTGCGTTGCATCGTTGCGGTTACGCGCCAATTCAAATTTTTAACATACTGAAAAATTTGAATATTACCAAAAGATTCGTTTTATCGTACCATCAAACGATACAATGAAGACTCTAGTGTAGATGACAGGTCAAGAAGTGGTCGCCCTCGGTCTGTTAGGACTCCAGCAGTGATAAAAGCTGTGAAGGCACGAATTCAAAGAAATCCCAAACGTAAGCAGAAACTGTTGGCCCTTCAGATGGGGTTAAGCAGAACCACGGTGAAAAGGGTGTTAAATGAAGACTTAGGGCTTCGGGCATATCGAAGAAAAACAGGACATCGTTTGAATGCTCGTCTAATGGACCTGAGACTGAAGAGATGCCGCGCTTTGTTGAAGCGGTACGCGGGAAAAAAATATCGGGAAATTCTTTTTTCGGACGAAAAAATGTTTACCGTAGAAGAGAGCTACAACAAACAAAATGATAAGGTGTACGCTTGTATTCAAAATCACTGAGGTCATTTTGAATAAACTTTAATGTCATAAGAATCTATGTTTTGTTAAGTTCATTTTGGTATATGAATGGTTACATAATGAATAAACTTGTTACAATTATTTTACATTAAACATGTGACAGAATTTATGACCTGACTAGGTATTATTTGACAGTTGTTTCTGATTGATCTAAATTTTTTGGATAAAAATTATCAATTTGATTGTAGGATAAATATTCAATGTTGACTGAAACCATTTTAATTGCTAAAGATTTCTATGATAATTTATGTTTTCATATATTTCGATACGGAAGGACTCTGGCCTCGCTTACGATAGCTACTTACAGCTGATAGCTGCTTACAGTTATTGAACGTTTCATTGTTTTGATTTGTCTCGACCAAATTCTCATTGTTCCCACACGTTGTCGAAGATACTGTTTGGAAATAATGACTCACTTGCGTATACATTTTGGTACGTTGTGAAACTGCTTCTCGTTCATTGTGTTCTCATTTATAATTTCCTCGTTGTTTTATTAATGTATCATCATTCATAGAGTTATAATTCAATTTAACTTGTCTTCTCGGGAATTCGACATAATTGACGTTCGTTATGAATTATGTAGAACCCACGTCACTATTTATATTTAGGTTTTAAGCTTTGTACTCGCCACTTATGAATCATTTCATATTTTTAATGACAGACAACATTCATGACATAAAGGACTGATTGAAATCTAAATAATTTATAACTACAGATATGAAGCCTTATAATCATTGGTGAACAATTAAAAATATCTCATTCTTATATTACTTCATTATATATTTTTGTCATCTATATATTATAATACATGAAGCGAAAACTTTGTACCCATTTTTACGAAATTTGCGCCGACGGAGGAGTATGACATTTGACACGGTTAAAGTTTATAATAGGGGTTGAAGTGCAGGAAGCTATTTTTTGCCTAAAATCCATTAGAAATACATTAAATTAATTATTACACACACTACTGCTCAAATGACACACAGCATAAATACACACATGCATACCTTACTTACGCTTTTGTTTTTTTTTTTATATATTTTACTATATTACACTTAAATCATTAATTAGTACATAATAATAATAATATGAAAATAATAGTATTATAAAAATATTAAAAATATATATTGAATACATTTACATTAATTGTAACCTTTTTCTCTCTTGTCTCTTTGGTCTTATTGAATTTCAAAATTGACAATAAAGAAACTTTGGAATTATTGTTATTGTATAGTTATTTATAATTTGCGAAATACATCTTATTCAAGCATAAAGGAAATTGTGTATAAGTAATCGGAATCGATTTACTCTTGTTTATAAAATGCAAATATTTGGAGGATTAACCGGACCTCCTATGGGGTAGATTCTCTAAGCGAGAGATTTAATCAAACACGGATATTTCACTGGCTCACTATTTTTAATGATGGTGTGTATCATGTTATTGTGTGATACTTTATTAAATATTACAAAACTATCTAATTATAATTATAAAACAATTTAGTGACAGACTCCGAATTATATTCTTACATTTTTGTATTTGACATATGATAACTGTTCGAAAATATCTAAAAAGTATACATATAACTAGAAAGAAGAATATATATGAAAGTATTCGATTTTAGCAGTGTAAGAAATCAGGTGGCGAGTGAGGCGCCACAAATATATGGTTACGAAACGGATTAACAAAACAGGTTTTGCAATGCAAAACATTTTGAAGTTTTACAGTGATGCCGTTCAAGCTGATGTAGAAAACTTTCAAATTACCTGAGTAGCCATGATCAAACCTTTGATTATAGTATATAGCATTTGACAAAAGAGCTTTAATAAAGCTAAATTAAAAAATTAAATGAATCATGGTCGATTTTCGACCACTGGGTGACCACTAGTTTATTTTAGAATTTCGTTTTCTGTTTTACAAAATCGTCACAATTACTAATTCATAAGCACCAGTGGTGGCAAGTGCTTTTATTTAACAGACCAAAAATAGATAAAGAACAGATTGTCACCGAAGGCTGCAGAATTTACTAGAATATATTTCCATAATTAGTCATTTTCTAGAATGAAGTAAACCAGGTCTTCGATCAATAGTTTAACCTTTAGCGAAGCAAGGCAAACGTGTTTGCTTGTTTATTGAACTTAGAATATCTTCCTTAATTATGATTAACCTAAATAAGAAAATAATTATTTTTTACCATTTAGGTATTTAATTGTACTGTTTTCCTTGCAAAACTTATAATGTGAAAATTATTGTAATAGTGACTGGTGGTATACGAGTCACAATATATAAATATGTTTTATTTCATTTTATATTTCAGAAATATAAATAAAACAGGAAGTACGACTCTTGATCCCATATATTGTAGTTTAAGAACAGGAAGTACAAATAATACAGGAATACTCAAAAATTACAATTTTTCCAAGCATTTCCTTCTCATCAATGTGTATCTTCAATTTATATTCACATAGACCTGCGAGTGATTACCTATTGTTCGCTGACAATACTGTTTAAACACTCAATATTTCACGTATTGTTATTATCTATTTATTTATCGAGATAAATTGCGGAACGTCCCAAATCAATTATGACATCGTTCAAGTCTGATGGCGCGTCATTATCTTCTATTCCTTTATAGATTGACGCTGATAGCGCTTCATTTATAATAGATCGTTCATATCTTTTGTGTTCACCTTTTCTTGGTTGTCGTGTCTCGGGTCAATCTCCCATTGCTGGTCTTTAGTAGGGATGTTAGTACGTGACTGTTAAATATAAAAAAAAAATATATGATTTATTACATAAATTGAAATACGTTTCGATTTTGTAGGTGTTTTTGATTGTAATATTGGTGGCATTGCTAAAGTGTTTCCAGACTCGAGAATATTGAGATTTAGAATACAAAGAGATTTTACCGGGTAAGCGAAAGGTGAACTGAATGGTGAATTTTCCGTCAGTATTTATGAGAAATTAATAACTAGTCTTAACTGTATTATACTCATCGAGTCTGCGAAATTTGATGAAATCAAATTATTTTACTTGAGCAAAAATAGCGACGAACTTAATTTTGGTAATGATCTATCTCCACCTTGAGAAGAACACTTTAATCTGGTGATAATTTTTGAAACATAAACACTAAAAGTATCAACTTAGTTTTTTTTCAATATTTAACCGAAGAGTAAACATACTAGGTATAATATAAGAGTTAATAAACATTTCATTAAAAATATTTTGTTAAGTTCAGTCGTACTGATCACATAATTCTTTAAAAACTTTTCTATTTTGTATTTATTACTCTAGTAAAAATACCTGTCAGCGACGCACTCCGCTAAGCTGCAGAACGGGATCGATGGAGACAGCTAGTTGACGGAATCAAACGGAGTCACGATCC
The DNA here is from genome assembly GCA_963693495.1 of Malacosoma neustria. Taxonomy (NCBI): domain Eukaryota; kingdom Metazoa; phylum Arthropoda; class Insecta; order Lepidoptera; family Lasiocampidae; genus Malacosoma; species Malacosoma neustria. Next base: position 5,548,329 of record OY856386.1, read on the forward strand.
TCAGCAATGAGGGACCGATTGAAGAGAGAGAGACTCTAGTAAAATATTTTTCTTCTTGTACAAGTTATTCTAATTACGTATGTATAATAAAAATGTATATTAGTTTCTAATATTTATATTTTCTAAACTGATCGGTTTTTCTATATTTGAAGGTTAATCGATAAAAAAATTATTCCAAATGTAAATACGAGTACCTACTCCTGACAACCTTACATCTTGTCCGATTCAAACGCCTAGAATTGATAAATCGGTGCCCGGTGCCGTACTTTCTCACTTCCTCATGATTTCTGATTGTGTCTCGATGAGATTTACTTTCATTGTTACATTCAAGAGTAAATTTAATAATGGTGTTTACGCACTTTTAAATTTTGTTTTTATATAGGACTTTTTATTTTGTACAAATAAATTGCGATTACTTTATTTTAAGTGTTAAAAATTATTCTGATCATCGTCCAAGTTGTTAATTTTTATTGCATCCAAATCTTGTAGGTGGCAGTAAATTAAACCAGCATTAAATTTTGTTTTTTAAAAGCGACTGTCGCCTTGTGACTAAATTTTTACTGTGACAGATGATATTGACTTGACTGACTCTTTTTAACCGTTTAGAAACGTTCGACCCTATTTACATTATGCATGTGTTTATGTTTATAGACTTATATGCTTAATTCATAAAACATAATTGAACATCAAGGTTAATTATCTTTACAAAAACAAATGTGAAAATTCAGCGAATGAATTTACTTGTTCTTAGAATATTTATAAAATTCGTCACTAAGTTGTGACCTTAATTGTAGTTTAATATTCTATTGTTAAATGTTTGACCTCATCCGTTTTTTAATGACCATAACATATTTTAAATTATGTTTTATAATTTTAAAAATATTTTTCTATTTTTATTTCTTCATTATATATTATAATCATTTTCATATTTACTGAGTTTAGTTTTATTTGAATTAAAATTGATAGAATTTATCAATGATATCTCAGATAATAGATAGTGTGTAACATCATTAAAGAATATGTGAGTGTAATTAAGACTATGCAAAATGAAGAATCCATAATTCATTAAAAAGATAAATATGTATTTTATTTTCGACCTTATAATCGTAAATACCCGCATCTATGTGAACCCGCCAGTTTCCAGAACGTAAGTTAACCATGAAATACCATTGTTCTTCCAGCTAAAACCATAATGTGTTCACGGAAGGCAGTATACAGATTTAACTTTTATAATAATTAGAGATTGCTTTTCGCCATTTTTAAAAGAAATACTGGTCGACTGGGGCTAAGTTTCCCTGGGGGGATTTTTTCAGCCGTTGCAGATTGACCGAGAAGATATTTTCTATGAAGTGTGACTTTTCTCGGTCTATGCTCAAGTAGAATATATGTATCGTTAAACCGTCTTGCAACGTAGCTGATAGAGAAGAACACAACACGTGTAATGTGAGTTATCAATGTCTTTATTTGGAATTGGTCAAAAATCGTCATTACTAGGGGTGGTTAACATTCGACAGTGACTTGGACTATGCCAGCTTTATGTCAGAATAATTGGCGGGTTCATGCACTCCAGCGACCAAGTGATAGAGTCGCGTCTATAGATCCTAGTGATCCCCGAGCGTAACAAAGGGTGCACCTGAGGTTTACTAACAATATTACATACATTATAAAGTTTTTACATACAATCAATCAATCAATCAACAGCCTTACGTCGCCACTGCTGGACATAGGCCTCCCCAAGATCATGCGATAACACCCGATCCTCCACTTTTCTCATCCAGCCACTACCGGCTGGAAGGCGTCCTACACTACATTTGCCAAGACGCGGTCTCCACTCTAGGACTAGCCGTTGGATACTCCAACGGCTGTCAGTGGTGCGACATACGTGTCCAGCCCATCGCCATTTCAACAAGCATATTTTGCGATGTTGTGTTATGTAAGTATGTCCGTTACTTTAGTTTTTTCTCGTATTTCCTCATTTCGGATTTATGGATTAAGCCAGCGGTTAGTATCCACATTTAACATATCTACATATTTACTCAATATAAAGACCCATGGATGAGTAGCTTAGTGCGCACTTTTAATTCGAAGACCACGATTACTGTTGTAATATTTGATTTATAGAACATTTAATCATCGCGAGATATTTCATCTTTGTCGCATATGTTATAGTTAAATATTTCAAAGAGTGTGATTAATAATAATAATTTATTATGATGCATTTCATGCATTTAATATGTCGCCCTAGAAAGTATGCAGGTTTTAGTAGAATACGAGAAAGTGAAATAAACCTGTATTATGTAAATATTGACGATTTCTAATATGCGTGAAGACGGTAACCAGTCGATTGTTTAAGGAAACTGGTATAGATAGATAATTACGTTCATTTAGACGTTCTACAATACAATTAACTAAACTGGTTAAGTTGCTGTTCAATATGATTGTGATGGCGTTACGTCATCAATAGTTATAACACGTCGAGCTGTACGCAATGAGCATATTGTTGTATTGGAACAAAGTGGCACAACACTGACTAATCTTTCTAAGTACATATTTGAGATTAAAAAGGTCATAGCTAAGCTGCGGAAGGGGTTTAATTGAAACCCTCCTGTAACTTGATTCGCTTAGGAACCACGTTGTGTTTAACCTATAAAAAACATTGAATTACTATTATTTTCTGACTTTCCGTGCAGGAGCGGAGAAAGAATACTAACCCCTGTAACCGGGGTCGGCCTGTCGTAAAAGGCGACAAAACAACCCACCCTAGCTACGTGGTAGGGCCTCAAGCCCATCTGGATGGCGACCACCTTTAGTCTTAAGTATGCCGCCATAATAACTGCTGTGTTCCGGCATTAGTGATCCAAGTTTCTGTACCCTTACGGGACAGCAGCGTGTTCGGGATGCCACTGGCGTTGCAAACACCTATAGTGGACGGTAACTGCTAAATCCTAAGCGGGCTGTCAGCCTGTCTGCTGTCCTACAGCAATAAAAAAAACTTTATAATAAATTATTTGCTGAATTTGATTTATTTGTAAGTTCTAAATATAAGTTTAAAACATTTTGCATACAAAAATTACAACAAAGATGCTTTTAAACTATAAATTTTATTGCTGTAGGACAGCAGACAGTTTTTAAGATAGTGTCTAAAAATCTAATCGCGGGTAAAGCTATACATTTTCAAATTAACAATTTTAATAATTTTTTTTAAATATCTGAATTGGCCGCCATGTAAACTAATCTTTAACGCCTTTAAATCATTCGTAACATTGTACCCTCACTCTTTCACTTTTTATTCATTCATTCACTCTCACACTACACAAAACACAAACATTCTGCACTCACATTATATTTAAATACCCTGCTCTTTATTAGTAATTCTGTGTGGCAATACGTAATTTATTTTTCTCCGAAAATAATGTTTTTTTCGTGTACTTGCATTTTCCTTTTTCTATGAAAAAATTAAAATTAATATTTCATTCTATTTACTTTTTTTTATTATGCCTTCTTTATATATAGTTTAAAGAGTGTGATCTTATTTGGCCAATTTCCTGTTCATTATGTATTAGTATGTACGTTTGAAATTTGTGCTGTATGATCATTGTTGAAATAAATAAATAAATTATGAACTAAATTTAATTTTTCTGTAGGAACCAAATTAACATTGCGCTTTTCAAAAAAATTAAAGGGCTTATGATAGACCACCACTACCACTTAGGATCATACTAGCTAGACGATAGTTTTCACAAAATTTAATACTATAGGTTTATCATTATATGTTATACCTATATACCAAAGCCTTTATACTTTCTTCATCAGTTCGTCAGTTTACAGAGCTAGTAAAAATTATTTTATATGAAATTATACTCATATAATATTGTTTTTTCTTCCAGATTCTAGGCTACCAGCTTAATAATGTCAAAAGTCTACGCGTCGCACTTTAAGTTATCTCTTGAGCAGCTTTTCTCGTCTAACTTACATATTTTATTTTGATATAATCTTATTAGAAAGGAAACCCACGTTACAAAAAACTGAAAATCAAAAAATAATAAACCAACTTTTTATTAACCTTAATAACTAAGTTCTTAAACTAATGTAAGTATACCTAAGTAATTTTGAATCGGGGCCAGTGCCCTCACGTGTGTGCTCGTTCGGGTTGCTGTCTGGCTGACATTAACTTCATAAACGCTCGGCATTTTCCGGCGAAGGGGCATGTCACGCTGCGTCGCCGCCGTGCATCACGCTATACGTAATTAATTAATTTGCATGTTTGGCGCCGACTCAAAATTATTTAGGTATACTTACATTAGTTTAAGAACTTAGTTATTAAGGTTAATAAAAAGTAGGTTTATTATTTTGTGCTTTTCAGTTTTTTGGGCGGTTTAATTTTTTTGTTAAAACGTTTATATATATATATATATATATATATATATATATATATATATATATATATATATATATATATATATATATATATATATATATATATATATATATATATATATATATCAGGGTAACTTGTAATTTGACAATACATGTGATATAAGCGAAGCGTATATTCTCCATTCACTCTAAAGACAATCACGAGCCAAGTAGCGGGACGTTATGAGCTATTATTAATATTATCTAATTAATTTGAATTGTGGTAATTAATTTGAAGTTCAATATTTACCCTTTAAATTACAAACAATATTATCTACATGTTTCTCACATAGTTATAATGTTTGCGTAGAAAACCCAAGGAAAAACGTCATGCACGCAATTATTCTTTAGCCGTATAATACTTATTTAAATATTATGAACCTTGATATAATTATTTATGTGTGTGTATTAGGTGTTGTATAATATATTTGCTTTTTACGCTTTACATTTTCCCGTAAATGAATTGATATGAAAATTAAAACAATTTCATGTATATATAAAAAGTCTAAACAACATGCATGATATTTATTACAAATTTACCATTTATACTAATTAATTTCTAAGCCTTTACCCACTCAAAGTGCGTAGGTATGTAAACTTTTTTGTTATTGATGGCATACTGGCTGGTTGTAAAAAAAAAAATTTCGACTATGTTTTGTTTTTTTCATAAAATTAAATGAAAGGGAATTTGTTTGAATTTAAGTGCGTTTTTATTGCTACGTTTAATCTTGATTTTATAATTTTATCAACCATTTAAATAAATTTAGCGACAAAATTGAATTGTTAGATATTCTTTACGTCATGGAGCGACGTCATTTGACGGCAAATGAAATGCAAAGAGCTGTAGGGAGGTTGCAAGCGGGAAGTAATCAATCTCAGGTATCTCGGCATTTTGGCATTCATAGAAGTGTTATTTGTCGTCTTTGGCAGCGCTACAATAATACAAGGGAACCCGCTGAACAGCATCCAGGCCGTAAAAGGAGTACAACCACTCGGCAAGACCGGTACATACAACTGACTGCAAGACGCCAACCGATGTTAACCGCTCGAGAGATAAGTTTGAGGATACAAAATTTAAGTGGTGTTGATGTAAGTCCCCAAACTGTGCGAAATCGACTGCATCAGTACGGCCTACGAGCTCGACGCCCAATTAGGTGTCCACCAAACGTCACGGGAATTGCGCTCGTCGAATGAATGGTGTAGATACCCAGGAACAATGGGATAAAATTATGTTTTCCGATGAGTCGCGATTCGGGTTTAGGCCTGATACAAGAAGGGTGCGAGTGTACGTACCTTCGGCCCGGAAATACTGAAAGGCTCAGGTGAATTCAGGAAGTTCATCCATACAGCGACTCATCCACTATCCTAAAATTTAAATTAGTACATGTTGCTTAGACTTTTTTGATGGGTGTATTTTAAATCGATTTGCGATATGATGACTTATCAGATATATATTTCGGTGTATTTTAATATTTTAACAGATTATTAATTATAATATTAAATAGTTATTATATTATTTTTTTACATGTTACTTGTGATACATTTTAGAGAGACCTCATCGGATTATAAAAATTATTATATAAAATATAATAATTATATCAGCATGGAAATCAAAGTTTAGTTAATAATTTTATTTATTTTAATTTTATTCTTTTCCATTTGTTTAAGACATTTAAAACTAGATATTAAATTACTTAGAACCTTTAAATAAGAGATCTAATGTTGTAAACATATTTGCTAATGTATTTTACGAATCATATATTTTTTATAGCTGCCCTTATGTTATACATATATGATATAGAGTTAATGTATGATAAAATATTACTGTTATAGAATACAGTTTTTCTCTGTGCAGGGGAGGAGTAAGAATACTAACCCCTGTGGCCGGCGTCTGCCTGTCCTAAAAGGCGACAAAATAACCCTAGCTACGAGGTAAGGTCCCAAGCCCGTCTGGATGGCAACGACTATAAGTATACCGCCATAATAACCTTGTGTTGTGTTGCGGTATTAGTGACCCACGGTTCCTGTATCACTATGGGACAGCAGCGTGTTCGAGGTACCTGCAGCGTCGCATACATCCATAGGCGACGGTAACTGCTTACTATTAAGTGGGCCCTCAGCTTGTCTGCTGTTCCTCAACAATAAAAAAAAGTGAATAGAATAACCATTTCAATATAACGCAACATCACGATACGATTGAAATAAGAAACACGAGAGCAAAGAACCTAAAAAATAATCAATTCATATTACATGACTCGACATATGCGTTGGCAGCGTACAAAAAGTAAGTTCGATACCGTTACGGGGCCTCAACGTTTTGTGTGTATAAATCTCTGACGTTTGACCGCTTGGTGCGCGCGAGTCAAGACGCGCGGGCCGGACCGTTATCGAGCCTGGCCAGTGCGTATTGTTCTTCAATTATAACGTGTGGCTTAAAGAACGAGAGAAAGCATGTTTTAACTGTATAAGCATAATATTAGGAGAATTAAGCTATAATTACAAACAAACTTTATTGAGTGGAAATAGTTACATAGTTAAAATCTATTTTTTTGGTTAGTACAAACTAATTTATTTTTTATTTGCTTTAACTAATTACGTTAAAAAATATAATTTAATAAGTAAACATAACGTTAAGTTTTGGTTTAGCACACAATTATCATTCTATTTTATCATATTTCGGTATTTCACTATTCGAATTATTTAAATATGTAATATAACAGTATAATATAAATAACAAAGTATAATTTAATTTTGTAGAATTTACTAATTCTTATCACCCTTCACTTTTTTATTTCTTATAGTTTTTGAGACAAACCATTGTTGTAATTATTTGATTCTTTTCTTTCACTTGTAACTTAAACCTCTCGTCATAAAGCCAGCACTTGAATAATTGGCGTGTTTCGGTTATAAGCACAATGCACAAGTGAAAGACGACGTGAGGTGACTTTTAACCTTTGTCTAATTTGTTCAGACGACGTAAGTGAGGTGGCAGTTTTAACTGTGTCAACGATGTGGCCTAGTCGCCTTCTCTTGTTTATTCTATTTCATTTTCATAAGATTTAATTTTATTCAACATATTATATGTTACGGAAATTATGGGAAATTTATTGGGTGTCAAGTTATATTGATATACAATATATTAAAACTAAATTAACAGACTCAAAATATATTATTATTATAAATAATTTGATATGAATTGTACTTCCAGAAATTTTAGAAAAGTCTGGGGAATTTTGGTGAAATTTTTTATAAAACATACATCACTTACTTTAGAAACTGTTTAAATTAGTATTATTAGTATGTATTTCAAAAAACATTATTTATTATACATTCATATTTCTTAGTTCACTATATAATGAAGCATTTATAAAAATATTCTAGTTCCAACGGGTTATACCTGGTTCCAAGCTCTTGATTTGAAGCCTCAAATCCGTTCTCATATTTGACAAGACTCAAATTTACAACGGAACGTTAGCGAATACATGTGGGTAAATAATTTAAGGGCAACTGTTACTTGAATATGCCCTCAATTTCGAGAAGAATTGTCCCCACACTTCATTTATTATTACATCTTAGAAACGGAATGAAGTATTTCTAATTTTCTTGTAGATCGATACAAAAATTTTATTTTTGGAAAGAAACTACTTGTTACGCTCCTATTAAAATAATCTTTTAATATCTGACTGAAATATTTATAATATGTAGACATGAAATTTTATTTTCAAGTTAAACGAACGGTGGGTGGTCTGTAATAAAATATACTAACAACTATAACATTTCTAAGAATAATACCAACGAGACCACATTACGACAGCAGGTGCAATATAAACAGCTGTTTGCTTGTGCATTAAATGCGTTATCCCTTCGTTTCTATATTTATAAATAACTTAAGTGGATTGCTGTGTTTGTAATAAGTTATTTATAAAAAAAATTATAGAGTGATATGATTAAGCATCTTTAAACTGTTGTTGGTTATAGAAATGTTCTTTTGTTAATTATTAGACGTGTTTAAACTAAAAGTTTTGTCAATTTTGCTAAAGATGTAATTAATAATTATTGTGAAAAAATGATTATAATAATCAAAACATATTTTACGTACTATAGCGTTAATTAAGTAAAGGTTTATTAGAATATTGGTCTTTTTCAACCGGTGGGATACCGAACTCTGCAAAACCCTACAACAGTACGACCTACGTTTCTCGTACGGTGGGTGTAATTTCCGGTGGCTACTTCCATGCTCTTTTTCAGACTCAATTATTATAACTTCTTAATGTCCCAGCGCTTTTTTCAAAAACACAAACACGTCGAAGCTCTTATGGTAACAGACGTCAATAGGATGACGGTAACTACTTTTCAAATAATAAGTCAAGTAAATAAGGTAAAAATAAATAATAAGTCTACGAATAGTTTAGTATTGAACGAATACAAACTCTGCAATCGTATTTTTTCTTACTCATTTCCTAAAATATATAAAAAACGAGGTTCGTTAACCTTAATTAGATTATTTAATAATAATTAGCTCCAGTCCAGTATAATATACGATATTTTTCTTAGTTGGAACGTGATTCACACAATCCACCATACGAACGGATTGATGGATATGAATATGAATATAGGTATTAAATAAAATATGAATATAGTAGAAATATTAATAAATAAAATATGAATATAGGTATTAAATACGAGTATCTAAAATATTTAACTGAATTCGTTATAGGTGACGCGTGTCGAAACGAAATTGTGTATACCATTTGTAAATAGCATTAAAGCATGTAATTGCTGTGCGGAATATTTATCTCGCTCCGCGGCGCGTAAAGCGAAGCCTATTACGTTATCACTATTGTTTACAGAGATGTTATTAATCGGAAAGAAACCGCCGTGGCTGGTTTTGAACGACAATTGACAGTTGGTATTATGATAACCGTTTTGTAACTTGTTTAATTGTTCTCTTTATTGGTCTTAAATTTAAGTGACGTGTATGTCATCAGCAGCACCGTCTTAAGTATATTCTGCACCGGGGTGCGGGGTGGTCAGCATGCGCCCCCGATTCATTTCTAGCGCTCGGTTTGCGTGCGCTAGGTCACTGCGCCCGGATGCATCCGTACCTCTTGAACCCCCCGGGTAAAGACGGCCTTGGTCATCACTATAAATGTGTATGTATCATATGCACTCATTAATTTATGTATAATATGTATTTATTTACAAAGGAAAAGTATATATGTAGTATATTAGTTATCTAGTACCCATAACACAAGTGCTATGCTACTTATTTTGGGACTAGATTGCGCTGAGTGAGATGTCCCATTATATTTATTTATTTATTATTTAATAGAATTTATACATCACAGTATTGTCCGTTTGACCTGAATTCAGGAGAGAAACAAGGTAACCCAATGTCGTTCCTAGGATATCCTTAAATACAATAAACGGATTACTCCTCCCGTTAGCTTCCACGCAGCAAAGGGAGGATATTATTTAATTTGGTGATTGCGATTAGACTTCAGACCTATGTAAATTGAACTACTTAGATAAATACAATTTACTTGATGATGATGAACACCAGCGAAAGTGCATAGAGGTTGTACCTTATGTCAATAATCAACAGCCAACCCAGGGTTCCGAAAGAAATCTTGAATTATAACTAGATAGAAGAAGAATGTACTGCAAAATTAATCAACGCAAGGCCATGTGTCATAAATCCACGATATTTTGCAAACAGCCGCTCTCCGAACGGAAATTGAATGGATACAGCAGCTTAACCCATAGGCTAAATAGCATAATTATCTATCTGTTGTAAATGTATGTACAACGGTATGAACTTTGAAGTTATATATCTTCAACTATAGATATATATCTCATATGAGTTACAGTAATTATGAGAAATAAAAAGTGATATGAAAGAGTAGATGTGCTTTTCGCATTCAAATAAAGTATTTTTGGTCGATAACCTGCAGAAAATGGTGAACAGAATATGCTTGTATATACAAAAGGCATATAAAACTAGTACATCCTGAAACCTGCCATAGCGGGCCACTTCTGGAGCCTGATGATTATTATACATTTTGATTGATAGATTTCACTCAGCTAATGAATACATTTTTAAACTTAATTTAAATTATTTTTCATGTGAATAGAACAGATTTGATATTTAACGATAATTTAAATACGAATATTAATTTCTAACGGTTTTTCGAACTAAGAATATGGCAAAAGAAAGATCCTACAAGCATATCCGTTTCGTTTCGATCGATGAATGCAATCAACAAGCAGCCAGCGATTGCCAAGGTCGCTGGCAATGACCGAGCAACGCCAACCGATAGTAGTTAGTCCGCTTGTAATGTACACCGATTCATACGGACAACTAGACCGGTTTTGTAAAACTCTGTGATATATAAAAGAGATAATACCACTACAAATGTCCAATAAAAATCGAAAAATAATTATTATACTTAATACCTCTTTATTGAATTTCCAGGAATAACTGCATTTTGATGTGTTAAAACGTGTTTATTTAGGTGATGGAATACACTTCACAAAGACAATTGTTCTTTTAGAGACCATGAAAACTATAACTCTCACTCAGGCAGTCGCCTGTGGACACAGGTGTATTTTAACGAGTGGATACGTAGTATATACACTTCAAAAAAGTCTAAGCAACATGTATGATATTACAAATATAGGTATCTCGGCATTTCGGCATTCATAGAAGTGTTATTTGTCGTCTTTGGCAGCGCTACAATAATACAAGGGAACCCGCTGAACAGCATTCAAGCCGTAAAAGGAGTACAACCACTCGGCAAGACTGGTACATACTACTGACTGCAAGACGCCAGCAGATGTTAACCGCTCGAGAGATAAGTTTGAGGCTACAAAATTTTAGTGGTGATGATGTAAGTCCACAAACTGTACGAAATCGACTGCATGAGTACGGCCTACGAGATCGACGCCCAATTAGGTGCCCACCGATACGTCACGGGAATCGCACTCGTCGAAATGAATGGTGTAGAGACCCAGGAACAATGGGATAAAATTATGTTTTCCGATGAGTCGCGATTCGGGTTTAGGCCTGATACAAGAAGCGTGCGAGTGTACCGTCAGCCTGGAAATACTGAAAGGCTCAGGTGCATTCAGGAAGTTCACCCTACAGCGTGAAAATCCATCATAAAACTTAAATTAGTACATGTTGCTAAGACTTTTTTGATGTGTGTACTTTAATATATACCTTTTATATTTTATACGTTAGTTCAAAATTGCAGCATTTCTAGCTAATAAAAAATCATGAATCTGTAATATATGTAATTAGATATTGTATTCCCAATCAAATTCATGTACGTAAGCTACACCTTTTTAATGTTTTTAACCTCATTTGTTTAATTAATTTTTCAACGCTACAATCCTAATGTAGCTGCCATTGCCATTTAGTAATGACAGACTTAATATAGGGATTAAAGTTTCACATAAATGGCTGGATCCGTTTAAGTTGTTAGAGATCGCATGAACTTATAATTCACATGTGAAACATGTTAATTATTTTTTTATACATTCATTAGTAAATTTAATGATAGGTAATTAAAATCGCATTTTTTAAATAGTCTAAATGGTTTATTTAACTATAGTTATATTTAACTCTTGAAATGAAATTATGTATTACCGATTATGATCTTTATATCAGTTGTCATACGCTAGAATATACCTATATATATTACAATGGGCGGATCGCCTGACGGCCAAAACGACGGCGCTGCTTCGCAGGCCGAAGCGCGTCCTGGCCGTCAGGGCGATAAGAGGATACCGCACGGTGTCCTTCGAAGCAGCTTCCCTGCTGGCCGGATCCCCACCATGGGACCTCGAGGCCCGAGTCCTGGCGCTGTTGTATCAGTGGCGCCGGGACGCAGCCGAGCGTGGCTCTCGCCCTGCGCCTCGCGAAGTTGAGGTAAAGCGGGCGGAGCTGCGCGATGAGGTGCTCATTGTGGAGTGGAAGGAGCGCCTCGCGCACCCCAGCGCGGGCCTCACCACCATCGAAGCGGTGAGGCCCGTCCTGGCCGAATGGCTGGAAATGCGCCACGGTGCCCTGACCTTCCACCTAACGCAGGTCCTCTTGGGGCACGATTGCTTCGGGAGGTACCTGTGTCGCATAGGGTGGGAAATGACGTCGGGATGCCACCACTGTGGCGCGGGCGACGAGGAGGACACGGTGGACCACACTGTCGCCGTGTACCCTGCGTGGTGCGAGGAGCGCCGCGCCCTCGTCGCCCAAATCGGCGTGGACCTGTCGCTCCCGGCCCTGGTTCTGTCCATGGTCGGGGGCGATCCTGGATGGACGGCCGTCGCCTCCTTCTACGAGGCAGTCGTGTCCGCAAAGGAGGCGGCGGAACGGGAGCGGGAGTCGACCACCACACTCTCCTCCCGCCAACGCAGGCCACGTCGGCGGCGCCGGAGGGCAACTAACGACCTCCGGCCGCCGTAAAAAGCGACCGCGAGCGAACCCCCGGGGGAGGGCCCGCCGTCCGCACTATTGCCGCAAGGGTGAGGGTTGCGTGCTATTCCGCGGCCCCCCTCAACTTCCAGAGTTATTACAAGAGAGTGCCAGGGGGATGAAAGCCTGACTCCCCTGGCGCCAACACTTTAGAAAAGGCCCGCCTTAAGAAAAAGGGCGGGCCGGCGCCGGCCCGGGCCACGAGATCGGCAGGCCGATCCGTGAGCCCGGGCGTAGGCGATAGGAGAACAGCGGGGTTTTTTAATGGGTAGTCGGATGGTCGAACATCTTTCCCGGAGTCCCAAAAATATATATTATATATATATATATATATATATATATATATATATATATATATATATATATATATATATATATATATATATATATATATATATATATATATATATATATATATATATATATATATATATATATATATATAATAACCATTTATGGATTGATATTTACCTCATTAACATAAACAAGACTGGCTTGCCAAAGTATGCGTTGATTTACATATTTTATCTTTTTTTTTTATTGCTGTAGAACAGCAGACAGGCTGCCGGCCCGCTTAGAATTTAGCAGTTACCGTCGCCTATGGGTGTTTGCAACGCCAGTGGCATCGCGAACACGCTGCTGTCCCATAAGGGTACAGGAACTTGGGTCACTAATGCCGGAACACAACACAAGGTTATTATGGCGGCATACTTAAGACCGAAGGTGGTCGCCATCCAGACGGGCCTGAGGCCCTACCACGTAGCTAGGGTGGGTTGTTTTGTCGGCTTTTACGACAGGCCGACCCCGGCCGCAGAGGTTAGTATTCTTTCTCCGCCCCTGCACGGATAATCTTTATATAATTAAATAATAAATATTAACTCATAATCTTATATTTATTCTTCTATAATATATTATGAAGGTTTATGGAAGTCATTTACATCTAAAACAAATCACTCGTCTTAAAAATATATTATAATATGTATGTATTTTGATATAAAATTATCAAAACACATTATTTGAAAACATTTTTAACACGTTATCATGTCAATTAGTATCATTAATTCAATTCCACTATTAGAACTAAGTAGATATATTTAACACGCCAGTTCAAACATTTTGTTTTTATCTTAATAAGAATTCTTATCGACGCCTAGCCTTATATTTTTAAAAGGAGCGATGTAGTTACTGGAATAAATTATTCGACAGCTGCCTTTTTAATGTTTCTGATAATGTTTTCGGTTTGAAGTTAAAAGCTTTTTTTAAAGTTTGTTCTTAAATTTTTGATCTAAAGATCACAGTACTATTTTACAGAGTTATGTTTTAAGTAACACGTGTAGACATAGTTAAACACAAGTTTATGTTGAGTTTCATGTTGCCATCTGATGCAGAAATTTAACATTTTTGATGGATGGAAAACTATTAAAAGGAATTTTCTCTTTTTTCGGGTGGGTAATTCCGATAGCATCACAAGCTTCCGTTACTGTGACCATGTTTACGAGTCACAAAACAAAACTTTTGCGAGGTTGTTTTTATTCAAGCCCTTTTGTGGTACACAATTTACTTGCGCATAACATGTATAGTCCTGATAAGTAAAATTGTGACCGCGTATTAATGGCTAGAGTTTTGGCCTTCTTCAATATCTTACGAATGCGATACTTAGTCTAATTTATTTCATAAGCTAAGGGACTATCTCCGCATAACACATTTTTCATAAGCAATATTTCCAGTCTGACTTCGACCGATGTTTCTTCCACATATTAAAATACTCTAGACATAAACGTGTATATATGGAAGGCGCAAACATGTTTAACTACTTTACTTTTTAATATATTGTTTAAAGAGCCTTTTTGTTATTTGAACTGACACACTTAAAGATTCTTATATCTCAATACTTGACTTTTTATGTGTAACTTATATTTTTTACTCTGATATTAGGGTATGAAAGATCATTTTTGAACATAATAAACATAAATACGCGTCCCAGGCCATTGCCTTGAGGCACGCCGGAACCGGGACAGACGTTCTCAACTTTATGAATGTCAAATTAGTGTTTTCTTTATCTTTTTGTTCTTGAACAACAGATGAACGCGTTCCAATAGCTACCGGCATCGCTTTGAATTTGTAGGTAGGTGAGACAGTATTAGTGTTACTTTGCATCACAGTATATTAAGCGGTATTCATGTGGAGAAATTTCTCAAAAACTGTACTGTGTTATAATAAATTATAATTTAAGAATTCAATTTGCAAAGATTATATAGCAATACAAAGATTTATTATTTAATATAATCTTAAATATAAAATGTAAATATATATTTGTCAAAATTGAGTAACCATTTTTATAACAGCCTTTTTGAAGATTTTTAAATAAATGTATTATACTATTTACAAAAAGGTGTTAACGTCAGGCAGGCGGCTGGTTGTAAAAACTAAGCCACAACATATTACAACATGTAACATGTTGTGCCAACCCCATAAAATGTGAGATAAGGGCAGGAGGAAGAAGAAGGAGCGTTATGTTATTTACTTCTTCTTATATTTGCATTTAGGTATATAATATTTTTTTTAGTAGTATAAATTAACAAAGGTAATAGATTCCTGCGTGTCTTAGAGGGCGCATTAGGCGATTACAATTCAGCTCCACCAGCAATGGTCCTGAGCATACCGTTTGATTTTAATCCGATAATAAGATCTTTTCGATGATCTAAGCTTTCTAAATAACCATCTGCAGCCAAGTTTGCCTTGAACAGATACGTTCATCGTTTCTTCGAGGGGTTACTCTAGGAACCTAGGGTTTGCCTTGGTACATGTTTGGAGACTATCCGGCGAGTTTTGCATATCAAATATATAAAATCACAAGCAATGTACTATATTATTCTAATTTACTATGTGTAAAAATCTCGCAAGCTGTACTAGTTTTATGGGATATGTTATTGTTGAAAAATGTTTTACATTTTATTTAATAAATAGTTTTATTAGATTTGTAGTATGTACAGCATACATTAAAATTTGTAATACTATGTTACCAATAATGGTAACATCGGTGTGACCGTAATAGGAAACCTGTTAAAAGCGACACCGTTACATTGTGCATATCGTCACTAAGCAGACATCTTTCTAATGTCAACATTATTGGATTAACCTCTTAGGTCATTGACTCATTGGGAAATATGTATTAGTTGACCACAAATGGAATATTTCAATATTTAATTTGATTAATCCCGTTCTTTTTCATTTAAAATTCAATACGGTGTTATGGTGTAATAAAGTATGTAGTATGGTATGGAATGTTAGTAAAGCTTTTTCTGTTTAAATTTGTCTTCTATCAGCATCTAATATAATAACATGTAACATGTTGTGCCGACCCCATATAATGTGGGATAAGGCAGGAGGAAGAAGAAGAATAGCATCTAATACTAAAACTTTGCAAATGGCTCTTCCTAAACCAATGAAATATTAGTCAACCACATCTATCAGCTTTACTCCCTGCTAAATAACAGATTAAGCTCTGGCGCTATGTATTCCTTTCTGAGATCGAAAATCAGATGTCAGTCGCTTATGTAAAAAATATTAGAATCTACTCTATCAAGATATAATCGGTATCTTAGAGGCGGATAATTTATTATTTTTATAATATAAGAAATACCAGAATATTCGGAATTTGAAAATTGTAATAATAAAGAACTAAAACTACATAGGGCTATTTATGGGCTCTAGAAGTCAGCTAGGCGCTAGGGTCTGGTATTCTCGGGTAAGAGTTTGTCTTCAAGAATTTTGTGTTCAAGAATTCTACTGTAAACATATTTTCATATTGTTATTGTTTATAATTAATTGTCCTAATTTTATTTTGTAATAGAATAGGTTCATGGTTGACCAATGATTATTAATCATTAAAAAAAACACGTTTTCTGAGTTAATCAAACTAAAAAGTATAAAATGATTCTCAGCATAAGAATAAAATTACTGACGAAAAATATACCGATATCAATCGTTATAATTTTTTTCTACTTTCATTCCGAAATGCAAAGTTAGTTTAAAAATATCGTACAAAACACCCCGTGCTTTCAGAACAGTGACATTAATTTTCACGTCAGTAATTTTATTCTTATGTTAAGAATTGTTTTTTATTTTTTTAGTTTCATTAACTATAAAGACGTGTTTTTTGCTGTTTTTTTTAAACTATAATTTATTTGTTGTCTTTTCCCAATTGGTAAATGTTCTCGTTAACTTAACGCCATCTTCCGGCATAAGGAAAATAAAAGCGTTAATCCTGATGATCCTGATAAAGATTATGAGACAAAATTATTAAATTTGTGTATTATTATCAAGTCTTGACAAGTGTACAAAATTTTCAACAGTTTTGATCGTTCAAAGTGGGTAAAAATCCAGTCCGAAAATTCCGTTACAAAGATACAAACGAGTAGATACACACAGGTCAAGTTGATAAAAGCGCGTTAAAAAATTCATAAAATGTTTCGTAATATTTTTATAAATTAGTTAATTAAGGATATCATAAAATAATTAAACGTATGTGTGTATTCAACAACGACATTTGGACTTAGACACCACATTACGGCATTCATGCTATGTAATTCATGTCCACTTGACTGCCGGCATGTTTGTTTTTGTGTTGGTGTTTTTAAGTTCATTGCCTTTACAATAACCGTAATGGCTTTTGGTGGTGATAGCATCGGATTTGTAACTTTTTATAGAAACATTACAAAAGTTTAGTGTTCGATTATAGTTTTACTTTTATGTCATAACTAATTGTTTTATAACCGTTTGTTTTTAATTTTGAATTAATTTAGGCTTAGCTGAAGTCACATTTTTATTAGACGTTTAGTAATTATTTGTGCCGTGTGACCCCGGCCAGTGAAAAGAATAGGGTCACCCCAGGTCATTCCAAGGGAGTCGTAAAAGGCGACTGATGGACTACTCTTTTGCCAGCTTGCATGCGGCAAAAGAAGTGCACCTCTCGGTTTTTCCTCTAGGGGTTGGGAGGTCGGACGGCAGTCGCTCCCGTAAAAACCAAAACTAGCCAAATAATATGGTTCGGACACGTAAGGGATATGTCACGGATAGGGCGTCGCCGCAAAACGACGCGCAGGAACTTCGCCCGACTCCTGTGACAAGTGGACTAGGGCTGCCGTGCCGTGGGCGAGCACGGCTAAAGACACTAGCCCCATCCAAAAGGAAACTCCGCTTCGCAACGTGGAATATTGGCACGCTAACCGGACGCGCGAGAGAGTTGGCCGATGTGCTCTCCAGGCGGAGGGTGGCCGTAGTGTTCCTGCAGGAGACTCGGTGGAAGGCCAGCAGATCCCGGTTCATTGGGAATGGCTACAAGCTGATCTACACAGGTGCACCTGGTGGGGAGAATGGGGTTGCCATAGTGCTCTCGGAGGAGTTCCAGAACGACATTTTGGAAGTGAAACGTCATAGCGACCGGCTTATGGTCGTTAGGGTGCTTATCGATGGGGTAGTTACCCACTTGATAAGTGCCTATGCGCCACAGGCCGGTTGTGACGACACCGATAAAATAGCGTTTTGGAATCAACTCGGAGAAGTGCTCCGTGGAATCCCATTATCACAGGGGATCGTTTTGGGGGGTGATCTGAACGGTCATGTGGGTGATGAATGTGGGGAATTTGAGCGTGTTCACGGTGGATTTGGGTACGGTAGGCGCAACGCGGAAGGGGAGAACATCCTCAATACGTGTGCGGCTGCCGACCTTGCCATCGTGAACACGTATTTCAAAAAGAGACCCGAGCATCTCATCACCTACAAGAGCGGGAGGAATGCTACCCAAATCGACTTCCTACTCACTAGGAGACACCACATCAGCAAAGTAGCCAACTGCAAGGTCATACCCGGTGAGAGTCTCACTGCACAACACCGTCTTCTTGTCATGGACCTCTGCGTGAAGCCCAAAGGCAAATGTGTCGACCGCCTTCAACGCCGAATCAGGTGGTGGCTGCTTGATGAAGTCAAGTCCCAGGAGTTCGCCTCTGCCATCGGCGACAAGTGCGCCGGAGGTGAGGGCGAACCGGTTCAAGCTTACTGGGACAGGATTCAGGCGGCTATCCTTGGGTCGGCGAGAGAGGTGCTTGGCGTGTCTAAGGGCGGACGCAAGTGTGACAAGGAGACTTGGTGGTGGAACGACTCAGTCCAGAGGGAGACCAGGGCGAAAAAAGCCCTCTTTAAGAAGTGGCAAGCGTCCAGATCTCCTGAAGATCGCGACGCATACAAAGATGCCAAACGCGCCACCAAGAAAGCTGTAGCCAGAGCCAGACGAGACCACTTACAACCACTTTACGATAAGTTGGACTCGTCTGAGGGGCAGAAGCTCATATATAAGTTGGCGCGCTTCAGGGTCAAAGCGGCACAGGATATCTCCAAGTGCCGCTGTGTAAAAGACCCCGGGGGCAACTTGTTATGCGAGGACCTCGCGGTGAAGGAGAGATGGCGCTCATATTTCCACGAGCTGCTGAACAAGCAGCATAAAGAGGTGCAGCCGCCAGATCTTCCTCCGAACCAAGGACTAGTGCCACTGATAACGCCTGCAGAGGTCCAGAATTGTCTTCGCCGCATGAAGAATCGGAAAGCTGTTGGATCCGATGGAGTCCCCATCGAAGCCTGGAAGGCGATGGGCTCTCGTGGTGTGGGCACTTTAACCGACCTTTTTAACCGGACACTCCTCACCGGTACGGTCCCGAACCAATGGAGGCTGAGTATCATTACTCCAGTCTTCAAAGGCAAGGGATCGGTGCAGGAGTGCGGTAGCTACCGCGGTAGCTACCGCGGCTCTTCGAGAGGGTTATTGACTCTCGGATTCGACAGGAGTGCACTGTCTCGGAATGTCAATGTGGGTTTCGCCCTGGTCACGGGACAATGGACCCTATTTTCGCCCTAAGGACTGTCGCGGAGAAATACAGGGCGAAGAATACGCCTCTGCAGTGTCTGTTTCTTGACTTGCAGAAGGCCTTCGACTGTATTCCTCGCGCGATAATCTGGTGGGCATTGCGGTCCAAAGGGATTCCAGAGGCCTATATTGGGATCATCCGAGACATGTACCGTGATTCCGATTCCGTAGTTCGGACCGCTGTTGGCGACACAAAACCTTTCCCCATCACCGTCGGGGTGCACCAAGGATCCGTCCTTAGTCCGTTTCTGTTTAGCGTGGTATTAGACGTATTGTCAGACAGCATCAGAAACTCACATGAGCAGCCCCCGTGGTTGCTCATGTATGCTGATGATATCGCGCTGGCAGATTCGGACAGGGGTAGGCTGGTGCAACGCGTGAAGGCGTGGAAGGAGTCGCTTGAAAACGGTGGTCTGAAGATCAATGTGGCGAAGACCGAGTACTTGGCCTGTAACTCCACAGATCCCACACCCGTACGCATAGACGGCAACACGGTCGAGCGCACGGACCATGTGAAATACCTGGGATCTGTGTTTCATGCGTCTGGTGACATCGATTGCGACGTCAAGGCACGCATTGCTGCCGCGTGGGCCAAATGGCGTGAGGTAACTGGTGTCATTTGTGACCCCAAGATGCCGGTAAAGTTGAAGGGACAGGTCTATAAGACCATCATTAGGCCTGTCCTTTTATACGGCTGTGAAGCGTGGCCGGTGTTAGAGCGACACAAGCAAGAACTGCGTGTCACGGAGATGAATATGCTGCGGTGGATGTGTGGAGTGACGCGGAAGGACCGCGTTAGGAACTCCCGCATTCGCGGTAGTCTTCATGTCCGTGACATTGCGGATAAATTGCAGGAGTGTCGGCTCCGTTGGTATGGCCATGTTTTACGGCAACCGGATACTTACGTGGGAAACAAATGTCTGGCCATGCCGCCTCCGCCGGGCTCCGGCAGGAGGGGTAGACCCAAAAAGTGCTGGCTTGACGTTGTAAAGGGTGATATGCGTGCCAATGGGCTCACTACCAGGGATGCTGAAGATCGCGCGAAGTGGAGTAGAAAAAGTCGGAAAGCGGACCCCGGGCACCGAAACGAAAGTTTGGGTGGCAACCGGGACTAACGCTAAGATGATGATGATGATGATGAGTAATTATTTGAAGTTGTGTGGTCTCAGCTACAGAGGTAAAATTAAGGCTTCCGCATTACTTTCTTAGGGGGTAGTAATAGGCCTCTAATCGATTGTTTTTTTTTTTATACAGGTAGTGTATAGATAGCTAAAAGAATATGGTTTCCTGTTTTCGGGTTACAGGGTTAAACAGTAGAACTTCCCCTGTAAATAATTATCAGCTACTTTCTTATTTTTCATATAAAGAAAATGAAAGGTCACCAATAGGCATTCTCGTTATTATTCTTTACGTTTATTTGTCCCCAGTGCTTACAACATACCCTAAGCTCTGACGTGCATGTATCAGATGAAACTGGGATTGGCCACTTTAACGATGATGATTCTTTATAATTAATTAGATTAATAAACTTATCTTCTTTATTACTATTAAAAATATCCTCCGTAAAAACCTCGTATATCAATATTGCACTTAATAACTGCAACATATCTGTACCGTAATGATTTTGGATTTGCTCGACAATTCTGAACCTTCATAGTTATTAAACAATAATGTATTTCGTAATTTTCACAATGTTGATAACTATTGAAGAATCCTTTCTGCAAACTATATTCTAAAATTCATAATCTAAGTTCCAATTACTCACACTTCCAAGGGCTCACGTGGACACCCAATATTTATATGACACCCTTGTATTTTATTATCTGAATTTCTACCACGGTATCGGCTGAGCCGTCCGTTGGCTCAAGCTCTAAACGATAGGAGAACAGCGTAAAAAAGCCTTAAGTGAAGTATCCAAATTTGACACCTAAAATATTATTATCCAAAAAATTAAAATTGAGAAAAAGAATTAAGAAGATGTTAGTCTAGTACCAATAAACATTTTCTGAAATTTTCACGGCTATTAAAACTATATTTTTACGGATGCTGAAAGAATAATTATTTACTATTAGTACTAAACGATATATAGTATGTATATGTAGTGTATATTAAAATCAAAAAGTTTTTAAGCACCGGTAGCTACATATTTTTAAATCAAACTTCCTTTATAAGTGGTTTCACATGAAAAGTTCAACGAACTTTAAATCAAGTAAAATATTCAACAATTTGATGGCTTGAGATATTAATGTATTTTCATATATAGTATAATTAATATATTAATACACCCTTATAATATTTGTCATACACATAACGCAGCTCACGGTGGCCACATCTCCAGGTTTTCATATAACAAATATACTATGCAGGACCGCCGCACAAGCTCAACGCGCACTCTCGCTTTTATTGCCTACTGAATTTGAACTATAATTCAACAACGAATTTGACAACGAATGAATATAAATTTAGAAATTACTTATCTCAATATAAAATAAAGAAAAAATGTGTTCATAGACAAAGTCAATTACACTAGTATAAAACTTAGCATTAAGCTGTTATTGCTTTTTTAAAATATAATCACTACATACGACTTGCCACTCATATAGCAGCACTATGAGGCACTAAGTGTAAGTTTAATATAGACACTTTATACATTACAAACCTTTAGACACTTTAAATATAGGTAACAGTTTTATGTAAAAGTAATATTAATTTAAAATAACTAAGTTTCAGGCCAATAAACGATTGTGCTTACAAAGTGAATTTATTTTCAAATACAACCCACATCATTCATTGTAAATTAATAAATATAAATATATTGAGTTATTTCACACAAAGTCATCTAGTCCGAAACTAAGTTGCATGGGTACTTTATCTCAAATATTACCCTATAATCGCAAGAGGCGGCGGTTAAAACAATGAATTATAATGAAACTGTAAATTATTATCTCACTCCTTATTTGATGGCTTTATCACGCGCTGGCTTAATACAGACTGACTGCCGACCGGGCGCTCACTCACCAGTTAACGTCTCCTTCATTTGTCCCCACTCTACACTCCGGAAGCGATTCTCATTGGTCGTTTATACTCCGGAAGTGATTCTCATTGGTTGTTTTAATGTTACCAAGAAGATGATATTAAATTGTAATTGAATTTGGTATGAAAGAAACGTTATTATAAACATCACGACAGTATATAAACTGGTAAAACCATGTATATCACATTTAAACATATAATGTGTCACAAACTCTAATAGTAATTTAAAGTGAGCGATTATTCTCGTTGTGATATGGCAAGCTGTCTAAGGAAAGTCTAGTTTATTGTCTAGTGTAGTCCCCAACGCTCGAGTTGGGCTACAGCGGCGTCCTTAAGGGAGAACAGATGTGACAATTCCAATTAAATTTAGGCTAATGATATTGATTTCTCAAATTATGTACCACTAACTGCTAAGGGCATTGCCAATGGCCTGTCTTTATTATTTCATCACATAACCACTATATATACTACTTATATACTCGTAGTTAGGTACTTAAGTCCCGATATTTAAAAGCCGTGGCGCTATGGAGTTCGTCAATTTGATCTCATAGTTATAATAATAAAATATCGAATGTAGTAGTTGAAATTATATAATAGCTAAATATTCTAATAAATAGTCCGCAGAAAAACAAAATTGTAAAAATACATATTTGTGACGGTTGAAGTTTTCTGCTTTGAATTGTTTTGAAAACAAGTTTCTTAACAACCTTGGCGAGCCTTCATTAATAAAACATAGGCTAGCAGCCATGTATCGTTACACGATCAGCCTTTCTTACAATATTGTGGCTTATTATATTAATTGTTTTGGAATATCATTATAACAAATAAGTTGTCTTTATGTTTTAAAAATGTAGCAAAGTAGAAAACAATTTCTGGAAATGTAATGAAGATTATTTATTGTACGATTTTTATTTGTTTTAAATGAAATATTTGACTGTTTTACTCAATTATGTTATTGCTAATACATTGACTAATTCAAAGTGGAATGTAATTGGAAGATTCAGTTTTGTTGGCCAGACTGTGTCGGCAAACTTAGTATGAGACGGGCGTCTAACCTGATAAACTGATGTCCACCGCAAGGTCCTAACTGGATGACGAATGCAAGAGAAAAAGAAAATATCTTGTATTCTAATATAGAAAACCATAGTAGTTTGTTGATAATATAGTTTGCTTGAGTTCAAGGCACACGGAAGATCGTCACGCCATGCTCGTCTTGCGCGAGAGAAAAGCTGCTATGATTCCATAGCTCGTTTTTGATCAAGCCAGCGCCTACTCCGGTTGCCATAAGTCTTACGTTACATCTTGCGGCTCAGTGCTACAGGCATACGTAGGAACACCGGGGTGATTTTAGTAGGTCAAATGATGTACGACTCCTATCCAAGAGTGGTGACATACACACTACTCTGTTGCGTATTTTCCAAGCGGAGCGGCGGGATATGCGGAAAGCAACATCAACAAAAACATTATGCTCGATTCTAAACATTTAATCGCTACGCGACTTCTATAAAATATGTAATCTGTTTTTACTGCAATCTTGTACTTGTATCTTTATTCTCTATTAGCCCTCCAGCAACGTGTAATTGAGTGTTTGCAACGCACGCAAACTATTTTCATTCGGGATGTTTTCATTGATGTTAAAATTATGATGAATGCATTCATTGTGTGCATTTATTACGCGCGACCTTTTGTTCATGCAAAATTATATCGTTGCGTAATTTTCAATTGTGTGGTATTTGTCGATTATGATTACACCGGTTGTGTTTGTTATTCCTGGTCTTCAAAATTTTGTTATTGGTAATAATATTTATATTAAACGAGCGTTTTCGCTTTCACTTTCTTTTTTGATCCAATTCTTTACAATTACAAAATAATTTTTTTTTTTTTTATTGCTGTAAGACAGCAGACAGGCTGACGGCCCGCTTAGAATTTAGCAGTTACCATCGCCTATGGATGTTTGCAACACCAGTGGCATCGCGAACACGCTGCTGTCCCATAAAGGTACTGGAACTTAGGTCACCAATGCCGGAACACAACACAAGGTTATTATGGCGGCATACTTAAGACCAAAGGTGGTCGCCATCCAGACGGGCTTGAGGCCCTACCACGTAGCTAGGGTGGGTTGTTTAGTCGCCTTTTACGACAGGCCGACCCCGGCCGCAGAGGTTAGTATTCTTTCTCCGCCCCTGCACGGATAGAAATTTCATAAAAGGAAACCGCTTTAGTGGGATTTGTTATATTAAAGAGTTTGCAAGCACATCTTAATTGTATAGCTTAACAAAGGCGAAGCGTATCCCAATTTGTTTGAGCCATTTGTTTGATAACACGCTCCTCAGGAAACGACTCTGCGTTTTCAGTGGTCTTGTATGGTTGACTTGATCCCAACGAAGGCCTGTCTTGGCCGGTGTGCACGTGTCTGACAATCGTATGTTTGTTAAAAACCCCCGTGATATGTGAGAACGGTGTCTCTACAAAGTAATGAGAGCAAGCGCGAAAAGATTATAGATGAGCTAATCATTTTTAATGTACGAGTATGTACACTGTTGGTTTGTTGGTTGGTTGTAAAATTGTTGGTATGTTACATTTATGTATAATATACCTTACTAGAATGCCGGGAGTACTGTATGCGACCACGAATCAAAGTTCCTGATATGCGATCACTCACGAGGGCTTACACGCGAGTGTTCAATTCAATGACAAACATGCCGCCCCGCCCGAATGTACAGTTTGCATTATTTAATTATATGTTATTTTAATTTAGATAACTTTTTTAGGTCTCCGGGGCTAATTAAGTACATAATGACGTTCTTGATTACCTACTTGGGGCGTTATTTTTTTCAACGTTTTAGTTGATATCCTTTAAACCCCGCTATGCAGAATAAAAACATTATCCTATACAATGATCCAATTTTGGTCGAGTCTCCTGCACTTTTGGAAAATGGGCCGTCTTGCGACAGAAATGAGCCGTCTCCTTTCTACTTCTTTTCTTTTCCTCTTACCAAACCTATTCATTCTTCATTTCATATCAACTATACTTCTATTAAGTGGATCATTCGCTTGGCAAACTCTTGTAAAATGGTATTTCAAATAATAACATTTATTGGTTTTAGTGATATTTTTTATTGCTGAGGGTCAGCAGACAGGCTATCAGTTATTTAATAGTAAGCAGTTACCGTCACCTATGGATGTTTGCGACACTAGAGGCACTGCGAATATGCTACTGGCCCATAGGAGTATACTTATGTTACTGTAATACCAATGTTTCGATACTATAGTAGCAGTCGAGTGTGTAAAAAATTTAGAGCTTATAAAATAGACTTACATACTAACATACTAAGGCTAAATAATTCATAGCTATAGATTATTGCAAGTTATTTTGATATTGTGTGTAGTCGAACTTCAATTTTCCAAGTTTTGATTTTAGCCGAAATGCCAAGAAGTGCCTCTATCACAATGAGTAAGGCATTGGTTGTCAAAATTTAATTCACTGCTTTTGAAATTAAATTAATTTTTTCTACGTTGAATCACTTAAACAAGTAGAAATGAGATATTAAAACTAGTACACTATTAAAAAGTGTCTTCCAGTAAGTAATAAAAATGACAATGTCAGCAAACTAGTAAAATATTGAAGTGTAACATTTATTTCGCGAAAGTCGGTTAAGCAGGCATATTCAAGTTGGTTAGTAAACAAGTAAACTAAATATATGTAGTGAAATTTTGAAATGCAATTATTTGAACTATTTACATTTAAATTAAATTTACGAATGGAGTTCGTTGCTGATACGTGAATTTTATCTTTCCAAAATTAAGTAATTATAAATATATTGGGACAATTCACACGGCGCCATCTAGTCCCAAAGTAAGCCGCAGATGGCTTTTTTATTGTTGACAGCAGAGAGGCTGAAGGCCCACTTAAATAGTAAGCAGTTACCGACCTCTCTGCGTCCGGGGTCGACTTGTCGTAAAAGGCAATAAAACAAAGCTATGTGGTAGGGCCCCAGCCCGTTTGGATGGCAACCACCCTTGATCTGTAAGTATGCTGCCATAATAACCTTGTGTTGTTATCCAGGTTCCTGTAACATATGGGACAGCAGCTTGTTCACGGTGCCCTTAGCGTCGCAAACATGCACAGGCGACGGTAACTGATTACTACTAACTGGACCGCCAACCTGTCTGCTATTTCACACCAATAAATAAAAAAAGACAGACTCTCAGTTCGGATATACGGAACCTGTTGTGCCATGGAGATTATAAACTCTATTCGGGTTGTGTCAATCGGACTCGTCGTCAACGGAGTTTTGTGTCAACATTTGATATTGACTTATTTTTAGTTTCGATTTCGTAAAGAAATAAGGTTGTACGCGTTGTAAACTTTCTTTGGTGTCCCATTGACCCCTAGACTTATGTGGTCATAATGACTCTGGGTTTCGAAAAGTCATTTATTTTAAATTAAATTGGGCATATCTCCATCGTTTCCTCATGCGTGCTTCATAGAAACGTTTAGAAATATGATTCTTTTTTATATAAATTTTCATCAATTTATGATTTTAAACAGTCCTATTTTATATACTTTGTATTAAAATACAAGTCAGTTTGCAAAGTAAACCAAATGAACAGCAATCACAGCATCCGAATAAAAAAAACTATGATGTGAATACTTTTTCTGAAAACTATAAGTATATTTAAGTTTCTTATATTTTAAATTTAAGTTTTTAAATATTAACTCATATATGCCAAATAATCGGGTCTTATTATTAGGTTGTATACATAAATTTCACTTTATTTAAAAATCGCTGCATAAATTCATACTGATAAAATTAAGCTAAAGAATTCCTTTCCCAATTAGTAGCTTTTAATGCGTTGTGCTTTGTCGTCGCTTCATACAAACTTTATCAGGGAAGAACAAGTCTTGACCCATATTTGACATGACATTTAATAAACACGATAGTTTATAAGTAACCACAGGTTAAAAACAGACACTGATTTGTCTAATTGCATAGACAATACTCAATGATATGTAGTAGTAGTGTAGTATGATAGTTATTTTCCGTGCAGGGGCGGAGAAAAAATGCTAACCTCTGCGGCTGGGGTCGGCCTGTCGTAAAAGACGACAAAACAACCCACCCTACCTGCGTGGTAGGGCCTCAAGCCTGTCTGGACGGCGACCACCTTTGGATCTTAAGTGTGCCGCCATAATAACCTTGTGTTGTGTTCCGGCATTAGTGACCCAAGTGCCTGTACTCTTATGGGACAGCAGCGTGTTCGCGATGCCACTGGCGTTACCATCACCCATAGGCGACGGTAACTGCTAAATTCTAAGCGGGCCGTCAGTCTGTCTGCTGTCATACAGCAATAAAAAAAGTGAACCCAAAGATCTTGGTCTTAAGTGAACTTTTCGTATCCAACATAAAACTTTTATAAAAAGAGAAGGAAATAATATTTACGTTTAGTTTTGTATTGTTATAATACGAGTAAAACAAATTAGTTTGTCTTAAGTATGTGTTTGTAAAAAAAATATGGACATTTGTTTTTCATGTTAAATTCTATCTTAAATTTA
This sequence comes from Malacosoma neustria, assembly GCA_963693495.1. Taxonomy (NCBI): domain Eukaryota; kingdom Metazoa; phylum Arthropoda; class Insecta; order Lepidoptera; family Lasiocampidae; genus Malacosoma; species Malacosoma neustria. The sequence continues at coordinate 5,576,727 of OY856386.1, forward strand.
GCAAAGCTTATATTCTTGTTAATGTTGATGCTGCGAAGCACGATATTTATTAATAATACAAACGTAACACAGGTTAAGACGTTCGTACATATATACATACATTTATAATTAATTCATATAGCCATTAATGGTATTTCCGTGTAACGTCACCAGCGTTTGAACATTCTCCACTACGAGGGCCTTTTAATAAAACATGGATAAGTAATTCTAATGATTACTGTTTAAAGGCCCACTATTGTTAAGCGAAATTAGCAGGATCATATTTGGAATGTGATCCAAATAGGTGTTCAGCTTATTTCGTCTTAGTGATGGCTTGTAAAGATAATTGTTAAGGGTATTAGAAATAATTACAAGACATTGTTATTTAAATCGTTCTACAGTTGTTGGAAATGCTTCTCTTATGTTTAATTATAGTTATAATGTTATAAATATACCAATGAATTTCCTAATTTAAAGATAGCAAAGAAAAATTATTGAACAGAAAACAGATGAACGAACAAAGAAGACGAATGAAAGGCGTTCGCAAGTTTGCGCCACAAATCCCGGTCCCTGGTGTTTCCCATCCAGCTCCGATTAGCAACCTTACGCGGGTCATCACTTGTTTTTATACTTTTTCAAAATAAAGATACAAATCCCTTTCATTTGCTAATAATAAAGGTAAACTAAATTTAATTCCATCAACTTATTCCTTTGATGTAAAGTCTATCTAAATAAGCTTCAATCAGTCAATCAACACCGATCGTTTTCAGACTATCTCAAAGGATTTGAAATATTTCACAATCTAAATATATACTACAAAAGATAACTTTGATTGACTGACACGGTACGCGACTCTAGCTATCCATGCATACGGATCACACTGGAGTAATTTTATTGGGTGTACCAGCGTCATTTTGTTACCGAAATTGGCGGCGTGCGAACGAATTGCGTGGGAGTGCCAAACCACCCGGCTGTATATGCTACATTTCCTAAGCGGGGGGGTTGCGAAATCATTTTCATTTCATAAAAAAATATTTTATTAGTTTTATTATTTTACATAAGTGGTCTAGTGTTGCGAAACATTGTATGAAATACTGCGATATGGATAGAGACCAGCTCAGTCAGCTGAACCACTTACTGCATTTTGGATTTGACTGCATTGAATTTAGCCATAATATTATTGTCTACTATATAATATTTTATGTTATATACTAGATATTTTATTATTCGAATAATAATTACTTTTGAACAACTTCATTTTTGACTTATAAGTATTTAAATTATGTTTATTAAAATTTTGACATTGAAGGAGGAGGAGGAAGAAGAAATACCTTTATATGACGTGTATGGTATTTATATGGGAAGGGTGGGAACATTGCAATGACACAGATCACTTGACCAGCCATGTCATGTTTCCAGTTCGTGCATCAAGTGCGATGACTCCTTAGATTTACATTTTCCTTATTTCACTTTAAGTTTTAATTCATTAAAAGCTATCCGAAACATCAAGTTTTAAGATTTAACTGTATTACTTATATATATATTTTTATAAACGTACGATCGAATAAAAAAAGTGGAGTCAAATCGAATAAGTAATTGACTAGGGGTCAAACAAGATTCAATACAATTGCCGCTATATCCTGTCGAGCTCGGTTGTGAAATTGGCTGTTTTAATTTAAAGAGGTATAAGTATAATTGAAAGATTTTCTTTCAACTAGAGACGGCCATCTTATCTACCAACCCCTACATAAATAAATCGAATAGTCAGCCATTCATCAGATGTAATCTTTCTCTTGCCTTTTATGCTCTAGATATTAGTATTATGATTAATTCGACTATGATACAAATAAATTTGACTATGATGTACAATTATACTGTTAATACCAACTATTGCTATCAAAATAGCTAGATGATTAAATATATAGACCGATAAATAAATATACTGTCACAATTCACATATTCATTTAGTTCCAAGTAACAGAAGCGCTTCTTATAAGTATTAGATAACTGATGTTCTTTTCTTTTGTAAATACATACTACATATACATAAATATACAGATTGAAACCCTCCGATGTGCGAAAAAGGTTCCAAAATGGAGGTCGTTAACGACTGATATGAGTTAACAGGACGTATGATGATTTATGGTTTAATTTAGATCATACTATTGTTTAATTACACTTGTGTACATTCTATTTTGCCGAAGATAATGTAATTAAATATTGCCCTCGCTGACCTTACCTAGTATACAAGTATCATCGATACAGTAATGGGGTGGTGGTAAAACACGATTAGCGACCGTGATAGATCGACCGTGGGACCCCGGTCGTTGCAGTCAAAGGTCGGAGTGGCGAAAGTGGCCGATGTTGCGCTCGAATACTTTCGCCAGGGTTTTATATCGGTTGTTTAATAAATCATAATAAAATAAATTATTGTTAGTGGTCATTGATAAATTATAGTTTTAGGATACGAGTCAAACTCACCTGCAAGTTGATGTAACCTGCTAAGCCTAAGACTCTGAATCGAGTTTATCCTTTTGGAATTGGACAGAGAAACGATAATAATTCCTATAGAAATCAAGTAAAGTTAGATTTTTACCTCAGCGACCTAAAAACCTGTTTTATGAAGATCGAATCTGGGTCATTATGTTCCGAAAGTCAATAACAAATAGCTTCTATGATAAGCTTTTATGTTACTAATTTTAAATGTTATATTTATGTACTGTATCCGATAGAATCATCACTTAGCCTTCGAGCCAAAGTGCACTTCTGTTATGGATACTAGACAACTGATATTTAGTAGACTCGAGACGAGAATAGAGTACGTGACAATACCGAGCGTTGCGATATGCGAAAGCCGTTGAATCATGGATGTCGTCAATTGTTTTGTATTTGTGTTATGTGTGATAAAGAATAAATTCATTTTTATTTTAGCGTGAAAAACATTAATATTATATTTATTTTGTTACAGGTAAGTTTCAGATTCTGCTCACGTTCTGTAAAACATATGTGTCTGTAAGTTGACTCTTGATTTCCAGTTAGGCACTTAGTAACTAGTTTAGCAGGCTTGTGTTTCGTTTATTGTCACTCACACTGTGTCAAGATTGTATCTGCTGATAGTAAAGTTATTTTGTGAAATTCCAAGAGTAATGGCTCAAATATTAAAAATACAACGTGAAAACAATTTACGTGATGAGTCAATTACTATCAATAAAGTATTAGGTAAGAAAATACTATTGTAATATTGTATGGATGAAAACTATTTTAGACAAAAAATCAAAATATGATTGAAAGCGAATCGTCGTCTATCTAAGATGGTAATTTGAAATATGAAATGATATAAAACGTATTCTTATTGCATTATAAAATTTAAAACTATTTTCATATGTGAGAAAATTAATTTTGAAACTATTTTCTAATTATTAAAGGGTTTTGAAACATATTTAAAATACAAACTATACAAGCTATACGAACATTTTTCATTTGCTTGTAATTTAAAATAATTTATATTTTCTGTTTTTAAATTTATGTAGACATTTTATAAAATAAAATTACATTCAACCCGTTCAGACAAATGTCTTTTGTTCAATGTACTTAGTTTAAAACAAGATGTTAAACTTAGAAGACTCGGGACGAAACACTATTTTCAGAGATCGTCTAAACCCGTGTATCAATATAGACTATTTATATCGTATCTATGTTATATATATGCTAGAAAATCTAAAAAAGAAAAACTAAAAAACACGCTTTTAAGACAAATCAAACTAAAAAGTAAAACATTCTTAACATAAGAATAAAATTACTGACGAGAAAATTAATGTTACTGTTCTTTTTTACTAGTTTAATTCCGAAATGCAGAGTTAGTTTAAAAATATCACACAAAGCACCCCACGCTATTGACAGTGATATTAATTTTCTCATCAGTAATTTTATTCTTATGTTAAGTTTGATTTATTATAAAAGTGTGTATATTATTTAGTTTTTGTAAACTATAATTTATTTTTAACTTTTCAGTTTGATTAACTATAAAATATAATTTATTTGTTGTCAATTCCCAATCGGTAAATGTTTTTATTAATTTAATGCAATCTTCCAGCAGTTTTATTAATTAAACGCCAGATGGCTTTTCGGCAGTAGGAAAAGAAAGCGTTAATGCTGATGATCCTGATAAGGATTATGGAACAAAATTATTAAATTTGTATATTATCATCAGTTCATGACAAGTGTGCAAATTTTGAATTTTTTAATCGTTCAAAGTGGGTAGAAATCCAGTCCGAAAATTCTGTTACATAGATACATAGATAGACTAGCTGACCCGGCAAACGTTGTTCTGCCATATAAATAATAAAATGTCAAAAAATTAAAAAAAAATTTTTAGGGGTGGGTCACCCCTAACATTTAGGGGGATGAAAAATAGATGTTGGCCGATTCTCAGACCTACTCAATATGCTCACAAAATTTCATGAGAATCGGTCAAGCCGTTTCTGATGAAATCAGGAGTATGGCAACGAAAACTGTGACACGAGAATTTTATATATTAGATATATACAGGTCAAGTTAATATAATGCGTGTAAAAATGTTAAATATTTTCCATCTATGTAAAGAAGTCTGCCCACTACACCGTTCCATACCATGACCGTGCTAGGACCGTATCAAGACACAAAAGCAAACTCTGGTCGGTTACGGAACGGTCTAGTGGGTATAGTCACATATTTTTTAATACAAAGAATATTTTTTTGCCTGGCACGTTCCTAGCACGGTCATGGTATGGGAACGGTCTAGTGGGCAGACTCCTTAAATTTCTCCATAAACTTGTATGATTTATTTATTTTATTGCTGAGGAACAGCAGACAGACTGACTGCCCACTTATTTAATAAACAGTTACCGTCGTCTATGCATGTTTTGGACGCTAGGGGCACAGCTAATATGTTGCTATTCGCATAAGGGTACTAGAACCTGTATTACTAATGCTGGAATACAACACAAGGTTATTATAGTGACATACTCTCGTATAGATTAAGGGTGGTTGCCATCCAGACAGGCTTGGGGACCTACTACCAAGCGAAAACAATTTCACAATATATAGGGGATTAAAATAATATTATTCGATAATATTGTATACAAATAATAGCTGGAGTGATTTCTGCGAAAACATTACTTATTTTGATATGTTTGACCTAGTTATGGGCTAAATTAGTTAGGCAGTTATTCGGATCCTGGAAAACCTTGCGCATACTGCAGTGCAATAATCGCCTACAAACACAAAGTAGATTAGAATGTTCATTTTAATATTGTTTTAATAAATTATTCCATAATGTGTGATCTCTTCTAGAGATAAGAATAAGGCTTCCTCATCACTTTCCTGGTGGGTCGTAGCCTTTTACGACCCACTGATGGATCACTTCTTTGTTATTTAACATACAGCGTGGGAAGAACACCTGCCGCTCGGTTTTTGAGTTTTGAAGTTGAGTTAAAAATAAATTAGTTTATATACTTCTCAGTTTTTGTTGTGCCTTCTTGGTTAAAAAAAGAAGTCACAGAAAGTAAAATGATGCAAAAATTTCGCTGAGGTATATTTCTCTTATAGGATGGATATCTTATGTATTAAACAGTGTATCCCTTCATCGAGCTTAGCCATGTCTTGTTTTTATTATACATAATATTACGAATTATATCACTTCATAAATAAAGCAATGTGTTGTTTGTGTGTTAAACAAATTAATAAATTAATCTCATACATACGGAAAGCACTCAGCAATGATTTGCTGATGGATAAAGTTTGTTTTGTTTCAATACATTTTAATTTGGATTTGCTGTTCAAAATATATTTGTAATAAATCGCTCGATGTACCTAAATTAATGCTATATATATGCAATATGTACAAGGACATTCGATCCCTCAACTTGACCCGCTAGTTGATGCAATCTGTTGAACTACAACTTTAGAGCAGGCTTTTACTGTCGAGATTTGGTCAAACTGCAGACTGTCCTGTGTAAACAGATATTGTTCTTTCATTTGTTAGTGAACTGCAAACCTTTTACTATATATACATACGTGAATACAAAAGTATCAAGCTCGATCAAATAATTTTGACCGAACATTAACAAATGTTTTAATAAATGAAGTACTCAAATCGTACCAAGATTTGAATTACTTAAATACAGGTTTATTGTGTATGTACATATATCGTAATCTACTTTAATCTTGTTGTTGATCCCCATATGGTGATAGCGAAGTTGTGTGCAATCTGCTTTATATTTTGAGCTATTAGATGTTGAAGAGGAAATGGTGTGACACTTTTCGAGATGTTTTTTAATTCATAATATGAATAAAAATTATCTAAAAATTATTTTATTTGAATAGGTAATATTTGACTAGAAAGAGAATTTCTATTAAAATAGGGCTACCTTATTACTTTTTTTGTATCCCGCGGAAACCGAATAACCAATACCATGCCGGGACTCCGGGGGGAAGCCGATTTGGTTATGTAGGAGTCACCGTTCTAACCCAACGGCGGCCGCTTTCGTGATACAAGCCGACATGTTATGACTAGCGGCGGCCGCAACTGCATGCCGGTCGCTACCCAAAGCCTTACGTGGGAAAATTGCAAGATCGACCTTGGTATTTACTCTACGACACCCTATTACATATATTGGTATTGGGGTAACACGGTTTTTGTATCTAACCAGGGCCACTCGCTCATAAAATTTTCATACCGGCGTATGAAAAAGAATTTTCTGAAATGTATTCTGCAAATAAGTTTCCTTTTTATATCGCTAATCTCACCTGTGGTGAAAGTATAGCCCACTTTGAATTATTTTTATCGCGTGTGTGTTATGAAATTGTCAAGGTATCGCATAAGCGTAAATTGAAAAGAACCACACGCCATGTGATTACAGCTTTCGAACTGATTTATTTTTGCCCTCGATATAGGTATCGCCGGATAGTTATCGATGCTCAAAATTAATTTTGTGTAGGTATTAAATTTTAATCGAAACAGTATAACCTACGTCTAACTTTAACGGCCTTCCTTCTATCGATTGATAATTTGTTGTTTGTCACGTCCTCGGTGTCCGTGCCATTAATAAACATCAATCTTCGAGTTTACATGGAAAATTATTAGGTAGCCAAATTAAGGATGTCAAGAACCCCTCTATTTACGCGGTAACGATGGAATAATGAGCGCTTATTATACTGTGTGATTTAATCTATGTATCGTAAAAGCTAATGAAATATGTGTCCTATAAATATTTTAAGTGATCGCGTATTTTTTATTTAATGTAATTAGTATATGCGTGTAGTTTCAGTATCTTTGGATAGTAAAATTAAACGTAGTTTAAAAAATTAATCCAATTAATAGCGTCTATAAATATAGTCTATAAGAAACATGACTTATTTCCGTGCAGTGACTGAGTAAGAATACTAACCCCTGTGGCCGGGGTCGGCCTATCGCAAAAGGCGTCTAAACAATCCTAGCTACGTGGTAGGGCTCCAAGCCCGTCTGGGTGGCTACATACAAGGTTACAGAAAAAGTCGTGTTAGATCCGTTAAAGGCGTGGAGTACCCATCATTTCTGAATTATTTTACTATGAAACACACTACCCTAAAATTAACCCTTTTCGAGATATTCGACTTTTAATTTTTTTTATTAAAATTGCCGATTTTTAGGCTACTAAATTTTATTATTTTTATTTTGTGTGTCTTATTATTATTGCATTTTACATGTGTAATAAGATGCTTTAGGTCGTCAATCATTAAAATCGTGTATAAGTTAATTGAATAGGCTGTAGTAGACAAGTGAATGTTAAGAAAGGTAAAAAAATATCAGAAAGTTTATTTTTCTCTAAGGAATATCTAAAAAAAATATTATGGCAGTTGTTCGGCAGATATGTTTTCAATTATCTACATTTCAGCAGCTATCTAACGAGGTATAACAATATAGGGTTTTATTTAAATTCATTGAAAAAAAGTAGTTTCTTTCATTCATTTGTTCATAAAAGATTCACTTGTATAAAATATTTCATTGCAAAAATAGTAAAGAAGGTCTAATTTCGATACGAATACATACATCAAAGAAGTTTCTTACAAAATAAACCTTCAAAGCAATAGAAACCGTCTTTGAAAGCAAGACGTTGCAATTCAAAACCCGCACCTTCAGAGTAATTCTTTCCTACTATGACAGTCGGCTTACCTACAGGAAAATGCAGATTTTCTTTAAGCCTCCTGTAATCGAGCTATAAAATTATAAAGACTTCGTAATATTCAAGAGATGGATATAAGCTTTATTACATCTGGAAGCGACGAGCCGTGCGATCTTTTCACAAAATAAATAAAATACAGAAATGTATCTTAATACTCACTTCCCGTATTTAAACTCTGCTCACAGTCAGGGCTTTCGGGATGTTCTTGTTTTTACTAGTATTTATTTCTTTTTAAGCGGTCTGTAGTGTTTCTTACAAAAATAGAGCTTAGTTATGTATTAATTAATGTTAATGTCATGGATAACTTCATTGGTTGCATCTATGAACATTCCAAAGTCTTCGATTAGTGTCCCTGAAATATTTATTACTGTGTTCTATACTTTGCACGGTATTGAGATTATCTAGGAGCGCGTCTATTGGAACACTTTTCACTTTATTTTGTGTATTTCTTGTACTAAGGCTCCGTAGTGGCAGTGTCGCTAAAATTACCTATATACTAGCCTAACCTAAGGCTAGGAAAGTATAAATAATCTGTATATATTTTTATACATTACATATTTTTGTGAAAGAAAGGGTTGATGGTAGCTGAATGGGCATTGTTCATTTTTCTTTAAATGTTGTAATTGAAAAACCATTTAGGGGAATAAGGTTACTGATCATTACGGACTAATTAATTATGAAACATATTCACATTTTATTGATATTTTTAATAAAATATGATTGACCTTCTCTGCTGCCCTTCAAATTTCACTGTATAGTTTGTATCATTGCTTCAAAAAATAAAAAGTAAGTGGCAAGTATCGATAAACTGTCATGTGTCAAATTTATAAATGTCAAAAATAATAATTTTTCCTGCGACTTCTCTTTTTCTCGTATGAACTTTGACATATATGAGATGGATGACATCGTGTTGACAGTTTTAAATTTTTTAAATTATTTCTAGTGAGGCAACGGCACAGTCAATTGTGCCGCGTGATGATGTCACTTACCTTTACAATTGAAAATATATAAACATTTTTTTTAAATAACTGTTGAGGCTATCTTCAAAATATTCAAATTAGTTTCTCAAAATGCACTATATTTTCATAAAATAAATTAAAATCGAATGGTTAAAAATTTTAGACAATCCCCATTATCTAGCTTGTACGTATGCGTAAAAAATATGTATATATTGAAATTTCACGATTCACTTCTATTATCTCCGTTTTTGTGTTCATGTCATCCTTTACGACGTAAGGGAAAGTTTGGAAGTCTTTTTATTGTAGATTAACACGAAAGAGTTATGTTTTTATAGTTGAATAACTTTTTTATGTCTCGTTTCAATAATATAAAATGTATATTGGTGGTCTTAACCCTTTGTAATTTAAGGGTAAGGTACTTTTATTTTAAATTTTAATGTTAAACGAAATAGGTAAAAGTTTTATGATTTTTATTTAGTATATGATCTTTTTCATGTTTATGATACTATGTTAAAGTTACACCTAAATACCAATTTGTATTTTGTAACTGTTTTAATACTAGGATAAGACTGATAGTATATTATTATATATCAATATAAATTAAGTTTCTAAATTAAGGGCAAATTATTATGGAATTGACATAAAAAATTGATACATATTATTTTATTAATTTGATAAATTATAAATATAATGTAATATAATTATGATATTTTTTTTCTTATTTGTTAAAATTTTAATTCTATACTTTTTGTGTTTCAAATTAATAAAAAAATTAGTTATAATAAAATTATAATTGCAAATAAATGAATATGTTACTATTATTTTATAATAATTTGAAGCATAAAAATACATTTATAAATATTGTACGCCTTAAAAAGGCAAACTGTTGATACAAAATGTATTTAACAACATTATAATGTACACAGTTCTAACAATAAATAAATATAATAATATACTACATAAATAAAAATATTATATATATTGTTTATATAGTTTCCTACAGTGAATAAAAACCTGCATTGCAGTTTTTTTACAGACATTCAAAACAGATATGAGAATTAAATCTCAAACGTCGACATTTTAAGCCTTTTAGAGAGCTTATTATTATTATTATTTTTATTGCTTTGGAACAGTAGACGTGCTGACATCCCGCTTAATAAATACTAAGTAGTTACCGTCGCCTATAGTTGTTTGCGACACAAGAGGCACCGCGAAAATGCTGCTGCCCACTGAATTTGGGTCACTAATGCCGGAACACAAAGCAAGGTGATTATGGCGCCATACTTTTGACCAAGAATGGTTGCCATTCAGACGGGCTTGGGGTCCTACCAAGTAGCCAGGGTTGTGTTGTCGCCTTTTACTACAGGTCGACCCCGGCCGCAGGGGTTAGTATTCTTACCCCATCCTTGTACGGAGAGAATCAAATATTTTCCTGGGAGAGTCTCCTCATATAGTCGGATGGAACAATATGCAAAAGTTCACACGTAATTTTTACAATGTTATTTGTAGTTAGCCGGACGATCGCATGATTCATAGCTATAATGCCCACAGCTCATGGATTTGCGAGAATTGAAACGTCCATAACCAGTCACGTACTCATCAAGAATCCTATTGATAGTCAAGGTCTTGGCTCGTTAGATACGCCACTCGGCCACTTTCTAGTGTTCGTGAAGCTTATGTATTTAGTGGAGTCATTTAAGTTGTTACTTAAGATTTATAACCAATACGATTTAGTTTGAGGTCATATATGTATATATATATATATATATATATATATATATATATATATATATATATATATATATATATATATATATATATATATATATGTATGTATGTATATTTGTTTTTTCAGTTTCCTTGTTTTGTTTATCGTAAAACAAAATAAAATTGTTCATTTACTATGCAATGCTATTAATGCAATCAGTACCATTAGAAAGCCTGTAAAAATGAAAATAAAATTATTTAAATAAACAATTACTAAATATTTTCTCTATTTTCAACTTTTTTTAATTTATTATTTTTCAATTTAATTTATTTGTAATATTTAGATATTTTTTACACAAGAGCTAGGATGTATAAATCTTATTCTTATTTCACACCAATTTGTGTATCAATCGTTTAGACTTTAGTGCATGCTGAAATACTCGTACTTATACATTAATAGTACGCTCAAAAGTAATGTTTAGTTAAACTCTTACTTTTCAAATAATACTCCAAAAATTGTAATTTTTTTATATTCATGTTTTTAGCACTGAATTTGTTTATTGTTCAACCTGAAATTTATTTCCATAATTGTTATAATTGGCTCTTTTTGTAATTTCTATTCTAAAAACCTGAAAAGATCGACGATTTGTTTCGAATTTGATTTGACCTCTAAAATTATGTTCAAGTCATATCTGCGATTTATATGACAATGACTAGGTTTTTTTTTTATCAACGGCGTTACTTGGATGGCCCGTCACTCAGAGCACGTAAAATTTTATGAGTTCCCGCAAGAAGTCGAATCATATTTACGCGAGTAAAGCTGCGTGAATCCTATATAATAGAATAATGGTGTAATTAAAATTTAATGTTTATTCTGTAAACTGTTTACAAATAGAGCCTATTCAAATGAATTTTCCATTTGAACCCCGTTTCAAAAGTCAATCACGTTACCAGTGAATCTAGCAAAATACTTTAATATCAAATCATCCTCCAATGTACATTCATGAGACTTCTAAAAACACAATTTTCCGAAATTAAATTCTCGGTTCTCCTCGAAATTTGATTTCATATTAATTTCTCCCCCAATTGCTACACCCGCGGGGTGAATTCGGAATTCTAATTAACTTTCAATCTGAGGCATTAAGCATGAGTTTGTTTTAAAGTACCGATTCGTCTGACTGTTCTATGTAAAGTGTGTATGTATGTGCAATCTGAGAGTACTTTGTAGGGTACAGACGTCGCTTCGTTTTCGACGAGGGAGAGGTAATTAGGAAACAACGATGGAAATTGGAGAAGCGCGAACAAATACACCATTTTGGTTTAGATTTTCACCTTGATCGTATACATTGAATAGCAGTAATGAATTCTCGTTTATTGATTTTTGTTTATTCAATGTTTAACAATGTTTTAAATAACTCGTATAATTATTTGAGTATTTTGACTTAGGCAGCTTTTACCTTTCTGCCTATTCGATTTAGATCAAGGGTTGTATTTTATACTATTATTTGTGGCGTATTTCACTTTTCACCATGTTCGCTTAATGTAAAATTAAGATTCAAAACAAGATAAGAGTATGTAAATAGGTAGAAATATTCAAATCTAATACCAAATCTTCCAGAACTTACTCGTTGTTTTCAATTTTCACTCCAGAATAAAAGGATAACTTTATGACTTATTTAACATAGCTAAGGATCAAGTGTCGTGACTTTTTTTTACATGTGTTGTACACATGCTGTGCATGTGTGCTGTACATGTGGTGCACAGATTACTGACAATTAATTACGCTATTATTTCGAAAACTCCTATTACTCTTTATGTCGGTCCAAGTTTAGCTGACAATGAACTAATTTGGTATCGGTGTGTATAAAATTTGAAACCATGAAACTATGAATAAATTCTCCGTTTTGAATATGCCCTTGGCTTCTTAATTTGAAAAGAACTCTAAGACATCATAATCTTCGTAAACAAAGAAGGAAACTAAAATAAAAACAACCAATGTAACTAATTCGTAGATGTTAGCATTGAAAAGCGATAGGTATAAATTAAAAAAAAAACTTTCAAGGCAAGCATATTCGTGTTAACCGTATCGAAGATGAAATCATCATCGACTAGGTATTTGTTATGTACAAGGGTTAGTAGAGGTATATGCCGAATACATTAATTCGATGATCTCAAATTAGAATTAAGTAATTATGTGAAGAACAAAAAAAAAAGTATAGCGCACATCCGTGTTGTAAAAATCTACGTTTACTATTAATTAGTAAAGTACTTTTTAAGTACAATTAATAAAGGAAACTAAATACGTAAATAAAAAACTTTCGAGTAAGTTTTATATACAAAGTTGAAAATATTTTACACTAGTATATGAATATATAAATATTAATATTTGATTTATATAGAAATTAAATTAAAAATAATAATAAACTCGCAAAATAAATGATAATAAAGATATAGACGAATGAAGCCTGCTAAACATTAAAAATAGCAGAATGTAATTAAGAAATATACCTCTCACACTTAAATAATATAATCGTATCTTAAAACTGTGTAAATTACGATTGTATTATAGGTAAGAAGAAATACTTTTGGGACCATATTCCAGAACATCTAGCTAGATCTATGACGAATGAAGGTCAACTCGGTAGCTCCAGTGGCTTAGTTATTTTTTTATCGTTGTGGAACAGCAGACAGTTCATTCAGTAGTAAGCAGTTTGACGGTAACAGATTTCTATTAAGCTACGCCGCTGCTACTGAACGTCGGGTAATGGATGTTTACGACACCAAGGACACCGGTAACATGCTGCCCGCCACGTAGAATTTTATTAACACCTAAAGTACATTATGTCACATCATCATCATCATCATCTCTGCGTTACAACCCGGTTGTAGCCCAAACTCTAGCTTCGGCGCCCGGGGTCCGCTTTCCGACTTTTTCTTCTCCACTTCGCAGTCTTCTGCATCCCTGGTAGTGAGCCCATTGGTACGCATATCACCTTTTACGACGTCAAGCCAGCACTTTTTGGGTCTACCCCTCCTGCCGGGGCCCGGAGGAGGCGGCATGGCCAGATATTTGTTTCCCACGTAAGCATCCGGTTGCCGTAAAACGTGGCCGTAGCCGACACTCCTGCAATTTATCCGCAATGTCACGGACATGAAGACCGCCGCGAATGCGGGAGTTCCTAACGCGGTCCTTCCGCGTCACTCCACACATCCACCGCAGCATATTCATCTCCGTGACACGCAGTTCCTGCTTGTGTCGTTCTAACACCGGCCACGCTTCACAGCCGTATAAAAGGACACTTAACGTACATTATGTCACAGTACGGTAGAAAACCCTCGACTGGAGCAGTCCACATCCTCAGTATGCGCAAATTAAACGTTCTAGGGAACCTTTCCATGCACGCATGTAGAGGCTCCAGATAGTGAGAAAAAATTAAGGTTCCGAACTAGTCCCAATTACTAGATAAGAGAGCCCTCGTAGTTCTGCATATTTAAGTTAGATTTTTTTTATTATTATAATACGCCAGAGTTCCCTCGATATTTATCGAGACCAATTTTACCAGTAAAAAAAAACAATAAGGTAAAGTAGGGGCCATTTTACTTCAATTTCAGACCAATATTCCAGATCTATAGATAATTTAGAACAGTGAAAGGTGTTGTTACATAATGAGCTACTTGTGTAACTACAGTACTAAAATCATACGAGCGCATCTAAGATAAGTCTGGGACTTTGCAATTGTTAATAGGCGCTCAACGGGTAATTTGAAAGTGATTATCTCCATAACTAAGAAATAAGAGTGCTAAACAGTATCTTAATGTAAATAATTTTCCTGTCACTAAACTTTTAAACCGCTTTTATATAAAAAAGAAAAATGAGTAAAATGAGTGGTTTACATTTATAATTCTTGGGTCTAATTGTGAAAGTGGTATATAATATGCGGACAGCAGCGTGTTCGCGATCCCCTGGCGTCATCTACAGGCGAAGGTATTTGTCTGCTATTTCTGAGCAATGAAGCATGTATTAACCTACATACAAACATTTTTAACTAATTTTCTTAATGAGAATACTAAATTTATATATTGATTTTAAATTTGCAATGTAAAATGAAATACATGCAAATAAAATATCGTTAATAAATTCTATGTAACCCCAAATTTAACGAAAAATATTAAAAACATGCGAAGTATTAAAACAAAGTCTATTTTTCTTTTTAATATTGAGGCTATGACTAGTATTTCCTTTTCTGTACTGTGAATTAAATTATACATAACTATGTTACATAAAAAATCTTCGTGAACTTGCAAATTGGCGCTTTCTAAATACACATGTGCATGTCAACAAACAGATGGGTAGCAGCGACTTTTTGTTATGTGTCAGTACACTATGTGTATTCTTATTTTATTTTTCACATTTGTGACTCGTGTCGTAAGATGAAAATATTCTTCTATTCTGTACGTAATAATATCTATCTTACTACACACAAACTGTAGAATAGCTTTATTATAACTGCAATTTAACATTGTTTGATAAAAATAATATGTGCAAATATATTTGGAATTTGTACGGTCATTTGTAATACTAAATACAAAATATTTTATGGTAGTAGTATTACTATGTCTTCTTCAACAAACTACTTCACAAATTGATGCGAGAATGCGGAGTTTTCCGATTTTTACTATTTTTTATACATTCCGTGTGCTTATAACTTATTTTGATGATTATTTCTCGAATTATCTCTCCCTCTCTATCCGTACAGGGGCGGAGAAAGAATACTAACCTCTGTGGCCGGGGTCGGCCTGTCGTAAAAGGCGACAAAACAACCCAACCTAGCTACCTCAAGCCCGTCTGGATGGCGACCACCTTTGGTCTTAAGTATGCCGCCATAATAACCTTGTGTTGTGTTCCGGCATCAGTGACCCAAGTTCCTGTACCCTTATGGGACAGCAGCGTGTTTGCAATGCCTCTGGCGTTGCAAACCCCTATAGGCGACGGTGACTGCTAAATTCTAAGCGGGCTGTCAGCCTGTCTGCTGTCCTACGCAATAAAAAAAAAAGGACTAATAAAGTATCAGCAGTAATTGAAAAACTTAAAAGTAACAGCATGGCTTTACCCTGTAATGCGAATTGAAAAATGTCATATGACAATGAAAATATTAGGATTAAGGTATATGGATACAGGAAGAGAGGCAGACAAAAAAAGTTGGATATATTGCGTGAAAGATGATATGGTGTGAGTGTTGAATTAGGTGTGAGTGTTGAAATGACGACTAACAGAGGAGAGGGGAAGGACAGGAAGAAGAAGAAGAAAGGGTGACCCCGTTTCGCCAGGATATGATGACGAAATTCATGGGAAGTAACGAAATATTGTTATAGTAATATTAATTAGATTTGTTATTTAAGTGAGACGTTAACTAATATCTGGATAGTAAAAATTTGTGATGTGGAACAAATTTTTTTTAATAGCCTTTATTGCTGATACTGAACATTAATTTTACACACAGTAGCAAATTGTTTTAACTTAGATCTATCTAATACATCGGGTTTCCCGGTTCAGTGATCAGCGTGTCCAGTGACACATAGGCCTCTCCCAGCTGCTTCCATTCTTCTCTATTGGTAACTTTTCTAGACCAGATTGTCCCTCCAATCATCTTGATATCATCTGTCCCAATGTAAGCAAAAAAGCGCTGGAAAGGAGAAGAAAGCACTTAAAGAGTCTATAGATAATATAATACTTATAATAGATGGAATACATGTGACTTAATTTTATTTTAATAGGAGTGAAGACCACCTCAGCCCTAAAGGGGAAAAAGTACAATGTCCTTCCTTTACTATTCATTCATAACTTTTCATTTCTTCTTGTGAATAGGATGAGATAGCCATATATTGAGTTTTGGTAGATCCAACATGAAACAACGTGAAAATCTTATAACTCAAAAATAAACATACTTAAATTATACACTACATAACTAACTAATCTAATGATGCGTTCAAAAGTTGTGACTCTGTTGTATAAATAGCAACAATGGACACAAACTCTAAACGAATCTATATCTCAAAACCTATAAAGTTGCCGCTTTAAGATCCGTTAAATAACCTAAGAACGCAACGATTGACTGAAACGCTGTAAAACAATGCACGGATGTGTTCTATTCACAGACAGCGGACGCTATTTTTGTCTTAAATCTCTTTTGAGCTTGTAAATCCACCTACTTTGATGCAACAGTTAATGTAACAGTAAGTTGACTTCAAAGTTTTCATTCGAAATAAAATCTGTTTTAAATCACATGATATATAGTTTGATGGTGATTTCACTGTCGCGATGGACAAGGAATAAAAATTTAAAACCGAAAGGTTTAACACCCATTATATCGTATATCGTGGGTATGTGGTAGGCAAAGGAATCTATTAAAGTTTCGGACTAGCCCTACAGGATATCCTCAAATCGCATAATAAGTTAGTCATGATAGGTTGCTGCCTAGTTTAGAACTGAAACACTGGTGCAGCGTGCACTTGTTACACGCAAACACTTTGCTTTCTGCGCATGTTTATCGGTTATCCAAAATTGTAAAAGGAGAAATCCAGAACGTCGCATTAAAATATACTATACTCGACAAAAATTGGGGGTCTTGGGGGTCTGTAATCACATGACACTCACCAAAACGAAATAAATAATTGAATGACATTTGTAATCGTGCCATACAAATTAATGGCGTATTGCAAAAATATTTGACAATTATGAAAACGTAACTGATGGCAAGATAGATTGCAGATACTCTTCAAGATCAGATCTGACCCGGATGTTAAGGTGAACAAAGGTCGTCGCACTGCACATGCGTCCGCGCACACATATTTGTGTAAACGACACTATTACCTAAGAAACAACGTTCAAAATTACTTGTTTCGAAATTTGTCTATAATATCAGCTTGCCATAAGAACCAATGACTCGACGAGGACAATTGCGGATGCCTGGCAAAATTTGCAACAACGAGACCTTTCCTAGCATACAGCTGACTTTCAGAATTGTATGTCCTTAAAATATACGATAAGGAGATGAAAAAAATATTATTTTGAAAAAGTTTGCATTTGTCTAGTAGACTGTTCAGTATATATAAGAAAAACGTCTATATTGAATAAATTTTGTGTTTCCGGTGAAGATGCCTCACGTGTTAAATACGATCATCGATAGCACAGATCCTTCTGTGGACTATACTCGATCCCCTTGGCTTCTGGCGTGAACGTTTTGTAACAGACCAGGGCTTAACGTGTAGATGTTCATGAGAAGCTTCACCACACTTTCGGTGCACTCTTCTTGGTAATGAACGAGCCTCTATCACAGGAGGCATCTTTAAAGATTGCGCTCAATAGAAATTTTTCGCTAAGACGACCTACATAATGATATCTTCTAATGAATCAAATCAATAAAGAATTTAATATGGTTGGCCCTAATTATATTGGAATTGAATTTAAAGTTTATTTTTTTTTTGGGTGAAAAACGTAAAAAAATCTTAAACACTATTTAAGTATCGTTTGTGTTTTCTTAGCATCAACCGCACTCATTTGTAGAAACAATTATTACTGTGTAAACATAGTTTCGTTAAACTTCATTAGCAAACCGCTTTACCTCAAGCTAAGTGCTCCTAATGAAATATGAGTGAACCATCCGGTCACTGTTTTCCATCCGTTGTATTAAATCAGCAGGGTTGGAGTATTTTTTATAAAATAAATTTCAGGTATTTACTTCAGTTAGTTGCCTTGTACTATGTCTGTTGTTGAAATGAATTTAGTTTTTCAGAATGATTTTATTTATATATCGAGCTTTTATATATCGAGTAATTAGTTGATAATTATTAATGATGCTGACTACATATAAAACTTTTGTAATTAAGTTGACATTAGTAGTATCTAAAGATACTAAATATAAATCTGAGTACGTAATTAAATATATACGTACTCAGTACTAATATAATTATATATATATATATATATATATATATATATATATATATATATATATATATATATATATATATATATATATATATATATATATATATATATATATATATATATATATATATATATATATATATATATATATATATATATATATATATATGTTTAATGTAAAATAATTGTAACAAGTTTATTCATTATGTAACCATTCATATACCAAAATGAACTTAACAAAACATAGATTCTTATGACATTAAAGTTTATTCAAAATGACCTCCGTGATTTTGAATACAGGCCTTCAATCTGCGCGGCCAGTCGTCTATCGCAGCACGAACGAGGTCCATGTCCATATCGGCGGCTGCCTTAATCAAGGATGTCTTGAGTGACTCCAAATTGGGATGAGGCTTTGAGCACGCCTTTTCCTCCAAGTGTTGCCATATCTTGTAATCTAACGGATTCAAATCTGGACTGGAGGAGGGCCAGTCTTCGTGCCGGATGAAGTCGATTTCACGCGCCGCCAGCCAGTCTTGTGTGCTCTTCGCTCTATGAGCTGGCGCCGAATCTTGTTGGAATACCCAGTGCCTGTTATTGAACATGGTATGAGAAACAGGTTCCACAAGGTTCGTCAGGACTGTATTTTGATACACAACAGCATTCGCTTTTACACCTTTCTCACAAAAATGTACCTCTGTTAAGCCCCAATAAGAAACTCCCAACCATACCATGAGCGAGGATGGAAAATGACCTCGTTGGACACGCGGAATACGGTTGCTCGCTTCTTCACTACTGTGTGCGTACACCTTATCATTTTGTTTGTTGTAGCTCTCTTCTACGGTAAACATTTTTTCATCCGAAAAAAGAATTTCCCGATATTTTTTTCCCGCGTACCGCTTCAACAAAGCGCGGAATCTCTTCAGTCTCAGGTCCATTAGATAAGCATTCAAACGATGTCCTGTTTTTCTTCGATATGCCCGAAGCCCTAAGTCTTCATTTAACACCCTTTTCACCGTGGTTCTGCTTAACCCCATCTGAAGGGCCAACAGTTTCTGCTTACGTTTGGGATTTCTTTGAATTCGTGCCTTCACAGCTTTTATCACTGCTGGAGTCCTAACAGACCGAGGGCGACCACTTCTTGACCTGTCATCTACACTAGAGTCTTCATTGTATCGTTTGATGGTACGATAAACGAATCTTTTGGTTATATTCAAATTTTTCAGTATGTTAAAAATTTGAATTGGCGCGTAACTGCAACGATGCAACGCAATAACTGCAACACGGTCGTCTTTAAGCGTCCACTCCATATTTAAAAATGAGTAAAATTCTAAAAGTATACATTTTTATTTTCATGAACAAGTATATATAGGTATATATATATATATATATATATATATATATATATATATATATATATATATATATATATATATATATATATATATATATATATATATATATATATATATATATATATATATATATATATATATATTCCTTAAATGAGTATTAAACCTCTTACTCCCACGTGCCGCGAGTAAATGAGCTTAATAATTGAAGCGAAGCACGTTATAGAAATTGGGCTCGATCGTTTGATATTTAGTGGCCATAAGCAGTTTATAATCGATTTACCAACCCTGTCTCAGTTATAGAATTATATGAACGCTCACTAACTAACCGCCACTTAAGTGAACGGGATTAGATATTACCATAGAATTGTATTCCTGTTATGAATTATGTATTATGTTTCACTTTGGTCACATCTTGGAATTTAAACTACGAAACGCAACGTAGGGTATCGATTATTGTATAAGATCTGCTCCAATTTGCGTAGCTACCCATTCGTGACACTTAATAGATTAAATGTATATGGCTACAATTTTATCGAAACAACTGACTTTTAGAACAGCAGACAGGCTGACGGCCTACTCAATAGTAAACAATTACCGTCACCTATGGATGTATGCGATTCTAGAAGAACCGCGAACACACTGCTGTCCGAGTAGGGGTACTGGATCCTGAGTCACTAATGCCGAAACACAACGCGAAGTTATTATGGTGGTTACTTATAGTCTAGGCGTGGATGCCATCCAGGCGAGCTTGAGACAGCCCGACCCCGGTCACAGGGGTCAGCATTATAATCCCACCCCTGTACGGAGAAGTAGCTTCTCAAATTTCTAAAACAGAACCGTTTCCTTAATTTTCTGTCTGTGACCTGGATAAAGGTATATTTAATTAACTGCCTTTTATGACTTCTTAAAAAAAAGGATGGGGTTACCCTATTCTATTTCAAGCTTACACTACACTGTCAAATGAATTAATTCTTCAGCATTGGCTTGCTTTATCAGTATCAGTAGCAAGTAACAATTTAATTTCAACATTTATTTCATTAATCCATCGATATGATGTCACGCTTACATGTTCTAGAATTAAGAAACAAACTAAACTGCACAGAAGTATGTTGGTGCCGGAGAAGCGTTTGTGTTTCATAATTTTAACATTAGTATATTTTTTATTATGTGTAATAGTTTGAAAATCAAAAATATCATTAGTATCTGCTTAGGAAGTTTCAACTTCAGAGATATTCTCTCCGTCTAGGGGCGGAGTAAGAATACTACCCCCGCAGCTGGGGTTGGCCTGTCGTAAAAGGTGACAAAATAATCCTAGCTACGTGGCAGGCGAAAAACGTCTTGTATGGCAACCACCATTGGTCTATAAGTATGCCGCTATAATCTATTAGTTTTTCTCAAGAAGTATCAGTAGCGGCTTATATTGTTCTAACTTTAGATTTAGAAGGGCGTCAGATTGTATGTAAATGGAGAGACCAATTTTTAATGTCACGAACTAAAAGGTTGCTCGTAACTATAACGCGTCACGACCTCGCTTCGGCGGAGAGGTGATGATAAAACAGGAACACGTCAACTAATCGTGCATTATTTAATCGATACTATTTATAAGAAGTGTGAATAAGAATAAATATTATAATTACTATTAAAATCTATTATTTCATAATTTAAATTTATTTATTCATGATGCAAATACAATGTTTGTGTCTTAAAAATTTTTAGACAATATTGTTGAAACTTGACAACAAACATTTAATGTTAATAATAAAATTGTATGTATTTATATATTATATAATTATACATTTACTAAATTTTTTTCTAATAAAACATTCACATTGTCAATTACCATAGTGTAACATGTCAAAAAAAAAAAAAAAAAAATATATATATATATATATATATATATATATATATATATATATTATATATATATATATATATATATATATATATATATTATATATATATATATATATATATATATATATATATATATATATATATATATATATATATATATATATATATATATATATATATATATATATATATATATATATATATATATATATATATATATATATATATATATATATATATATATATATATATATATATATATATATATATATATATATATATATATATATATATATATATATATATATATATATATATATATATATACACAACGAGTCAATATAAATTACATGGAAAATTATTCATCAGGCGAGCAAAAATTATTTTTGACAAGGAAATATCTAATCCTTTGTTTAAATAAGTCAAAGTGATACAATTTATTTTTTAAATCTATTAGTAATTTGTTGAAGATTTGAAATTGAAGCCGTGCATTGCTACATTTATCTTTAATTTGATTTTGCTCTTTAGATATTTTCTTCTTGTAGATTATCTCTGTTTCCTTTCTTTTTGAGCTTCAAAATCAAATAAATATATAAAAATTACACAAGCAATAAACAAGCAACCGCGAAATTGCGGTTGCTTCGAATTGAAACTCAAATATTTGAAAAGGTTATTACTATAGATATACTGGATAAATTAGTCGTTGGCCTTGTTGAATATTAAGTAGAAATTGCTTAGTAATAAGCTAGAATGGGGTATTTGAAATTTGCCTTTAATCCTCCACTATTTGGGCAAGGATTAATAGGTTTTAAAATTAAAGTATCTAGCATACTCTTACAGGTAGGTACACACCTTAAAACTAAGATACTTTTTATTTATTTCACTCATAATTTATACATTTCCGTACATTAACTGTGTTTGATGTGTATTTTTGCAAAGCATAAACTTAAAAGTAAGTAATTAATTTATAAATATAATAAAATTATATACATAGTCACAGTGTTAAAATTAAAACAATACTAAAAAACTTAATAAATTTTTAAAGCTGATTGCTGTAAAATCTATACAAATAAATAAAATTGGAGGGTCTGTTTGTAATATTAAAATAACCGCCTTTTACTAAGTGCATTCGGACGTATACACGGTACATATACCAAAACAACATTTTTTACAATTTTTGTCTATCTGTTCGTTCCGGCTAATCTCTGAAATGGCTGCACTGATTTTGACGGGACTTTCAGTGGCAGATAGCTGATGTAACAAGGAGTAACCTAGGCTATTTTCATTTTAGAAAAAATAATAGCTTTTGTTAAAATGATAAGTTTCAGAAATTTTATATTCCAATATAAGTTGACCTCAGATTTATATCATCAGTCATATGAAATAGAGTTCAGCTTAGGTTGGACATTGTAGGTTGAATTTCCAATTTAAGTTAACCTCAGATTTATGTCATTAATCATATGAAATAGGGTTTAGCTTTCGTATTCCGGAGGCGCATGGCGTAATAGTTGCATTCGATAATACTGTTTGCATATTAAATTTATATTTCAGGGTTTGTAATCCAAAATAAACCATAAGATATATGCAAAAAATTATGCCCAAAGTCACTATTCCACGCGAACGGAGTCGCGGGCAGAGCTAGTATTAAATAAATAAGTACTCGTATATTCCACATATCGATGACAACGCACGTCGGAACGCCTGCAGAGATCGCGGGTTCGATTCACGTACCAGATTCAATACTGATATGTATGTGTAACATGTATCTATTTACAAAAAAGTTTATTACATAAAAGTATATATTGTAAGTAGTATATCAGTTGTGCAATTAACCATAACACAAGCGCTCTGCTTCTTAATTTTCGTCTAGATGGCGCTGTGCGATTTGTCCAATATATTTATTTATATTAATCCATTACTCTCTAAAACTCTGTAACAGTGAATAGAGTTGAAGATGTTAAAACTGATAAAACTACCCGTAGTTCGTATTATCTGGATAAGCTATCGAGTATCGATTACTAGCCAACTATCTACCGCACTAGAAGCTAGAAGCATGCGGGGAGGGAAAGGTCATCGCGTTGTTTCACAACCTTACGATGGTACACGAGTGTAACCATTAATACAAAAAACTGGAGATTACACAATTAGTGTTTAAAAATAATTCTGTAAGAAGTATAGAAGTAACAATGCTTAATATTTTAAATTTGACCTAAGAAAGTAATAGAGCTAAATAATTATGTTCATAAAGCGGTAAATGAAAGACACGAATTATTTTATAGCATTCTTGAGATATTGTATTGTAAAGCGCAAACTAGGAAACTTAATACTGTATATTTCGTGTTGTGTGTTGTAAATGTGACAACCTTTAGAATTTTCTAGTAAATTACTTTGTTACGACAGTCTAATCACTAACCCTCAATGCTTTGATCATAGATCGACAACTTCTATTAATAATGAAATTAACCCGACTGTCCCGGCAAATCTAATTTGGTTATAATATTTCGTTTTATTAGAATATCATCTGCTATTGTAAATTTTTCAGCTTAAATGTATGCAACTCAATATTAGCAAGTAAAATAAATTATTTAAATAGTTAAGGTGTATTATAAAATTATTTAGAAATTTAATTTCAGAGACATATCAACAGTTCACTACTAAAAAAACTAAAAAGACAAATAAATAGTGTAGCAAGAACTAGTCGTAATGTCGACTGTCGTTTTAAGAAATCTAAAACGATAACTTTATGGAATACCTGTAACTGGCTGAATGGGCGACATTAGAAATTGATGCGAAACTGTACCTCTCTCATGATTCACCATTAGCTGCTGTTTACCGTAACATCACCCCGTTTGGTGCTTTGTTATCATAAAGTCATTAGGAATGAAAGGCTACTTTTAGCTTCTAATGCGGCACAACTGTACGGTGTCATTATTTTGCCACTCAAAAGTATCGTCTTAGTACGTGTTATACGAAAGTAAGCTTAATAAATTAATATATCATATAAAATACAATCAAGAAGCGAGACCTGCAAGTTTGATTGACATATAAAGAGTAGGAAAAGAAACAAATGAATTGGTTGAAAAGTGGTTTGACCGATAAAAGCGTAAATATCGCAGGAAAATAATTGATATCAAACATTTGAATTTTCTTTTTGAATTTTAAAGCGCCTATAATGTTGAAACATATATTACATAACCCTGATTTGTGAGAACTCATCTTTATATAAATAAATATACTGGAACAGTTCATACAGCACCATATCGTAGCTTAATAAAAAATGCGAAAAGGTCGATGGAATCCAAAAAATAAATAGTCTCAATAAATAATAATCCCACCCCGATATGATCAGTAGTTTTGTTGTTATGGTACGTTAAAGGATTAAAGATATGTGTGGGAGTAAGTTTTATTATTTTTTATACCTTCAAGTTACGGCAAGGCTTTGATGATGAAAATACTGAGTGAGATGTTAGGAGAGTGTCATATCGAATTAAAAGTTACGACTTAACTGTGTGTAACGAAAATAAAAAGATTGTTGCTAAATCGATGGATCTTTACTTTAACGGATTCCCACATAATTATACACTTTTCTTTTGTAAATAAATATATATTAGAAGGTCGTCAATACTTTCTGCAGTAAACATACCTACTATAAATAGGTCCTTTCAAATCTACCCTAGACTATACAGATTGAAATTTATAACAAAGAAATACTACTAATCCATTTTAGTTTTTAATCCCATTAAGAGAAACTTCAAGTACAATACTACAAAGGTTCTAATCATACCCTTTACTTAGGTCGCCCATATGCGAGGCAGTGGCGCGTACATGCTATATGTACACATTTTCATAATAATCCACTGGCTTTTGTAGAATTGAAATTATATGTGGATATGGTTTTTGCTATTGTACGTTTAATTAGTATTTTTTTGTTTTTTTATGTTTTTAATATTTTCATTTATAGATTATGACGATAATAAGATTGTTATTGAAAGGGGAATCACAAATATATAACATTGCGTGTAAGTACTACTAAGTAAACTGTAGCTAAGAAAGTTGTAAATGTAGAGGGTGCTGTAATTAAAAGAAAGTTAAGAATGCTTATACCGCTTACTCAAAATCTTTCATGATCTAATGATTTCTACGCGCCCTTTTTGCTTCGCCACGCAGATGTGTCACTTATCTTTATTACATCACTAATATTGTGAGAATTCGATTTATTACAACGTTTATTATTATGTATCCATAAAAATGACAAATGCAATATTTATGTGAAGAAGATCTTTAGAATTATTTAAATAAAGTAGAACCTCTTTAAGTCGTACCTCGATGAGCCGAAAACCTTCTCAACTCGAAAAAATGTTGTCTTCTCTTCCTTACAATACCCTCCGTTGCTCGAACTCTTAACCTAAAATGATATCTTAATACTCTTTAATAATTCGAAATAATTAGTGAGTTTAGTACATATTTTATTCTTTAACTCCAAAAAATAAATTGTACTTCTGTATCTCGAACATAGCAATGTTTGATTTTATAATCTTTACAATTGTATTATTTGAAAATCGACGTACATCATTGTATTTAAAGCGACAACTCGGAAGTAAAAATCTGCTCTTTATACCTTAGATAATTACTCTGTCGATAGAGAACATTATTATTTTATACTAAAAAAATAGATGACTCTTTTAATGCATGCAATAAATCTCAAGCTCATTGAGTCAAATATTTCCTTAAAAAATCGCTTAAGTGTAAATCCTCCAATAAATCGAAAACTAGAACTCGAATTTTGGCGTCTCCCTTCAAGGTCAACTTACACAGATTCTACTGTATTTACAATCTTTATTAGTTCATTAATATGCCTACATCGTTTGACTACATATTTCGATTCATTATTACAAGTGCCTCAAACATCTGCGAAAGTATAGGTTTCATTGCTTACTTTCATTATTACGAACTAATCCGCTTTACATATTATACGTAAATTAAAAGAAAGTGAAATTATTACTTTCATTACGTGCAATAGTAATTTACATATACGCTTAAAATACTACCTCTATTTAATTGGATTGGACTATAGTTGAAAAATAAAATAGAATCATATATTAGAATAGTACTAATAGAGTAGTTTCATCAACATTATATTATTTAATTTCAAATGTTGACTTATCTTTGTTTATTTATAAGGGATTATAACTCTCCCTACTGTCCTTATCCCACATTATATGGGGTCGGCTCAATATGTTACATGTTGTAATAGTTATGGCTTAGTTTTTACAACTGGCCTGACATTTGGGTGAAGGGAAGTTTGACGGAGGGATTATAACTAAATATAATTTCATTAATTTTTTGGAAACGTCAAATGCTGACGCTAACCTAACCTAAACCTTGAGAAAACTTACAGATTCCGTTATAGGTGTGGTTGACGTGGGAATAGAACTCTCTGAATATCTCGATGTAACAGCTAAGGCATAATATTGATATTTACAAATAATGTTCAATATTATTAAGAGAATAGGAACTTAAAAATCATTATTAGCGAAGAACAGAAAGAATGTGATGAAAGAGAAGCTGTAAATAGTGTGTAAAAAGTAAGTCTGTTTAGTATGTAGAAAGTATTTCGAGACAGGCCAGCAAATAGGATTTTATCAAACTAATTACAACATAACGACACATAATAAACCACCTGGAGAGCTTGAAACGATACATTAACTCACTAAAAAGTCCATCTCATGGTACATTTGCACTGAATATAATTAATGTGGTGAGTTTTTGTTGATTCGTAATTTTGCTACATAACTTTAATTATGAGCGTGACGAGTAAATTAGGTTTAGTCTAGATTTAAACCATAAAAAGTTACAAATGTTTATAAGATATTTTTAATTTTCTCAAATTTACAAAGAACAGTTTTACTGGACATTTGTAACTGGACTGGACATGGAATGCTTTCATCGGTTTATTTTGCAGTTGTTACATTGCAAAGTAGTTATTAAATAATTATTCCCTACTTTTGTAATTAAAATTAAAGTTTGTATTTTCTGAGCAATAAGTTTTGATTGGATATTAAAAGTGACATTAGTTTTTGGAAAAAATAATTCTGTAAAAATGCTATATCCGTAATATAACATAATTTTTACGTAATAATTACCTGCGATAAAAAACCTGAATTACCTACATAAATAGATACTTTTAGTCTTTTTTTGTAATAATAATTATTTATGTATTGTATTGTATAGGTGTATTATGTATAGGTATTATAATTCTTCATTTTTGTGATGAAAATTGAATAATTTAAAAGAATTCGTATGTGCATTAGGTTCACAGTATAATTTTACAAGTTCCCAATTATAATTATTACAGTACGCGCTGCAAATGATGCAACTTTGTGAGTGGTAAAGTTTATATTAAAATAACAGTTATACGTACGTAAGTATTTTGTTATAACAACGTACGTTCCTTTTGTAAGATTTCATTCATTTCAACGTATTGGTTATTCATTATTTCAACATTTGCGGTATCATATTTTCAAATGAGAATTTCGACTAATAATATCAGTGCATTGTTCAGTTATTTTTATGATGTCATGATTGAAAATATATTATGATGTTTATCTCTTTATGGGCTTTATCGTTCGTATTTACTCGGAAAAAATCATTGCTATTGATTTTGATTTAGTTATATTTTATTATGTTGCTCTCGTAGTTTGGCGTTTATAAGTAAAACAAATAGATATACTATAACAAATTACCCAGCACTATTTAGTCGCAAAGTACGCAACAGCGTACTTGTGTTAAATATACTAGATAACTTAAATAAATAGTTTTTGTAAATAAATAAATATTATACCTAAACACCCAGACTTGGGACAATAATCAAACCGTCACGGGTTCTACGCAGGTGTTCCGACATGCTAAAGACGTTGTGCCAACGAGGTTTTCACATATACAAAACGAAAGTTTTGTCATTTTATTATTTTATAATTTTATATTATATTATTTATTTTACTTTGTCCGTGCCGGGGCGGAGAAAGAATACTAAGCTCTGCGGCCGGGGTCGGCTTGTCGTAAAAGGCGACAAAACAACCCACCCTAGCCTTATGGGACAGTAGCGTGTTCGCGATGTCACTGGCGTTGCAAACACCCATAGGTGACGATAACTGCTAAATTCTAAGCGGGCCGTCAGCATGTTCTCTGTCCTACAGCAATAAAAAATAATAATTAAATAAATGAATTGTATATTTGAATTTTGTGAAATAATTTTGAGTCACTGTGTATTTTGAGAAATTAAATATTCGTATTGTAACGTTTTTACAACTGTTTCATTCTGGTACTATATGAAGCGAACGGTTCAGAATCGGGCGTATGCTGCAGTCACAAATCGTAAATTCTGTGCGTCTTTTGTTTGCAATCTAATGTGGCTGGATTAGGTTTTCACTCTCGGATCGGGATCGGGTCTAACTCAATAGATTTAAAGGAAAAGGAATGTTGAAGTCATTTTGTATTAGAGACCATTGATGTTAATAACTTGAAGAAGTTAATTAAAGTAAATAATAAACTATAATTAACTTAGAAATAATATAAATATATAATCCATTAAATGATTGCGGTATTGTACTCTCAAAACGGTGAAAGTAAAATTTCACTTTCTCAAAGAATTTTGGGACATCATGTTAATTTTGACACAGAATCGATTATACAGTATTAATTCAGAGATGATTTCTAGCGAAGCACCCGGAAAAATAATGAATTATGAGTTTCTCTGCAAGTTTGAATCATGCGTAATAATTGTGATTGATAATACGATCGAAATATTAATAATAAGAGTCAACGTAAGTTAACTTTCCTTTCAATTCTTAAAATTAAAAGAGAAAATTAGCAAAAAAGGAATCCCTCGTTGTATATTATTATAATTTATATTCCGCAGTGCAACAGGGACAACGGGACAACGGGGTTTTATAACATTCAGTTGACGACAGTTGAACTTTTGAAACTACGACACTTGGCTCGTTTTCTTTTATTTCACGAGACATAATCAAAGCGGGCGCTGGACTCCTAAAGGATTCTTTCAACGATTCTCATTCAGCAACAAATTTGTTGTGTTACTTGAAAGTATCTCGAGAGTTGTAGGATTTCTTTGTTTCTTCATACAAATCAATAGGTGAATAGATAAGTTTGTGGGCTTTGTCAAATCCATTATGGTGTTATATTTATAATTGCGCCAGCTGCAAATCTAAAGTACAGTTATATTAAACAAATTTGGTAATTAACAACAAATAATGTTTTAAACCTGTGCTCTTATAAAACACACAAGCATACTATGTCGAGATTTCTAACGAAACTGAAAATACAGGTCGATAAGAAATCGAGGGCGTGTAACTATATTTAAAATTCACGTAAGCGACGATGCTTTAACGAGGCAATAATGAGTTAATAATCCTCCTATCAAGTAAAAAATTCTTTAACATAGAATCGAGGACAATGATATCGAAAAAAAAATTTAATTCTAATGAGTTGACAGTTCCTAATTCATCAATATTATAGTTATACTTTGTGTTTGAAATTTAAAATTTTATATTAAAATTTAATAAGTCACATAATCTCAAAATGTTATTATAAGCCTGGCATCAAATTAAAACAAATAATATTGTGTTAATAACAATACTTAAGTCTTAAATTTATAGTATAATTAGATTGGTCAAAAGTTGAAGGAACAAAAATCCATTGTTTCTAACTAACTAATAAAATAATGTAAAAAGCATAGAATATGCTTTGGTTTGGATTTAAATAATTCAAGCTGAAGTGGCATTAGGCTGGTTATGCGTCTTTCGCAGGAACGATCGGTTATTTTATGTTGACCATTTTTTTTTGTCAAACATGGCATTAGCAAATTATTTGACTTTTAAAAATTTTACTGAGGTTTTATTTATATAAATAGAACTTTATGAGAAACATCTTTATGAGAAATGCATATCATCATTATTATGTAATTGAAGTACATTGATCGACAAAAGTCTCTTTCAAGATTTTATTTTTAATATAAAATCAAAAATAAGAACAATTTCAGTATTAATATTAACACTTCCGCGAACTTCTTTTACGTACGATGTGAAATGCTCCGCCGAATAAAATATAAAAATTATTGACCCTTAATAACACGAGCAAGGAATGAAAGAAAGCTGTTGGCCTTAAGAAATTAATAAAAGGTC
This sequence comes from Malacosoma neustria, assembly GCA_963693495.1. Lineage (NCBI taxonomy): Eukaryota > Metazoa > Arthropoda > Insecta > Lepidoptera > Lasiocampidae > Malacosoma > Malacosoma neustria. Next base: position 5,607,927 of record OY856386.1, read on the forward strand.
TGATATTAATATCGTGTCATGGAATAATCCAATAAGAAAAGGTCCGAATGGCTAATCGACGTTTCTTTCATATTTTGCTACATAATTCACATGATTCAGAGATCTGTTTAATTAACTTTTTAATATAAGTAAATTACAAATAAATAAAGGGAAATTTATTGATTGTGTTTTCATATTTCGTGTGATATATTGTTTAATTGATAGAAATAAAAATAAGTTTTTTCTTTAACAAGATATATCTAATTTTTATTTTTCTTTAAATAATATTCATATTTTATTGTATTATATTTTAATTATTTCCATTGGGTAACACGTCACCTGTGATTAAGTTTTATCGAAAATATGATTGCAATGTTTTATTATTTTACAGTGTATGGAATGATTTATGTAATCGTAATAAGTAAATTTTTCGGCCCCAAATCACCACCAAGCTTATTTTATTCTCCTTACAAACGTTTCATCTCAATTGGTCCCTGAATTGGTAGTTTGCTATCTATCAATGACGACGTTAGTTTTCGTTCTAAACTAATTATAAATCTATACGTTAGGTTATAATACTTTATTTTTAGTTTTTTTTTATTGCTGTGGAACAGAAGACAGGCTGATGGCCCACTTAATACTAGGTAAGGAGTTCCAGTCACCTATAGATATTTGCGACGCCAGGGGCACCTTTAACATGCTACTGTCCACGTAGAAGAACTGGAAACATCATTACTTATGTCGGAACTCAGCACAAAGCTATTATGGCGGTATATTAAGAGACCAGAGATGGTTGCCATCCAGATTGGTTTGGAGGCCTACCAATTAGCTAGGGTTGTTCTGTCGCCCTCTTTCGTCTCGGCACGGTGAAAAAAATCTTCTAAATTATGATTTCACTGACTTCACTACCTCATCTTTTCAGTTTGTTTTAAATAAGCTACCTGTCAAGCAACTTCATAAATGTATAAAACAATATATGCATTCAATTCAATAAAATTATACACTTCTCATAAAAAAAATCGAAACACCCCTGAAATTAGTTTTAAATGAGTTTAATTTTTTTGTACATTTTACCAAAAATATAAATTATGCCAGGTAATTGTAGATATTATAAGGTATCATTTAACAAATATAAATGTTTCAAATTAAATTTATATTTTTTTAGCTATTGCGTCTTTAGCTATTCTTTAGCTATTGTGTTTTGTTCAACATGTATTTTTTTTAAAAGGTTTAAAAAATAAATTTTTAAATGTTAGAAATAAAGATGTAAGAAAAATGTCAAAAAATGTTTATTCAGTATCTCGTATTTCCTCCCCGGGCTCTTATCGCTACTTTTATGCGTTTCCTCATGGAACGAATTAGCATCACAATCTTGTGTTGTGGGATGTTATCCCACTCTTCTTGTATAGCTGTTTTAAGCTGGCCAAGCATCTCCGGAGCAGGATCTCTCCCTTTGACTCGTCTCTTCAATTCGGGATGAGTTATAGGTTTTCTATGGTATTCATATCCGGGATTCTTGCTGGCCAGCCCATAATCGCAATACCGCCCTGGCAATAAAGCCCTGGCATTATCCTGCATTAAAATAAAGTCTTCGCCAATAAAATGTCCCTAGGATAACAATTCAAACACTCTTAGATGTAACATGACCCATTTAATGATAGTAACCGAGGTCCAGATACAAACGCAAGTTCCGTTTTTCTATCGGCGCTTAGCCCTACCCAAACCGTCCATGAACCGACACCGTAACTGACCCTTTCTTAAATGCAGTACTGTGCAAAACGCTCTTCCTCTCTTGAATACACCTTCTTTCTTCCGTCATTACTATACAGCACGATCTTACTCTCATCAGAAAAGAGAATTTTGCTCCATTGAAGGTATGACCAATTTAAGTGCTCAAGTGCAAAGTTGAGGCGCGCTCTTCGGTGGTCAACCGTCAATTTTGGGCCATTAGCTGGTTTATGAGGTTTCGTTCCACGTTCCTCCAATTTTATTCTTATGGTAGAATCGCTTACAGTCAATCCTCAAAACTCATAGAGCCGCTGCTGCACTTGAATAGAGTTAAAGTGGTGATTTCTTACAGAAACCGACAAAATGTACCTCAGACGGTGCATCTTACTCAGACGTGACTCGATGTCTACCAGATACTGAACGGCGAGTAAACATACCAGTCTCCCGATAACGCTAATACACTCTATTGACAGCAGAGAGGATTAGATGCAATCGTGTAGACTAAACTGCCAGCTATTTATTGGCGTATTATTTAAGGATAGCAATCCTCTTTTTAATTTAAATACCGCCTGAATACTACTTGCACTAGAGTTTCGATTTTATTGATGCGAAGTATATATAGGCATATTGATAGTGTGGAATTTATATAACCTTTACCTATCGTACGATCAAGTATTATTGAATGTCATTGTCAGATTGAGCTGGGATCTAATTGTATTGAGCTAATCTCCTCATAATAAAACGAGGCGGCTGAATGACTGATTGAGGATTGACTAAAGATGTTCAATTAATATAATGAGTCTGGGTTGATTGCTTTACTTACAATTATTGGTAATTAATATTATATTATTGCGAATTGTTTTGTGTGTTAATTCGGGAAAATTATTTAAATTTATACAGAACCGAGAATTATTATAAAAGTATTTCATCTTGATGTTATATTTAAAAATTAATTAATATAAAAATGAACAAATTTTGTAACGTACGAGTATGTTGTTAGTCCCACGTGCTGTAAAATGAGGCACCGTTCAGCTTTTGTAGATATTTTATTTATTTTCTTTTCCTTCTTTGCATAAGAAAAGGAACAATCACAGAAGGGCAGCCATGCAAAAAGTTTGCTTAATTAGTTTTACCCCGCTAGTCTCCTTCGGTGCCCGCCTTTATAAAAGACGTGGCAAAATATAACTTGCACTTGATGAACGAATCAATTCATTATCGCTCCTAATTCATGTATATAAAATTACTTTATAATTGTTGCTATTTATTAATTATATATGAATATATATATATTTTAATCATTGTTGTAAACAACAATCAAACATTTTGAAATAATTAGTCTTCATTTGGTACAAATGCGTACATGTCATTTAATAATTAATTAATATTAAAGTATACAACTAACATCTTTTGTAAATTCAAACATAAATATTAATTTATATTGTTGAGAATACCTATTATTATTAATCATCATTATCTTAGCGTTAAATCACAATTCAAACTTCTGGGTCCGCTTTCCAACTTTTTATTCTCCACTTTGCTTGTATTATAATAATAATATAATTTTATTAATGTCATAAATATGAAAGGTTGGACTGATGTTTTACTCAATCTCGCCAACAAGAGTGGACAGAATTGGATGAATTTTGGCAAAGATATAATTAGTCCGGAAGAAGATTTAGGCGAACGAGTCGTGATAAACCGATACTCGTATGCGCTAAAACTTTAAAGAAAAGTGAAAAAGGAAGCAATATTTTCTATTGACAACATAAAGATGTTTAAATAGTAGATGAGTAAATTTAAATATAGGCTTTAATATTTAGGTACCAAATACGCAAAAATTCATCATTATTCATAATATAATAATGTATTGATGCGTAGTAAATTGAATTTGGATCGGCATAACAAGGTGGCTTGCTGACAAAACAAATTTACATAAATCCCTATGAATCCGTAAAAATGACGGGCGACAACGGAGCCGATAAGCTTCGGATATCATTAGTCGGAGACTAGATGGAGCGATCGTTCACTTGTTAGGAGGCCTCGTTTGACGGTTTTCGTTATTGAGTACGTCAGAGTGATGTAGAAATAATAGTGTTGCAATTTACTTGTGCTGGTGAATAAAAATCTGGACAATCTCATGGATTTTCTTCATCATAAATAAATTTTAGGATCTCAATAGAGAAGCAGAAGATGATGTTTCATGTTTCATTACTATTAAATTAACTTCGCTTGATTAACCTGTGCATATACATATATGTGCAATTTGCAAGTAAGTAAAATTTATAATAAGCTTTATGCTTAGTTTACGTAAAATCTTATATAATCAATTGGAAGCAGGTCCCCATGGTACACAGGTCAACCTAGATTGGGGAACCATGATTTTATTGTTATGGATTTTTTATATCAATAAACTATTTTTATTTATATTAATTAATAATTTACATATATCACTGTTGTTATGCATTGAAACTGATATTTACGGTTTCTAAACACGTGATTATTTGATTTATTGTTGACACGTTAACTGGCTAATAATAATAATATTCGTTTTTATTATTTGTTATTTAGTAATTCTATAGAAAACAAGAAATACGAACAGTATAAAATAATATATGCTAGTAATATTCATCTACGATTGAATTTCAATAGAAGTTCTTAAACCATTTATTTGTTAAAAATGTACTAGTACTATAATTCAATAAGAATATAAATGTATTTAGTCACGCAATGAAAATATTAAGAGTTAATTTTTAACATATTACAAATTTGTTCCTTAGTTCATTTTTATCGAGTTATTTGTATGTTTCGTATGACTTATGGCCGTGGAATATATTTTTATACAATCCGAAAATTTATGATATGATTGCATCGTAAATTATAGTTTACTCTTTTTTTCTTGCTGTGGACAACAGACAAACTATTTATAATACAAGTTACTGTCACCTATGGATGTTTTCAACGCCGGGGGCACTGCTAACATGCTTGTGTCCGCGTAGCTATATTGAGATCTAGGTCACTAATACTAGAACACAACACAAGGTTATTATGGCAGCATACTTATATACCAAAAGTGGTTGTCATCCACACAGGCTTGGGACCCTATCACCAAGCTAGGGTAGTTTTGTCGCCTTTGACGACAGGCCGACCCCGCCCGCAGCGACCCGTATTCTTACTCCACTGGCTGTACGAAGAAAAATTCCCTCGTTAAATCCAACATTGTTTATTAATATATCTGCACACTAATACACATATCACAAAATCCGTTTATTACCCGGATCAACTGTACAAACAGATAAACACGTTATCTTTGATATTACAAATTCCGTTTGTATCCGTGCATGTATTGACCGTTGCTATGTACTGACACGGGATTAACTCCTCAGAGTGGTTCGGTGATTGATGGCCGTAACGTTTGAGATGTATACGTAATCTGGCCTGATTTGGTGCAAGATGAAGATCCAGGGATGAATCCAGGGAGCAAATTGCGTTAGGTTCAGCCAGTATATGTGATATCAAATAATTGTTATTCATTATGGTAAGCTATATCTGCAACACTGTCGAGTCTATTACTTAACATTCCGACTTCTAATTAAGTTGGTAACGCTAACAAGTTATTATTATTATCCATGCATATAATATGACTTGCATACAAAATACGCTTTTAGAATTAATATATGTGCATGTTGCCTTGACACACTTCGATTACAATAATATATGTTAAACGTTACCTGTTATGTGTGACATACAAAAATGACTATAGAGGGAAGTTTAGTTCCATTTAAAATAATTCTTCAATGTGGAGTACATCATGTATGTCGTGAACTCGTAATTCTATGATCAAACTATAAGACCTATCAAAGTCTGCTGTTAGACATAGCGCTTGCCTACGCCTTGCCAATGAACCACCGATCTTATATTTTGGTTCCAAATTTAATTAAGATTCTATTTAAAATTGCATTTTTTTTAAATCAGTTTCACAGTTTTAACTATTAATAACTATTAATCAAAGCGAGACCTAAATTCTCTGAAAGAATTTTCAAATGAAATTTATTTGTGAATGATTTGATTTTCTGCATCATTGCTGTAATACAATTTCTTAAAGAAAGATAGATAGATAGATAGATAACACTTTATTGTAAACCAATTATATAAACACAATGAAACTTATTTACACAATCAATGAGTACTTGACTTACAATGGGCGGCCTTATCGCTACAGAGCGATCTCTTCCAGGCAACCCGGGCTATAGAACATTATTGGTGTTACATTGATGTGGAAGGGAGGTATGGTAATAAATAATAATTATATTTTATTTACATAATAAATAGATAATATACATAAAATTCAATAATATATATATATAAAATATAATAAATAAATAGATAAACATACTTAAATATCTATATTTGTAGAATACATAAATAAATATATGTTTTGTTGTTACACTAAAGATAGGTAGTGATTTTTAACCAATTTTTTAAAAGTTGGTAGTGACTTAGCTTGTCTTATAGCAATAGGCAGTGCATTCCAGAGTTTGATAGCATGAACAATGAAGGAGTTATTATAAAAAGAAGAAGTATGAACAGGAGTTTTAAGCGATAGTTCAGTAGATGTACACAAATTTCGGAGGCCAGACGAGTTAAGAAACTCGAATTGATTCCTGAGGTAAATAGGGGCGTTTGGATAAAAGATAAATTTGTAAACGAGTGAAAGGATATGAGTTTTCCGGCGAAGATGGATAGGTAACCACTTGAGTTTTGTACGAAATTCTGAAACATGGTCATATTTACGCAAACCAAATATGAACCTGATACAAAGATTTTGGAGGCGCTCAAGTTTATTAAGTTGTTCTTGCGTTATATCTAGATAGCTGGCATCGGCATAATCCAAAATGGGCATGAGCAAAGATTCTGCAAGCCTAACTTTAGTGGCAATCGGTAGGAAATTTCTGAGTCTATTAAGAGACTTAAAAGAGAAGTAAACTCGTCGGCTTAGTTCAGCGATTTGAGGTCGCCAAGACAGCTCCCTGTCAATAATAATACCAAGGTCTTTATAACCTTATCACCAATCTGAATATATAATCCATCAAAATTAATTTTCGGCAACTTTTCCCATTCAACTTTAGCTAGCATTCTGGAACTACCGATGACAATAAGCTGCGTTTTTTGTGGATTGACTTTTAACCCAAATGAATCACTCCACAGCATTATTCTGTTTAAATCTGAGTTTATTGTGTGAAATGCTTTAAATAACTCAAACACAGAAGCTTGTGTGTATATCTGCAAGTCGTCTGCATAGAGGTGAAAGGATGAAGTTAACTGGTTGGAGATGGAGTTAATAAAAATTGAGAACAATAATGGAGACAAAACGCCACCCTGAGGAACACCAGCAATCAAGTCACGCCAAGACGAATAAGTTTCATCAAGCCGGACTCGCTGCCGACGACCATAGAGGTAACTTTGAAACCAGCCGATCACTTCAGGAGATATGTTAAGAGTAGAAAGAATCCCTAATAATACATCGAAATCGACGGTATTAAACGCGGTACTAAAGTCAAGTAACGAGAGCACTGTTAGCAGACCATTATCCATACCATACCGGATATCATCAGTTATTTTTACTAATGCTGTAGTTGTGCTATGACCTGGGCGAAAGCCTGATTGAAAAGGGTTCATTAGTAAATTTTTATTTAGGAATGCGCTCAGTTGCTTGTGTACTAATCGCTCCAAGACTTTAGATAAGAACGGTAAAATAGATATAGGTCTAAAATGGGATAAAGAAGTAGGGTTCGATTTTTTAGGTAGCGGGATTACTTGGGCTTCCCTCCAAGCTGAAGGGAATGTACCGGAAGACACAGAGTAATTTAATATGTGAGTAAGAACAGGAGTAATAACATCCAGTATGGGAAGGATCATATTACGACTAACACCATCAATACCAACAGCATTAGAAGCAATAGACCTAACTGCACTCTTAACATCACTATCAGAAAATCGACTTAGAAAGAAAGGAGGATGATTGGGAGTAGGTAGTGAAGATAGTATGTTCAAAGTATTTGATTTTGTCAAAGGATCAAAATCGGAAACAGATGAAAAATGCCGGTTGAGATCATCAACACTGAAATTTTTACACACAGGATGTTCAGGTTGTCGGCCTACTCCCAAAGAACGAAGAAATTTCCAAACTTTTGCTGGATTTTCATTTTGGACTGACTCGTGTATATATCGGCGTTGTGCGTCCCTACACACTCTATTGCAGCGATTACGAGCATTCACATAGGCTAACTTATTGTTATCATTTGGATTTGTCTTAAATTTAGTCCTGGCTTTACATTTTTTATGCATTAAAACTTTGATATCTTCAGTGAGCCACGGCGCTGGTAGATGCTTTATTTTAATTTGACGCAAAGGTGCATGCAAATCATACAACTTCAATATGGCTGTATTAAATGCACACACCTTCTCATCGATAGATTCTGCCTTGACTACCCTGGTCCAATCAACCTCACGAGCATCTTTTAACAGATCATTTAAATTTATACCACTAAAGTTACGCTGCAATATAATCTTAGGCTTGGCTTTTGATGGACGAAGCCTGTAAGAAAGATAGATAAGGTCGTGGAAAGAGAAAGCATCAGCAGGACATTGACCATGTTTACTTACGTGAGAAAGTGAAGAGACTAGAATAAGATCCAAAAGGGAAGGTGTAGAATTTGGGAAATGGTGAGTTGCTTTTAGTGGAAGTATAGTGAGATTGGTAGATAGAGCCAGGTCTTCTAAAGAGGTAGCACGATTGTCACGTTTTAATAGACAGGTATTGAAGTCACCCATTATAATTGTGTGAGCATAAGACGGAATCAGTTTATGTAGGATAGTTTCAAAATTTGAGAAATAATTAACGTGAAGAGATGGACTATAGAAAACACCAAGTAATACCTTTGTATGCCCTATTAGAACCTCAATAAATAAATGCTCACCTGCGTCAGTATTTGGTGGTTGTGAGGACAAGCTTATAACTGTGTAAGGGAAATGTGACCTCAAATATATCGCAACACCTCCACCCCCTGAGCCGACACGGTCATTCCTTATCAGGTGGAAACCTGGTAAGGAGTATGATATGGAAGGTAAGGACGGTTTAAGCCAAGATTCAGACACGAGTACCGCGTGAACCATTTTCTGATCAAATGATGCCAACATATCCGGGAAATGAGCCGGAATACTTTGCGCATTTATGTGAACTATGTTGAAATTAGAAGAAAAACCTGAGAATTGGGTCTCAAGTTCTTCCCTGAGTTGAGGTGTACTGCAGCTACTACCGGTTGAACTATGAGACGAGCAAGACAGAAATTCGGTTTCACTAGAACTGTCTTCGCAAGACATAATATATACTATAAATTAAATTATATACCAAATAATATTATAATATATAAATATATATGTATAAAATAATTTTTATTATGTTAAGTATAAAAATAAAAACTTTTACTACTAAATAAATGTCCATCTGCCTCTGTGTGGATGAGATTGCTATGTAATAACATAACACAGTAAGTAAACAAACAGCTGAGTAATAATATTAACAATAAAACAAAAAATAAAATTGATAAATAACAAATTGCTAATTCATATTTTCAAGAATATGTTTTATCTTTAATTACTAATTTGTTTATAATTTAATGAAAATTTGATACATTTAAAAGCTAAAATGAACAATAACTAATCTACTATGTATTATATAAATTTATATTAAAATTAGAATAAAATAGGTGTATTTATTTGCAACAATGAAGTACATAGAATAACATTGTTCAAATACACAACAATTTCCCTTGCAAGGTTATCATTCATATTATATCATATATATCATTCACATATCTTAAGTTTAGTTGTGCAAATACTAGAAAATACAATATACATATCTCAGATTACAGAATAAAATTATTCTGTAATCTGAGATACATACATATAGGTCTAAAAGTAAGTGGTAATTATAGGATTAGTTAAGTCTATTAGCAAAACACAAAAAGCATACTTTCAAGTAATTGAACTTAATACAAAATGCTTAGCCGCACACACATAAAACAAATATGTTACATAAAGTTTTATTGCATAATTTTGTCATTTTATCAATATACGCAGTACCAGCTTATTAATAAAATAATTAACAAAGATACTTTATTCTGTATATAACATTAGATATTAGATTCTGTATATAAAATTATTATAAAACAACAGTAGTGATAGGTATATATATCCTATATAATATACAATAAAACGCAATAGGTAATCATAATAATAATACATCATACCTATATATAAACAATGTAATATGTGTGTAAAAGGAAATCTAATTTTACTCATAATCAAAATTAATAAAAAGAAAAAAAATAGTAGAATAATAACATCAGTAAAAACAGAAGTAAATATTAAGATTGTATTTTAAAATATTTTTTTCTATCATATCAACCGCTAGACGATTCTTTGATTGATAGTCTATACAAATAAATAAAATTGGAGGGTCTGTTTGTAATATTAAAATAATCGCTTTATACTAAGTGCATTCGTACGTATACACGGTACATATACCAAAACAATATTTTTTACAATTTTTGTCTGTCTGTTTGTTCCGGCTAATCTCTGAAATGGCTGCACTGATTTAGACAGGACTTTCACTGGCAGATAGCTGATGTACCAAGGAGTAACTTAGGCTATTTTTATTTTAGAAAAAATAAATAGTTTTTTGTTAAAAATGATAAGTTTCAGAAATTTTATAATCTAATTTAAGTTGACCTCAGATTTATATCAACAATCATATGAAATAGGCTTAGGCTGGACTTAGTAGGTTGAATTTCCAATTTAAGTTGACCTCATATATCCAAAAAAATGCTGCTTAAAGTCACTATTCCACGCGGACGGAGTCGCGGACACAGCTAGTTTTAAATAATTCTATGATCACCACTATTCGTTTTATTAACATATCGTATTCTATACAACGATTTGATATATCCTAACACAAACGATGCATTATCGTTGCGAGTGGGCGTGAATGGGCAGATAAATACGTCCCGTGACATGATTTGTTAAACAAATAGCTCGTTTTATTCAATTCTGTTGTAGACTTAGGTATACAATACGTTTTTGTGACGCCGGCAACGAGGACATGACGTTGCACACCCTCCAAGTTTGCCCCGCATGGGCATTGGAGCGCCAAGACCTCGTCGCCACCACTGGATCTGATCTCTTGCTTCCGGTTATCATCCTGGCGATAATCGGGTGTCAAGCGGAATGGGATGCCGTCGCCTCCTTTTGCGAAAGAGTTAAGTCCGCGAAGGAGGCGTCGGAGAGGTAGAGGGAGCGCACCAAGTTCCCCTCTCGCTCACGTAGGACCACTCGTCGCCGGAGGTTAGCGACAGACCTTCGGCCACCGTAGTGAATGGTCGCGGGCACGGCCCCCTGGGAAAGGGCTGCAGCACATGGCCGAGAGAGGGTAGCACGCGGGTGTTCCGCGCACCCAGCTCACCCCTGCGTGAGAAAGAAGATGAAAGAAGTCTTTGGAGAGGCCCGTGAAAGTGGGGCAACACCAGTCGGGGCCAGGGTCTGACTGATTCATCGCGTCCCGCGACCTCGGCAATCAAGGCGCGCGAAGGAACACTGCGGAGGTTTTAGTGGGTATACCAGCGACGTGCGTTCCCCAGCGTAGAGAGGAGGACATACGGGCGTATTGCACTGGGAGTCCCACACTACCTCGCCGCCCGTACCCACGCGGCGGGGTGTGCGGCAAACATTTTCACCTTCCAATAAAGAAAAAAAGGTATACAATACGTTTGTGTTTATTCCTTTATGGAATTTGTATATCGCTTTAGTTGGGAACTAAGTAAAGTAAAGCTTTAGATTAATATATTTTCAGATATTATAGATTTACAGTATGGCAGAAGAAACATGAAAGCAGAATAAATGCAGTTGAGATGAGAGCGTTAAGAAGTATGATTAAACTGAGTAACAGGATAAGAAATAGTGAGATAAGGAAACGTTGTGGTCTGAAAGAAGATGTAGTGACAAAAATTGAGAAAGGTATGCTGAGATGGTTTGGCCATGTTGAGAGAATGAATGAAGAACGATTGACGAAAAAAGTGTATAAGGCGAGTGTGAATGGAAGTGTTGGAAGGGGTAGACCTAGACCTAGGCGGACGTTTCGAGACCAGATCAGGGACGTCTTGAAAAAAAGGCCAGGTCAAGAGTACCCTAAACCGAAGGGCATGTATGAAGGGAATAATGAAAGTGGACGAAGCGAAACAAGTATGTAAGGATCGTAGCAAGTGGAAAGAAGTGGTCTCTGCCTACCCCTACGGGAAAGAGGCGTGATTATATGTATGTATATATATTTTCACCATCTCCTCGAACACCATAAGCTTTGTCTTGTATGACTTCGATGAAAGTGAACGCGCGTGTTAGTGTGAAATTTGAAATGGATTCAGAATGTAAAAAAAAACAATACTCGTATTCATGAACTTTCATGGCTGCATTTTTTATTGCTATAGGACAGCAGACAGGCTGACGGCCCGCTTAGAATTTATCAGTTACCGTCGCCTATGGGTGTTTACAACGCCGCCAGTGGCATCGTGAACACTCAGCTGTCGCATAAGGTTACAGAAACTTGGGTCACTAATGCCGGAACACAACACAAGGTTATTATGGTGGCATACTTAAGACCAAAGGTGGTCGACATCCAGACGGGCTTGAGACCCTACCACGTAGCTAGGGTGGGTTGTTTTGTCGGCTTTTACGACAGGCCGACCCCGGCCGCAGAGGTTAGTGTTCTTTCACCGCCCTTGCACGGATAAAAACTCTTATGCTTATGTTGTTTCTATTTGTTTTTATCTCTTAGCTTTCGCGTGCGTGTGCATAAATGCTATTACTGCACCGTGCAAGAGTGGCCTGTCGTAAAAGGCGACAAAACAACCCTAGCTCAGTAGTAGGGCTTCATGCCCGTTTAGAAACCAACCTTGGTATATAATTATGCCACCGTAATAACCATGTGTGGTGTTCCGGCAGTAGTGACAGCAGAGTGTTCGCGATTCCCCTAGTGTCGCAAATATCCATAGGCGACGGTAACTGCCAACTATTAAGTGAGCCGTTAGTTTTATTTGCTGTTCCTTAGCAATAAAAAGTAATAATAAACGAAAATCAATAAAATTAGCGATATTTTGTATGTAATTTTGATTTATTTATAATCGTGTCAATTTTGATAAACGTGTGAAATAATACATCTTAACTAATATTATAAATGCGAAAGTGAGTTTGTTTGTTACGCTTTCACACCTAAATCGCTAAACCAATTTTGATGAATTGCGGTATAGTCATAGATTGGACCTTGGAGAAGGACATAGGCTATTTTTTTTACAAATTCATATGGCAGAACAACGTTTGCCGGATCATCTAGTTTAAATATAAATAATTGATTATCATAAGTTCAAGGTAGATTGCATTAGTTACATCTGCTCATTATATTACCATTAATTTATGTATTCAGATTATTAATTAAGTAAGTAGGTACGTAATCATAAATGTTTTTTTCTCATAAATCACGTTAAGTATCGTTTAAATATTAATTTGTTGTGAAAGTTATTCCAATATATCGTTTTTTTTGTTATGCAATTAAAATGTTTTAGTTGATTTTGCTTGCCATTTCCTAAGTGACATTTTATTATTTTTTGCAGGTAAATACTGATTACATCAAAACGTTTTCTCTAGAAAACTTAAGAGTAGTAGAAGAGTGAGTATGTTTTATTATAATAACTCTATTCGTCTTACGAACAATAAACTGGCAACTCTTGTCTACGGCGAATTAGCGGAAAACCCAGATGTAAATGATACATCATTATGTTTTCTTTTTTGTGAGTAGTTTTGTTATACTATAATACACATATATATTAGGTCAGTAAAACTGTATTTCAGGGTTGAACTCTTTTATTTGCGACTTGCGAGTATTACTCACGTTACACGAAACACGTGTATAGTGTATATGTATAATGGTATATTTATATTTGTTTTTTTTTAATTCAATTATTTATTTATTTAACTATGAAATACAATTTTAAATATAAAATACACATAGCACAACCGTTCATATAGAAATAACTTAAAATTAAAAAAACTATGTGTGTCAGATTGTCTAAACATACGCAAAAAGAGTTTATTTAACTGAAAAAAGATTAATATCATATGAGAGGGTAAATTAAAAAATTAATGAAAATAATATACATACTTATATAAAAAAGTTTTAAAACAGTTTTAAGTTCAACCTAATTAGAACTATGGCACTTAATAATAAAGTCACAAATCTCCAAAACATTAATACTTACGATCATTCGTCATATAAAACGAGCAAAGCAATAAATTACTCTTGTCACTTACAAATGAAAAGACATATGTTAAACAACATTTAATGTGAAATCAACCTTAAGTTGTAACAAATAAAGTAATTTTTGCCTTGTGAGATACATCGTTTTGTTTTGTTCAGTGTGTTCCGGTGCACGCGCACCAAAAACGTAACGATGTTGTAGTAGATTTTACTCAATTTTTTCTCATACCGGGCGCCTTATATATATGAAAATCGATTCTTAAGGAGTAAACCCCAAAAATATTTAGTCTGTATAATTTTTTTTATTAATAACTGTTTCTAATTTTTATTTCTTGGAAACTTGGCACTTATCCAAAAATTTTAATTATTTAAACGATTTTTATAAGCACTATGTTTTCAGTGATGTGTGTTTTCTTGCCGCGGAGAAGTGAGGCAAGCGGTGTAGCACGCATGCGTACGAAAATTTTTCATAATTTTTCGATTTACCATTTTATGTTATTCGACCAGCGAAGCGGGCGGGAGCGACTAGTAGTTATAATAAATAAGCGAGCTATATTTTTACCTTCTTTTATAATCTGTATAAATATTCAGAAAACTTATAGACCAGAAAAATTTCAGCGTGTAAACAAGTATTTTATATTTAATTTACCTTTTTTTTGGTCTCGGGGAAAAACCACTCTTGACGGGTTCTCCCGGCCCGGGGGGATCGAGGGATATGTGGGACTCCGGGAAAGATGTTCGACCATCCGACTACCCATTAAAAAACCCCGCTGTTCTCCTATCGCCTACGCCCGGGCTCACAGATATATGGCCTGCCGATCTCGTGGCCCGGGCCGGCGCCAGTCCGCCCTTTGTCTTAAGGCGGGCCCCTCCTAAAGTGTTGGCGCCAGGGGGTCAGGCTTTCGTCCCTCCGGCGCTCTCCTGTAACAACTCTAGGAGTTGAGGGGGGTCGTACCTGATATATAGCGTTATAATGGAAGCAAAGGTACGGACAATTAAGAAATCGATGTTTAAGGTGTAAGCTATAATCCATACTAATATTATAAATGGGAAAGTGAGTTTGTTTGTTTGTTACTGTTTCACGCCTAAACCGCTAAACCAATTTTGATGTATTTCGGTATAGATATAGATGGGATCTTGGAGAAGGACATAAGCTACTTTTTTAAATTTTTATAGCAGAACAACGTTTGTCAGGTCAATCTAATATATACATATAACTTAATAATTATAAGCCATTGATTTTACTTTGACATTTCCATTATTTAGGCAAAAGATGTTGAATCCGCACATATATAGAAATTGAACTTATTAAATATAAATTTGATGCAATCATTCAATTTGCATCCGTAGGTTTCCTGCGAATAAGTTGGTCGTGGATTTACTACGATATTTGGACCAATGCCAAAGTAGTGCGACAAGTGGATGAAACCACTACGCTGCGTCGGAACTGTTGAGTTCAGGCTTCCAGTATTCTGCTTTTCAGAATTTATCATGAAAATTTGATGTTAACCAAGTTATTAGATTTTTTAAATATTTTCACTCTATATAGTCTAACAGATTTATTATTTATAATTGAGAAATGCAAAAACTTATCTTTTGGGTCATCTATAAATTACGTCACACGTTAAATTATATAACCGGAATGTGACAGTGTGACAAGGGGTGGGGGGGGGGAATGTCAAAAGCTCTGTGACGTCACGATATAAATGAATACGAAATGAACATTAAGGTCCAAAGTCCATCGACATAAGATGATTAAATTAACATAATTATTCCTTTATTGTTTCCTAACTAGTCGTTTGCTTTCTCTGTTATCTAAAATATTTTATTAAAAATTATTTGATATTATATAATAATATTGATTATAATAATTATAATAACATTGATTTTATTAAAGATTATATAATTAAATTTAAGAAAAAATTAAAATAACATTTTTCTTTTGATTATTTTTAAATATATGCTTAAATTGAAAAAATGTGGGACGTCACATCACGGGGAAGGGGGTTCAAAAAATATGACAAGGACGGGAGGACGAGTTAAAAAGTCCTAAAATTTGTGTGACGTAATTTATGAATGGCCCTTCTCTTTAATCGTAACCTCATAACTGAAGAACGTGATTCAGGCATTCACACTTTTGCCAAATTTTCTTCCAGTATGTTCTATTCTGGCCCAGCCTCAGGGTATTTTGTAGCGTTCGTCTTTTGGAAAGAAAATGTTAGTTAACATCATTTACACAGATTTCGGTATATTTTTTTAAAAATTCGAATTAGTTTATCAGTGCAGGGGCGGAGAAAGAATACTAACCTCTGCGGCCGGGGTCAGCCTGTCGTAAAAGGCGACAAAACAACCCACCCTAGCTACGTGGTAGGGCCCCAAGCCCGTCTGGATGGCGACCCCCTTTGGTCTTAAGTATGCCGCCATAATAATCTTGTGTTGTGTTCCGGCATTAATGACTCAACTTCCTGTACCCTTATGGGACAGCAGCGTGTTCGTGATGCCACTGGCGTTGCAAACACCTATAGGCGACGGTAACTGCTAAATTCTAAGCGTGCCGTCAGCCTGTCTGTTGTCCTATTAAAAAAAATTAGTTAATTCATTAAATAAATTATTTGCTGGAATCATGTTAATTGCGTCTATATAGTTTTATAAATTATCAACATCTTATGGTATAATACATATTCTAGAGGAAAAAATAAACTTTATTCCAGTTGCAAATAGCTGTTTGAATGATTCCTATTATTTTTGAAGGATTATTAAGAACAACTTTCGTTCGTCTTTTGTGCTTATACTTATTAATTTTTTATGTTATCAAAAGCTAATTTTAACATTGTCCAATTTCAGACCAGTTTAAAGATTTTTAGATTAATTTTTGTAGTGAAACCGAGTAGACGATTCGCTGGAATATATCAGTAGCGCCACAATCGTTTCACTTATTTTGCATCAGTAAGTCGCAGCGTCATTTGTTCAATGCACGGGGTTTAGAATATATACAGAATTTGCAAATTGTTGCTTGGACTGAATATATGAATACATTACTTTAAAGCACGATTTATTTTTTTATATAGAATTATCTAGTACATTCTTTTTTTTCCTCGGGGATAACCCTATTCTTGACAGGTTCCCCCGGCCTAGGGCGACCGAGGGATATGAGGCGACGAAGGAAATATATTTAGCCTCTGACTACTAAAAACCCCGCTACACTCGGGCCCACGGATATGTGACCCGCCGATCACACGGCTCGAGCTGAGCTGGCTCGCCCTTTGTATCAAGGCGGGCTTCTTCCATGATGTTGGTGCCAGGGGGTCAGGGTTCGTCCTGCCGGCGATCTCCTTTGACAATCAAAGAGTTGATGGGGACCGCGGAACAGCACGCGGCCCACAACTTCACGGCAATGGTGCGGGCGGTGGCACCTTCTCCGAGGAGCCGCCCGCTGCCGCCTTCTACGGCGGCCGGAGGTCGTTGGACGCCCTCCGCCGCCGTCGACGTGACCTGAGCTGGCGGGAGGGAAATGTACTTGCTAACTCCTGCTCTCGGTCCGCCGCCTCCTTTGCGAACATAACTGTCTCGCAAAAGGAGGCGACGGCGGTCCATCCCGGTTCGCTTCCGACCATGGACAGAACCAGAACCGGAAGCGATAATTCGTTTATTTTGTACATCTACTACTACTATATTTTTTCAAGATTAGACTTCAATGTATTTTTTAAAATAACACTTCAAATATCCAAGTAATCAAGAAAAGTGCGAGCATACGCGCTATTTTGTCTTTACCGTCGCGTACCAAAATTAGCGCATGCAATTAATAAAAAAAAAAAATTAGCAAAAGAAAATTAGCACATATTAAGGACTATCGAAACAAAATTTCAATTATCATATTGCGTATTAATATTCTTCGATAAATTATATCTGCAACCATTAATGAACGAAACAAAACATCGGAAGTGACCTAAATCAGTTCTAATTAAAATCTTTTTATCGGTTTACATACGGGAGCGTGTGAATAGAGTCGTGAGTGGTTTAAGTGCTTTTTAAACGTTTTTACGTTAAGTCACGAATGCGCGGGCTATGATTGATGTGAAGCGAGCTTCGGATATTATTTAAAATTAAAATTTTACATTGTAAATCATCTATTTTATTATATGTTATTTCTATTCGTTTTGAAATATCATCATCATCTTTACTTTAAATCTTGTTTATCGTTTTGTATCTCTTTCCTTGTTATAAAAGTACTCTTAGTTCTATTATCCTGCCAGTGAGACTATTATTATGTATTGACTCATACAAAACGGTCTGTGTTTTAAACAACATAATTTTCCTTAGACTGCCATCACACGTCGTGTATTTATATTGTGTTTTTTAAATGTAAACACTGCAGATACAATTTTAATATGCCGAAATTATTTTCATTTGAACGACATATTATGTATATATTATATACATTGTGTCTGTGTGTATGCGCATTGCGTTTTAATCTTAGGTAAAGAATAAAAGTCACCGTAAAGTAAGTGGGGTACGTAATATTTACGACTGACAGCCTCTTTATTCCGGTTTCACGGTCTTTTGAAGCAAAATTAAGACATTTACGATAGATACGAGTTATAAATTTTGATCGATTTTATATATTTTTGATTCTTCGTTCGTTTCGTTTTCTTGCGTTAGTTTGATTTAAATGAAATCGGTGAGTTTCTAAACGTATTTCAATTCCGTTTTTAATATTTATTATTTATTATTTTATTTGTTCAATTTGAATATCATTTATTTGTTCTGAATTCAGGTTCAGGCTGAATTTGTGGAAAATATTTAAGCACTTATGATATAATTTTTACTGCAATGAAATGCGTTCAAGCGCCAGTCAATTGTGTATGTCCGCACCCTACAGCGACTGTGTCAACCAACTGACAACACGTAGCGCTACAAACCCATTTGTGATTTCCCGCTCCACTATTCCTTACAATTTATCGAAGACAATCAAGACCAATACATAAAATAATTAATTTTTTTATTAATAATGTAAACGTGCTTAATCCATAGTATCCATATTTATAATGTTAATGTAACAGTAAATCCGTCTATCTGTATGTTATGTTTTTATGCTTAAAAAACTGAACCAATATTGATGATTTTTTTTATTGATGTAGATCAGTAGACAGGCTTACGGCCCGCTTAGAATTTAGCAGTAATCGTCGCCTATGGGTGTTTGCAACGCCAGTGGCATCGCGAACACGCTGCTGTCTCATAAAGGTACAGACAGGAACATGGGTTACTAATGCCGGAACACAACACAAGATTATTATGGCGGCATACTTAAGACCAAAGGTGGTCGCCATCCAGACGGGCTTGAGGCCCTACCACGTAGCTAGGGTGGGTTGTTTTGTCGCCTTTTACGACAGGCCGACCCCGGTTAGTATTCTTTCTCCGCCCTTGCACGGATCAAAAATGAATTTCGGTATAGAAATAGTTTGGACCTTGGAATAGGATCATAAATATTATGCTATTTGTTAACAGAATTTTTTTCACGTTTTTTATTACGTTCACATGCACGTTACTTATATATAACACTATATATTCAGAGTAGAACACAGTAAATTGACATAAACGTACATTAGTACGAATAATCAAAAAATATTTAAGTATAGAAACTCGTACCTGATCTTAACACTTTATCGACCGCTAGTATATTAATCGGCTTTTAGCTAACGAATTTTTATAAAATAAATGCAAAATAAAGTATAAATATCTATAAAATTACATTCCTTTGAAACAAAAGGAAAAAGGACAACATAATGACTGGCACTGGGAGTAAATGCGTGTGCGACTAAGCCGGTACTTGGAAAGGGAAAGACTCAAAGACGACCGGTTGATAAAATGTTAAGAGTAGATTTTCCATTCAACTACTTTTACATTAGTCTAGTTGAGCCTCGTTGATAAAAAGCCATATCGTGATTCATAAATTGAACAACGACATCTATGAGTGACATGTGACATTAAACCCTAACTTAGATACATATATGCCTCCCGTACTTTCTTCATAAATCTAACTTGACATAAGTAGGAAGATAAACTTTATTTATTCAATGACATTCATTTAGAGCAATGAACATATGTCTTGTTTACCTTAAATAAAATGTAGATTACTTGAGTCCATGCCTTGACGGGGTCGGATGAAATTGGCATCGGGCGTGCGGTCGCATTCCCATACATAACCGTCGAAAGGTCGGAGGCAATAATGGCTACGGAATATTCCTAGTCTTAGCTCGTTGAGTGGTTTAAGGGTCGAGGTCATGCAACATTGTTGTTAGGCAAGCGTAGGAATAATAGTGATACATACATATATGTATATTTATAAAGAACTAGCTGTGCCCGCGACTTCGTCCGCGTGGGATAGTGACTGGGCAGAATTTTTTGGATATCTTATGGTTTATTTTGGGTTACAAACCCTATAAACCTTAAAATATAAATGAAATATGCAAACAGTCGGTATTATCGAATGCAACTGTTACGCCATGCGCCTTCGGAATACGTACGTTCGAACCTACAAAGTCCAGCCCAAGCTAAACCCTATTTCATATGATTGATGACATAAATCTGAGGTTAACTAAAATTGGAATTTAAAATTTCCGAAATTTATCATTTATGACAATTTTTTTTTTTAAATAAAAATTGCCTAAGTTACTCCTTGATACATCAGCTATCTGCCAGTGAAAGTCCTGTCAAAATCGGTGCAGCCATTCCAGAGATTAGCTGGAACAAACAGACAGATAGACAAAAATTGTAAAAAATGTTGTTTTGGTATATGTACTATACTTACTATACTTCCGAATGCACTTAGTAAAAAGCGGTTATTTTAATATTACAAACAGACCCTCCAATTTTATTTATTTGTATAGATGAAGTGGGTAACAGTTTACAAACATTATAATAACGTTATTTACCGTAAGGTATATAATATAATTTAGTAAATACCTGTTAAACAATTTTGGTCTATTAGTATACATTAAAGTCACTCGAAAAAAGATAGGCGCCGCTACGCACACCTTTCTCCTTAGGAGTGACTGCCGAGCGACGGCTACGTCGCTAGCCGGGTAGACGCACAAACCGGGAGTGTCATATGCGTGCAAAGCCGATCCTGCGACCCCCACAAATGCTCTAGATGAAACCGGGATTTTTAGTGAGTATGCCGCTGCGACCACCCCAGCTATACTTTGCTAGCCGTATGAGTAATCGCAGTAGCGGGGTTGAGAACCCGACATACCCGCGTCGGTTTCCCCCCGAAGTTTTGACCCGGATGGCTCTTCTGTTACGGTGCAGTTTTCCCCGGGGGAAAAAGTTGGTACGCTGTTCACAGCTAAGAGGGACCGGGTTAGATCTATAAAGTCTTTAATGATC
Organism: Malacosoma neustria; assembly: GCA_963693495.1. Lineage (NCBI taxonomy): Eukaryota > Metazoa > Arthropoda > Insecta > Lepidoptera > Lasiocampidae > Malacosoma > Malacosoma neustria. The sequence goes on from OY856386.1 coordinate 5,629,381, forward strand.
CCTCACTGGCTCGATAATATCTGTGTATATCAATATCCAATAAATTACTGCATGTCTCGCACACTCGCCCGCGTATCATGTGATCTGACAGTGACAGTAACATCTCGATACATATATAGACACACTAAACAGCGTTGGTTTGCTGTGAATATATATGAAATATTAAATCGAACTTCTAGACGATGTTACACTAATATGTTACTCTTAGGTAGTATTTTTGTTGATATATAGAGGTGAGAAAATATTTCTCATATACCGACTTTCAAATGGTGTATATAAATCTCTTTTAGCGAGTAAATTTCCTGTCAGTAGTTTCTTGATATAATCTCAAATACATTGGTGGGACAATATGGGTTCTGAAAATTTTTACTTGAGTTGACATTTTCATTATCATGTAGTTTTTAGGTAGATTACTTCGAGCTCGTTCGAACGTCGAAAAGAACAAACGTAAAGTTATCTTTCCGTTATTCATAATTGTTTGGGTGATAATTGAGTTCATTCTCTTTATTAGCTGATTTCTTAGATGACTAGACTATATTATAGCTGATTACGTCATGAGATGGATCGCTATGTGTTGTTTCCAGTAGTAAAAAACCTAATTGACTTAAGACTACAATTTGTTCGTCAATTATAAATCTATTAATATAATCGTAATATATTTTTACGTATCATGTTGTTTTTGTGAAGTATCTCGAGCGATCTATGGATTGTTTTTGTAGTCCGTATTGATACGACCATTGAACACTTCATTTTTTATGATACGGCTTAAGTACGTACATTGGCGGTTCAAGTTTCCATTTGCTACTGGTTATTTGTATCTTCGTTGTTTATTTTTATTTTCTGCAGCCAATATTTAGAACACAGCGGTTTTTATATTTCATATTGGAAAACTCTTATTTTTTTATCGTTAATATCGCCAGGTGGTTGTCTATAAATGAGTTGTCTAATCTTCCTTCTGCTCTTATCACATGTTATGTAACAAAGAGATCATGACCTCTCCCACCATTCATGTTTGTAAGTCGTCAGTTTAAGTTTTTTTATAGCTTCGAGAAAGCAGATAGAATAAGAAATCACCGTCACCTCTATGTGTTTGCGATGCCAGGAGAATCGCCAAAACACCGTCCGCGTAGTTCTACAGGAACCTGGTCACTTATGCCGAAACACAAGATTATGTTGGCGGTAAATTTGGGAACCAGGACTGATTGCCTTACACGGGCTCGGAACCCTACCTACCTAGTTAGTGTTGTTTTTTCGCCTTTTGCAACCGACCGTCACTGGCCGCAGGGCTCAGTATTCATACTCCAACCATGCTTGGAGAAAGAGAAAGTTTATTCCTTTTTTAGACATGTAATTGATAAGTTATTATTGATTGTTAGTTTGAAATATTTTTTATTTATGTTTATTAAAATAAACTTTTATATAATACATAGAACTTAAATTACACATATTATCTAAAGATTGGTAGGAGCAAAACTTTGGTGTTAAATTTCCATGTCCCTTGTTAGAATCGTATGTTAAGTAAGTTATATTTCAAAGTTTCGGAGCATTTATACGCATAAAATAATAAAAGAGGTTAACTTTTCTTTTAGACGTTTTTACATTATTATTCCAATTCTATTAGATATTGATTATGCAGTAGTCCGACGTAGAAGTCGTAATATTCCAGGCACGTGGAATAACAATTCCGTTTTAAATAAAGTATTACGTGCCCACTGTTTTAAGTATTCTATTTCTAATCCCAAATTTCGATTAGTGATGGAAAAATTTAGACATTTACGTCTATATTGGATAGAGCACATACATTAATAAAAATATAAGTAACAGGTATAGATATTTACGCTTGATTTTAACCGTGTAAAATTATAAACATAGGACTACCTTCATTTTCATCATCATCTCCAAGTGAAAAGATGTAAAGGGGTAGGTAGGTAGTGATATATTAAGTATAACTATTATTTATGTGCCTAGAAGTAATGGAGCAGTAGGCGTATCTCTTTGCAGCTTATAAAACGTGTCCTGTGATCAATAAATATTTAGTTATGCCATTTGGCCTCTTTAGACGGCAGACCCATAAAGCGATGATTTGATATTGCAAAAGGTACCTGGGGATGCGCATGGCACTAACATGATGATGTTAATTATTGTTAATTCAAGACTGACACAATTTTCATTAGGTATAACTAGCTGAAAGATTCCGGAGAATTAGTTAAGAAAACAGTAAAAATTTAATCATATATTAAAACATAATAAAATTACGACATACTAAAGCCGAAGGATAATATATTATATCGTACAATGAAGTTTTTGTAACTTTGAAATCTTCACTTAACATGATTATCATACGTCGCTATGAAGATTTCGATACATATGTTGATACACATATATGCATCTAAGTGATTATTTTCTTCTATATGGTTCAAAATGGTTTTAGAAATACATAATAATGTAGTAAAAAATATTACGAGATTATTATCAAAGTGTTTCAATCACAAATCTTCACATCTAAATAAGCAATTGTTTCACTATACATACAAATTAATCACTAGAGCCACTAGTAAAATTAGCGTCAACAAGTAGCCAATAACAAAGATCCAAAGTAAATGAAGAAAACGGCTCAATTTCGTGCGTGACACATTCTCGTGGACTGTCTACCTCACGTACGAAGTTGGGACGCAATTATTGCGGTCAATCCCTAATATTTATTTATCCCTAATATTTGTACTGTTTTATGTTGATACCGCTTGATTTCTGGTGCTAGTTTTGAAGTGATTTTTTTATAACATCATTGTATAATTTAATAACGTCTCTTTAGATAACCACATAATGCCTATCATGTTTATTCGAACTAACAATAATTTTCTAAATGATCAAAATCTTTTGCCCTGTTTGGCATATTGACTGTTCATCTGACCTCTGGTTCATCAGTTCTAATACTTTCTGGTCAGTGAAAGACTTGTTTTAGATGAAAAAACACAGGCACCACGCCGCGTCAGAACGTACGGCGAGGTAGTGTAGGGCTCCCCATGCAATGTGCCCGTGCGTATCATTCTCTAGGCTGGGTAATGCACGTCGCTGATGTACCAACTGAAAACACCTCAATGTTCCTTCGTTCGCCTCGTGCGCCGGGGACGCAACGATGTAGTAAGGCCGCGGTCCTAGCTGGCGCCAATCATTGAAATACCTATGCGAACCTTTACCATATTACTTTAGAATTATTTCAGAGAGGTTTCTTTTTTTAGTATGTTTTCCGTGCAGGAGCGGAGTAAGAATGTTGACCTTACAACCTTACGTAGGTTGTAGGGCCTCAAAACCCGCCTGGACGGCAACTACCCCTGGTCTATGCCGCCATAATAATCTTGTGTTGTGTTCCAGCATAATTACAGCATCGTGTTCACGGTGCCCCTAGCGTCGCAAACATCTATAGGGGCGGTAACTGCTTACTATTTAGTGAGCCGTCAGGCTATCTGGTGTTCCTTGGCCACAAAAAAAGTATTGTGTTTAATTGTTTCACAATATTACTAAATTAACAATAATAAATTAACTGTAATAGATGAAAATTTCTAATTTATCACAAAATAAGTAAAATACATAAAATATAGAATATTAAGCAATCGAAGCAATTAGTTATCATATCTTGAAACTGTATTTAAAGTTAATTATGATTGTAATTAAATATTCATTTTATAAGGTTTGTGTAGTCCATTAAAACACCAAGCGGTACTGGTGTCAATTAATATACTATATTTAGAACTAGGAGATTTTGATACTTAAAACGCTCAATCCAATTATATAATTAGGTTCAATCAAGGCTCCTATCGATTTTAGTATTAAGGTCAAATTAAGTACTGGTTAATGTTGCTGGATTGAACTTTTGCTCGTGTATGATTTCCTGTATAGAATTAATATTAAGAAAAATACATAAATGGTTATTATTTTGTTTACACAGTCCTGATAACTAGATAAAATTTTTAGCTTCTTCATGTATTAAACTCACTTTGTAGCTTAATATGAGTTTAAATTACTTCTTGAATATTTTAAAATCTTATTTTAAATGCAAATTATAAAATAAATAGAATAAGTTTGGTTTCATTTAGTTTTCACTGGGTCGGCTGCTTTCTGCATTTTGCTGCCTGTGAAATAGAAGGATTTATCTATTTACAATACCTTAGGAGATATGATATGGTTGGTGCCCTTTCCTCAGACGGTCGTGTTTATATGGTTTCAAAATATAAATACTGTGAAAATTCACGCAGTGCCACTTAGTACTCGTACCAAAGTGAGCAGCAGAGCGCTCGCATTATGATTACCAGACAACTGTTATATTATATATTTATATATTTTTCTGTTACAAGTAAATATATATTACACATAAAACACCCAGACTTGGTATGGGAATCCAACTTTCTACCGCTGTAATCTTTTTGACACGGAGATCATCAAATATTTATAGCTCAGGTTTTATGTAATCTCATATACATTTTTTTTAATTGCTGTTAGACAGCAGACAGGCTGACGGCCCACTTAGAATTTAGCAGTTTCCATCTCTAACTTGGGTCACTAATGCTGGGACAATACACAAAGTTGTAGCGGTATACATAAGACCAAAGGTGGTCGCTATCCAGACGGACTTGGAGCCCTACGACGTAGCTTCTTCTTGACTCTTGTCAGAGTGGTCGCGGTAGCGTTGAGGCACTGGAAGTGGAGTTGAGCGTAGCTAGGGTGGGTTATTTTGTCGCCTTTTACGACAGGCCAACCCCGGCCGCAGGCAGAGGTCAGTTTTCTTTTTCCGCTCCTACACGGACAATTGTAGAATCTTATTATTCAGTTAAGTTATAAGCAACGTTAATTTATTACCGAGTGAGGACGTTAACATTCATCCCCATCGTGGCATTAGGGCTAAAATAAATTTCCTTGTAAATCGCATAGCCGCCACATTTCCCTTGAGACGTTTGGCCATCGACCAAAGCGCGATGAAATTGCTACTTACATATTTGGCACAATAATCCAATTTAGTTTAAACCTCTTGTTACACTTATTACGTACATGACAAACATATCTTACCGTATTTTTAAACAGCGACTGACAATTTCAGGTAATGCACGGCTTTTATAAATACAAAATTGACGTACAAATATACTGAGATCAGAATAAACTACGTGCAGGTCATACAATTATTTTTGTCTCGAATCAATAGACACGGCCGTATACACCTTTTAGTTAGCGACTGAATCAGTCTTGTTGTTATGATATTGAATCTCGCGTTAAATATTTTTTCTTTCTTGATAAAATAAGTGCAAATTGTATTTTTTTTTAATTCATCTCTCCGACTTGTCCATGCAGCAATTGGTTCACAGCACCATCTATATAGTAAGCAGCAGACAGTACCACAAGTACGTACCTACGTATATACAAATAAGTACATAAGTTGTACTACTATGTAACTTGTTTTTTTTTTCATAATAAATATTATAGATGGAGATACAACATCCGCTTAACATTGGGTGCAAACTGGACCAGAGTCGTAGATGACAAAGCTCAATGGAGAGAGCTGGAGGAGGCTTATGCCAAGAGACACACCGAATTGCGAGACATTATATAGTAACAAATCATATATACATAATTTGTTTGGATTTTGTAGGACTTTCGGAAATAAAAAGGCTATTATTATTATTATAAATATTATACATATATTAAACATACTCAGACTTGAACTGGAGTTGAACCTTTGACCCCCCCCCCCCCCAAAGGTACCAATGAGCCCCCGATGACTGTAGTTTTGAAGATTTTTTAAACTATATTTTTTTATCTTACTTTCAGACATATAATTTTTTTAATTTAAACTAATAGATTGATGAATACGTGTAAGTAAAAATACATTTTTTGTATACTTATGTGTTTTCAGAGAGGTAATGTGCAAAGGGGAGAATGGCATTTGGCACAATCGATAAACACGTACGATGTGCTGTAACCGATTGTTGGAACGCTATTATCGATTATGGCATCACCTTCATTACACACGCTTAATATGCGATCTGCGCCTCTAGTTATGTAATCCCGGGCTTTTGAGTGTTGCCTTAATGCTTTAATAATTACTACGCGTATGTCACACTTATCAAGATTACTAAGACATATATAACGAACACTTGTATTAGATATTTGATTTATATTAAAATAATAAAATAAATATACGGGGACAATTCACACTGCGTCATTTGGTCCCCAAGTATGTAAGTAGCATAGCACTTGCGTTATAGGTACTAGATAACTAATATACTACATATATACTTTTTTTGTAAAAATAATACATACACACCCAGACGCGAGACGTGATTGAACCCGTGTACTCCGCGTAACGAAGTCTGTTAGCCGCTACGCCACGGAGGTCGTCAAATGTTTTAAATTGGTTATTGATTTTGAGAATCAGTTTCGTTCAGTTCAGTTTCTCTAGTTTATGTATGAATGAATCTCGGCTCCTTTTTTTCGTGTTGCCCCTAATAGCAGCCTTGCAAAGGCCATCGTGGTTGATAAATACGCGAAATATTCTGTTTTCTTTACTTCCATTTCAGTAAATCGAGGTGGTTCATCGAGGTAGGGTTTTAAAGGAGTTAGTTCAACGCTACGTACTTTCTAGATAATCAAAGATTTTGTTGTCAATGCAACTGCTTCTATCGACGGTGATCTTATAGCTAAAATACATACTTAACAAACTTAAATTTTTTAATGCTTTAAAACAAGCAGACATGCTGGCGGCTCACGCGATAGTAAGAGTTTACCGTGGCCTATGGATTTTTTCGAAAGCAGGGCCACCGTTTACATGCTGCCGTCCGTGTAGGAGAACAAAGTTATTATGGTGGCATATTTAGTGATCAGGGGTGGTTGCCATCAAAATGAGATTGGGGCTCTACCTACCACCTAGCTAGAGTTGTTTAGTCACCTTTTATGATATGCCGCCCCCGGCCAACGTTAATATTTCTTAATCCGCTCTTGCTCAGAGAAATTTTATACAATATTTATAATTACTATACAATATAAAAATATAAAATTAAACATAGCCCTAATTAGTTCAATAACTTACATACATAACTGCCCACAAAACTGTTATGATTTTTTTGCCATGGTTTAAAGATAGTAAAAATTCTTATCTGCCGTTTTTAATAAGGCAAAGGAAATGTGCTTATTTAAAATACCATAAATATCAATTTAATGGGACCATAAAAACGCGAAACGAGACTGGTATGGCAGTGATTTCGGTATTCCTTTATGAATTGTCATTTACGATGAGGAATTGTGACCTCTTGACATTATATTTTATGAGCTGCGACTATCTGCGAAACCTTTTGTGGATCCACGCTTTGACTTTTATAGACTTCTTACTCGGATTTGCTAATTTTGAATAGCAATAATAAGTTTGTATTTTATTACCTATACTATATTTGAGGTCTTAGGTAACATAAAAATATCGTTAGATATACTAGTTTTCTTTTTATTTAATATTATTGATATTCGTTGTCACCCGTTCGTTGTCCATTGCTGGAATAAGCTTCCTCAAGCTTGCGCCACAAACCACGGTACCTTACTTTTCCCATCAAGCCCCGACCAGCAACCTTGCGCAGGTCATCGCTGCATTAAATTATTGATATTACATAAGCTTAATTAAGCTCGTAACCAATTTAAATATTCGTATATGACGTGTAAGCATTTGAGTCAATTATATACAAAATAAGATAAGTGAAAGCAAACTATCTTATAAATATAGTTCAAAACAAATTTTTACGTAGTATTAGAATTAGAAATGCATTAAAATACTTGATATATTCATTTCTTCCGTCATATAATTGCAATTCCGATAAATCGATTACCATCGTTTAATAATGGAGCATCGAATACGAATCATAAAGGCAAATCGTTTAATTATTAACGTGTCATCGGCTTGATTTAATTAAGCGGGCACTTTTGTAAGAAACAAACTGACGGTCACGCCCCACTCTTCTGAACTTAGCGACTTTCACAACAAAGGAGTACAAAGATTTCCCTCTTAAATTATTTTGTTGTATGATAAATTTTGTTAAACAACGCTAAGCTGACAATTTGGGATGATCTAGCGTTTCTTCGTTGGCATTAATTTTGAATAACGTTGTCGTTTTTTGTAATGGACCCAACAATATTTAAGGCCGGTGTAAGGTTGACATGTTCTTTCAAAAATGTTTAATATTTTGTTTATTTTATCTAATATTAGTAATGGTTCATAAATTGCATTAGTGTGCTCATTAGATTATCCTTTGATACATTAGTATCTTTTAAATTGATAATTGGCATCAATAATTCCGCTAAAACTGATGTGTTAAAGGACTGTTAAAGGACAGACGAGCCTGATGCTCACATCGTCCATTTCTCATAACTCTTTGGTCAAACAAAGAAAATATTACAAATGGGTAATGACGTAAATGATGCTCAATAGTTCCGCCCTATGACAGTTCGGGCTAGAGTGATAAATTAAATGCAATAGTGAATAAACGCTTTTATGGATAAATCATAAGATTGTAGTATTAATGATTAGAAATGTTTGATTTTTTTTTTGTTGTTTGTTTGGTAGATTTATAAAGACAATGTCAGCGAGAAACATAAACAAAACACCAAGAATTGCCAATCATTATTCGCGAACGAGGCCAAACAGATTTCAATCATTCCTTCAAAGGGAATCAGAACGTACGCCTTCTGAATCCAACAAAAGCTAAACTAAGAAGTAAGACAATAAAATTTTTGAAAGTAATTACGCCATTAGACTGATGGCACAACTAGCGCCGATGAACAATGTTTCACGCGAATACACTCCCACGCCTACATAATTATTGTAATCATTAGGTAACCACATTCTGTGTGTTCGCTGCTTACGGAATTACTGAGGGGATTGATGCAGAACTGATTAGCTGTGTGATTAAATTTATTGATGATTCTGATAATATTGTAATAATTGTATGTCTCAAAAAGAAGAAAGATGTAAAATAGAAGAAGATACAAATAAAAAAGGAAATAGGGGATCGAAATACACATGATTGCTGAAAGGCGGAATGGATTATTAGCAAAGTAATCCGGCTAAAGTGGCTGCGTTACCGCATTTAGTACCCATCCCACTATAATCATAATAAAAACAATTTGCGCTAAATTTATATTTATCGAAATATATGGAGAGGATTATTTAATATGTAATACTTTATTTCTGTTTTTATTTTTGATTAAAATCAACCCCCATATACCATAAAAGTGGAATATGTTATTAGAAGGTACTTGGTTTTTTAAATAATTATGAAAAATGTGGCAATTCGCTCTTGTATATTTTCGAAGTATACTCACTAGATTGCGAAGCTAATGGAAATTCCATTTGCCGTATTCCGTGTATTATTGTCTGAATTTAGTGGGTCAAGGGGATGCGGACGTATACAACATGTACTGAAGATTACAGCGTTTCGTATGTAACCTATACATCATAGGTGTTGCAGTCACTCCAGTACTCGATTGAGCAATGTTATAGAATATACTTAATGTTTTGTGTATTTTATTAGTTTCGCCATCGGTTCTAAAACAAATATTGATAATGATATGATTATATTGTAACTGACCTCCGGTCGTAACAAGAATATTTACAATTAAAATCTTCTTTATCGCTGAATAAAATACAGTCAAGAGAAGTAAATTATTAACATCAACATTTTACAATATATATATATATATATATATATATATATATATATATATATATATATATATATATATATATATATATATATATATATATATATATATATATATATATATATATATAAAAACATGATGTTTTTGTCTCTGTGAATTCTCATTACTCAACAATTGTTTGCCACTAATGATAAAGGTTCTCATATATTTTATCAATGACCCGGTAGATGTTGGTAGGCATGTAAGTAGGATGCTTGAACAGAGCAATGGCAAAGCGCTGCCAGTTTCGAATAATTTATGACGCGTCTTCTAAAAAATCAGTTTTTTCTAAAAAAAATCAGCTGCAAGATTATTCCAATACGAAGTGTACGCAAAATGAAAAAAATAGTGAATTTATAAAAAAAACGATAAGCTTTGATAAATGTGTCATAATACATATAATGCAAAATTGACAGTTAAAGCTGAGAGAAATTAAATGTTTGCGCGACCTCGAAAGCAACAGAAGTTTTGAAACTCATAAACGTCGCAGATGACACTGCGGTTTACTTTGAGACGTTCTGTTATTACGAAACTTACATAATAGTCGTAATATAAATAATATACCATTTCAAATAAATATTTGTTTTAGTGAAAAAACATTTACATGCCATATACATGTGATTTATCAATTTTTAATACAGTTCGAATTGGGACGTTCTACTGATTTTCGCACGTTTTACGTTATTTTTTGACTATTAAAAAAACAAAACTAAATTAAGAGATTTTTCAATAAATTTCTAAGTATAGTATTTTATTTATTCCTAGTACTTATTTTTATTTGAAAGAGCGTTTTAAATTCCCTTTTCGTGGTCAAAATTTGCGTGTTTCTACTAGATTGTCTTGTTACACTTACACATAATTTTTTCTTTTTTCACAAGCTCTTACAGTAAAAGCTACCCGCATTTGGAATGAGCTGCCTGTTACAATCAGACAAGCTAAAAAAATTACTATGTTAAAAGTACCGGCACTATTTGTTTTTACAGTATAATGATATTTAGTGTATAAAAGTGTGTGTATATATTATATATAAATGTGTGAGTATAACCTGTTAAAACTATTAATTATGAAATTTTTATAATCATGCAATTTGTATATTGGTTATCCCACCAACAACTTTTATAAATTATTTGTTGCCTGTACTGGGTTGTCTGGAAGGATTTTAGATTAAATTATCGTTATAGCTTGAAATATTACAGGGAAGTCGATGCAAAGATTTGTAATATTAGTAATAAACTGAGATTTCCTACTACTTACAATATAGTACACATGATGTGAACTAAAGATACGCCTACGTATATTATTTATTAGATCAGATTCACGAAATTGAGTATTTCCGGCACGGCACTGCAATACATCATACAAACGGATTTATAGACCGGCAAAACAGTTTGAACAAATCTGTTGTAGGGAAATTCTGAATAACGAGCAAAGGTAGCGTGACAAGGTAACCCTTGTGCCAAACAGCGTTGCTACCTGCTGACAAACGATAAAAAGTATTATATAATAACAACACGATGTGAAATTCACGTTCGTAACTCGTAATAAAATGCCCCCTAAAGTAACAGGAAGGGAGATAACACGATAGAGTACATCCGCGATATTGTTAGAAGCTATATTATAGAGAATATTAAAACGGCGTTACTAGTTCGGATTACTAATTCATGACTTTTTGGAGTTGAAATTCCCTGTTAGCAGTTTTTATTCTTCTGAAGCTTTATTTGGTAAGTATGTGGCTATCTTCTTTTTTATCAAACTTTAAAAATATGTTTCTGAAATAAGTTTTGAGTCCACATAATATTCGTAGATAATACTTATTACTTGGTTACACGGGGAATTAAAGATGTAACAGTCGTTTACACGAATTTTACATTTCTGATATGACGTAAAACTCTGAGCTGCGAATATGCACCAGAGAGTACTGAAAATAGGCGTTAATGGTGATGCTGATGATACAACAACCAACGCTTCTTGCTTTTGTAAAGGGGACACATACAATGACATACAGTCGTTCCCTTAATGCAAATGCGAACATGAGAGTTGGTTTTGTGGCGTCGCAAAGGGTAGAAGCCTTCGCAACAATAATAACGATAACAGTTACCTGTGTACGCCGGCGAGGTATTTTGACAAGTTCCGACCATACGGCGTGTGATACGGTTGTTATCGTAAAATGTATTTTGTCTCGGGTTGAATTTTGACTTTTTATGAGTATATGTTACTTTAAATATTAAATGTATTTATTTACATCTAAATACTCCAGTAAAACTGTTTACGTCATAAAATATGTGAGGTATTGTCTTTGGTTGTGACACTAAATTTGAAGACATAAAAATAAATATGTTTTTTTTTAAACTAAAGTTAACGTTGAAAAGTATCTTAAAACAATAATAAGCTGCTAGATAAAAGCACAACGAAGTTATATATCGTATAGGAAATGGATTGCATGTTAGTTACACTTTTCTACGTGGTAGGATCCTAAGCCCGCCTGGATGGAAAAAAACCCCTGGTGTATGACTATCCCGACATAATAACCTTGTGTTGTGTTTTGGTATTAGTGACCCATATTCCTGTACGTGACGTATGGGATAGTAGCGTGTTCGCGGTGGCTCCAGCGTCGCCAACATCCATTGGCGACGGTAACTGCTTACTATCAAGTAGGTCCTTACTACTATCAGGTTTCCTGTTCCTCAGCAATAGAAAAATGTTTTTATTTAAATCTAAATATTATAATAAAACCTTTCATATTTACATCATAAAATATTGACGTGTGTAATGTGTACGTATTTATTTGGTTATGATACTAGAAATTTGAAGATATAAGAAATACGTGTTCTATTTAAAAATAGCTAAAGTTTATGCTTGAAAGTAACTTTAAACAAGAAGACGCTACTAGAAAAATAAACATCCAAAAGGAAACTCCGCTTCGCAACGTGGAATATTGGCACGCTAACCGGACGCGCGAGAGAGTTGGCCGATGTGCTCTCCAGGCGGAGGGTGGCCGTGGCGTTCCTGCAGGAGACTCGGTGGAAGGCCAGCAGATCCCGGTTCATTGGGAATGGCTACAAGCTGATCTACACAGGTGCACCTGGTGGGGAGAATGGGGTTGCCATAGTGCTCTCGGAGGAGTTCCAGAACGACATTTTGGAAGTGAAACGTCATAGCGACCGGCTTATGGTCGTTAGGGTGCTTATCGATGGGGTAGTTACCCACTTGATAAGTGCCTATGCGCCACAGGCCGGTTGTGACGACGCCGATAAAATAACGTTTTGGAATCAACTCGGAGAAGTGCTCCGTGGAATCCCATTATCACAGGGGATCGTTTTGGGGGGTGATCTGAACGGTCATGTGGGTGATGAATGCGGGGAATTTGAGCGTGTTCACGGTGGATTTGGGTACGGTAGCCGCAACGCGGAAGGGGAGGACATCCTCAATATGTGTGCGGCTGCCGACCTTGCTATCGTGAACACGTATTTCAAAAAGAGACCCGAGCATCTCGTCACCTACAAGAGCGGGAGGAATGCAACCCAAATCGACTTCCTACTCACTAGGAGACACCACATCAGCAAAGTAGCCAACTGCAAGGTCATACCCGGTGAGAGTCTCACTGCACAACACCGTCTTCTTGTCATGGACCTCTGCGTGAAGCCCAAAGGCAAATGTGTCGACCGCCTTCAACGCCGAATCAGGTGGTGGCTGCTTGATGAAATCAAGTCCCAGGAGTTCGCCTCTGCCATCGGCGACAAGTGCGCCGGAGGTGAGGGCGAACCGGTTCAAGCTTACTGGGACAGGATTCAGGCGGCTATCCTTGGGTCGGCGAGAGAGGTACTTGGCGTGTCCAAGGGCGGACGCAAGTGTGACAAGGAGACTTGGTGGTGGAACGACTCAGTCCAGAGGGAGACCAGGGCGAAAAAAGCCCTCTTTAAGAAGTGGCAAGCGTCCAGATCTCCTGAAGATCGCGACGCATACAGAGATGCCAAACGCGCCACCAAGAAAGCTGTAGCCAGAGCCAGACGAGACCACTTACAACCACTTTACGATAAGTTGGACTCGTCTGAGGGGCAGAAGCTCATATATAAGTTGGCGCGCTCCAGGGTCAAAGCGGCACAGGATATTTCCAAGTGCCGCTGTGTAAAAGACCCCGGGGGCAACCTGTTATGCGAGGACCTCGCGGTGAAGGAGAGATGGCGCTCATATTTCCACGAGCTGCTGAACAAGCAGCATAAAGAGGTGCAGCCGCCAGATCTTCCTCCGAACCAAGGACTAGTGCCACTGATAACGCCTGCAGAAGTCCAGAATTGTCTTCGCCGCATGAAGAATCGGAAAGCTGTTGGATCCGATGGAGTCCCCATCGAAGCCTGGAAGGCGATGGGCTCTCGTGGTGTGGGCACTTTAACAGACCTTTTTAACCGGACACTCCTCACCGGTACGCTCCCGAACCAATGGAGGCTGAGTATCATTACTCCAGTCTTCAAAGGCAAGGGATCGGTGCAGGAGTGCGGTAACTACCGTGGTATAAAGGTCATGTCCCACACCATGAAGCTCTTCGAGAGGGTTATCGACTCTCGGATTCGACAGGAGTGCACTGTCTCGGAATGTCAGTATGGGTTTCGCCCTGGTCACGGGACAATGGACCCTATTTTTGCCCTAAGGACTGTCGCGGAGAAATACAGGGCGAAGAATACGCCTCTGCATTGTCTGTTTCTTGACTTGCAGAAGGCCTTCGACTGTATTCCTCGCGCGATAATCTGGTGGGCATTGCGGTCCAAAGGGATTCCAGAGGCCTATATTGCGATCATCCGAGACATGTACCGTGATTCCGATTCCGTAGTTCGGACCGCTGTTGGCGACACAAAACCTTTCCCCATCACCGTCGGTGTGCACCAAGGATCCGTCCTTAGTCCGTTTCTGTTTAGCGTGGTATTAGACGTATTGTCAAACAGCATCAGAAACTCACATGAGCAGCCCCCGTGGCTGCTCATGTATGCTGATGATATCGCGCTAGCAGATTCGGACAGGGGTAGGCTGGTGCGACGTGTGAAGGTGTGGAAGGAGTCGCTTGAGAACGGTGGTCTGAAGCTCAATGTGGCGAAGACCGAGTACTTGGCCTGTAACTCCACAGATCCCACACCCGTGCGTATAGACGGCAACACGGTCGAGCGCACGGACCATGTGAAATACCTGGGATCTGTGTTTCATGCGTCTGGTGACATCGATTGCGACGTCAAGGCACGCATTGCTGCCGCGTGGGCCAAATGGCGTGAGGTAACTGGTGTCATTTGTGACCCCAAGATGCCGGTAAAGTTGAAGGGACAGGTCTATAAGACCATCATTAGGCCTGTCCTTTTATACGGCTGTGAAGCGTGGCCAGTGTTAGAGCGACACAAGCAAGAACTGCGTGTCACGGAGATGAATATGCTGCGGTGGATGTGTGGAGTGACGCGGAAGGACCGCGTCAGGAACTCCCGCATTCGCGGTAGTCTTCGTGTCCGTGACATTGCAGATAAATTGCAGGAGTGTCGGCTCCGTTGGTATGGCCATGTTTTACGGCAACCGGATGCTTACGTGGGAAACAAATGTCTGGCCATGCCGCCTCCGCCGGGCCCCGGCAGGAGGGGTAGACCCAAAAAGTGCTGGCTTGACGTCGTAAAGGGTGATATGCGTGCCAATGGGCTCACTACCAGGGATGCTGAAGATCGCGCGAAGTGGAGTAGAAAAAGTCGGAAAGCGGACCCCGGGCACCGAAATGAAAGTTTGGGTGGCAACCGGGACTAACGCTAGGATGATGATGATGATGACGCTACTAGAAAAATAAACAAAAACGAAGGTAGTTGTAAAGGAAATGGATTGTAGGTTAGTTATATTAGTAAAGTACTTTTAAATCAAAATTTTACCACTTATGTTTGTGATTCCTTGATTTTTCTCGAACAATATAAATATTAGATCAGTAAACAGAAAAGTATGAAAGGAAATGTGTATTCGTTTTATTCTCTCTCGTCTTGATGCTCTTCAGTCTGAGACTTGTGTACTTAAAAATTTATAAAGACAAGGTTTAACAATATAAATAAATATTCTGGGCAAATAAAATGAATAGTCATTATTCTCAGAACAATAATGTTTGCTGTAAGAATTTCTCGAAACTCGCCTAGCTTACACTTTTGTTTGTTATTGTGTTTCTGCCCTAATATTTCTAAGTGCATTATGTTGTTAACGTTTGCCGTTATTGGATCCTTATTGATTGTTTATTTTAAATGTTAATAATATTGTGAGCTAGTTTTCTCGTATAAAACTGTGTTTAATTTATAAATCGTAATGCGATTTACTTATAATTCTAAGGTTTAATGATGTTTTATGCTTTGGTATTTATGATTCTTATAAAAAGAACGTCAATAAACTAAATACGTCATTAAAATCAATATAAATCAGAATTATATTCTATTAATAAATAAATATACTGGTACAATTCACACAGTGCCATCTACTCCTAAAGTAAGTAACATATCACTTGTATTATAGGTACTAGAGAAACGAGAAACTACATAGTATATACTTTTCTTTTTAAATAAATACATATTATACATAAACACTCAGATGCGAGACGGAAATCGAACTCGTGACCTACACAAGCGTACTGAAGGGAGTTAGCCGCTACACCACGAGGTCGGCAAATTGTCTATATATTTTGGTACACGTCTACAAGATTTTGCTTTTAGAAATCAGCATAGACTATAAGATCAAATCAGATCAAATTCAACACTAGTTCCAACTGCTACAGGATACCACCAGGCCACCCAACCGGTGCACCAACGTAAGTGAATTGTGTTTCGCATCGGGAAATGTGACGCATTCACCGGAATTTCGCAACATGCAACTGGAATTAGCGGTTGATGTAAAGGGAATATGTACTCTCGTCGGCGATGCAATTTACATTTCTGGCCTATCGCTATATTCGAAGAGTGCTGAAGTAATGAAAATGATGAATTATGTACGATTCTGACATATGGTATCAGTTAGAAATAAAATAGTGTTACTACATTACTTTCCTAAGAAGACGTAAAATCTCATTAATAAGTTTGTAGCAGGAATGCGTCATCGTTCCGTTTATTATCTTAGGATTAGAGATCAGACGGCAGTCGCTGCCATTGCGGTTTTCAATTATTCTAGGTATTTCTACAAATTTCTAGGTCAACTTACTTTACTTACATCACGCCAGATTTTCTATCATATTACAGTAAAACTAAAAAAAAATTGTGTAATGAAATTTATTACTGCATATAAAAAAGATACGAACTAAAAAAAGGTCCAAAATACTGTTAGTGTTTTTGAAAATTAACAACTAATTAAAAGAGTAATAAATAATAGATAAGAAATATAGTGAACAAATCTCAATTTCATCACAAGCTGACAAATACTTTGTCACAATGCGGAAGTAGAAACATCATTTCTAGAATGTTGTGATACTACAAAGTGTGTATAAAGTTAGTTATAATGTGATTGTTAAAATAATTATGGGTATTATTTATATTTAAGTAAGGCCTGTAATACTAAGTTCATAAAAAATATTAATAAAATTATGACGCCTGTGCCAGGAGGAAAAGATATTTAAAAAAATGTTGTGACACTTTTATACGGGATAGTACAATAATATAAGGATGGTAAGGCCCCAAGTCTGTCTGGATGGCGACTAAGTATGCTGCCATAATAACTTTGTGTTGTGTTCCGGCATTAGTGACCCAAGTTCCTGTACCCCTATGGGATAGCAGCGTGTTCGCGATGCCAATGGCGTTGTCAACACCCATAGGCGACGGTAACTGCTAAATTCTAAGCGGGCCGCCAGCCTGTCTTCTGTCCTACAGCAATAAAAAAATGTATTAGTCTGAGTATATATTTAATAAACTGATAAACCACACGCTGTTATTTTTTTATATGAGACACCCATATGTTGTGTTACAAGCATGTGTTATTAGCTATTAGTTAGTAATGTGTATTAATTGTGTACTCAATCAAAAATTTTTATCTGTAATTTTAAGTATCAAATGCTAATACGCAATTTTAAGTTTAAAGTTTGCATTTATATTATTCTGACTAAAAGAGTAAAATGAAGATGTAAAACATCATACATCATTTAGAAAATGTTTATTAAATATTACACTTGATATGTACTATAAATAATGCTAGTATTATTTTATTTTTACGTTCCACAAACAATATTTTATAATACAATAATGTCAAATATATATAAAAGTATAGAATGAAATAAAATGAGCTCAAACTAGGTAAACCCCATGGTACTCTTAATAATATAAATAAACGCGAAATAATATTGAAACTCTTAAAACTGGGCCGTTAGTTTACCATCAACCTGTTTATGTACTGGGTGCTATCTAGTTAGGTAGAAAACGTACGACCGGTGCGCGGTTGGTCGTAAAACCGGTGTCATCTCATCTGGGATACAGGTATTGCGGACGTACGCAGCACCACATACCTCGCTGTGGCCGTTTTGCTATTTAGCATAATAGTGTTGGGCACTGTCAATGTGCCTCGTGTCATTGACCTTTTGAGCAATGTTTTTTTTATTTATTTATATATTTCCCGAGGCCAACATTTTTACGAATTGATTCCGTTATGGCATATACGCATTGTAACTATATTGTGTATATGTGTGTGTGTATGTCTAACTTCTTAAAAGTTGAATTATTATTTAATCATAAGTTACATACATATAATCACGCCTCTTTCCCGTAGGGGTAGGCAGAGATCACTTCTTTTCACTTGCTACGATCCTTACGTACTTGTTTCACTTCGTCTACTTTAACTTATAAGTTAATAATCTCTATAAAATCATCTGGGATACAGGTATTGCGGACGTACGCAGCACCACATACCCTCGCTGTGGCCGTTTTGCTACGAGTATTTAGCATAGTAATGTTGGTGGGCACTGTCAATGTGCCTCGTGTTATTGACCTTTTGAGAAATGATTTTTTATTTATTTTATTTCCCGAGGCCAACATTTTTATGAATTGATATAACACTATAAGTTAGTACTTGTTAAATCCAAAGCTCTTCACACTTAGGGACTTGTGTATACCTTAGTGACCTCCAATATTACTTGATTTTACAACAAGAATCTGGCTGGTATTTGGCACAAACGGGTATTTGTATCACATCTTTTTCTTGTTCGAAATATTAATTATAAAAATAGATGGAAGAGATTTAATTAAATGTGGTTTTCATAAAGGCGACCGCCGAAGATGAAGAAATCATTGTTTTCGCAAAGAGAGGTACGACCACACGTAACGCGGGCTTCAAAGATCTTGGTTTGAATTCTTATATCAATTTCATTGAATTCGATAATCAGTTTAATCATAACAATTATATACTTTTACTGGCCCTTGTGCTTGGAAAATATATTTATAACACTATTGTATACATTGATTTATCAAAATTGTGCCACATTGAAATTCTTATCAGAATTAAACGTTGCTTGCTGCTGATTATTGGTTTATGTGACATTTTTGATTCTTATGCGAGTCTTTGAGACTCAAATTTCGGATGCACGTTTTTCTATTCAATAACTTTGGTAGTTAAAGTTCAATTAAATTTTTAAGATTTTGGTCATGTTTTACGTTGTCATAATAACTTGCTAACGCAAGCGATGCTTTCGTCTTGGTATGAACGTTTATTATCAAGGTATTGCAAACAACAGACCGCTTTAAGATAATCTGATTAACAGTCTGGTTGTTTTTCTACAGCAGAGCTATATTGGACGTGCATTGGTCAAATCCTAAGCGAGCTGTAATGAACAACTATGAACATGGGTACATTAGCAATGATAAAATAACACATGAATGTGTGTAAAACTTCTCTATTATAAACCAAAACAGAGTTTAAGAGTCTGTTTACGAATGTTACTTTTGCTCTTGAGTAAGACAAATTAATACATCAACTTAATATCACATTATGATAAACTGCCAAAGTTGTTTCGTACACATGCGACATGTCTATCAGCGTTACACCCTCTGTAATTATTTTAACAGCCCTATCTTGTAACACCTCAAGGAATTTCACTCCCAGATTCGAGCTAATTACCTGCAATTCGACAAATTAATCTTCTAAGTTTAGAGCCTAAGTTTAGTATTTAATTATCTAACTTTCGGTTCAGTTTAAATTGTTTTTTTTTAATCTAAAACTGTTGTTGGCTGTAGTCATAGATTGAAAAGTTTTGATAGCTCCACCTAAACCCAAACTCCGAAAGCAAAAACCGAACGATCCAAAGCCTTTAAATAAATAAATATATTGGAAAGTTTCATACTACGTCATCTAGTACCAAAGTAAGCAGCTTAGCACTTGTGTTATGGATACTACTTAACTAATATACTACATACGAGTATATATACTTCTTTTGTAAATAAATACATATTATATATAGAATCAACGCGGGACTGGAATCGAACCCATGACCTCCACAAGCGTACTGACGTTACATCATGGAGGTCATCGAACTGCTGTATGAAGACTAATAAAAGGATTAAATAAGTGATGAGTTTGCCTTATTCTTGTAGATTACAGAAACTACTGAAAAATATGTTATGAGTGATTATAATACTTTTTTCGCTCCGCTTTTAACATTATTTTTCTTTCCACACATAGAATGGTGCAACGTACGTAGTGATGGAAAGTAAATTCGTTCTGGTAATAGTACTAAACTCTATTGTCCGTGACCACAACTAAGTGCAGATTGTCCAGTTGTTCCGACTTTTGTTACCGCAGACTGCAGTTTATTGTGTCATTACGCGGTGAACACGGCGTTAATGTAAGCGAATAATTTTTGTTAACGTGTAATGGATTTTGATATGATAATAATATTTTTATTTAAAATAAGTTTTTGTTCAATAGTTTTAAAGGAATAATTGAAGGCGATATTTTAAAATATAGTTATTCATATTACTTTACTAGCTACCATTTGCGGTGTTGATCATAAATCCCAGAATATTAAAATCAAAAATAGTATTTTTAGGAAAGATGTATTACTGGTATATACTAGATAAATTTACCGACACTGCTGGGTATAACGTGTTTAGAGTACGTTTGTGGTATTAAAAATTCAGAATAAAGACTAAAGCTAATTTAAAAACAATTTTCAAAGAATGATTGATTATTATTAAAGTACAAACTTGAACCTAAAAATTTGAAGGCCAGTGTCCACAATTAAGTGGCTTTACTTACGAAACTAATTAGAGCCCTTCCATATCATTTCTTTTTCTCGGCTTTCCCAGACTAAAGAAAATGTATTGATTCTATTTGCAGTTCCGTTATTTAGCAGACTGTACCAACTTGCAGGTCGCCTTGACTTGGGCCGCAATCTTGATTTTGATCTTAATGGGACCTTTTACACTCTAAACATTATCTGTCTTTAACAAATTAATTCATTTATTTGGTTTCAATTTTTATTATATAATAAAAAAATGTACATAATATTCTGTGCTTACTTAACTATTAGCATACGAGTGACGAGATAGAAGAACGATTTTAAGCTCTATTTGAAATTCATAACGATGCTGAGAATACCATTTAAAATTATAAAAGATCGAAATATCGTAATTACATTTCACCCCTTACGCACAATCTAACGAATGACAAAGATCACAATTATAAGCCACGATAAGCTTTATGAATCGTTGAATTCAAAACGATTCAATTTCAGCGAATACATTTTCACGTCTACTTGTCAAAATTAAGACGCTCGGTGAGCGCTGAGTTTAGAAAAAAGAAAATGTATAAATCAAATAGCCTTCATTTGGGTTTTATGTGTCAAGTCATAGTTCTAGCTAGTAGCTATAATTTTGATTGAATTATTATTTAGTGATGAAAATGTATCAGATAACCCTTTCTTTGTATCTTTATTTTGCAGATTGTCCCAAAAATCATTCATATTTAAACTGAGATAGATTTAATTTAGAAAATTAAATGAACTTATGTTTTATTTGTTCGAAATGTGTTTTTTTCTATCATTGGCTGTAATAATTTGCAAAAATGACACTGCTATGGGATAAGAAATATGTAAAAAATGATAATAGATGAATACAGAATGAGGGATAGACGAAAAAGATGAATATATCATGTAATACATGCTATGGCGAAAAAAATTGAATGTTAAGATGAAAGTTAACGGAGATCATGTTTTGTTGATAACATGACATTTCAAAGGTTAGTCAGAAGAGGAGAGTGTTATAATTTTCCATTAACAAGATGATTTGACATCCATATCTAGCTAATTGTCGAATGTAAATTAAAGTTCTACAAATTTTGCACAAAATGAACTCTTATCGGATTCTCATCGAACTTTGTTTTTTTAAAGTGTTATTTTTTTAAAATTATACGCAGTACACATTTAGTGATTCAGGCGAACAAAAAATTGGACTAGTGTATTCCGTGTCTAGAATGTCGCATCAGGAGATAAATTGACTTCTTCTACTTTTTTATAAGTGGTAAACCAATTGGTTTTTATCAAACTGTAACAAAAACCAATCAGTTTTTTTCTTCTTCTAAATTTAGGAAGTCAAATGGCTGTGTAATACGCCAATGCTTTCCCTTCTATTCACTTTTGTCACTTTGGTCAAGAAAAATATATTATGAAGAAAGAAATGGATAGCGTGGTAAGCTCTGTGCCAGTATTTAAAATAACTTAAACATAACGTAAGGTAATAATAGGTTCTTTTGCAATTAGATATCCATTGGGCTGTTTGTCTGCTTGTATATATACATCTAAGATGAAAAAAAATGAACTCATGTTGCTTAACAATCGTCCCAAGCTTTATCCATGGATATTTACTGGTGCTATTTTTAGTGTGACCCTTTAATAGTGAATAAATATTTTCGTAATAAGCTTAAATGTTTACCTATCCGCCTTCGCCGGAATGCTCACTTACCCTCTTTTCTACATAATATCCTTTACAGCCCACAATCTCCTCATTATTTGAAAGAAAATCTTAGTTTCCTCCATCTTTTCATACCTGAGACTTGCGCTCACGTGAAAATCTTTTATTATCTATACCTACGCATTCCTCATCCTTAGCGAGTAATTCATTTCGAGTACAAGCTGCCCGTCTTTGGAACTCTCTGCTTTAAGACTAACTTAACTCTTTCTTTAAGAAACTGTAGTAGATCATCTTCAGTCTATGAAATAGCAAATCTGTATACATGTTATTAGCAAACTATTGTATATATAACTATGATTCACTATCTAATATTTTGTATGATGTATATTGCTCCTGATGTACTACATATTATATACATGTATTAAGAATATAACTTTATATTTGGATGTGTATTTATATACTTATATGTTCCGTTTATATTTATACTATATAATTTAATTACTAAATTACAACACCACTAAAGTTTCTTATATTTGTAATTTATACGTTTATATCTCCTGGGTTAAACGGTTGCCTGGAAGAGATCGCTTTAAGCGATAAGGCCGCCTATTGTTCATGCTATGTATATAGATTTTTTCTCTCGCTGATGCTGTATTACTTTAGTTGGTGAACAATAAAGAGTTTCATTCATTCAATCATTCATTCAAATTTAAAGTTGAATTTGTTACTCCTTGAGACTTTTGTGTGGAATGGAGCTTGCGGCAAAGATCAGTTTATTGTTCATAAATATATTTTATTGTAACATCTTAATCGTAATAAAGTACTATTGAGGTATCTACCCAGATCATCGGTATTCGTAATCAGCCTACCCACTTTGGACAAGTACAACGGATCTGTGCCATCTAGGCGAGGTCTAAACTCAGCTTTATAAAGACATATTATAAGACAAGCTCGTCTTTATCTCGACTATAATTCTCTCCATTTTGGACCTCAACATGACCTGTCAAGCTATTTTGAACTTTAGTTAACTTTACAATGTATATCCTCTTTTATTTTATATTATTTTACTACAATTGACGCAATCTTCTGAAAACTATTACATTTTTTTCTGTGAATGAACATAACCGAGCGTATCTTAGCCCGTATAGCGACTATAAAAATGCTCTGAAAATCTAAAGCTATTTGAATTTCCAGTTCTATTTTTTCTTATCTCAAATTTTAATTTCCGACTACCTGTTTATGTTTGAATACGTGCGTTTTACTGCTGGCCGCTTTGTGAATTTATTTTGCAATTCTATGGAACAGTTAAGTAATTTTAAACTTTAACGTCTGTGGATAGAGATGTTTATGTAATTATTTGAGTTTAATGCTTGAAAGTTCTACTTTGCAGCTGTAATCGTAAACTGACCGCCAATGTACATATGTACACATATATATACGTATTATGTATTGAGAGCAAGCACAAACACAAAATACACAGGGTTCTAAAGTAAAGCGCATGTATGCAATTCATGTTTATACCTACGCTCGTCCGTCGTAACAGAACTACTTCTCAGACGTATGGAAAAAATGTATTGCGGGGAAGTTATTTGGGGATTAAAGATAATATATGAACTTACTGCAATGCAGCCTTTTATGATTACAGATTAAGGTTTTTAAGCAATGTTTCTGGTCTGTAATCATGTGTGATGTCTTGGCGTAGGTCTATTTCATCAATCTATAATATTTTCTGCAAGTACTTTATTAATTGTAAATACATTAATGCCATAAAATTATATTTTGAACCTGATTTGATAGCGTTTACGAACTTGAATGTCCATTTATATAAATAAATAATAAACAAATATACTGGGACAATTCACACAGCGCCACCTAGTCTCAAAGTAAGTAGCCTAGCACTTGTATTATGGATGCTAGACAACTGATATGACCTCCGGCCGCCCGCACTATTGCCGCGAGGGTGAGGGCCGCGTGCTGTTCCGCGGCCCTCCTCAACTCCTTGAGTTATTACAGGAGAGCGCTGGAGGGATGAAACCCTGACCCCCTGGCGCCAACACTTTAGAAGAGGCCCGCCTTGAGACAAAGGGCGGGCCGGCGCCGCGCCGGCCCTGGCCACGAGATCGGCAGGCCACATATCCGTAGGCCAGGGCGTAGGCGATAGGAGAACAGCGGTGTTTTTAGTGGATAGTCGGATGGCTGAACATCTTTCCCGGAGTCCTACATATCCCTCGGTCCCCCCGGGCCGCGGGAACCTGTCAAGAGAGGATTTTTCCCAGAGACCAAAAAAAACTGATATACTACATATATACTTTTCTAAATAGATACATATAATACATAAACCCCCAGACACGAGATGGAAATCTAACCTTCTAACCCATCAACTCCTTTTACTATGCTTTGAATGTAAGCACACTTATTTTAAAGGAGCATTAACTATTCACGTTGATGTAGATGGTTTCATAGAAAACTTGCTGGAAAAAGGCACGAAGTATATGTAACAAATCTTGGTTGAAAAAGCACCCGCATAGGTAGGCGTTTCGTATATAGGCAGGCACAAAAGTTGGTCTCAAAGGATAAATTCAGCGTTGGCTTAGCTAAATCTAAGAGTATTTATAAAATGGAGGATAATGAACAGTTTTTTTTTTTATAAAAAGTGGTCATATAAATTATTGACAGTAGATTATAACAGATGCATACATTAATATCAAATTTCATAAGCTGTCTGAGAATTTCACTGAAGGGTCTTTAGATTCGACAGTGTATTTGATGAAAATAATTAATATTAAGAATGTTAAAAAAACAAATCAAGTAATTGTGCCAGATTTTTGAGTACATTGCGAAAAGTGAATAGTGTAGGCAAGTTTGAATAGGGATACGATGACCTTGGTTTAAATATATTGTGTTTTATTATATAAATAAATAAAATACTTACATGTTATGCAAATTTGATATAATTTTAATATGTAAGCAGTGTGGTAATAACACTACTAATCTTTACAAAGTCACTTAGGATTAAATATAATTATTACAGTCGAATATCATGTGAAAGAAGAAAGAAAGAAAGAAAGAAAATATGTTTATTTAGGACTTAAAGTTATTATTTACAATTTATAATTATATACTATATATTTGTCCCAAATTGGTCCCAGCTCAGCATTTGCTGATGGAATTTACCAGCGCTGATCTTCCGCTGGGGCCATTAAGTGACACCACTAACATTATATACACAATAACACAATAACCACAATAACACGTGTGCACTTTACACATGATAGAAGTGAAACCCTGAAAAATGTAAACCTCAATGTAATAAAAACATAAACAGAAAAGTAAAAGTTTATGGAGTTATGCAACTTAGAGCTACAAATCGCTCGAACTTTGAGGTGAAATTATCAGTGTTAAAATTAACTTAAGTTTACAAATTACAAATTTTTCCAAAAAACTTTCAAAACTATATTAAATCAAACCATTCCTCAAAGTAGATTCGTGCGCAAAAATTGTAATAAATTATGTATTACATAGAATTTTTTTTTGGATTATTTTTTCAATAAAAATGTAATGAGTCTATAAAGTTAGAAAGTTTACAATGTAATATTTTATAACCACCATATCACAAGGTATAATAAAATTTAAAATGACACGTTGATCGTGACAACTCCCTTATGATTAAATGCTCCAAGGGCTAAGATGAAGTTTTGTGAAGATTACCTCCAGCTCGCTCAGTAATTCTGATGAAATGACGCAAATTATGGCTACATTGCTTGAAGCGGCCGCTTTTCTGTTTGCCTCCGTCACTGATACTCTATAGCCATGCGAGACAAGTTCTTTCTCTCTTGATTTAAGATTCAAATTACACTGACACATTTCAAGTGTCGAAAGGTATCTGGCTTCAGCTGTGTAGTTTAGCTCCATATTTCTGGGTGCCTTACGAGACGAACGCTTTTAATTAAATTAATGTTCTAATATGGATCAAGGCCGGTAACGAATCGCACGAATTCAAATTTAACTTTCATTCTTGTAATTCTTTGAAAATTGAATACTCTTTCTTCGCAGTAATTCCACTAAATAAATAATTATAAATTGAACGATGAATACACGTATACTTTTGTGCCTGTGTTCCCGTTAACGTAATCAGGCATATATGTAATTGTCTTTTGTTCGAGTTTAAGTATATATATTTTACACTTTCTGGTGTAAGTAACATAAAAATGTGCTTTTGTCGCCTTTCTACCACCGCACTGCCTGCCATAGGCTGGGCGTTCTTTCTCATTACCTGAAGCCTCTTCTCTCATACTAGACGGTGATTTTGAAAAAAGTCGTTATATAATTTTATAGAGGCCGACAGCGCGTTGGGAATGCCTCTGGTGTTGCAAACATCCTTTGGTGACGGTGAACACCCGCTATCGGGTGGGTTGTTTGGCTATCTACTGAAGCTATATGTATAATATAAAAAAGGCAAAACTCTAAAATTATTTCTAAAACTTGTAATCGAGAGATCGATCTGAAATAATAGTGGCTATTACAGAAAAAATTCTAAACATTAGAATTAAAAAGTTATATTTATTATTGAACTCTCTTTAGCGGCGGCGCGCGCATGCCGTAACAGCCGCGCGGAGTTATATAGAGTTATATATAGAGTTCCGGGAGTTAGGACTATTTTATTGGAAATTTCCTCTTCTTTAACGAACTTTTTTCAAAATTCATGAAATATTAATATTTTTCGAGTTATTAATAAAAAACGAAATATCTTTTTTTAAATCTTATTTTGTTAATAACAATTGCAATTTTTATCCTTCAAAAACATTTTTCTAGAGGTGATTCCAAATCGAATGAGCCATCCTATATTTTTAGGACCATTATCTCTATTTTTCACGTTTTTGAACTTGTTGACTAGACTACGATATTAAAGCATAAAACTGTAATACCTCACAAATAAGTGTCAAATTGCCATTAATATCAATACCATCCATTATTTATGAATTATTATTTAATAACTGAACTCTAATTACGTATATTGACCAAATACCTAAATAGACCAATTTTAAAGAACTTGTACCGCGCGCCATGTTATAAAGGCTTGCGAGGTATTGTGCCCGATTGTCGACTCGGCGAGTATTCTAAGTTGCTCGAAACTTTGATACATTGCCCCGGCTATAAAATGCAGCACGACGACGCGTACGGTGTACCAAACGGGTGCAAAATTTGCCGGTGTAGAAAAATGTACTGCCGTACCTACATTTTTTCTTTGTTAGTTTTATTTCTGTGTAAATAAATAAAAAGTAGTATTTTATCCGATCAATTTTTAATGGTAAAGTTATTTTATATGTTTCCAATTTTTTTTATGAGACTCGTAAAAATATATTGTATTAACAAACTAATTTCGTAAAAAAATAGGTCAGCGAACAAAAGATCCTGCTTTTGAAAAGGCTTGTAATTTACAAAAAGTGTGTATAACCCTTAGAGTATACATAAGCAAGCTAGCTTGCTTATGTATACTCTAAGGTATAACCATAACCGAAATTTTTTGCATGTGTATATTTTTCAACAAAAAGTTTAAAGAGACGTACAACCGGGAACTACACGGGAGGATTGTTTGCGAATGAAGTACTGGTGGGCGGTTGATATACGTAGTATATTTTTAGCACTCTTTTTGTGGATACTCAATACAGACTGATTTCCGATATATCGAATGGTTTTCCAACACACCGGCGTGAGTATCGGTTAATTGAATTTTTGATATGTATCCGCAAAATTTCGAATGAACGGTATACGATCGAATGGTGTGAAAGCCCTCTGAATTTAATTTTTGAACATACTGTGAGTGCTTGCAGTTATTTTGTTTATACTAATAGCTTATAAACAAGCAATGTTGAGGTTAAAATGAATTGGATAATATATTCATAAATACTGCGAAGTACGAATAATACATAATGCGAAGGGAAGAATACCATATAACTAGGAAAATGATGGAAATGGGAGTAGAAGTATATAGAAGTACAGGTAGACTAAGAAAAAGATGGATGGTGGTAAAAGTATGATTAATTGACACGGTGTGAGGGCAAGGAAGGAAAAGGACTTACCCGGCCTTTGATTCTCGCCCTTGAGCCTCGCTTTAGTTGGTAATTTGTTTCTGTTTTGAGATGTGTATTCACGCACACGTATGGTTGCCGGTAGAGAGAGTACCTTTTTCTTGACGTTACTTAAAAGTGACAGCTGCTGTCATTTCTTCTTGTTTTTTATCTTTTTTTTTTGTTTTATTGGCCGAGTGTAATGGTTTATATGGAAGTTGGATAAGAGGATAAATGAAGGAAAGGTTCAACCCTAAACAGATGGATTGCGTAAAAGACCATATGGTGAAAAAGGGTGTGAAAATGAATGTTGAGATGACGTTTAACAGACGAAAGTGGAAGGAGAGACCATGTCATGCCAACTCCATATAATGTGGGGAAGGACAGGAACAAGAAGACACGGTTCATAAATACAGGTATATCGATCTTTTCAAAATAATTCTAATTTAAGCCCTAATAGTATATACTTTTAGATAAGCGGACCCCGGGCACCGAAACGGAAGTTTGGGTTGCAACCGGGATGAACGCTGAGATGATGATGATGAGTATATACTTTTAGATGATAAAGCCATATAAAGTTGAACAAAAAATGCATTAATGGTAATGGATGTTCTAAAAGTATAATCGGTTTAAAACAAAATAATATTTGCAATTTCGCACAAAATAATTGTATCCCTTGCCAAATCTTTGTTACTCTGTTTGATTGCGAAAATGTTATTCAAGACTAGTGACGAATATTGAATACATATAAATGTAGTCAATTGAGTTTTACTGTCGGTTTTAGTACCACTGCAGTGTAATATCGTATTTGATTTTATTGTAGCTGTAAATAATAAATTACGATTTTTTAAGTATTAAAACTCTGCAATGTGTATCAAGAATGTTTAAGAATATACATATTTCGTTGTACATTAGAACATCTTTAAGTTGAACCTCGATAAGTCCAAAACCTCCCAAACTCGAACAAATCTTATGTTCCTTTCCCTTCAACCTCCTAAACTTCCGTTGCTCGAAATTTGATTCTTCTATAAGTCGAGATAATTAGTGAGTTTCTATAAGCGAATTCAGTACTTATTTTCCCTCTATAATACGAAAAAATAAATTGAACTTGTATCTCGAACCTAGCGCAGTGTTTTGTTTCACAACTTTTGCAGCTCGATTATTTAAAAAACGACTTTAAGAATACCGTATAAGAAACAATATTCTTATAACTAGATTTTTTGTTTATTTCACTTTACTAAGTCAAAATTAGATGGAAAAATTCTTAACCTCTACAAGTCGAAAGTTTCCTTACAAAACTCGCTTAGGTCGAAATCCGCCATAAATTTAATACTCTACTACTCGAATTTTAGACTTACTATATATATATATATATATATATATATATATATATATATATATATATATATATATATATATATATATATATATATATATATATATATATATATATATATATATATATATATATATATATATATATATATATATATATAGGTTCCACTATATATATATTTTAACTAATTGAGATATTTTAAAGCGGTACCTTCAATAAGTTTCGGTTAAGAACATCTGAATTATAAAGAATTTAAAAATGTATCTCTTTTCATTTAAAAAATTCTAATATTTCATTTAAAAAATTTAAATACTCATTAACGAAGGCCGGAGCGAGACGTTTATGAGCTTAAATAAGTATCACAGTGCTACATGATGATAATCTAGTGAAAAAGATAATTCAAAGTATTGAAGCGTCGGTAGATCAGACATCCTTAGGAAGTTTTAGTGTTGACATTATATACTCATGACGTGCACTTACTTTTAATAAACATTTTTGCGTTAATGTGGAAGTACACTTATCAGATTAATGTGTTTACCAATGATTACATTTTCAGGTAAAACTAAAGATATCGAAAACATAGGAAACAGCCGTACATCAAAAGCATTAAATGAAATATTCGTCGGTATTTAACGACAAATAATGGCAAATTTAAATAAACTGAAATATCAGTACTCTTTTGAACTATTATATTGACTAATTTAGTTAGTCTTTCAAGTTGATTGGCGTAGTAAGAAATTGACTTTTTATTTCGATAAACTCTGTATGTTGTTTAGTTAGTATGTACCAGTTCTGTATATACTAGTTAAGTGACGTTGTTTTTCAAAAAGCCTTCAGAAAAAATATATAGGTACTGTAAAATAATATAATATATACTGTATTATTTTTTAAAACTAAGCTTGGTTTCAAAAAAGTATGCTACTAAGAATGTTCCATCAATTTTAATTATTCGGCGTAGATGTAATTTTCAGTTATTCCGCTACGACATTTCAGAAATCGAATTGCCAACCGTAATTCACCATTATACCCTAATCTAGAGTTCAGCGAAGTCTATTGATTTGACATAATAACGCAGCCATAATGCTCTGTAAGGTGCTCGAGCCTCTAATCAATGGTTCTCTCTATCTGAAAAGAGCACTGATCCGATTAACAGCGAATGGCCTCATTCAATGGACATGATTAGACAAGGAGACTGTTCTTACCTAAATAGGATATTTAATAATGACGCAATGATAATTTTATGTGATGCATTTTAAATATATACTTGCTAATTAATCTTATAGCTATTTTACGTTTCAATTTTAGAATTAATCTATATATTGCGTATAAAAGGAAAATAGGGTTGTTGTGATGTTCCATCACAAAACTTCTAAACATATCGAAATGGGACAATTATATGACGCGAACTTTTTCGTAGATGGTTCTAGGTTACTTAGTTTTTGGATTCCATTGACCTTTTCTTATTTTTTTTTTGATTTACTTTTTTCTGTTATTCGCTCAGCGAAGCGGGCAGTAACGGCTAGTAAATACATAAATACATTTGAAATCGTGATATAATATTATTTGTCATGAAACAATAAAGTTATTCTTGTTACTTATATGTGTGTGTGTATGATATTGTTTTACATACAGGGCAAGTTATCTTTTCCGAATGGGTAATCTCGATTGCATCCAAAGCTTTTACTTTCGTATGGTTTTGTTTAATTTCCTATTTATATCATGGACCTTTTACATGACGATGTTTAATTTTTCTTGTCTGCATCGAATTAGCACTATTTTACCCTCTTTTCCCGATCCTGAAGAAACCGAATTACCAGTACCACGCGGGACTTCATAGGGAAACTGATCTGGTTATTTTTGTTCTAACCCTACGGCTGCCACCTTTGTGTTATTGACCGAGATGTAATATCCAGCGGCAACCCCAACGGCATACCAACTAAAACCCCTTTACCACCCTATGTGGGTGTCACAGGATCGAGTTTTGGCCATCGCTCTGCGACTCCTACTATTTTACCCTAAAGCAAGATTCCCTTGGACTCAAAGTGGTTCCATTCAAATAAATTCAACGTGCTTCATTATCTCCACAATTCACGGCGTAGTTGGGTCACTATCCAATAGATCAAAGGCGGGTAATATATTCGAATAATAGCCAATTCGTCACCCCGCAGCTCGCCCTTTCCAGCATTAGCCTAACAATAGGCCCTTGATTACTGCATCTCAGGACCTCAGACCTGACCTCATTATACCCCGTCTGATTGATAATAGAGAAATCTTCATTGATCACGTTTTCAATGAGATTAGTTTTAGTGGCTGGTGTTTTAATAATCCACCAAGAATGTATTAATTCATTTACTAGTTTTTTCGGTGTTGTTGTGCATGTATGATGTCACATGGTTAGATGATGTTACGCTGATCACGGCTAGCTGTGAAATTATTAATAAATAATAATGTAACAGGAAATTGAATAATTCATGTAATATATGTATATTAATTATATGTTCAATTATTAGTTCAAAGTAAACCATCATTTCTCAGTCAACGTACTTGTTTTATCATGATACATTTGTATAACTTCATTATGTAAAGGTTCCGTTAAGGTATCCTCTGTTAGTTTTAGGTGTGGTTGAGTATGAGAAATTAGAAGGAGGAGGGATTTTCATTTAGTCAATTACATATTCAGATTATTGAGAGGTCTAATTTTTAATCCCAATGTCTTAATGTATATTAATATTTATGCACCTTATAACTATTATACGATGAAGACAGCGTCGGTTGTTTGCTTTGCCAGCCAGTAAAACTAACGTGATTTTCCAAGCGCCCATAACTAGGGCTCTGCGCATTTTAAACATAATCGTCGAGGATTTGCCAGATTTGGATATCTTTACATGTTCTTTGGGGAAATTCACGATATATGCATTACAATGTATAAGTTCGTCTACATATATAAGTTTGTATCAATAATTTGAGTGTCCATTTAGTTGTTGACTTTAAAAGTTGTTGAATGTATAGCATTGTAAAAAGATTTAATAAAATAAATAAACAAAATAAATAAGTAAATGTTTAAAATAATAATTTAAAGGTCATTAAAAATGCTACAAAAATATATTCAGACCGACCGAAAAGGCTTTGAAATGCATATATAGCAATATCAGTTCAACATCCAGATTCGTTTGACATTTTTAGAGGCGAATTCTAAAATTCGCATTTTTGTTAGTGAGAACGGACGTGTGCCATGTCGACAATATTTCATACGCGTGAAGCTAGTGTTGTGAATGTTCACATATTTATAATGAAAATCTTTTTTTGCTATGATGTCACAATATTTATCCAAAATTTTATTTACTTAATATTGTATATAGTGAACTACCTTTTATATTAAAGATATTAATGTAGTCATAATTTTATTATAATATATTCAGGGAACCTACATTTCAAATTGAAGAATTTTTATTTCATTTATAGACTATAGTAGTCAGCATTTTCGTAAATATTAATGAGCATATAATAAATGATTAAAATTGAATATACAGCTGAATATTACTGGGCTCCCTTTAAAGGATATACTTTTACAGTTGTTGGTGGCTGTCGTTGCATATGGACGTTTGCTATAGCAGAGGCGCGCTGCCCGCTTCAAAGGGAAACTGATACCTTGTTTACCATTACCGGAATACATGACATGGTCATTAGTTAGGGTTGTTATGTCGACTTTTACGTTAGGCTGCCCAAGGTCGCAAGGATACATATTTTCACGTTGCACCTGTACGAGGAAAATTATACACAATGGATAACTTCCTATTAATGTAGTCGGTTAAAGATATCAATCAGCAACATTAATTAATATTAATCAAGGATAAGATAAAAGTAATAAATTTCAATAATACTTTTATATAGTTCTAATGGGTTGAGTTTAAGAATTTCTAGTATGTTAATTTATTTTAAAAAACGCATTTCATTATCAATAAGTGTAATTTATGATTTGCTGAGTATAATAAATAATGTCGGCCACCAACAGGTCTTATTTTCAATATATTTACATGGAATCCTTCAAACACGCTTAATATTATAACTCTAAATTTTGAAAATAATCTAGATCATTGTGGCCAACACTATTTTCACTAAATCATCGAGGTTGTTCAGATAGCTCGGCGACATACATAAAATGCCCAACCACCGCGCGTACCGGGTGAAATATGCTCCGCCGCATTACCATTTCCATGTCTGTTTGGAAAATTGTTGATATTTATTACCCGTCGCGTATCATCGGCCTTTTGATACGCCGTTGTAAATACAGACACATAAATACCACTGTGGGATTTATTGATGATTTTGAGCGACACTGTCGTAACAAGTATGATTTATTTATTTGAGCTAATATTAATGTTCACGTATTTATCTATGTCATAACATTGTTAATGAAAACTATAGGCATTTAGGTAATAGGATAACGGTATTCTTTTTCTATGATCATTATGTTACTTTTTTTAATTGTATATCTTGGTGTGATGATTGTTATAAAGGAGAAAATATAATATCTCGGTCCTGGAACACGCACGGCGATCTTTTGTGGACACATTTAAGCTTTAGCTCTTTAATTTAACACGGGAAGCACTGGATGCTATCAATCACCAACCACTACCCAAAACGGATTCAAGACCATGTCTTTTGTAGAAAACGCAACAATGTTTCTGGTTTCTGTGTATTTTTATACGGATAATTTAGAGGAAATCTGTGCCGAGATATTTTTTTCAATTGTAATAGAGGGCGCAGAAAATTCATTATTTATTCCATAAAACACAATCATTTGCTTTAATTTTTAATTTGATTTTTTAAATGACATTTCCTCTAATCGACACACATGGTAAAATCAAATTTGCTATCAAAACCCGATACAATCTACGGCTGATAATGTGATTCGTTTCGATTTCTGTGAAATATGTATATCACTAATTAGCTAACTATGTTAAGCATCGATTGTTATCCATGCAAAATATTTCAGATATCATTTATTTGTATTGATTATCATCATCATCATATTAGCGTTGAATCTCGGTTGCAGCCCAAACTCTCGCTTCGGTGCCCGGGGTCCGCTTTCTGACTTTCTTCTCCGCTTCGCACGATCTTCGCCATCTCTGGTGGTCAGTCCATTGGCATGCATATCAACCCTTACGACGTCAAGTCAGCACTTTTTGGATCTACCCCTCTTGCTGGGAACCGGCGGTGGCGGCATGACCAGAGATTTGTTCCCCACATAAATAGCCGGTTGCCGTAAAACGTGGCCATACCAACGAAGGCGACACTTCTGCAATTTATCCGCACTCTCACTTACATGAAGGCTGCCGCGAATGCGAGTTTCTTACGCGGTCCTTCCGCGTTACTCCACTCATCCACCGCAGTATATTCCCATTTTATTTCTCATAGAACAGTTGCAATGCAATTCAAAGTCAAGTTTTATTGTAAGAAATTTTTCTCAGAATCTAATTGGAATTTTGTATAATTCCGATTACATTTAGAGAAAATCAAGTTTTACTAATAATAACAATAATAATAATAATAATAATAATAATAATAATAATAATCTTTATTCAATTTTACAATAACAATACACTTCAACTGCAATGGTCGTCGTCTCTAAATAGGCCAGCTTATAGCCTGTGTTAAGGAACGACGGCCATTTAAATCCTACAAATAATGCAACGAAACATACAAATATGAATAATAAGCTCCACATCATTTTACACATCTATGTTCGATTGAGTGTGTGAGTGTGTGTGTGTGTGTGTGTGTGTGTGTGTGATTGTGTATGGAAACAATTATATATTATTATGATGTTATATTAATGATTCAATATACTGCTCGGTTTCATCATAAGTTTTGGAAAGCAGGAAAGTACAAACTTTCTCTCTCAGTTTAGGCAAAGACAGGCTATAGACAGAAATATCATAATTTATTTTATTATAAATAAGAGGTCCTAAATAAATAGAAAATTTTCTTGTAAAAGCTACATTTGAATTAGGAAGAGTGCAAACTTTATGTTTAAGACGCTTATTCACTGCCACAAATGGTGTGACACAATGCTGAAATATAACTACATGCAGTATATATAACTGTCTCACTGTGAGCACTTTGCAAGTTTTGTAAAGTTCAGTTGTAGAAAAAAGTCTATGTTTAAAAGTTGCCACCTTAAGAACTGCTCGCTGAGCTACCTCCAGGGGTTTAATCATGGTTTTCCCTACTCCTCCCCAAGTAGATATGCAATAACTTAAAACTGTTTGACACAACGCAAAGTATACGTTTCGTATTATAAACATATTTGCAACGTGTCTGAGGATTCTAAAAATATAAATTAATTTCCGGACTCTGCCTGTTAAGATACTAATATATGTTTTAAAGTTAAGGTTTCTATCAATGATTATACCTAAGTATTTTATATATTCAACAGATTCCAAAACCGGGCAATCACACCTCTGCGATTGAACAATACAATTATGTACCCTTAGATTTAAAGGAAAGGTGGGTTGAGTCCTTGAAGTGATCGAGAAAGCTAGATATTTAGTTTTACTGATATTTAGTGTTAAAGTATGAAATTGAAGCCACTTCACCACCAAATCAAGACCTTGCTGAGATACACATTCAAGACTTTCCCAAGTATCATTGTAAAAAGTTAACGCTGTATCGTCAGCATATGAAGTAATTTTAAGGTTCATAGAATAGAGGTTGCACAAATCATTGATAAATATCAAGAATAAAGTGGGGCCTAGGATACTTCCCTGTGGTACACCGTAGTTAACAGGAAGTTTTTTACTTAGGTAATTGTCAATTTTAACAATTTGATAGCGATCTGTTAAGTAACTTTGAAAGAATTGTAATTGTTTTACTCTAATGCCGATTTTTTCAAGCTTCATTAGCAAAGTATCCAGAGGTATTGTATCAAAGGCCTTCGCCAGATCCAAAAAGATAGTAAGCACCTTACGATTTTGATTTAGATTTTCCACTATGAAGCCTGTCAAATCCTGAACCGCATCAGAAGTAGATTTGTTTCTTCTGAATCCATATTGGCAAGGTGATAATAGATCAAACCGCTCTAGGTATTTAACAAGTCTTATATTCACCACTCGTTCAATAACTTTAGAAAGGGCTGTGAGAACAGCGATAGGGCGATAATTTGTAGGTTGAGTTACATCCCCAGCTTTATATATAGGATGTATAATAGCAACTTTAAAAGAGTCGGGAAAAACACCCTGATCAAAACAAGAATTACATATATGAGATAATATTGGGGCCAAAAAAGAAGAATATCTTTTAAGGAATTTCGTAGATATGCCATCCCAACCTGACGAGGCATTCGATTTTAACGAATTGATTATATGTATGATTTCATCCGGATCAGTTTCTTCTATAGCAAATGAATTGAAATTTCTGCTAAAGTAAGAATTTTGCAGATTCTCTGCGTTATTTAAATTATTTTGATTAATATTTTCACTTAAAGTTTTCCCAATGTTTACAAAAAAATCATTAACAAGATTACAAGACTGTAATGGGGAGGTAGAAAGAGACAGCAATTTAATATTAGATTCTTTTTGTCGGGTAGTGTATGTGATATTTTTAATCCTATCCCACAGTAATTTGTTGTTACCATTAGCTTCCTCCAAAATCTCGGTATCGTAAGTACGTTTAGCTTTCTTTATCAATTTATTGCAGAAAGCCCTGTAGCGCTTGTATACAGTCCTAAGTATCTCATTATCCGGTGATCTTTTAAGTCTCTTATGTAATGAGTCTCTATGCCTTATACATCTCAACAACCCCTGAGTGACCCATGGTTTTAAGATTTTTCTTCGTGAAGAAACTCTAACAGTCTTCGTATGATTTACAATTTGCTTTGAAATTAATCCTATCAATAAATTAACACAATTATTTATGTTAGTCGTATCAAATATTGTCGTTAGTTCAAGCTTTTCGATAGATTTATCTAGTGCTTCAAAATCTGTTTTTATAATTAAATTTGTATCTTTTTTTATATGTTTATGTGTGTCAATCAATAATAGAGTAGAAAAGTGATCGGTTATTGTTGTCTCCAAAACAAGAACAAGAGTATCTAATTTAGATTTAATAACAACATGATCCAGGCAATTATTACAACGCGTTGGAAAGGTATGAGCTGGGAAATATCCATTAATGGCAAGAGACGTAAGATAGTCATGAGAGCGGGAGTCTGATGTGTTAGGTTTAATATCAATGTTTAGATCACCAGTTATAACTACGGTTTTAAAATTAGAAAGAGTACAAAGAGTTGCGTCCAACAACGATAAGAAAGAGTCTATATTATCTACGGAAGGAGATCGATAAATACCGATAATAGCAATATCAGAATCAACAATTAAAATTACAGCAGTTGCTAAACTCTTAAAGTCGAGCTCCCGAACGGAAACACTCAAACACGATCTTGTATAAATTACTACTCCATCACTTTTATTATTATTGTTATCAGTCTTAAAACAATTATAGTTTAGTAAATTGGGCACAATACTGTTTGAAGAACAAGGCAACCAACATTCAGTAAGCACAAGTATGTCACAGTCAAATGAAAGACTATGGATCAACGTTTCAAGGCTATAAAAATTGCAATTTATTGACCTAATATTTTGTGTTAAAACTATAAGGGGATTTTTGTAGGCATCTACATACCTTTTACTTTGGTCAGGACTACACGTATAAGATTTAGGTACCATAAAACTGTCAAAACTATCTATTAAATTTGTAGAATTATCGAATTTTATAAATTAAATTTAAAACAAATATATAATATAGTTGTAAATACATAATGTGAAAGTGTAGACTTGAATTTCAAACTTGAAGATGACCTACTATAAACTAAAGTTAAGCACACTAATAACAATGGCATAGAAATAAGGCTTATGATGCAGGAAAAACCATGATTAAAATTGATAATATTAAGATAGAAAAATTTGTGAGTGAATAATGAGGCAGTAAACTGAATAATAATTGAAAAATAACAAAATTGACTATTTAAAATTACAATATAAGTGTTGTGATATGTGTTGTACATTAGTATATGTTTGATATCTTTAAAATAAATAAAACATAAATAAGAAATAGTAATACAACCTATAAGATAGACCTTATATTGTAAATTACATTGTATATATATAAAACATAGAATTAGAATAAACATTTCATTTAAGTTCAGTACATAATTCATTATATAATTATTTTCTTTAAACAAAGATGTAGTATTGTTAAAAAATAATATAACTTTATTCATACAATAGTAATTAAAAAAATTTACAATTAGCAATGATATGAAAGTGGGTAAGGGATTCATTGGATTTGGAATTGAGTTTGGATTGATTGGAGACAGCAAAGTCAAGAATTTAATTCTACATATATACTTTGGAAGGGGACTAAAAGAAATAAATATCCTCAATTTAAGTATCAATATGTACCCTCCCAATGTGCCCATGCCCATGTGTGCAATTTGACTTAAGAAGTTCAGTTTGTTTGTGAATAATGTATTAGCAATTACAACACTATAACATTCACTTTGTAGCAGCAGAATAAAAAACATTGCATTTAGAAATAGTACATCACCAGACAACAGAAATACAATAAAATAGCCATAACAATACATGAGTGTCAGAAAGGAAAACAACATTAAGTTGATATGACAATTAATAAATAGTCATGGTTTTGTAGAGGTTACATTTAACTGCAATTCACTTTTTACTAGTACATAGGGGCTATTATTGTCTTTTCTAAGCATAATTCGACCATTAGAAATCCAGCAATATGCATAATTATTATCCCTTGCGAAAGAACGAGCCATATAAAATAGCTTCCTCAATTTAGTTGTGAGCTGCTCCCCAACAAAAATAGGCTTCGGAGTGCCATTTATGCCCAGGTGAGTAGAATTAAGCCTGTTTGATGGGTGTTCTTTGTTATAGGTTTTAGTAGCCAACAAAAAATTTGCTTTGTGTAGCCCTGTCGAAAATTCAACAGATATAGTAGCTGTACTATTATCTTTTTTTGATGGTAACCTCATCACATCCCGAATATCCTGTTTCTCTGTTGAAATATTAAGGTTGTTGCTTAGTTCCAATATGTACCCATACAGACTGCCCTTGGATTCTTTTTCTGTTTTTGGGACATTCCGAATTTCTATGCAGTTTTTAATTATATTTCGATCAAGGGCTTCGAACCTTTCTGCTAGTTCAGTAATATGACTGATTGCTGCCACTTTCTCAATCTCCAAACTAGTTATTTTGGATTCCAACAATGTTAATTGGTCAGACATAAAGTTCATTGACTTTTCAACAGTTTTTATTGTGTTTTCTATTTTAGTATATTGATTTTTTATATCAGTTAGATGAGTTTCCAATTTATCCATTCGTAAACTCTGAGAATTTATATAATCTTTAAGCATACTTTTTATTTCACTTTTAAAGTCAGACAACTCTGTTGAGTCATCGTGGTTTGGATGTATTTGTCTCTTGGGTTTACTCATTTTCACACAAAACTTTCAAAAACCAGTATACTATCCTCAACAATTAGTAACTATAGCGTCAGTTTTATTTTTTATTATTATTTTTTTTATTTTTTATTTTTGCACTATTACTATTGTGTATTCATCTCCGTGACTCGCAATGCCTGCTTTTGTCGCTCCAGCACCGGCCACGCTTCACATCCGTATAATAAGACAGGCCTAATGATGGTCTTATAGACCTGTCCCTTCAATTTAACCGGTATTTTAGCAGTACAATTACAGTCTACATTGACAGCAGTCACCTCACGCCATTTGGCCCACGCGGCAGCAATGGGTGCCTTAACGTTGGAGTCAATGTCACCAGACGCGTGAAATACAGATCCCAGGCATTTCACCTGTTCTGTGCGCTTAACTGTATCGTCGCCTATGCGCAATGCGCATGGGTGTGTATTAGTTGTATTACTTGTATATTTTACTAATTAAAACACTGTTTAGGGGTATTGGTGTTTATTCTATTATTATGTTATAATGTTTGTTACATTTTTAGTAATAATATTACTTTAAAATACGCGGGCTCTTCATACAAGTCTAAAATCCAAGAGAGATATGTCTAGATAGATCTAGAGATATGTATCTGTCAGATGTCAAAACTATCGACATATATAACTTACAAATAACGCTCCATTATTACATTAATAATAGTTTATTATATATGATACATTATAAAGTATTTTTTATTTAGGGAATAATTTCTACAAAATATTATTTTCCAAACTTAATTACTTAATTGGAATATAAAAAAGAACTACTTAATCCTGGGGCTTATGTCATAATCATTGCTAACCTCAAAAATGTATATGTCAAGCTCTTGCTTTGCTTATGACGACCTCTGTGGCGTAGCGGCTAACACACGTCGGTACACTGCTAAAGTCACAGGTTCGATTCCCGTCCCGCGTTTGAGTGTTTATGTATAATATTTATTTATGATAAACTAGTACAAAAATTTGTACTACTGAGTATATTGTATTTTATCTGAAAAATAAGCGTTTTTTATCATACTTACTTTGTGCAAGACCGTTTGTAAATTCATTTTATTTGTCGGAATCTTTTTTAATTTACAAAGTAACAGCATAAAACTGCTGCAGAGAATTGCAATTGCCATTGTAAAACTATATTTCTTGACGAGACACCGACGTCGGAATGTTATGTTTTCACATTGAATCATTAAGTGTGAAGTTTGCAAAAGTAAGAAACAAAGATCTTTAGGTCCTAAACCTCAAATAGCTTTGATGCTAGGTTATGTTTTCACGGTTCTTGGGTAAATGATATTGATGAAATCTATTGCAGTTATTTTTTGTCTTTTTTAATTTAAATAATGTGTGACGGAAGGGTGTAAATTTGCAGACATTATTACCTCGCGCTCCCTAGAAAAATCTTCTAATGCAACCAAAATGAAGCGTTTAGAATAAGAAAGAGAGCCTATATAGGTTCTCTTTCTAAAATTTTCTTCTTGATTAAAACTGATTAAAAACACGAATACTTTGGCCAACTATTTAGGCTGTAAAAAATAATCCATGGTTTCAGTCTTTTCGGTTTGTTCAAAACTTCAACAGATTAAAGCAAAACTTATAAACGTTACCAGGAAAGCAAAATCAATAGGCAGTATCTCCGAGTCCAAGAGCGATAGTCAAAGCGCCTGCGGTGGATGTTAATCTCTTCCGTCCGATCGCCCCTCGGGCGGTTAATGGCGCGAAAGGACGCCGCGGTGCGAATCGCTATCAACGAACTCTCGGGAATTTTACGTCTTCACTCTGGCATACTCCGCCGGGCTTATTCTCTGGAGGATCTCGATTCTTGCGAAAGTTAATTTTTAAAGTGATTTTTTTTTCACTACGTTA
This sequence comes from Malacosoma neustria, assembly GCA_963693495.1. Taxonomy (NCBI): domain Eukaryota; kingdom Metazoa; phylum Arthropoda; class Insecta; order Lepidoptera; family Lasiocampidae; genus Malacosoma; species Malacosoma neustria. The sequence goes on from OY856386.1 coordinate 5,671,782, forward strand.
CCCGGTTTAATAGAATTTGAAAGGTTTTCCCCTGTCCCCGTTGTTGGGAGTGAGAGATAACTGTTTGTATAGTAAGGGGATGATGACATAGTTACAAATTATGAATAAATTTAATAATTTCGTATTTCGCTATATGGCTCAAGGTAAGATTGCGAAGTAAAATTCTCGGTGACTCTTTATTGACTTAGGAAGAATAAGCTAAAGTAAATGAGTCTAATTACAAGCGTGGCGAGTATATTCTTCATTTCCCCTAGGTGAGGTCCGGTAGGTGAGGTTATTATGAATGACTCGAATTATGGTTTTCATAGAAGTTTAATATTCTATCTACCCCGTGAAGAATAATCAAACCGTGCTCTCCCTTGGTTGTGTGTGCATTTACAAAATGAGTAGCTTTTTTCTTTTAGCTCTAAGAATTAAGTTAAACTCGATTGTGCCCACATGTCGTTGTAGCGATTGTCTTGTTTATTATTAATGGACACCATTTTTCATACAATTATTTTTAATACTCATGGAAGATGTTCGAAACCAATCGGTAGTTTTAAGTTTTACGACGGCAACACTATGTACGTCAAAACTCATGCGGTCAGCTGGACGAACGCACGGTTCCCGGCTCGTAAAAATTGTACGGTTAGACTTGGGGAAACTAGTACATTCGGCTCCCCAGTTTGCATAGAAGTTTAGAACTCATTAAGGACAATTGTGAAGTAAGTGGAGTTGTGGTACGGCTATTTCCACGCGCCAGGAGATAGTTTCGCGTGTCGGCTGCGCCGCCACGCCGTACCTCATCATCCCCTACATTTCCTGCCACATCCTCACCCTGAACCTCCTATCCTAAGGTACGATACGACGAGTCCATCGGATCCGTGGTGACTAATAGGCTAATTGTATTCTATATTACTAAGAAAATTTACATTACGGCGCCGCGCGATCGCGGCATATGTTCGGCAGGCCCCTCGTTCAGATTTCCGGAGCCCTAGGCTCAACGAGGGGGCTGGATTCGGAACGAACAGAAGGTGACAGTTCAAAATATTCCTAAAAAACTATACAGATGTAAAGGGTTTCTAGTAGTTATAGCGTAACACCCTGAAAAATAGTTTGGGCGGAATATATCGTCAGTAATACTAGCACAAAAAAAATGTGTGTATGTATAAATAAACGAAAATTGAAAATTCAAGAATTATATATGTTATGTATATATTTCAAAACTAATACTATTAAACATGATATCAGTTTATATTCATCACATAAACAGCTTAAGCTCGCGTTCAATTTGCTGGCGACGCGAGCATAAATTTTCAGAGCTTCCGTCGTTACTGATGCTAAGAACTAATACCCTATAGCTGATGTATTTTGTTAAACACCCTCCGTCTAGCTTAGTTGAAATTTCATAGCAATATTTCATCCAAAATAGCTAATGGCTTCGGATATTCGTATCCATTTTGATTTTTTAAGTTTTAATTTAAAAGTTGAAGTATATTTAAACTGTTTTATTATGATTGATTATTATGATAACTTTTGGTAGCTGTATTTATACATTGACAAAAGATAAATATTCGTCTGTTCATAAAAACATTATATTTTTTGTCTTCTTTTTACTTAAATATATTAATGTAATAAATGTAATAGTAATGTTACATTATATTTAATATTAATTTAGAATATTTATTTTTTCAAAACTATTTACATCATTTTATAATGAATTTCAACTGAATATATCTAAGTAAATAAAAGTAGTCAGCTAGCTATTAAATTATAAAATTGTAACCAAGAACATAGAATTGTAATAATTTTCAATAAATAAAACTGACTACTATGCCATAAGATTCTGTGTATAGAACATTTCGGCGCCTAAATGCCTATTCAGAGCGGATTCCTCACAAGCAGCTAACCGATACAGGAATCGAGATTTATTCGGACTTTTGTATGTGATATCAGAAGAGGGCGGTTAACAAAAACTGTTAACATTTTTGGTTTTCAATTCCTTCCTATACGGTGAAGTAAAATTGTACACCTCCATCCAATGCCAATAATTATAACTAAATTTACAAAAACCCTGATCATGAATCAAAAGTTAAAATATTCCATTTTAAGTGATACACCAAAAATAATCGTTTTATAATAGTTATAAAAAAAAAAGCAGTATGAGACCATATTTTTTTACAATGATTAAAGGCAAAAATAAAATTAGCTCCATCAGATAGATCATCTCTAAAATTATAAAAGTCATAAAAGCCTTATTATTAAAAGTTTACTTGTCTAAAATTAATATCAGGTAACGGCTCCCTTTGCGTATGCGGTGAAATATACCTTGTTAATTAAATTCAAGCAATAAAGATGTCAAGTGGGAGCCTTTGAATAATTTTCGCCAACCGGTACCTTTATATAAATTCATTGTCCATGTTACGCTGTGAATTTGCATATGAGCATTGTAGGTAATGAAAAGGTTTTTAAATTTTATGAGGTCTCATGGAGTTTTAGTATCGAGCAAATACTATGTAATTGTCTCCCGAATGTTATTTGTGAGCAGTAAGAATCCAGTATGGTATAGCTGTTGAGTACGATAAAAATTATACGGGACAAACGTATCCTGTCTTTTTTGTTTTATATTATTTTAGCGAAATAAGTATATGGAATGAACACAGAAACACATATTTAACAATTATCATCATAATCCAAACGTTAAATCCCAGTTGCAACTCGAACCTGCGCTTAGGTACCCGGGGTCCGCTTTCCGGACTTTTCTTCTCCATTTCGTACGGTCTTCGGTATCCTTGTTAGTAGCCAATGGACTATTGGCACGCATATCACTTTTCGGGTCTACCCCTCCTGCCAGGGCCCGGCGGAAGCGGTATGGCTAGACATTTTCTTTCCACGTAAGTAACTGGTTGCCTCAAAACGTGAACATACCAGCGAAGGTGAAACTCCTGCAATTTATCCGCAATGTCACGCAAATGAAGGCCGCCACAAATGCGTGAGTTCCTATCGCGGTCCTTTCGCGTCAGTCCACACACCCACCGCAGCTATTTAACAATAATTGACACTAATTCAACGCAGTGGCTTAAACTTTGGAAACCGGAACCTGCAAATTTGAACGAAACTTTTTGGAACGACGCTTACCAACAACTCTTCTCTTGACAGGAACAAAAAAAAACGCTATAATAAATGTAGCTAAATTTAGTTTTTACAAGAGTTCCCAACCACAAAAACAAAATTGGTTTTCTGAAAATTACTATATTTCTTTTTTGGCAACTTATTTTCTCAAATTCTTTTTTTTTTTATATGTTTCAAGGTTTTTATATGGTTCAACATCGCATACGACTGGGTCCTGAGGGGGGCCCTCCTCCCCGGCGTCGGCGTCATCTGCTACGCCGACGACACGCTCGTCACAGCGCGCGGGAGGAACCCCCGCCAGGCGTGCCTTCTGGGCACGGCTGGGGTGGCGCACATAGTGGCAAGAATCCGGCGATTAGGCCTGGAGGTGGCCTTGAACAAGACGGAGGCCGTGATATTCTACGGGCCCCGTCAGAGGCCGCCACCGGGCCTGAGCATAACGGTAGGAGGCGTCCGCATCACCGTCGGGCCGTCCATAAATTATCTTGGACTTGTGCTCGACGGGCGATGGGACTTTGCGGCGCACTTCGAGCGCCTGGCGCCGAGGTTAGTTCGGGCAGCGGCGGGACTCTCCCGTCTGCTGCCGAATATCGGCGGACCGGGCGCAGTGTGCCGCAGGCTCTTTGAGGGAGCCGTGCGGTCGATGGCCCTTTACGGGGCCCCGATCTGGGCGGATCGCCTGACGGCCAAAACGACCGCGCTGCTTCGCAGGCCGCAGCGTGTTCTGGCCGTCAGGGCGAAACGGGGATACCGCACGGTGTCCTTTGAAGCGGCCTCCCTGCTGGCCGGATCCCCACCATGGGACCTCGAGGCCCGAGTCCTGGCGCTGTTATACCAGTGGCGCCGGGACGCGGCCGAGCGTGGCTCTCGCCCTGCACCTCGCGAAGTTGAGGTAAAGCGGGCGGAGCTGCGCGATGAGGTGCTCATGGTGGAGTGGAAGGAGCGCCTCGCGCACCCCAGCGCGGGCCTCGCCACCATCGAAGCGGTGAGGCCCGTCCTGGCCGAATGGCTAGAAAGGCGCCACGGCGCCCTGACCTTCCGCCTGACGCAGGTCCCCCGAGCAGGTGCCCCGAGAGGGCACGGTTGCTTCGGGAGGTACCTGTGTCGCATAGGGCGGGAGATGACGTCGGGGTGCCACCACTGTGGCGCGGGCGACGAGGAGGACACGGTTGACCACACTGTCGGCGTGTGCCCTGCGTGGCGCGAGGAGCGCCGCGCCCTCGTCGCCCAAATCGGCGTGGACCTGTCGCTCCCGGCCTTGGTTCTGTCCATGGTCGGGGGCGATCCTGGATGGACGGCCGTCGCCTCCTTCTGCGAGGCAGTCATGTCCGCAAAGGAGGCGGCGGAGCGGGAGCGGGAGTCGACCACCACACTCCCCTCCCGCCAACGCAGGCCACGTCGGCGGCGCCGGAGGGCAAGTAACGACCTCCGGCCGCCGTAAAAAGCGGCCGCGGGCGGCCCCTCGGGGGAGGATCCGCCGCCCGCACTTTTGCCGCGAGGGTGAGGGCTGCGTGCTGTTCCGCGGCCCCCCTCAACTCCTAGAGTTGTTAGGAGAGCGCCGGGGGGACGAAACCCAGACCCCCTGGCGCCAACACTTTAGAAGGGGCCTGCCTCAAGACAAAGGGCGGGCCGGCGACGGCCCGGGCCACGAGATCGGCAGGCCATATATCCGTGGGCCCGGGCGTAGGCGATAGGAGAACAGCGGGGTTTTTTAGTGGGTAGTCGGATGGCCAAACATCTTTCCCGGAGTCCCACATATCCCTCGGTCCCCCCGGGCCGGGGAACCCGTCAAGAGAGGTTTTTCCCCGAGACCAAAAAAAAAAAAGGGGCGGAGTAGAAATACTGGCCCTTTTTTTTTTTTTTTGTATCGGGTTGGAAAATCCTCATGGAGGCCCTCCGCCCTCGGGGAAGGACGAAGGGGACTGTCAGATTCTTACTGACTAAAAACCAACCCGTGTTCCTCATGTACCCGTGTGTCGGAGGGGCGGGTATCGCCGAAGCATTCGTCGCTACCCCCCGACGGGTATTGGCCCGCCAGATGGTCAGGCGGGCCCCGTCACCCACTGCGGCCGTCACCCCGGCTGCAGGACTCCACTATGAGGCGCGCGCGGAACAAGACGCCGCCGCCTCGAGGCCTGCCGCTGATCGGACGACAAGACGCCCCAAGTCTGCCGTCCGCAGGCCGCGCCCTACGGTGGCCGGAAGTCAGCCACCCTACGACGCCCAGTGCGTCTGCTGCGGGAGGGGAGAGAGGAGGCAGCCTCTCTTTCCCTTTCCGCCGCCTCCTTTGCGAGCATCACAGCCTCGCAAAAGGTGGCGACGGCATTCCACCCTGACTCGCTCCCGACCATGGTAGACACAACAGCCGGAAGTGAGAGAGAAATACTGGCCCTCTCCGTCCAGGGCTGATATTTTTCACCTTAGCTAGGTGGCAAGGCTCGAGGCCAGTCTGCATGGCAATGGCTAGTCTGGATGGTTTCTAAATATGCTGTCATAATAATATTGTGTTATGTTCCGGCATAAGTATCCCAGGTTCCAGTTCCCCTCCGCAGAATAGCGTATTAGCGGTGCCTTGACTCAGTTTACACTCATAGTTACTATTAAATGAGCCGTTAGCCTGTCTGCTGTCTCATAACAATACCATAAAGAAGATTTTTAAAGTTGTTTTGTATTTTTTATTTATAAATTCATGACAAGTATTTTTCAACTTGTTTTTAAAGTTGTTATTTACAGTTTCTTATCTTGACTTTTTTATTTTTTTTCATATGTATTATCACGATTTTTATTTCAAGATGGCTAATTGGGGGCTAATATTATATCTATTATACAATAAAAACATATATATAACAATAAAATGTTTATTTGTTATTAACAATTACTAAGTTACTTTCTCTCTGTTTAGGCCTAACGGCCTCAACATACTATTAAAGGTATTAACATACTATTAAAGGTTCGCTTGATATATTCTTGATGAGTAGTCATGCGAGAACGCCTTATGTGCCATCTTCCTCACACCTGTACATCCTATGACACTATCCTAATACCTATTTCTCACCAAGAGATGGCGTACTGACGTGACGTCTATACAGTGTGTGTGAAAAACCGTCAAGGATCGATTGTGACTGTGCGCGCGCGCCTTTTCCTATAATTAAAGAAAAGTTTCAAGTTATTTTCGGATCAGTCATATGCAATATTGTGTATCACGCTAGTAAATTACTAGTAATAATATAAGAATATAAAGGTGGACAACGGCAGTACAGAAAGAAGACCCTCGAGTTCGGTGAGTCCTTTTCAATTCCCGTCTTCTATCAATAGGGGGTTTTCGCATGACTACAGAGTTACAAAAGTTACCAGAACCAGCGCCTACACTCTCTGTCTCATGTATCTTACTTAGTTACTATTACTTTGTAAGAGATATATTTAAATAAATATTGGTGTACCAATTAAGTGAAGCTACAGCTACATGCATATAAGTAAACATAATTATTAACGTAGCATAAAATGAGGTATGTGGTTTCAGCAAACTCGAATAATAATGGGTATTATCGTTCCTAGTGCAATAAATGAAAGGCATCCATCGGTTTTCCTTTGTGGATTTAGTTTTAAACGTTTTGAATAAATTACATGGAGTCTACATATGAGAGTATGAAAAAAAATGAAATGAAAATGAAAAAATATTTATTTACAACATGTACAATTTTATGCGAGATAACAGATATTGCAAATGCAGACAAAATGTGTACAAACATACATGAAGAACTAATGAAATCAAAACAAATTAACCGTGGCTCCCACGAGTCATCAGAGTCTGTGTTGTGGGGACCCAATACGACCAACAGAAGTAGCAAGCTCGGTTATTTTCTAAGTTAAAATATTAGTATTAGTAGTTAAAATTTGTTTGGGGAAACCATAAGATGTAATGTTGTTTATTGTATAGATTTAATTTTGGTTAAGAAATTTAATTTTTATTCAAAAGATAAAATTATAATATAAGTACACAAATGAAGAGAGAAAAAAAATATTCCTGTAAAAACGGTCGGATGAATCTACATATTTCGTCAAGAGAAGGATGTGTCCACGGAGAGACACGACGTAAAAAAGACTCGCAAATTCTATGACATAGAATTGCGACAGTACTGGAGGCCTATGCTCTTCTTGCATACTAACGGAATTCGGAAAGCTTCCGACTGAGATTTTCTCATCACAATACGACATGGACTTTTTCAATAAAGACCTTATACATTTCGTATAGGCCGACAGCGTGTTGCAAACGTCCATTGGCGACTGTAAGCACATGCTAATTAATTTTATCCTCTTTCTGTCTGCTGAACTACAGATATAAAAAACAGCGTACAACCGGCTTTGATTTAAAACTTTCCATTGCAATTGAGATAAAAATCTTGTTAGCGAATCCCCATCAATGTTATAATTAAACATAAAATGACGATGGAGAAAGCGATTGGTTTTCCCTTACAAAGCTATATAATACCTTAAGGCTATAAACGTAGTCTTTTAAATTATGTTAAAAAATTATGATCCCTTCTATTGTTTTTCGAAAAAGATAAACTGTACAAAATCTGCCTGATGTTAATTTTATATTGTGTTGTTTTCGTGTAAATGAATATTTGTATTCATTTCAGTAATAAAGTTTATTAACCGTAACTTTTTAAATGAACAACGCCAGTCAAATTATTTCATAAAATTTTCCAAAGAAAACAAAATTGCGTCAAAACAAGAACTGAACTTTTGTTTTCGTTTGCAATATTTAATTATTATTCATAAAGTTTCTTAAATAACAAACCTCAATGCATAAAATGCGAATTGATTTGGTTAAATTAGAAGTTATTGCAGACAGAATCGGGAGTTGATTGTGTAATTTAACCTGACGGGAGTTATTTTGAAAATTTTAAGCAACACGTTGTATATATATACCTACTATTTATAAGAGCACATAAATCAAACTAGCTTTTTCAAATGTCCTTATGTATACTATATTTGTATTGGTTGCCTGAAAGATATTGCTTCCAAACGATAAGACCACCGAGTGTTTCATATTTTTGTATTTTTCCCTTTAATTTCTTTATGTTATGATTGTATGGTGAAGAATAAATATTTTTCTATTCTATTATTCCTAATGGCAACAGGATTTATTATATTCTAGCTTTTAAATCAGAACTGAAGCGCGTTGTTTATTTAAAAGTGGCCTCAGTTTTCGATATGAAAGAACAAAACTCATTATGCGCTTTTAACGCCATTCCGTGACACTTAATACAAATGTATAAATCTGGTTCTTACAAGTGGATTCCCTTTTTATTGTCGTCTGTGAATTAGCGAAATGAGTAAGTAGTAAGTGTCAGTACAAAGTGATAAGGCACCCTTATACTTATTTCTTATTGGAAGCAAAATTAAAATATAGTTCAACATTATAATTAAGTTAAATTTAAATATAAATTTCGCTAAGAGAAAATAAACGGAAAATATAATAATATATAATATGTTGTTATTTCTTACAGATCGATGAAAATAACTGGAACATCCAAATAAGGTAAGAAATCCTAGCTAATATTATAAATTCGAAAGTGAGTTTGTTGTTTATTTGTTACGCTTTCACGTCTAAACCGCTAAACCAATTTTGATAAATTTCGGTATAGTTATAGATCGGACCTTAGAAAAGGACATAGACATTTTAAAATTTATAAGGCAGAACAACATTTGCCGGGTCAACTAGTTTATAATATGTACAAATTATTCCTGCTAATCTTCTTCTTCTGCTCTGCCTGCCCTTTTCCCACATTCCACTTCCTCTGTAGCCATTATCTCAACATTCACATCCTTTTTCATCATATCATCTTTAACGCAATTAATCCATCCTTTCTTTGGTCTACCTCTCTTGTATCCATCCACTATCATTTTCCTAGTTATATGGCATTCGTTCCTTCGTATTATATGGCCATACCACGCTAGTCTGTTCTTGTTATTAATAATACTAAAACTTTCCTGATCAAACCTTTGGAATAGGCTGCATGGAAGAAGTGTATGTGAGCAATAAGACCGCCAAAACCGTTACAAAAGTCCATTTTTGTAAAGCAGAAGTCATTATATGGTAACAGGATTTATTTTTATCACAAACTCACTTGCCGGCTAATGTTCTGCTAAAAATAGGCGACACCCTGACTCATAGATTTTCTTTTAGGGTTGCTTTCTGTAAACATCAATTTGTTCTAACGAAAGTTGCCTTCTGTATACACTAAACGAAATTATTCTATCTATTTTTTGCACTGCTTTTGTCTGAAAGCAAGGGTCACTCACATAGGCGTGCGTACTCCGGCTGCCAACTCCACATCACTGGGGGGGTAGTCGCCTCACAAGTTTATGCCGGGTTAAAAGGATTACTTTGACGCTCCAATCTTCCCTTGCATAAAGAGTAGAAGAACCCAGAAGAAGTTGAGCACAAGTTTCGCACTGAGACAGCACTTGTCAATAGATCCGGGACCGGAATGGAAAAACTTTGGAAACCAGTTTTGACCACTTGTTATGTTTTGTTCCCGTCTCGAGTAGTAAACAAACATATGACCAAAACAAATTTACCAAAGCCAAAAATAAATATCACTATTGCAAACGAAAGATCCTTCAAAAGAGATTCGTTGTGATATTTTATCACTCCATTCGCTTTGTAGCCGGATGTGTTCGTATTTTTTATGTGTTTCCTAATCGTTAAGCCAACAGTGAAATATATCCGAAACTGTTTGTGTTTGTGTCGTCGAGTGGTAACATATTTTGTGATTATTTATCACACAAAGTCCTGGATGGCTTTTATTCCTCCTTTTGAAATTGAACGATTGGGTGTACATAATTTAATCTCGAATGTATATATATTTTATTCTCGCCTCGATAATCAAGCTAGAACTGTCAACGTCAGTCTACTTGACAGTATAAACATAATTGTACAAAAATCTCACTCTGCAGTCGTTCTTTCATGGCTGAAGATCGTGGTCATCGTTTATGTCATAAAATTTGGATGAGGTTGGGGCCTTTACTTGATCGCACCATCTGGTTGGAGATCATCCGTGGGCTGGTTTACCCTCCGTGTTTCCAACTGCAATCAGTTTTTTCATGCTGTTATCTCCCTTCTTCAATAAGATATAATGCTTATGAGCGATTTTTATATGATCGTTCTTTTGTTCCTTGAGATGTCTAAATATAGCCGTTTGAAAACAGCTTAGAAGTATTTATAACGAATAATGAATATCTATACCGAGCTATCTATCTGAGCTCGATATATTTGTTTCGAATAGGATTATTTATAATCGATGGATGAGGTATGTATCTAGATATAGTTGCATTAACTAAATTGTTCTCTCCACTCAACATACATAATATTTATTGATATGAAGTGATGTAGTTGATAATATATTATCGATTACTTTTTTCTTATTACTTCATCTTACTGACTTAAAATCGTATTTTTACATTAGGGTTACTTTACTCTCCAAATACTAAATATTCAGAGGAATGAATCCGATGAGCTGGATGTTTCAGCTAAGGAAAACATAAAAGTATTTTTACATACATAGAGACTTATCTAACGAGAATTGTATTCAATGAAACACTCTGTGGTTACAGTATTTTTGCTGTGCCAATTTTATGAGTGCTTCTATAAACATTTTATTATTTCACATTGCAATGGTTAGAAACAGGTAGTTTTAATTAATAAAAGTTTATTGTTGTTATGTAGGATTAGTAATAACATTTTGTTCTAGCTTTTATTTTCAAATTGTACATATACATAATAAATAAAATTGATTGATATATACATTTGTACAAATGTCATTTTATACATATAATTATATAAAATACCAGCTAATGTTACATATTCACTTAGTGGATCTCTCTTCGTTATCACTATTACGTCACCATCACCATAGAAACAAATCTTGGTTACGATTGCCTCCTGTTGCGTGTACGCGTTGGTTATATGTATCTTCCTGGCATAAAGAGGGTCTAAAGAGTTTGGCGATTCGGTGAGTATATGATAAAAAATTGAAGAGGTGACTGGGTTAGATAAAGGTTTTTGGCCCATTCCCATTCGTATTGTGATGCGTAAATAGTTACATCGTAATCCTAGTTACATTCTAGCTTTAGCTCTGGAATTGCTTTAGAGCACTAACACGCCCTGTGACTCTGTGTTGAGCCCTCTCCTGGCTGTATGGTATAGCCCTGTGTTGAGCATTAACTTCGGCTAATACTCAACAGTGGTAGCGGTAATCAAATCAAATAGATATTATAGATACATTTATTACAGTAGACTCTACAGTTTTGATTAGTATAATCAAATTAGAATTTAAAAAATAGCATTATGTTACACAATACAATAATAGGAATGTTATTAAGCCCTTAAAATAAGCTCTATGGTTGAGATAAAAGTAAGTTTTAGTCCCGTCCAACAACCAGAAGGATCTGAACATACTTCAATCAATCGAAAGTTCACAGTCATAGCCACAGTATTACAAACGCTTAAGATTACAAACAACCCTCATAAGAATAACAGCTATCTCGTTGCTACCGTATCAACCATAAAATATTTTACGGCAGTTTTTCACGGTAATACGATAGATACTGTACGTGTAACATAAAAAAGTATTTGTCGATCACACTTTCATTGTATTGTGTTACCCTGGTGGGATTGAATGTTTCATGATTGTTTATGTGAGGGTTTAGTTTTGTATTTTATTTATTTTTATTGCCGAAGTTTTTCGGTATTCATTAATTATGTAACACTTCATTTTATAAAAACATTCTTCGTCCAGGAGCGCAGTAGGAATACTGAACCCTTTGGGCGTGGGAGGCCTGTTGTAAAAGGCGACAAAACAACCCACTCTGGCTACGTGATAGGGCCTCAAGTCCGTCTGGATAGCGACTACCCTTGGTCTTAAGTATGCCACCATAATAACCTTGTGTTGTGTTCCGGCATTAGTGACCCAAGTTCCTGTATCCTTATGGGACAGCAGCGTGTTCGCGAGGCCACTAGCGTTGCAAACACCCATAGGCGACGGTAACTGCTAAATTCTAAGCGAGCTGTCAGCCTGTCTGCTGTCATACAGCAATAAAAAAAGCTAGGTGGTAGGGTTCCAAGCTAGTCTGGATGGTAACTACCCCTGGTCTCTAAATATGGCACCATAATAACCATGTTTTTTGTTCCGGCATAAGTAAACCAGGTTCCAGTTGCAATACGCGGATGGCAGCGTGTTAGCGGATGCAACTATCAAGTGGGCTGACAGCCGTCCGCTGTGCCAGAGCATTAAAAAAATTGACGTCCTGTTTGCTTATCTCCTATAATGGTACGTACCTATATACTAAATAGGTATCATTATGTCATTATGTGACATAAATAATATAGTATTTTCCTGCACTATAATTTCTTTAATATGAGCAGCTGTTGAGAATGAAAAACCTTACGATATCTCTGAATGGTGTGAAAAATTTAATATGAATTCAAGATGACGGTCACACTACTAACAAAACACTAGTTAATAATTTAGAGATAAAAGAGTCTAAGAATAGTAGGTAGTGGTGAGTAGGAAGATTTTCTACTACTCATTTTTTTGTTTTTTTTACTGCTGTAAGACAACAGACAGGCTGACAGCCTGCTTAGAATTTAGCGGTTACCGTCGCCTATGGGTGTTTGCAACGCCAGTGGCTTCGCGAACACGCTGCTGTCCCATAAGGGTACAGAAACTTTGGGTCACTAATGCCGGAACACAACACAAGGTTATTGTGGCGACATATTTAAGACCAAGGGTGGTCGCTATCCAGACGGGCCTGAGGCCGGCCCCGGCCGCAGAGGTTAGTATTCTTTCTCCGCCCCTGCAAACATAATCATTTTTACATATTTTGATTTATTATTGATATATTGCTTGATATATTTTTCGTATTTGATATAATACTTGTAAAATTTATACTCGCAATTGTATTAACATTTAATAATTATCTCCGTGCAGAAGCGGAGTGAGAATACTAACAACCTCTGCGGCCGAGTTCGGTCTATCGTAAAAGGCGACGAAATAACCATATCTAGGTGGTAGGGCCCCAAGCTCATTTAGATGGAAACCACCCCTTTTTTTTTTTTTTTTTTTTTTTTTTTTTTTATACCTAGGAAAACTGTTACAGTTTCCACCAGCCTCCGGGGGAAGGCCGGTGGGGTATGTGGGATTACCTCCCGAGGGGGCTGCCTACTCCCCTCGGGCGGACCGGGGGCCAAGGCCGCCGGTCCTACCCACTAAAAACCCCGGTCACCACTCTTGGCCTTAGAGGGGGCTTCGCAGGATCGCCTTTTGGCATTACTCTGCTAGGCCCCCAGCCAGACGTCTCCAATGAGGGTACCCCGAGTGGCAGTTCCCGCTGCCGGCGGTCACACTAGACCTGCCGGTGACCAGACACAGAGTGTCCAGTCGGGGTAGGGCACCCTCCGACTCATTGCCTTCGCCGGGAGCTTCCCCCGGAACTCCCGGCTGGCCGCTCTTACAAGAGAGCGACCGGCAACCCCTTCTCAGGGTGGGATGAGGTGCGCATAGCGTCTCCTTCCCCGATTCGTCCTACGCCGACGAATCGGTGGAGCTGCCGCGTCCTCCTCCCTCGCACGCTCGATGGCCTCCTTCTGCCGCATGACACTTTCAGCGAAGGAGACCACCGCGTTCCAGTTCCTCTCGCTGCGGAGCATTTGACCTACGATTGCCCGCAGCGAGAGGTCACCTCCCACCACACCCTGCAAATTAAATCGCTGGGGCCCCCAAGCGGCGCACTCGGACACCGTATGTTCTACGGTGTCTACTGGCGCGCCGCATTCCCAACAGGCCGGGTTCGGCTCCCGCCCCGCAATCTGGTGCAGGTACTTGCCGAAACAGCCATGGCCGGTCAGCACCTGCACCAGTCTGTATGTCAGGGTCCCGCTTGATCGCGAGACCCATTCCGACAAGTAGGGGCGGACTGCCTCAACAGTAACCCGGCCCGGCTCGGGAGGCCCCAGGATCCTTAACCAAGACTGGGTCAAGGCCTCCTGGGCGAGATCCCTGACCCGTCGCGACTCTTCCGGGCACAGCCGGAGTCCCCTCTCCCTGGCGTCGCGGCGCAGGCGGTACGTCTCTGAGAGGACAACCGCCTGCAGCTCCCAGGGCGGGTCGGCTGCCAGGAGTGCAGCCGCCCGCCAGGACACTGTACGGTACGCCCGAATGGCTCTCACGTCTATGACCCTCTGAGACCTTCTCAAGAGGGCCCTGCTACGAGACGTGAGGTGGTCTGCCCAGACAGGCGCACCATACATTGCCATGCTCCGCACGACGCCAGTGTACAATCTTCTCACGGCTGTGCCCGGCCCCCCCACATTGGGCAGGAGTCTGCCCAGGGCGGCAGCGGCCGAGACCAGCCTCGGGCACAATTGGGCAAGATGTGGCCCGAAGCTCCACCTAGGGTCTAGTGTGAGCCCCAGGTATTTCATCTGGGGCTTCACTTCGACCGCTGCGCCCCGGAGCACGATGCGTGCTTCTCGGGGTGGTCTTCTCCTGCGTCGTCCATGCAAAAAGAGGGCCTCCGTCTTTTCTACGGAGACCCTCAGACCGCACGACTCAATTCGGTCCACCACCAGCGAGGTGCTGATGGTGGATCTCCGGACTGCATCTTCGTAAGACTCACCCCGAGTTGCGACGAGGGTGTCATCCGCATAACACAACACCCTCGTATCGGGCGGGACTGGGCATCGTAGGACCCAGTCATACCCAATATTCCACAGAAGTGGTCCCAGTACCGACCCCTGCGGAACGCCGCACGCAACGCGCCTCCTTCGGACCCGACCGTGGCCATCCTCCCAGACTATGAAACGGTCCCGGAGATATGCCTCCAACAGCCTCCGCAGATACAGAGGAACTCCATGGAACCGGAGCGCCTCCAGTATCGTCTCAAACGGGAGGCTGTTAAAGGCGTTCGCTATATCAAGCGATACCGCCAGGACCACTTCTCTCTGACTCTCCGCCTCTTGTGATATGCCCTTCAGAGCGGTTAGCGCATCCAACGTGGAGCGCCCCGCCCTGAATCCGTACTGGGCGGCGGAGAGTCCCGGCTCTGCCGTGTCCAGGTGCTGGACGAGACGGCTCGCAACTACCCTCTCAAAGGTCTTCGCCGTCTCGTCCAATAGGACGATCGGGCGGTAGCCGGAGGGATCATCTGGGGAACGGCCCTCTTTAGGAATCAGGCAAAGCCTGCCCTCCCTCCACTGGGCCGGGAACTGTCCGGTGCTGAAGCACTTATCGAACAGCTCCCGAAGCCAGCCGCCAAGGTGAGTGGCGGCTTGGAGGAGCACTCTGCCCGGAATCCCGTCGGGTCCAGGTGCCTTTTTGGTGCCCTGAAGGTGTCGCAGGGCATCTTCTATTTCTTCCTCTGTTGTGGGGGGAGGATCAACGCTCTCCACTCTAAGCAGAGGGACGGCCATAGACGGGGGAGTGAATGCTCCCGGGTTCGGGAAGAGCCCCTCAATTATGCGATTGAGGGCCTCCTCCGACAGGGTCGCCGTTACCGGGGCGCCCGCAGCACGCATCTTCTTGCGCGCTGACTTGTACGGACGCCCCCAAGGATCCCTGTCAAGGCCCTCGAGGAGCTCCTCGTAAGCCCGGGCCTTCGCTTGGCTAATTGCCCGCTGAAGGGCTTTCTTGGCAGCATTCTGCTCCCCCTTAATCCTCCGGAGTTCTTCCTCGTCCGGCTGCGGATTCCGGTGTCGGTACCGGTGGACGGCTCTGCGGGCGCGCTGCGCAGCGTTGCGCAGCTCCGCTATTTCGGCTGACCACCAGTACACCTGCCTCCGAGCCGGACGCCGCCGGACCCGTGGCATAGCCGCCTCGCAGACCCTTGTGAGGGCCGTGCGAAGGCGACCGGCCGCCTCCTCTGCTGTTTCCCCCGCGGGGGCTGGGTATGCGTTGTAAACCCAGCGCTCGGCGATCGCCTGGACCTCAGCCATCTCTTTGTCGAGACGGCCGAGTGCCCAGCGAGGGAAATTTTCAACTCTTTGCGGCTGCGGAGTGCTGCGGAGGGGGGAGACGCTAAATCTGATGTACAGATGGTCAGATAGCGCCTCTACCTCCTCCTCGACGTGCCAGTCCACCACCCTGCATGCGACCACAGGAGTGGCAAATGAGAGATCCACAATTGAACTGCCCTGTGGCCGCACGCAGGTGGGAACCGCCCCCCTGTTCAGGAGGACGAGGCCACTCCGCAGCGCCCATTCTTCTACGGCCCTACCTCTTGCATTGGTGGTAGGACCGCCCCAGGCTCGGGATTTGGCATTGAAGTCACCGAGGACCAAGGTCTTCCTCGGCGACATCCGGCCGACGGCGGCCCCGACGGAGTCGAGAAATGACTCGAACTCCACCAGGGGGCGGTTGGGGGAGAAGTACACGCCAATAATGGCGAAATCACCCCAACCTGCCGCCGCATATCCCGACCCATTCTCCAGGAGTTGGAGAGGGAAGCTTTCACCTGCCCGGGCGGTCACTGCCACCGTGCCGTCCCAGTCACCGATCCAATTGTCACGGACCGGGACGAGGTAGGGCTCTGCGATAACACCGACGTCACCACCCCACTCCGCGAGGGACTGCAGGAAGAGGTCCTGCGCCCCCGCGGAGTGGTTAGCGTTCCCCTGGAGGATGCGCACGCCCCCGACACTATCCATTGACAGGGGCATCCACAACCTCCATAACCGTCGGTTCTGACGTTCCCTGTCGTGGCAGGGAGCGCCAGATACCCTTAACGTTGGGGGGGCGGCATTCTTTACCCCCCATCACGTGAGTCGCCGTTTTTCCCGCATCGGCGCAGACGGCGCACCGCGGGGGCTCGTTGCATTTGTTGGACCCATGTCCCGGTTTCCCACACCGGAAACATAGGTCCGACCTATCCACTTGCGAGGGGCACATCGCTTTGGTGTGCCCCATCGAGAAACACTTATAGCACCGCCTGGGGAGCGGCTCGAGGAGCCTCACTTGGGCCGCCCCCCAGCCGATGCTAAACTCTCCGGTGCGTGTGAGCCGAAGGGCTCCCTCGATGGGGCACTGGGCAATAGATGAGCCCAAGCCCCCTGGTCCCTGCCTGATCTCCGAGACCTTGAGAGAATCAGCAGGGACCTGCGCCGCCTCCGCCAACGCCGACAGAAGTCGCTCCTTGGTGACGGAGACAGATAGCCCGTGTATGTAGAGGCCAGTTCTTTTGGCTGGCCTCGACACGAGCCCTCTGTCCCCCAGGACCACCTTTATCCGGGAAGCAAGGAGGTCCGCCTTTCCCTCCTTGCCCTCCCCCTCAATTTCATAGAGGATGCTGCCGTCGGCAGCCCGGCGACTCCTGAGCCCCCCTTGGAAACCCAGGTCCTTAATATCCACCTGGGTCTCCGCCATTAGGGCCAGTTGTGGGAGGGTAATTCCCCTTTCCGAGGCACCCGGTGGCAGTGATAGTTGGATAACTGCCACCTTAGGGGGATCCACCTTCACCCGCCTCTCTTTTCCCTTTTTTCCCCCCTGCTGGGTTTTGGGAGGAGAAGCAGCGGACGCCGGAGGCGCCGTGGCAGTACTGCTCTTCTTTTTGAGACCTTTTTTACGGGCAACCACCGTCCATGCCTCCTCGAAGGGCTGTAGGGGAGGCCGAGGCTCCATGGCCGACTGCCCCCTCCCGGGTGGCAGCTGGGGGAAATCCTTCGAATTCCACCCCGCATGATATATTGGAGGGTGGTAGGCGGGCCACGGCGTCGGCAGGTACGACGGACCCGCCCCCCCAAACATGGGGGGTGGTGGTGGCGGTATAGCGGGCCGGACAGGAGGTCGCACACCCGGTGGACCGGCCTCACACACTTCCACTGGTCTCCGGGCTCCCAACGTCCCGGGACGCATGGGCGCCGGAGCGTGGGTACCCTCTGGCCCAGTAGAGGGCCCGGGAGTCTGGGCTGCCTTCTTTTTCTTCTTCTTCTTCCTCTTCTTGCCCAGTCTCCCAGGCCCCGGGGTCTCACCAGTCCGGGGTTCCTGAGCCCGGGTTGCCAGGCGCCTCCCCCCAGTCACGCCCGCCAGGGAGTCCTGCGGTCCCCCAGTCGCCACCACCATAGCGCTCCCAGCAGGCGGCGTCGGAGGCCCAATCGCCCCCAGCAACCTCTGGGACGCTGGGGCCCCATTTTCTCGCCTGGCGTCTGCGGCAAGGGGGGGCCTTCTCCTAACTGCCGGTAACAGGCGCTCCTCGAGGCCCTCAAAACGGGCCTCGATTAACCTCCCTACCGTCTCTAAAACCGACCTCTTTAGGTCGTCAATATCAAACCCGGCCGCCACAGATGTTGTTGCTGCGGCCGGGGAGACGGCAGGAGGAGGGGAAGAGCGCCTATTGGCCGTCGCCTCCGCGTACGCCCGCCTTTGCGCCTTGAGCTCGCCCTTCACAGCTGCGAGCTCGCGTCTGAGGCGATCGTTTTCAATGCAGAGACGACGATTTTCTCCGCTCTCCGATTTCTCCGCCAGGATCTCCACGATGTCCGTGATCCTGGCGGCCGATGCCTTCAACTGTTTAATGAAGGTCCCTTTCAGGTTGCCCGAACGGGCAGCAACGAGCTGGATTTGGGACACTTCATGGCCCGCAGCGGCCCTGAGCCGAACGAGGTCCATGGACTCCAGATTTTCTGGGGTCTCCTCGTTCGACTCAAATTCAATGTCATCTGTGGGCACATAAACGCACCCGGACTTATCATATATGCGCTCCAGCATCCGCTCCACCATTATTTCAACCGGTTCCCCAACGGTGAGGTCCGACTCACTGTCAGGGCCGGGAGCGGCGCTGGAACGCGGGGAAATCACTAATTTACCCCCTTTACCCCTACGGGCTCTGGAGGTACTTATCGTCTTTGTGTCGGTGTCTGAGACCACCGCTCTCGCAGCAGTCTTGGCTCCATCCTTGACTTTGAACCTTTTATCCCCCGTCTCGTTGCTGATCCTGATCTCCTCGGTTCCATCCTCGTGGGACATCCTTTTGGCGGAGATCGGAGGAAGATCAGCACACGAGACGGAGGAGTCCGACTCCCTGTCCACCTCTTTCCTCCTTGTCCTGAGAGACCTCCTTAGTGGTCTACTCTTTTCACTGCTGTCTCTCTCCCTATCTTCTTCATCCTCTCTAGTAGTGCTTTCCTTATTACTAAAATTTGTTTTAACCTGATAATCCATGCTCATGGAAATATAATTTTCATCCCGTTGGCTCCCCACCCTCCATGGAGTCCGCAAGTGGGGACGACCCAGCGGAGCAGAGCTCTACGCAAGGGCCGCCAGGGCTACCAACGGGATATAGGGGTAGTCGGAGGCGGTGGGTGCGGTATCCGAAGCATGAGAGACGCAGATGGTTAGGCCACGAAACTCTTGCTCCATCACCATGACCTCCTACCTGACGACCTTCCCTAGCCAGGTGTGTTTGACACTACCACCCATGACCATTTCCCTGCAGCTGGCTAAGCTACAAGGCATCCGTCTGGTCAGAAATCCGGGCCAAACGGGCGTGTTGCCGATGACAGGTTGCCCATCTACACCGGCTCAGCCTCGCAGGATCCCATCATCCCGACGTACGGCTCCGCTGCGTAGGCCGTAACGCAGGTGGCTGTGACACGCCACCCCAGACCCAACCACGAAGTCTAGGGCAATGCGTTACATCTTCGGTCGGAAGTGGTTGCAGTGAGAGAATGGCCGTGAGCGTCGAGCGCCAATCTAGGGCATAGAGCGGCCCCAAGCACCCCCAGCCACACCGACACACAACCGACCCGACCCAAGATGCGGGAGTTGGGGAAAGGATGTGGGAGGTAGACGGGAAGAAAGGTAGGACTCCGTCGCCTCGGAAGGGAAGGGGAGTGAGGCGACGGATGCTCGGGCACCTCGGGTACGCACACCCGTGCACTCCTCGGACAGAGGAGCGCCCCTGAGGGGATGGAAACCACCCCTGGTGTAACTATAAGTATGCCACCATAATAACCTTGTGTTGTGTTCCAAAATTAGTGAGTGGTGTACCTATATACTGACAATATATTGTTCGCGGTGCTCCTGGCGTCGTAAACATCTATAGACGACGGTAATTGCTTACTATTAAGTCGGCCGTCAGCCTGTCTGCCATTGGTCAGTAATAAAAAAATAAAACTGTGTGTGTCAGCTCCGACGCACGACTTGAGTTTACTACTTATGTACGATTGTCTAAACATACGCAAAAAGAGTTTATTTAACTGAAAAAAGATTATTACCATATGAAAGGGTAAATTAACAAATTAATGAAAATAATATACATTATAAAAAAAGTTTTAAAACAGTTTTAAGTTCAACCTAATTACAACTATGGCACCTAGTAATAAAGTCACAAATCTCCAAAACATTATCTAATACTTACGATCATTCGTCATATAATTATGAGCAAAGCAATAAATTACTCTTGTCACTTACAAATGAAAAGACATATTATGTTAAACAACATTTAAGGTGAAATCAACCTTAAGTTGTAACAAATTTTTGCCTTGAGAGATACATCGTTTTGTTTTGTTTAGTGTGTTCCGGTGCACGCGCACCAAAAACGTAACGAGGTTATTCATTAGTAGATTTTACTCTCACATTTTTCTCATACCGGGCGCCTTATATATGAAAATCGATTCTTAAGGAGTAAACTCCAAAAATTATCGTGCGTTACTTGTCTTCAATGAATATGCCTCTTTGCCTTATGTACTTATGATAATCATGAACTTTGCACCTTTTGTCTACTATTCTATATTTGAAATAGATTCGGAGAAAGTTCTTAACTTACTATTCGTCTCAGATACTCAGGATCACAAAAAGTTTTCTACTCCTTAAACTTATGTATACGAATGTGAACTTATAACCCGCTATTCGTTTGTTTGTTGGAGATTTCAAGTTCTCCCTAGGCTCGATATCTGTGACCTACTTAGACTAGTTATTACTTGTTCCTTTATTGATCTTTGACCAGTGGCTCGAGTCTTCGAGATTGAAACTTTTAGACTGTGCCAACTTTAAATCGAACTGTTTTAACTTCTTTGAAGGATTTTTCATCAGATTTTTTAAATATTAATATTTTTAAGTCGAGTGTGATAATTGTGTATCTGTAGTATTTTGTTTAAATAAATAAATCCCTGGTACAAATGTTTAATTATCTTTACACACTTGTACTTACACTGGTTAACTACGACTTTCGATCTTGCTCAAAGTTCATTTCGTCGTTGTCAAACTAATATCTGCTATGAGTGTGAGCACTTTTTAGAGATTTCAACATTTTGACTATTTTGACTCGTTTGCCACTCAAACAATAAAAATGTGATTCTAATCATTAACATTAAAATAAATTGTTTCTTATAACATTTTACATGAGAATGCTTTTACTCTAAATCTCAAAGTTTAACTTTTTACATATAGCAGATATTGGTTTGACAACGACGATGTATCAGATAAATTACTTATTAAATATCAAGAAGCCAACAGTATTTCCTAAAATTAAAAACGCTGTATAAGAGAAGAAGCTCCAGCGAAAAATAAAATACCAGCCATGTGTAAATACAGATAAGTTTAGGTGAAATGATATGAAATGAAAATTTATTTGATACTAAAGATTTAACATACAAAATAATAATACCCCCTATCATGCTATATACTTGAGTAAGTATACTAATGTCGAATTCAAATTATACAATAAAATTACAATGTAATTTTTATCAATAGTCATTTGAAAATTATCAATACACATTTCCAACACATATTTAAATAAATTTGTCATTAAGGAAATCAATTACAGGTTATCAGGTGAGGTGAGTATCAATTTTATTTTCTATTGGTATGGTATATAATTATCGTATATTTTTTGTAAATTATTATGTAAATTGTTCATTATAATTAAAATTATATGATTTAATAATGATTATCTTACAATGATTATTTTATATTTGAAGAACGATTAAGATATTTACAAAATATTTCTAGGGAAAGTCTTATGAAACAAGCGGGTATTATTTTTTGTATATTGTCCAATATGAATAGTAAGTAAAGCTTATTGTTTGCAATCATCTTTACCTTAATAGGATATACCGTAACGGACAGGCCACGACTTTCGACCGAACTCGGTGGTATCAAAGGTAACTGAATTTACCCCATTTCAATCGATGACCCATTCCACGATTTCGCTCTATCATAGGAAATTGGAAAAGGATAGAAATAATGTCTTGTGAACGGACATAGTGGTAGGCTCTCACGGCCAGAGTGAGGTCGTGAGTGAGCTTTTATATTGCTATCTGCACTAATATAAGTAGTGTGGGGTTCTACAATCTCGGTTAATGTTACCTTAATCGGATTATAAGTTTTGTGATGAAATGTTTTCTTACAAAATTATAAAGTTTTTAAAGTTATAATAAATCTCCTCGTCTACTGGGGGTACTTGACACCAAGTTTTTTTGATTTCCACCTGAAACTACACTACATAGAATACTGGCAGGAAGTATTTCAAAGGTGTAGTGAATGCGATTTATCTATAGTCGTTTAAAGCATAACACTGTCACTGTCAAGAAAGATAGCCATGGGCGAGTGTGGGCGACATATTAGTGTACATCGTATATATAATCGTATATATACATCGTAGATACGTAGATATTACCGAGCCAGTGAGGCACTTATAAAAACAATACCGTAATTTTTTATTTTCTGCACTCGTTTTCCATTCCAGTTCAAATAAACTTTTCCATTCTTATCCCATCTCTTCCTAATCTATTTGATTTTTTTTAATTAATAGAAGAGTTTCCGTTTTCAAATTAATTTACTGTATTACTTTAACTTTTATTACAATGTCATATGGCAATCACATTACAACCGATTAGTCGGCTCAGTAAAATATATATAACCTGCGACAGAAAAGGATCATCAGCCTTTTTTCTCAGTTAATATTATAACCGTTATCCATAAAGTGAGCATTCAGCCTATTCGCTGTCTCCTGCGTTAAAAAGCTGTTTACTAATGTTTATATACGTATTAAGATTTTACAGCATGTAGACTCTTCATATGTAATATTTACTATACTTTCTTGAAGAAAACGTCTCAGAGACTATAAATGTAACTTATACTATAAATGCAAATGTAAATATTTTATTAAAAATGCAGTGACACACTACTGTGAAAATCCCCATGTGACTAAACTATGCTATAAAAATTACTTAATGCCTACAGGTAAAAAAAAAAATCAGATTATCCATTAAACACCCTGGCCAGAGTCAATACTAGAGTTACAATACGTTTTCTTATTAGACACCCGTAATTTACAAGTCCTTAGTCCTTGTTTTTTTTACATATTTCATGACTTTATGTACGTACTTGCACAGCGCCGCCGCCGCCGTCCGCATCGCTTGTTCAGACGTGCAAAGAGACGAAATAAATACGACTCGTGTGTGTGCTTGCAATCTTGCATGAACTTGTTTGATTCTTCACCAATATAAATTCGAATGCCAAGGATATACGTTACTCATTTGTTTCCGGAATTTCGAAAGGAAAAGTAAAGTACAGTAAATCGATGTTATAGTTTGCTAATGTCAGAAAAAGTAACTATTTATCTGTCTATTTGTAATGTTTTCGTGTAGTAGGACGTATTAAAAAAGAAATACTATCTTTAATGCAGCTAACAAAATAAGAAGCAATGCGTTAAATACGCGTTTATTTGAACAATTGTGCGATGAAAATAATGAAGACTTCCAACCATTGCTCTTACATACTGAAGTACGCTGGAGACAAAAATCTTGAAACTCAGCTCGATCTTAATATTATTTTAAATTGTTATATTGAGTAACCTTGGAAAATTTACCTAAACTTTAGAATCGACCTGATCTGACAAAAAATTTGACATTGACACCGATCCTATCTATAAATCTAAAACTAAAACTGTAACTTTGCTTATATTTTAATTTTACTGATTGGTGACCGTCTGGGAACACCACGTAACGTTGACTTTTTGCTCTTTATTTTCTTAATGAGAATAGTGTCATTAATTTTCTGTAATCTCAGTAATTATATTCTTATAGCGGCCGGTAAATGGCCGAAGCGCGCTACGCGTGGCATGCCACCTTCGCGGTACTCTTTTTTAAACTTTTTTTTTAGTTTTTTAAATTATTATTTATTTATTTTATACTTTTACCACTCAGAATGGGGAGTTTTCTAAATGAAATAAGTGAGAATTGATTGGTTCTTTGTGCTGTGAGTAGATGTCAAAAAAGTAAAGTTGGATGGAATCACTTTTTTGATTGGCCCACACACACTCACAGCACAATCAATTAGTTACTTAGCCAATCGATTCTCACTTTTTTTCGAAAACTATTAATTCATGGTTGGAACTCATTCGCAACGCAAATTTCCATAGTAAGATCTAATCTTCACATTTTTGTCGAGCTTTGGGAATATGGTAGAAATGTAGCTGCAGGAGGTTCACCGGAACCAGCAAAATTTTTAAAGTGGTGTATGAGAAAAGAAGTCTGGGAACCTTTGACATAGAAGCTCATAAGAACGGTGAAATAAAAAAAAATATCCCACATCATACTGACGTTTCAGTATTTTTACAAGTTAATAAAAATTAAATCAATACGAGTGAAGCCGCGGGCAGCCTATAAAGGATGCACAATTCGCTATGTAGAGCACAAATCGCATCACGCTTGTCGAGAAAATCGAATTTTTAATAGGATGCTATCTGTACATCCAATAAATCTTTGGTGAGTGAACTTACGGGCAGATATCGGGTAATGCCGTATCGACCCCAGCGGCATCTGGCAGCCATTCTCGGTAATGCTTTTCAGTTTCGGCGAGAGGCAACGTTATTTTTTCTTTGTATAGGAAAATTATTGTATTTTTTATAAAAAAAACCTTGATTACTCGTAAAAATAATTAACAATAAACTAGGCACTAGTAATTTTATTTGTAATGTCACGACGTGTGTACGTAATGTTAAGGCATGCTTAAGAATCTTGGTGTTATTGTGATTTATAATAAAAATGAACATCTCCCTTTTCTGTATAGTCGTAAAAGGCATAAAATAGAATACTTCTAGCTGGTTCACAGGTGAGATATAAAGGTGTTTTTTCCTTAAGTTTCCTTTCATTTCGTAAAAAAATGTATCTATTTTGAATTTTGAACTTATGTACAGGAATTTGTATTGTACGGTTACAATATGAATGAACAAAAGTAATAAATTTTAACTTTTTTTGAAAATCCGAAATTGCACTTGAAACAGGTTGAATCAAGAATTTACTTCAAATCTTTTGCATGGTTATATCTAGCGCCTAATGTTTACTTTTAAGACGATATAAATCGCAAAAATACACTTGTCGCATAAATTATACGTGATGTGAGCATTTGAAACGTGGCTTGCTTGCTCCTAAAGCGGATCCGGGAATATTGACTCCGTTTCGATGCATTTTATGTTTGCAGAATAGGCACTCGGATTTTACGGATTTAAATCTATCGGAAAAGCAAGATTTTATTGAGAGTCTTATTAGAATGTTTAGAATTTTGATGTTTGTGCAAGCTAAGGGTGACGAACAGGGTTTTAGTCGATATGCCATTGCGGCCGCCATCACATTTCGGTCAGTAGCACAAAGGCGGCTGCCGTAGGATTATAATGGTGAGGTTAGCATAACCACGTCTGCTTGCCCCCGAAGTCCGGCGTGGTACTGGCCATTCAGTATCCCCAGGATAGAAAAAATGGGGATAATGTTAGGATTTGAGACTGAATAATTGATAATGACTTGTTTCAAACCGATGGATAAACGTTGGATAGTTCACCTGAATGTGAATTGTCTAAGAATGGTTTTTATACCAGAATTTATGGTTGTAATTATTATATTTTGGTACTCCATTTGTTATTTTCAAATTTTACGAGTAATTATTGCAAATGCATGTATGAATATGTTTCGGTAGCTACCTAAACTTCATTTTCAGTGCCCCGGATCCACTATTCTACTATTTTTTTTTGCACGTATCTCGGTATCCCTGGTAATATTTACATTCATTGCCAAGAGATTATTGCCTGTTAATTATAAGATCGTCTTGTGGTCCCATACTGCAAGAAGATAAAAGTCACCATATAATACCAAGGAAATTTTAAAGTTAAGTTGTCACGATCACTTCTGTGTATTGGGATTAAATATATTTATTATACTGGCAATATTCTAAATAATAAGTAAACTCTAGTCGTTAAAACATACGCTGCGTAAAACTGAACAGTATTAGCGCAAATCCGGCGCCACCACTATCACAGTGTTAAGGTGAACGAATAAAAGTATATGGTATAGTTACAACTTTTGCGTCTTGGCTGTTACTTTGCTGATATTTAAGAGCTACAGTCCCACAGTCGGCGAATAAATAAAAGTATTCGATTGAATACATTTTTTATAGTGTTTATACTTTATTTAAATAAAAAATATGATCATTATTATGTTTCTACGTTTTTTATTTCTCGCTATGTTCATAGCATTTCGATTTATGAAACATCTCGGGCCTAGGCCAAGTGATGCTCATTTTCTTGTGAGGTATCTTAAGATGTTGCTTGTAAACATCTTTTTACTATTCTGTAGGTGTTTAAAATGACGGATTTTTGCATAGTGACGTAATTGTTTCTTGGAAGGTTCAGTAGTTTCAGAGAATAGTGAAGATAGTGTAAGAAGTGATTATTATTTATTTTAGTGTCAAAACTTTACTCAAATTTAAAGTGCTGCATTTACATGATTTTCGCAAAAAATATATAGTTTCCTTATTTTTTTTTTAAATTTTATACGCGTAGATCCATTTTATTATATTATTTTTAAGAAAAAAATGTTTTTCGTGCAGTATATTTCTTTATCGCATTCTCATGTTATAAACTCACACAAAGTAAATAGTCTCGCTGTACTCTCTCTCGCTTTCGGTACATTTAATTGTATATTTTATTTTTATTGAATTTGCTGGAACGTTAAAACTTAAACAATTTAATATGTATGTTATTAATTCCCTCATATTTCCACTATAGTAGTATTGTTACCAATCGCAAGAAACACTTACGATGCTACTGTAGTTAATTTTAATACTAGTACGTATTATTATGCACAATCCCTTTGTATGCTTATTGTCTTCACAGTGATATGAGTTTTACTTTGCCCACACTGTGTTTTCGAGATATACGCGGAAAACTGGCGCTTAGCCAACTTCTAACAATTTGTGAACGAGTTATCCTATGATTTTCACAAGCCATTATTTCTCCTTGTTGCAAGCTTGAAAATTTGTTATACCCTAAAACCTTATGCCTCCAATTTTGTTACCAGAAGCCGTGACTTTGTTTTTTATTATAATTTAAATTTGTTAACTAAATGAAGTGACTGATGTCACTTATGTCACTATGATTTACAAGATTTAAATTTAAGTTTATAGTCTAACGTAAGGTTTTCCGCGTAGCTGTAACTGTTTGTGCAATATTATTAATTACTGTTTTATAGTTTAAACATGTTGACCAGTGTCAAAAATGTTGAATTTTATGTATTCATGAATTATTACTTACCCTGACTTGAAAATTTGAGTATGATGTTGTTTTTAATGACGTAATAATGTAACACTCTACACTGTTAATATATGTGTAATGTATGCGGTTTAGTCGATTGTGTTCATTCACAAAATACCTACACTGTCTCGTGTGTATAGTTGTCAAGATGTCACTGACACTGTCAAGACACGAAATCCTCGGGTCAGTGTGAACAACATAAAGATATGTATCGACTATTGATATATGTGAACATTACCAAGACAGTGAAGCACCTATAGGAATACTATAATATATATTTATGATATTAGCTAGTGCAGCAGGTATATTGACATAGATACCACTAATTTAACTTGTATGTCCGTCCGCTTTGTAATAATTTAGTCTGACTTATTACGATCTCTTTTAACTCGATTACAGTCAAATTTAAATTTCAGTAAGACTTGCTTGAGGTAGACAGAGATAAACTTTTACGTGTCCTTCCGTCCGCTAGATCACTGAACCGTGACAATTTCTTTTCCTCGGCATAAAGAAACAACAATAATAAATAGATGTGGCTAAATTTGATTTTTACTTCTGCCTGGCTCCTTTCAACCACGAAGGAAATCCAAATGGTAACGGTCCCGAATTTACTGCTCGTAAGAAGATGAACCCATTATCGTATTTTATAATTATCTCGAGGTAAATGATAAAGCAACCCTATTTTTCTTCTTAGCTGAGACCTTGCATCCTTTGTCTGCTTCTGTCGTATTTTTTTTACTTATATTTGAAATATTATTTCTATGTAATTTATATACGTGATTTATTAAATATCTGAATCAAGTATCGAGCTTGTGTGGGCTACAATAGCTATGGGCGAGCGTCTATAAGAGCAAATCGCTCATCGCGGCCTATGCAACCTAATGCGAGTGCCTCCCTAAACCCCGTATCCACCAAATGAACTAATATCGTAACTTTCAACGAGCGACCCTTGACATCGTACAGTAAATTGTCATTTTGGTCGTTCGTTCATTTCGGTCCCCGCCAGAGTGCGGGATAGCAATTAAAAAGCCATCGGCTCACCCGACATTGCGCAATCAATTTAATTAATTCCTCTTTATTAGGTACTTTAATTGTTTTAATTAGATTAATGTACTATTTATTTTTGTTCCTATGGTTTAGCTTTAAAGGCAAAATTTAATTATGTTTAATTTCTGGTATTTTCAGTAGTCAGGTATTTGTTGATTTCCGGAATGGACCTTAAATACCTAGTCAGGTCATAAATTCTGTCATGTTTAATGTAAAATAATTGTAACAAGTTTATTCATTATGTAACCATTCATATACCAAAATGAACTTAACAAAACATAGATTCTTATGACATTAAAGTTTATTCAAAATGACCTCCGTGATTTTGAATACAAGCCTTCAATCTGCGCGGCCAGTCGTCTATCGCAGCACGAACGAGGTCCATGTCAATATCGGCGGCTGCCTTAATCAAGGATGTCTTGAGTGACTCCAAATTGGGATGAGGCTTTGAGCACGCCTTTTCCTCCAAGTGTTGCCATATCTTGTAATCTAACGGATTCAAATCTGGACTGGAGGAGGGCCAGTCTTCGTGCTGGATGAAGTCGATTTCACGCGCCGCCAGCCAGTCTTGGGTGCTCTTCGCTCTATGAGCTGGCGCCGAATCTTGTTGGAATACCCAGTGCCTGTTATTGAACATGGTATGAGAAACAGGTTCCACAAGGTTCGTCATGACTGTATTTTGATACACAACAGCATTCGTTTTTACACCTTTCTCACAAAAATGTACCTCTGTTAAGCCCCAATAAGAACCTCCCAACCATACCATGAGCGAGGATGGAAAATGACCTCGTTGGACACGCGGAATACGGTTGCTCGCTTCTTCACTACTGTGTGCGTACACCTTATCATTTTGTTTGTTGTAGCTCTCTTCTACGGTAAACATTTTTTCATCCGAAAAAAGAATTTCCCGATATTTTTTTCCCGCGTACCGCTTCAACAAAGCGCGGCATCTCTTCAGTCTCAGGTCCATTAGACGAGCATTCAAACGATGTCCTGTTTTTCTTCGATATGCCCGAAGCCCTAAGTCTTCATTTAACACCCTTTTCACCGTGGTTCTGCTTAACCCCATCTGAAGGGCCAACAGTTTCTGCTTACGTTTGGGATTTCTTTGAATTCGTGCCTTCACAGCTTTTATCACTGCTGGAGTCCTAACAGACCGAGGGCGACCACTTCTTGACCTGTCATCTACACTAGAGTCTTCATTGTATCGTTTGATGGTACGATAAACAAATCTTTTGGTTATATTCAAATTTTTCAGTATGTTAAAAATTTGAATTGGCGTGTAACCGTAACGATGCAACGCAATAACTGCAACACGGTCTTCTTTAAGCGTCCACTCCATATTTAAAAAAGTAGTAAAATTCTAAAAGTATACATTTTTATTTTCATGAACAATTCGAAATTCGAATTCAATAAACTTTTTTGTGGCCAGCATTCTAAAAGAAAAGTTTTTACTGTGTGACAATACTTATGACCTGACTAGGTATTACCGTTATGTGGCATAATACTCTTAAATTAGGCTTAATAAGAATTATGTTTACTGTATAGATATTTTTGAATATTCTCTTTATAGGTTCTAACGACTAAGTACAGGCTGCGTTTGGTGGTTTCCCCTCAGATGGAAGACGGGGAGGCTGGTCCTTATCGCGAAGGAGGGGCGCCCGGCGGACTCACCGTCTGCCTATCGGCCCATTGTGCTGCTGAACGAGGTGGGGAAGATCTTCGAAAGGATCCTCGCAAACCGCCTCGTCCGGCACCTAGAGACAGAGGGGCCGAACCTGGCAGACGAACAGTTCGGATTCCGCCAGGGGCGCTCCACTATTGACGCGATCACGCGTCTGAGGAGCCAGGCGGGGGACGCAGTGGCTCGAGGTGGGGTGCTATTGGCGGTGTCACTCGACATCGCCAATGCCTTCAACACCCTGCCGTGGAGCTGCGTGCGGGAGGCGCTCAAGTACCATCGGGTGCCTCCCAACCTCCGTCGCATAGTTGGGGCATATTTGAGTGATCGTGCCGTCGTCTATCCGGTCCAGGGTGGGCAAAGTCGGCGAGACGTCGTGTGCGGTGTTCCACAGGGGTCGGTCCTGGGCCCCCTGCTGTGGAACATCGCATACGACTGGGTCCTGAGGGGGGCACTCCTCCCCGGCGTCGGCGTCATCTGTTACGCCGACGACACGCTCGTCACAGCGCGCGGGAGGAATCCCCGCCAGGCGTGCCTTCTGGGCACGGCTGGGGTGGCGCACACAGTGGCAAGAATCCGGCGACTAGGCCTGGAGGTGGCCTTGAACAAGACGGAGGCCGTGATATTTTACGGGCCCCGTCAGAGGCCGCCACCGGGCCTGCGCATAACGGTAGGAGGCGTCCACATCGCCGTCGGGCCGTCCATGAATTATCTTGGACTGGTGCTCGACGGGCGATGGGACTTCGCGGCACACTTCGAGCGCCTGGCGCCGAGGCTAGTTTGGGCGGCGGCGGGACTCTCCCGTCTGCTGCCGAATATCGGCGGGCCGGGCGCAGTGTGCCGCAGGTTCTTTGAGGGAACCGTGCGGTCGATGGCCCTTTACGGGGCCCCGATCTGGGCGGATCGCCTGACGGCCAAAACGACGGCGCTGCTTCGCAGGTCGCAGCGCGTCCTGGCCGTCAGGGCGATAAGAGGATACCGCACGGTGTCCTTCGAAGCGGCCTCCCTGCTGGCCGGATCCCCACCATGGGACCTCGAGGCCCGGGTCCTGGCGCTGTTGTACCAGTGGCGCCGGGGCGCGGCCGAGCGTGGCTCTCGCCCCACGCCTCGCGAAACTGAGGTGAAGCGCGCGGAGCTGCGCGACGAGGTGCTCATGGTGGAGTGGAAGGAGCGCCTCGCGCACCCCAGCGTGGGCCTCGCCACCATCGAAGTGGTGAGGCCCGTCCTGGCTGAATGGTTGGAAAGGCGCCACGGCGCCCTGACCTTCCGCCTGACGCAGGTCCTCTCGGGGCACGGTTGCTTCGGGAGGTACCTGTGTCGCATAGGGCGGGAGATGACGTCAGGGTGCCACCACTGTGGCGCGGGCGACGAGGAGGACACGGTGAACCACACTGTCGCCGTGTGCCCTGCGTGGCGCGAGGAGCGCCGCGCCCTCGTCGCCCAAATCGGCGTGGACCTGTCGCTCCCGGCCCTGGTTCTGTCCATGGTCGGGGGCGATCCTGGATGGACGGCCGTCGCCTCCTTCTGCGAGGCAGTCATGTCCGCAAAGGAGGCGGCGGAGCGGGAGCGGGAGTCGACCACCACACTCCCCTCCCGCCAACGCAGGCCACGCCGGCGGCGCCGGAGGGCCAGTAACGACCTCCGGCCGCCGTAAAAAGCGGCCGCGGGCGGCCCCTCGGGGGAGGACCCGCCGCCCGCACTATTGCCGCGAGGGTGAGGGCTACGTGCTGTTCCGCGGCCCCCTCAACTCCTAGAGTTGTTAGGAGAGCGCCGGGGGGACGAAACCCTGACCCCCTGGCGCCAACACTTTAGAAGGGGCCCGCCTCAAGACAAAGGGCGGGCCGGCGCCGGCCCGGGCCACGAGATCGGCAGGCCATATATCCGTGGGCCCGGACGTAGGCGATAGGAGAACAGCGGGGTTTTTTAGTGGGTAGTCGGAAAAATCCCGGAGTCCCACATATCCCTCGGTCCCCCCGGGCCGGGGGAACCCGTCAAGAGAGGTTTTTCCCCGAGACCAAAAAAAAAAAAAAAAAAAAAAAAAGGCTGCGTTTGGTGTGATGTCAGGTAACAGTAAAAGTATTCGTGTCTTCATTTCATCAGAAAAGGCGGCGACATCGGTTTGCCCACCTCTTTACTATCGCTAAGATGTTGGAAAACGAGAGGTCAAATTCGATAAAAGAGACCAGATTTCGATACTTTCAAGCCCACGCGGAGTACACGCAGGTGTATACCGCTCCACAGAGCCCCGTATCTTGGTCACTAGCACCACAATTGTGGTACATATTCTGTCGTGTGATTATCATATATCTGAAGTTACACCATATATAAAATAGCAATATTAATACATTTAAAATTTAAGTACTTTAGACATTAAGAAAATAAAATCGCGACAGTTAATTTTACGTGTAAATTTTTAATGTCAGACTGTATGTCGCAGTGAAGTTTTCGTTAATTATTCAAAATTAGCAAGAAATTAGCTTCACGTTTCTCTCATTTTCCATTCAAACAATAAAAGACTAGCTCCTACGTATGGTGTAAACAGATAATTTGCCTAACCTGGTCTATTGTAACATTTGTCAGAGAGCACAGGTTATGTTAACCTTTATACATTGGCAACAAAATAGTCATTTTGTGATACGGTACTACCATTTTGTCCGAAATATAATACAATGACTCCCATTGACTTATCCAAAAGAATATTCAAAAGTGTCGGAAGTGGGCACTCTTTACAAATCCCACCTACTTCAGTAATGTTTTTGACGAAAATTTTTCGAATTTTATGATATATTGACCCAGTAATAAGATCGAGTATAAACCATATAACCGAGTGCCACTTTAGAATATTTCCATACATTGAGCCCTCATTTTCCAATTCGTTCCCGAAACCGCGATATATCAACTGCCTAATACTGATGTGGACTCTATTGGGCGTACGCCCTTCGACATTATCGATATTTGTGCTATGGGTCAATAGGCTTATTGACATTCTTTTTTGGGACGTTCATCGTTGGCTGCCTTTTGTAGGTTTTGCGGTCGATGCGGGCGCGATAAGGTTCTCGCTCTTATTTATTTTGAATCGGTTTGATAGGATTTACTTTGAGCTTCCTTCATTACTTGAAGTTAGTACTTTTGCTAGTCCACGTGCAGGGAAGACTGGGAAAGAAGGAAAGCGTTAAAATTTGTTTTGTAAAGTAGAAGAAGTCTACGACGACAGTAACCCTTAAGCTAAGATAGCTACATGTATTCCATTTTTTTGGATATCCCATGAGGTATATAAAAGAAATGCGATGCAAAACAAACGACCCCCGTAGGCATTTGTTTTGAACGTCGAAACGATTGCCGGAGATCACGGGTTTCAGTCGTCATATCCTCAACCCGAATCTGAGTGTTTGCATAATTTATATTTATTTACAAAAGAAATGTATGTAAGTAGTCTAGTGCCCATTATACGGGTGATCATTTCCTTTCTGCTTACTTTGGGACTGGATGGTGCTGTGTATATGTCACAGTGTTTTTTTTATTGCTGTAGGTTAGCAGACAGGCTGACGGCCCGCTTAGAATTTAGCAGTTACCATCGCCTATGGATGTTTGCAACACCAGTGGCATCGCGAAGACGCTGCTGTCCCATAAAGATACAGGAAATTATGCTAGGTCACTAATGCCGGAACACAACACAAAGTTATTATGGCGGCATACTTAAGACCAAAGGTGGTCACCATCCAGACAGGCTTGAGGCCCTACCACGTAGCTAGGCTGGGTTGTTTAGTCGCCTTAACGATAGGCCGACCCCGGCCGCAGAGATTAGTATTCTTTCTCCGCCCATGCACGGATAAAAAGTGTATTTAATTATAAAAAAAGACCAGACGAAAGTGTTGCTCTAACAATTATAAACAGCATACCTCAGGATCCGAATTTTAAAAGATTTGAATGTAAAGGAGATAAAAAGCTTGTAAAAAGAAATATAGGAAACGCCATACACCGCCTTAGATAATTGGCTAACGTAGCTTATCACTATTGTAACAATGTGTGTTGTCAAGTCAGACGATATTTTGAATTTGGTTATCTGATCTCAAACTTTTATTAGGTAAACTTTATTCCAACTCTGCTACGTATATATGTTGTACAATATTTATATTGTATATTTTTTATATTTGTAAAGTTATTTTACACTATTATTTCCAAATTTTCCTCGGCAAACACATGTGCCGTCAATCGCGGTGCGAAATTAATATTTTACTTTTTTGGTTTTGCAACAGATGTTCCACTAACAATACGCTTAGCTGCATATGTTTCAGCTGCGATATGCAGATTAATGTTTTGTATTATATTTTTTATATGTAATGTCAAATATATGTATGTTAACTTATGAATAATTTTGTGAGAATTTCAATCAATTTTAGCTTTAATGTATAGTTACACTTATACAGCGTTATTGGTAATTCGACATAGTCCCGTTAGGAGGTGATAGGGGTGACTATTTGCGATAATTTTAACTCCCATATGCATTATGCAAAAGAGAACAATTTTTGGCGGAAGAACTCATAACAAGAATTATAAACGCAGCAAATGTGATTCAGAATAATTTAACTACTTCGGTAGTTAAGTCACAACTCTGTAATAATGAGACTTTGCGCACCTAATAAGAGAAGTCACATCGAGCAAGAACTTTAATTAATCTAAATTACAAAATATCTTAATTGTTACTTGTTATTAATTGCTATTTACTACTAAGCTGTTATTGATTCTAAATTTTATTTAAAATTTGTGTTTTTTGTTTTTAATTAATTTTATGGAAATTTTAAAGTACGACGTTAAGTTTAGTTAGAATACGAATTGCCGCATGCCCCCTTTGTGATTATTTTTTTCAGTTTCTTTAAAATAAGTTCCTAGTTATTATACGACCTCGGTGGCGTAACGGATAACGCACGTCGGTACGCTCGCGGAGGTCACGGGTTCGATTCCCGTCTCGCGTCTGGGTGTTTATGTATAATATGTATTTATTTACAAAAAAAAAAAGTATATAAGTAGTATATCAGTTGTCTAGGGCCCATAACACAAGTGCTACTTAGTTTGGGACTAGATAACGCTGTGTGAATTGTCACAAAATATTTATTTATTTATTTATACATTTTTGGAGAGCTAAGAATACGTTTACGTTTTTAAAATAATCTGCAAGCTAACTTTCATAACATTTTTTTTTTGTTTGTTTTTAAAGCATTTTAGTGGAAACATCTCAAAACAATATTGAAATAATATCGTTTTTCGTCTCGCTTTTTTGAATTTAGACAGATAATAACTGTTGTTTTATTATTGATAGGTAACCAGAGTTTAATCGTTTTTATAAATCAGAAGACAAATCCGGGTTGCCTGGAAGAGATCGCTCTGTAGCGATAAGGCCGCCCATTGTAAGTCAAGTACTCATTGATTGTGTAAATAAGTTTCATTGTGTTTATATAATTGGTTTACAATAAAGTGTTATCTATCTATCTATCTATCTATCTAAGACAAAATGAGATTTAAATTGATACTTTTTTAAAGAAATTTTTGAATTTGAATTTTTGACTTATTTTGAAAAAAATCTAAAAAAACATGATAACTCAAAAATGGTTCACTTTTGTATTTGGGGGCTAAAATTATTGCAAATAGTCACCTCTATCACCTCCTAACGGGAATATGTCGAATTACCAATAACCTTTTATATATGCTTAATAGAGGATTAAATATATTGTAAGCAGTAAAGTAAGGAATAGAGAGTTAGAATTGAAATTTATCTTTAGCCCCTTTGCACTAGGAAATTCAGTATCATGCCAATCCACAAGCAGAAGTTTTTTCTTGTAGCATTTTTGAACAGCAGAGTTTAAAGTTGACAGTCGAGCTGGGTAGCAAACTAGGGAAGAGGAAGTCCCTTAGGTAAATAACCAGGATTCCCCCCCAATAAAAGTAAATCCGTACGATTTTAAAATCGATTTATTATTATAAGCCGATTTCAGTAATGTTACAAGTGAAATGGTGTTAACACTTTCAAATCAAACACTAGACCTTTTTCATTTTCCAGCAAGTGAATCGAGTGCAGTTTCAATTAAATCCAAAATCTCTTCCACGTAATATTTTACAAAGTTTTTATTAGATAAGGGGGGAAATTGTTTGAAGGAAGAGCCGCACCGTCGCTCCGCGGCACAGCCGTGAGACTTGAAACGCTTACGTCGGCACAACTTGATTTATGAGGGCCTTTTGAATGGAAACTCGGAAGCTGAGAGTTACGTTTTGAAATTTTGGCCGTCTTTATGAGCTTCCGTTTGGAGTATATAGATGGGTTTAGTTACTGCGTTACTAGTACATAATGTAGGACAGTAGATATTTTTCAGTCAAACTCAGATAATAATCATAAATAAGAATTCAAGATTTTAACTTAAAACGCTTGGTGTCTCTGTCCCTACTACAGAAACTTTTACAGATATGTATGTATGGTTAGTAGCATTTTGGCTGTTATGCTTTTTTCATTGCTGTAGGACAGCAGACAGGCTGACGGCCTACTTATAATTTAGCAGTTACCATAGCCTATGGGTGTTTTTAACGTCAGTAGCATCGCGGTCACGCTGCTGTCCAAGAACTTGGGTCACTCATGCTGGAACACAATACAAGGTTATTATGGCGGCATACTTAAGACCAAAGGTGGTGGCCATCCAGACGGGCTTGGGGCCCTACCACGTAGCTAGGGTGGATTGTTTTGTAGCCTTTTACGACAGGCCGATCCTGACCGCAGAGGTTAGTGTTCTTTCTCCGCCCCTGCACGGATAGATCCTGTTAAATAAGAAGTAACTATTTGGACCACCGTTCGGATTTACCTATCGAGGTAAGCGAATTTGTCGACAGTCGCTTACAAAGTTAAATCTGATATAATATGTGCGCGTTCATTACTTCACTGCTTCATATTTTATTTAGGTCGTAACATATAATTTAACGTAGACGATTTTTCAGGGCTTTGCTAGCAATAATGACAACGCCTACCAAGTCTCCCTTTGACATAAATCATATTTTATTAAAGAATCGCGTCGTCTTATTATTATATTTATTTTGATAAAAAAAATCACAAAAGGAGACAGCGGTGACTGAGTGAGACTCGGCTTACGACATGAAAAGGCGTCAAGCTGCGAAGGGTTTAAGGCGTCGTTAATTTAAGAAGTCAAGATTTTTGTTGATTGCAGTTTAATATATCCCTTTTATATTATTAAATAATAAAGATTATATTATTATCGTGTCATCATTTCGGGTTTTAAACGGACAATTGTAAGATTTGTATAACTTTTGACTTTTCAAACGCTTTTTAGCAGTCGTCTGCCAAAAATGTTATCGTACATCGCTATTTTTTATAATGCAGTTTTGTTGATAATATTATTAGTGTATAAATTATTCCTTTAATCACATACTTGCAAGTAAACTCACTTGTGGTAGACATTCTTATGGAAGTTTTTATTTAAAAACTTAAATTTAAACTGAGAGCTACATAAAAGTTCACTTTAATACTTTCTAATCTTGACTTTGCATAATCTTTTGTTTATTTAATGTGAGATTATCAGAATCGCAGCTGGTCGGCAATATGTAAATAATTTTCAGACTCAATTTGTGAAAAAGAAAACTTTTAATATTGTATTTTTTATGTGTACTAGTTTTAAAAAGAAAATAAAGAACGATCAATTAATTGCCTACCTACATAAAATAGATGTGATCAGTAGAGTCGTTATTAATTTATGCTTCGATTCGCACAGCAGTCACCCTTTGCGATCTCGAGCAGTAATATCCCGTAATATTTAGGTCAGTATGGATCTCACGTACGGCACATTGCAATTTTAAAATTGAAATTGGGGACAGAATAAAGAAACACTAGTCAAGTATTCATATTATTTTTCATTATTTGTTGATTGTATGATGATTGTATATATGATAGACATGATATTAGAAAAAATAAGCAACTTATATACTACGCCATGTTAATGGAGGCGTTTGATTAGTAAGATAGGAGATATTCGGAGACGACAATTTAGCTCTGGTACAAAATAAAAGCCGACTATTTTCAAAAAAATTTGTAATCAATTGTGCTTTTTGAAATATTAATAAAACCAACTAAGAGCTAACGCAGAGTAGGTTCACGGAGTATTTGACTAAGGTCAAATGTTATTTTGCTTCCTGCTACTATTGTATAAACTAGTTCTTTGTATATTGTTTAGCTTTATTGAGTCATGAAAGTTATTAAAAAAAATAACAGCGTCCCACTGCTGGGTTCAGCCGGAACGGACAGAAGGAATAGTTAGTGGCAGTTGCCACACTAAAGTGGACTGGCGGATTACACATAACGATGAACTCGGTATATTGGTTTCCTGACGATGTTTACCTTCATCGTCGGTAGATAAATATAATAAAAATTAATTCACACACAAAAATAATTAAAATTAATTTATACTGTGAAAAACTCGGTATTATTTGACAACTTGAAAATACAAGAGTAATCCTACACATCCTACAGTAAGTACTAATATTATATATTGTGTATAAAATAATATGATATTAAATCCCCGAATAGCCATAATAAGTGAAATAAAGCTTTTAATATAAATAAACCATTACAGATTATACAAACATTTACAAATTTGAACACCAAGTAAATAATAAACCTCGTTTTCGCTCCGTCTATTCATCTGAAAACTTTTAATATCATGAGCAGGTAAGTTATTTCTGTAAGGCCACCGACTCGTATTATAAAACACCTCATTAATTCTCGCCTCACTGTGTAAAAGGCATTTTTCTAAGTTTTCTAATGAGGAAAATTTTCTTATCGTCAACGCCAACTTTGGTACGAATCAACATTTTCCCTTTGAGTGAACATTTGACGTTTAGAAATTTTCTATATTTTGCTTTAATAAGTGCTTTCTTTCGTAAATTATAAAGTGTGGAGTTTGAAAGTTTGACATACTTTTATATCAGATAATTATTTCCCCTAATGGAAATGTATAATCGATATTTGACTTTACAGAAGCTTCCTTGTTACAGGTTATTAAGTTGATAGACTCTTATGATCAATTAAACATAATAATAATGCAGAAAGAAAAGAAATATAAAGAAAATTATTTAGTTTTCCTACGATAATGTTTTTATTGCTAAGTAACAGAGGGCAGGCTGATGGCCCTTTTAAAAGTAAGCAGTTACCGTCACCTGTAGAAAATTGCTACGCTAGCGGCACTGTGAATACGCTGCTATATCATAAAGGTAGGTACTGGAACCAAAGTCACTAATGCTGAAACACAACACAAGGTTATTATGGCAGCATACTTCTAGACCAAGGGCGGTTGCCATCCAGGCGGGCTTGGGGCCTTACCAGCGTATCGAGCGTAGCGTGGGTTGTTTAGTCGCCTTTTACGACAAGTCAACCCCGGCCGCAGGCATTACTATTCTTATTCCGCCGCTGTACGAAGATTAATTTAAGAACCATTTATTTAATACTAAAATTATTATAATGTAATATTATATATATTGTTATATTATAATAGGCCTTTGTCCAGCAGTGGGCGTCTTCCGGCTGAGATGGTGATGATGATGAAAATTATTATAATAAAAATTATCTATTCATGAAATCAAACATATTTTTTTCATTTGTGGTTGTATAGTATATATTAAGATAAAGTATTTTCAGTAATTAAATCTCGTATTATGATAACATTCAATTTCAGTACGTGTGTTAAAATATAAAGTGGCGAGTTTAGTTATTGCCGATGTGAAAGTTGTCTTAGTTTAGTTTCGCCAAATTGATGTGCAGTTAAAATGCGTATATACATAGAACGCCTTTGCCATAAGCATTAGACGTGCAAATGCATCCATAATGTTGTTTTCCAAGGAAAGCTGAGTCCAAGAGAGAAATTATCTAAGATGGTAGTTTGCTTAACTTTTCACTCGATATAATTAGACTGCTGGGTACCATACTCTGTGCTTAGGAGGGTGGCACACTCTCCCTCTTTGGGTCACGTAAGAACTTAAGTGCTTGTTGATGTTGTGCTTAAGTTCATACGAAGA
Organism: Malacosoma neustria; assembly: GCA_963693495.1. Classification (NCBI taxonomy): domain Eukaryota; kingdom Metazoa; phylum Arthropoda; class Insecta; order Lepidoptera; family Lasiocampidae; genus Malacosoma; species Malacosoma neustria. The sequence goes on from OY856386.1 coordinate 5,712,268, forward strand.
GTCGCTTAATTCTTTGCAAAAGTAAAAGGATATCCTTGTTCTTGTATAATGAAAGAGTTATACCTGGCTTATATGTGACACATTTAAAACTTATATTCACCTAACTTGTTCTATAAAATTTTCAAGTAATTATTTTATACTTTTTATCAAATTTTATATTTAAAATGGAAGTTGCGTAGTAGCTTTTTTTTTAAAAGTACAATAATTTTTCATTCTAATACTATAGAACTGTGAAAATAAGATAACACTAAAAACATAGTAATTGTCATTAATTTGTGACCATACGGTTCATAAAAGTACAGTTATGAAAATATGAGTTCTTTTTACACTTTCATGTTTTTTCAGCGCTTGATTATTGTACTGTTAGGCGCTTCAGGGCTATCCATTCTTTCTGGGATACTGTTTATCGTATGAGTTCGAGCTCCCACAATACGCTGTTATCACATGACTTTTTTTTGGTCTCGGGGAAAAACCTCTTTTGACGGGTTCCCCCGGCTCGGGGGGACCAGGGATATGTGGGACTCCGGGAAAGATGTTCGACCATCCGACTACCCACTAAAAAACCCCGCTGTTCTCCTATCGCCTACGCCTGGGCCCACGGATATATGGCTTGCCGATCCGGCGCCGGTCCGCCCTTTGTCTTAAGGCGGGCCCCTTCTAAATTGTTGGCGCCGGGGGTCAGGATTTCGTCCCCCGGCGCTCTCCTGGATCAAAAGTTGAGGGGGGCCGCACGCGGCCCTCTCCCTCGCGGCAATAGCGCGGGCGGCGGGTCCTCCCCTGAGGGGCCGCCCGCGGCCGCTTTTTACGGCGGCCGGAAGTCGTTACTGGGTTATCACATGGCTAAGATAACCGTATATAGGTGTTATACACCTATTTGGGTGTGAGTATTTTTGGAAGACAAGTGAAAAAGAGATAGACAATTTTTTTCAGGACTACTGCTGTCTGATCTCCGTAAATGGAAAGAAAAAAAGTAATGGCTTGTTTTTATTTATGAAGTAGCAAAAGAAGTAATTAATCTATTTGTTAGTTCTTACGACCCCCTGGCCATTTCATGGGTTAACCATGGGGACAAATAACAATTGTCCTATTACTAGCTAGGACCAGAGTATCAAATGTATTTTGATAATAATTAAGAAAGATATAAAGTTTAAAGCATATCTATTAAAAATTACACATGTTTGAAATGTGTACTGTTAAATGTGATTTATATAGTTTGCGTTAAAATTTTAATATTTCAAGCACAATAACGAGACGGTTCTCAAGAACGTTCACGTTGCGTACTTTCCGCATTTGGACTGGAACTTCCGGCTAAGGTTTTTCCATCGCAGTACGATATAGACTTTTTCAAAAAGACATTTTAGAATTTCTCAGGCGCCGGCATAGCGTTGGTAATGCCTCTGGTGTTGTAAACGTTCACAGACAACGGTGACCACTTGCTATCCGGTGGGCTGGTTGCCTGTCTGCTGAACTTCAGATATAAAAAAGTAGAATAAAAATAAAATAAATCTAATTTGTTTGAAAAATCAAAAGAAAACGAAAACTAATTAAGTGATAGTCGAATTTATGAAGTGTTACCACAGATAAAGGGAGACCAATAATATCAAGCACCAGGTGTACATCTTGGCAAGTAATTGTAGTCGCCGAGGTGCCGTCGACGAGTACTCCTCCTTAACTATTCGAAATCAGTGAAGATCAATTAAGAACTAAGTGGTGATTCACTTCTATAGAACTCCGCTTTTGAAGTTTGCATCGAGTGCTTGATTGTTTTTGTTCCTACCGACTTTGAATTAAGTATATGTCTGCGTTGTTATGAGTTCAGGTTTCTTGACAATTGTTTGCATTTGGTATTTAAGCACAAGTTTACCCAGAGCAGGCCCAAACAGGTATGTAGGAGCCAAGTGATATCACACTCAAAGATTAACCTGAAGGCCACCAGTTCAGTTTTGAAGTAGCAAGCATCGCTTAGGTATTTTTTCCCCACCTCATTATATTATTATAACATAATTGCTATGTATTAACGCTGAAGGAAAAATTTTTAGATCACTCATGGATATAACCTGCAAATCCTCCTTAAATGAACGTGTCCGTTACACAGCCCATTCCCGACGGGCACCCAGTGCAGTCCAACATTGAAATGCTATGAGTGTGTACATCCAAAGCAGAATTTTTTTTTCTTGTGTAGATTTTCTGATTGGTCAAAAACAGTTTAAAACATAACCTTCAATCATGAGTTATCTAATAAAATTATTTGACTTGCTTAGTGGCTACCCAAGTAGTCTTGTATGGTTGTCCCTATGAGTTTGATTCTCACAAAGGACCAATCAGTTATATGATACAAATTGTTTATTCTGGTGTGTCTGTCCCGTCGATTTTTTGTCACGACAACCTCTGTGGCGTAACGGCTAACGACTTCAGTATGCTTGCAGAGGTCACTGGTTCCCGTTCCACATCTGGCTGTTTATGTATTTATTTACAAAATAAAAGTATAGTATATCAGTTGTCTAGTACTTATAACACAAGTGCTATGTTACTATACTTAATTTGGGACTAGATTTGTGTTGTGTGATTTTTTATAATATAATAAATAGTAATATTATTTTGGATTAATAAAAAAATTAACAAACTCCTGCAATACAGATTTTCATTTAATGCGGATAATTGCTAAAAAAATGAATATTATTCATAATACTCTAATGTCTACGATTCAATTCAAAACATAAATAAAATTGTTGCACTGTAATACCATCAAAAATATTCATTTCTCAAAATAACGCCTGTACGCATCCCGAAAGCTCGTTATTAATCCAATGTAAAGTCAATTAGGCACGCGGTCCCTTATTAAGGGGTTACGGATATATGCGGATATTCGCAGGATATAAGTGCTCGAGAAGCGTCGGGGCGGAAACTAAAATCGCGTTGGGACTCGCACTCTCGGCGTGGTCTAATGGGCCCCAGGCATAACGAGGTACTGTGAGAGCTCTTTAGGACTCGACCGATCTCGGGTTTCGTACGCTGTCGTTAGGGTTGCTGAATGTCTGGATTCCAATCCAGGAAATATCCATATTTCCTTTCAATTTGTTTTGAAGCCCGATATCTACTTATGTGGTATTTCAAGGAAAAATAATAGTACGCCCTTTTCATCGATGCTTCGTACCTCGTCTAGATGTAGCAAGTCTTCTTTCAAAGGATCTACTCCCACCTGCCTTCCAACCTTCGAAGGAAAACCTCACATCATAGCCTGTTCCGTTCTTAAGCAATATGCATCAGCTGGCAGATGGGATCGACTTCACCACTGAAGGTCTTGTTATAACCTTTTACCCTCTAAATTTAGATATTATAAAATAATTGCCATTTACTATCCGAAAAAGAAAACTACCTAGAGAAAAGGAATCGGTACACTGAGATCGCCAATTTATTATATTATATATTCTATTATATTATATCACCACTCCAACGTGATGTTGAATATATATCCATTCTCTATAGTGAATGTGAGGTTCAAGTCCCTCTGTGAGCCATTATGAGCTGTTATTATCATTACATAGATCAGGAAATAATCTTTAAACTTATGAGTATTTTTTTTTTTCATAACACATAAAAAAGAAACACAAGTAAAAATAACATCGTTTGTAGTGGAAACACTGAGATAATCTCGCCCGAGTAATAAAATTAATAAATCAAAATATTTTTATTATCGTAGATCAGCCCTACGTAGACTGTAAATTCTCGGTTCGGTAAACGAATGCTAAACCTCGAGTGCCGCATACGACTCGTATTGTCATACTGCGTGATCATGCTTCACGTGGCTTAACCTTTGCTTGTGATTTTATTCATAATTAGATCCACCTTTATCTTGTGTAAAGAGGGTTTGATGTTGTAATTTGGAACACAATCTGCCGGCAGCATTTTTAAAATTAATATTTTAAAAATAATAAACGATAACAAGATTCAGATATTAGAACAAATGTGTGGATGCTCGATAGAAAATCGATCGCAATCCGTGCAGGGGCGGAGAAAGAATACTAACCTCTGCGGCCGGAGTCGGCATGTCGTAAAAGGCGACAAAACAACCCACCCTAGCTACGTGGTAGGGCCTCAAGCCCGTCTGGATGGCGACCACCTTTGGTCTTAAGTACGCCGCCATAATAACCTTGTGTTGTGTTCCAGCATTAGTGACCCAAGTTCCTGTACCCTTATGGGACAACAGCGTGTTCGCGATGCCACTAGCGTTGCAAATAGGCGACGGTAACTGCTAAATTCTAAGTGGGCCGTCAGCCTGTCTGCTGTTCTACAGCATTAAAAAAAAACTAATAAAGGCTGTTTGCTGCCATCCGTATCCTCAAATTCTTTGAAATGTACTATAAACTTTCGCTTTGTCTATTAGTATGATGATGATGTTATATAGTATTCTCGTAATTTATCTAAGCATTACCTGTATATGTATTTATAACATACTAGCTGACCCGGCAAACGTTGTTCTGCCATATAAATAATAAAATGTCAAAAAATTAAAAAAAAAAATTGGGGTTGGGTCACCCCTAATATTTAGGGGGATGAAAAATAGATGTTGGCCGATTTTCATAGATACCGGATAAGCACAAACAATTTCATCAAAATCGGTCAAGCCGTTTCGGAGGAGTATGGCAACGAAAACTGTGACACGAGAATTTTATATATTAGATATATTTTATTTTCGGATATGGAAAATAGTTTTAAAGTGTTTTAAAAGTTCCTAACAAAATTATTCAAATTATTTTTACTAAAGCTCTCAAAAAACGCACAATTTTCTAGCCTTATTCAACTATTAAACACGTCAATTGTGACTTAACGTTTGCGAGATGAAAAGCAAAACAAATAAGTACTTATTTATATTTCTTTGTTTACAGATTTATTGGACACGTCAATATAAAAAGGTAAGAAAATACATTTCTGAAGAGTTTGCTGTAAAGTGGCTATATATCTGATTCTCCGATTGGGTGTCCTGCGTAACGGATGATGTGAACAGTGGTTTGTTAGGAGTGCCTAACACAAGCTTTTGAGCTTGTTTGGAGAGTTGGTGATATTTCAAGCGTACTATTATTATATGTTTGTGACGTATGTGTAAAGTATTGTAACAAATTATATCACAATTCGCGTTAACATAAACTTTTATCTGACTGTGATAAATATATTAATATTGCATATTATTAATACCATCCGATATATGTCTATTACGCTAATGCGATTTAATCAGTTATACGATGTGCTCTGGGATGAATTGATAGTTAGTGTTTCCACTATCGGAAAATATTATTATACATTTTTAATAAATATCTTTAAAATCGTATATTGACATAAATATAGAAATAATACCTCAACAGGACGTACATCAAATGATGTACACAATGATATACTTTATTCTAGCAACCCCAACTTTGTTTGGATATATTTTTCATATACATATAATACTCACTAGTTCATTGGTGAAAAAATTGTTAATACTAGTTTAGTAGTTTTGTATTCGAATCCTAAAGCCGTCCCTTTAATTTTATTGCTGTATGACAGCAGACAGGCTGACGGCCCGCTTAGAATTTAGCAGTTACCGTCGCCTATGGGTGTTTGCAACGCCAGTGGCATCGCGAACACGCTGCTGTCCCATAAGGGTATAGGAACTTGGGTCACTAATGCCCGAACAGAAGGTTATTATGGCGGCATAGTTAAGACCAAAGGCGGTCGCCATCCAGACGGGCTTGAGGCCCTACCACGTAGCTAGGGTGGGTTGTTTTGTTGGTTTTTACCACAGGCCGACCCCGGCCGCAGAGGTTAGTATTCTTTCTCCACCCCTGCACGGATAAAAATATATTTAATGAGAATATCAATATTTTCCGTGATTCCTACTTTAGGAACGTATCACAATATTGCCGACTACGAAAATATAACATTTCGATTTTCCTTTTACGGCCCAATCGTATCTCATCCCATACATTAAATGGGAAGATGAGTTTCGATTTCGTTAATGATACATTCCATTCCGGGGAACGGTGCAAAGTTCATTAAGGTTTATAATTATTATTAGAGGACAACACTGACCCAACGATGTGGGGCACAGATAAATGAAATAGTGAATTTTCGTTTGTAGTCCCTTTAAATAATATTATAAATTACGTATTGTTTGTTATCAATAATATACGGCTGCCCAATTTCATAACACAGTAAGGGAGAATTTTTTTTATCGATTTTTAAGTATTTTTCATTTAGTACGGCTAAGGGAAAATATGTTTCGTTAATTTCTCTGAAAAAAAAAAATGTTTTTGTCAGTTTAATTTGAAACGATAAGAGTTATCTTTTATGGTTATAGACGTGATATTTCTAGTCCACAGACTTCCACAGAAGGCGATCACCTCTTGTTTTGAATAGAGGCCATATATTTATTACGTCTAAAAAAGAGGAATAAGAAAAAAAACATAATTGGAACAATTATCATTCGATTCAAAGTTAAAGTCATACGCGTAAAAGTAAATACTTTTATTAGTCATAATTATGTTTTTTAGTAGCAATGATTTTTTACTAGTGATCCTCCGAATTCATTGGTATATTCATTTCATTTACGGATGTGATATTTAAACATGTAGTTCTAAATTGTTGACTCGTATTTAATTCAAAATAGCGTATTTCCTTCGTTACATTTAATTAGTCTTACGTTACTGTTAACTATAATAACTAAAATAGGTAAAAAAAATTACTAAAATAGCATATGTTTAATCCTAAATATTTGATTATTCAATTTCCAAGCCAATTTATAATAGTTTCTATTATTTATTTATTATTGGAGATATTAATTATCAATTATATTTACTCAAAAAAAAAAAAATATGCAGTAACGTGTAGCCCTAACACTATCACTAAGGTTGTAAAAAGCTATAAATTGGTTACTTCTTTCACTATTATACAATCATAAATAATATCTATCGTCTAACCTATATCGTAATTTACGTGCGCTTCTTTGCACAAGGAAACGAAACGCTATCCGCTCAAAACTGTGTGAAAACTTTCAACTGAACACTGGAAAAATCTAATGTGATTAGAATATTCTTCTCGTCTTCCTTCAATATCCTACGACTCACTTAAAAGAAGAAGCGGTACACATTGTGCAATGGAAATATTCCTCGTTGTATGAAGTATTCAATTTGATCGAATATTAGAATCCAAAATAGTTAAAGCTTTCAAAATATTTATACACAACGGTCTTTGTACCATAAAGGATGTTCATGAAATCTGGATGGTGTCATTACAACATTGCTTGTGATTATTTTGATACCATGCCAATGGAGCAGTTTTGTTATTATTTATACTTAATCATACTTTACCAAGTATTGCATCACGTCCGTATATTTTAAACATCAGTGTGTCTTTTTAATATTTCTTTTTAATATTAAACATTACCAGTCTCAAATAAGCTTAATCATTTGTTATTATATATATAATGCTGAGTAGGTTGTTGTCAAAATGGTCGATAGGTTGTATGTATAAAAATACCGTTACTGCAAACGCGTTTTACGTCTAATCGCGTTGCGGCGCGATATTGTCGACACGACAGTTACTCCAACGGTTCGAGATGAGAAACAGTTTGTGGCGATTTCGCTTCACTGAACTGATTACCAGACATACCTGGTAATTCTTTTTATATTGGATCAAGAAGGTTTAATTCACATAGCTTGTAGCTATGGGAAACTGAGATACAAGTGAATTTGAATCAAAACTGATTTATAAACATGTGGAATATATGGGTGGCTAGCAGACGAAACGTTGACATGATATTATATTATATTATGGCTATCCAAAAACCCATTTGTGTATTCTCTGAAGGGATACAACAGTGAATCAACTAAATTAAACAAGACCCAAAATGAAGGTGTTGTGGTTTTTTGTAAATCTGCATATCCTTACATAATTACAGAGCCCCAAATAGAGGATGCAAATTGTCTTTTAATCAAAATAAATGATAACACTGTTGTTCTTGCAATATACCGTTCTCCAAGTGTGGTTAATATTTCTAAATTTCTTGAAACATTAGACCGCTTGCTTATTAGTTTAAAAAGGTTCAACAATATCTTGTTAACTGGAGACTTAAATATTGACATTGCACCTTCAACTTTAGACAAGCGATCATATGAATACCTAAATCTCCTTGCTTCTCATGGGTTGCTACCGGCCCATACCAAACCAACTCATACACTTACTTGTTTGGACCATTGGATTGTTAAAACAAAACATAATGTAACCTGCCTGGTCTCTCATACCACTTTAACAGATCACTATACTGTGATGCTTTCCTTGAAGCTATTACCTAATAAAATGTTGAGCTCCACATATACTAATAAAATTAATTTTTCAGCTTTGGATAATTCAATAAATACTATTGACTTTACTCCAATATATCAAATTAATGATGCAAATCAAGCAACGACCTTTTTAAATAATACTCTTACTACTCTTATTAAACAATGTACTTTACAAAAACGTTTATCAAGGCGTTTTTGCCCAATAAAACCTTGGATTACACCGGGTTTGGTGAGGTGTGTGAGAAATAGGGACAGGCTTCATTTAAAATCAAAACAGTTTCCAACAAATAATACACTAAAAGTTACATACATCCGTTATAGAAACTTTTGCAATTCTTTACTCAAAAAAATAAAACTTCAATATGAACAAAATCTTCTTGAAAAATATAGTACAAACAATAGAAAGCTTTGGGAGACTATTAAAACTATTACAGGCACAAACAAAGTTAAGTCCACTGCTTCTGAATTGATTTCTAATGATCCAAAATATGCTATTAATTCTGCTAATAACTTTTTCGCAAATGTGGGAAAGGATCTCGCTGAGAAAATTGGCCTAAAACATACTCTACTAACTAAACCTCCAGCAATGAATTCGTATGTCAATTCGTTCGTTCTTTTGCCAACTGATGCTGATGAAGTAAAGTCGCTTATTGGTAATATGAAGTCCACTTGTGCCGTTGGTAGGGATAATTTACCTAGTTCTGTATTAAAACGATACAGAGATATACTCTCTGAACCACTGACTTATATTTTCAACTTATCACTCAAGACAGGTGTATTTCCTTCTGAGTTTAAACATGCGATTATACATCCTATATTCAAAAGTGGTGATAAACGACTCATTAGCAATTATCGACCAATTTCTATTTTGCCAGCGCTATCTAAAATTCTTGAAAAAATAGTTAACAAACAATTAGTTCAATTTCTTGAAGCTAAGTATCTTATATCAGATGCGCAATATGGCTTTCGTAAAGGTAAATCCACAAGTGATGCGGTCCACAAACTCACTGATTTTATAATTAGTAGTATGGATGGTGGTAGAAAGGTCTTAGCTATATTTCTTGACTTGGCTAAGGCGTTCGATACCATCCAAATCTCTTTATTATTAGAAAAAATGCATTATTGTGGTATAAGAGATACACAGCTAAAATTTTTCAAAAGTTATCTTGAGGGTCGTAAGCAGAGCATTAAGATTGGAGATTGGACGAGTGATGAGGTCGATATTATGTATGGGGTACCACAGGGTAGTATACTAGGCCCTACTCTTTTCCTTATTTATATAAATGATCTTTGTCAGCTAATGATCCCTAATGGCAAGATGGTCACTTTTGCAGATGATACAGCTATCGTGTTTACAGGTGAAACATGGGAAGATACATATAAATCTGCCCAATTGGGTTTCGACCAAGTTAATCTTTGGTTGTCAAACAACTTTTTAACTCTCAATGTTGATAAAACAAAATATATTGCATTTTCTTTCAGAACTTCTAATATTTTGCTAACTCTTAATCTGAATATTTTTGCACACTCGTGTAGTTATTCATTGAATCAATGTACATGTCCAAAATTGGAAAATGTTTCTAGTATCAGATACCTCGGAATTATTATAGACAAAAATTTAAACTTTAAACTACACATAGACTATGTTACATCTAAGGTAAGAAAACTAATATTTATTTTTAAAAACCTACGTCACATATCAAACAATAAAATTCTCATGACAACCTACTTTGCTCTATGTCAATCTTTGTTAACTTATTGTATTACAGTCTGGGGAGGTTCTTGTAAAACTCATCTACTGAAACTCGAAAGAGCACAGAGATGTGTGCTGAAAGTTTTGTTCTCCCTCCCTTATTTCCATCCAACTACAGCCCTATATCAGACAACCAAAGTACTTACAGTACGTCAACTTTTTATACTACAAACTGTTATAAGACAGCATTCCATTACAAAATATAATCCACGATGTACCAAACGAATAAAAAATAAGATATCTCAAAAACGTTTCTGTAACACTAGCTCTTCCCATCGCTTTTTTGATTTTTTGGGCATATATCTATATAATAAATTGAACATACAATTAAAATTTTATTCCTACCATAAATCAAAATGTAAGAACATTGTTTCAAACTGGTTGCAAAAACTTAATTATGATGACACTGAAAATCTAATCAAACCAATGACATGATATTTTTTCATAATATTTTATTTCCCAGTATGTCTGTATATAAAATACTCTTCTTATTTGTATAGTATTGTGTATACACTTATGTAATGTATTCATACACAACATACTCTCATATACACACACCCACACCGCACGGATTGTGCAATGGAAATTTTTTGCCTCGGCCTCCAAGACACAGATACTTTTCTAGTTTGGGGGCAGTGGCTGATGTTTTTGTTAATTTTGTTAATTAAATAATGTGTTTTAAATAATGTGTATAAAAATAAATTTGTATTGTATTGTATTGTATGGGACTTGTTTCTGAAATAAATTATTATTATTATTATATTGTATATTATTGTATAATATTGTAGTTTAATCAAATAGTACTCAATAAATCTTTTTGCGACGCCATCTTTTATAGGTATGCCGATTATAGATTAAATTATTTAAATATTTAATATCATCTAAGTCATTTCATAAAAACTTGGAGTTCGTAGCCAGTATTGAGAACTGTCACAGGAAAATAAATATAAGTTCATTAGTATCAGTGTTAATTCGTAATATACTTCTTTATTGTGTCTAGATAATAATTGTATGACAAAATATGAAGTAAAGGAATAAATTTCGTATTTCTACTGCTATCTGACCCGATTAAAAAGCCGAATGAAAATATTAAAATGTGTTTTTTCCCAAGGGTACTCGGTTGAATTTTAAAAATAGTCATATCATTTTTAATCCAACCAGGAACCGTTTCAAAGTTCAATATGATGACTATTTCTAAGATATATATTGAATGAAATAAAAGATTCATAAATTTTATTGCAATAAATTGAATTGAAATTCAGGCAGGTTCAGTGTAGACTATGTAAGTGATATAGTCCATACATATTTTGTCTTTGGATTTGATTCTTACAAAGAATAATATTTGATGTAAATATTTGATTCTGATCTGAGTGTATGTTTCCGTCATTTGTATGTTTCAAAAATACCCTGCGCAAACAAAATCCGTATAGAGTCATCATAAAAAATGTGGGTATGAATGAAACGAAATCGAAAATATAGTAAGAATAAATTACGTATTGAGTATTACGTACGGATATGAGGGAGTATATATTGTGGTTTTATTCGATATGGCTTCGATAAAATAATAGGAAGCTTTTGGCTTGTATATCGCTCCCGTGTGTGCCGTTCCCTCTTGCGGTCGGTTACTATCAACGTTCAACTTCATAAAAGTATCATTTACGAGCAGTTCGTAGTATGGTCTCACCCAAAACAAGAATATAATCACCCTGCATCCCCTTTGGGGAGTTGTTTAATTAATAATAGAAATAAGAATTTTAGTTCACAATTTTCCGATAGATGTCGTTAGCAGTTCTGAAGTTATATTGAACAGTTGTAGTGTTTGTGATTTAATATTATACTACCCACATTTTACTTAGTACCATCAACTTGATTTGTGATTGGAATCAAGATGACTGTTTTTAATTCTATCGGTGTGCTTTGATCATTTGTATAAGATGTTTATATTTTTTGATACTCCCGAGTGTTCTTCCACAGTGATAAATAAAAGGTATAAATGAGTGTGAGTGTTTAATTTACCAAATGGTCCAACGAACCGGATAATAATGAGTAAACTGTAAAGTGCAAACATTAACTTAGTAAATTCAGTGAAGTGTTGGACTTATAATATTTCCCATCAAAAAGGACTTAGGAATATCTTAACGATTTGTAACTTAGTTTCTGGCAGTGAATTTGGACTTGTGTTTTTACATATAAAATTTAACATGGCGGATAAAAAGATGAAACAATATATTGCACAATTAAAGACGAATTCAACTAAAATTGAGAAGTTATTTACAAACGCAAGAAAATGTGCTAAGGATAAACGAACGAGAGGGTTTTTGGATTCACGTCTGGAAATTTTACAGGATTATTGGGCTAACTATACAAAGACTTATGATGTTATTTCTGGATTATTAGATACTGAAACATGCGAGGTTGACTTAGAGAAACATTTTGAACAAACTGAAGAATATTATTTAGAGTTTAGGGCTTGGCTTAAAGACAAGTTATATGAATTTAAACAAGATCTAGGTGAAACTTCAAAGTCTGAAATTCATGTATCTGATAGTCAGGCAGAAATATCGAGGATGAGACCCAAACTCCCACCAATATCCATACCACAGTTTTCGGGCGATTACAGTCAATGGATGAGTTTTCGAGATTTATTTCGCTCTTTGATACATAATGATGATCGCTTGACTAAAATTGAAAAACATCACTATCTAAAGACCAGTTTATCTGGAGAAGCTGAACAACTATTGAGGAATTATTCACTTACTGAAGCTAACTATGATGACGCCTGGAAAAAACTAAATGAGAGGTATGATAACAAGAGAATGATCGTTAATAATATACTTACCCGATTTTTAACCCAAAAGACCTTAACCACAGAATCGGCTAAAGGTATAAAGGATCTTATTGATACCTCAAGTCAATGCCTAACGTCCTTAACAAATTTAAAGATCTGTGCATGGAATGCCATTGTAGTGCATATCCTTGTCTCCAAGTTGGATATTGAGACTCGAAAACTTTGGGAGCAATCTTTAGAAGATTTCACTAGTATTCCTACATATGAGGATCTCCAGAGTTTCCTTGAGAAGCAATTCCGAGCCATGGAAATGTATGCACCAAAAGGAAAAACTATTCCACAAACACCTAAAGTAACTAACATCAAAAGCTTCGCTACGAAAATTGACAACATTTGTACTTATTGCACACAGAATCATTATATTTGCCACTGTAAAGAATTTGCCTCTCGCTCCATACCTGAACGTCAAGATTTTGTAAAAAGAAACAACATTTGTTTTAACTGCCTCGTAAAAGGTCACACAGTTTCAAAGTGTAGACAGAGTACAGTCTGCAAGAAGTGCGGACGTCGTCATCATACATTGCTGCATTTTACCGCTTCTAAGGACGATAAATTAAACGAAACTGATAAGGAGAAAGATGACCCAACTAGCAATGCATCTAAAACTTCCTGTAACTTGAGTGTTAACCTAAAAGCTGAAACAAAAGATGATCTTGTTATTTTAGCCACTGCTGTGATTAAAGTAGAGTCAAAGAACAGTGGTACTTACGCATTAAGAGCTCTTGTTGATCAGGGTTCTCAGGGATCTTTTATCTCCGAAGCAGCTGCGCAGTTATTGAATCTTGATCGCACTCCAATTACTGGCAAAATCTCTGGAATTTCTAATACATCAGTGGTCACTACAAAATCTATGGTCACACTTACAGTCCACTCTACAAAACACAATGCATCAACCTTCCAGGTAAATGCATACGTTTTAAAGAAACTCACTTCATTGTTGCCTTCACGTGAGTTCTCACAAGATACTTGGCCTTCATCTATGCAGTTGGATCTGGCTGATCCCAACTATCACAAGCCAGGGTCTATTGAAGTTCTGCTTGGTGCCGACGTGCATGCATACATACTGCTTGAAGGCTTACACAAGTGTAACTCTCTTATTGCACTCAACTCTCGCCTAGGTTGGCTAATCTCAGGTAGAGTTTCACAAACTGGATCGACAATAAACGAACATAATACAGTTGTTATGCAAACCAAGATTGAGGTCGATCAGTTACTAAGACGATTTTGGGAGATTGAAGAGAGTTTACCCCACAAAAAACCTATGACCGAGTTCGAAATACAATGTGAAGAGCACTTCAAACTTACTCACACTCGCAATGCTGTTGGTCGGTACATTGTCCGTCTACCATTTAAAGATAATCCACCCACAAACCTTGGAAATACAAAACCCCTTGCAATCAGCTGCTTACAGCACATGGAAAAACGTTTTACACATAAGCCTGAATTCAAGGAAGAATATCACAAATTTATGGAGCAGTATGAATCCCAAGGTCATATGATGATGATACCTGAAAAGGAAATAGTTACACCTGAAGTTTATTATTTACCTCATCACGCTGTTCTTAGACCGACGAGTCTAAGCACGAAGTTGCGTGTAGTCTTCGACGGAAGTGCTGCACCTGTAAATGGAAAATCATTAAACGATGAACTACTTATTGGCTGTCCTCTTCAACAAGATGTCAGAGATCTCATAACTCGATGGAGACAACACCAGATTTGTTTAGTCGCAGATATTCGTCAGATGTATCGTCAGATTCTAATATGTAAAGATGACGCTGACTATCAAAGAATTTTATGGCGAAAATCTCCAACACAACCAATAAAAGAATATAGACTACTTACAGTTACTTATGGAACATCTTGTGCACCCTTTTTGGCCATACGCACTCTTCACCAATTGGCTGAGGACGAGAAGAATGATTTCCCAACTGAAGCTGAAATCCTGAAAAGCGACTTATATATGGATGATCTGCTTACTGGTGTCTCCACAACGGAAGACGCTGTGATGCTACAACAAAGGTTGACTGAACTTTTAGCTCGTGGTGGGTTCCCTTTACACAAATGGTCCTCTAATAGTAAGTTAGTGTTGTCCCAAATCCCCAGTGTTGATAAAGACTCGCAAAGTGCGGTTAATATAAAACTTCAAGATACAATTAAAACTTTAGGTATTACATGGAACTCGGACTCTGATAACTTTGAACTTAATTGTAATTTAAATCACGATAATAACACAATTACCAAAAGAAATGTATTGTCCACAATTGCTAAATCTTTCGACCCTCTAGGTTGGCTAACACCTGCGATTATAAAACTTAAAATCTTTATGCAAAAACTCTGGTTGGCCGGCTTGGATTGGGACGAAGAGTTGACTCCTGATCTTAAAGAGGAATGGGTTACTTACCTTGATCGTTTCACGCACATTGAAAACATTCAGTTCCCTAGATGGCTTGGTGTATCTAATGACACCATTAAGCGGGAGCTGCATGGATTTAGTGATGCCTCTTGTGCTGCATACGCTGGAGTAGTGTACCTTAGAGTTTTGAGAAATGATGGCAACATTAACGTTTACCTTGTTCTTGCCAAATCCAAGGTTGCCCCAGTAAAGCAAGTATCTCTCCCACGTCTGGAACTCTGTGGTGCATTACTAGTAGCCAAAATGATAAATCATGTTAAAACCGTTTTAAAAATACCTGACAATGATATTTACACTTGGACAGACTCCACGATAGTTTTGGCTTGGTTGCGTAAGATACCAAATACTTGGACTACATTTGTTGCAAATCGCACTTCAGAAATTTTGACACTCACAAATAGTAACCAATGGCATCATGTTAGTTCTGCAAATAATCCCGCTGATTTAGCATCACGTGGATGTTATCCTTATGATCTACAACAGTCAAAACTATGGTGGAACGGACCTCAGTTTTTATACAAGGCACATGAAATTGAATATTCTTTATTTGAGATTTCTCAAACCGATTTAGAAATGAAACCCACCCCAAAAATATTATGCAATGTAAATGTTACCGAAAATAATGATGCTATTGCAATTTTAACTCGATTCTCCTCGCTGTCGAAATTGATTCGAGTCATTGCTTATTGTTGTCGTTATTATAATTTATGTAAAGTTAGAGTGCTTAAGAAAATGTTTACTGAACCTGCTTATTTGAGCGCTAATGAGCTTGATGATGCTTTTAATCGATGTATTAAACTATCACAATTGATGTCATTCCGCGACGAGATCTCTCGCTTAGCTCTAGGTAAACAGGTTGCCAAATCAAGTAAGATTTATGTACTAGACCCTTTTATCGACGATAAAGGCATTATTCGTGTTGGTGGTAGACTCGCGAATGCAGAGATTCCAGGCGACATGAAAAACCCGATTCTGTTAAGTGGCACTTGTGCCTTATCTAAACTTATTGTTATAAATGCGCATTTGAAATCTCTGCACGGAGGCAATCAACTTACTTTAAATATTGTAAGACAAAGGTTTTGGATAACTCGAATTAAAAGTCTTGTCAAAACTGTAATCCACAAATGTGTCCCTTGTTTTAAACAGAAGGCTAATCCACTCCCTCCTTTTATGTCAGATTTACCTAAATTCAGGATAAAACCTAGCCGACCCTTTCTTACGAGTGGAGTAGACTTTTGTGGACCCTTTACAATGAAATTGTATCCTGGTAGATGTAAGAAAACCAGTAAAGTTTATATTAGTCTATTTGTCTGTGCCGTAACAAAAGCCATTCACTTGGAACTTGTCACTGACCTCACTTCTGCTGCATTTATTGCCGCTTTTCGGCGTTTCACCGCTCGACGTGGTCACTGCAAGGAGATTTGGAGTGATCACGGAACTAGTTTTGTAGGCGCGTCCCGTGAACTAGATCTCGCGTTCAATAATTCACAATCTCAACTTGTGGCTGAGATTTCTGAACTTCTCGCTAATGATTTCACGCAATGGAGATTCATACCTCCTCGAGCTCCACACTTTGGTGGAATTTGGGAGTCAGGAGTGAAAAGTATTAAAGGACACTTAAAACGGGTTATCGGCCAAGCCTTCCTCACATACGAAGAGCTCGCTACTTTATCAGCCCAAGTCGAAGCTTGTGTAAATTCTCGTCCCCTCACTCTTATCAATTCTACTCTTGACGAACCCCCATTAACACCAAGTCACTTTCTTGTCGGAGAGCCCTTAATTGGGGTTCCTAAGCCGTCTTTGATTGATGTTAACTTAAGTCCGTTGAATCGATGGCATAATCCAACGTATGGTGCACTGTTTGTGGCGTCGCTGGCAAAACGAATATTTAACTACGTTACAGCATCGTTACAAATGGAACATAAAGCGACCTGATCTTCCCCTCGGCACTGTCGTTCTCGTCAAGGATGACACACTTCCCCCTGGAAAATGGCTTTTGGGACGTATTATGCAGAAACACCCAGGTGCTGATGGTGTTACAAGAGTTGTAACTTTACAGTACAAGGACAATATTTTTAAGCGACCTATGGTGAAAATATGTCCTTTGCCCCTGGATGAGTCTGACTCCTAGTAACCAGAAATTTGTTTTACTTTGTTTGGTTTATATCTTGTCGTCAGGTCTTAAGGACTTGAGTCGTCCTTGGCCGGCGGAATGTTTAATTAATAATAGAAATAAGAATTTTAGTTCACAATTTTCCGATAGATGTCGTTAGCAGTTCTGAAGTTATATTGAACAGTTGTAGTGTTTGTGATTTAATATTATACTACCCACATTTTACTTAGTACCATCAACTTGATTTGTGATTGGAATCAAGATGACTGTTTTTAATTCTATCGGTGTGCTTTGATCATTTGTATAAGATGTTTATATTTTTTGATACTCCCGAGTGTTCTTCCACAGTGATAAATAAAAGGTATAAATGAGTGTGAGTGTTTAATTTACCAGGAGTTGTGAAAGGTAATAAATGGATTACCCCTTTTCCAGGTTTACACAGACATAGAAATAATATTGTTAGATTTTTCTTTCCAAAGTTGGGTTTACAGACTGAAGTTGCTCCTGTTTAAACCAAAATGAACTACTAGCATATCTATTCCAGTCTTGCCGATTTGCACAAGAAAAGAAAGGCAAATGATGGCGCAAATGAATTTTTCGTACTAAAACTCTCACCATCGCCTCCAAACTTTAGATACGAGATAATAAAGATAAAACAACTTTGTGACTAAACAATTTAAAGTTATAATTTTGGATTTCACAAGGGTGATTTCATTTCATTTTTTGAGTAGCCTGTACATAAACGTATGTAACATAAATATCGTCCGTTATCTTGTCATAGTTTTTATGTAGGCGTATTTATTGTTGTGGATTAAATTAGATTCTTTATGTTTTTTTGAGATGGAAAGTATTATTATTACCAGGTTTCCTGTTATATTATTAAGAAAATTAGTAATTAATTATTGTATAAAGTACGTCATTTTCAATAATGCCTTTGGTATCAAAACAAAAATAAGATCAAAATAAACCCAGAAGCGTTCACTTACTCAATTAAATAATGATAGGTTCCTAGTAGTCGTGATTTAATATTCGTGATGTGAAAATAAGTGGTAAGTACATTGAGGATCGAAAGCCAAGGTCACGGCTCGTCTGCTCACGTTTTATTTCTATATTAGGATTAGTTCAGATAGATAATGCTTCTTGTTGAATGAACTTTTGTGTGGATATATTTTTAGTGTGAATGTACGTTGATTTAAATTAATTTTATCTGTTATTGATTTGATTTTTTGATTTATGGTTATTTGTTTTATTATAATTTATTTGATTTTTTACGCGATCTACTGACTGGATTCCCATCCGCGAAATTTTTTTTTAATTCGCTTTTGAGCACTTTTTGTAAAACTAATTGTTTTTTTTTTATATTTTATGTGGGTTTCTAGAAATGAGATGGGATAATGCTACGATCACTCAGTGTGCTATTCCCCACCAGGTGCACCTGTGTAGATCAGCTTGTAGCCATTCGCAATGAACCGGTATATGTCAGCTTTTCATCGAGTCTCCTCTAGTAATTGAAGAGTACATACGCCAATTCCCTCGCGCGGTTCATTGGCGTGTTATGTTCATAGTTTCCTTTTGGATTGGGCTGTTTTTAGCCGTTGTTGTCCCCAGCACAGCAACCTTTGTCCACTTATTACGGTAGTCGAGCAAAATCTATCTATCTATCCGTGACAATATATTTTCTACCATAGACCATACACCCTATAGCTCTCACTATCCGTGACCACACAGCTAATTCTGTGGTACGTCATATGAACCTAATTCTACTCATTATTAAGTATTATTTTATTTTAATTGCCATCTCAGTAAATATCTGTAATTAACCTTTACTCGTCCTCAAAGCCTTAGCACGTCCATCAGTTTCAAAAAGAATTACGTTGTAGAAGCGAACTACGCAATCAAGATTGTTAATCGTGATTACGAGAGATTTATAAGATTTACGACGCAATGAAGGTGAAACGACCACTGCATTTTAAAATTGTATTAATGATTGGTAATGAATGCTGTAAATTGAAGATAACCACTCTATTATGTTAAAACTTGTATACTAGCGTTAGGACCGAATTTATACAAGATATTTATTGGGAGTTGTACATAAATATTAACAATACAAACTATTTTTCAATCAAAGAGCCGCCAGATGTTAGTCCGGTCAGTTTAGACATTCGAAGTTGCATAAAGTCCCAACAAGCTGAAAATCAGTAAAATTGTTCAAAACATAATTATAAATAATATTTAAAAGTTATCATTACCTATCATTCCCGTGTATGGATTTTTTTTTATTCAAGGTCAAAAGTCAAGAAAATGAGTTTTACGTGATTTTCAGCAAAACAGTAAGTTTTATCATAAAAGTACCTTAGACAAATATAGTAGATCATACAATTATCTATAAAAAATGTATCAATACTTTTTTCTACGAGCCACCGTTTCCCACCTTGTATATACATCTCTATAGATACTCTACAACTTTTATAACTTTTTGAATCGTTATGTCTCAGAAACGGTGGCTCGTAGGAAAAAAGTATTAATACATTCTTTATAGATAATTTTATGATCTACAATATTTGTCTAAGGTACTTTTATGATAAAACTTACTGTTTTGCTAAAAATCGCAAAAAAGTCATTTTCTTGACCTTTGACCTTGAATAAAAAAAATCCATACACGGAAATGATGGGGAACTTTTAAATATTATTTATAATTATGTTTTGAATAATTTTACTGATTTTCAGCTTGTTGGGACTTATGCACCTTCACTCTCATTTTTTGGTCTAAATTGACCGGACTATGTGGCTATATTTGGAATTTTACAAGGATAACAGTCATCCGAACCAAACCTAAGAGTTGACGAAGCTCTTTCCATGCTTTTCTTTCCAAAAGAAATAGTATATTAATCATCTTTTTATGGCTCCCTATGTATGTAACTGGGTAGCCCTATTTTTAATTCAGCCTAGGACTTAGAAAAGTTTCTTAAAATTGAATCTAACTTCAAAATAATCGTCTAATAATCATCATGTTGCCGATGGGAGAGCAGTGGACTGTATGGTTGAATTTAGGCGGGAAGGGTGCCAATAAAACGACGTTTCATGATCAGCAGGCGGATGCGGGCCGGCGGCGGTCCCAGAGGGGGGTTTTTCGTGGCGACGAGTACGACCTGTTTGCCTACGAGTGCTACCGACCTGTATGACCGACCTGTCCTGACTGTATAACCGCGTACGCCCTGTTCAGCCTGTATACCCGAGTACGCCCTGTTCAGTTCTGGTAATCTCCACAAGTGCCCTTTTTCCCCATTTCGACCCGCTTTTTATCCTAATTATCCCCACTCTGTTACCGCGCCTGACCGACCTCACCCCCTTAACTTTATTTTCCTTATATACTATACTTATCGCTATTTACATTATTCATCCGTATTTCATTATATTGCTCCCTTCCAGCAGCCTATCCTCTCAATAGTGTCTGTAAGCACCGAACTATATTAATGGCTTTTCGCCGCGCGTAATGTTTGCCCTACCTCGCCCCGCACCGCCGTCATATAAAAGGCGCGCGGACGAGGGGGGCCTTATTCATTTACACCCGCATTGTCGTGGAGCGCACACCTACCTGCAATTTTGCATATTCGCGGGAGCGTGTGCCTCGGTTGAACTACCCGGACCTTACCTGACCCATAATAATGCCAGGGATCGGTCCGGGACTTACTGCTGGGAGGGAACAACTATTACAAAGTAATTAAATCTAATACAATCTATTCATTATATCTTCTAAGGGACGTGCCAGCCATAATATTCCCCTACGCACCCATAATATTGTACATAGGTCTAACACGTCCCCGAATAAAACACATAAAAAATACATAGTTTATTCTACAACATTATGTAAACAGCAATAATTTACTTAATTCTAAATATTTACACGTTCGGTCGTCGATTCGGTATTGCCGCCGCATAGCTAATACGGCCGTCAATGCGATATTGCCGTCGCCCAGCTCACACCTTTATGTTTGTTTACGTTCGTCGTGAACAATCATCTATATATAGAGCTCCGTTGCATGTTAGTTAATAATAAAATGATAAACGCTCTATTCCGTGATCACGAAACTAGAACTACTTCGGCTAACTAGATCTATAATCAAGTATATCAATGCCGTGATAGGCTTAGGTTGCGAAGATCATCATGTTATATAAAAATGTCTTAAATAAACGAAGCTTTCTGAAACTTTTTCCTATTGTTAAATATTAACACACAAAAAAAGCGATAACTATGTCAAGTGACTGAAGCAAAATGCAAAAACCCCAGTCATATTAAAAATAAAATACACGTAATAAAGACAAACTTGTTCCATTTCGGCAGAACATACTCCACAAATGTCGCAGTTAAAACAACGTTATCACACCTAACTCCTGTTTAGTCGTGGCACATTACAGGGCCCCTCTAAGGACTCGTGCGAACTACTCAACCTCGTATAAACTCGGACCGTATCGGCTGAGTTAGGAGTTTGCATATTGCTGTGCTCGAACCTGAGTCAGGGGCCTATTGCAGGGCGGGATTTAAACTTGTTAGACCTTATAAAAGTCTCGATATTTGGAATATAAATGACTAATTTTTACATAGATAGCCTTTGTTTTATTTGATCAAACTAAACTTAGATACTACATCAATAACGAAAATATCCTGCATAAGTGCCATTCCTTAGAATTTTTCTAGTTACAATGAGATCATAATAAAATATATCAGCGTTGAGATCATAATAAAATAGTTCAAATATTATTATCTTTACGAATCATGTAAAATTTAATGAAAAATAAATCTCGAGACATATACTAGTACTAGTTCACACATTTGAGTGCCACAGCTTTCTATAGATAAGATTTGAAATAAGAATATCCACAGGAGAAAGAAAGTAACATAGTTTACAAAATATGCAAGATGAACATGACTTTCAAAGATCCGTTGGCCAATGGTTAAACCAGCCCTGGACTGTAAATTGCCTCTCTCTATTGTAGCTGTAATGGAGGTTGTTGGGTATGGCAACCAAGTGGGGCTTGTGACCGATACTTGGGTTGGACTAAATCTGCAAGTAGACCACAGTTGACTGACAATGCTATTTGAGACTCATTTTCTGCCTTTTTTGTCTCTTTTAGTGTTTACGTAATAACGTAAACTGATGTTAAGAAAAAATTCTAATCTTAGTAATTTATATTAGACATACCTAAAATTCGTCCCTGTACAAACTTAAAAGTCACGTCCAACACGGGGCGCGCGTTTAATGCATTCGGTATGAAGGTATACCACGCCAACAGAGTCGAGTGACAGGACTTAAATTACTTTTCTTGCTTGCAAAGGTTTTTATTCGTTCGACACGGTCAACATGAAAGCTCTATCGAGGAACGTTAGAATGTTAAAGCTGCTTGTTTTGCAGCCGTTCTCTTGAACTGCTTATTTTCCAGCACTATTTGGCTTACAATAAAAATATGTTAAATTTTAATGACGGCATGTGACATTAAGATTGACAATAATATTTGAGATTGATGGATGGGATCTTTTACGTTCAATTGTTTCCCCCATGGTCCTAGCTTCAGAGTTGAGACACCTACAATTATTTCTACAGTCTAACCAAAGGGTGTACTTCTCTTGTCGGTTGGTATGCCAGCAGAAGCAGTACTCAATTTGTCACCTTAATGACACTATGTGATGAGAAGTCATTACTTTTTAAAGCCGGGAAAAATTATGCCAAAACAATTTCTACTACTTTATTGTATAAAATGACTGGCAATAAGAAAAGTATAGCCCTATAAAGTGACGAGAAATCGTAGAATATGTAAATAAATATACTATAGTAATTGACACAGTGCCATCTAGTCACAAATTACGAACCATAGAGCTTGTATTATGTTTACTAGACAACTGATACTACTTATATAATTTTCCTTTGTAAAGGCCCAGTTTCGGGACAGGAATCGATTTCGTGACCTCCGCAGTTGTAACGCACGATGCAATCGAGATAAACAGTCGTGGTCTATAAATATGCCGCCATAATACGAGTATAACCTTGTGTTGTGTTCTGGCTTAAGTGACCCAGGTTTCAGTTTCCATACGCGGACGGTAGCGGCCCCTGAAGCCGCAAACATCCATAGGCGACGGTGAGTACTTACTAGGAGACCAAGTAAGTGGGCTATCAGCCTGTCTACTGTACTGTTTCCCAGTAATAAAAAGAAACAGTTGAAGATTTCTTAAGTAAAGTTTGTATGACTGCACAAAATATGTCCACGAATTAATGATTGGAGTTTACATATAGGATTCACACAGTATATTCATATAGAGCGTAAGACCGGATGACCGTCGAGGGGGAACGAACGCCCTTGGCATTATTTGTCTGATGATCGTGTTTGCGACGCGTATGGTGTTATTATTGCCTAGATTCAATACAGTATAATACAAGTTTATATACTATATTGAGACGATAATTCTACTTAAAAAAACCTAGACTTTGGAAATGCTAAATAAGAGTTATTGTAATGTGATTAAAAGTCAGTGTTACATAATGTACGATGTTTTATAATTAGAGTGATGTTAGTTCCATAGTACTCACGGTCCACTCTACGAGTACTTACACTCGTTACTAACTCGGAACTTACACTCGGCGACCAACCTTGAGGTCAGGGATTCGATGGCATGCATCGTTTACTCAGTTGTTCTCGCCTAATGTGTACACTGGAATTATAATATAATCGCTATAAACTGACGCTGATGGAAAACATCGTTAACAAACCTGCATACTCATAATCCATCCACGGTATTACGGGCCTGTCGTGTATACTGTCCGATCCCTTTAGGGGGAAGTCCAATCCCAGCAGTGGACTATTATTTTTACATTGCTTAGGCCATATAATTATTTAAAAATTTCTCTATATATGGATTGTAAAGGAGACCTCTGCACATACGATGTAAAATTATTGTACGTAGCCTTTATTAAATGAGTCTATTTACTGTTAAATATGTAAATCTTATATTCTACTTTTATAATGAGTGTATGCGTGGTAAAATATTCATAACGAAGATAATAGGCGATCAAGACAAAAAAATGCGGTTTTAACAAGGCCAGACAGTTGACCTCCCTAACCTCGATAGGAGAAACTGAATAGTACCCATGCCTTGCAGTCTGCATTTTTATTATTTGAAATTGGATGATGGTTTTCGATGTAGTTCCTAGCAAAATTAAAAGAAATGCAAATTTGTTTTAATGTAATGGACCGGATCTACGCTACATACATCCAATAATTGAAGTCTAACAATTGTATGACACGGCTTCCTAGCCAACAAAATGTTGAAAAATATTAAAAATGAATGTCGAAATGTACGCAAACGTTATTGTGTCCGCCACATCGAGACGCGTGCATTTATTTATAATGCATTGTGGCTTCACCATTGCTATTAGGTCGATTTAATGCGAAAGCAGTTTTATTATTCCCATTGTTTTTCAAAACCATCGTATCGCATGCAATGAATATATTCATTTCACAAGCAAAATTATAATTTTGCTTCATCAAAAGTATGTGAAGGAATCTTTCTAAATATGAATATAGAGTGTATGCTAAATACTCTTTAAATATAGTTTTGGTCGTATACGCTTGGGAGAAGAACAGAAGTTAGTGGCAGTAGATTAATTTATTCTCTTAACTTACACGCTGCGTAGATATGGTGGTAATATTTAGTTTTGTTTAGAGATTGAGAGGTAGTTCTCTGTAGAACTGAGTTTAGAAATCTCTACTCTATTTAATATGAAACAAGGAAGTCACAACAGATCTCCGATAGAGAAAGTAGTTAAATATATGCCTTGTTACAATTTAGCGGACTTGATCATACAGCGAATTGAAAACCTAGTTTGCGGTTGGTTGTAAAATTTGAAGAAGAATTGTATTAATTCATTTATAATCCTATTATTAGTTTATTATAATTCTCAAACTGACAAACTCAAAAGTTTGCGATAGAAGTGGGCTAACTAATAATTTCAAACCCTGTTAAATTTAGTATTTTTGTAATAGTATATTTTTTTCACTTATAATTTACAAATTAAACTTTAACACCTATCGAACATTTGTCCAACCGCATCAATCGACGATAACTAGTCATAAACAAAGCTCGGAGCGGAGCACCACTGACGAAACGTGGCTGAAACTCGAGGACTATTCGAACGTTTAATGAGACCACAATTTTGCCGCAACGAATTGCCACCCCCGCACTGCACGGGATGGTCGGCGGCGGAGCTTAATTGAGCCGTACAGTATTGGTGTGATATTGTGAGAACTCGGCTATGTTTCTGAATTGCACTCTGGTGCACTTCGGAAACCTTGTGTTGTATCGATAAAATTACATTTTAATAATTTCACATTGCACCAGAATTCTGTAAGAAAATATAATTACATTTAAATATACATATTTACTTAATCGTACACGGCCATAGTATTGATCTTGCTATTTGTTCGTCGGCTCCAGCACTGTAGGAGAACACCAAAGTTGTAAAGTGGGTAGATTGCAAACAAGTCCCACTCTGTCGTAGTTAGAGTCTTTTTTTTCGGTCTTTAAAACTGAATACATTTAAAGGCTTACTTAAAATGTGGCTAATGCTAAAAATCATGTAATGATAAAATGTATTTTACAAGATGAAGACACAACTTCGTTATGTAAGCTAAGAATACCCATACATTAATTATAAATAAAACATAAACATATTATAATAAAAGAACAAAAGTCTTGCAGAATAAGATTTTTTTAAGTGCAACTAACATTGTCTTCCAGCAGTCACGCCTTGTTAAAAATAGGAGGATATTTTATGGCTTAAACTAGTATTAGGAAAGTTATATTAAATTTTTTACTTCTGGTGATTATATCAAAACAAACAGGGCGCTATATTATTATCCTGTGTCATTACTCAATAGAACACATCATTATACAATCGTATTTCAAAGACCAAGTAATAAAAGTCTTCTTCTTACTGCCCTTATTCGAAACTATGTGAGATCGACACAACATGTTTCCTCCTTCCACTCTTATCTATTAGTCGTCATCTAAACATTCTTTTGCCATATCATCTGTTACGTATTTAGCACAATCAATTTACCGCGAGTATTTCCTAGTACGAGTTAATCGTATCTAAGCAAATGCATTGCTAGCCCTATTCTACGACGACGCTGCCATCTCTCGATTCATCCATTCAAAATATACGCTGAGCACGCGTCGCGTCGATTTCCGTTGTTCTATTCCAATATTTCAAGAAATTAACTAGCGCAATCGAAAGTAGTTCGTGCCAGTGCCTCCTACAGCCATAATCGAAGAGCCCCAGCAGCACGAAGACAGAGGTAAGTGGTCGTACATTTGTGTTGCTGTAATTACACTCCCGATACCGAACATCATCTTTTAAGCAATTCATCTATCTTTTGTTTGGTCGGTTAAGTAGTATCCTTTTTATATCCACCCACTCTCATTTATAGCCTTTTACTTGTTGAATGACATTCTTATCTTTACGTTAAGTGACCATACTAGCCTAGCCGGTAAGTTTTCAGTTTATCAATCACTTGTGCTACTTTCAAACTAGCCAAGTAATAGAAGTAAAAGCTAAAAATATAAATAGACTACGTATATATCTTTAGCTAAATTGAAATATATTAGATACAAATTGGTGACAATAATATATTAAAATAGTATACTTCACAAAATAATAAGAATGTATTAAATTAAATAAGTTTTTAACAGTCCATAGATTAGAATTCTACTCTGCTTCCTTCATAAGAATATAGACTTTACGTGTCACGCTTGTCAAAAAATGCACATTATATGAGAAAATGGATAAGATACGCATACCATAGTAACAATCAAACTCCTTCTTAATCTTTGGGTTGTATAAGATTGTTATGATACTTATTGAACACGTGGAAATGAGTGGGTATTTAAAATTTAACAAGCAAATACATTTGTTAGAATTTCAATTATCATTTTCAATTCTTTTTCATTTCCCAGAATAGTTTTGTAGCGGGTGTTTCACCCACGTTCGAGAGACAAGTAAGTAAGCCTCGGAAAACAATATTTACGAGCGCTGGCTTAAGAATTTATACGCGATGTTTTAATATTTCAGCGCGGATACAACACACGTCCCACTCGGCTTGGCGAGAGATAAACGAAAGTTGGATGTGTGAAGTTTGTAACGTTGTATCTTCAATAAGGACTTTTCAAGAGAGAGCCGAGGCTTGTAAATTTATTAGATATGTGTACGTGATACGAGTTACGCCTTGGCTTCGGGGTTCAACGAAACTGAACCGTAACTCGATTCCGATTCAATTCCACTTTGAGGGCCTCAACAAAATATTAAAAGTATACGTTATTAATTTTCTACTGAAAAGTTGGTTTTTATTTTTTATTGTAGTTGTATAAATACTGTTATATTTTTTTAAAGCTGTAGGACAGCAGACAGGCTGACGGCCCGCTTAGAATTTAGCAGTTACCGTTGCCTATGGGTGTTTGCAACGCTCGTGGTATTGCGAACACGCTGCTGTCCCATGAGGGTACAGGAACTTGGGTCACTAATACCGGAACACAACGCAAGGTTATTATGGCGGCATACTTAAGACCATAGGTGGTTGCCATCCAGACGGGCTTGGGGCCTACCACGTTGCTAGGTTGAGTTGTTTTGTTGCCTTTTACGACAGGCCGACCCCGGCCGCAGAGGTTTAGTATTCTTTCTCCGCCCCTACACGGATAGATAGTAAGAGTATTTTTA
Organism: Malacosoma neustria; assembly: GCA_963693495.1. Classification (NCBI taxonomy): domain Eukaryota; kingdom Metazoa; phylum Arthropoda; class Insecta; order Lepidoptera; family Lasiocampidae; genus Malacosoma; species Malacosoma neustria. Next base: position 5,740,479 of record OY856386.1, read on the forward strand.
TTTGTTGTTGGTCAAATTAAACAAAACATATATTTTTTATAAAAGAAGTTCTATTGATAATGGAGTTTATTGGAGTTTACTCCTTAAGAATCGATTTTCATATATAAGGCGCCCGGTATGAGAAAAATGTGGGAGTAAAATCTACTAATGAATGACCTCGTTACGTTTTTGGTGCGCGTGCACCGGAACACACTAAACAAAACAAAACTGTATCTCTCAAGGCAAAAATTACTTTATTTGTTACAACTTAAGGTTGATTTCACATTAAATGTTGTTTAATATATGTATGTCTTTTCATTTGTAAGTGACAAGAGTAATTTATTGCTTTGCTCATTTTATATGACGAATGATCGTAAGTATTAGATAATGTTTTGGAGATTTGTGACTTTATTACTAGGTGCCATAGTTGTAATTAGGTTGAAGTCAAAACTGTTTTAAAACTTTTTTATTTATGTATATTATTTTCATTAATTTGTTAATTTACCCTTTCATATGGTATTAATCTTTTTTCAGTTAAATAAACTCTTTTTGTTTAGACAATCGTACTTAAGTAGTAAACTCTAGTCGTGCGTCGGAGCTGACACACACAGTTTTTTTTTATTTCTATTCTATTGTTATTTTTGGCTCCAACGCTTTGGGCATTGATTTTGCCAATGTCGGGATAAACATAAGTTTCAAGATTATAAATAAATATCTGACAGATCAATCGAAGAACATGAATGACAAGTTTCAAAAATGTTTGGTATGTTATAAACCTATTATCATCTTATTGTGAAATAAATGTATAAATATTGCATTAGAATACATCTAATAAAAATGAATACTGTCAATGTAAATAGTATTTAAAAATGTTAAAACTGGGATTATAAAGTTATAAAACCTTGTAAATGCATTAAAACCTAGAAAATATTACGAACAGGACACTCGAGAGATGTCACTGACCCTTGACCGTTGCCAGTGCTGGCTCGTTCGCATTCTAGACCGGATCGTGTGCACGCAATCTTGGTTATGAAAACCTTCTTATTGCTTCTTTTATAATTATATCCTGTTATTATATAAAAAAAATAATTCAAAATCGATTAGATTTAGATATATATATATATATATATATATATATATATATATATATATATATATATATATATATATATATATATATATATATATATATATCTAAATCTAATCGATTTTGAATGATTTTTTTTTTCACTTACTGTGTTTGAAAATTGGCCAGCCCTATGAATTAGTTACATTTTATTGGTAAATTGACAAAGATATACTGGGGCAATTCACATAGTGTCTTCTAGTCCCAAAGTAAAAGAGTACTTGTGTTATGGGTATACTAGGCAACTAATATACATACTAATTAATACATACTTTTCATTTGTAAATAAAATAGTTATAGAAAAACGTAATAGAATAAAAGTGTTTTAAAGTAATTATTCAATAGGTATATAATGTACTTCAAAATAAATTTTGGGCCATGTCATTAAAAAATAAGAATAGAGCTACGTCATCCTGTTCCTAGGGAGTCGCAACAACAGTTACAAATATACACATTTTTCTACGTATTGTTTAAATTAGTTACACTTTAAAATTGTCCTTTCGATAAACTTGAATGTTTGTGCATCGTGCATGTTTTCTTAGAAACGGAACGCTCTTTATATTACTTTGCTATTTTTGTTACGGTGCTTGATCACGAATTTCCGTGGGCAGCACAAGTATAAAGAAAATGTGTGAAAGAAGCCAGGAATATATTTTCTGAGTACCCACCCTTCATGGTATTGTTATGGTGATGATACTTGATTATTATGGGAAACTACTATTGTTGACTTCTAATATTTTGGGATTATAATAGAATTTATTTCTGAGTAAGAAAGGTTTATTTTTATTATTGTATTGATCAGCTTATCGAATTTGGTCACAATTGCTGCTGAAGTATATACAGTCAAAATGTCTATGATGAACAAAATAGTAAACGCCTACTTTTTTATTAGCCCTTAACCGCAATACTACCGACTTCGCTCAGGTATTTATTTACAATGCCTGCGGTATGAGCCTTGGCATTATCCTGCCTATAAATGAAGGCTTTGCCGATGAAATGTGCGTAGGATACCAGATGATGCTCCAGACCAGTAACCGAGGTCCAGAAATAAACGCAAGTTCGGTTTTTCTATCGGTGCTTATGCCTCCCCAAACCGTCTATGAACCCCAATTGTAACTAACGCTTTCTTCAATGCAGCTCTGTGCAGAACGCTCTCCCTCTCTTCGATAAACCTTCTTTCTTCCGTCATTACCATTCGTTAGAAAAAAGAACTTTGCTCCATTAAAGGTATGAATGAGCTCAAGTGCAAAGTTGAGGCACGCTCTTCGGTGGTCTACCGTCAATTTTGGGCCATTAGCTGGTTTATGAGGTTTCATGCCACGCTCTGCTAATCTTTTTCTTATGGTAGAATCGCTTACAGTCAATCCTCGGACCTCACGGAGCCGCTGCTGCAGTTTAATAGAGTTAAAGTGGCGATTTTTTAGAGATACTGACGCAATATACCGGTCACCTTGCTCAGGTGTGACTCGATGTCTACCAGATCCTGGACGCCGAGTAAACATACCAGTTTCCCGATAACGCTGATACACTCTGTTGACAGCAGAGAAGGCATAGATGCAACCGTGCAGCCACAACACGCTGATTATGCGACGCCACGACTCGAGCGGCTTCTGTGGGCGAGGTATCCATATTTTTTTTTAGGAAAAGGTCTCTTTGGTAGAATGTCACAAAGCTTGGTTAACAATCATGCTCAGCTTAAGAGTTCAGTTAAAAAAACGATGATTTATGCAAAAAAAAATGTGACTAAGTGCAGAAATTCCGACGGAATACACATTGAAACAATAATCTATATTCATTTATTGGATGAAAATTCGAAAATTTAAATTCATATTTGGAATTCTGGTACATCATTATGTAGACTAAATTGGCAGCTATTTATTGGCGTATTTTATTAATGATATCAGTCTTCTTTCTCATTTAAATGCCGCCTGAATAATACTTGCAGTAGTGTTTCGATTTTCTTGATGAGAAGTACTTATATTACTTATATACTTTTATTTTGCAAATAAATACATATTATATTCAAACACTCAGATGCGAAACAGAAATCGAACCCGAGACCTTCGCAAGCGTATCGAAGTGCGATAGGTGTTACGTCAAGTTAAAACCTTTTAAAAATATATTTCAATATCAAAAATAATTGCGATATCACTATATATATAGGCTTACTTGAATCAGCCAAGAGGCTTTTATAGATTTTATAAAGAGGAAAATGATTCGCTCCCTTGAGAGATTGGCAAATTAGTTCATTTTATCTTCGTTCCACCAGAAAATCCCACTCGATTTTTTCCTATTTCGACGTCTACTTTTTGTTTTACATTTTTCGGAATGAAAATGATTGGTTTATTATCGCGATTGATCTTTTCCGGGAAAGCGAAACGTGCTATTTGAAAGTGCTTTAATAAAAAAATGTCTTTAATCTTTGAGATTTAATTACATTTTATATAATATCTATACATCTATACAAATAAATAAAATTGGAGGGTCTGTTTGTAATATTAAAATAACCGCTTTTTACTAAGTGCATTCGGACGTATACACGGTACATATACCAAAACAACATTTTTTTACAATTTTTGTCTGTCTGTCTGTCTGTTTGTTCCGGCTAATCTGTGAAATGGCTGCACCGATTTTGACGGGCTTTCACTGGCAAATAGCTGATGTATCAAGGAGTAACTTAGGCTATTTTTATTTTAGAAAACAAAATAGTTTTTGTTAAAAATAATAAGTTTCACATTGTAGGTTGGATTTCCAATTTAAGTTAACCTCAGCTTTATGACATCAATCATATGAAATAGGGTTTAGCTTAGGCTGGACTTTGTAGGTTCGAACGTACGTATTCCGGAGGCGCATGGCGTAACAGTTGCATTCGATAATACTGACTGTTTGCATATTTCATTTATAATTTAGGGTTTATAGGGTTTGTAATCCAAAATAAACCATAAGATATATCCAAAAAATTCTGCCCAAAGTCTCTATTCCACGCGCACGGAGTCGCGGACACAGCTAGTTGTTATATAAATTTGAGTTACCATTCTCTAATAGCTATTTAATTAATTAGCTCTCTGATCACATTGTTAAAACACGTAATGTTATTTAACACACCTAATATCATCCATACAAATATTATAAATTTGAAAGTCTGTTACGTTTTGACGCCTAAATCGTTGAAACAATTTTGCCGAATTTCGGTATAGAGATAGATTGGATCTTGGAGAAAAGACTTTTAGTCGTAAAAATCAAACTCTAAGGGGGATAAAATAGGAGTGAACGTAACTGTTTTTTTTTTATTTTATTTATATGGCAAGACGACTTTCGCCGGGTTAGCTAGTAATATTATACATATATTTCGAAATTATAATCATTTCATTCTTAGAGATGTGGACATAGATGATTACGTCTTTGATTAAGACGAGTATTTATTTGGGAAAGTTTCAGGGGCCCAATTTCCATACACGAATCTATATTTGTGTCAATATTTATCTCACTGGGAGACAAAATCACGTGTATTTAGTACTAAAGTGATCTGCTATTCTCCATACACAGGTTTACTAATGACGTTTTTTTGTTCATCACCATACGTGATCAACACTATAGGGTGATACTCCAAACACCATTACTACTACTCATTAGTTGTTACTGTGAAGTATATTAATTGTAAACTAAATCTTATTCATTTAAAGCGAATGTTGAATGAAATGATAATGAAATAAAAGTCGTGACCGTCAGGCGTGTTCTTTGCGCCAGCGCAAGATGCGCGCTCGCTTAGGTCATGGTTCCTAAACGCACCCATCTTCCTATGTGGCCACTAAAGTCGCATCACTTACATGACTAAGGATTTCACGATTCACCTAAACTCCATAAGTGTATAAGTAGAAACAAGATGATAAGACGTCATCGTCTTTATCGTTAACTATATATTTATAAGTAGAAATAATACGTGGTGGTCAAATAATATTACATTCAAGCCACTGTCGGATTCTAACAGACCCAAGCTTAGTAATGGTACGTTATTAGCTCTTATTATAGTTTTATTTATCACATACCTCAAAAATTACGACCGCCTATCTATGGCTTTATTTATGGCATATCTATGGCTTTACTTATGATTTGCTTGAAAGAATTGATTGGACCCAGAGTAGCAATTATATTGAATATCATAAACAGTTTAAAGATTAGTCTTTTGCAAAATATATTAGCCGTAGTTTTCTAGTACCCATAACACAAGCGCTCTGCTGCTTACTTTGGTACAAGATGGCTCTGTGAGAAATTTTCAAGTATATTCAAATCTTACAGAAAATAAAGCAAACTTATTTTAATTAATGATTTTTGTATAGATATGCATTGATATTTCACATTAGCACGAACACATAATATCCTTAATTTTCGCTATATCTATGGCCCCAACAATTGCAACCGGTTTGCGTTCTGCCGCAAAATATTTTCAATAGTTACGAGCAGCTGCACGAGCCATTATGTTGGGACATCATTGCGAATGTTTAATTAAAATAATTGCCATTTGTAAACAGTCATAATTTCCACAAGCTGTAAAGGAGTTACATGAAATATTGTTTATTGTGTTTCCATGAAATACAAATGGTATGATAAATACGATAACGAGTGCTTCGTTATATAAAATTCTTCTCATCAAAAAAAAACGAAACACTAATGCAAATATTATTCAGGCGGCATTTAAATGAAAAAGAGGATTGATATCATAAAAAAATACGCCAATAAATAGCTGGTAGTTTAGTCTACAAAATGGTGAATTCTAAATTTAAATTTTCGAATTTTCATCCAATAAATGAATATAGAGATATATGTTTATGACATACGTTTTCAATGTAAATTTCGTAGGAATTTCTGCATTTAATCACTTTTTTTTTGCATAAATTATCGTTTTCTTAACTGAGCTCAGCAGAGCTGAGCGTGATTATTAACTAAGCTCTGTCACGTCCTACCAAAGAGATCTTTACCTAAAAATATGGATACCTCGCCCACAGAAGCCGCCCAAGTCGTGGCGTTGTTGGATGCAGGGCATAGTCAGCCTATTGTGGCTTCACGATGGCATCTAAGCCGTCCAAAATCTGGTAGATATCGAGTCATGTCTGAACAAGATGACCGGTATATTGTGTCAGTTTCTCTAAGAAATCGCCACTCTAACTCTATTCAACTGCAGCAGCGGCTCCGTGACTTTCGAGAAATTCTACCATAAGAAAAACATTATCTAAGCGTGGCATTAAACCTCATAAACGAGCCAATGACCCAAAATTGATGGAAGACCATTGAAGAGCGCGCCTCAACTTTGTACTTGAGCACATACATCGGTCATACCTTCAATGGAGCAAAGTTCTCTTTTCTTACGAGAGTAAGATCATGCTCATCAGGCTCTCGTTTTTACAGTGCTGCATTGAAGAAAGAGTCAGTTATGGTGGCGGTTCATGGATGGTTTAGGGAGGCATAAGCGCCGATAGAAAAACCAAACTAGCGTTTGTATCTGGACCTCAGTTACCGTTATTAAATGGGTTACGTTACATCAAAGAGTGTCTGGAGCCTTATTTAGTGTACTACACAGATTTTATTGGTGAAGACTTCATTTTTATGCAGGACAATGCCCGGGCTCATACCGCAGGCATTTTAAATGAATATCTGAGCGAAGTCGGTATTGCGGTTATGGGCTGGCCAGTAAGAAGCTCGGATATGAACCACACAGAACACCTATGGGATGAGTTGAAAACATGAGTCAGATCGAGAGATCCTGCTTAGACGCTTGGCTAGCTTAAAACAGTTATACAAGAAGAGTGGGATAACATCCCGCAACACAAGATTGTGACGCTTATCCGTTCTATGAGGAACCGCATGGAAGTAGTGATAAGAGCCTGCGGAGGAAATACGAGATACTGAATAAACTTTTTTTAACATTTTTTGTTTTACACCTTTGTTTCTAACATCTAACAGTTTCTTCTTTATGGATATATATATAATAACATACCTGTTGAACAAAGCACATTGCTAAAGAAATTTAATTTAAATTTGAATCATTAATATTCATTAAATGACACCTTATAATATCCACAATACATCATCATCATCTCAGCGTTATATCCCGGTTGCAACCCAAACTTTCGTTTCGGTGCCCGGGGTCCGCTTTCCAACTTTTTCTACTCCACTTCGCACGGTCTTCAGCATCCCTGGTAGTGAGTACCTTATAATATCCACAATTAACTGGCATTATTTATATTTTTGGTTAAATGTAAAAAAAAATAAACTCATCCAAAACCAAACTTCAGGGGTGTTTTGATTTTTTTGATGAGAAGTGTATTATCTTGTAACGTATTGTTAGAAGTAATACTCAAGCGCATTTATAATAGTATGTAAATGCAATTTGTACCGAACTTAAGTGAAAATTTATAAATAAAAGAATTACGAACCGTTAAACATGCACTTTATGGAATATCTCGTCGTAGTCAAACTAATATCTGCTATGTGCAAAAAGTTAAAAACTTTGAGATATGGAGTAAAAATATTCTCATGTAAAATTATATAAGAAACAATTTCTTTTAAAGTGATTAATACAATATTAAAGTAATGTAATGATTAGAATCATATTGCGGTTTTATATGTCAAAGTCTGGGTGACAAACTAGACACAATGTTGAAATCTCCAAAAAAGTTCACATAGCAGAGATTGTTTTGACAAGGATGATTTGTTATTTAAATCTCACCAGCCACTCTTTGTCACTGCTGGACGTAGGCCTCCCCTAGTTTGCATCACAAATCCCGGTCCCTCACTTTTCCCATCCAGCTTCGAACGGCGACCTCGCGCAGGGCACGGTTCATCGGGCTGGCGGACATCCTACACTACGTTTGCCTAGATGCCGTCTCCACTTCAGGACGCGTTTGCTCCAACGCCTATAGATCCGGCGACAAATGTGAATGACCCATTCAGGCCACTTCATTTTGCATATTTGCGAGCGATACTAGTTATTTTGTCCGTAACAGAAACATCCAACATAACTTGTTCTATTGCCCACTGAGTGATATTTGTGAACCAGTTCCGCCGTCAATGTCCACATTTCGGTTCCGTAGATCAATAATGTGGTGCATTCATTGAAGATTTCCATCTTCAAGCACTGTAAAATAATATGTAAGTTTGTATTTATAAGACTCGGGAATATATTGCACATTTCACATGAAATCCGTATTGAGAGGCGCTATACAAAGATCTGCCTTATTTCCAAGAAAGAAAAATTTATTTAGGTTTTCTTAATAAACACAAAAGAAAATACACAAGACCAAAAAGTACCTAAATTGGACCTAGCTCAGTATTTGCTGGATTGAAAAACTTGCGCTGGTCTTACGCTAGGCCTACCGAATGATGACACGAACAAACGAACGACAACTACAAAAAACTTACACATATCAACATTTGTGTTAAACACGAAATAGAAAAATAAACTGCATAGTCTAGTTTCACCATTTGTTAATGTTTAAAACGGAAAAATAAAAAAATATGTAACATACAAACCAAAATTTAATTCTTTTCATTAATCAAAAATACAAAATTTTGCAATCTAAAGATAATTTTAAAAAAGAGCAAAACAAATTTGTCAGAACAAATGGTCATAGAGAAGATGGCATATTTATTTTAAAAAAAATGCTCTCATAAATTAAAGCAACACACGTTAAACCGAAATGAATTGCAATCTGTGGCGTAGCTTAGCCAGAACCACAGAAAAGCTTTAGTCATAGAGAACAATACCATTTGGAGGAGAAATAACGTGTACTTTCTGTCAATCAATATTGGATGTTAATATATCTCGATGTGGACCAGACTTAAATTGCAAAGAATAAACTACGCCATTCTCTTTAACTATTCAAAGTTATTAACGATTCTTACCTAAAATAATGATAATAATAATTAATAGTTTTTCAAATGAAGTCATGAATGAGGCCATAAGTATCAAGAAATTAGAGAAGCATCGTTGGGTCACTATGACACTTCTTAAATGATTGAGTTATCTTTCATGCCCTATAGGATTGTTCAATCTATAGCTCTGAATTTGACCATTTTTTTATAAATAAATATACTGGGATATTTCACACAACGCCATTTAGTCCCAAAGTAAGTAGCATAGCACTTGTGTTATGGGTACTAAACAACTAATTTACTACATATATACTTTTCTTTTATAAATAAATAAATATTTTACATAAATACCTAGACCCGGGGCGGAAATCGAACCAATAACCTCCGCATGATATCAACGTAACGCTACGGGGGTCGTCGAGTCGTTGGTTTTTGTATGGTGCTACTCCAAACGGTTAAATACTCAACTGTTTTTATTTGTACGAGTACTAACTCTTTAGCCGCAAATCGCTTGGTGTTTAAGTTTAAAACGTTCAACTAACAAACGACCAAGTGATTAACAGTGTTAGTCGTATTAAATGTGAGAGAAATGAGAATTAATTAAAGGTTTTCTTTGTCTATCTAGAGGAATACGTGCGAGATATTTTCAAGTGATGATAGATACGTTTTAGTAGCGAGAAAATATTTTATAAGCCTCTTTGTGATATTTGCTATATATAACGTTTTAAATACAAGTAAGTTATAACTAATTTATGTTAACTTTATTAACTAAATTAGCTTATGTTACTAATCTAACATAAGCTAATTTATGTTAGAAGTTGTCAAGTGTTTTGCTGAACTTATTACGATAAATTAATTTATTTCATTGGTTTCAAATTATAACAGGTACTGATTGCTGTGATTCTCATATTGACGCAATTTGTTTCATACAAACTGAAATAATTTTACTTGTAAGCGATATTGAAACTATCCTTTCGTTACCAAACAGACAGACACACATTCTTTGATACTAACCATAAATTGTATAGCATTCGTTACGTTGTAACGTAAATTTGGCGTAGTAAATTGTCGTGATCGTAGAATAACGTCGGATTTGAAAAAAATCCAAAATTCATGTTTTACCATATTTGGATACTACATTGTCTAAATATTATTTGCTACATTAAAAAAAAATTACATGTATTTTAGATTTCAAATTAAGCAGTCGGTAAAGTGACGGGTATGATAGAATCTCATAGTAAAATGACGCTTGTGTATTTTTAAAATGGCTGTCCTGTAAAGTTTAATATATGTCAGATCCGTCACTATTCTACGACTACGACGAAATATACTAATTTCGATGATAAGCACACAAGTTTTTTGCATTTACTATAATTTATATTCTGTGAACTAATTTAATTTAACAAATAGTGCTACAATTTTATGTTTAATAAACACCTTTACATTTCAAAAGAAGTAAATACAATGTATGTAATAAAACAAAACGGTCAAGCGTAAATATGAAATGTGAACAAAAAAAAAACCCTTCGCCAAGTAACAATTGAATACAAATTTGATTTTTATGAATTGCTAAACTATACTTATCATTTAGAATACTTTTACGCTCGCTCGTACCTCTGGGGATTCTCATACAAATTTATCAGCACAACTGATACCTGAATATATCTTTATTTAAAGTTGTTTACGTGAAATAAACATATTTTGAAAGCGAAAAAATTCTTCACCGTACATTCATCGTAAAACCCATAATAATATTACGAATGTGAAAGTAACTTTGTCTATCTGTTACGTTTTTACTTCTAAACCGCTAAACCAATTTTGGTATAAAAATAGTTTTTAAATGCATTATTAAAATAATACATTTTTTATTGCACCAAACATGTCAGTGAGGGACCTAGGCTACTTTATATCGCGAAAATGAATCTCGAACGGGGTGAGCGTAATTAAGATCTTTATTTTTAAATTTATTTATGGCAGAACATTTGCCGTATCAGTTAGTGTTTAATATAAATAATGATATTATATATGTTATTATCCGGAACGAGTCACATTGTACAGCTGTCAGATATCTTCTATCGATGTTATATTACCTTCATGATATGAAATCGGGCGATAGAAGTTTGTACGTTTTAATTTAGACCATATGGACCATATATATGGAAAGCGATCTTTTTGTTTTTAAAATTGCTACTATTGGCTCTGGTTACGAAAAAAATATATTAAGAAAGTCTGATTTTTACTATATGGTACTCGTATATAACGAAAAATTATCTTATTGTTTCAGATCTTCGCGTTGTTCTGAATAGAATCAAAATTATTATTTATTGGTAAGTAAACATTGCTACACTGTATTATCATTTTCTGTATATAACTTTATACAAATAGTGCATTGAATGTGTAAAGATGAAATTAATAATAAAATAATCATGATGTTAATTTTTTTTTTGGAAAAATCTGTGTCAGAACTATGAGAAAAATTCCACCAGGTCTCATATTTTCTTTAGTCAAATTTTCCGTCCCGACGTGATATCGTTGAAATTTATTTGCTTTTATTTTTGTAGGTACATAAAAAATTCCTTATTCCTTACATGTTATATTTAATGAGTGGAATGCCAATATTTTGTAATATACACAAAAAATTAAAAACATTTAATTTGATTTCTAATGTATGAGTTTTAGATAAACACTTAATACAGACAAAATATAAAATCAAGAATAAAATATTGTATTATTAAAGTACATACAGTAGTAATATGTAAATATTACTACATTACTTTGCACGATTCACTAAAACAAACGCTAATTTAGTTACTATAAAATAAAAATTCAGGTCAGGCAAAGGCGCATCACGCTGACCTCCATTTTTACTTCTTCAGTTGAAGTGGTGTAAGATATTGAATTTTATTGAAACTCCTGCTTGTATTACTTCTGAATGCAAATTAATGTTTTTAAATTAATTATAACAATAAAATAATTTTAACTTTAAATCTTCTTTTGAACGGACATAGAGAAAACCTTTGTGTGAATAATATTATATATTATATTTTATTACTGCTAAAAATCACTTTATAACCTGAATATATTTTTTAATCGTTGAGACTAATTACGAAGTATCATCATCATCAGCAGAATACAATGTTGTACAGTTCGCTAGAAAACTTAAAATAGGATATTTTTGATTTCTACTGAAGCGATTACCGTCTGTTTCCCAACGACAAAACAGGGTTCACCAAAGTCCGTTAATCCGAGAGCAACTACGTTTTATATCCAATTATTTGTTAAAAAAATAATTGCGATCCAAATTTACCTTATTGGCTTTATACCTAATCTCAGGCAGAAACCATTTAGACAAATCCCTTAGGCAGGTGGGTAGTCGGTGTACTGATTGCCCCGTCAGGTATCGTCCCCTTTCAGGCGTTTTCAGTTGTGTATAGGGCTGTCAATATCAAATTTACGTAATATCAATTTATTTTCGAAATAATTGTAGCAAAGGAGGTAGACAATTCTCTTTAATATTATGATTTTTGGTATAACAGTATATAAACGATATTTTTGAAATCAATGATTATAACACTATATTTATATGAAGCTCAATAATAGGCTCCATCCTGAAGTTGAAAACTTAGATGATAATGCTTACTGTATTTTATATACTGACACTATATTTCATTAGATATTTTAGTAAGGCACATGTCCTTTAAATCTATAAAATATAATTAAATATATCAATGAAAGCCATAAAATTTTGTTGATGCTTAAAATTCACAGTTTAAGTATAATTTTTAAATGTATTATCTACTGCCGGTTCACTGGTCGAATTACAGAAAAAATTCATGGAAAGAATATGAGAAGTTTTCGTATACATGCGTCCTACATCACCTACCTCACATTCCGCGGCAAGAAAACACACATTACTGAACATGTAGTGCTCATAAAAATAGTTATTTCTTAAAACTTTTATACCTTTATATCAAATGAAGATATCGCAATATTTTTTTTAGATAAGGGCCAAGTGTCTAAGAAATAAAACTCTGAAAATTTAATAGAAATCTATCCAGTAGTTTTGCCGTGATGCGCGCACAACTGCAGACCTCAATCATTTTATTTATATAGATGTATGATGTATGTACAAAGTGTTTTGTGAAGCCTCCTCCTTCGTTAACATACCAATCATCATCACTTATTATTATATAGCTTAAAATATTTTTGATAGCCCTGAGTTTCTCGCTTCTTGGTTACTTTAATTACAGGGCCACTCAACTCGTAAAATGAGATCCCTGTTTTAAAATATCAGTTGCGATAACAGGCTAAAATGTTTTCCTCATTTTTGTTAAGATTTTTCTTAAATACAAGGGATCTATGTTGGCCTTTCTTAATATTAACTTATATAAAAATTCCTTTATTATACTGATCTTGGAAATTATATTGAATTGAACTTGGTATCCAAGTGTTAACACTTGGAGACCAAACTATACGTCCCGGGTACGAATCACATAATTTCATGCACCGCTAGCCAGATTTTTTCGCTTATTGTGCATGTTATAACATAATTATCACATTTCGACGTTGAATTGGGTATTTGAAAGAATTTTTTTTTTGTGATAAATGAAAAGATCATATATAAGTTTTATAACAAAACTATTTTTATTTTTTTTTTCGCAATAATTCAAAAGTTATTTCAAAATAAAAATTAATTTTTAAATCCAGTACCGAAGACACGCCGACAAGTCCCGAACAAACCCGAGCGCGTGTGACGTCATAATGTTAGTTTTCACTCATTGCAGTTGATAGAAAAATAATAAATACAGTGTTTTGATCTATTTAATTTTGTTGTCATTGTTAAATATTTAAATTTATATTAAAAATGTCGAACCTAAAAAGTTATCGTTCTTGTTTTGTACTATTATGTACGAATACTACAAAATCAACTCCTGATAAAATGTTTTTAAATGTTCCGGTTGCATGCACATAATATCGAATAAATTTGATTATTCCCATCCGATCATTTGTTTCTTACGCAAATAAGTAACGTAAAGATCTCATAATCTAAGTAAAAAGAATAGTGATTTACATTTTAATCAGGACATTGCTTCATTTTAATTACGTTATTTTTTCTTCCTACAGGTACTAACAAAATATGGAAAACAAAAGATGTTTACAAAACTGTTGGAAATGAAACAGAAAACAAGAAAGAAAATAATGAACAAGCGATGAGTCCAAAATAATTATTTAATAATTGTATCAGATATTAAAGTCATGTGAATACGTTTGAATGATATTGAAGATCTCATATTAAGAGAGGATTTATAAACTATCATATCAACAAAGCATATCTTTCTTTCAATCTAGAAATTTCAAAACATATCTTACTATTTTAATGCTAGTCACTCCATGTGATTATTAGTGTTAACTTTGTTGCTCAAATTAAATAATAAACTAATCGTTGAAACTTGCTATTTACTAAACCTTTCATTGAAAAAAAGTAATTGATGAAGATAAATTAAGTAATAATGAAGTACACAATGTTTTTCTTGAGAAGGCGAACATTGATACTAAAAGCGGTCTTAATAATAACAGCGTTATGGTTTATGGTGGCGCTATTGACCACGAATGGATCTAGAAATGCGATAGGAGCACCGCCAATTGAATATGATGACGCCGAAGCTAAACCTCTCAAAATGGCAAAGCCAACTTCGACTAAGAAGAAAAGCGAGTCTTATGTCAATAACCTTTCAGATGGTAAGTAGAATTATTTTAGTTTCATTATTAATTTGCATTATTATCGTTTCCAGTGGTGTAGGTGAAATACATATTATAGTATTTTGAGTGTTTGAACATATAAAAAAAATTATATGATTTTTTTTATTATGCATGGATGTTATAGCAATTATTGATGTATGTATAGCAATCAAATCTCGACATGTTTATTTTTTCCATTTAGAAAATTTTAAAGACTTTTTTTAAGCATGCGGTATCTAGTTGTATTTTAGTCCCAATTGAAACGAAATGGAAATCGTAATCATACGAGGAACTTTATTTTTCTGGGACATAGTTTAATTTTAGTATTCTCATTTTACTCCAATTTATAGATTTTTCTTTTGAATCTGTTGAATGATAAAAATTCCAATCATTTGGTTATAAAATAATTTATAAAATGAAATTACCGCAAATTTGTTTCAGTTACATACGCATGTATGTGAATGTGATAATTATATGATAGTTTGTCTTTAACGCATGTCTTAACTTCATTAGATCTGTGTTTGCTTTTTTCGTATAGAATTGTGCATGATTTTTGCTTTTTTTCAATCACAGCGAAAACGAGGCTCGATTGGATGGGTCGGCTTATGGGGCAGGAAGGTAAATATTGCATTCTACGTATGACAAGCTTTGCTTTTAGTATAATATCAATTATTGTCACCTAATAACTATTCCAATTTAATGCATTTTGCAATATACGCACGTTATTAATGCAAATAATTTATTTCTAATTTTAAATGTAAGTCAATAATTAATAATCACACTTCAATATTGGTGATTGTTTGGTGGTGGCATATTTTTAATGATTCAATTGGTTAAAAAATGTGCGGTCGGGGAACCCCCGTCAGGAACGAAGTTCCTTACGTTTTTCTTCAACTCCGAATGTAATTCGGACTTGAAGATATTAAGGATTATAATACCTGGGGAGACTCAAATCGAACATTTCACTTTTTCGTATCTTTTTTTGATTCTATTCTTGTTGTTGGCGTTGAGCATTGGTTTTAGGTATTTTATTTGCACTCTGACATTAGCGCTTTCCATACTCTTTTGGACTCTGAATACGTGATTTCACGGTTGTCTCCCTATAATTTAAATAGTAAAATAGTAAACACTCAAACCATATGTACAATAAACAAATGTAAACAGTAAATACTTGTATCAAGTTATAATACTACTTACAGAATTTATTTATAGTTACATAGATGTAAAAATTACCTTTCTAAACATCAAATTAATAAATTCGTGATTATATGTATAGAATAAACTTTCATAATATAATATTGATAGTTTGATAGATTATTATTAAATTGTTTTATATTTAAAACAAAGTTATCAAAAAAATAAAAATTAAATGATAGTTATCAAAAAAAAAAAAAACTAAAAAATTAAAAATTTAAGTGTTAATATTTATTAAAACAAAGTTTTATATAAATAGATCGGACGGTTTTAAAGTATAATTTAATTTCTGTAGGATTAGGTGTAATAGCAGCACCTGGCTCTGATAATGCACCTGGTGAACTAGGCAAGGCGGTTGTGTTACCAAAGAATTTGAGTGAGGAAGCTAAACAGGCAGTATCAGAAGGATGGAAGAAGAATGCTTTCAATCAATATGTTAGTGATTTAATATCTATCAGAAGAAAGTTGCCTGACCCCAGAGATGAATGGTACGTCTTTTGAAATAATTGAAATGTTTTTATAACATAAATAAAATATAATGCAATTATTTGTTGGTGTTAAATATTTCAAAGGGATCAAAACTTTGTCAAACAAGCTGTGCTCGCATATTAATCTGTGCGTGGATTCGATGCAGCAACGGTTGAGATGAGGAACTTATACAAAGGAGTACGCAGTACATTGTGATGGTTGTTTTTTTTTTGCAAGAAGCACATTGTTTATTGAGAATAAAAACACTAATACGTTAATCACTTTAATATTAACCTGTATGTAATTATAACACTTACTTTTTCGGAGATTAGCTGGAAGAAATACCTAAACAAAATATTCATATAGTGAGCAAAGGCTATGGTATTCTCACGGTTCTTTTTTTTAGCGTGCTGAGAGCGTTAAATAGTTGATCCAACCTTACCTTCAATATTTTAATAACTACTTTAATATTCAAAAACCGTGAGATTCAATTTAATAGATGACTTCTATAAATTTTACTTTTTTTAGGTGTAAACAACCAGGTAGATATTTAGAAGACCTTCCACAGACGTCTGTAGTAATATGTTTTCACAACGAAGCCTGGTCAGTGTTATTGAGGACAGTGCACTCGGTTCTAGACAGATCTCCACCACATCTTATCAAAGAGATTATTTTAGTGGACGACTTTTCAGATATGCGTAAGTTTGAACTTAATACTAATTTTAAAAATATTGAAAGGTTGAAATTTATATATCGGTAACTTTTGATAAATATTTATTTAATACATCTATGTTAGTTACGTGGCCCTGGCAAGAAATAATGACTGGGTTATCCTACTAAGTCCTAAAATTCAACTGATAGATAGATATTTCCTTTTACTAATTTACCTACAGTATAAGGAAGGCACAGTTTGGCCTCTACTTTGTGGATTGAGGGTCTCAGACGGCCTTGGTTCTTATTGTAACAAATTTAGCTATACATATTCCAACGATTTCTTTGTACCTTTTTGGTCAAGAAAAGGAAAAGTCATCACAGTTTTACTGGTGAAAAAATGCGCTACAACTATACCTCGCGACCGGACTTAATAGTAGTCAAAGTAGCTCCAAGATTACTTTAAGAGATTACTTGTACTTCATTAGTCTATGACTGTTTGTTTTAACAACACCACATCACTTGTGTTTTATATAAACATACAAACAACTATTGCAAAGTTATAAGACAAAATAATTTCTTAGTCATCTATCATCTTATGTCCAATCCAGCAGTGAATGGTTTAAAAGCTAATCAACATCACGTTTTAAGTGAAATTTCTTTAGAAAATTACCAAGATCCACCTTTAAAAGCAATTTTCCTATACATTATTTAATATTGCTTTTCGTTTGACAAATGAGAATACTTATATAATAAAGTCTCATAAACAGACTTAAATGGTATAATTTTGTATTATTGCAGCCCATCTGATGCAGCAATTAGATGACTACATGTCATCTCTACCTAAAGTGAGAATAGTGAGGGCTCCAAGACGTGAAGGACTTATTAGAGCTAGACTATTAGGAGCTAGATATGTGACAGCGCCAGTTTTAACATATCTTGATAGTCATTGTGAATGTACTGAAGGTGAGTTTTGTACTTTTTGGTTGCAAGTATATGTGTATTTATGTGCATAGAAGTTACATTTAAAATTTAATTCAATTAATTTGTTAGAATTTACTCAAACTTTGTTTCAATATTTGTGCAAAAGTTAAAAAAATCTCTGAATCATGTTATGTAATATAATATTTATCTGTAACAAAGGAAGTATTTTATGCTTTGTTGATCGAAGATTTTATGAAAGCTTTGATATTATAATTACTGAATATATTTCAGGATGGCTTGAACCTTTGTTAGATCGGATTGCACGTAATAAAACGACGGTAGTCTGCCCAGTTATCGATGTCATAGATGACACTACTCTTGAGTATCATTATAGAGACTCTTCATCAGTAAATGTAGGTGGATTTGATTGGAATCTCCAATTCAATTGGCATCCAGTTCCAGCTAAAGAAAGAGCTAGACACAAACACACGGCTGAACCGGTTTGGTCGCCTACGATGGCTGGCGGATTATTTGCCATAGATAAAGAGTTTTTCGAAAGACTTGGAACTTATGATAGTGGTTTTGATATATGGGGTGGTGAGAATCTGGAACTTTCATTTAAAACTTGGATGTGTGGTGGAACTTTAGAAATAGTGCCATGTTCCCATGTTGGCCATATATTTAGGAAGCGTTCTCCGTACAAATGGCGGACGGGTGTTAATGTGCTCAAGAAAAATTCCGTTCGTTTAGCCGAGGTAAGTTGAGTTTACTTATAAAAGTCTGAAACAAGGCCAATATATTTAATTTTATGAAATTGTGATTTTATAATCTTAGTAATTTATTGACCGTAAAAATCTTTTGTCATAAAGTCTCTAAAAAGAAATGGAATGCAGAGAGTTAGCAGGATTGCATATGATAAAAAAATTTTGTTATATGAATTTAATTCTAATTGGAAATGAATTTCTGCAATCGTCTACTTGTGAAAAGATAAAGAAAAACTTAAAAACATCTACTTAAACATGTCAGTAAAATGTATATATGAGAAATAAAAACAAAACTACCTAAGAAGTGCCATTGGAAATATTATTATATTATTCATGTTGTTGTTGTATATTTAATTTTTAGGTATGGTTAGATGACTACGCGAAGTATTATTACCAAAGAGTGGGCAATGATAAAGGTGACTATGGTGACATTAGTGGTCGCAGAGCTTTAAGAGAGAAACTGGGCTGCAAATCCTTTGATTGGTATTTGAAGAATATTTATCCGGAATTGTTTATTCCTGGAGAGTCGGTTGCTCACGGAGAGGTATGTGTCTATATGTGTTTGATTTTTTTTAAATATTCAGAGTTTAGAATGTTTGTTTGAATGATTTCTTGAGAATTAATTTAAATTTGAATACCGTGTTCCGGATTGCTATTTTTATTTTAACTGTGTCCTAAAAATTATTACCTGCACAGATTCGAAATGTCGGCTTTCCAAAGATATGTTTGGACTCTCCAACGCGAAAGTCAGATCATCATAAACCAGTCGGACTGTACCCGTGCCATCGTCAAGGAGGAAACCAGGTCATCTGTCGTTTTAAATTTGACCAAAAGCGGCAGTACCATTTTGAAGGAGTTTATAATACAGAAATAAATTTTCCATTAGATCTTGATTGCACTCTATGCACGTTTGAGGGCACATATTAAAGCACGGAATGATTTGTGTTATTTTTTTTATTGCAAATGTTAGATAAGAAACATAGCATTCTATCGCCGATACTGCTTAGATGGCCATGAACAAGACGAAGGCATGGTAGAAATTAATATACGCCAGTGTCACGGAACAGGGGGCGCTCAGGTATTCTGATGTTCCTGAAAAAAAAATAATGTGTGATATTCTGTAGTTCCGAAGGGAGGAGGGGGATTTATATTTATCCATCAAGTCATATTAGTAATTATTAAGAAATTCATGATGAATTTTGCGTAAAAAGCATTTTGTTTTTTCAAATATCAAGTTTTAA
The DNA here is from genome assembly GCA_963693495.1 of Malacosoma neustria. Classification (NCBI taxonomy): domain Eukaryota; kingdom Metazoa; phylum Arthropoda; class Insecta; order Lepidoptera; family Lasiocampidae; genus Malacosoma; species Malacosoma neustria. The sequence continues at coordinate 5,760,434 of OY856386.1, forward strand.
TTTTTACATCAAGATTGTCCAACATTTCAATGTAAATTCAACTGTTAAGTCTGTTAATTCTCAATAATTTGATCACACACATCGCTAGCTGTTTCACAGACTATTATTACCTTATTTGTTGGACAGTCTTATTTGGTACCATCACTTTCATGATCAAGTATAATCATTTGATTAGTGAATTAAAATAAACTGTCAAATGGTTATACGAATTTTGCACGCTTGCTTGTGGCACGCCTTGTTAACTAATGGATGGCATCAGATCGCGAACACGCAGTCGTCAATGTGCATCGACAGTGCAGCTGGCCCCGAGGATATGAAGAAACCAGTAAACGTGTGGCCATGCCACGGCGAGTACGGGAATCAGGTTTGTATTTAGGCGCCACATTTCCACCCCCACCTGCTTAGAGCTTAATCATTTTTAATGGTGTTGGTGCACATCCATAATTACGGTAAGTGGTATGTTACTAAATCTTTAAGGCTGTGTTCAGGTTAAAATAATTAAACGCTTTGCAAATAAGTGTTAGTATTTTTCGTCTTATTCTCGTTTTCGGGTTGAATAACAATGCATAATGAAGTCAGAATAATATTGATAATTCCTAAACACCAAAAGGCATTACAATGATTTCATTATATATTATATAACCGAAACTCTCATTTTAATATCAATGTTACTTTGTACTGTTCATTTTTAAGTTTTTCAAATTAAAACGCAATATCTGCGTTCAATAAAGTTCTTTGAGTAATAGTTCTTAATATATGTTTGATAGTAAGTGCAAAGGCGTGGTGCATGTTAGTTTTTATTTCACGCTGTCATTTGAAATATCCTTTTACGCTGACAAACGATCACAGATGTGTTGATGATTGTATATACTTGAATATGGAACGTGGTAAAGAAACATTTTTAAAAACGCTTCGTCAAATCGTATCATCTGAACTAAGCCTAAATGTAGTGAATTAATAAAATCTTAATTCATGCGTTCGTGTTTCATGGGTAATTTTTCATTTTTCGTGTTTTGTATGTTTTACATGACCATTTATATTGTACGCCACACTAATGCGTCTAAATGTTTCATGACCATTGTAAAAAGTGTGTCCCTAATAAATATCATTCGTTTAATTTAGTTGGTCATCAATAAAGTTTCTACATTTATTGGAACGACTGAATGTCGATTACTTTTTGAGATAAGCCGCAGCGTGATTTCTGACTTAAATGGGTGTGCCCTTTGATGGGATTCAACTTTGGTAAATTTATCTAAATTGAACTTTGAGTGACTTTTTTCAATTATTTGAGTCACGTTTCTACTCTTTCAATTTCGGTACTGCCGCTGGGTATTTTATTAGTATGTAAGTAACTTTCGTTAACTTCTTTTAAATTTTGGAACTAACATTTTTTATATATTGTTTTACGTCTACAAATGTGTAAATTGTGTACAGTGGTATATATTTATATTAATTTTGTTTGAATATATATCCTGTAATACCTTTCATCCTTCATTGCTTGCCAATGCGTCCATCCCATTCCATCCAATGTTATTTTCATTAGAAAAGTCCTTGATCCCTTGTCACTTGTAAAATATTATCCATGCTTAATTTAATAATAAATAGTAGCATGAGAAAATATAACTTACAAAACCCTACTACGCTTATATAAACCTTGAAACATTTAAAGTATCGCTTTCAAATATATTAGTATTATACTAGACAAAACTAACAATGAATTTTATTAGTTTTATTTTGAAAATTAATATCTAAAACTAAGACATTCTTACTTTATTGTTTATAATATTTTTTACCTTTATTCAAATGTAGTTATTATTTTTAATCTTTTATTTATTTTTCACCATCCCTTTTTAATAGAAAAAATAGATTTACTATTACAAAATATACGACGGGGCTTGTTCTAATGCTACGTAAGTGGCTTTATAATAGCACTGTCTCTGAATTATTTTTCCACGTATTACAAAATATGTCTATGATCTGAAAATCTTTTGTTCAAGTCTAAGTGTAAAGAGCCATGTAATTAATAATCTCTAGTAGAGCAAACGGTATTTAAAAAAGAAAGTAGCTGGACATAACTAGAACAACTTTGATTCCTTTTTTCTTCAAATTAATTTTTCACCTATTGATTTATATACTCGAGTACATGTATGACGTGTATGAAATCATATTTTTTCGTTATATTTATAGTACTGGATGTATTCGAAGAACGGCGAGATAAGGCGGGATGAGACATGTCTAGATTATTCGGGACATGATGTTGTTTTGTACCCTTGTCATGGAGCTAAGGGCAATCAACTGTGGCTCTATGATTCTAATGTAAGTATTAATATTAATATATGTCACTTATTTTTATCAAAAGATAAATGATTTTCCTAAATAATTAGGTTTTCGAATAACATATTCAGAAAAAAACCCGCGCTTACGTGCTAGTCCTTTTAGCAAACACATGCTCTGTGCCAAATCCCACGTAAGTGGATCCTATGATCTTTTAAAACCACAAAAATTTTGAAGAATCAGTTTTTTTTTAATCGAAATAAGAAAAACATAAACGTAGCAGTAACTGAAAAACTTTTTAGAGTAATCTCTATAAATTTTTCGTGTAAAAATCTCCTGAAACTTTTATAGCTAGGGATCGTAATTTTGGCAAGAAAATACTTTCAAAACATAGGCTAGTATGATTAAATATTTTATGCTGGGTTATACCTTTGTGTTTAGAGTAATAAAGCAGCAAACTGGTTTAGTATAATAGTATTCATGTACTTTTTGCTATACACATCTTGTTTGGTGAAAGGATATACTCGTAGAGTGTTAGACTAAATGACTAATAATAGATTACACCTCCTGGTGGCTCAAAAGAAGCAAAGAAAAGAGCTCTGTTTACATTTTCCTTAAACATGACCATTAGCTCCAGGTAGCTGAAACGGCATTCATTCAGGTTTAAATAAATTTTAATAGAGAGAAAATATCTTTCTGGCTATATAATGATGTAAACAACTTGTATTGATGTGATTTGATTTGTAAAACTGCTGCTAGGCTTGTAATACGCACTGTACCTCCACAAAAAAATCAGTGTTGATGAAAGTTCACCAAAGTATCTCAGGAAAGCGAAAACTTGAAATGCGATCTGGATTGATTATAATCAGATCATAGTTCCGTGTTTCCAGTTTGAACGTATCTTTTGTTCTACTTTATTAGGCAAAGGATGCTGTAATTTTCGATCGAAAAGTCCATCTTAGACATAATTACATACTCAATTCAATCCCATTAACATAAGGTCGTTAACTACCTAGTCTGGTCATAAGTATTGTCACACAGTAAAAACTTTTCTTTTAGAATGCTGGCCACAAAAAAGTTTATTGAATTAGAATTTCGAATTGTTCATGAAAATAAAAATGTATAACTTTTAGAATTTTACTCATTTTTAAATATGGAGTGGACGCTTAAAGAAGACCGTGTTGCAGTTATTGCGTTGTATCGTTGCGGTTACGCGCCAATTCAAATTTTTAACATACTGAAAAATTTGAATATTACCAAAAGATTCGTTTATCGTACCATCAAACGATACAATGAAGACTCTAGTGTAGATGACAGGTCAAGAAGTGGTCGCCCTCGGTCTGTTAGAACTCCAGCAGTGATAAAAGCTGTGAAGGCACGAATTCAAAGAAATCCCAAACGTAAGCAGAAACTGTTGGCCCTTCAGATGGGGTTAAGCAGAACCACGGTGAAAAGGGTGTTAAATGAAGACTTAGGGCTTCGGGCATATCGAAGAAAAACAGGACATCGTTTGAATGCTCGTCTAATGGACCTGAGACTGAAGAGATGCCGCGCTTTGTTGAAGCGGTACGCGGGAAAAAAATATCGGGAAATTTTTTTTTCGGATGAAAAAATGTTTACCGTAGAAGAGAGCTACAACAAACAAAATGATAAGGTGTACGCACACAGTAGTGAAGAAGCGAGCAACCGTATTCCGCGTGTCCAACGAGGTCATTTTCCATCCTCGCTCATGGTATGGTTGGGAGTTTCTTATTGGGGCTTAACAGAGGTACATTTTTGTGAGAAAGGTGTAAAAACGAATGCTGTTGTGTATCAAAATACAGTCCTGACGAACCTTGTGGAACCTGTTTCTCATACCATGTTCAATAACAGGCACTGGGTATTCCAACAAGATTCGGCGCCAGCTCATAGAGCGAAGAGCACACAAGACTGGCTGGCGGCGCGTGAAATCGACTTCATCCGGCACGAAGACTGGCCCTCCTCCAGTCCAGATTTGAATCCGTTAGATTACAAGATATGGCAACACTTGGAGGAAAAGGCGTGCTCAAAGCCTCATCCCAATTTGGAGTCACTCAAGACATCCTTGATTAAGGCAGCCGCCGATATTGACATGGACCTTGTTCGTGCTGCGATAGACAACTGGCCGCGCAGATTGAAGGCTTGTATTCAAAATCACGGAGGTCATTTTGAATAAACTTTAATGTCATAAGAATCTATGTTTTGTTAAGTTCATTTTGGTATATGAATGGTTACATAATTAATAAACTTGTTACAATTATTTTACATTAAACATGTGACAGAATTTATGACCTGACTAGGTATATAATTGTACAGCTTCTAGATGAAAATCTAGACAACTAGAGCTAAGTTAATGAAGACTTATGGAGATGAAGTCTATAGCAACTTTATTCATCGTTTTCTCTTATGATGCATATTTTATATAGATATTATTATATAATCAAGACTTCATCGCGAAAGTAAAAAATACTTTTATTAATGATAGAATATATGTGTTAATTTTAAAATACGTCTTTGTAAATTGTTTATTGATTTTTGATGTAAAATCACAAAAATACCTTGAGAAACTAGAAGCGCTCACGTTTGTTTTTTCCAATGCTGTGATAGCAACGCCTGTGGCATCGCGAACACGCTGCCGTCCCATAAGGGTACAGAAACTTGGGTCACTAATGCTGAAACACAACACAAGGTAATAAACCTTGTGTTGTGTCGCCATAATAATGGCGCCATATTTAAGACCAAAGGTGGTCGCCATCCAGACGGGCTCTGGGCCCTACCACGTAGGGTGGGTTGTTTCATCGCCTTTTATTTTCTTCGCCCCTGCACGGATAAAAATATTAGTGGATTATACATACTTCGTTTCATGTTGCAGACGAAATTGTTAAAACACGGTTCGAGCGAGAAATGTATGGCAATATCCAAGAACAAGGACAAAATTGTTATGGAGTCGTGCAACGATGACGAGCCGAGACAGATGTGGAACATGGAGAACTTCAACCCCGATAGACTGACCCCAGAACTGATAGCCGAGTAGCCTCAGGCCTACGACGAGGTCTTATTTATATAAGACATAAAGACAATGTGAATGTGTTAGTTTTAATTGTCAAACGTCCTAATTTTGGACTGGATTATATTGACAGAAAATTATAAATCACTTGTTGTTGAATGCAATGTTTATGCTTCGTAGTGTCAATGTGTTAAAGATATATTATTGACAGAACTATATTGAGTGTTAATAAAGAGGAACGTTTCTATTTTCATTGGTGAATAGACAGTTTTATGTTCTGTGTGAATTAATTTTCTTTGTATTATTAATGATTTTAGATTTAGAACGACAAAAATTGTTTTCGTTTTCAGTTTAAATTTTTTTCTTATATTAAATAGTAAATAGTATTAATAAGTGATTTTATATTATTACATATCATAGAATCCAGAAATATATACCATGTCAAAAAGACACAATTAGTTATATTACGTATCGATAGGTGTACATATTACATGTATTATTACAACTTATTAAAATGTTGCTAGCAAAATACATACATTTTGTTAAATTACAAACAATATTTCAAAATAGTGGTGTAATAAGTTTATAATACAGCTATTTTATAAATGAATTTCCAATTAAAGACCACAGATGTGGTTTTTTAGTTCGGCCTAAACAAAACTTACTTAGTGACCCTAATTAAATATAATATTTTTAATCGCATAATTTTGCCATTTTCGTCAGTTCCTAATGTAATATTTGGTATGTCTGTATAATAATTCTTCAATAGATTTTATTCGTAAGACACCAAACAGGCAGACGGCTCATGGTGATATGGAAAGAATAAGTTTTCAAATACACCATATCATAGTGGGAAACGTTAGAGGTAAGGTCATTTACGACTGTTTTAGTTGAGTGATAAGATAAGTCTTCAACGAGCCACAATGACTTCAAGTTTTATCTGAGGTAAATTCTACAGAATTTAAGATATTTTCTCTATATTGGATATTTTAAAACAGTTGTGGAGATAAGATTTAGAATGACTACACAATTTATTGTGACTATGTAGTGTTTACTACTCTAAAATTATAATGCACAGGCATCATAGATTACTAATTATAATTGTTGAAATTTGCAAGTAACGGTAAAAGAAAAATTACGTAATGATTGATTTAAAAGTCAATACAAATTTTGTAAATAAAAGATTTTTTCATTTTATAATGTTACAATACTAAAAGCTCTAATTTATTGAAATCAAATAATAATTTTATTTAAAAATCTTTAATTAATTGTTTAGTCTATTTTATGTATGAATGGTTAATATACATAAAGGACAAATATGTTGTTGTAAATATTATGTAATATGGAATTTGTTGCCTAAAAATTATAGATCTTCACAAAATTCGTATGAACTGTACGTTGAATACAATTTCTATACCACATATTTCTCAACCTCAAATAATTGAGGCGATAATGAGATATTTGTGTTACATACAGGGGATAATTTGTAAATTTTTTGAGTTTAATTTTGTTACTAAATTTTTTATGAGAAAGTTTATTTTTGTTCCTTCATTTTTGTTACATTAATTTTAATTTAATATTTTTCAAAATTTGGATCATTGTTGTTTGGTGATGTACTCGTACATTATCACAAACTCCGTTTTAAATTAACTTGTTAGCGTGGTAGATTTTTGCTTAGAGCTTTCGACAGCTTGGAGGCAATGATTTTTGTCGCAAAACTAGGATGATTTCGGAAATTCAAAATAGTGACAAGTGTCTGATGGAATATTATACAAAACTGGTAAACCCCATTTAATTTTTGCTTAAGTATAACATAATTATATGTGTATAATTTGTCTATTGGGATTGTGCTAATGATAAAATAAAGGATAAGTTTTTGTTCGTTCTTATCGGACTGATTTTTATTTCTTAATGTTAAAACTATATAAATTATACATATCTAATATATGAAATGATTTTAAATCTATACGTAGGTATATAAGAATTTATTACAGTCTATTAAATATATGATAAATTAAAATTTTCGTAAACATTTTTGTGTGTAAATTCTTTACTAGTATTCTTCTTCGAGTATTAATGGATTGATATATATATATATATATATATATATATATATATATATATATATATATATATATATATATATATATATATATATATATATATATATATATATATATATATATATATATATATATATATATTTACATTGCTGTACATATCTTCTTGCATATTCATTAAAATGTAAGAAGCTTTAAAAGTGTGCATATTTTATACAATATAAACATTTCATGGGATAAAGTTATGGAATCGGCGCAAATGAAGCCAAATGTGAACAAGCACCAGTCAAATAGTTAATTCAAAACAGGACTATAACTAATACAGTTTTGATGGATTCAGTCTGTCATTAACATATAAATAAAAATATTTGTGTTAGAGATTTTTCCAACGCTTCACGATTTGGATATGTTGGTAAATAACAAGCGGCAAGAAACTCTCTGGTAATAATATATTTGTTACAAAGCGCTGATTTTGCTCAATGTCTTCAATCTCAATGTACTGTTGAATCATAGAATTTACTTAATTTAGCGCCCGTACTCTTTCGTTATAATCTGATTTTCTAATACCGATAAGAACTTAGCACTCGTGACTTGTCGTGGACGCTCGTAGGTGCGTCTGATGCCTCGTTTGCGCCGAACCTAAGATATTGATACCTTATTAAGTATTGTATTTAGCTAGATTGTACTAATCAATTATTTTATTTTTATTTAGTTTCACCTTTTGTTATATCTAATAGCATTTTTATTAAAATTTATATTTTATTCATATTTAAAATAAAATTACATTCCTAAATTATGTATCAAAAAATTTATTAAGTTTAAAAAAAACATTCCAATAACATGCTTTCAAGAACCCTTGCATTTTTTATTAAAATTTAATTGCACTTAGTTCAAATGGAGATATACATGTCGTAGTAGCAGTAAATTACACTCGTATTTCATTAATTTAATTCTACAATATTTTAGATTATTTTAAACTAACGTCATAAAAACTATCAGTATTTCAAGAGATGTATCTGTTATATCCAACTAAATCAATGATAATATTGTCTCTATTCAATAATAACTGTCGAGTCGATTATTAATTGTCAGATCTCAAATTTTTTGTCAGTGATATTATATAATTGCAAGCAAACAAAGTTTCAACTTTTTTTATAATCAGAAGTTAAAATACTTTTATTCCTTGTAGGAGCCTACACTATAATATGCACTCCTACATTTAATTGTTAGTATTTGTATGTTAAAATGACCTCCAAATTTTAAATTATGATACTATGTGTTATTAAATTTTTTCATAAGAAACTTATCGAAATAATGAGCGAGATGTAATAATTTTTTACTCGACAACAATTACTTAGTTATATGAATTTTAATATGGTGTGCCACCGAGAAAAAATAGGCCACACCGGCTTGTTTTAGAGTATCGCGAAAGATGAAAAAGGTTCAACTTCTTGTGCTTGTTTATAAGCTTTGATGAGACTTTGGTTAGTTAACGCTTATTTAATATTGTCGTTTAAACCCCTTACGTAAGGTTCTTAGAATATTATGTATTTAGTTAATAAATAGAAAAATAAATGTGCCTTATACCTTTACATTGTATAGGTAGTTAGTAAAATATTAAATGTGTTGAGAAAACTTTGTGTATATAACGATGTCTCGGAATGTATTTGTCTAGTTTAGATTTATTATAGTGTAATGAGTAGACAGCGATGAATAGTATTTGTAAAATAAAGCATTATGTTGGATTTCTATGAGGTGTTTTATTTTAATATGAAAATACATGCTTTTACAAGCCTTGTTGACAATACTGATGCTGATTTATTCTGATCTGGACGGTCTGGGATTGGCTACATAGGTTTCCATAGAATCATAGTATGGACCAGCTTAATTAAGTTTGAGAATATATGAAGTGTGAGGAAAGCGACTAATTTTGTATTTTGCGCTATTTTCCTTTTCTCGCGAAAGACACAGTGTACTTAAATCTCTAGTGAGCAATCTTCCATTCCTTGTCTCCGAGCTTTTATATCCCTTTGTATCAAACTTGATTATTGGAATTATTTTTTAAGGTTTTTCGGCCTGAATATTTCTAAGATTGACCCCAAATATGTTTGTTTATTACCGATGATAAAACATTATCTGCTTCGTTTGGAGATATAAGCATGTGAGGTTATTTTATATAGATTATTGTTTATACCATGGTCAAATTACTGCAACACAAAACTAAAAACGTCCGAAGAAATCTGCTTAATTTTATATTGATTTAATTGTATAGGTTGAATTGAAGTTTAAATAGAAACGAAAGAGAAAATGTTAACAAAGATTACCCTTCATATGGACCGATAGATTGCGGTAGCTTGTAGTTCATTTTGCACATGCCCAGGAGATTAGTGAGAATGCAATGTTTTGACACTTGTTTTCCTGGTTGTATTAACTCGAATCTTAAGCTTCATATTGATTGGGTTATAAACGCTGTTTACGTTATAATGTAAAACATATATTTATTTTTCTTCAATTGTAGCTATCCTGCCCTGAATAAGTAGTCATTTTTTGAAGTGGTTTATATCAAATCTATAAACTTATTCTTTTAACATCTGTTTGTCTTTGAGCTTAAGAAGTTATGACATTCAATTTCTTAAACGTATCTAAGAGGCACAAGAAATTTATAATAATTTAGTCGGCCCGATAAAGGTGCGGCTATTGTCTGGATAACAATCACGAAAGAAAACTAAATGGTAGAAATGAAATGTGGTCATCCTTTTTTCGGCCAGAACACAGCCATGGAATAAAAAAAAACTGTTGAAAATTTTACAAATTTTAATCATGAAATCAGGCCAAAAACCATAAACGATTTATTAGACACAAGTTATTTGGATAACGAATGTATTCAAAATTGTGTTGAGATTTAGCCTAAAGTCATAGTATAACTTGTTTGATATCTGAGAGGAAATTAGCTCAACGTGTGAAACGAATATACCTCGTCGATCCTTTAAAACTGGCATAAGAAAAATGCTCGTAAATAAGGTCATGTTAAGCAAATGGATATATTTATTGAATAAGAAAGGGGTGGCGTGGGGAAGGTAATTCTCTCAAAACTCCCTCCTTTTTTATACACTATCTTAATGTTCTCGAACAGTCAATAGCAGCACGCACCATATTCATCTCTTTATCTGCCACTGCTTTCTTCAAAGATGCTTTAAGGCTCTCCAGTTTTAATGCGGTCTAAAAACACTTTTTCCTCTAAAACTTCATATGTTATAATCAAGGCCTTGGCTGGAAGAGGTTCAACATTCCTGCTGGATGAGGCTGATGTTTCGGCGCTCAAACCATGCATGTGTTGTTTTGGGCCGGTACAAAATCTTGTTGAAATGCAAAATGCCTGCTCTTCTTGTAAGAGCTTCTGAGACATATATTATACGATGCCATCCAATATTATCTCAGGGTACTCTACGGCACTATTTTTGCCACCTTTTATGCAACAAAGTCACGAAAGATGATTGTTGATGATCACATAATGCTTTTATACTGTATGAAAATGTCGTATAAATGTGGTTTCAATGTAAAAATCTTTGAGAAATCTTGCAGTAAGCTGTAAAATAATCTTCAAGCAGAAACTGGGTGTCACGAAGATGAATGAATATGCTGCGGTGAATCGACGCGGAAGGATACGTTAAGAACCCCCGTATTTGCAGCCTATATCCGTGAAATTGCAAATAAATTGACGGATATACGATCACATACCTGCTTTGGTCCTACCATACCGCCACCGCCGCCTACCAGCATTATGAATTGCTCGCTATTAAGAAATCTTTCTTCTGAAAAAAATATGAAAAGCGAACCTTGACCACCAAAGCGGAAGTTTAGGTTACAACCGTGATTTAACGCTAAAGCTGTTAAACAATCTTAAAACTTATTCACTCAATCGTCTTAAAAATAATCCCAAATCACAGGTGTGTTAGGTAAAAGTTATCCCTTATATAGTTTAGCATTCGCAGAAGGAAAATTGTCCTGGGAAATGCAATAAAATGACGTGGAAATGGAATGATTTCCCCATAGTACGCCCCCGTAGCTCTAATCTTTTACGTATACCTCAATAATGTATGCCCTTGAGTACGTATTGGAAATATATTAAGGGATGATCTTATTCATTGTATTGTTAAAATGAATTTCAGATGTAACTGTATAATATTTTATACATGACCTGAAAAAGTCTTTTTTATTGCTGAGGAATAACAGACAGACTGGGGGCCCTCTTCATATAAAGCATTTAGCGCCGCTTTGATTTTTGTGACGCTAAGAGCACCGTGAATCCTGACTGCCAATAGGGGTACAGGAACCTGGGTCACTAAAGCCGGAACACAACACAAGGTTATTATGGCGGCATACTTATACGGCATATGGAATCATGTTAATATAACAGTATTCTAATAATGATGATGAATATAGCGATGTCAGAACCATCGCATACAACCAACTTATCTCTGCTATGGTCGTAAAGAGAACCATATCTATTACTTATATAATTACTGGAAAGCACAATAAAAGGTATGGTAAGGCACTATTTTGTTCCTCGTACCTTCTCCGAATGGGGGACTCCCCAATATGTATATACAAATTATATTTTGTTGTGTTACGAGATACAAAAAGGCAATATAAAGGGTAAAAAAATGCGGCTATAAATTTTAACCATCTATTTCTTGATGGACACCGACTTGTCAAAACTTGATGCAATAACGATTAAACTTTTAGCAGAAAAAAGCCCACAGGTGCCGTAGTTTGCCTTGAAAATGTAGTAGACGCTATAAATTTAAGAGCTTTCAGCTTTAGTATAAAAAAATTTCTTAGGATTATTAAAATGCTGTTACCTACAGGTTAAAATTACATACATTTTTCTACTTGTTCTATTTCAATATCATTAACTATTGTATAAATAATAATTTACACAACTCCACCTAGTTCCAAAGTAACCTGTAGAGTGCTTGTGTTATGAGTACTCGATATACTATGTAGTAATAAAAGTTTTTTTTATTGCTGTATGTCAGCAGACAGACTGACGACTTACTTGTTATTTAGCAATTATCTTCGCCTACAGGTGTTTGCAATGCCAGTGGCATCGCAAACAAGTTGCTGTCCCATAAGGGTACAGGAACTTGGGTCACCAATACCGGAACACAACACAAAGTTATTATAGCGACATACTTAAGGCCAAAGGTGGTCGCAATCCAGACCACCTTGGGTGCTGCTTTCTTCAAATAAAGTATTTCTTTCTTTCTACCACGTAGCTAGGGTGGGTTGTTTTGTCGCCTTTTACAATAGGCCGACCCCGGCCGCTGAAGTCAGTGGGTATTCTTTCTCCGTCCCTGCACGGATAAAATAGAGACGCGATAAATAGAGACACGGATAGAATATAATAGTATATACTTTTATATTCTAAATAACGCAGGGCAACGAGGTCGTTGTTATTAGAATAGTAAATATATACTAAATAGAATTACGAACAAATCCTTTTTTTTTTTGTGTTATGAAAGAAATATTTATCAAATTTAAACTGATTGAATTGATTGAAATTCGCTGTTAAGTATAGTTTACAACGTTTCACGGTCCTGGGGTTCAAGACAAACAACGGTATACTCGTACTAGCGAGTAGCGACGTCTTTTCACCGAGAGAGGGAGGCGGACGGGCGCATTGCACGAGGAGTCCCCTGACGCACGTTCTCACGCATCGAGATTGCGTAGTGAATGTCCATCTCAAAAGGTCACTTGTATAAAAAGTACAATTCCCCCAATCCTATAAGAAAAATACAACGGTGCCCTAAGAGTCTGTAATTAGTAAAAGGAATAATCCAGTTTTTAAACATACGAGAGCTGTTTGAGAACTCTGTGACTATTTGAATGAACAATGTTTTTTTCGGTAAATAAGCGTTTTATATTTCAAACATATTCATATATAACATCAATACATTTAGTCAAGCGTTTTTCCATTTTTTTTTATTCCTTCCAAATAATAGGTTTACTTACTCAAGGCCCTCAAAATAGGCGTTTGTTTCGGTTATGACCTCTTCATTCGATCCAAAGCTCTTACCAACCAGCCATTTCTTCAGGTTTGGAAAAAGAAAATAGTCGCAGGGGGCTAAATCTGGAGAATATGCTCGATGGGGTAGCAGTTCGTAGCCCAATTTATGGATTTTTGCCATAGTGATACGTGTGCACTCATGCATTTTCTTGATGGAACAGCACTTTTTTCGCCAAATGTTTTTGCTTTAAATTAATATTGAATCTGTCTAAAAGCTGAATAATATTCGCCAGTGATCGTTCTACCCTTCTCTGGATAATCTATGTGAATGATGCCACGTGCATTGCAAAAAACTAAGGCTTACCTTGTTAGCTGACAGACCCACCTTGGCCTTCTTTGGTGCACGTTCACCCAGTGAAACCCTTTTTGCTTTGATCTGTGATGTATTCTGATGGATCCATATTTCGTCTACGATTATATAACGGTGTCAAAACTCGTCCGGATTACGGTTGAACATCGCCAAACACTCTTTTGAAGTGGTCACACGGTTGCGCTTATGGTCGAATGTGAGCAATCGTGGCACCCATCTCGCAGATAGTTTTTTCATATCCAAATATTCATGTAAAATGTGATTTACCCACTCAGTTGAGATGCCTACAGCCTCAGCTATATCACGTATTTTCATTCTCCGATCGTCCAATATTATTCCATGAATTTTATCGACGATTTCTGGTGTGATGACCTTTTTTGGGCGACCTGAACGTACAGCGTCACTTGTGCTAGTACGACCAGAACGGAACTCAGTAAACCACTTCTTAACCATTAAAATTGATAGTGCAGAGTTTTTATTGTATTTATCAAGTATATGTATATCAATAATCTTTCCTTGGTTTCATTGATGGTTTTTTTTACCCAAAAAATAATGCTTAATCAACACACGAAATTCACTTTTTTCAATTTTTGTTACAATTCACGAGGTTATCTGGTTTTAATGGCTGTCAAACACAAACTAAAGAACGCAGCTTGCTCAAATTTTGACAATAGTCTATTAAAATATGGTGGTTGACGGCAGCAATGTTGCATTTAAAGTTACTGCGCGGGAAATTGAAAAAGTCACGGGGTTATCAAGCAGCCCTCGTACAATGAATGTCCCCCAAAGTTAGTGAAAACTAGCATTGCAGAGCTTTTTCTCAAATATATTGATGGATGGACACGTATACAAATACCTATTTGCGTGATATCGAATCTATTTGGATCGAATGCACGGTCGTAGCAGACCGTTTGCGTAGCTTGAGCTATCACATTGCGATCTTTAAACTTTATCTTAGTTATCATTTAATTAGATAGGTGATAGAGTATTTCTATTTGTATGCCTCATTAGGCACATGACAATTTTATTGGACTAAATATCGAAATTACATGCTAACGTATAAATGTAAACTATAAACTAAATATTTTAACAAATGCCTTTGGTCAACACTGGATTAACTGAAAACGTTTTCAGTTAAACCGATTTCTCTGAACTAGAAAGGTTTTTCGCAAATGAATAAATAAAAAGACAGGTAAAAGAAACCCAAGTCAAAAAACATCTGTAATCCAATTCCGAGCAAAGTAGAGTTGTGTATTTTTTCGTAAATCCACTAGAAAGGACAATCTGTTTAAGAGTATTGAACATTTTAACTCAAATACTTGACGAGATCAATGAACTATTTATGACTTTGATTTCTGATTTATTTATATAACTAGCTGATACGTTGTTTTGTCATAAAAATTTAAAAAAATCGTTTTGAAGAGTATTTCCGTTGTTAGTGAGCAACTACATCGCAAAATGAAATCTAAATTTAAAGTCAATCGTGTGTATAGTTTTAGAGATTTCGTTTCGATAAATTACACAAAAAATATATAATTAAAAATATATAAATACAAAAAGTTTGTGTACATAAAAGTTATAACAGAATGATCTCTTTTTAGAATGCAAACAAATCGATTTGACAGTTATTGTCAAATGATAACAAATTAATGTACAATGGATTGAGATAAATGTTCTCTATATAATAATTTACTGTATTATTTTTTCCGTGAATTGTTATAATTTATAATAATTATAAGATATTTTTATAACTTATTCTGCTATTCTGGGCCAAAAAGCAGAGATAATCGATATTGGTCAGACCGTTCTTGAGATATAAATGGTAGAAATAAACAAACTGTTTTATGTATATAGACGTATGATCCGTGTCATGTTACAATTATTGAATTGATAATTATATGAAAATAACATGGTTTTTGCCAGTACACTGTGAATGAACCTTAATCATTTTTTTAAATGAATATTTAAATTCTTCGTAGAATTATTTTATTTAAAACATTTTTTTTCTGACGGTAGAACCAAAAGGCTAATGAATTTTACAACGATATACTTTTTTAATGTATGTAATTAAAAGCAAAATAATCACATCCTAAATATTTATTTTAAGTTAAGTTTAAGAGTAAAATAATTAAATGGTTTGCGCATTACCAGACTTACAGATTTGCAGAACCAGACGGTGACCTCTCCTGAATAACCCATTATTTAACCAAATTAATTTCATTTACAAAAATAATACATCGTAACAATAAAGATATGCAGATAATTAATTTAATTTCTAAAAAGTCTAATTATACTCTCCAAAGAGATTATATCACAAAATAATCTTCGTCGTGCCACCTGTATTTCCAATTGAATTGATGCAACTTTATTCACTGAACCGTAAGTCTAACAGTTGCCTATAGAGTTTTAATTTAATTAAATTTCTGTTTTGCTTGTTTTCTCTCTGATGCTCCATGTTCTTAGATATTTTGTATTGAAAAAGACCCGCAAGAAATTTCTTTTTAATTATACTAGTTAATTAAAAATGTAATTTGTTACTCTGAAAATTAATTATCAAAATATGATAATTTCAAATTTATGTCATAATAATTTAAAATAATATTAATTTAACTAATTTCCTTAAAGAAGAAACATATTTAAACTTTCCGTATGCGGTAGTCAAGCGGAGACACTTGGAGACCAACATAGATGAAAGATTGGAATCCCACGATATCATGCACTGCTTGAGCCATTTTGTTATTGCCTAACTCTCATTTTATAACACAATTACCAAATACCGATGATGAAGGAATACTTTGTGAGAAATCCTGTAAACCGACATCACCAGGATGTGTGTAACCCACCAACCCGTATTAGACGAGTGCGATTTAGATCATATATAGAACACATTGAAACATTGTGCAAGTGTTGCATACGAATATCAAGGACTTAGACCAGCTCCTTGAGCACTGGCTTCCTGCGTAGAAGATGACCACCCAATGGGTAAGCGAAGCGGCAAAGGATGGGTAAGCCCCGTACCCTCTAGGGCAGCGGATGCCAGAGCCCAGTCATGGTCATATATTAGGGTGGTGGGCGGATTGAAAGTTCATACCGCCAGCACTGCTTACAATTGTCTTATTACCTATATTTAATTAATTTATTCTAATATCTAAAGATATATGTCATATATTCTTTTCAAACATTTTTAAAGGTCATAAATTTTAAATTAATATAAATTATAAACATAAATTCTTCTCTATAAAACGTAGCTATTTCAAGGAAAAGAAACGATAAGAACCGACCTTAAATATTTTATGATTATGTTACAATAAGTACATCATTTACAATCTAATTACTGGAATAAAATATTATAGGATATATTATTTAATGTACTTACAATGAAACTTGATAAAATACATGAAAATGTTATCATTTATATATATCATTTGTTTATTTAATTAAACTGTTTTATAAAACACACACACACACACACACACACACACACACACATATATATATATATATATATATATATATATATATATATATATATATATATATATATATATATATATATATATATATATATATATATATATATATATATATATATATATATATTTATACACTTTAAAAAGGACCCTATATAGTTTGGGATAAAGGCAGGAAGAAGAAAGAAATGCTTCAAGAAGGTATTTCAGTGCTTTGAACGTCTAGTTTAAAGAAGCTATAGTTTGAAATTTTGGATCATTCTGTTAAGTATGTTACTTAAAAGCTCCAAGAAAAAATAATTTCGTTTCCGAAAGTATTATTTATTAGATAGTAACTTTGTAGTGGTAAAATAAATCAAATTTATTCGATAGTTCCAAATTTTTTGGTATTATTATTATTATTTCGAAAGGTGGCTATGCTAGTCTGTTCTAACCTAGTATCACTGCGTCCAATTTAATGAACTATTGTGATCGCCACATTTACTATAGCTCATTGGCAAAGCCTGCCTCGTTGAAGTAGCGAAGCAGTTTTTTGGCAGGAGCTGCACGTATCTCATCCGGTTCCAACATGTGTTTTCCTAATATGAGACTACGTTTATGCATCAGGGAACAGCAGTAGCACAGCAGGTGCAGAGGCGTTTCATCCGCCTCATTACAGAATCTGCAGGCTTTGCCATCCCTAATCCCTATGATACTGAGGTGCTTGTTTAGGCAACAGTGTCCGGTAAGCGCCCTCGTTAGGTTGCATAGCTGATTCCTATTTAGTGCTAGTACTTCAAGCGCAAGTTTGCGGTTGTAGGCTTTAACTAGCACCTTGGAGTGATTTAGGCCTGGAATTGTATTCCAGCGCTTAAGAGATTCACTGGTACATTGATCCCTGAGGGTGAGCCGGATCAGGCTTTTGGGTATGCCGCAGCACGGTTCAGGTCCGTACTGCGACCCCTTGGCCCCAATCCGGGCAAGTTCATCGGCTTTTTCATTGCCTATGATGCCCGCATGCCCGGGGATCCAGCGAAGGATTACTTTATTTTTCTCACCTAAAGTATTTAAGTAGTCCATGCAGTTTTTGACGAGTTTCGAGGCTATGAAGTCTGAAGACAACGCCAAAAGTGCTGCTTGACTGTCAGAGTGAATGTATATCACATGATTGATGTAGTCTTTTTGCAGATTCACTTCCGCGCATTCTAAAATGGCGTAGACCTCTGCTTGGAAGATGGAGGCATATTTACCCAGGCTCAGACTGGTCTTGAAGCTTGGTCGCTCTCCAAACACACCGCAGCCTACATCATGTCCAATTTTGGAACCATCGGTATACCATAAAAGGCTACCGCTCTTCCAAGAGATTTTCTTTAGCACCCAGTCCTCTCTGGAAGGAATTTCCACAATGTAGTTTCTCGATCCTACAAACTGTGGAAGCATATTGTCCAATGGCATGCCTAAGATGGAGTGCGTGACTACTGAGTCTTTTAGAGTCCTCAGCGTATGTGAGAGCCAGTTTTTCGACCCCTGTGCATTTATCCTGTGCATGCTGGCCAACGCCTCATACTGAATAAACAGCGGGAGAGGCGGTAGGCTGAGCAATGCATCAAGAGCCGCTCCAGGAGTTGTTTTCATGGCCCCCGTTACCACCATACATGCCGTACGTTGCAGACTATTTAGCCTGTCAGAAGTTGTCCTTTGGTTGGCTTTTCTACACCACACAACGGAGGCGTACGCAATTGTCGGCCTGACAATGGTAGTGTATAGCCAGAGGAGAAGTTTAGGATGTGATCCCCACCTTCTCCCAACCAGACGACGGCCGATTCCTAGTGCTATTTTAGCCTTTTGACCTGCCTTTTCCATATGTTGATTCCACGTGAGTTTTTGATCCATAGTAACCCCCAGGTATTTTACCTCCGTGGAAAACTGTATTACCTTTCCGTTTAAGCTAGGGGGTTTTAGCTTACTTAGGTTTTTCTTTTTAGTAAACGGAACAATAACAGTCTTGTCGGCATTAATCGACAAGTTGTTTACAGTACACCATTGTGATATGGTGTTGAGTGCCTTTTGTATAAGAGTGGATAGGGTATCCTGACAGAAGCCTCTAACGATCACAACTAGGTCATCCGCATAGCCCAGAGTGTCAATTTTGAGGTCTGCCATCTCATACAAGAGTTCATCCACCACAAGAGTCCATAACAGTGGCGATAATACTCCGCCCTGAGGGCAACCTCTTGTGGTAGTAACCTCAAGCATGGTCCCATGTAAGGAGATCCTAGCTCTACGGTTAGAGAGCAGCGACTGAACCCATCTTAGAACTGTGTCATCCACTCCCTTCCGCTGTAAACCGCGGATCAGGGTGGTTATGGGGGTGTTGTCAAAGGCGCCCTCTATATCTAGAAACGCACAAAGCGCTACCTGTTTGTCCTCAAACGCCTTTTCAACTCTGTCTACTAGATGCAGTAGAGCAGTCTCCGTAGATTTACCTCTACGGTAGGCGTGTTGGGTTTCATGAATAGGCTTAAGGGCTAAGACTTCCTCTCTTAAGTGTCGGTCTAGAATTTTCTCTAGCGTCTTCAAAAGAAAAGAAGTCAGGCATATTGGCCTGAAAGACTTTGGAAGTGAATAGTCTTTCCGATCTGCCTTAGGGATAAATAGAACCTTAGCCACAGTCCATTTTTCTGGAACTTGACCCCAGGCGAGGCTCGCCCGGAAGATCTTAACTAAGAGTGGCACAAGTTCCTCCATACCTTTTATAAGAAGGATTGGAAGGATATTGTCAGTACCACCAGACTTGTAAGGTTTGAATGATTTGATCGCCCATCTCACCACTCCGGGTCTCACGATCCTTGACGCTCTGCGCCAGTCCTCATTCTGAGGCCTGCGCGAAGTGGATTCAGCGTCGGAAACCCGAGCCCCAGGGAAGTGAGCGGCAACAAGCAAACCCAATGTTTCCATCTCATCCACTGAGAAGGAACCGTCTGGTCTTTTAAGTAGTCCCAGTTGATTAGGTTTGTCCTTTGCGAGCATTTTGTGGATTCTGGTCCTCTGAGGCGTATTGTTTAACTCCTCACAGAACCTCCGCCAAGATGCTCGCTTGGCTTTCCTAATCTCATTATTGTACTCTGTTAGGGCTTTGCGATAGGAGTCCCACTCCAGAGTCTTCTTAGCTTTATTGAAAAGTGCCCTCGTTTTCTGCCTGAGTTTCCCCAGTTTAGAGCTCCACCAGGGCACCTTTCGATTAGAGTGCCTGACTTTAAGTGGACAGCTTTCCTCATAGGCAGATGATATACCTTCAGTCATTATATCCACCGCTAGATTTAGCTCCTCTTCAGTTCTAATGCTATTTGGACAGTCCTTCAGCTTGAGCCTTAGTGTCGTTTGATAAACGTCCCAGGCCGTAGCTTTCGGATCCCTGTAACCACAGGTTTCTCTGACCAAGTTGCCTAGAAATTTAAAGTGTATATGTCTGTGATCAGACATCGACACTTCATTGCTTACCTTCCATGAACCAATTCTCCTGGCCAAGTTGTCAGTGGCGACAGTTATGTCTAGTACCTCTTCTCTACAGGCTGTGACAAAGGTCGGCTGGCATCCTTCGTTGAGTACCTGTAGGCAGTTAGTTGTAAGGAATTCATGGAGTAACTCACCTCTCACATTGATGTCACTGCTTCCCCACGTTGTGTGGTGCGCGTTGACATCTCCCCCAATCAGGAGCTCGGCGTTGTGGCGGCGTGCGTAATTCACCACTCGCTCCAACTCCATCGTCGGGTCAGTATTTTCATAGGGTAGGTAGGCAGAACAGACTATCACTTTGGTTCGCTCCCAACCCCTGAAATTTACATACGCAGCTACCAGGTCATCACTGCATAACTCTGTAACTGGTAAAAATTCAATATTATTGTTGAAAACGATACATGCCCTAGGTCTCTCGCCGCCTTTGTGGTAGAGTAATCTGCCAGCTGCATTGAGCCCCAAGACGCGATCATTGTTAACCCAGGGTTCTTGTAAAAGGGCGATATCTGCTTCTCGGTTTGCCAGGCATCTCTCCATCACAGCAGCCGCAGCCTTAGCATGATGGAGATTTGCCTGCACGAAGTTCGCCCAATACCCCTGAGTCATCATTGTTGAGACTTAGAGGTCGAAGGCCTTGGTCCAGCTTTGCTTTGGGGTGGGCGTTTCCGCCCGCGCCCAGAGACAGCCTGACTTCCAGCCCCCTTTCCTCCAGCAGTAAACTTTCTCATCCCCGTGCTGGCGGCCTTCGCTATGTTGGCCTTTGGCTTAGGTACCGTCCTACTGGACGCCCCCTCGCCAACGGGCTTAGTAGCGGCGGCCGCACCTACGAAACGGTCGGTGCTCAGGGATGAGGCAGGTTGACTAGCTGGGCTGCCTTTTATCCTAAACAGGATAACTTTGAAGCCCAGTATAGCCTTAAAATTTAACTCCTTCAGGGACTCCACAGATTGATCGTCCAAGGAAAACGTGACCACACGGCCTTCCTTGTCCTCTCTTTCGTGAAGAACCTTCCAGAGTTCGGTATTTAGCCCAGAGTTTTGTGCCCGTAACAGCTTCAAGGCAACCTCAGTTGAGGGGACCTCACTGCTGGGCAAAAAAGTCGTGGCTACGGTTGGCTTAGGCAATTGGCTCCCCAACATGATGGAGAGTTTTGCCTCCGGCCACGGCTTGAGCTCAGGTATTTTTGCCTCAAGCCACTCCCTGCTCCTCTGGTCTCCACAAGTTACCAGAATCCAGCCGGGTCTGTGGGACCAATTCAAGAATTTTGGACCGGTACCCTTACTGGTCCCGGCAATGTCCATGATCAATGCATGGTGAAGTGTCCCCATCTGTTCCTCAGTCATGGGCTGTGAGTTACAAATGCCCACCTGTGAGGAGCCCGCCACCGCTCCATAGTTAGGCTTTACATGAGTTACTGCCTCATGTAGCCTAACTGCCTTTTTAGGCTGGGTATTGGGTGATTCCTCCTCGGACCTTACGCGTTTTACCGCCTTCTGTCCCGAGGAGGATACTTGTCCTGCCTTCTCTAAGTCCGCCCAGTGCTTTGTAGCCAGAGCCCTGGCGTCCTCGACAGACAGGTTTTGCGACAGTAGACGCTTGAATCTTTTCCGGCCTGCGCCGGACAGCTTCTTGCGCTTCTGCCTATTAGAACTATTGCTGGAGTCCTCTGCCAGTCCACTGGATCCCATATCGGTTTCCATTGCGTCCTGGCTGGGCCTCTCAGCTCCAGTTACAGTTTTGGATCCCTCGGAGGCGACTGACCGCTCTCCTTCAGGACCCAAAGTTGTTGGGATTTCTCCCAGAACTTTTATAAGTGAATTTAGTACATCATCCATAAAGTTCCCACGATTAGCAAGGGAAATAAAAGGTCACTTACCGGCAGAGCCCCGCTTACCGGAAGAAGGGCAGAATAACCTCCGAGGTGCCCCGGTGTCGAAGGTGCTCCGTTAATGACTGGACAACCTTCCAGCCATGCAGTCTTCACCACGGGTCGCCTAACAGCTTGACTTGGGGTAGCCTCTCTGCTACCGGCCAACGGCTCACCAGGCTTGGACCCAGTGAACCGCCGACCGGCACCCAGGGTGCACCACGGGGAGGTGGGCTACATCGCACCCCAAATTTTTTGGTAAATATAGCACTAATAAATATGGATGATGTTTCAAAAGCACTAGTAAGAAATTAAGCAAACGCAAAATGTGAAATATTGCAACTTTTTGTACATGTGAAACGGATTCAGTGACATATTGAACTGTACAAAACAACCCCTTTGCAGGAATCATTAGTTCGATTCCCGTTTCGAGTCTGACTGTTTATGTAAAATATATATTTATCTAAAAAAAGTATAATTATGTAGTATAATCGTTTTCTAGTACCCATAACACAAGAGCTTAATTTGGAGATGGTGGTGAATGGAATTTATCGTATTATTATAATAACGACTAACAAAATTTTTGATTTACAGCGTGATGCATTAGAGCATATTTTGCGTCTCTTGTATCAAAGGAAATTTTCATAACCATTAAAACGTAACAGATTTTTAAGCTTAGGTCAATTATTTTAATACGTATTTACAAAAAAGTAAAACAGTTTGTGGATGACTGGAAGCAGTTTAACATTCGTTGCATAAAAACATCTTCCTTTATATAACTATTAGCCATGATAATATGTATCATGGCCAACTTGATTGTAAAAGAAAATATTCAAATTCAGATAAAAAGGAACGCGCGTAGTGACGCGCTTTAATGAAATGTTGTCGATGTTTGTTAATGCCATAGAAATGTGTATTGTATTAAGTAGATTAATTTTTAATTTAATTACACCTATTCTACAAATTAACCATATACAATACTCTTTTTACTGTATTTCCCCACAAATTGCCTGGTGTCCATAACGCAACCGCTGTGCTTACTTTAGCACCATGTGAATTGGTCCTAGCATGTTGATTTACTTATTTCCAGTTATTATCAAATAGTTGATTCCATTGTATTCAAAGCTTTCGTTTTGAAACCTAAGTCAGCAAGGATGTACATACATACATACATACATATAATCACGCCTCTTTCCCGTAGGGGTAGGCAGAGACCACTTCTTTCCACTTGCTACGATCCTTACATACTTGTTTCGCTTCGTCCACTTTCATTATTCCCTTCATACATGCCCTTCGGTTTAGGGTACTCTTAACCTGGCCTTTTTTCAAGACGTCCCTGATCTGGTCTCGAAACGTCCGCCTAGGTCTACCCCTTCCAACACTTCCAATTACACTCGCCTTATACACTTTTTTCGTCAATCGTTCTTCATTCATTCTCTCAATATGGCCAAACCATCTCAGCATACCTTTCTCAATTTTTGTCACTACATCTTCTTTCAGACCACAACGTTTCTTTATCTCACAATTTCTTATCCTGTCCCTCAGTTTAACTCCTACAGCAAGGAAGTGTTCTTGATAATTTATTTTATCACATTAATGATTATGATCATATGATTTAAAGAACAAGGAAGATGTACAGGCTTGTAACAACTATAGAGGAATAAAGCTCGTCTCAAACAGCATGAAGATTTGGGAGAAAGTAATAACTAGGAGACTATGAGAGGAAAACGAAATAAGGGAGAACCAATTCAGTTTCATGCCCGGGCGAGAGACTACGGATGCCATATTCGCACTTGTGCCAACTATGCGAGAAATACAGAAGTGCACGTAAGAACCTGCACTTGGTATTCGTTGACCTCAAAAAAGGCATGGATCGGGTTCCTAGAAATTTTTTGTGGTGGGCTATGAAAGCAAGAGGAGCCTGTGAAGTACTTGCATCTTATTCGTGTGATGTACGATAAGGCAAGTACACACGTCCGGTCCCTAGCTGGCGTCACAGACAAGTTCAATGTTGCGTTGGGCTTACACTAAGGATCGGCTCTAAGTCATAATCTATTCCTCTTGGTGGTAGATGAAGCAACATTAGATAGGAGGAGGCACTTTGATGTATGCTCTTTTCTGATGACCTTGTGCTGGTTGGAGAAAATTCTCACTAGTTCAGAGCAGATTGGCTAAATGGCAGGAAATATTGGAGGGTGTTGTGTTGAAGATAATTAGAATTAGCGCTGGGAACACACGGGTGCATTGCACGGGAAATCCCACATTACCCTGCGGCACATTTCTACGGGCGTGTGTTGTATATTTCCACCTCAAAAATGACTCCTTAGACAAGATCAATACGTGACATTTCTATACCACAAAACTCGAGCTTAAATACATGAAACGGGAAAATAATACTTGCAACACGTATAATTAAATTACTACCACCGAAATAGCATGAATAAAAATACTAATCAAAATTAGATTGAATAATTTTTATGGGGGAATAGACGCGGAATGAATATTTAAAAGGTTTGGGCGATAAACTTGTCCCAGTAATTTTGGTTCGAGTCGAAAACTTTTAGTTTACCAGTATTTTGGCGATGTTCGAATAGTCATTGAATACAAAAACTTTTTCATTTACGCTCTTGGACGAGGTTTGAATAATATATGAACTGTACCCAATGGTTCTAGAATCCTTTCGGCTTTAAGGATTTTCCAGCTTACCAACTGAATTAATGATCTTACTGCGCGGTTTTAAAGTTTAAGAAATGGATTTTTAATAATGCTTTTGAATATTGGATGTCGATGTTATAAAGATGTAGCTTTGTGGTGACAATTGAATTTAATATGAGCGTGCCTGTATCTAGCTGTACAATATAAGAAAATTTATTAATCTTCTAGTTGGTAGATGGCAAAATTATCTCAGATTAATTTAATTAAATTCATTCTAAATACCACAAATTAATGACTAATTAAAAAATTGAATATTTGTGTCATTTCAGTAACTTTGCAGCTTACTCCACCAAAATTGGTCTTTCAGTCGGGTGTGGCAATTGCAATACTGTCAATATATCCTCGAAGTGAAAGCTTAAATGGAAAAAGTATTAACAGATGAGCATGACAATGCACAAAAATTGAGTTCTAGATGTTTTCTTCACTTGTAGCTTCTATTAAAAAGTCTAGCTATCATATATACAGTAAATGAGTTGACCATATTTTTAAATAAAAATTAAAGATCAATCATGGTTTAAACATTAGTTTCAAAGAAATGTATAAACACAAAAATAAATAAACTCGTACAATGTTGTATTTTTACTCAAGGACAGCAAACAGGCTGACGGTCTACTTAGTAGTTAGCAGTCACCATCGCCTATGTATGTTTGCACACTACCGTTAGTGTGCATCCAGACTTACTTACTGCAGGGGGCACGTAAAAGATATATATAAAAGAAGCCCAATAGTAATACCTATGTGGATATACTCGTATTGCAGTTTCTATTATAATACTTTAAGAAATGTTAATACAGACCTATCGGAAAGATAAAAAGATATATTGTTCCTCAAAGAACTGTCATCAGGTATTCGATATTCAAATAGCAAAACTGTTATTCCACTTCATCCAATATTCCCTTTATCGATTTAGCAAGACATCCCTATGAATTTTCCAATAGGACTGAGCCCTTATTCCGTATGTGCCGTACTCTGAACGCTGAACCAAGGAAAATATTGACAAATAATTATTATTATGATTAGTGTAAATCTTTGTAGTATTTATTTGTTTATTTATAATGTATTTTTAATTGAAATCCATGAAATGTCATAATTTAGAAGAAGAATTATATATAGATAGGTAGATAACTCTTTATCTTATCTTACTTTATCTTATTTTACTTATCTACAAACATAGAAGTTCTTACAACTAATACACAATAGGCGGCCTTATCGCTTAAAGCGATCTCTTCCAGGCAACATTTTATCTAGATATATTTTATTATTATGGAGTCTGGTGATGTAGGTGTAGCGTTTTAAGTTCGAGTATCCATGCTTATTATTTACTTCTTATCAATATAAACAAAATGTTACATCACGACACGTAGTTATTGAGCTTGAAATAGTGATTACGAAGTAACTTCCTGAAACTTGACAGTGATTTAGCTTGCCTAACATCGACAGGCAAAGCATTCCAAAGTTGGACAGCTTGCACTGCAAAAGAATTTTTATAAAAATAGGAAGTGTGTGCAGGCATCTTGAGCTTACGACACGTACTAGTGCGCAAATTTAGGGAAGTAGAAAGGCGCAGGAAATCGAAACGTTCCTTTAGGTAATGTGGACTAGTGAGTATAAAATGTTATAAAGGAGAATGAATTATGTACTGGAGTTTAAAGGTAACGATTTATTTAAGAGAGTTTTTTTGGTTTGAAGCAAGCCAATGCGAGTATGTATTTCCGCTCTGCTACTGCAATCAACCAATTAGCTAGCAAGAGGTAATTTTTATCCGTGCAAGGGCGGAGAAAGAATACTAACCTCTGCGACCGGGGTCGGCCTGTCGTAAAAGGCGACTAAACAACCCACCCTAGCTACGGGGTAGGACCTGAAGCATGTCTGGATGGCGACCACTTTTGGTCTTAAGTATGCCGCCATAATTACCTTGTGTTGTGTTCCGGCATTAATGACCCAAGTTCCTGTACCCTTATAGGACAGCAGAGTGTTCGCGATGCCACTGGCGTTACAAACACCCATAGGCAACGGTAACTGCTAATTTTTAAGTGGGACGTTAGCCTGTCTGCTGTCCTGCAGCAATAAAAAAAGTTAACCTGGGGGCCCATATTTTGCGTTGGCATAGCTTACAGTTTTTTCAAAGTCCAGGTACTTGTACGGCTGGACTTTCAATGTAGTTTAAGCAAGCTGTTTATTCTGATGCTATTATAAGCTTTTATTAACCGCTCGAACTTTACATACCTAAATGATCCTAAGGAGCACAAAAGGGCTATGTTTTATAAATGTTATAACGTTGTAAATAATACTATCATGAAAGAACTTTAAGACTTATCGAACAGTTGGAGTCTCTCCCTTACATGAATTATACATGGGAACGCTCTTTTATTTAACTGATTTTAAATATGAGAGAATTCTCAAAAAAGGAATGTTTAAAAACAAAAGTATTAGAAACTAGTTTTATCTTGCGACAGGAAAAATTAAACTGATGCTATGTGATGTTAAAATGAAGTTTTTTTTGCGTTGAAGGGTAATAAACAGTATCAAATGAAATTGCATAAATATGCTGTATTATAATTGAAAGAATAAATCATCGTAAGTTTACAAAGTAAGCCAAGAACAAGTTACTGCCAACTTTAAAGTTTTTTTGCCATTTTCATTATTACACAAGGATTAATCAACAATAGGATTGTGTAAACCTCACTTTATTAATGTGACTCTTTTTATTACACATTATAATGAAAACAAATAAACTCAAGTCTATTGAAAACTGAATTTTCATATTTTTAATTAGGTACCATTTAATCAAAACATTTGGTTTAATTATTGTACTTGTTACTGTACTTTGTATTGTACTTGTATTAAAATTTATTATTGTTATATTTTGAATGATTAATTGAATGAATATTTGACCTTATTATTAGAATCTTTGACATGTGAAAAATGTATGTTATTTAATCAATTAATTAGTTTTTTTGTTGCTGGAGGACAGCAGACAGGCTGACGGCCCGCTTAGAATTTAGCAATTACCGACGCCTATGGGTTTTTGCAATACCAGTGGCATTGCGAACACACTGCTGTCTCATAAGTGTACAGGAACTTGGGTCACTAATGCCGGAACACAACACAAGGTTGTTATGGCGGCATACTTAAGACCAAAGGTGGTCGCCATCCAGACGGGCTTGAGGCCCTACCACGTAGCTAGGGTGGGTTTTTTGTCGGCTTTAACGACAGGCTGGCCCCGGCCACAGAGGTTAGTATTCTTTCTCCGTCTCTGCACGGATAGTATCCGAAACTTGTACATACACGTACCATTTGTGAATGTTTCATACAAATAATGATTTAATTTGTAAATATATGTATAAACTGAACTAGGCATAAATTATCTAAACAATTAAACTTATTGATACAGTCTACATTGATACAGATTCTAGTCGGAGGATGTAAAAACCAAATTCATGGAGATAGTATACTCCTTTTATCGGTTCACGTGGTAATCTCCCGGGAAATACCTTTTTTTTATATCCCCCGACTCATTCTGGATGCCTTTGTCTGGACCTGTTTGCACGATGCTCCGTATAGTAAGTAGCAATGTAATTTGAGTTGTGCGGTTTATAAAGGGAAATTTCACCTCTTCCATTGGGGAAATTTTTATGGGCGAATTTCAAAATAAAAAAGGGTTTGTAGCAAATTTTTGCATTTTTATATTACATGTTCGATTATTTTTATTTGGGTATAAATAAATAAATATAAATCTACTGGTTCATTTGTCACAGCGCCATCTTGCCCTAAAGCAAGTAGCATAGCATTTGTGTTAAATTTCCCATAAAACTTCACATAAAATTGTCACCATCATCATCTTAGCGTTAAATCCCTGTCGCAACCCAAACTTTCGCTTCGATGCCTGGGGTCCGCTTTCCGGTAAAATTATTATATTAATTATAAATAAATTATATTAATTTTCAGATAAATTATACTTAGGTGCAAAAGGCGGCTATTTTGCTAAAATCAATCTCTTCTAGGCAACCGTTGAATAAATAAATTTTTATTACTATTATAATAATACCTAAAAATTACTTGGATTCTACATAAAATAGAAAAAAAAATATAAAGTACGTGGTATAATGTGTACTAAAGATTAAAACTATAAAAACCAACAAATAATGTGAAAATTCATCTAACAGATCATATCTGAAAGTGAAAACTTAATCGTTAAAATCTGAGAGAATTCATACATAATGTAGCATTCAATTTTTAGATTTTTTTTTTGCTCAGAATCTGTTCCTAAGGCAGCCTAACGGCTCACTTAATAGTAAGCAGTTACTGGCGCCTATAAATGTTTGCGACACTAAGGGCACCGCGAACACGCTGTTGTCCCATAGGGGTACATGAACCTGGGTCATTAATACCGGAACACAACACAAGCTTATGGCGGCATCCTTATACACTAGGGGTGGTTGACATCCAGACGAGTTTGGGGCCCTACCACGTACCTAAGGTTATTCCGCCCCCGCACGCTGAAAATAACAAAGCCTAATTTTTAATTACTTTTTATCTAAAGACATCTATACTAGTTTTCCAACTTTAAACATTCACCAAGGATTCCATCTGAATTTCATGCGACAGATTAGTGCAGTCAAGCACGCGCGTCATAAACCTATAGACCCGACAACAACAACTTGTCGGGACATAAATTCCTCCGTCCCACAGACCGTAAAGCTTGCGAACAAAATTGATTAGTAGGAATCTGCTTATCCGGTTGTTTGGACCTTCATAAATTATCGGTTAATGTGCCTCAGGAGTTGCGAGGAATCTACCAGGCGTTTCGAGAATGTTCGGTCTGTTAAATTGAGCGTTTATGTTAGGTGAAGTAGATTTGTCGTTTCTATTATTACGCGTTTAAAATTCTTAATATTTCTTTTATCATTTTTTATTTTATGAAATGTTTATTTTCGAACAATCAGTTTGAAACACAAGCTCAATTATTTATGCATTTAAGTTCACACAAACAGTAATTAAATTAATATTGAAACTCAATATTTTCTTCTAATAAATTGTAGTTAGTAGGAAAAGTAGTTAGTTAATGAGGTTCGTCTACTCGACTGATCATTCTATATTTTGTATTTTTTTATTTCAATGTATTTATGAATAAATGCAATACGAACATATTAATAATATTCAATAAATATCTAACATATACTAAATATCATCTTCAAATCTTTGTCACTTATAATCAAGTATAAATGTATAATTTTCACAATAAATTTAATCAAGATAAAACAAAAAAGTATGCATTCAAAGATATATGAAATCTATATGATTACATTAAATTTTAAAACAAAACATGTTTATAGTATGATTGTTTGATCCTTGCATAATTTTTATTTATAATTCGAAATCCCGCCTCCTAATTTTTGTTACTTATCCTCACTCTCGGCGAGGTAAATGTTAAACGCGAGAGTGGGAGGAATATAATAAAAAGCAGAAACAGGTGAGCTCCTTAACGCGGAGGCTGCAAAATAAGTTCTTGCGCATAGCAGTCCAAGCACCACCTTACATGCGCAACGCGGACCTACATCGCGACCTGCAACTCCTTCCCGTGTATCCCTTTCGCGATCCTTTTTCGGTCTCGCTCCCCACCATCCCAATCCACTGGTGGTGGAGACGGTCAACTATACGCCCAACCGCCGAGCACCCCACGCGCGTCGCCGCCCGCGTAACGTGCTCACGGATAGACGCGACCCCATCTCTAGGACGCTGAAGCGAATGCTCTCGCGGACGCTATCCCCCCCAGTCCGGCATGGACCAGCCCGACGGAACAGGTTTCGGGATGTCTTCCGCCCCCCATAGCCTGTAGACGTACACAACCCACACAATACATAAATATACGTAGAATAGATGTGTTGCGGGGGAGTTTCTTTCGCCGTTTCTTCTCCCTCAGCTATTATAAGCACTCCAGAACGGTAGTAGATTAGAATAGGATCGGCTTCACTGGTGAAGTCGATAGTTCCCAAATAAATAATATTCTTGCCATTCGTGGCTGCTATCAATTATCCCCATGCAGCAGTCGAGCCGGAAACGCACCTTACAGGAGGCGCGTGTCCGAACACGCTGCCACGGCTGATCGACCCCGCTCCCACGGGGTTGGAATGCCTTAACGTCCGGAGTCACTCTCGAGTCGTCTGAGACAACAACAGCTTTAGCTTTAAGGAAAAAAAATTCTTAAACGCGCGGGAGGGTTGACGTTCGACCTTCTTTCAGTTACTCCAAATTCTCATTGGCTGCGCCATAATTAATTGTGTTCAGTGTGCGTGACATTTAGCTGCTGCCTTGCAACAAACAGCGTGGACCTAAACCGAACCGGGAAGGGGTGGAATCAAGGTCATTGCGAATTTCTTTGCCCACTGCAAGATATCGCGTCTCTCTAACCACCGCTTCTCTCTCCCCCCACTCATACAGTCCATTGCTCTCGAGCTAGCCTTCTCATCCCTGTACAATGCAATCTCAGTCCGTGTCCGGCATCGTACAATGTTACAAAATTATCTTCCGCAAATCAATAATAACGACACAACACATATACATGTATACAACATATACATCAACGTATACAATATATATATATATATATATATATATATATATATATATATATATATATATATATATACTACTTCTTTATAATTACACAAATTTGGGTCAAAAATTTACAGCGTCCGTGAAACTATAATATTGTCCTAAGTTAAGTTTCACTGGGCACTAAACAGAGACCTCTACATTTTTAATTAGGTGTCGTAAGTTTACTATTTTATTTCTCCCAGCATCCCTTGTGAAATATTTTGGCATAGTTACCTAGCTGGTTTCTTGTATTAAAACAATTTCACATGATATTTGTAACTTGTGATCGTGTAAATTTTTATAGTTCCAGGCAAAAGCAGTTCGTTTTACTTACGGTTTCGAATATTAGAAAGATTTGTAAAATAGGAAACTACGCGATGACCTGACGCTAAAAAATAGGATTTCAATAGAACTTCTAAAGGGTATATGAGATTGGAAAACAATTGACGATCACCATTCACGTGGTTCGACGGCGATCACCCTGAAAAATGGACTTTCAACTACTACTTAAAGAAATTACCTATTATTACTAATATAATTATTATTAATAAGAAATTAACTATTATTACTTAAAGATGTCAACGTATGAACAACGTATATACCTATATGTATTATAACATATTATAACTCTTTATTACTTAGCAACTTTTAACTACTTATCAATTAGGGAAAACTAAACTAAATGGAAATAAAACATACTCGTTTAGTATTAATTAAAACCAAACCCTAGGCTTCTTTACGAAATTCTTGATATTATATTAGCAGTTTATATGTAATAATAGAATGATATATGTTATTGAAACATCATTATTATGTTTGTTTAAGACTCACGTAAATAGGCATGGAGGGCTCAAACTCCACGCAGAAAAAATATTCATGTTCTACAAATAATTTATTCTAATTTGGCTATAATTTATTTATATGCTTTGAAAGAAAAACAAATACAGGCTTTCAATTAGCGAAAGAAAGGTCTTTTAAAGTAAATTTGTATGAATTCTGTTCATTTAGACAAAATCAACATAATATTAAAAATAACATTTGTGTATAATACCGGTAACGGACCCAGATAACACCGTACAACGTGATTGGGAGAGAGAATAAAGAGAAGAGTGAGACAGATATTCATCACCTTGCAGCAGGCAAAGAAATTCACTTTAACCTCAATTCTACCCCTTTCCGGTTGAGTTTAAGTTTCCTGCTCACAAATATATTTTTAAACGCTTAATTTCTTGATATGTATTTGAAGTTAGAGACGAATGCACATACCTTGGACGGCCAAAAGAACAAATAAATCTATTCTGGACCAGCTTCGCATTAAAGTCAGGCTCTCAACAACATGTTATCGGAAGATTCCTTAGTACTTTGGTCACATTACCCGACGACAGCTGGATAACTTGAATAAGCTGAACGTGACGGGCAAGGTGAAAAGAAAGCGACACCGTGGCCGATCACCTAGCCGTTGGTGTGACCAAGTAATCTCCCTCATTAGACTCCCAATAGCAACCGCTATTCGAGAAGCTGATAACCGGACGAAGTGCAAACAGCTTACAAGACAGGCCACGGTTGATTTTCAAGGACACAAAGAGATTTGAGTCAATTTCACAGAATTCAACGCGTTCAATATTGCTACATCGCGAGTGGACGTATGTATGTATATATCTATGTAATACTTTCCGATTTACACTCTCTTGCACCATTACCTCACATAAAAAGTGAGGGTACTTCACAAAACTATACTTTGGACCACGATTTCAGTTTAAAATATAGTAAAAGTATAACAATTTGACGATATTCCAGTGCTAAAAGGCGAAAGTTTTCGAGTAATGCATCATACCAGTATTGACGCTGACGGCGAGAGTGGTTGACAAATTGATGACAAAATTTCAAGTCATTCGGCGGGTTATGGAGCGAGCTATGTTGGGTATTTCTTATGAACAAGAGTTACTTACATGGCTCGCAAAATATATAACCAAAAATGACATTAGGCTATTATGTCTATCGCAGGATGGGCGTCAGAGCAAACATGTCCTGCAGTAGAGACCGCGTTTCGCAAAATTGTACGTTTACAGTACAAGGATTTGTAGTGCAATCTTCACGTCCACGTGTTTACGTCCAGCTGTAGACAATGATTGGCTAATGACAACAAAATCTAACGTGTTTTTGTGTCAATGCAAGTGACGGAAAAAATTATCTTAAAAATACATAATGTGTATTTTTTTCAAATAAAAAAATACACATATGTATTTATAATAACATGTCTCGAAGATGTCGTCGCGTGTCTAGAACGTTGTATCAGCAAATGAGATTGGGCCCTTTGTAAGAAAATTTGTGAGACACCTGAATTGCGTGAGGGATTTCTTTAGGTGACAAGATTGGATAGAAATCCAATTATTTTAGAATATATTGAATACTAACAAATATGGACATAATATTTTCTTTACAATTTTCTGATAGTTACATAAGTAAACAATTATTAAAACAAATTCGTTTTAAATGTATACACCATAACCATCTTTGAAGTTTATGTAATTTTTTTTAAAATAGAAAAGAATATGAGTTGTCTAGTACTCATAAAACAAGGGCTCTGCTGTGCACTTTTTTACACTCTTGTGTGAAAATATTTTTCTTGTGCAAATTTGTACAAGCGTACGAGTATATTGTTAGAAAGGGAAATGAAACAAGGGTAACCCTACTTCAATTAGACGAAGTTTCGAAAGGCGACCAATAAATTCATTTTTAAATAGCATTAGGACAACAGAAAACAAACAGGATTTTTGGATTTGAGGGTAGTCAAAAAAAAGTGTCGCGAAAAGACACTGCGACTGAGTATTGACTTGAAACTCTGAAGTAAAAGATCAGGTTATAACCATTGTACAACATACGAAAAATTAAAAAGCTGTTAAAAAGATACTGCATACAAAGTTACACAAACAAATTATACATACATATACATATTATATACATAGTATATACACATCATACATTACAAAATTATATATTGAATGCGAGCAAAGTACTTCCGATTGGCGCTGTATACGAGTATGATACAATATTTTCAGAAAGTCTGGAGCGAGAACTTTTTACTGTCAAAACATTTGCAACCATAAAAACCTTTTCTTATCCATGTTATAAATAATATACACAACAATTTTGTAGTCTTACAAAATGATCTCAACTCCGCGCCCCAAATTTCGTAAACCATAAAACTTGTACACAAAGGCAACGCTACGAAATGATATATCCATCCATCTTATCGGCAGAGTAAGAGTTTTACGTACATCCCAAGTTGGTCGTGTTAACCTTAAAATATATTTTTCCGGCACGGAAAAATACGGACATATAGGTATGTCTGAAAATATCATATATGAGTATACGCTCCTTTTGTTTTCGTTTTATAAAATAAATCCAGCATAGACAGTAAATGCATTGCCCAAAGATTTCTAATGATTTCACACTTTTCCATTTTAATTATATACAAACATGTATACCTATCTATTAATGCATGATACATATATTAGGTTAAAATGAAAATCTAGTATGAATTCAGGATTCACGTTTGACTTTTATGGCAAGAATATTTTTTTACAGTGATGATGAGAATTCCCAATTATTTTTCCACTTACAGATAAAATTGTTCATAATATAATACTATAGCGCGCGGATCCGCTGAATCGCATCGCCGTGGTCGCTCGCGCGCTATCGTAAAGCCTCGGCTAAAATCGTCGCCTTCGTCCTCGCCGATAACGTTCGGCTCGCCTCGGTGGCGTCCGGAAAGCCCGTGGCGTCACTCACTCCACTCCACGCTCCGCAGGCGTCATGAGCGCATGTAATTGTTTTAAGTAATTCGCTAGCCCACGTTTGTAGGTTATAAGTTTACACTGGCTGCCCAACTAGTGGCCTCGAACCTATTTTCGAATGAGAATCAACCCACAATGCCGAGGAATACACGAAATACACAAGTAATTGACGGGACGAGTGCAGATGAAAGCGAACACACCCGCAGCGGATGCGCGCCGGAGCCACGTGCCCCGGGCGCCCCTGCCGCCGCTAACGCCGCCCCGCCTCGAGACGCCGCGGGCACCTATACGAGTGTTAACACCGAGAACTTCCTCGCCGGTGTGATGGAGTCCTTCGCCAGGATGCAAGCGGAGACTAACCGCACCCTGGTGGAAACCCTACGATCGCTCCCATTCAATGGCGCCTGGAACTCGCCAGCTTCGACGCCAACGCCCGACGCCCGCACGCTCAGCGAGTACCCATCCGCGGGCACTGGAGGTAACTTCTCCAAGTGCACCGCGAGGTTCAACGGTAGCTCGCGCGACGCCGAGGTGCTGGAGGCGTTCATCGACGCAGTGCAGGTATTCAAGGAATGCGCACAGGTGAGCGACGAACACGCGCTACGTGGTCTACCCATGCTGCTGGAGGGCGACGCGGCCGTGTGGTGGCGTGGCGCGCGCGCCGGCGCTACCACCTGGACGGACGCCGTGGCACGCCTGCGCGCCATGTATGGAGCGCCGCAGCCGGCCTACAAAGTGCTACGTGAAATCTTCGCCACGGAACAAAAAGACTCGGAACGAGCGGAAGTGTTCATGTGTCAAGTGCGTTCTCTAATTGTAAAATTGCCTTACGCAATACCAGTGTGCATGCAAATCGATATGATTTACGGACTGTTGCATCGCCGCGTTAGAAAACGGCTACCTAGAGATAATATCAGTGATATGGATAGTTTCGTAGAGAAAGCGAGGGCTATCGAAGACTCGATTCGCGAATTAAGTGCGTGCACCTACTCAGCGAGCCCGGACGGGTCGGCGTTGACAAAGGCGACCACTCGCGAATCGTTTCAGTCGCACGTACGCGCGTCGCGAATATTCGAACACGAACCATCTGAGCGCGGCACTACTACGGGTCCGAGCGGTACTACCGGTGCAAAACTCACTTTGAACTCGAAAGAAAATCCGAAACGTGATAGGCGCGTTCGTTGTTCATTTTGTAAGTTTTACGGCCACGGTGTAGCAGAATGCCGTAACCTACAAAGTAAAGTTCATAAACCGCAATCTGTCACCGCTATTTCCGATGATGAAAACACTAATACCGGGCCTAACCCGATACGTTGTTACGGATGCGGCCAACCAGGCGTTGTCAGATCGAAGTGTGACAAATGTAGTGGCAAAAACGTGCCTCCTGGATCCGTCGATTTTAATATTGTGGTCGACGACGAAACCGCACGCGTATGTTCCGCACCCGCGCCCACACAACCCACGGTATCAGTCGTTATTGCGAATAGGATAGGTGTCGCGATACTCGACACAGGGGCGTCTTGCAGTATTGCCAGTTCCACGTTGTATGGAATACTACGAGCGGAGGGAACCGTATTCCAGGAGACGGAACGCACCATCGGGCTTGCGGACGGCTCCCGCCAGCTGAAGACGGTCCTCGCAGCGACGGTGCCGGTGGAATTGGAAGGTAGAAAGGTAACCACCGAGTTCTTGGTGTTCCCCGGAGAGAATACCCGAACACTATTAGGTCGCGAGTTCATCGCCGAGGCCGGGGTCATAATGGACATGGCCCAGGAATCATGGTATTTTTCAGATAACACCGGTCAGGTATTTCACTTCGTGCAACCCGTCGTGACAAGTCCAGACCTGATGCAAGTGGAGGTTTCCGACGTGTCCTTACGTAGTGACGAAGCGACCACGTTATCGCCAGAGCAGCGGGACGCGCTGAACGCATTCTTACGCGGGAAAGCGGACCAGTTTGCTACTGAGGGGCCTCCCACGGATTTCGCGTCTCATAAGATTAAGGTAAGTGATAACCAAGAACCCCTTGCTTCGCCACCCTACAGATTGTCGCCGTCGAAGAAGGAGGCCTTGGAGAAAGAGCTGCAGAAACTGCTCGCTGACGACGTTATCGAGGAGTGCGAGTCCCCATGGGCCGCTAACGTCGTCCTGGTGAAGAAGAAAGATGAGAGCTTCAGGCTCTGCGTTGACTACCGTAAGCTAAACGCCGTTACGGAGCCTGACCGCTACCCACTCCCCAGGATCGAGGACGTTCTCCACGCCGCAAAGACCTCCAAGTACATGACAACGTTGGACTTGCGATCCGGATACTTTCAGGTGAGCGTCGATCCCGACAGTAGGGACCTCACCTCCTTCACAACCCCTTTAGGCACATTCAGGTTCAAGCGCATGCCCATGGGACTTCGTAATTCTGGTGCCACGTTCCAGAGACTGATCGACCGGTTCAAGTCCAATCTACCAGGCATCACCTTGGTAGCGTACCTAGACGATCTATTAGTGCTGTCCGAGGGCTCGTTCGAGAGACATCTCTCGGACCTAGAGGCCGTTTTCAATCGTCTTAGCATGTTCAACCTGCGAGTAAATCGGGAGAAGAGCTGCTTCGCAAGGGAGTCCGTCAAATTCCTCGGCCATGTCATCGTGCCGGGAGGTATCCAGGTAGATCCGGATAAGACATCGGCTATTGTTAATATGTTGCCTCCACAGAACGTGAAACATCTGAAGTGCTTTCTGCAAACCTCGAGTTGGTTCAGACGCTTCATACCCAGTTATGCCGAAATCAGCGCACCTTTAACGTCTTTGCTGAGAAAAGGGAGCACCTGGAATTGGGGCCCCGACCAGCAGAGTGCGTTCGAGACCATCAAATCCCTCTTAGTTACAGCGCCAATCCTCCACCAAGCTGATGATAGGAAACCTTTCGTCTTGAGGACCGACAGCAGCGGGTACGCTCTCGGAGCGGCTCTGCTGCAGGGGGAGGGAATCGACGAGCGGCCTGTCGAATATGCCAGCCGTCTCCTTACCGCTGCCGAGAGGAACTATAACACGACGGAGCGCGAGGGCCTAGCCGTCGTGTGGGCAGTCTCAAAGTTTCGAGGGTACATCGACGGAGCAGAGGTAATAGTGAAGTCTGATCACCAGCCGCTCAGGTGGCTCATGAGTCTGAAGTCACCGAGTGGGCGATTGGCCCGATGGGCGCTCGCCTTACAGGAGTACAATTTGAAGATAGAATATACCCCAGGTAAGGCAAATGTAATTGCAGATACCCTGTCACGCCCCGCATGTGCAGCCGATGCCGATTGTGACCTGTGTTTCGCAGTAGTCGACCTGCCATCGCGCAGCCCCAAGGATGTCCGAGAAAAGCGCAAGCGAGGGAGGCCTCGCAAGCCTAACCCGGCTCCGGGGACGTAACGCCTGGGTTAGAGGGGGAGGATATAGCGCGCGGATCCGCTGAATCGCATCGCCGTGGTCGCTCGCGCGCTATCGTAAAGCCTCGGCTAAAATCGTCGCCTTCGTCCTCGCCGATAACGTTCGGCTCGCCTCGGTGGCGTCCGGAAAGCCCGTGGCGTCACTCACTCCACTCCACGCTCCGCAGGCGTCATGAGCGCATGTAATTGTTTTAAGTAATTCGCTAGCCCACGTTTGTAGGTTATAAGTTTACAATACAAATTATTATCATAGTACTCAAAAAAATATTGTGTTAGATAAATATTCAACACAATTTCATTAATTAATTCTTGATAAATAATAGATAATAATTTCAAATCCTCAAATTCTGCAGTTTATTTAATGTATACGCAAGTATTTTAAATTTTTTTCAAGTCTTAGTTATTGAAAAATATTAAATTGTGTCGAAATGTACAACGTATGAATCTAATTTTCTTACCTAATGTGCGTGTTATAGCATTGTCACGTACGGAGGGTAAAAGAACGCAGAGAGGAAACTTGCATACCGTTATCACCGGTATTTATAATATCATCATCATCATCATCATCATCTTTGCGTTGTATCCCGGTTGCAGCCCAAACTCTCGCTTCGGCGCCCGGGGTCCGCTTTCCGACTTTTTCTTCTCCACTTCGCACGATCTTCAGCATCCCTGGTAGTGAGCCCATTGGCACGCATATCACCCTTTACGACGTCAAGCCAGCGCTTTTTGGGTCTACCCCTCCTGCCGGGGCTCGGCGGAAGCGGCATGGCCAGACATTTGTTTCTCACGTAAGCATCCGGTTGCCGTAAAACGTGGCCATACCATCGGAGCCGACACTCCAGCAATTTTTCCGCAATGTCACGGACATGAAGGCTGCCGCGAATGCGGGAGTTCCTAACGTGGTCCTTCCGCGTCACTCCACACATCCACCGCAGCATATTCATCTCCGTGACACGCAGTTCCTGCTTGTGTCGCTCTAACACCGGTACTTATAATATAACCCGCCTATTCACCTTAATTGTGGTGTGCATATTGTCGGCTCCTTCGGTAAAAGCCCGAGCCTAATTGTGCGTCATTATTATTATTATTTTATAATTGCTGTAACAATTACAATACCATG
Organism: Malacosoma neustria; assembly: GCA_963693495.1. Lineage (NCBI taxonomy): Eukaryota > Metazoa > Arthropoda > Insecta > Lepidoptera > Lasiocampidae > Malacosoma > Malacosoma neustria. Next base: position 5,800,656 of record OY856386.1, read on the forward strand.
TATTGTCAAAATAAGAAGTATAGTATTTATGATACGAGTATGAATACTAACTAGATAACTACTACCTAAATTTTTCCTTTTTTTTTTGAGAAGCTGAAAAGTAATAGGTTAACCTGGTATGGCCATATAATGCGAAGAGAGGAGCGTCATGTTACAAGGAGGATGCTAGAAATGAGAGTGGATGATTACAAGAGGAGAGGTAGACCAAGGAAAATATGGATGGATTGTGTAAAAGTCAAGTCGACGCGTATATTTTTTTATTTTACAGAGTAGTCCGATTTTAAATTCTTTAATCTCTGGAAAGGATACCCCGGAGTTGGTCCCATATAAATTTGGGAAAAAAATCCATCCCTAAGGGTACGAAAACAGAGAATGATTGATTGTTTACTCACTGATTATATCTATGACCACGTATAACTTTTGACAGAATTGATTTATTTAAGCATGTAGTAATTACAAGATTATAGCCACAAAAATTATAATATAAAAACTTTTTAACAAAAAAAAAAAAAAAAAACCGCCGAACAAAATGAAAAGCAAAAAATAATAAACCTTCTTTTTATTAACCTTAATAACTAAGTTCTTAAACTAATGTAAGTATACCTAAGTAATTTGAGTCGGCGCCCAATAAGCAAATCAATTAATTACGTAGGTTAATAAAAGAAGGTTTATTATTTTTTGCTTTTCAGTTTTTTCGGTGGTTTAATTTTTTTGTTAAAATGTTTTTATTTAATATTCAATTTCCTCAATATGTGTCGACGCCGTTTATAATGCATATACATATTTTTACGTTTTTAAGATTAAGAACTTACATATAATTAGATACTAATATATCTAATATATAAAATTCTCGTGTCACAGTTTTCGTTGCCATACTCCTCCGAAACGGCTTGACCGATTTTGATGAAATTTTTTGTGCTTATCCGGTATCTATGAGAATCGGCCAACGTCTATTTTTCATCCCCCTAAATGTTAGGGGTAGTCCACCACTAAATTTTTTTTTAATTTTTTGACATTTTATTATTTATATGGCAGAACAACGTTTGCCGGGTCAGCTAGTCTAGCTATAAATTTGTAGACAACTACTGACACACAAAGAAAATAATCCTTAGTAATATACATTTTTCTTTTTTCTTTTTAATATATATGTCTGTGAAATGAAATATACTGTGAAAATTGTGGATATTTTATTTATATTTCCAATAACTTTGACTGGGGTATAGAATTTAGCAGCTTAATGACAAAAATTGAGACTTATTCCTCTTTCTTATTCCTCTGCCTTAATGCAGAATGCTATCAGCCACGAAAAGGTAAATATTGGATATATATTTATTGTTTATTTCCATAAACACACATAGCTAAAATAGGAATTGAACCCATAACCCTTGCAAGCTTTCCAACGTAGGATTATAAAAAAAAAAACCTGTTTAAAATATCATTTCCTATTTTTCTTGCATTTCTATTTTTATTTATAAGTCTCGAAAACAGCCCGAACCCGCTATATTTTAACAACATCCGTATAAGGCTTTGCAGGAAAAGTACTCGACACTTGGAGATAACGTTACGCCCAGCGGGGATGCGATAGCGCTCGTCAATGCCTCATGAAATATGACAAAAACAAAGGGAAACACTTGGTATGGTAAGGGAAAATTCGGGAGGACTTGTCTGACAATTGTTTTGAACAATGTTGTCACTTACTATATATTTGTTTTTATTCCTATTAATAGGATTGGTTCCTTTGATCTATTTTATAATAATATCGATACATTGAATTTTGCTATTATATTTTCCGCTATTACGATCTGTGATGTGTTATATTATTCGTGACGTAGCGGCTAACGCACTTCGGTATACTTGCCGAGGTCATGAATCACGGATCTATGTAATGAACATCAGTGTATGGTATGTATTTAGTTTTACAATGTGCCTATGTTGTTTGGGTCATAAATTATTTCTCAATGTCGGGGTTGGCACTGAAAATCAGTGCTGTGTCGATTTCTTTTGATGCATCAATTTACTGAGCTGTTGACCTTGTTTGGTGCTAATCGTTGTAGTTTAGTATAATAACATTTAATTGTTTATAGCTGTAAATCACCAAATAAATTGTTTTTCTTTCTTTCTTTCATAGGTTCAATTCCCGCATGGTTTGTATATGTATAATATGTATCTATTTACAAAAAAAAGTATATATGTAGTTTATCATTTATCTACTACCAATAACACAAGTGCTATGCCACTTACTTTGGGACTAAATTGCGCTGTGTAAATTGTGCCAGAATATTTATTTATTTATAATCCGTCAAAATTATCAAAATATTAAATATAAAGAAAAAGAAGTAAAATCTAATAAAATATGGCGTATTTTTACCTTGAAGACTGCGAGCAATTTGCAGTATGTCCGATGTTAGTGGCCCCTTTTTCAACAACGTGCTCTGAAAATCCTCCTATGATCCCTGCTTGCCACGATGTCCTTCGCCAAAGGTTATGTATTGTTGTGAATAGAAGGTTTCAAGGCCTTTTACATGCCAAGAGGAAGATTGCTGTGAGCCACCAAAAATATATGAAGATGGACGCATTGTGCGCAAACTGCATTCAAGCGCAACGGAATGCAGGATCAAATCAATATTTCTACTAGATAAATAATTTTACTGAGTAATATAAAAAAAAACAAAAGAAGTGATTTACATTGATTTGGATGGCATGTTTGACTAAGGCTGCTAGTTTAAAACTTCAAACCAATAAAACCGCCTTATAATATATTTAAATCAATACCTCCACACATAGTATACGAAAATTATTTCTTCTACTTTATTGAAATATGAATATAAACCCCTTGTAACTTTGACTATTATAATTAATTCAAAAATGTTAATATTTTTTACTTTAGGTCAGTTAAATTGAATTTCATTCAGTTGCTCGAGTGAAAATAATAATAAAGCCTAAAAACAGTCAGCCTACATCAGCTTGCACGTTTAAATAAAATAATAATAATTGAATAGTTGAAAAACGGGTTCACTAAAAATTGGCAAAACGGGTTATTTGTCAAAAATGTCTGGACTTTTTCATAGTGATTCGCAGAACACCTTTGACGTGGAAATAGAACGCAGTAGTTCTATTTAACGTATTTAGAACTGACAAAAGGAAAAGCGAAAGCGGCCGCATTTTGGTAGATATCCCGAGGCCAGATTGAGTAACCCAGGTATCTAAAATTTAGTAACAAAAGTTAGAATTCAGTGGTATTTTCTAAATAAAACATATAGCTTAAGGGAACAATCATACAACATGACATTAAACTTGTTTTATTGTCTATGAATGTTTCCAAACCAAAGAAAATAGCCACCAGGCTCACGAACAAAAAAAAATTATAGTATATTGGAAAGAACACAATTAGATCCTCCTTTTTTCCTCTTTCATTTATCCCCACAGAACGGGTTTAGAATGAGGTTTATTTAGACGCAAGGGCTTTGTATGCTATTTACCAAAGCTGAAAATAAATTTCTGTACAACTAGAAGCGTAATATGAATAATCTATTGAAATATTTTCCATATTCACCAGTCTACTGTAGAAAGCAGTCTAAAGTATGAAATACATACATACATACACTGACGTATTCATTACCCGGATGTGTTCACAAGGGCTTTTTGAATGCTGTAAGCATTTTCTTCAGCAAAGTTTCACAAGTCTTGGCTGTACGCGGTGCTTAATATTTTGAAAATGTATATCCTGATATATAGTTAAATGAAACATTATTTGATGGAATGTAAGTTCACAACGAATTAAGAAAATAAAATATTTCGTCGTAGTCGTAGAATAGTGACGGATCTGACAAATATTAAAATTTACAGGACAGCCATTTCAAATAATTATGTTAGATTTTTTGTCATAACTTCTTTAATTCAAATTCTGTAATTATGAAAATTGGAATACAAGCAAACAAAAGGTTTAGTTTTAAAACAAAATAAAAATAATAACTTAAAATTACACAGATTTCTAGAAAAATCACATGCTTAATTTTACTTTGGAATTTTGTATATTTGTAATTCCATCAAATTAGGTAATACGCAGAATGGTGGCAAAAGGATATATATATATATATATATATATATATATATATATATATATATATATATATATATATATATATATATATATATATGTATATATATATATATATATATATATATATATATATATATATATATATATATATATATATATATATATATATATATATATATATATATATATAGCAAAAGTCGACAAACGGATCCCGGGCACCGAAGCAAAAGTTTGGATTGCAACCGAATTTAACGCTAAGAAGATGTTGATAAACAATAAATGAAATGCTGGAAATCGACTATATTCTATGAGTATATACTATGTCGTTACTATTATCGAACTAGTAATATGGGTAATCTTTTAAGTTTTTTTGCGACACCCTTAAAAAGATCGATTTGCCATTAATACAAATATTTGAAGCCAAGTAAAAAACATCCAAAACAAACTCCGGAATATGTAACCTTAAATAAATACGACGTGAGAAATGGAAAATATATTTTTCGTGTTATGAACGCATTTCTTCAATAGATGTTGAGGTGTGTGGAAATACCTCGAACCCTTGTCGCGTATTCATGGTTGCGGGGTTTTTTATTATTGCTGTGTCATGTTGAGTTATATAGGCAACATATATTAAGGCTATTAGTATTGCCGTTTTCAACCCACGCATTGAAGTTTTCGATGTTTTGATCATAGTATAACTTGTTGAGGAGCTAATTGCAGTTAGCAGTCAGCAACATACTAAAAAACCTGATTGCATCGAAGGGTGATCTTATCATTGATTTTTCTGATTGCTCGATTTCACTTCTTAGAATAGGTTATAAAACATTAACAGTAATTAATTCTTACTTATGAGTACTCAATATTTTGGGTATATTCTATATGTTACAAACTCATTAAAAAAACTAATTGTTTAAGAGATTTATTCCGGTTCGGGCGGCCCTTCGGAAGACGATCCATCGCACATACCTGCGTCACGATGGTGAACACACACGTGCTATTCTGTGAGTCTTTCTCAATCCTGGATTGACGCAGGAGGGTATCGGTCACCCGCGGCGGCAACCGTGGAAGACCGGCCCTGACACACGGGGAGGGCTGGCACCGACCTGAGCTATGCGATCAGCTGGCTTAGTTCATCCATGATCCCTGGGCAGTAAGAGAGGACAGGATTTTTTTAGTGGGTAGTCGGATGTTGGCGATATTTCATGTAGTTTTACATAGCTCCTGGTCATGATCCCCCTGGATTGGGGTTACTGGTCAATCGGAGTTTCTCTTCGAAAAAGTAGAGTAAGCAGTCTCTTGAATACGTATCAAAGTAAAACTTACATAAGATAGTTGCAGAATTTAAAATATTGTGAGTGAAATTACAATTGATATTAGGGACATTACATATCATACTAAAAATTGCCTTAAAATGCTTGATGATGCCAAAGTAATGTTTATTTTGAATTATCTATTATAATATCTAATATAATAACAACAAGTGTAATATTAAATTTTTTAATATTTAAATTTAATTTTTCGTCCCAAATACCGCAGTGTCTCAAGATGAAGGTTTTTAACCAATGTGTGTTGCCAGTGATGACATACGGAACGCAGACGTGGTCGCTAACTATGGGCCTCATGAGAATGCTAACGGTCACTCAGAGGGCAATGGAGAGGGCTATGCTCGGAGTTTCCCTGCGAGATCGAATCAGAAATGAGGAGATTCGCAGGAGAACCAAAATAGCCGACATAGCCCGGATGATTGCAAAACTGAAGTGGCAGTGGGCTGGGCACATAGCTCGAAGGACTGATGGCCGTTGGGGCAGAAAAGTCCTTGAATGGCGACCGCGTACCGGAATATTGGTAGGCCCCCCACAAGATGGACCGATGATCTGGTCAAGATCGCCGGAATAGGTTGGATGAGGGCAGCGCAGGACCGATCATCGTGGAGATCTTTGGGGGAGGCCCTTGTCCAGCAGTGGGCGGGCGTCTTCCGGCTGAAATGATGATGATGATGAAGTGTAATATTTACGATTAGATTACGCTAATATCCAAATACAAATCCTTTAACTAAAATCTTTTCTTTCTCTTTTTGGTATCAAACTGAGGCTACGATGTGTGCTGAGAGTTATTCGTCAATTGTTGAAAATACCCACAATAATAAGAAATTGAAGTATTAAGTGAATCCCAAAATTCTGAAAATAGATCTAATAAATAAATTAGCCATCAAAAATTAAGAAAATATTAAATCAATAGTTGTTCGCATTTCATTTAATGTCATATCGATCATACGATTGAAATAAAATTTATTGATTAGATTAATTGATACATATGTTAAGCCCCGGCAGCATCCTCTCCCTTATATGGGTAGAGAGATGAGCTGGGCGTTTGAAAGTTTACAGCATCCTACCCTATCTGACGTGTACCTATTTGTATCGTTTTGAAAAAGTCACTTCGCCTTACCATAATTAAAAAATAAAATTTAATCATGAAAAAATATTTAACATAGGATATTGCAGTCATTTTTATTGTATAGTTAGTATTTTGTATATATATTTTAATTGAAGATAAGCTTGTTCAGCCACTTTATTAAACCAATCAAATTTTATAGTAACATCCACATGTTGGATGATGAAAATTAAATATTCAGTTTTAATCTCAACACATAATTGGTTTCACGAAAACTTTATGACTTTGGATACAAAATTAATATTGTTTTACTTTCCAATATGTTTATGACTAAATAGGAGAATTAAGAAGAAAAATAACCATTAGAGAACGTTCCCGTATTACATAATGGGGGGAGGTCTTAAAAATACCATGATTGGTCATGGGAAAGAGGGAGTAGGCGCATAGGTTTTCGTCACGCAGTCAATATCAGCTGAAAGAAATCTCGCTGTGTTTTAATCTGTAATTATATATGACGTTCAGCGTTAAGCGTTGCATAAATAAAACAATATGAACCAATTTTTTTTTACACTTTCTTTGTGTCAAAAATGATTGAAAACCGTATTTATGAATTGCTACGTGGAAACTAGAGGGCCGCTCCTTCGCTTATACTATAGACGGTCACACATGTTCCCATACATACCACAATGGAGATCGAATACATCTGGCATGCGAATTACATATGATACCTCTTAAATACCATCAAGACAACTACAACTTTTTTCTACGTATAAACGGATTTCCCGTTATCAAGCAATATACGCGATATCAAACTGATATTAAAAAAGTACGCTAACACCAGTGGATGTAGTAAACATGTCTCTTCACTGCGTTTGCATTACTTATCTTTATGCGGGCAAGTTATTTTGTTTTGCGGACTATCACAAATCCCGATATTAAAACAAATAGTGTACTTTCTTCATTGGCTTTTTTTTTGTTCTAAGGGAAATACCCTCTCTTGACGGTTCATAGGATCGACTTTTGGTCTTTTTTATACTATGACTAGCATGTCTTAGTCAAAATAGAGCAACCATAGCTCAATTATATGAATACAAAGTGATGAACTTAAAATTTGATTTTTAATTGTAATAGCGAGTCAACTAGCATGTTCCAAATGAGTTAAGCAACCACTGTTATCAACATAAACGCAGCACGGCTACAGGAAGTGACGAGATCCATAAAGTAGACTTCATCCGCACATATCAGCTCACGGTTGACTGGGTTTTCGTTTTTCACGTTGAATAGGCTCTCTCTATTGGAAATAAGTCGGTGTACAACTTTTGTGACACGTTTCGCTTTTGTAGTTGCAATGTTTGTGTTATTGTAATACTTCAATATTCTATTGAAATATTTTATAAATGTTATTATTGAAAGAAAACCATGTTTTCACATTTTTTTTTCATCGTTAACTAAGTTTTTTATAGCTGGATTTCATAAATTAGGCAAATGGCCTACCTGATAGCAAATCGTCGTAGTCGTAGAATAGTGACGGATCTGACATATATTAAACTTTACAGGACAGCCATTTTAAAAATACACAAGCGTCATTTTACTATGAGAGTCTATCATATCTGTCATATGTAATTACGTAAGTACATATAATTTTTTTTTAATGTAGCAATAATATTTAGACAATGTAGTATCAAAATATGGTAAAAGGTGAATTTTGGATTTTTTTCAAATCCGACGTTATTCAACGATCACGACCAAATGTTCACCTCTGCTCATGGACGTTTGTAACACCAGGGACACTGCTAACGCGCTGCCGACCTTAAAGGAATTTTATAATGTCTTTCTATGAAAGGAATGTTCTTAGAAAACCGTTTCATGAAAGTAAGAAAAGGCTCCAGTAAATGGATATGAACCAGCCGATGACGGACTGCACGATGGTAGAAATTCACGAAGTACAGTAAAGATAACGAGTACTAAACATCTCCTCAAAATAAGTCATTTTTAGTATTTCTCATTTGAAACTGAAAATAATTGATAATGATGATAATAATAATAACGATTTACACTTCAATATAACATTACGTGAATTCTTAATAAAAAAGGCATATTACTCGGTTAAGTTTATCCGTGCAGGGGCGGAGAAAGAATACTAACCTCTGCGGCCGGGGTCGGCCTGTCGTAAAAGGCGACTAAACAACCGACCCTAGCTACGTGGTAGGGCTTCAAGCCCGTCTAGATGGCGACCACCTTTAGTCTTAAGTATGCCGCCATAATAACCTTGTGTTGTGTTCCGGCACTGGTGACCTAAGTTCCAGTACCTTTATGGGACAGCAGCGTGTTCGCGATGCCACTGGTGTTGCAAACATCCATAGGCGATGGTAACTGCTAAATTCTAAGCGGGCCGTCAGCCTGTCATCTGTCCTACAACAATAAAAAAAAAAAGTTTATAAAATATTTAATTGTAATTCTTATTGTAAACAAAGTTTAATAAAGATTTTAAAGATTTATTTATTATTTACTTATTATATTATCAACACATGAACTATATTTCCGATTCCTCATATCAGAACGGCTGCAGGGATCACAGGTTCGCTTCCCGCAGCAAGTCTGTTTTTTATAGTATGTATTTATTTAAAAAAATACATATTATATAAGTAGTGTATCAGTTGTCTAATAGCTATAATATTCTTTGAATTATTTAAGCCCTGTGTTGATTGTCCCACAATATTTATTTTACTTTTTAAATATTAAAAATAAATACATGTCCTACAAAATTTACAACTTGTTGTCTTCTAATTCTCTAAAAAACACTAGTGCATATTTCTAATTTTTAAATTATGAAAATCTTCATTAAATGTTCTGAGTTTAAGAATTTGATTATATAAATCAAATCAAGTACAGTTTTGTTCAACGAACCACGGAATAACATAAAATAATTCTCTTTAACCAATCCAAGCAAACCTAGCTTTCTGAACAAGTAACCAACTTCATGCTCCCAAGTTTGAACTCAGTCACAGATTGTTTGCCACAAACTTGTAGAATGTCCCAAACTGTTACAAAATTTTAAACGTGTTTCAAATTTTACTTACCGATTCCTTTTGTAACAAACAATACTTTGTTAGAGATTTGTTTTATTTCTTTTGTGACATATTGATGTATATGTTATATTGTGTACATAATATTACATCTATGTATTTTATATTATGTATTATAGCAGTATTAAATTGTGTATTATAGTAGTATTAAAGCACTTTTATAATAATTATAAAGTTATTACAATATTTAGACATTTCAATTCAGGAGCAGTGAATAATTTTAAAAATAAACATATAAATACCGTGACAGTTAACACAACGCCATCTAGTGCCAAATTAAATAACAATTTGCTTGTGTTATGGGTACTTGATAACTGATGTACAACTTATATATTTCTAGCATGTAATTAAATACATATTACACATAACGCACTTGGGTTGGAATTGAACTCGCACCCTCTGTATGAGCTCCGACGTGCAAAAACCGTTGTGCCACAGCGCTACTACAGAACACTGTAGGTGTCCCATCGTAACGCATTAGTTTTTTGAAGTGCCGGACTGAAGAAAAGCTTAGCTATTAAATAAAGGTTAATAAAGGGTTTTTTGAATACATTTCATTTATGTATTAAATATTCTTTTTGGTGCCACCCAATCCGAGTCCTTCTTCTTCTTCTTTTTCAACCTTTAACCACCCAATGCTGAGTGTAGGTCTCTTCCAATGCACGCCATTCTTCTCGGTATAACGCCTTTCGCATCCAGTCCTTACCGGCCACTCTAACAAGGTTGTCGGTCCAACGCATCGGTTGCCTGCCTACATTTCTATGCCCTATTCTAGGCCTCCACTCAAGCACCCGACTACCCCACCTGTTGTCCTGTCTACGGCATATATCCGAGTCCTAGCGTGCCTCAAAAATTTACCACCTTCTAGCTTAAAGGTACCATTCGATTTTTCTTTTAAAATTCTAGGAATATAAATTTACTTTAAACCTAATAAAGTCTCATTTACCACATATGGCTCTTTGGTGAAGAAAAAAGGTGAGTTACTAAAAACATAGATGCATTAAAGATAGATAGATTAGCTTTTTTCAAGATTAGAAATATCAATTCACCTTGAAGTTAATAAAATCACATATACACCATTTACTTCGTTATGTCGCTTGTGTTAAGAAACAAAAGATAACAAAAAAAGTATATATAAGAAAACGCTTATAAGAAAAGAAGGATTTGCAAAGATTTAGAAAATCATAAGCATTGAACATTTGCTGATAAACATTTAAAAGCAAACTGAAAGTAGCACGTATGCTTTTAATGCGCATTTTAAGAGGATAAGTGCTTAAAAGTATGGTTCAAATTCTCCAGCGTACAATACCAACGTCTGAAACAATAACGTAAAATCTCACGATGCACGATGTCGCATTGCAGGTTTTACATTTGACGATTTTAAGACTTCTAGTTTACTAGCTGTAGGTACGTGATAGTAGAGTGGTATTATACTCAAAAATCCTAGACTTCACAGGTTCGATTCCCTATTAATAGGACTTAATAGGATTAACTTAATGTACATTTTATAATATACTTGCCGTTGCTGAAGGAAGGAAGGTCTGTGCAATCCGTCAATCTGTCTTGAATAAGTGTTACGGGTATACTGTCCGTCCTCTTGTTGGGAAAACCTAAATCCATCAGCGGGATGTTATGACCTGTTTTTATTATATATGCGATGGTCTTGTCTGAGAATTGTCTGTGGAGTATCCACAGAATAATCTTAGAATATCTAGTTCCTAAATTGATTCAGAAGGCAAATAATACTACGAGCTCAAAAGTGCTTTTTTTTCTACCATTAAGTCCTGGTTATATTTGGTTTTCCTCCTTATCCTGGTTTAGGAATAGATGATAGTTTTACTATCACTTATTTAAAAAAAAAGTTGCCACTTGTATATCATGTGCTCTATTGCATTAGAAAAGGGTCTGTCAAAAGATATTTAGTGACAATTTTAGAGATGATATAAAATATAAAGTTGAAATAATTATGTATAACAAGCTTGTAAACGGATAATAAGTTAAACATGTGTAAAAGAGAAAGCACAGTGTGAAACAAAGCGCTACTGATTATCTTTGCTATCAAAATTTTTAAATTTCGCGATAATAAAGTTTTTCTATTAAGAATAGAATGATATAAAAGCCAAGCAGGCCATCAAAGTTCAATGGCTTTTAGTCGTATCGATGTCGAACCATATAAGACTTCAAAAGCTCCTTTAAAATAGTTGTCCAAGATGAACAATGTAACCACTTAGACAGCGAAACGTGTTCACACAGAAATACTCTATTGATATAAAATAAGCACCAAGTTTATCAGAGTTACGGTGGTCCAATGCTGACCATTAAAGTACGATACACTAAAGAAATCTGCATACTGAAATCACTTATATATCTAACCCGCCAATTCGCCTTGTACAAGCGTGGTGGGTTTCGTTCCCTCTAGGTCAGTGGTTGGCAACTCCTTGCGTCCTCGCCTACGATTTTTCCGTGAAATGTTTAGTACAGGCACGAAATATTACTAATTATCTACATTGCCGTAACAATATCTCCTACTAAAATAAAGCACATGTTAATAAAGGGTTTTTTGAATACATTATTTCATTTATGTATTAAATAATCTTTGGCTTTTTGGATGATACTGCCGACCACTGCTCTAGGATAAGACGCGAACCTAACAGTGGGATATTTTTATCTCTTATTATTATTATACTATAGACTTTATTTTACTCCAAAACCAAATATTTGTATGATCTGCAGTTTGTTCTAATGTGACTGTGTGAATGTTTGCAACACCATGATCTTAACCTTCAAATTCAGATATTGTTGGTATAAAGTGAAACATCAAAACATACAACGAAAATATGATTTAAAATAAGCAACATAAATCGAGTCGAAAAAAAGAATGGGCCACGAAAACATTAATATTAAATCCTGGTTACAGTTCAAACTTCTTTCTTCGGACAACTTGCTGACCTTCTCTTTCTTCCTGGTCTTCCGCACTGAACTTGTATCTAGTAGTACCATATTAAGTCAGGGTTCTAGGGTTTATATTCCCGTTGCCATAAAAAGTAGCCGTAGCACCTTACTAGGGATGTGTCTAAGGGTAGCCCTTCATTTGACAAGTGAAGCAGTTCCTAGTTGAAATTATATACATCTTGTTAGTCCACACATCTATTTTTGATATCATTCATTATATCACCTTACTTTAAGCTTTATCTTAAGCTTAAGATTACCATTAAGCTCGAGCCTCGTAAAGCTGGTATAGACGATGGTGTAAGTTTTCACGACCATTACTTACCTTTATTAGACAATTCCAAATGTAATAATAAATTTCAAAACCTTTATATAATTTACTAGTATAATAAGTAATAGTAATACAATATTAATTAGCCTCATGGAAGAACACAGATAAAATGATTATTTATTTTCTGTTGGATCATGTCTATCTAACAATTAAGTGAGTTACAATGTTTTCTTTTCTAAATATTTGAACTTCAAATCACTTTCCTGGAAAGTTCACTCAATGTCGCTTAATAAATGCCTTTCAAGCATCGATATAATAACACTTAATAACTAAATCAAACATATCGTCGCTCTATAGCAAACTAACGATTGTAAGTCGGGAGCAACATATCACGAGTGGCCACTCCGCTCTGATCTCTATTGATATAGCAATTAATCATGTCTACCAGTGTTCAGTTAGGTTTACTAGGTAACAGCTTTTTATGAAGTTCAGTATGTAATTTGTCTTGCTTTAAGAGTTTTATGTTTCTTTCTTAGACGGTAATTTATCAACGTTTATACACTTTATTCTTTTTCGTTGAGAAGAAAACTATTATTTTATATTTTAAAATTATATAAGATTTAAACGTCTATCTCAACCAATGCGATCTAGAAATTCATTATTTAATTTCCGGTAGCATAAATATGGGAATGAGTTTTCCCTTATTTACGTCTTGGTGTTTTTGGAACATTTACTTGAACGAGAACTACGGCGTTTAATCTTTCGTAGTATGTTTTAGACAAAAAAATATACAAAACTAGCTGATCCTACAAACGTTGTTCTGTCATATAAATTTAAGAAATAGTAGCCTATGTCCTTCTTCAAAGTCCTATCTATCTCTATAGCGAAATTCATCAAAACTGATGTAGCGGTTTAGGCGTGAAAACTTAATAAACATAGTTCATTTCACATTTATAATATTAGTGTGGATTTCATTCACATCACAGAATTATTTTGGGGGTATACTTCACATTGCGTTTAATGAATAAATATAATACTTGTTATATTATAACTATAAATATTACATTTAAAAAATATTGATTCTATATCACTGTTAAGTGGTAGGTTCCCAAAACGTTGGCAGCATAGACGTTACATGGTATCACTAATCCGCTTTTAGAAACTCACATAAATATTTGGTATATAAAAATTTTGTCCTACTTTCTCATCGAGGACCAAGGGGTTCCAGGAGAATATATCGACGGAGAAAGAATACTGACCTCTGCGGCCGGGGTCGGCCTGTCGTAAAAGGCGACAAAACAACCCACCCTAGCTATGTAGTAGGGCCTCAGATCCGTCTGGATGGCAACCACCTTTAGTCTTAAGTATGCCGCCATAATAACCTTGTGTTGTGTTCCGGCATTAGTGACCCAAGTTCCTGTACCCGGTATGATATGAAGTTCTTCAAAAAAGGAGTCATAAAATTTCTTCGAGACCGGCAGCGCGTTGGTAGTGCCTCTGGTATTGCAAACGTCTTTAGGCAACGGTGACCACCTGCCAGGGTGGGCCGTTTGCCTGTCTGCTGAACTCTAACTATAAAAAAAACCCTTATGCGACGGCAGCATGTTCGCGTTGCCACTGGCGTTGCAAACACCCATAAGCGACGGTAACTGCCAAATTATATTCATGAAAACTTCATAACAAACTCGTTCGGTAAAGGAGAACACTATCACCACTTTATAATTATTAAACAAAACAAATACATGTACTAAACAACCCAATTAACAGTGGAGATCCCCTCTAATTATTCTATTAAACTATACAAACAAGGTCTGATCAAAGCTAGGCTTAACCTGAATTAGTTTGACATAACTACATCCAGAATGTATCTGAAACTGACCAGTATAAGTGAACCGTCGACCACATTGTTGATGAGCTATTTTATCTTCGATTTTTTTATAATACAATTTAAACCACTAAGACAACATTTTTGCAATGCGCCGGACGTTCTCCTTTCTAAGCTGGGGAACGCACCTCGCTCGTATACACGTGGGTACTAAAACCCGGTGTTCCCGCGCCTTGAGTGCTGAGGCAGCGGGATGCGACGACCTAATCAAGCCGCAGCCCCGACTGGTGCTGGCCCACTTTCGCGAGCCTCTTCAAACCCGGGGTAAATTATGAACCCTGGCTTTTTTTCTCAGGTAGGGGTGAGCTGGGCACGTGGTACAGCGCGTCTCTCTCTCGGCCATGTGTGCGGGATGTGGCCCTTTTTGTCCCTTACCTAAATCAGCTCCTACCAAATGTTGTTATTGCTGTTTATTTTATAATTAACTAGCTGACCCGGCAAACGTTGTTCTGTCATATAAATAACAAAATGTCAAAAAATTAAAAAAAAAATTTTGGGGGTGGGTCACCCCTAACATTTAGGGGGATGAAAAATAGATGTTGGCCGATTCTCAGACCTACTCAATATGCTCACAAAATTTCATGAGAATCGGTCAAGCCGTTTCGGAGGAGTATGGCAACGAAAACTGTGACACGAGAATTTTATATATTAGATTCAGTCTAGAACATTCTACAATACACATTCATAATTTTTTTGCAGTCTTACATGCATTTATATTTATTTTACTTTGTTACACAAGCTAAAAAAGTAGAAAATAAATATACGATAGTCTAAAGCAGAGGTCATATTATGTTGGCGATCAGCTTTATCTAATGTTCGTCCGCATTTGCATGTGAAAGAGGCATGCGAGCTTGTTTTAGCAAGTATTGCAGTGATAAATGTTTGCTTTAGACAGCCATAGGAATGTTTATTTTTGCGGGATTTTTATTCATAGGTAAACAGTTTCATTTGTTGACTGTTATTACTCAGAACTCCTGGCTACTTTTTTAACATCCACTCACAGCACAATCAATTAATTAATTAGCCAATCAATTCTCACTTTTTTTTTCGAAAATTATAAATCGTGGTTGGAGCTAAGCCGCAACGCAAATTTCCATATTATGATCTAATCTTCACATTTTTTGTCAAGTTTTAGGAATATGGTAAAAATGTAGCTGCAGGGGGTCCACCGGAATCAGCTAGATTTTACAGTGGTATATGAGAAAAAACGTCTGGGAACCTCTGCTCTAGACTTCACGGCACCACGAGTTTTGCTGAATACTATGATACTTCTTGTATGTATATTGTTCACAGAAAAAGTTCTGCGTTATAATAACAGTAATAAAAAAAATAAAGAAGTCTTTATTTGATCCTGCTACAATGCTTCTTAATTTAGGTACTATTTATGTTATTATATCTATGTATAACACTATGTTTAATTATTAGTAAGGTAAACCCAACCTGGGATGTCCACCTCACCACCTCCACCTCCAACGATGTCCACTTCTCTCTATCCTGATATTCCTATAACGCCATATTTTGTTTCTTGTATTGCTTCCTCTAATTCTAATAAGCGTTCGTATGACGATAAGGATATGACATTGTAAGTTGCTATGTTAAATATTGTGGTTTTTCTTTGTTTCTGATCTTAACCTTTGTGGTATTTATTTTTGAAGGGTTGTGGTCGTACTCTTCCACGGTGACCGGCCGGATTGGAAGATTAATTTGTTTGTTTCTTGTTTTAATTGTGTGTTTGTTTGTTCTGTGCCGGAGGAGGAGGCGCTGAACTGCTATGCTTGATTGTTTTGATTATTGTTCTTATTTGCGTAATTACAAAAAAAAATACTAAAAGGAAGCTGCCTACGTCACCTGAGAATGCCACTGAAACCAATGCAGAGAAAAATACGCAAATAATAACAGTTTTATATCTGTATTAGACTTGAACAAAATTTATAAAGAACTTAATATAACTTAAAATATGCTTTTGGTTCTAACCTAATGACTAACCAAAACTGAATAGGATTGTAGTCATTGTAAAATGTTTCACATACATTATAAAGGAGAGAGATCTCTAATAAAGAGATGCGTTCGCTTTCTCTAAAAATAATAAAGGGTCGTTTAACCGATACAATCTAGACGGGCAATCGCCACAACGTGCGATCGTGCAATTTTTCATCTGACTTAACGACAGCTGCTGTCCTTTTGCTTTGCTGTTTTGAACGTGTGTTGCATATTGTATAATCTGCCAATGTTGCTTATTCCTCTGATACATTTATTCGTTTAAATAAAGAATAGGATCTAGACCATCTAGATATCAGTGTTATAAATAATGAGTCGGATACAATACGCAAATAATTTTATTGTGTTTTATGTTATGCCATTAAAATTAAGGTTTTTCCGTCATCTTAATATACAGAAAACTTTATATTAGTCTTTAAATATTTCCGAGTTCAACATTTCAAATTATGTGCCATTTTATATCTATGATAAAACTAAAAAAAAAACCTATCTAAATTTTGATTTTTATTTAGCGACTTTAGGCTGAGTTTTTAACTCCGAAAAAATCTCAGTGATGCTTCAATAGCTTCTAACAAAGTGAAGAAGCGTAAGATATTCGTACAACCAAAAGGCGAAAAGAATTTGTTTTATAAAAAGAAAGCTTTGTAATTATAGACAGGTTAGAGATCCCAATTTATTGAAACTGTAATACCTGCTAAATTTTATAGCCTACTTTTCATACTCAGTATAAGCTATCACACTAAGTCACCTTTAAATACCCGAAAATATATCATTTGCGACATATATCATCGAACTAGGGCAATAAAGTGGAAGTCAAAATCAAAACCAAATGCAAATCTGGATTCTCACATAAAATCACATAAGTTTACGATTGCAACACCCAAGTTATGTCAATATACTCACAACCATCTTCCATACGATCTTGACCTCACCATATTCCTCGTAATGCTCATAAAATATCCACAACATAGGATAAAACTTTATGTTTATTATAAAAAGGGCTCTAAAGTTCACGCTGTAAATATCGGGTTTTATAGAATTGAGTGCTCGTATGGAGTGCGTTTAATGGAAGAAAGTAATATGGTTAATTCGATAAATATACTTTTATTAAAAACGAAACATCTATATGTTTAATATCATTTTTGGTTGCTGCAGCTATTAATGCTAGCAGACTTTATAGTTTTACGAAACTAAGTACGTATGTTAAGCTTAATTTTAAAGATTTTTATCTGTGCAGATGCGGAGAAAGTATATTAACCTCTGCAGCCCAGGTCGGCCAGTCGTAAAAGGCGACAAAACAACCCACCCTAGCTACGTGGTAGGGCCTCAAGCCCGTCTGGATGGCGATCACCTTTGGTCTTAAGTATGCCGCCATAAGAACCTTGTGTTGTATACCGGCATGTGTGACCCAAGTTCCTGTACCCTTATGGGACAGCAGCGCGTTCGCAATGCCACTTGCGTTGCGGGCACACATAGGCGACGGTAACTGCTAAATTCTAAGCGGGCCGTCAGCCTGTCTGTTGTCCTACAGCATTAAAAAAAGACGTTCATGAATATAGCAACATATTTATGCTGCTGAAAATATGAATTACATTCTTATGAAATATAAGAAATGATAGAAAACATATGATTTTATTATTCATTTAATATTATTTTATAAATCGGGATATTTCTTTATTATATTTCCTTCTCTGGAACAATACAAGATAATAAATTGAATATATGCATATTAATTGACTTTTCAGAAGAGTTGTTATCGAATAATCGACGCTATTCGCTATAAGGAAAACCAAACGGATAGGTTCTTTTCCTAACTGTGAATTAGCAAAAGAACTCATAAGAAAAGGAAAGCTAATTTACAGCTAGCAAAAGAAATTCTTCCCCTAATGGGTTATCTATTTTATTTCCTAAGAAGTCTTAATCGACATCTTAGAAAAGAAGATTGATAGCTGTTCAGTACCATAGTAAAGAATTTTCAGTATAATGACATTGTATAGCAACAATAATAATATAATGCATTTAGCTTATCGTTTACAAGCGATAGCGACGAGGGTAAGATCATCTAATATTTGTCCAAGACTACATAGTCTAAATTTAATAATTATTATATAATAACCACACATTTTTGATTAATAGTAATAGTGACATGTAAAATACACAATAATGTAAAAATTTTATCCACCCACCCTAGCTATGTGGTAGGGCTTCAAGCCCGTCTGGATGGCGACCACCTTTGGTCTTAAGTATGCCGCCATAATAACCTTGTGTTGTGTTCCGGCATTAATTACCCAAGTTCCTATACTCTTATGGGACATCAGCGTGTTCGCGACTCCACTGGCATTGCAAACACCCATAGGCGATAGTAACTGCTAAATTCTAAGCGGACCATCAGCCTGTCTGCTGTCCTACAGCAAAAAAAAAATGCTCGGAAACATTTTGATAGATAGGTTCTTCTAGGGTGCTTATATAAATTACAATTTTTCTTGCAGTATTTTTGACCACTCGAACATATAATTACAGCACAGTCAAAAATAGTTAAAATTAAATAATATTTTATGTAAATGTAATCTTATAATAAGAATATATTATTCAATAACGTTGTGCTTTTATTCTGTTTTGGAATGAGTTAGGACTGCGTGAAATAACCACTTCGCTGGGGTGTGTTTCCGTATTTAGCAATGTCTCTTGTATATAAAATGAGGTATTTCCTAGTGCTATATTTTTTAAATGTAAAGGAGTTGCACTGGATTTTATACTTCATGATTGAGGTTGTAACTTTAATATATGAAGTACAAATAAAAATACTTTTCAAGTTTACATGCCCTTTTCTTTTCATTAATTGTGAGCTGCCAAAAAAGAAATAAAAAAAGCATAATTCTCGATGGGGAACAAATATCTACCTTACACAATATTTGATAGGAATCTCCGAATTTAAATTAAAAAAAAAATGACGACAGTGTCTCTCGACTCTCAACTCTTACCATCATCGTCATTATCTCAACCTTCACATCTTTTTTGCCATACCGTCATATGAAGACAATGTATGGGTACGAATTTTCAACAAAACACAGAAATTAAAAGTTCGAGGAAAATACAAATAAATCTTAGGGAGGCCGCACACCAGAGATACATTTGTATTAAAATAATTGTGACGCCATATTTGAAACGCGACACATTTATCGCCCCCTTATATTTGTGTGTAAACACGCACACCAAGGACACATTTATTTTGTAGTAGGTGCAGTTTGTGTCGAAACGTTTGTCGCGCCACACGAATTCAAGATCAAACACGTTCGTTTTATGTGGCGCCCCGCTCTATAAAAATGAAAGACACTGAATTAAATTTTACGTTATCTTTATTGCAGAGGTTGAAAAAATCCCTATTTTATACAATCACTTGATAGAACTAAATTTAATAATTGAACAACATTGAATTTTACGTTACCTTTATTGCAGAGGTTGAAAAAATCCCTATTTTATACAATCACTTGATTGAACTAAATTTCATAATAATTGATAAGTCTTTTCAGACATTCTATAATATAAATAAAACTTTTCTTCATCGGATCGTAATTCTTGCGAAATTTTGAAATTTCCGTAAACTGTACAATGTTTATTAAACGGATGAACCCAACAACGTCTTTTTTCCTCAATAGTCGCCACATCAAAAAATCGTCGTCTTCAGACGATGATGTCGACATTCTGTTGCTGGTGCCACGCCACAACTGTACTTCCGATGTGAGCATACACGATAGACTTGCTGTAAGCTGAATTGTAACGTAGTATTTGTAGCGACGTAAATGTATGTTGCGTGTAGCGTGTGGCGCCGGTGTGCGGCCTGACTTAGAGGTTTATTTTTAAAAGTTTTATAGTTTTAAAAGGCACAAAAAATGTTTATAATTTTAGTATTATAGTTCAGCCACGTTGGCACTACTTTACTTTTTAAACGTTCACTTTTTAACGTAGTGTGTATGTACACAGTACATTTTAACGTTACTTATATCCTTTATACTTGATTATACTGCACTTTTATTCTCAATATTAATATTAGAATTTAATTTCTCAATATTTTTGTATTGTTAGGATTCCTGTTATTCAAGAACCTTGAAAACTTCCTCTACATCCCTATCAGTTTATCCCTAAATCTCGGCACAAGAGAAGGAGTTATCGTTTGGCACGAGTCGCTGACGTTACGGACAAATTTCAAGTGGCCCTGCCCCATCATCAATGCATCAAAAATTTGGACGCTACCTAACTTAACCACATATATCGAGATCTCAATATTTGCTGTTAAATATTACGCTAGTTTTCAATATTAAGAGATTAGTGTCAAAAATTGAATGATTATTACAGCTTTTTCAATTTAACATATTTCAATTGTGTTGAGCCAAAATGTAATATAATTTGAACTGTATTTACAGAAGTTCAAAGCTCACCTTCATAAATAATTTTAATACCTTGTGGCACATTGTACTAGATCCTTAATTCGTAGCAGTAAAGTGACAATACTCGTACGCCCTTTGCTAAAATAGGACCATAAGGATTAATTAACCCTCAAATGTAACAGTTTTAAAGGAGATATTCTATTACGAGCAACATTTCTGAGTATCTCAAGTTGTTAATACGTAATTCGTATTTAAACGTCAAGATCAAAAGAAATTGTCATGATTATCATAATTTACAATTTTCATAATAACCGTGGTGATAGTACCAATTTGGAGTGTAAAAACCGTGTAAGTGGAACATGATATATAATGACTCTCTAAGATGAAATCTTTCTTTTTATTGTTGATGAACAGCAGACAGGCTTACGGCTCACTTAATAGTAAGCAGTTACCATCGCTTATGGGTATCAGCGATGCCAGGAGCACTACGAACACGCTGCTGTCCGCATCTAACTACAGAAACCTAGGTCACTTTTTTTTTTTGGTCTCGGGGAAAAACCCTCTCTTGACGGGTTCCCCCGGCCCGGGCTGACCGAGGGATATGTGGGACTCCGAGAAAGATGCTCGGCCATCCGACTACCCACTAAAAACCCCGCTGTTCTCCTATCGCCTACACCCGGGCCCACGGATATATGGCCTGCTGATCTCGTGGCCCGGGCCGGCGCCGGCCCGCCCTTTATCTTAAGGCGGGCCCCTTCTAAATTGTTGGCGCCAGGGGTCAGGATTTCGTCCCCTGGCGCTCTTCTAAATCAACATGAGTTGAGGGGGGCCGCGGAACAGCACGCGGCCCTCTCCCTCGCGGCTATAGTGCGGGCGGCGGATCCTCCCCCGAGGGGCCGCCCGCGGCCGCTTTTTACGGCGGCCGGAGTTACTTGCCCTCCGGCGCCGCCAGCATGGCCTGCGTTGGCGGGAGGGGAGTGTGGTGGTCAACTCCCGCTTCCGCTCCGCCGCCTCCTTTGCGGACGGGCGGGACTTGCATCCCCGCCGCGTGCCAGTCAGGCGTGGGTACGACTACCAGACGACACTCCAGAAAACCAGAGAGTCGCCTAACGTAGCCAGCCCAGCCAGACCGACGGACAGCGGAGATGCCGTTCCCGCCCCAGGAACACTCTCTGTGCAGGCGCAGTCGAAATGGGCATGGTTTCGACTACCAAATCAGGGCCCGGGACAGAACCCGGGACCCCAACCAATACTCGCAACCATCCCACCGGGGACCGCGCCACTAGCAGAGAGCGAAGTTGGGAAAGGATGTGAGAGGTAGACGGGTCACTGCCAGAACACAACACAAGGTTATTTTTTTTTTAATTCCTCTCTCCGGACGAACAAGATTGTCCGGGGTTGTGTGCTTTTTTAGGTTTTATTTTCTTTTATTTTTCATTTCATCTTTCCAAAAACAATTATTTTTTCAAAAGTCTCATTTCATACTATAACATTCTTTTATCTTATCTATTATTACATTGCGATTTCCAAACAATTTTGAAAAAATACCTAAGGCATTTTGCCTTTAATACATTACATATCTCTTACACATACCTATATAGGTATATAGGTATGTATTCAACTTTTACATAGATGTTTGTGTCTATTGCACGAGTCTTCGCTGGTTTACATACTTTTCTTATTTGTTACATCTTTACATGTTATTATATTATAGTTTTATTCTTTGTTATCTATGTCATATCTTACATCTCTTTTCACTACAATGTTTAGTTATCTTATATATATTAACTTCTATTAGATTTTTATACTTTTATAGACATTTTTTAACACAAGGTTATTATGGCAGCATACTAATACACCAAGGGTGGTTGCTATGCAGACCAGCTTGGGTCCCTACCACCTAGTTTTGTCATCTTTTAGGATAGGCTGACTCCGGCCGCAGGGGTTATCTTACTCCGCCTCTGCACGGAGAAAAACGATATAACCTTAAATTGATGATAGTATCTCAAAATAACCCTATTCACATTTTACATGTATTGACATGTAGTCTTCAGAGTGAACTATATAATTGCATGTCATGTAAGGTACTCTTAAATACTATTTATACGCTTAATTAAAATATTATGTGCTTCATTCGGCATTAACCCGTATTTCGCTGGGGATTAGATTCGAACTAGCGTGATTAATAATGGCGACCATATTTTCGTTGGTGGAAATTATACATTCAATTAATAGTTTCAACATTTCTAATATCATAGAGATTCAAATAACGTATACTGTAATTAGATAAAGCTTGATATGAAAATAACTCTATTTTCTTACTAATGTGTCTTTGTAACCGCCCAATTTCAAAACACAGTAACTGACAGAAATATTTTTTTCAAGAAACTGATAAAATATATTTTAGTAATATAGTAAAAAGCCGATTTTGAAAAATCCTTACTGTGTTTCGAAATTGATCCGTTAGCCGCATAGTGCATAGCAAAGTTTATGTATGTACATTCTGTTCTGTCGTTTGGGAAATGGCATGAGGTAGAATTTGTGACGCAAACTTAGGGACGCTTTTATCTAACAAAGAGCGACGAGTAGCTAACTACCACGATGACATCTTTGTTTTAAAAATTATATAACATCAGCCTACAGTGTCCTACTACTGTGCTTGGGGCACTGCTTGGCTGTAGTGAACCGACACACTTATTCAAGGTTGATTAGTAGTTTACACATTCTGGTTGTACGATGCCAGTCACGGACCGAGATTGCACCGTACAGGAATGAGAAGGACAGCTCGATAGCAGTGGACTGTATAAGAGAGGATGGGATAGGAGCGGCGGCTAGAAAGGCGCGATGCCTTGCAATGGGCAAAGAAATTCGCACTGACCTTGATTCCACCCCTTCCCGGTTCGGTTCATGTCGCTGAGGAACTGTTGCACCAGCTAAAGTCACAATACTGAACACGCAGAATTAATTTCACGGCCAATTAGAGTTTTGAGTAACCAGGGAGGTCAAACGTCGACTGTCCTGTCAGTTTAGTGAGCTTGAGTGTTACTTGGTCAAGCAGGTCGAACGTCGACCGTCCTGCCAGTTTAGGAGCTCAAGTGTTACTACGTATTTTTCGGTCCCACCCTCCCTTCACCAATTACCTTACCGAGAGTGAGGGTAGATAACAAAAATCAGGTGACGGGATTTCAAATACCCTTATGCTACGATCGAACACTGGTAATCTCATTATACAAGTTTCTTTACGATAATTATTTCACCATCGGTACGCAACTTGGTTATTCACAGTTTTTATTATTCTTATTTTAATTTACTACTTATGTAATTTGCTCAAACAAGAAAACTGGCTCCATTTAGTAGTGTGCCAAAACGTACCTGCTTTGTTTAAAAGAGCTGATTTGGCTTACTGTTTAGCAACTTATTCCGAGTTGCTATTCCACGAAAACTAACTTCTCACGATATTAAATTTCAGAGCTAAGTAAGCAAAATTATACGAAATTGTTTTCTTATATATTTTTTCTTCAAGTAAATCTTTTTTATTATTTAAGCTCATTCAAATCCAAATCTTTCACTACTAAGCTCGAAGTACGCTGTTTCTTGTCATAGGGTAAAACTACTGCATGTCTATGTGCGTCAATACTTTTTAGTGACATTATTATTTCATCAAATAGGTACATACAAAAATATAATATACTTATAGACGCAGATAATTTTCACACGAGGAATTTTAAAATAAATAAAATTAAAAATAATATTAACGTAGTTTTTACTATAACTTTTTAACCGAACAAATTTTTAGTTCCAAGAGACATTTATTTTTGCGCACTCGATAATCTGGTACGATTTTCAAATTTATTGTATGTGTGCAAATAACTTCAAGCACTCCTAGAATTTAGTAAATTCAATTATATTATTATCTTTACAGATTTATTTAAAAAATTTAAGGTCAATTCTACAAGTTTTTATAGCTATAACTTTACCACCTAGTGAACTTGGACTAGCTATTTATAAGCGTCATGCAGTTAAGAACCTCCTAAGTAAATAAATATGACGCAAATCTTGTATTCAAATGTATTTATTTAGGACTTTTCGTTTTCCACTATATTATAAAACTCTTAAAGACCTATATTTTGTTTGGT
Source organism: Malacosoma neustria (assembly GCA_963693495.1). Taxonomy (NCBI): domain Eukaryota; kingdom Metazoa; phylum Arthropoda; class Insecta; order Lepidoptera; family Lasiocampidae; genus Malacosoma; species Malacosoma neustria. The sequence continues at coordinate 5,825,817 of OY856386.1, forward strand.
ACTATAAAAAGTGAACGTATGCAATTCACATGTCGCAGAATTGACACTTCAGAAAAGTAGATTTCATATATTAGTGTATAAAAGCTATGAAAGCCCGAACAAAGAGGAGACGAATTATACTTGTAATCTATTTCATTCTCTCGCAGGCTAAATCCTATTAATGAATATGTTTGTCTCTTTTTGTTGTCACTATTTCGTTTCATCGGATATTCAAAAAATAACGTTGCTAAAGAAGATTCCCTTAAAAAATTCCATTTAGAGTTTATTAAAATGCTTCTTCTTATGTCACAGCGTTACTTATACTTAGTTTTTAAATTAATAAAAATGTACTTTTTCCCGAAAATAGCAACCCTATTCAGATAAGACACGGTGCTTGTCTTGAAAACGTTTCGTGCCTCGACAGTAGTTCCCTATTCATGGATATATTGCAATTTTCATGTTTACCGTTTCTAACGGAATTTGCCGTCGATCTTAGTCTTCTCGAGGTATTTACATTTTAGAGCTAAATTTGAAATGAAATAGAAGGTAGAAAGAAAAATAATTTACTTAGGACAAGTACAAAGACATAAACAGTCATAGAATAATTCTATCTGGTAGAATATTTTATATATATATATATATATATATATATATATATATATATATATATATATATATATATATATATATATATATATATATATATATATATATATATATATATATATATATATATATATATATATATTCTTAGGCTATAGCTAGAGCTATTAATCTGAGTGATTGATCCTGGTTGCTTTCAACTCTTCACTTAGCTCAGGTGCTACTCCGTGTCATTTATGCCAATGGTAATGTGTTCTATTTCTTTAATGATGACATATTCAGCATAAAAAAGCTATCATTTAACAGCACAATGAAAACTTACTTAATTTCATTTATCAGTATTACAGCTGACTTGAAGCCGCAGCTTGTTGGAGCCACGTTTATTCTAAATGTGAGAGCATGGTATTTAGAGCAGGGTATTGTCATCTATTTTCTCTATGCATATCGAATGAGAAAAACGAAAAACGAATCGTGCAGCGGCAGAATAAACATACTGCGGCGGGGGGCGGTCTGTCCTAAAAAGACAACAAAACTACCCTAGGTAGGTGGTAAAACTTCAAGCACATGTGGATCGCCTCACCATCAAACCTTTTGTATTCTACCATAAGTTACTCAGGTTCTAGTGTCCGTGAGTTGACAGGCTATCTACTGACTCTAGTATAAAAAAATTAACTTCTAAAGAGAAACTATTAAGATACAACCGAAATTAGAAGCAAAAATTATGAATTTAAATGATTTTAATATTCTAACATTTATTTTCAGAATATGTACGAGGACTGTTTGATAACTCCGTGACTATTTGAATAAAAATATCTGCAAATAACCGTTTTATTTTCCAACACTCTTTTTACTAGATCAATACATTTAGTCCAGCATTTTTTTCAAGTTTTTTATTGCTTCCAAATAATATGTTTTCTTAAGGTCCTCGAAATAGGCTTATGTTTCGGTTATGGCCTCTTCATTCGACCCAAATCTCTTACCACCTAACCATTTCTTTAGACTTAGAAAAATCAAATAGCCGCAGGGGATAAATCTGAAGAATATTCTGAGTAGCAGTCCGTAGTCCAATTTATTGATGTTTGCTATAGTAACTACACACATGTTCACTCGTGCATCGTCTTGATGGAACAATACTTTTTTTCGCGGTATGTGTGAATCTGTCTAAAAGTTCTAAATAATATTCGCCGGTGATCGTTCTACTCTTTTCTAGGTAATCTATGTGAATGATACCGCGTGCATTCCAAAAAAAACTGTGGCCATGACCTTTTTGACTGACAGACCCACCTTGGCCTTCTTTGGTGCACGTTCACCCGGCCCTATTTGGGTTGGAATCATCACCACGTGGGCTGAAACCACAACGTGGGTTGAAGCCCACTGTTTCGATTGTTTCTTGGCTTTTGGGCTATTGTGATGGATCCCTGTTTCATCAACCGTTATATAACGGCATAAAAACTCGTCCAGATTGCGGTTGAACATCGCCAAACACTCTTTTAAAGTGGTCAAACGGTTGCGCTTATGTTCGAGTGTGAGCAATGCGGCACCCATCTCACTGATAGCTTTTTCATGACCAAATATACGTGATATACTCGCTCAATTGAGATGCCTACAGCCTTAGTCACCTCACATACTTTCATTCTCCGAATATCCAATATTATTCCATGAATTTTATCGACAATTTCTGGCGTGATGACCTCTTTTGGGCGACCTGAACGTATGGCGGCACTTGTGCTGGTACGACCACAACGAAACTCAGTAAACCACTTCTTAGTTATTGAAATTGACGATGCAGAGTTCCCATAGTATTTATAAAGTATTTCCTTGATTGAAGTGATGGTTTCTTACGAAAAAAATAATGCTTAACCAACACACGAAATTCACTTTTTTCCATTTTTGTTAAAATTCACGAGGTTGTACGCTTTTAATGACTGTGTCAATCACAAACAAACTAAATTACACAGCTTGCTCAAATTTTGACAGTAGTCTATTAAAAGATGGTGGTTGACGGCAGCAGTGTTGCATTTAAATTTCATTTACTGTGCGGGAACTTGAAAAGTTATGGAGTTATCAAACAGTCCTCGTATAAAATTTTCAGAACACGTAATTACCCTTAACTATCAAAACAAAAAAGGGTGAAATAATTCACATACACTTTCAGTCTTTAATGTCTAAAGAAACCTCGAGCGAATTCATTAAAGTCTAGTAAAAAATACAAGAATTGAGGTGACCACTTCACATAAAAGTCGGTTGCTGCAAGTGACGGCTAGTTCCGACTTACATTTTAGTTGAGAATGTTTCATTGAACCAAATCGTGATCTGATTCAATCTTTAAGGATTATAAATATACTGAGATATTTCAAACAGTACCACCTAGACCCAAAATAAGTAACACTGCACCTGTGTTATGGGTACTAGATAGCTTTTCTTCTTCCTCCTGCCCTTATCCCATATTATATGGAGTCGGCACATGTTGCATGTTGTAATAGTTGTGGCTTAGTTTTTACAGCCTGCCGGCGGCCGGCTGCCTCACGTTAACCCCTTTTTGGGGAAAAATCTGTCAACCTTTTTATTCAAATTATTTTTCTCGTTTCACATTGAAAGTAGGACACGAAATTTCGTTGTCAATCATTTGATATATCCTCAAGCGACACTTTTATTGGTTTCTTCTTGAGTAAACAACATCCGAGTGTCGGTTTGGGTGTGCAGGGTGGCACTTTTGCCAGGTCCCCGACTTTTACGGGGTCCGTGTACAATTTGGATTCAACAACTACGTCATGAGGGCTTCTAAATAGGAAATTCGCAGTGCCGAGCGTCTTTGAATGCTCTTGGTCCTGCAATCCGTTGCGCTTGAATGCAGACACAGGCAGCTTGCGCACAATGCGTCCATATTCATATATTTTGGTGGTGGCTCACAACAATCTTCCTCTTGGCAAGTTAGAGGCCTTGAAAGTCGCGGCTTCTTTTACGACAATACATAACCTTCGGCGAAGGACATCGTGGCAAGCAGGGATAGTACATAGATGGATCTTCACAGCACCTTATTGGACAAGGGGCCACTAACATCGGATATAGGTACTGCAAATTTTAGATTTTACTTATTTTTCTTTTGTAACTTTTATCTATACAAATAAATAAAATTGGAGGGTCTGTTTGTAATATTAAAATAACCGCTTTTTACTAAGTGCATTCGGACGTATACACGGTACATATACCAAAACAAATTTTTTTACAATTTTTGTCTATCTGCCTGTCTTTCCGTCCGTCCGTCCATCCGTCTGTTTGTCTGTCTGTACATTATGATGACATAATTGTAAAACTTCAAAACAGTCCTTTCACGTTTTTTTTGAATAATTCTAATATTTTTACTTGTACAGAGCATGCTTTAATTCTCAATTCTCGAAATATAAGAGATTAATTTTTTACCCCCTTTTCATCTTTTTAAACTTCCTCGTCCTTAGTTTTTTCCACTTTTAAAAAGGCAACCGGCAATGTTTTTATTTAACAGTTACATGTTAATAATTACAATAAGTAGGAGTTTTGACTGTAATATACCTCATTAGCATATCTCATTAATTATACTCATAATAAAGCACGTTAACTATTATCTAAATAAAAAAAATATTGAAATATAAGAAAATATAAAATGTATTCACTCGATTCACTTATTCCCATCACTAGTTAAACAGCGGCAAGGGTTAAAAAATGCAAAAGCTCTTTACCCGAGCAAACAGTCCTTTTGTGCGGTCGGGAGATGCAGCTCATGCGGTACACAGACCAGTCCACTTTTTAGATACCGGTTTTAAATGTATGAGCTCTTGTAACCTATTTATTTATATAATTAAACGCTACATTATTTTTCAATGATTCTTTATGAAGTAACGATATCTTAACAAAAATATAAAGACAAGTCAACTTCAAAACTTGTTAGCTGGTTTACCTACTAAAAACAATTTTTACAGGAATTTTCAATCTAAATTGATTCTACGTGGTAGGGGGCCCCAAGCCCGTGTAGATAGCGACCACTTTTGGTCTTAAATATTCTACCATAATAACCTTGTTTCACCATTAGTGACCCAAGTTCCTGTACCCTTATGGGACAGCAGCGTGTTCGCGAGGGCACTAGTGTTGCAAACACCCATAGGCGACGGGTAACTGCTAAATTCTAAGCCGGCTGTCAGCTAAATCTAAATTGATTCTACGTGGTAGGGCCCCAAGCCCGTGTAGATGGCGACCACTTTTGGTCTTAAATATGCCACCATAATAACCTTGTTTCGCCATTAGTGACCCAAGTTCCTGTACCCTTATGGGACAGCAGCGTGTTCGCGAGGGCACTAGTGTTGCAAACACCCATAGGCGACGGTAACTGCTAAATTCTAAGCCGGCTGTCAGCTAAATCTAAATTGATTCTACGTGGTAGGGCCCCAAGCCCGTGTAGATGGCGACCACTTTTGGTCTTAAATATGCCACCATAATAACCTTGTTTCGCCATTAGTGACCCAAGTTCCTGTTATAGGACAGCAGCGTATTCGTGATGCCACTGGCGTTGCAAACACCCATAGGCGACGGTAACTGCAAAATTCTAAGTGGGCCGTCAGCCTGTCTGCTGTCCTACAGCAATAAAAAATACACTTGAACAGACTTCTTGCTTCTACTAGCAACAATATTTTTAGTAATTTTGTGATCTTAAAAAATAAATATACTTTTACTACATAAAAAAACAAGAGATATTTATTCTCTGTTACTTGTTTTGATAATAAATAACAACTTTAACAAGATGGAATGAATACATTTGAAGTCATCATACATTAAACAATCGTGTAAATTCAAAAGCCATATTGTGGGATAAAATACATTATGTATATAGTATTAAATTTAGCAAGGTGAATTAAAAGTTTCTTCAAAATTCAAAATGTGATAAATATTTACAATAAAAATAATTAAGGAGTTAATAATAAGAATTGACAATTGTAATTTTGGTACTGAGACATTGCAGAGGTTATTCGCAGAAAGAAAAAACGTTAGAACTTATTAGAGCGACAAAAAAACAACAAACAATTTAAACAACCCCTAAAGTTTAGTAAAAGGCAAATGTAGTAACACGAAAAAGGCGGACTACAGAGTTTATTTAAACTAAAGCTAAAGATATTATGAATTTCTATTTTCACGAGAAGTAAAACCTCACAGGAACGAAGTAAGTTTTGTTTAAAAATAAAAATGTATCAATAAAACCTATAATTGAATTTTAAATACCATTTCTGTTTTTAGGTTGAAGTGTTTAAGTTGATAGAGTAGGTTCTTATAGCTGCAGTTAGTAGACACCGTCGCTTATAAACGCTTACAACACCAGACAGAGAGATGTTGTCAATGTGCTGTAGGCATCGAAGAAATTATATATTTTGAAAAATCCCATATCGTAATGCGATGGGAAAATGGTTTAGTGTTGAAATCCCATGCAATATATCCGCTTGCCAATTTGTAACCTTTTGCCTTGAAGGTAGCCAATCCGCACACACCACTTTCGGCAGAGGGATACACGTCACTAGTATAACAATTAAAACCACCCTAGTGTTCCTTCTTGCGTCTGGAGCAAAGCAGCAGGACCTGATGTGACTCCATCATCGACCGTGACGGCCATCAGCCCAGCATGGGCAATATGAACCTGGTCTTTCTATTATGCTTTGAATGTTTCATTAATTGTCTCATTAGCTCGTTAAAAGTAAGTGTTATATAGTGACCGCTATATTATTGCGTAATTTCTTAAACATTTATGTTGTTAATTGTAGTCAAATAATACGAGCTTATTCACTCTAACCGCTGATTTCATACCTACCCTTGTAAACAATAGACAGTATACTAGATACACTTAATCGGAACGCATTGCCAGAATAATCTGACAGATAATCTCCGATACAGATTTCCTTACTTATGATTTACTTCACCGTTAGTATGTGAAAACGATATTACAAAATGCAGCAAGCATTAAGCATAACAAAGGATTTAAAAATAATGTCTTATCTATTTTAAAAGCAAGAATAATACGAATTTATGTTTTAGCTAGCGGTTAACAATCCAATAAATTGAAACTTGGATTGTTATTACAGACGTCGTGTTTAAAGGATCAACTTACTTTGATCCGAGAACCTGCTTTTGTTGAAACAGAGAATGTAGCAAAAAGTAATAAACTGTATACGTTAATTTAATGAAAGTCTGTGTATTTGTAGGATTTATAGGAGGGCGAGTGTTTTAATGTATTTATTAATTGTATATTCTGTCGTAATAATACCATACGTATATCAGATGTATATAGAATGTATGTACCATATCTAATTTCAAGTGTATGTAAAGGCGACATTCGTTGTTTTGTGCTAGATAGGACAGCAAATAAGAACCATTTGGTTTTTTTGAGGTTAAGAGAGGAAGGTATCCAATATCAAAAATAGCATCTATAATTTTTTTTTCTTTATATTATTTTTGGAGATATTTGAACTGGAAAACAAATGAGAACATACGCAAACCGGCACATAGAAGTTTAACTCTGTGATAATACATAATAGCATATCTTGGACAGCAAAACATCGTATTCAAACGAGATGAAAATATAATGAACAAAAGAAATTATCAGCCTATTGGAGACAATAGTTGGACATCAGCTTGTCAAAAAGCGAGCATTTTGATACATCCAGCCCTTGCCAGTTATTTTTTGCAAGTAATCGCCTTATCACTGATTGTCCTCCACTACGTTTGTCCAGAGGCGGTCTATCAAAGTCGTTATTACAAATTAACTAATGAACGAGTTTCCGATGTGCTCCCGAGTGGCGATAGCTGCGAGTGTGGGGCCCGCAATAGGGCCGATCTACGTCACGTGCAGCTCCATCAATCAGCGCAACACTCGATGAGCACAAATCAATCTCAACCTCACGCTTCTTTATAAATTTCTGAAACGTAAACAGCAGACAAAGATGAATGCATTTTTTTTTCTCTAATCAGATAGGTATAGCTCATATATAAAACCAAACTAATTAATATTTTGACAGCGACTGACGATTGGTTGCTAATTCTGTTTTATGTGCTAATATTGACATAAAAGAAGGAAGTGTGATTGTTTAACTCTTAGACAGTACTCAATAACACCCCATGTTCTAAAAAAAAATTGGATTGGACGGATAAAAATTGACAAATTGTGCTTCGTATTTCGAAAATGCCATTCTAAAATTATTTGAATATCTACGACCATTTCGACGGTATTACCCACATTTAATTCGCCAAAGAATTTAATACAAAATCCGTTTGTTAACCTCTCGGTCTCTAATTACATCGTTCTAGATGAAATTTATGAAGTGAAATTTCTACCAGCTTTTCGAGTTTCATCCACACTGGCCTATTAAAGTGCATTTATTTGATAAATACAATAATTTATTACTTCATTTTATTCATTAACTCTAAATTTTAAACTCCAAATTTTTGAAGGAAAACTAGTCAAAGTATATGGAAATTCAACAATTGTGCTACCTCGTATAGGTGAGATTGTATGTCTGAAAAGTATTCGCAGAGCAGTAACCAATAGTTATCCTATATCCTGCGAAGATACCACAAAGGTGATGAACGGAGTTATTAGTGGGTATGCCTCCACGTACACACTGACTATTCTTTGCTATTCAGATGAACCGTCGCAGTATCGAGGTGGAGAAGTCCGTATACCCATGTTGGCTTTCCCTAAAAGTTTCAGCGCGAGACTGATAAGCTGCAGCTTTTCCCGTAAAAAAAGGTTTGTATATTTCCTTCAAATTAGTTTTTTTTACTTCCAGATTATATTGTAAATTTTATATTATCAAAATATGGAATAATTGCCGATGTATATTTACCTGTCAAGAAAAAAATTTAAATGATTCTCATATCATCACTTATAACAATATCTGTTTCAAGCATTTATTCTCATACTTTTTGAGGTTAAACTACTATAAAAAGCTGCCACATGAAACTTCTTGTGTCTGTTTGGTCAAAAATATTAATTAGGTAACCCAAAATTGATCGGAAGAATAGCAAAAGACGCATATAAGACGTATATCCCTAAGCCCGTCCGGATGGCGACCACCTTTGGTCTTAAGTATGTGGCCATAATAACTTTATCTTTAAAAAAATTTGTCTTTTAATATCTAAATATTGTTTATGAAAAACAAATAAACTCGATTTGATTTACAAGGAAATATATACTAGTTGGAATACTTTTAACTATTGTATTAAAAAAAACGATTTTCAGATACTTTTGATTAGATAAATATACATGCTTATTCAATCAACTTTATACCTAATATTAACATTAAACAAGATTTAAGAAGATAAAAAGTACGTGAAACATTTGAAAGAAAAATAAGGGCACAGTATGGCAAAAACCGGCAGAGCCACGAGACAACGACGGTTCACAGCGCCAACAAATTGAATTCTTGTGCACATTGCCACGGAGGATCTGATGTTATGACATCGTCAGGTCAAAATTAAATTTATAAACGGACCGATGGGTTATTTCGTTTGGAGTTCGATGTTTCAATTGCTCGGGTAAGTTAAAGGCGCCGTATAAATTTGATTTTGTAAATTCTCTTCTGAAATTCATGAAATCTTCGATTTCATTACTGTCTCTCATTCCTCTATTATATCCGTAGTAGCAAAGGAATAGCATAACGGGTACTATGTAACATTTACGCAGATGTCTTCGACTGATGTGAATATTATAAAAAAATATCACGAACTAATTTATAAATGAAAACGTCGCAAATGTAAATTTAGTTAACTATATGTATAATTCAGTATAATTCAATCCGCTTTGAATATTGTCCCTTTCTTCTGGAAAAGTCCGGATCCCAGTACGTTATGTGCATTTATTATTTTTTTGTAAAAGTAGCTATTATAACCAACTTTTAGATAATGAGGCCACGTAAAAACACCCTTTGTATGGATGTAAAACCTCAAATGGTAAAGTCGCATATGAAGCATTGTTTACTTTTGATGGTATTCTGATAAATTCTAGCTGAAGATATATCAGTCGTTTAAAAAAAGATCTATGTTATTTATTAGCGATAGGAAATTTGCGACAATAAGTACTAACAATACATGTATTGTCCGTAGTTCCGGTGATTGGCAGCCTCTTCATGCTATAATCCACGGTTAAGTGTACTTCAGAGCTTTTTGACCTTATTTTATGTTTTCTCATCCACTATCTAGGTATCATCTGTAATGTGTCAAACAATAAGTAAAATAATTAGATGGTACATAGAAACAGATAAATACTCGTATCTTTCACCGTTTCAGTTCGGTTTTAGTCAGTTTCATTCAACAATTGACCATATAATGAATCTGGAAAGTAAATTCTAGATAACCTTGCACTTAATAATTTTACTGTAGTTGTTGGTTTAGATATTTAGAAAGCTTACGAAATGGTTTGAAAACACCGAGTTTTAAAACTATTAGAAAATGTTAATATAAAAGGGAAAAAACAGCCTAGCTTAAAACCTTTTTTCTCAAACAGAACAATAAAAGTAAATTCCTGTAGAGAATGGTTTATTTACCTCAAGGCTCCGATTAATCTTGAATTAGCCAATTATCATAAAAACGATACCCTTCAGTACATATATAAAAATATATTTAATGAAATAAATAATAAGTATGTAGATTGTAAGATTTTTTACACAGATGATTCAGTTATGAATGGTAAATCAGCCTATTCAGTAGTATTTGGTGATAAATATTACAGATAGATAACAAAAGTTCGGGAAATTTTATTCTATATTCAGTTGTGAAGCAATAGCTATACATCTAACATTAAAGCTTTAGATTTAGTACATAATGAAAACAACACTTCCAAATATGTAATTTATACCGACTCAAAATCATGTCTTAATGCGTTACAAAATTTTGATACTGAATCATTATAGAAATTAAACAAACAATGTTAAATCTAATGAAAGAGAATTATAAATTTGAATAAGTACGGATTCTTAGCCACCAAGGAATAGCTGGTAATGAGAAAGCAGATAGTGAAGCGAGAAAAGCATTTAATGATAATGGAAATTGGCACGTAATAAAATCAACCCCAACTGAATTACATAAGTATATTAAACACAAACTTAAAATAAATTGATATCATAAATAGAAAAATAGGAAATACAATGAAGTTATTTAGTATTAGAGAATCAATATTTGATAAACCACCATCAGCTTTCTCATGTAGGAAAAATCAAGTTGTCATCACTAGATGGCGTATAGTACATACAAATATTACACTTAAACATCTAATAATTAAAAACAATATAAATAAATGGAAGTTTAAGGTAGATCTAACCGTTTCTCAACTATTAACAGATTGTACAGAGTTTGGAATGAAAACTGATTTTTTAATGTGTAATAAATACAACGAAGTTGGTTTGCCAAACTGTTTATTACTGATCCGTTATTCTATATTTTTCTATACTACCCGCTACTCCTTATTATATTTATCCATAAGACACCCACATAATATTACATAATGTACCTTATAATCTAAAATACTGTTTACATCACGATGGATATAATAAAAATCATAAGTTTCTGCAAATGGTAAATATTCAAGTATAAATTCATAAGGACGAATTTATTATTATTGTTTTTAATATTATTACACTGTATGTATGTACACGTGGTCGGTAATGACCTGAGTTGTTAAAAAGCGACGTAAAATAAAAAAATATCCATAAAAAAATTGATTATTACATCTGTACGTTCTGTTTTTCCATTTGAATATTTTATGTAATTATCAAAAATTTAGAAGCTGAAATAACACAGGCAAACAAAATAATTAATTAAGCAAACCCATTAAACTGTCAATATCACAAAAACATTGAGAGCGTCGCAAATCCGAAACTATCGCGATTAAGCTATAATTAAAGTTTGTTCGTTCTTGGCAAAGTTTTGGGATCATCTAATCCGGCAGGGCCCGTTGAAAGCCCGTTTAATATTCAGTGTCACCACACTTCAACTCATCCTGGGATTAGGCGGTAATGCATGCCCCGAAAACGACTACATCAGGCCCCTATTCAGTACACATGCACTTAATATTTTTGTGATATTCATATGATGAGGGTCTGTTGAATAGTTTACAGTTCTATGTATATCGTTGGATATTGGTTTCTAATGATTAAGCCGATTTCAGATGATTTTAGGTATATACATTTTTTGATTTAGCAGATGTATGTTGTCTACTTATGTATGTATATTATATGCATTACATTTGTACATATTCGTATATTTCGAAGGAAGTAATTTAATCATAAATGAACGATTGAACGATGAATGATTAAATAACAAAATTATCACAGGAAATTTCCAGAGGAAGTTCTTATGACTTAAAGCGCACAACTATGTACCTAAAAAAATCTAGTCTATATTAGTATATCGACGTTGTCAATCTGCTATGTGCAAAAAGCTAAACTTTGAGATATGGAGTAAAAACATTCACATGTAAAATTTTATAAGAAAAAATTATTTTAAAGGAATTTTTATCCGTGCAGGGGCGGAGAAAGAATACTAACCTCTGTGGCCGGGGTCGGCCTGTCGTAAAAGGCGACAAAACAACCCACCCTAGCTACGTGGTAGGGCCTCAAGCCCGTCTGGATGGCGACCACCTTTGGTCTTAAGTATGCCGCCATAATAACCTTGTGTTGTGTTCCGGCATTAGTGACCCAAGTTCCTGTACCCTTATGGGACAGCAGCGTGTTCGCGATGCCACTGGCGTTGCAAACACCTATAGGCGACGGTAACTGCTAAATCCTAAGCGGGCCGTCAGCCTGTCTGCTGTCCTACGCAATAAAAAAAAAAAAAAAAAAAAATTTATATTAAAATAATGTTAATGATTACAATCTTTTACTTTCTCTTGGGTACCATTCGGTAATAATTTTGGTCCATAAAAGAAAGAGAAAGTAAAAGAAGTAGAGGAAGGCAATTTAAACGTTGGGAAGATGATTTTAAGAAGATAGCTGGCCCAGAATGACTACGTATTGCAAAAAGTCGGACAAATTGGAAAACCTTAGAGGAGGCCTTTGTCGAAAGACAAGCTGTTGTAGAAGAAATCTAACCGATTGTCGAGAAAAACTAGATTATATATTTATAATAAAAAATAAAAATAAAAAAATAATAATAATATACTATTGTAAAAAAGAAGAAAAAACAGCAATAAAGGCTTATTTTATTTTATTTTATAATGATTAGAATCACATAGCAATTGTTATATATCAAAATTTGGTTGGCAAACTAGTTATAATAGTCAAAATGTTGAAATCTTCATAGAATGCACATAGCAGATACTGGTTTGACGACGACTATATGTAATATTTTATATTATTAATATTACTAATACTATATTTTTTTACAATTACTAACTCAAACTGATAACAAAACTCTGTGAAGATCATATAATATTAATAAATACAAAATTATTTAACCTCCAAAATGTATTGCAACAGGTAACCATAAATAAAATTTAAAATCTACTCTTATAAGTTATTGTAATTCTGAAAAACCAATAAACAATCGATAGAAAATATCAGATATGCCGACAATTGTTTCATTTCAATGAAACAGAATTCCTTCTAAAACATAAAATTTCTATTAAATGATTAATATATTAAATACCTACACTAAAATTTACATTTCAAATCTCATAGCTTCGAGAGAGTCCCGAAACTATACGAACACAAACATACTGAGGTTGATTTTATTATCATATAACATAAAATTAATCATAGTTACCAGAATAGGTAAATAAGAGACTTCAGATCAATGCTGCCTAGATGAAGTTTCGGTTTCGAACTAATATTGCAGGCAACTTGGTCAACTAGATATTTGAACTAATTTTATGAAATGTTTCATACAGATTTCACATATACTATCGGACCAAAATCAATAAAGGTTGCATACTAAGGTGTATTTAAAAAAAATTGTGGCAATTCACACTGGGCCATCTAGTCCGTAGCATGGTACTTGTGTAATGGATACTAGAAAACTGATATACTACATATATAATTTTTTTTGTAAGAAAATACCATTGTGCATAAACACCCAGACGCGAGACAGGAATCGTACCCGTGACCTCCTCAAACATGCCGAAGTGCAGTAGCCACTACGCCACGAAGGTCGTCGATATTATCAGTACAACTATATTTAATTCAGAATTTATTATTAGATTTTAAATATTTTTTTCTCTATATATGAAATTTGATTATATTAAATATATGGTACTTATTTTATTTGCTACTTGACATAAATCGGCTTCCAAAATACAGACTGTGGTGCCTATTTTGGTGCCGAGTCGTTAATGTTTTAATTTGTAACTGTTCACGAATAAATGACATTTGATTTGATTTTGATTTGATTTGATTAAAAAATTGATTATTACTTAAAATTATATATTATTTCCATTTAGAGGTCATGGCATAGCCTTCTACGTCATGATGCATATTAAATAGTTCTTAATAAAGAATGCAAACTATAACATATATAATTCCTACGATCAAAGAAAATATCCTGTGTAATGCATTCATCTAAATGAACTTGCATTGAAATATTGATTATAAGTTTTTATCCGTGCAGGGGCGGAGAAAGGATACTGACCTCTGCGGTCGAGGTCGGGCGGTCGTAAAAGATGACAAAACAACCAACCTACGTGGTAGGGCCCCAAGCCCGTCTGGATGGCGACCACCTTTGGTCTTAAGTATGCCACCATAATAACCTTGTGTTGTGTTCCGGCATTTGTGACCCAAATTCTTGCACCCTTGTGGGACAGCAGCGTGTTCGCAATACCACTGGCATTGCAAACACCCATAGGCAACGGTAACAGCTAAATTCTAAATGGGCCGTCAGTATGTCTGCTGTCCTACAGCAATAAAAAAGTAAAGATGCCTACTTGCCCTGAGCTGGCGTGGAGGCAATACCATCCGTTCCGTTTCTTCTAAAGGGAGCCTTGAGCCCAGCGGTGGAAGGTTATTTCTTCAAGTACTTTTCTTTGAGATCCGTGGCTTTGCTTATAAAATGTTTGGTATCTAAGCTACGCATTTCAAATATGATATCTCCCTATAACTTGTAAAACAGTTTATAATTAAGCCAGATTTTAATATATCTAAATATTGACATGTAAATGTTGACTTGATAATAATACGGACCATGTCTTTTTCTCTTCCAGCGTGTCTAAGCATTTCAGTCTCATTTTTAGATATTATTGCTGGCTGAAACTTTTTAATAACTGTATAATTTTCCTGCGTAATAAACACAAGGAAATGGGTGAATAAGATACAGACAATTTTAACATATAACTAAACCAATGCCTGCTTGGTCCCGAAATAAAAATCAAACTTTCTTAATAATAATTTGTATAAAAGCAACGGGATGACGTATGTATTCGAAGAATTTTATTATACCCTAACAAAGTCATGGGGAGGCCTATTTTATAGCCAACAAACGTAAAAAAAAACGTAAAAAAAGTATAATTATTAAATAATTAATTTTTTAATACACTTTTATCGTTATTTATATTTAACTATCCGTTCCCGCCCGTTTCGCTGGTCAAATAACTGAAAAAAAATTTTTCGTGAGATCATATTTTTTTTTCTAAAATAAAAGTAGCTTAATTTACTCAGCTATCTGCCAGTGAAAGACCTGTAAAAATCGGCCTAGACATATCAGAAATTAGCCGAAACAAACAGACAGACAAAAATTGTAAAAAAATTGTTTTGGTATATGTACCGTGTACATCCAAATGAACTTAGTAAAAAGCGGTTATTTTAATAGTACAAACAGACACTCCAATTTTATTTATTTGTATAGATGTATAGATAACAGCCCATGAGGTCCCACTGCTAGACTCTGGTCACCTCCTAGAGACAAAGGATACAACGGGTTACACATATCGGTGATCCGTTGTTTTTAACGATGGTTACCTTCACCGTTGCATGGCAATCATGCTATCTTATGCACATCATACTGAAAAAACTGCCTAAATGGTGCATGCCGTCGTGGGATTTGAACACGAAACCTTTATATTTGTCTTCAAGTGTAATACCACAGAGCTACATAAGTTAAAAGTATTTTTTTTATTTAAAAACACTTATTAATTAATGATTTTCTTAATTATTTTATTCTATAAAAGCTAGTTAAGCCCCAATTTCAATGTACCCTTTTTTACCAGCTTAAAATAAAATACATTGATTCTTTTAAAGTAAGGGTTTACCAGAATAAATTCGGGTAGAAAACATTTTATATTCAAAGAAAATCAACAAAAAGAGGCTTGTTTTAATTAAATAGTACGAACCATCATACCCTTTTGGAAAACCTTTCATTACTCTCATTACTGTCTAAAATTGAGTTTTTCTATACCGATGTATTGTTATTTGATTTTCAGCCTTATACACTTTGAAATAAAGAAATATAAGTTTTAATTACCTATAATTTGGATGTTTATTGTATAAAGAGTCTTTCATAGTTAAATATTTGATTCTATAAATATTTAAATAATTCAATATTCTGAAATATTTAATTTGCCGTAATATTGACCATTTGCCTGCAGCTCTGAAACTGGCCGAGGACAGAGTGGTGTGGAAGCAGTTCGTCGACGTCTCCGTAAAGGCTTATCAAGACGGGCATGACCTTCAGGAATGAAGAATACGACGAAGAAGAAGAATATTGACCAAGTTTAGTTAATACGATTTTTATCCGTGCAGGGACGGAGAAAGAATACCAACCCCTGTGGCCGGGGTCCGCCTGTCGTAAAAGGCGACAAAACAACCCACCCTAGCTACGTGGTAGGGCCTCAAGCCCGTCTGGATGGCAACCACCTTTGGTCTTAAGTATGCCGCCATAATAACCTTGTGTTGTGTTCCGGCATTGTGACCGAAGTTCCTGTACTTTTATGGGACAGCAGCGTGTTCGCGATGCCACTGACGTTGCAAACACCCATAGGTGCTGCTAAATTCTAAGCGGGCCGTCAGCCTGTCTGCTGTCCTACTTCTTTCTTCTTCTTTTTCAACCTTTCACCACCCAATGCTGAGTGTAGGTGTCTTCTAATGCACGCCATTCTTCTCGGTTCAGCGCCTTTCGCATCCAGTCCTTACCGGCCACTCTAACAAGGTCGTCGGTCCAACGCATCGGTTGCCTGCCTACATTTCTACGCCCTACTCTAGGCCTCCACTCAAGCACCCGACTACCCCACCTGTTGTCCTGTATACGGCATATATGGCCCGCCCACTTCCATTTTCTGCTAGTTATCACATGGGCTATGTCGACCAATTTCGTTATCTTCCTGCTGTCCCACAGCATAAAAAAATAAATACGATCGATACGATACCTTCCATTTTCGTATAGTCAAAATTAAGAATGGATTTTTTTTTGTTTCTCATCACGCAACTTTTTTAATTATATAGAGGCCCAGATGAAACCTATTTAATTACTAAGAATATATAATTACAGTCGTTTTATTTGGGCTCTTAAAATAGACCTCGTATCCACCAAACCACAGGCGTACTCCACCAAAAATCATAGGCGGGCCATAGACACGACACTAGCATAATATAATTCTAGTACATATTGTTTTATTATATTTTATTTTTTATCATACATATAATCTATTATACATATACGTAGGTATGCTAATATTCTTCGGTATATAAACTTTATTTTATAATTTGTAAATTATATATTAAAACTTTTAATAAATTGTATAGTGCCGTGACTTCGCTCTAGGTTCAAGCGGAAGATCAGTGTTTGTCTAACAGATCAACATATTGCTGAGCTTGATCCAATTTTTAGGACTTATATAAATATGCATATCTTGTCTTGTTACTTAGTGGTAGTTTTTATCTTTGTATGTTGAAACGCGTTTGTTCCACTTATGTATGTTCGTTTTAAAAATAAACTTGTTTTCTTTCTTTTATAAAATATTTATGTATATTTTGCATAACAAATACTAGAACCTCTTTAATTTCATATACTATAGGATGATTGTACAAAGTTTGTTTCATTATTCGATGTGCACTGACCTTAAAAAGGACAAAAAGATTGGTCTCTTTTAGATTTACTTAACAGAGCCATCGTTAAAGTAAATTGAGGTTAAGGTGGGCAAATACTGTACTTAACGAGGTACCCTCAAAAAGGAACAGTGAGGGTATTACGTAAATTGATTGCCTTTATGTTTCGAGCCGCTTTGACTTTTTATGTTAACATAGCCAAATTGAAAGTGTGGGGGATTATGTAACGAAATAGCTACATGTTACGTAGTACAAAGAGATTTTTTGATAAAAAAAAAAATTCTATATTACTAAATTCTGTATTATATATGAAAATGAAAAATCAATTAGCAGTCTAACTGTAATACAATTGTAATACGATTTGACGACCTAGGGATAGGGTAGGGGCCATAGGGGAGTAGTTCTCTAGTACCCATAGTACAAGGGCTCTGTTGCATACTTTGGGCCTAGATAGCACAATGAGAATTTATCCAAATATATTTATTTTATATTATATTTATTTACAAATAACTGATATTTTTACTAGCGGAGACTAGCGGAGAGCCCATGTGAAAAACTAGGAATGGTATTTTCATGACTGTATTATTCTCTCTATCAAAATAAATTTGACAATAATGGTAGTGATTGTGAAACTAAAAAATAACATACTATCGTTACTAACCGTAGAATACGAAGGGAAGGAATGTCATGTAACAGGGAGAATGATAGAAATGACAGTGAATTAACACAGAAGGAGAGATAGCAGTATAATATAATATGGCGAAAAGGATGTGAATGTTGAAATTACAGATAATAGAATAGAATGAAAGACCTTCGTCTTGTTGTCCGATCAGCGGCAGGCCTCGAGGCGGCGGTGTCTTGTTCCGTGCGCGCCTCATAGTGGAGTCCTGCGGCCGGGGTGACGGCCGCAGTGGGTAACAGGGCCTGCCTGACCATCCTGCGGGCCAATACCCGTCAGGGGGTAGTGACGAATGCTTCGGCGATACCCGCCCCTCTGACACACGGGTACATGAGGAACACGGGTTGGTTTTTAGTCAGTAAGAGTCTGACAGTCCCCTTCAAGGGCGGAGAGCCTCCATGAGGATTTTCCAACCCGATACCAAAAAATGGGGAAGACCTTGGCATGTAACTCTATAGATTCCACATCCATTCGCATAAGCGAGGACACGGTTGAATGGTAGATCAGGCGAAATACCAGGGAATTGTATCTCACGCATCTGATGACAGTAGTTGTGGCGTCATTGCAAGGAATGCTGCTGGGTATGTCAAATGGCGTGATGTAACTGGTGTCATTTATGATCCCAAGATTAAGTTGAAATTACAAGTCTCTATAAGACAATCATTAGGCCTGTCCTTTTATACGACTATGAAACATGACCAGTGCCGGCCGGTACAGCAAAACGTGCGAAGTGGAGGAGAAAAAGAACCTGAAAAGCGGAACCTGGACACTGAATCAGAAGTTTAGGTTGCAACTGGGATTTAACACTTAGATGATGATTTTGAGAAGAGATATAAAAAAACATGTTGTGCTGATCCCTTATAACGTGGAATTAAGTCAGGAAGATCTCTTTGAATTTTTAATTTTTAATATGACGGTATTTTTTATATTCCTCTAGCTTGTAGTCATCGTTATATTTAATTTACCAAAAATTAAGGACCACCTACCTTAATTAAATTAAGAGACAAATCTCCAAATTTAACAACTTCACAGTCCCTTGAGGAGTTATACTTGTGTTCTTGATGAGCAGACTTCCTCACGATATTATAGTGATACTCGTATATATGTATAATATCGTGTATGATACATAATATGTAATATGCACCTTAGGTATATGAAACTTCGTATGAGACGCATGCTATATTATTTGGTAACGCCAGTTGGCTAGAATAGGTATAGATTACGATGTTATATCCTGTCCCTTATCCTCTTACCTTATGTCCGCTCCCCGCCTTTGTCAAAACAATTGCCACCAACATAAAAAGTATAACGTCTAATGGCCATACGGTGATTGTTTATTCTTTTTTTTTTTTATTATTTAACCTAAATAACTTAATTATAATCGGGTGTAAACAAAGCTTATAGAGCAGCTATGTATGTTTTGAATACTCTAAAAATATGAAATCAGTAGGCCTACGCAAAATATGGACGAATAAAGAGAATAGTTAACATCGAAACCTTTCACATTCATTTCCCTTGCTAGTTCTTCGCCTTGCCATACCGAATACCGACACAAACACTATAATTTAATTATATTTCTATAAATAAAACTAATAGAACAAAACTGTTTCAAAATTTTGCTTGAAAATGAGAATAAACTGACGCAGTAGCATACTGTACAATAACTAAGCTGCCAAGTCAAGTGGTAGACAGCCAACTGTTTTGTATGATTAATGATACGGTCGTTAGCGAACGCGGATGGTGTCTTTATTTCATACTACCATGAAATCCCGTTTGATGGCCGGAAACCTTATTCAATATTTTTTGTTACGTAGTTTATTTTCTTGTGGCTATTTTGTAATGAGCTAGTGATAAATCAAATATTTTGTATTAATTATTTAGTTTCACTAATAAATAATTATATTAATACTAAAGTCAAATATTTTAATTTACTAATTACACTAAACGCTAATATTATTTAAACTTAAAAATTTACTAAAAAAAATAATAAACTGACTATCTACCATAGTTAATAAAAAAAATTGCATTCATGGGACGCGAGACGTCGTTGAGATGGATATCATATAAGGGAATAGAAATATTTTGGCAATCACAGAATATATCGCATGCTTAATCATAAACTGACCGATTACGATTTAGGTCTAAAGTGAGATAATATAACGGGCAGCATTGTATCGACGCCCTCTATCGGCCAAACTAAGATTTATTTCGATATCTCTTTCCCACACTTAATTACCGCTATTTAGTTATAAGTCAATATATGGGATAAGTAGTAAACGACAAAACGTTTTTTGCGATTTCCCAAATAACAGGTTTTTTGAGTTAGGTCAGTTTATGATTAAGCATGCGATATGTTCAACTAAACCTTCGTCTAAGCCGCACTTATATATAAAACTGTCACAAATTCTAAGTTTATTAAAAAATTGGTGTTCACACATGTCCAATATGCAGACGGATTATAATGGAAGTAATTTTTTTTGGAAGTTGACGATAACGGAAGAACCAGGAGATTGAAGGGATAGAGTGTTTTAAATTGCTATATTGTTTTGCTGTGATTTTACTAGATTTTTGCATCCACTCATTCCAAATGTTAATCATTGTGGGTTTAGCAAGGGTACGCAAATCACGGGGGAAACATCTGTTATATTTATTAGTACCCATATAAATCGCTTGCTTGACACAACTGTCAGCATTATTGTTTTCACGAATACCAGAGTGGCTAGGAATCCAGACCAGAACTACGTCTAGGCCTAAAGAAAAACAAGAGTGGAGAGCCTTTTCAATATCAAGAGATAAAGTTACAAAGCATTAAATGAGGTACTGTCATTCTATTTTTGAAAGGGCATATGAGATAATATTATGGAGGTATAACAAAAAAAAGGTTTTTTAGCAATCTTTCCATAATTATTGTTTACTAGCTGACCCAGCGACCGATGTTCTGCCATATAAATAAAAAGAAAAATGCTATAACAAAAATAGCTTAGGTCCTTTTGCAAGATTCACTCTATCTCTGTACCGAAATTCATCAAAATTGGTTCAGCGGTTTAGACGTGAAAACGTAACAGATAAACAGAGTTATATAATAATACAAATACATAATTCATATTAAGTATTTTGTATGGCTTAGACATAAAAGATAGATATATGCTGTCCCGGGCTTTTTTGTAGGACTGTTTAGGATAAACATTTCCATTATACATTAAATACTTGTAACTCTAACGGTTTTTGCAGCGCACACCAGAATAGCTCCCAGATGGTAGAATTTTTTCCTACTTATTTGACACTTATCGTTATATTTTGGACAATTCACACAACATCTTTATAAATTATAGCCTATGTGTTATTCCGATGTATAAGCTATACTATTGTAAAGTTTCATTAAAATCCATTCAGTAGTTTTTGCGTGAAAGAGTAATTAACTCACATTCTTACAAACTTTCTTTTTGTACTATTATGTACGAATACTACAAAAACAACTCCTGACAAAATGTTTTTAAATGTTCCCCAAGATGACAAATGTCGAAATAAATGGTTTCAAGCAGTGCACCGCGATAATCCCAAAACAAAATAATATAATAAATACTTAAATATTTTCATTTATTATATTATTTTTTAACAGACTTACCTTGATGCCTTGGCACCTCGGACTTCAGTAGAATTAAACCGAACGTAATTTTTTTTAAATTGGTTATCATAAATATATCAACATCCGGAATATTATCAGATTTTGCCTTAATAAATCCTTTATCACACAAAGCTAATCGGAACTAACAACTCGTATTTTAGCCTTTAACGCTGTACTGTTATTGAATAGCTATAACATTATGTCATCACAACTATGGTGACCAATCATGGCGCGATTATAGTCACGTGATTTTTATTTAAATTTCATCAATTTTTAATGGTTTATAATTAATTTAAAATAATCAGTTTTTTGCATTAAATATCAATATTATTAATACTAAAGTTTTAAAATACATAAAAAAATCAATAATTTTTTTTTCAAATACCCAATTGGCGGTCTTATCGCTGAAAGCGATTTCTTCCAAACAACCTTTGGATGGACAACATATACGGAATTTTTCTGTGGTCTAGTTATACAATACTATGAAGAAGAATATAATAATAGGTTAACAAAATATTCAAAAGTAGATAAATTTAATATAAATATTCTATTCAAATTTTAAATCTATATAATACTTACATACAAATAATAGAAATAATAATAACTTTAAAAGCGATTCTGTATGATAAGTTCTGTAGAAGAAAACTCAGAGTTCATACCACCGTAATCATTTGATACATTTAAAATAGAGGGAAGAGAGGATTCAGTAGGAACAGTTTAGATATAAAACCAGATAGCCAGCAAGAGGGGTCATTCATTATAGAATGTTTGTATCAGATTGGGATCTGCGAAATGATTTGATTCTGTTCCAGAGGAAACAGGAAGGAGTTCTGGGGCATAAAGATTCGCAAAACGCTTTCTACCCGAGTTTATTTTTTTTGGAGAGAATTATTTTCCTACAAGCACAAGTTTTTTTTTTAAGTTCTACATAATTTTGCATAGAAAGATCGTTAGTAAACTTGACTTCTGCAGATTTTCTTTGTTTAATAGCAAGAGAAGAATCAGAATCCCACCAAGCTGGTGAATTTGCCATGAGCAGATTTTTTTAATGGGATGGCGAAGTTTGTTGTGAACATCAAAGCAGAAGTGAATTCTTCATATAAAGTAAGAACGTTATTTGTACAGATCGGAAGAAAAGATTTTAACTTAGAATATACGAGAACGGAGAATTTCTCCCAGTTAACTTTTTAGTGTGAAATTTCAGAAGAGGCTGGAGAAGAGGGTTCTTGCGAAAATGCTTAGGAAAGGAAATAAGAACTGGATGGTAGTCACTACAGAAACAGTATGGTAAAACTGTCCAGGAAAGGGTATGAATTAAAGGAGGAGAACATAAATATACATCAGGAGAGCTGGTATTTTAAGAGCCATAATTCAGAATGAACAGATCAATGTCATCTAGAATATTAAGAAAAATGGAGGCTATTGGCTATATTCCATTATTCCTTAATATTCACTGATTTCCTATATATTCACTGATTACTATGACAACATTTAACAATTCGTAAACTGGTTCAATTAAATACATAGTAAAAAAGTAATTAAAATATTTCATTTAATTAAATTAAATCTAATCCAGCTTGGTGGGTTATCTAATAATCTAAGTATTATCTTATGGAACAAGGATATTTTTTGAAGCTTATGCTTTATAGATAAATGTTTTTACTAACCATGCAACGAAGATCTCCGTGGTGTAACGGCTTACGCATGTACGCTTGCGGAGGCCACGGGTTCGATTCCCGCCCCGCGTCTGTGACTAATATATATTTATTTACACAAGCAAAGTATATTAAATTTGTATCAGTTAGTTATGATATTAGTTCTCTTGTACCATTAACACAAATTCTGTTTACTTTGGAATTAAATAAAAATAAAGTTTGAAATGTCCCAATGTATTTATATTTACAAGGTAAAGATATGCGATAAGTAGCATAACTTTAGCTTCTTGGTTTAACTTTACCTTTTTTGTCCCAACTGACTCTTAAGCCAGACAGACAGAAAAGAAATGCCTCGAAGGAAGTCCATAACGAGCTAGGACTGCAATAGAACAAGTTCATTTCTTTACTAGTTATTTTTAAAAATATTTGAACGGATTTAGCTTATTATGAAACAGTCCGAATAACTCACCACTTTATCAAACTATTTTTTTTTAAATATAAAATTTTATCGTAAAAGACACATAACACAACCGTTAATGCACAAACAGCGACTTATTTTTAATAGATTAACATTTATTAGACCCTTGTATAAATTAATATGTAACATTTTCTCCGTGCGGGGCTGGAGTAAGAATAAGGCTAGGGTCGGCCTGTCGTCAAAAGCAGCGCCCCAAATCCGTTAGGATGGCAATGGTCTATCCTATATCCTTGGTCTATAAGTATGCCGCCATAATGACTTTGTTATGTTCCGGCATTAGTGACTCAGGTTCCTGTACCCCCTATCGCACAGCAGCGTGTTGGCGGTGACCCTAGCGTCGCAAACATCCACAAGCGACGGTATTCGATTACTACAAGTGAGCCGTCAGTTTGTCTGCTCTGACTGCTTCTGAGTAATCAGAAAGAAATAGCAAAAAAAATGCTTTAAATATATAGAATTAGTAATAATTACTTACCATAGTTCTCAAAAAAGCAACCCATAAACAATGATATAATGAATTAAAGAAATAATTCTACCCTCTTAAAATTATAAAGTTTAGAGTCTTAAAGTTTTCATCGCAGTTAGCATTCGAGTTCTTTCTTCAAATTTTACTTTCAATTAAAGCGTGCTAATGGAAAAACTACGAGACCCCAACAATGGAGATCATTAGCAGGGTTCCGTACAGGAAAAGTTGGAAGCGGGACCAAATTCACTCTTGATTGTGCTAAGTGGGGAGTCTATTGGAACGTGGTTTTTGTAGTATTCTTTTAAGTCATTAATCTTTTGGATTTATTGTTTTATTTAATAATGCGTTTGTTTTAAGGACGCATTTACACTTGCACATACGACAACATCGGTACTGGCGTATGGAGAAATAAAACTATATAATATAGTATATTGACTAAGCCGTTAAACGTTGTTCTGCCATTTAATAAAAAAAGTAGAACTTGATTACGTTCACCCCGATTTTACCACTTTTAAGTTTAACTATGGCGACAAAAGTAACCTATGTCTTTCACCAAGGTCCAATCTGTCTCTATACCGTAATTCATTATTGGTTCAGCGGCTTAGGCGTGAAAACGTAACAGACAGACAGAGTTACTTTTACATTTATAATATTAGTATGGATGGCATATTTTTTTCACTTATCAATTTTAGCATGGATATAACACCATTCTGTTTATCTGCTGTGGAGTATTAATTAAAGAAGGTTTTAATGAAAAATATTTAGTAAGCTTTAGTGAACAAGCACGCTTTTATTCATAAGGAAGCTTTGATTAAAGTTTGTGCATACTTTTACGGTATTTACTTCATCTAAGCGTTTTGTTATCCTCACATTAATACTATTACATTTATATTACACTTAAACTCTTTTTTTTTGGACTTATACCCATTAACATTGAAATAGTTGATCCCAGTTGTATGCAACGTTGGAATTTTTGATCTATACGTTCTTTATCAATAGTAACGCATATTTTAGCGCGCTTTTTGCTTCAATGTTCTTGAATTTTTCTTTTTACGACTAAAAAAATACGGGAAAAAAGTAGAATAGATGTCGCTAAACTTATTATCAATTAAAGTGACTGCTGTTTGATTCTTCCAATACTAAAGAAATATTGAATTGCGTCTTTGATTCTCTGTAAACTCTCTCTCTCTCTATAAACAAAGGGTGTGAACCCATTTCTTGACTCGCATCAAACAACAATTAAAGATCGAA
The DNA here is from genome assembly GCA_963693495.1 of Malacosoma neustria. Lineage (NCBI taxonomy): Eukaryota > Metazoa > Arthropoda > Insecta > Lepidoptera > Lasiocampidae > Malacosoma > Malacosoma neustria. The sequence goes on from OY856386.1 coordinate 5,851,589, forward strand.
GATATTAAAAACAAAAATCCTATTGTTATTATAACAAGAGTACTGAAGAAACATACAGATGAAGAAGTATGTCGACCTCTCGAAAACCAGAACAAAAAAATTTTTGAAGGCCTAAATGAGGAAAATATACGGAGATAGCTTACAAGATTTGCGATAGGAAACCCCTCGATATCTACACTGCAGTGATTGAAGCAATAGTCATGGATGCATCGAGGGTTGAATGCCGTGCAAAATTTAGCTCAATAAATTTGCAATGCTTATCGTCTCTCTAAACGTGGCGTGGGCCTAAACTGGCCTATCGAGCCTGTTCCTACTCAACTTAAGGATATAAAAAAGCAGCTGCTTTTTATAAAGTCAAGCATCCTTGCTTGCATCCTTCTGCCGACTCTACCAGACGGGGAGATGGAGCGCATGACAGTTTACAAATTCACACCTCATCCAGCTGAACATTTGGAACTGGGATTCAAGTGCCTGGCGGATCCACAGGATGTCAATAAATGTCGAAGCCAATCATTACGCTTATTCAAGGACGGTAGTAAAATTGAACTTGATTCAGAATAGGCTGAATCTGAAATGCTGGTAAGTCCAGAAGCAATTTTTGGTGAGTACAGCGACTCCAGGTCCTTGTTGCGGAGTCTTGTAAACCTGGACAGTGTACACCCATTAGCCGTTGCTGCAACACAAAACTGAAAGATATCATTGAGGATGGAAAAGCGGCGGAATTATTTTGGGATTAAGGTCCACTCTTTGGACATGTGACGCGACGCGGGGGGGACTCCGTGGAGCGGCTGGTTGTGCAGGGCCGGGTAAATGGCAGTAGATCGCGAGGGCGTTCGCCGTTGCGATGGACGGACCAAATTAAGTCTATCCCTACACACATCCCTAAACGACTGCGCAAGACAGGCTTCAGCTAGGGACAAATGGCGCGCGGTGGTGAAGCGCTGCCGGGCGTCTTGCGTGACCACGACTGCTCTGTCAAGAGTATTCGACTGAGAAGAAGAAGAAGAAGGTCCACGCTGGCGTCAGGGAGAACTTTATTATGAAGTAGTTATGAAGTAGAAAATAAATAATAAATACGTCAGAAGATGGGAATTTATTAATGAAAATAAAAACATTTCTTACTTTTTATGACTCCCTAGGATATTAATGCGGTTGATCTTATCTAACTACTGATCGTGACCACAAAACCAACTGTAATAGCTTGATGAAAGCAGTATATCATTGCGTGCAAAAGTTAACCTGTCTAGCGAGAGCGCTCCATTAAGGAACACTTGCGAATCAAGCGAGCCATTGTCACACACAATACATCTCAAATAACTCACAGGAAGGAGCTTTTCTCCTGAAAATTACTTTCCAACAACTTAACGTTATTGAATTTCTATACAAATGGATTTTATTATTGATCTGAAAGAAGATCAATCCCAATCATTTACTAATAATAGAATACTCGTAAATGTGAACTAATAAAGGCATATACAACATGTTCAATGAAAATCGTAGCTTATCGTCGCATACGTAAGGACAGTGGTAAGGCTCCGAGCCTGTTTGGATGGCAACCAGCCCTGGTCTATATGTATGCCGCCATAATAACCTTGTGTTGTGTTCCGGAATTAGTGACCCAAGTTCGAGAGGTATGGCTCTATGCATACAACAGCGTGTTGGCGTCGCAAATATCCATCAGCCACTGTAACTGATTACTATTATAATAATTGAGCCATCAGCGTATCTGCTGGTCCTCAGTAGCAAAAAAAAAATTAACGGACATGGCTTCTCAGCTAGGTTTGGCTGAAGTGGTTGATCCATAATGTAATCGAGTTCTCAAGTGGACCGCGTTTTAGGAAACATAGTTTAGGTCCTCACATGCAAGATGAGATCTTACTGCGAGAGGCAGCTAATAGAAAGTAGATGCAACAGATCAATGAAAGAATTTAGTAACGTACTTTGGAATAGGCCCTTGTCTATGAACGTCCATAGGCTGCTGGCGGGGATGTTCTCTGATATTAAAAACAAAGGTCTCTTCAATTCAAAAATGTTTATCTCAGAAATGTTTTTTTTTTTCATAAAATAATGGAAATAGCCCATTTTCTTATTGGAACAGCAGACCGAATGACGGTTCATTAAATGGTAAGCTACCAGTTACCATCACTTATTGACGTTTGTCATGCTTGTGGCACTACTAACACGCTGCCGCACACGTAGGGAAACTAAATCACTTATGTTGGAACAAAAAAATACAAGGTTGTTAGGGCGGTATACTTGTAAATACAAGTATACAGCCCTTACCACCTTGTATTTTTAAATAAAACCAGAGGGGATTGTCATTGAGATCGTCTTAGATTTGTACCACATAGATAGAGTTATTTTATCACCTTTTACAGCAGGCCTCCTACGGATCAGTATTCTTACGAGTATCGTATTTCACATTTGCACGAAGAGAAATTTGTTGCTTTTACGACTCCTGATCCGATCGTCAGTGACTCTATTAATCAGTGAATGTGTTTTGTGCAAAGCTGAGAAAATAATAAAAGTGACGTAATATAACTTTTGTCCACGACCTGCTACAAGCGAGTACTCGGCTATTTTGGCCATATCGCTCGAAAGGAGTCAGACAACCTCGAAAAACTGATAGTGCTAGGCAAAATAGAGGGGAAAAGGCCCAGAGGACGGTCACCAACCCGATGGTCGGATCAAATTAAGGCTATCACGGGGCTCACTTTGCCTGCAGCTCTGAAACAGGCCGAGGACAGAGTGGTGTGGAGGCAGTTCATCAGCGTCTCCGTAAAGGCTTATCAAGACGGGCACGACCTTCAGGAATGAAGAACACGACGAAGAAGAAGAATATAACTTTCACATGGTTGATTATTGCCTAAAGCTAATTCTATAAAAGTATATTGGCTACATTTTAAGATCAGAAAAGAGTTTAATTAATGTATATTACTATAACATTTATTATATACATATATATGTACGTGGTAGCCAATTAATACTATACTCGGAGACAAGCCTATTTTTATTTAATTACTCACGTTACCATGCACTGCTGAAGTAGTTTTTCAAGTTTAGAAGGAAATTATAATAATGAAAATTGCACACCAATATGTGTCAATTATCTACTTTGGATAAACGTGTTGGGTATATGCTGTTGGCAGGTCATTCCATCTAGGGGGATTCTAGAACCTAGCAGTGCGACATTATATGTTGTTATTTATAACTTAACTATAGAAATATAATAAAGTAAAATAAGAACAAATATAATGTCTTATATTGGTCTGATGACATCGATTGCGACGTCAAGGCACGCATTGCTGCCGCGTGGGCCAAATGGCGTGAGGTAACTGGTGTCATTTGTGACCCCAAGGTGCCGGTAAAGTTGAAGGGACAGGTCTATAAGACCATCATTAGGCCTGTCCTTTTATACGGCTGTGAAGCGTGGCCGGTGTTAGAGCGACACAAGCAGGAACTGCGTGTCACGGAGATGAATATGCTGCGGTGGATGTGTGGAGTGACGCGGAAGGACCGCGTTAGGAACTCCCGCATTCGCGGCAGCCTTCATGTCCTTGACATTGCATAAAAATTGCTGGAGTGTCGGCGCCGATGGTACGGCCACGTTTTACGGCAACCGGATGCTTACGTGGGAAACAAATGTCTGGCCATGCCGCTTCCGCCGAGCCCCGGCAGGAGGGGTAGACCCAAAAAGCGCTGGCTTGACGTCGTAAAGGGTGATATGCGTGCCAATGGGCTCACTACCAGGGATGCTGAAGACCGTGCGAAGTAGAGAAGAAAAAGTCGGAAAGTAACCCCGGGCGCCGAAGCGAGAGTTTGGGCTGCATCCGGGATTCATCGCTTAGATGATGATGATGATAATGTCTTATATTGAATAAACAAAATTAAAAACTATTACGTAAAAGTAGGTACGTTACTTAACAAGAAATTCCGTGTAGCGTGTACCGCAATACAATTTCACAAATTGAATTTCCTAAGTTTCAGTAATAGTTTGTTGATGAATATGTATTTGAATAATTAAACAAAACTTCCAAGATTATTAAGAAACCTCGCTTTAGTTGATTCAATTTGCTTTTCAAACAAACAGACGGCATTATAGTCTGCAAGTTTTCCTATTCAAGTCTACAATATTGATGTAAGTCTGTAGGAAGGATAAATGTTTTGTCTGTAATGTTTATTTGTGCAACAGACTGCGGGAACTCGGAAAATCAGAAACAATGCTGCACCCAGGGTGTATTCTTGAGCTAGAAAAAAGAAAAAATACTTTATATTTATTAAAAATAAAAGTTAATTTATATTTGCCATCAACGTTGCCACGCAACGCAGTAATGTAGCCAGCGTTTTGGGAACGTTTCCGGTCAAAAGCGATTTGGAATCAATTTATTATTTATAGTTTTTTGTTTTTGGTTTATTTATTTTTTCATTTCTTTTTGTAATATAGTGTAGTTTAAATTAATTTAAGCATATGTCAAGAAATTAATTTTCATTTATATTTCAAATATAGTTGTAGTCTGGTAATTAATATTTTTAGTCGAACTCTAAGGATTGTATCAATTTGTATAATATTCAAATCCACTGTCTAGCTTAACTTGAGACTTGTGGTTTTACTAGCTAACCTAAAAAACGTTATTCTGCCACATAAATTTAAAAAAGTAGCCTATGTCCTTCTCGAAGGTTCAATCTATCTTTATACCGAACTTAATCAAAATTGAATCAGAGGTTTAGGCGTGAAAAGTAACAGACAGACAGTTATTTTCACGTTTATAATATTAGTATGAATTAAACATTTTTTTTTTATTTGAACTTTACACAATTTGCTTATGTAATAGAGTAATTTTCAGATCACGTCAGTAGAAAAAATAATCTGGAACTCTCTGAAAATTAAATGGAGCAGTGTTCTTCTCTCAGGCTAGACTCGCATGGCCTAGTGTAAAAAGAAAAAATAAATGTTTTGGTTTTAGGGCGAAAAAAATTTGACAGTTTTTTTAACGTTTAGGAACACATTAGTTGCCTAGGACGTACATTCTGTTTTGATATCCACTAAAAATATCGTTTATGTAATAATTGAATGAATAAACTTAATAAAAGAAAACAAATAAACACACACAAAAGTACAAAAGAAAACACTTGGCGGCCTTATTGCTAAAAGCAATCTGTACCAGACAACCTTTGGATGGATAATAGTATTGAATTACCAAATACTAATTAAAGAAGGGCTAAAATATTTCCCTTGAGCGAGTAAGTGTTCAAAATGCTATTAAAGTTGTATTATACAAACAAAGTAAAATAACAGAAATCATAAGGCACTTTCTTAGAAACATAATAATACTGTGATTCCATGTTACGGAATGAAAGCAAATACAAACCGAGAATACAATGGTGAGACAATGTTTCTTCAGTACTTTTCAAAAACTTGAGCAGAGTTCCCGACTCAGTTTGAGATCATGAGAAAGGTCATAAAAGTCCTATTTGTTATTGTTATAATATGGTTTGTGTCATTGTGGGTGATTTTAAAGGAAAATAATTATCAAAATGTATTAAAATTAAATGATAAGATATCTTTTGATAATGCGTTAAAAAAGTTTCAACGAAAATCATTCGGAAATAACCGGACTACAGAATTCAATGGTGATTTTTCAGTTTTATAAATTTTGCTTAACACTAATATTTGGATTTAGGTAGAATTTAATAAAAAATTATGTTTGTTTGTTTGCCTTATTAGTCTGACTGTTGTTCGGAATAATAAATTTATTTATTACTAGCCATTCCCACCTACTTCGCTGGTCAAATAACAGTAAAAATTATATCAAAAAAATATGAGAAGTTTTCGTACGCATGCGCGCTACACCGCTTGCCCCACTTCTCCGCAGCAAGAAGACACTGAATACCTAGTGCTTATAAAAATCGTTGTTTCTTAAAACTTTAATAACTTTATATTAAATGAAGATATCGCAATAATTTAATTAGATAAGAGCCAATTGTTTGAGAAAACTTAGTAAATTTAATTGAAATATATCCAGTAATTTTGTCTTGATGCGCGCACAACTGCAAACCTCTATCATTTTATTCATATAGATTTCCCCTTTAAAGGGAATTTAAAGTACTTTCAGTATAACCTGCAATACTAAAACCTTGCGATTTTTTCCTTCAGCGTCAGTATGTGCCAATTATAATTTGGAAGTTAGGTGAGAAAAACTATTCTTGAGCTCAAGATTCTATAAGCAATGATAATAATTGTAGTCTACAATCTACTCTTGAAGACCATTAGTCAGTTGAGGTAGAGAATTAAACGTAGCAAACACTTTAGCTGTACAGTTTATGAAAGCTGGTTTGACAGAATTTGTATTTTTTGCTTACAGTTTGGCACTTACTCCATCCAGTTTCTATTCATTTGACTCATAAGGAAAAACTGTCTTTGCTAAAAACTGATGATTCTCCACCAGGTAAATACTTGCTTATTATTACGAAACTTATCGATGAAATTTAATAAAGCCTTTTTTAAATTAATATCTTATTTTAATATAAATTCACAAAAAATAAGGCATGGAATTTGTAAAAAATAAATGCATCTTGGAGAGATAGAAATATATAATAAAAGAAGAGAAAATGTATAATAAAACTACTTGTTTTCTTTTAAATGTCTACTTTAATGTGTCGAGTAGTCTATGAGAAGAATAAAACCTCGTCTTATTTGTAGCGATTATAAAAGATAATAAATTTCTTCGCTCACAAGTAGCTAATGAAGAAGGTTTTCATAGTATGTGCTTTTGGTGCTTTTGGAGATAAAATGGCAAAAATTGGATTAATTGCAGACATATATAATTATTATTTATTTGCAATATTATATAATATTATAGTATATAAGCATATACTTATTATAAGAAAATCAGATTAAGATACATTATTCATATTGCAGGCGTTAATGGAACTCCAGTGTATTTAAATGAAGAAATGAGAATGTTTATAAAAGAACTTATAAGAAAAGGATGGACGAATCACGCTTTCAATGAGTTCGTTAGTGATTTGATACCCATAAATCGCACGTTACCGGATCCAAGAGACGAGTGGTACATTTATTTGTTTTTCACAAATTATTACAAGAAATATACAGGTATAAAAATTGTACAGTTCTACGATTCAAAAGTTTATTCGATTTACAACTAATTGGATTTGTGTTGTATCTATGAGTTTATTGTTCAATAAAAATTTGTAAATCCTTGCGGGGTTTTTAATAGACACACAATTGTTAAATTGTCTACCTCACTGAACTTTAAAGGAAGATTTTGATTATATAATGTTAAGCGTCTTTCGAGCCTTATGGAAACTTTGTGGCAGTACACATACTGCCGTTCTGGTCACAACCAGAACGGCTTACAAACTAAAACTTCAGTCGCTATCCTAAACTCCATGTGACCACCACATCACCACCTTTACCACTATCACTACCTTAATATTTGGCTCTAACATATTTTCAGTATAAAGTTTAAACACTTTATTAATTAAATTAAGTTAAGCCTAAGAAGCTCCTAAAGCTGAAACATTGTTATTTTAAAAATATTGCCATCTACAGCCTAGCTAAACTGGGTCGAGCTTTATATATTTTAATAAGAAAATTCAGCGAGATTCATTTCTATATAACTGTATAAATCACCTCAAGCTGTTGGAAAGAATTTCATAAGATTTTTGATGATTAATTAGTGGTTTACATTCAAGACAACCTAGCATGCTTGTCTATTCTATATTTATGTATCCTTTTTTACTTATTATTGTCAGTCGTATATTTCATTAGGCTGGTATATTTTAATGAACCTTTTAAGGTGCAAAAACGTAAACTACTCCAAAAATCTACCAGAAGCATCAGTGGTTATCTGTTTCTATAATGAAGCTTGGTCGACCCTAATAAGAACTATTACTTCTCTATGCAATAGATCACCGCCACATCTATTGAAAGAAGTAATACTAGTTGATGACCAATCGACTATGCGTAAGTAATTTAAAGTCACTTTTATTGTTGAAGTTAACGAGTATCGTTAACTTGAAAATTGACTTAAATCACTTTATACTTTGAAAATCATAAATGAAGAAAGGAGAGTAAAGAATGCAAGCTCTGCATAACTAAAAAAATTTGAACCCAAAAGTTTTATCCAGATACGAGATTTCATTATTCTACACTGTCACAATCATACCTGTACATCGTAGTCAAATTCATTCACTTGTTTTTATTAAAATTTCGTCCACATAACATTTAAATGGCTAATGATTCAGCTATTCAAAATCACTTCGTAAGATATGCTTGACTTTTTTTGATAGATCATATATGTCAAAAATTAAAGTTATCCCCTTTATAAATATAACAATGGAATTGACGATAACCCGGCCATATCTAACTATCTGACTAGAATCGATAACATTTAGAATAAAAGAGTTATAGCAATAGTCAATAATCGTAGTACTCGTATAAGACGATCTTCGGCAATGGGATACAAGAACCTGGAAAAGTAGGTGGCAGAAATTTAATAATGAAGAATATATTCTTCAGGATTAGCCTTTATAGGTTGATGATAACGGACTTTATTCTAATTGAAATTCAGAAATAATAAAATATCAATAAATGTATATTCTTACACAATCTGGCGGTCATTGTTATATTTTACTAAAATTAATTTATTTTTCTTTAGCACATCTTCACGCTAAACTTGAAGATTACATTCATAGAATTCCAAAAGTGTATTTAATAAGAACTCTACGCAGGGAAGGACTTATTAGAGCAAGGATGTTAGGAGTGAGGTATGCTAGAGGTCCGGTTCTTGTGTTTTTGGACAGCCATTGCGAGTGTGCAGAAGGTTCGTCATAACATCTATATCAGATAACATCTTCCACTTGATTTCCTGAAGTCGTAAATTTTGCAATACAATTTGACTCATACTTTTATCAGTATTCTTAGCAGTAGAATCGTTATAATCCTTTATTTCCTCATTAAAAAGTTATAAGTTAAAAGGTTCTAAGCGGTTATTGATTCTATTAAATTTTATCTTTAAATCTACTTATTAATTGTAAACGTAATTTTAATAAATGCTATTTATATAATGACAATGAACAGTGAATATTTTCTACAAAGAGTTTTTAAGTTAGATTAAAATCATTTTAATATATTGTATTTTGCCCAATGTAATATTGGCATTTAAGTTCAATTTCAGTATTTTTTCAGACATCGTTTTATTTAGTACTATCGCAATAATGATTGCAACAATTGTATGTATCTAATACATTATCATTAATCTTTGTTATTAATTTTAGGTTGGCTTGAACCACTTTTAGAACGAGTTCAACTAAATTCGTCCATAGTAGTTAGCCCTATGGTTGATCACATACATGATTCATCTTTTGAGTACATACCTCAAGACAATGACCATTTAAAAATTGGTGGATTTACATGGGATCTACAATTCACTTGGGAATCAGTACCTCATAGTATTTTAGAGAAGAGAACAAACCCAGCAGCTCCTTTGCAAACACCTACAATATCTGGAGGATTATTTGCAATTGATAAAGCATACTTTCAAAAACTTGGGATGTACGATCCTGGATTTGACATATGGGGAGCAGAAAATTTAGAACTTTCTTTTAAAGTTTGGATGTGTGGGGGTTCTTTAGAGATTGTACCCTGCTCTCACGTTGGTCACGTATTTCGAAGTCGTTTTCCGTATATTGAAAGTAAATGGTTTTTGAGGAAGAATTTTGTACGTTTAGCAGAGGTTAGTCACACTTATATACATTCAGAAATATCAGATTTTTCTTTTGTCCAAATTTGAACCAATTTTTTACTTCATATCTAAGATACTGCTGTATCATTAATATTTTTCAATTTATTTATTTTGTTGATAATAATTGTGATTTATGTTTCATTGATGACTAGCTTTAAAAACTTTATACTATTAGTAATAAAATTACATATTTGATAGGTATGGCTTGATGATTACGCAAAATATTATTATGAAAGAATTGGTAATGATAAAAGCAGTTTTGGAGATATATCAGCACAATTAGAGTTAAGAAAGAATTTAAAATGTCAAACTTTTGAATGGTATTTGAACACTGTATATCCGTGGATGGATTTACCTGGTGATTACGTAGCAAGTGGTCAGGTAAAAATTAATAATTAAATTGTTTTATAATAAATAACATCACAATCAAAATTAACAATGTTTACCTAAATAATAATTAAACTAAGATCAATTATACTTCACACATGTTTTTATTCTATTGTATTAGATGACAAAACTTCAAAAGAGCTCGACTTGCGATTTATTATACAAACAGTCATTGTACGCGTTTTAGTTACCACTTTTCTGAGAGTGTGTTATTGTTTCACACTTCATTTTATTGCTTATAAATACTGTTATGTTAATGAAATTATATTCTAAAACTATTTTTTAGGTTTACAGTTTAAAATATTATGTTTTATGCCTTGATGCTACAACGGACTTGCAGAATTTACAGAATAGTGTGAATATAATACCTTGTCATTATCAAGGTGGAAATCAGGTATTGAATTGATTATATTATCTTAGATAAATATTATATATATAGAAAAAAGTATGTTATATAGGACAATGACAATATGACAATGTTAGTATTCCGGCGAAATTGAACTGGTAGTCATTTAAGTCTTTTACGAAATTCCAAAACATGGTCATATTTGCGTAATCCGAAAATGAAGCTTACACAAAAATTTTGAAGGCGCTCAAGTTTATTTAACTGCTCTAAGGTTAAACCAAGGTAGCTGGCGTCAGCTTAGTCCATTACAGGAAATAGATGGGACTCCGCAAGCATAATTTTGGCAGTTAGCAAAAATTTTTGAATCTTTCTCAACGATCTTGAAGATAGAAACATCCTGCGACTTAGTTCACAGATGTGAGGTCTCCAAGACACTATCAATAATGATGACAAAATTTTTAACGGTATCTTTAAAAGGATTCAACAAACCATCGAAATGAACTTGTAGTAGAGATGATCACTGAATTTTTGCCCACAATATAGGTTTACTAATGACTATCAATTGCGTTGTGGTTGGATTCATTGCTGTACAAAATTTCTTGCTTCATTGAGCTTTATGAACTAAATCAGAATTTAATCTATTAATAACAGTGGATAGTGGTAAATAGTTGATACTGGAGACTGAGTATAAATCTGCATAGATATGATAAGATGAAGAAGAATTTTCAGAGATAGTGTTTATGAAAAGAGAAAATAACAAAGGAGATAATACGCCACCCTGTGGGACACCGGCAGTCACATTTCATCATGACGAATAACTACCGTCAATGCGTATTCTCTGTCAGCGGCCATACAGGTAACTGTGAAACCAGTCAATGACTGTTGGAGAAACTTGTTAAGAGTGCGTAGAATACCAAGTAATAAATCGTGGTCCACATTGTTAAATACGCTACAGAAATCAAACAGTGACAGCAGAGTCAGCATACCAGCCTCCATTCTAATTCTGTAATCTTAATCAGTGCTATTACTCTACTGCATCCTGTACGAAAACCGGACTGGAAAGGATCCATAAGGGACTGTTGAGTAAGAAACAATTTAAGCTGATAATGAACTAAGCGTTCTAAAACTTTAGAGAGAAATGGGAGAATAGAAATAGGACGAAATTCTGACAACGATGAAGGGTTTAGTTTTTTAGGGAGAGAAATAATCTGAGCATCCTTCCACGCTGCTGGAAAGGTACCGCTTGATATTGAGAAGTTAAGGATGTGGATTAGGACAGGTATAAATATATCTAGAATGAGGATTATCATATGGCGACTGATGCCATCACTGCCTATAGCATTTGATGTGATAGATTTTACTGCACTCCCAACATCATATTCAGATAATGGACTGAGAAAGAAATTTGGATGCGAAGGAGCTAGAAATAAAGAAAGATTCTAAAGTGTTCTTGACCTAGTTACTTGGTCAAGAGGCGTTATGGTCGTGAAGTGCTGATTTAAGTTATCAATGTTGAAGTTGTTAGATAGGGAGTTCTGAATGAGTTTTGCAACTCCTAGTGTTTTTAGAAATTTCCAAACTTTTGTTGGATTATCTTTTTCAATAGAATTTTGACTAGTTGTGCGTACTCTATTACACACTCTATTACAAGGATATCTTCAATTAATGAAACTTAATTTAAGCTATGTTAATTTAACCTACAATTTTATTAAAATCAAAGATAGCAACGGAAAGTTGGTGGATCAGATTGTTCTGTAAATGTAGTCCCTCCTGTAAAAACAATTTTTCTTCGCCTAATGTGAGATCATACGAATATCCGTCAATCTACCTTGGGCAATCTTTCAAGTCCTTTAGAAGACTTGATCCCGACAAATATTTAACTCCATGCCTTCATCCATAATATTATCATGTATTGAGAAGAAAATAATGCCATATAACTAAGAAAATGATAGAAATAAGAGTGGATGGATATAGAAGCAGAGGTAGATATTGTGAAAAAGGGTGTTAAAAAGACGGCTAACAGAGGTGACTGGAAAGAGAAAACATATTGTGTCGACCCCATATAATGTGGGATAAAGGCAGTTCTTCCTGCTTTTAAAGACTTTTTAAAGATTTCATCCATAATTTCAATTTATAAAGCCAATAATAAATATTACATTAAATACATGGACTGGCGATTCAACAAAATTAGTAGTACTTATTTTTTTCAGTTTTGGGTTTACACAAAGGACGGAGAACTACGCCGTAACAGTATGTGCTTAGACTACTTGTTTAATTCAGTCACTTTATATATTTGTCGTGGCGATTCAAAATCACAAATTTGGCTTTACGACTTAAAGGTAAATAATCAATCAATTAAATTTTAACGTGTTTGAGACTTTTAGAAAATTAATTATCATTTGAATTATCTAGAATTTGTTTACTAAATTCGTATAAAGTATATATTGTAGTCATCATGAATCATTATTAACAATCTTACAATTATTATAAGAAGAAGACAGAAAGAAAGAAAAATTATTTATTTGGTAAAAGGTTATTTATACTTAACTGCAACAATCAGCACCAAATGAGGTCAACAGCTCAGTGAATGTCTGCATCAGAATAAATCGAAACAGCACTGATTTTCAATGTCAATCCTGACAGCAAGAAATAATTTATGACCCACACAATAGGCACATCGTACAACTAAATACATACCATACACTATTGTTCTACATAGATTCGTGAATAATACACCTATTTATAGCATAATTTCGTTTAATACAGTTATATAATTTACTACAAGTAAAAAACATGCTTTTAAGTGGCCGATAAAATACAATTCGAGGTTTAGGTTTTTTTTTAATAATAGTCTCATATATATTGTATAACAAGATCAGCTCTGTAGGCTACGGTATTTTTTTCCATTTTATGGACATATATCATAATTTAATCACACAAGAGGTCCAATTGTGTTGATTGGCTCACTAGTGTAGTGTTGCTACTACTCATATGACAATATACATATTTTTTATTGTTGAATAGCAGCAGACAAGCTGAAGTCCACTTAATAATAAGCAGTTATCGACGTCTACTGATGTTTGAGAAGCTGGGGATACCAAAAACACTGCTATCCCACAGGAAGGCACAGGAACCTGGGTCACAAATGCCGGAACACAACACAAGATTATTATGGCAGCAGACTAAGGGTGGTTGCCATCTAGATGGGCTTAGTGCCCTACTAGGTAGCTAGGTTTGATTTGTCGCCTTTTACAACAGACCGATCTCGGCCGCAGGGGCTAGTTTCTCCACCCCTGCACGCATAATAACACAAAGTTATTAGTACCGGCTGAATTCGGAATACATTGTTAAGACACAGTTGTCAATACTTTTAATCAAATTTTACCAGAATATCAAATTTTACTTTAACAAATAGCTGATGTTATAAAAAGTAACAGAAACTAATATAATAAGATTGAAAAATTGTAGAATATTCAAACAGAGCATTTAACATTTTCCGTTAAGTATGTTTCTATCTTTTAAATATATTTTACTTAGTACTGGTAAAAAGTTCAAAAATGATGATGATAATATTAGAAATATTTTTCTATCTCTAGACTAAAAAAATCAGAAATCTGGAAAACAAGCAATGTTTAAGCATAGAAAAGGGCCCCCAAAAGTATCTCGTAACATTACAAAAATGTATAGAATCAAGCCATCAAATTTGGGAGATGGATAACTTTGATATAGAGAACCTGAATCCTGAATTAAGAACATACGCAAAAAGGTTAATGGGGTGGCATGTTTAGATGATTTTAAGTAATTTGCTTTGTAATAGAAAATAAAAAAGAAAGAATTAAAATATGTTTATTTGATGGAACTATTTTACAACGAGTTTACAAAATGCATCAATTGTATATCCACCAAATTAGCTCGACCACTCAGTATGATGCTGCAGCGTTGGTTTAAGTGCCGACCTATTCGGACCTTTGAGGCAAAATATTGACCTACAATAAAATTATAATTACTTTTACTAAAATAAAGATTAACAAAATACAAATAATACATATACACATTTTATATTCCAACAAAACATACACATTAGATGTATACCAAAATATACATTTGCACAGATAATGGTACATAAATACTTTTAGTGTCAGATATTATACAAATTGCTTACAAATACACAGATCCAAAAACTATACCTAGTTTTAATTTTAATGATATTATTGTAGCCTTGACAATAAAATTATTTATTAATAATTACATTTAGATTAAATCTATACAAATAAATAAATAAAATATACATAATATGAAATATATACTAGTAAAATGAACCTAAAACTAAAAACCTTAAAAAATATAATAAAATAATTAAAATATACCATTAAAAGGGACTCCCCTTTAGGCAAGGTTCCGAAGATACTGGCAGCGTTCCCCCTTTGAATAGCTAGACTAATTCTTTGTCCGAGGTAGCTGCCAGCTCTTCGGTCTCCTGTGATGTCGATTAATCTCTTTGCTATTTCCTTAAAAAACGCTTATAGCGCTAAGACCCCACGGACCAAGGGTCTCGACACTGAATGGGACAAAATCATATTCGGAGCCTAGACCTCTGTATTTGCATGCTTTAGCTTTTTCAGCCGCCTCTCCAGCTCTGTTGTTGGTTCCATGTAGATGGGAAGGGGACAGCGTGTCTGAACAGGTTGCATCCCATACCAGGACCCGGTCCATCTTCCATGGAATCAAACTCATACTGTCCGGTCTCTTGCCATCGTCTCTTGCAATACCAGTCAGCTCAAGTAGACTTGGCACGTTGACGATGGCAAGGGACCGGCGAATGATATCGTTAAGTGCGGCATGTCTCGAGAAGCGGCCAGCACTTTTTTGGCATGACAGTCCGTGATGTCCTAGCTTGTCGACATCACTGCCGCAGGGACATTTATGAGGAGCGCAGACCGGAACCCCAAGCCGTAGACAGGTTGCGATTCGGAGCGTGTCAGGCTCAAGAAATGTTCCTGTATTTGACGAAGCGTATACGTGAAGCCAGTAGCCGGCCTCACGCGCACCCACGGCCAAAAGCCTAGTACACGCTGAACCTGTACTACAGCTCAAAAGATTGTCATAAGTTAATTTGCAGTTTATGTCGTCCCAGCTTCTCTGTGAATTTGGAGAAACTGGAAAATTTTGACCTGGGCATGCAATTAAGAAAGCGTTTCTAGCTTCTTCCAAGCCAACAATTTCAAAGTTTGAAGAGGATGCCCTTAAAATTTTACTTATGAGATTTGCTGAACTACGGACAGATGATAGGAAGGCTGGTAAAGCGACACTGGAAATTTTGCGAATCCCTAAACCACCATAACGGATGGGTAGGGATGCTTGGGTCCAAGATTGCTCGTTCAGCTGCATATTGAGAATCGATTCTAAGCTAATTTTGATTAAGTCGTCTACTTGTCTCAAAAGATCTGGGTGATTCCAAAAGGAGCAGCAACAGAGCACCTACGTAAATTTTGGGACGAAAAGACAGAATTTTAGGATGCAAAGTGCATAATGTGGACTAATTTCAAGGAGACGGTCAGCCGAATTTTGAAATTTAGTAATTGAATTATTAATATATTCAAATATAGATTCATCAAAAATTGGAGAACCTAAAAGTTAAAGGGAATTACTGTTAATTATTTTAATATAACATTTAAATTTAACTCGCAGTTATTTATAAAAAGTTCGCATTTGCTAAAATTAAGCTCCAAACCAATGGCTTCAAATTTATTTTTGATTAAAAAAGGTCCGAAAACACAATATCTACATCACCTTCTAGGGTTCCGTCGTCCAAATACCAAACATTGAATTTAGAATTAAAATTTTTTATTATAGGATTTATAGCCAAACTAAAAATTGCAGGCCCAAGGGGGTCACCCTGTTCATAACCTACTTCCGAGGACAGTTCATTAGAACGATATAACAATTTTGTTGGGGCAGCATAACTGAGAAGAAGATAATTGTATATTTCCGGTATATGTTGTTTTATTTCCGTCAGCAGGGTGTCCCTATTTACCGAATTGAATGCATTTTTGACATCAATTTTGAGCAACACGTCAGGCTGTCCGTAAGTTAGGAAAGAGCGTAGGGCATGGACAGCTGCTTCACACCCTCCTTTTACACCGAAGCCTAACTGTACGGGTTCAAATTCTGAATTTAATTTCGGTAAAATATGTCGAACAGCAATTTTGGAGGCCAGACGTCGTAGTGTTGATCCAACAGCAATTGGTCTCACCCCTCCGTCTTTTTTGGTGAGGGCAATGAGGTTTGCGCCGAAATTACTTTAATAATAGATAATAGAAAGATGCAGCTGAAGGGTGGACTATCGCTCCGGAAGCTATCTTTAAACGATAAAGAAGCATATTGTTCTATAGCTTCTCTACATTTATCTGTATATACGAGTATTAATAATTGTGAAAAATAAAGACTTTTCAGAAATTCATACATTGTTTTCCTCATGTTTTCTACATCTTGAAAAAAAAACTAAAATGTTTTATTTTCGAAAGTGCATGCGATACGTGTATAAAACTAATTACCATCAGTACATTAAATTCACTGTTTACTAATATTGAATTTCATAGACGACAGTAGAACAAAGATATGATAATATTATAATTATGAAGATTTACTAAGTAAGACAGTACTATGTAGCGAATGATTCTGAGAGAAGATAAATCTTAACTTTAGCTGTAATTATTTAATTCATAGTTAACAAAACCTCCAAACCTGATATTCTTTTTTTATTTTCTATTTATATAATTATAATATTACGAAAGTATTTTTTTAAACCCTACAAGCAAACCAACAAGTATTTTGTCACAACCCTTTTAGGCAAAGCACCAAAACCACAGCATGACAGTTTTGTTTGACTTCACACACGCCTGAGGTTTAAAGAAAAAAAAAAGGTATTCGTGTACAAAATATAAATTTATAACCTTTTTTAGATTTTTACTTTGTTTATTCTTTTTATATTACAGAATGTAATAATAATTACATAAATTTTACATAAATTACGTAAATTTATGTCAGATAATATACACTACGATATAAGCCATATTAAGTATTCATTACATTTATTATTCTCTTAGTATTAAAAATTAACTTAAATTATATTTAGTATTTCAAAAAAATTACATTTAAAGCAGAGTATCCACGTAATATTGTGATTTCAACCAGAAATATAAAAAGGGGTACCTAAATATTTAGTGTTTTAAAACGCATCAAATTCATTTTTACTTAGTCAACGAGTAGTGCGCAGGACGAGGCGCATAGTGTTCCGTCACCCCTTTGTTTGACACACACCTTTGTGTGTGTCAGGCTGGCCAATATCAAAAGAGAAAAAAAAGACTCAGCCCGTCCGGACTAGAGACGCATGCGAAAGCATATTCCTTCATCCGGGAATCTGTAACTAGTAACGGTGACTTATATGGGTATACCAGCAACATACGTCCCATTATCAACTATAAGAACGCACTGGCGCATTATACTGGACTTCAAAAATGCCCAGCCGAGAACCCCAAAGCGTTATACGTTAAGCATTCCACTGTGTAAAAAGGCCTATTTGTGTATATTTATCTTTAATATCACGACTATTTTCTCCCTAATTTTATTAATTTATCTGACCTCGAAGACATAAATGTCAGATAGGTGGCTAATTGCCGTATTTATCATTAAAACAAACAGCTTTTATGACGGCTAGCAAAATTAATTAGTGTTTGCTTAAAAGATAATGCCAGAATAATGTTATTTAAACGCTTAAACGTAAATTATAGTTACAAATATTGCTTAAATATACTTTGCAATGAAAATTGCTCAGCTATTTTGCGGGTTTCATTAAATATTTGATAAAATTTGAAGGGTTAATATAATTTATTAGCACGGTAATTAAAACTTAAGACGGACAATTTACGCTATGTAGTAGATTGCAAATTAAGCAATTTTAAGATCTATTAGGAATCGACCCTTAAAGATTATAGATAAATAAAGCCTCCATATTCGTACATTTTTTCGTCTTGTCCCTATAGCTGTCCTTGGGTGTTATCAGAACTACATTTCTACGACCAAGACAAAAACAGATGATGATATTCATTTTGATGTTAGTTTTAGCCATAATAAATAAAAAAATACTAGAATACTGTAACATTTAACAACCTAATGGTTGTTAAATGTTAGCGCTCTGGTGCTTAATTCTAGTCCAAAATTAAGCACCAGAGCGCTTCTCTAAGGTGGGTCAGTCAGTGGGTGAGTTCAGCAGACAGGCAAGCGGCCCACACTGGTAGATTGTCACCGTCGCCTATGAACGTTTGCAACACCAACGCATTACCAACGCGCTACCGGTCTCGAAGAAATTATGTACTTTTTTGAAGAAACGTATATCGTACCGCACTGAAAAACCTCAGCCGGAAGCTCATTCCAAATCCTGAGAGTACGCAACATGAACGTTCTTGAACCGTTTCGTACAAAAATATTCTCACAAAAATCCTAAAAGCTTACAACTGTTTGTTATGAAATTACAAGTTGATTTCATATCATCTTCATCCAATCGCGCTACAATTAAAATACACTTTACTCTTCTGCTGATAGAATTAAGTTCAGTATCAAGGCAATAAATCCTTTTGCTCGATGAAGCCGGATCTTCGCTTAGGTGACTCCGCTATTCTACGTGGATTGGTTAATTTAACAAATGACCCTTTTTCATTCCATTATAAGCTTGGGATATAGACGGTTTCTATTTAATGAAATTCTTTTGATGTTATTTTTAAGTTTATTTGATTTTTGTATAATACTTCTTATTTCTTAGAATTTAAAGATTATAATACCATAAAACCTCAATTATTCCGACTGAAATTGATATTTTTCTTAGTTCATCCTCGTTGCATACGAAGTGTTTTGTCTATTGTGTATTGTTATTGAGTATAGTGTGTCATTGAGTAATATTCCTGTACTTATGTAGTGTCTTTTTTCCCCTACTTTTTTCTCCTATCTAGAACCACGAGAATGTACATGAAGCTTAATACGAAGTTAGACATATTCTTATTTTTGAAAGTTCCGTCTACCTAATATTGAATATTGGTGTAAATAAGGCGGTTAAGGAAAATACTGAAAGGCGAAAAATAGAAGACTAGATCACAGTTTTTAGCTAGGAGCACCACTAACACTGATGCCGTCCGCGTAGGGAACCAGGGTCTCGTATGAATATGACATAAGATTATTATGGTGGCATCTTTAGAGACCAGGTGGTCATCATCTAGTTGACTCTATCGACTACCTAGTTGGGTTTGTTTACTCGTCTTATACGACAGGTTGCCCCCGACTGCAGCGTTCAGTATTCGCTCCGCCGCTGCACGGAATAAAGTTTTGGTTTCCATAGCTTTTGTATTTAAATTTAACTTTAACATATTAGTACTATTTTTGTACTCTTTTTTAATAATAAATAATTATTAATTATAATAAATCTTTTGAAATTGCATTTGTGTGTAAATAAGGTTTCATGGGTAACTACTGCTGGAGCCTCAACATAAAATAAAACCTTAAATACCCTCCAGTAAGGTTGTTTTGTATTTAATGATCATAATATTAAAAATAATTAATAAAAGGCACTCATCATACCAAATATGAAGTTAACAAGGAAATTAATACTTAAATCAGAAAATTTTCCCTGGTCTTCTTCCTCCTGCCCTTATTCTACATTATATGGGGTCAGTACATGTTCCCCCTTTTCACTCTCCTCTGTTAGCCGTCACTCCAACAATAACACCATTTGCCATATCATCTTTTACGAAATCCATTCATCTTTTTTTGGTCTGCCTCTACTCCTGTATCCATCCACTTTCATTTCTATCATTTTCTCTGGTATATGGCATTCATACCTGCGCATTACACTTTCTACTAAAATTTTCACTGGTACTATTAAGTAAGAAACCGTTTCAGAATTAATTTTACCACAACTGATTTAACAACTTTGATGATGTGTGATTCCAAACAGACATGGTCCCAAAGGTATTCAAATGAACATTAAGTTATTTTTTTAAATGTTTATTTTACAATTAAAATATTAGTTTCAGTCATATTTAATACATTTTTTGTATACACCAATCATCATTGAATATATATGTAGATGCACCGATTATACTAAATTTAGTTTTAACAGAGAATCCTGCCGTCTGACCATCATCATCATTATCGTTATCACCATCCTAGCGTTAAATCCCCTTCTCCATCTTTGCTTCTTCTCTTCGCATGATCTTCGGCATTCCTGCTTGTCAATCCATTAGCACGTACGACGTCAACACCTTTTGGGTTTACTAAAAATATATTATAACTATCAAAAAGCAACATTAAAACTAAATTTGAATTCCACATTGAAAACTATAGCAACAGTTTCTACAAACCATTATCACAAAAGAAACTTAGTTTCAAAATTGTATTCAGAAATATTATTTGTGTCTAGCAGAACAAAACGTAAATTAAGGGAACACTTAGTACTAACCTCAAAAGTCCAAGGAAATCAAACAATCGTCACATTTATATACAAAACAGTTTGAAGTTAATTGTATTTATCTAAGCAGAATTGAAAATAAAAAGATGAAATGTATTCCGGGTACTTTAAAAAGTAACCATAAAACTTCCGTCGTGGTTTAAAATATTTTTTTATTGTTGTAGGACAGCAGACAGGCTGACAGCCCGCTTAGAGTTTAGCAGTTACCGACGCCTATGGGTGTTTGCAACGCCAGTGGCATCGCGAACACGCTGCTATCCCATAAGAGTTCAGGAACTTGGGTCACTATGCCGGAACACAACACAAGGTTATTATGGCGACATACTTAAGTCCAAAGGTGGTCGCCATCCAGACTGACTTGAAACTCTACCACGTAGCTAGTCTGGGTTGTTTTGTCGTATTTCACGACAGGCCGACCGCGGCCACTGAGGTAAGTGTTCTTTCTCCGCCCCTGCACGGATAAAAATGTTATACTCCATTGCTTTATTCCAAAGATTTTTCAAAATATAATTTTAAATATCTAAGGATTGTAAAGGATAATATCAGTATCAATATGTTAAGAGTATAAAATTATATATGAAACTAATACTCTTTTTCTATTAGTGGAACAGCATTGTAAATAATTCAAGAATGTTGTAGAATAGCCTTAGTCATGTCCGATACGTGCGGTCAATTTGCATAATGGCTGGCATCGAAGATAGATTGCATATTCCATAGGATCCCAACATATTGAAGGGATAGGATGAAGAAAAATTGGGTCGGCATCGCGTCCTGAAAACTGTTGCCTGTAATTTATAGGTTACAAAGTATTTGCAACCTTAGTATACTGGATTAAGGTAGTCATTTGTCGTTGGAAACATTGTTAGCAAATACGAGTATTGTAAAGATATGTCCAATTTATTTATGGAATGGATTGTTTTAATTTGTATAACTTTGAATCTCCAAGTAACAAATTTATATTTCATTAGTAGCTAAACTGACTTCGTCATACAATTTAAGGAAAGGCATTTTATCCGTGCAGGGGCGGAGAAAGAATACTAACCTCTGCGGCCGGGGTCGGCCTGTCGTAAAAGGTGACAAAACAACCCATCCTAGCTACATAGTAGGGCCCCAAGCCCGTCTGGATGGCGACCACCTTTGGTCTTAAGTATGCCGCCATAATAACCTTGTGCTGTGTTCCGGCATTAGTGACCCAAGTTCTGTACCCTTATGAAAAAGCAGCGTGTTCGCGATGCCATTGGCGTTGCAAACACCCATAGGCGACGATAACTGCTAAATTCTAAGCGGGTCATCAGCCTGTCTGCTATCCTACAGCAATAAATAAATATATAATAATTAAGTGCCTGATAACTCAGACGTATTACACTTGGACACCAATCTAGAGGAACCAGATTCAAATTCTACGATAGCATGCAACGCTGAGGTAGTTTTGCTCGCAAAATGCGTATACAAATGCGTGTATAAATGCGTGTACTTACATGGCATAATTGCCACGTACTAACGGTGAAGGAAAACATCTTGTGGAAACCTGTTTACCGAGATCACCGGTAAGCAACCCGCCAATCCGCCTTTGACAAGCATGACGGGTATACTGACTATTCCCTTTAAGTGGAGGCCCGAGCCCAGCAATGGGACATCATGGGCTGTTAATTTTTTTTAATAATAAAAAATGCTATATCACTTTGTGTAAAATTCTGGTTACATGCCATATTTTGAATGCGCATCATTACAGCCTATCTTGTTCCTGCTTGGTGCTTGGTAAATTGTGTAAAACATAAATAGAATAAGTATAATCGTAGTATACAGAAGCGCCAATCACTACCTTCTGATTCTTTTATTTTTTTTTTATTGCTGTGAAACGTATAGAGAAAGAAAAAATATAAGAATAAGAAATACAGTAGAATTATCGTCATGGAATACAGTACACAGAAAAACGGCAAACTAGATATTTATCCGTGCAATCACCTTTGATCTTAAGTATGTCGTATTACCTTGTGTTGTCTTCTGGCATTAGTGACACAACTTCCCGTAATTCCAAATCCTGAGAGCACGCAACATGAACGTTCTTGAACCGTTTCGTACAAGAAAGAAGAGGTTCCAATATGAACAATAGCGGCAAATATTGCTAAAGCAGTGCATGCCGATCATCACGAACACACTGCTGACCCTTATGGGACAGCGGCGTGTTCGCGATGCCAATGGCGTTGCGAACACCCATAGGTGACGGTAACTGCTAAATCCTAATCGGACCGTCAGCCTCTCTGCTGCCTTACAGCAATAAATAGATCTTAAAAACAAGTCTTAAAATCGTCTATAGATGTTTACAACATCAAAGGAATTTTACAATGCATTATATTGATTTGAGATATAACGACTCATTCGTTATATTGTAAGAAAACTTCATTAGCATTTAATGTGGTAAATTTACTCCTATTTATTGAGCCTTGCGGTGTAAAAAATAAGAAAATTAATTTTACTACCATTAAATGTAAACTTTTGAAATAAACTGGTACTTTCCGTATAAATTTACAAAGTTTCCATATTAGAGCGATTAATCTTGGTTTAAGCTACGTACAGCATAAAGCTGCTGTATCTTAAAATTAATTTGTTAGACTAACCAAGGATGTGTATTCATTATTTTATGTCTTTTTATAAAGTTTAAAAATAATTGTATTATGTAATAGAATTTTTGAATGTTAGATTATATTATAAATTTTGGTCAGAAAAGTTTTATGGTAATTAATTTTTAAAGTGTGAATACTATATTCACAACGTAAAATATTTAGATTATTATTTATTCTAATTTAAACTAATTTAATGTATTTAAAAATGAAATACATTTCTCGCTATACGATGATTATTATTATTAGAAAGTGTATATAAAAATTAAATGTAAGGTTATAAATATTTATATGAGATGAAAACAACTGTGTTTAAGAAATGGGTTTTTAGATGAATTGTGAAAACAGTAGTAGGGACAATATATATATTTTTAGTTAAGCTTTATTTCTCTGTAATTGTGCACAATTATTTTACTCTTTGAGTAATAAACGATAAAACCTTCACGTATTATTAAATTATAATGCAATATAGTATGTTAAAGAAAACAGGACTAAAGTTGATATTGGATGAAGTTGGTATTGATTCGATCATTTTCAGCACACTTCAGGAGCTTAGTTTTATTTCTAAATATATTGTACAATTGACAGGTAAAATCATAATATGGTGATAATAAGTGCCCACGAGCAGATCTACAAAGTTTTCAAATAAATTAAAGTAAGCTTTACTGAAATACCACAGTTAAAGAAAGATATTGCAAGGGAAATACTTTGTTGCTCATAATAAAAAAAATAATATAACCTACATATATTCGTGCAGGGGCGGAAAAAGAATACTAATCTCTGCGGCAGGGTCGGCCTGTCGTAAAAGGCGACAAAACAACCCACCCTAGCTACGTGGTAGGGACTCAAAGCCCGTCTAGATGGCGACTAACTTTGGTCTTAAGTATGCCGCCATAAAAACCTTGTGTTGTGTTCCGGGATAGTGACCCAAGTTCCTGTACTCTTATGGGACAGCAGCGTGTTCGCGATGCCATTGGCGTTGCAAACACTCATAGGCGACGGTAACTGCTAAATTTTAAGCGGGCCGTCAGCCTGTCTGCTGTCCTATAGCAAAAAAACATATCCTAAATTGACCTCTACAGTTAAAGAGATTACTTCTGAGACATAATATTCTCTTTATGGGAGTGATTAGTCGTAGGTTTTTTATACATAGTTGTGACAAAACCTCTTTTATTGTTTATCAAGTGATACATCTTTGGGCGTATAATAAAATCTGTCAATAAAAATTTGTAATTACATTATGAAATATTTATGTTTCTTCATTACAAATGATTAATATTTGTATTGTAATTAATACATTTACATTAAAACGAATAAACCTGAAACCAAATTAATCTTTTGAATAAATTAAACAAGAATTCAGATGAGACGTATTCGTTTCATTTAGTTAAATAAAAAGGGACATTTGTGCAGTGAAAAAGAAATTATGCGACCAACATTAACGTAAATGAAGTTAGCTCAATTTAGCATTTTCTTTTTTCCGGGACTGGTGATACATTACAGTGAAGAGCTACGGTTAAAAATTTTTAGTAAGATGTTCTAAAATGATAGATCAACTGTTCTTTTTGGGTAATATTTTTAGTACTATTATAATAATATCACTCAATATTGAATGTTGAGTACGTTATTATTTTGAACGATGTTAATGTTTTTATTTTTTAGTAGCTGTTTTACCTTGACAAGTAGTTTAATTTTATAAAATTAAGTTTATTCATCATATTTTTTATATTATTTGTATTAATATTTTGAATATTATGAGTAAATAAAAGAAAAACTTAAGTGTGTGCGATTTTATTGCAGTCCGCGTTTTATGAAGTTTTCTTTTTCAATTTACAAATGGTCAATTTTTGCGTTATAAAAAAGGTTAAGGCATAATATTATAATTGTTGTAACTTCAATTGTGATAATCTATAATTACGTAAAATATATATATACAATACATGTATCTCCGTTTATGTGTTTAAATGTGAAATGTAAATAAATGTAGTGAATAAATAAAAATGAAACTTAGTTTGTTGAAAAGATGTTTAACAGAGAAAGAGAATAGATAAGATAGATAAAGAGAAAGAGAGAGTAGCATAAACGTATTTTTATTTCTAGCCATGTAATCCCGACATGGCCAAAAATAAAAAGGTGACAAATAAATATATATGTTTCACTAGTTCATAGTTTTTTCTTTAAATATTGTCTTCGGTCATGGATAGATTTTTATAAAAGGAAAAACTCTCCTTATAAAAATTAAATACAACGACTTATTTCATACCCTATACACTCTAATTTTCAACACATGTTTGGTCAAGAACTGGATGTAGGATGAACGATGCATGGCACACATAAGTTAAGCTAAATTTACAATACAACCGTAATCAAATTCTTATGAAATATAACCACAGTTTTCATATACATATAGTATAAGTTAACTTTAAATCAATAAAACTATGACCAGAGATAACGAGGCATTTAACTTACCCATTAATTTATAAAATATTTTAATGTAAGTGTCTATTTTAAAGTATGAATAAATACTGCGACAATTCACATAACCATATATTCTCAATGTTCAGTAGATCGTTTGTGTTATGGGTAATATACAACTGACAAACACTTTTTTTGTAAATAAATACTCGACTATGATGCTGGTATTTCGACGTGCCTTTACAGCACAGACGTCTTTAAAAGGTGTAAAAGGTCTACCAAGACCTTTGAGCTCTGACTTCAACAAGCTTACTGAACAAGGCTAAGAAGTACGTTCTTTTCTAGAAGTTTTCTGTTGGGTTGGAGGATCATGAAGCAGTCATCCCTGCAAACAATTAAGTTAAGGTTAATTTATTCCTTATGATGACTTGCTTAGCACAAGAAAAGGAAACAGTGATTGAAATGTTTAATCCTGTTTGCATCCAAAGGTCCAAAAGTCCACTGTGGAATACAGTCCTCCGGCCGTAAAGGGAGTAACCAAACTGTGCCTTTCTTGTTCAGTCTTTAAAACTCCAAACAAGCTATGAAGTATATATAGTAGCGCAATTCTAATTTCTGACTAGAACAACAGCATTAATACAAATTCCTTGAAAAATATAAATTTGTTTACAATGGCATCACGCATTGCTGAACATTTTCAGTGGGTCTCTTCTTTTCCCCTATCGGTCTATGTTATCGGTGTATATTTACAACTGTTTTCTTTATGACCCATCACGATTTCTGTAGGATTTTATCACTTCAGCATTTTATGAGCGAGAGTAGTTTCTTTGATAGGCTTGTATTGATTCTTCGATTTATCAATGTTAGAAATTTTAGAATTTTTTTAATTTCTCTTCAATTTTAGGTTGAATAACGACGATTACATCACAGCTTATTAGACCGTATATCAATTAAATAAATATAAAAATATTTTCACACACAAACATAAAAGGAAAGACCTTTTATTTTTCAATGCTGTTCGTAAAAGTATGTGCACAGTGCCCGTTGTTACATGATAAATTAATCATGTCAATGAACCGATAGAGCTGCGATACGAGTGAAAAACGACGTGCCCCGATTGACATATGACCGGTGACGGCACTCGCTTTTTACACATTTTTAAACGGTAAATAGAAATTTTTGGATAATTAAAAACTCATGGCAGCTTAAAATAAAAGAACAACTGTCACCAGTACCTAAATTGATCATAAACACATAATCATATCGAGCCGTGAAAGGCTAATTGATTGAAGTTACATTTTGGGAGATATTGAGTTATATACATATTCAGAATCAGCATTTTTTTCTGAAAACTTTAGATGACTCTCTCGCAAAGTTTATAAAATATCATTTAAAACAATTAATCATTCACCCATCGATACGATAATCTTGATTTCATTCAAAATGTTCCTATCAAACTATTTAGGTCTATTTTACTATTTTTTTTCCAACTTAATATTAGTTTGTTATAACAGTTTCTTGATCTCAAATAATTGTAATTGCAAATTGACTTGTACGTTCGTGTCTGTGGATTGAATTTCATGAAGACCGACTATTTGTTAAATAGAATAAAGTGATGTCAGTCGTATTAATAAAATATCTAATGATACCGGTTTTTATACTCATTAAATTTAATTTAATTTAAACATTAATTTAAAAGCAAAAACCATACAAATTAATTTAAAGTCTAACACAAACAAGAAATTTTTACTGTTACTCAGTGCATAGGTAATAAATGCTGTAAAAGAAGAAAATCTCACGGCTCTAAGGACACATCGCATAGCAATCACCAAAAGTTGATCCTCTGACCTTCCATATAAGGCTAATAGCGGCGACCGGGGTTGTAGTCGGTATGCCGTTGGAGCCGCCGCCAGCCATCACATCGTTAGAACGATGAGGGCGATATTACCACATCGGCTTCCCCCTCGTACCCAGCGAGATATTGGTCATTCTGTTTCCCCTGGATAGAAAAAAAGCTCAAAAGAAATTTATTTGAATGTAACAAAGTCACATTTTGGTCAATGTTAGTATTTTAATACATTAAATAATTAAACATTTCGAGTTACACCAGTTAAATAATTGTTTTGGAGATAATTAATCCTTCCAGAAGTTGGTAGCCAACCTTCACTAGTTGGAGAGGCACTTGAAGAAGAAGAAGAATCCTCATATTCTGACCTCCCTTAAACTATCATATTGTTTGAATAAAATAATCTGTAATATAAACAATCACATTTAATTTGCATTTAAACACGAATTAATCTTGAAAATGTTAAAAATAAAACATTTTTACAGCAAAACGCATAAAAACATTCATTTACGATACTTTCAAACGAAATATTTAATGTTAACATTCAAATATTAAAGAGCGAAAAATATAGCAGTAATTGCGAGACAGGCACTTAGTACGGAATTTAAAAATAACATTTGAAACACGGGTGCTTATAGAGTATTCGAATGAATAGAGTGCTCAAGTGAACAGTTTCTATAAAAAAATTAATTGTTAGTGTAAGCAAAATATTTTGTAGTTGCTTTGGTTTATATTTAAGTTAATTACACATAGAGCTACAAGATATATCGGGTGAAGTGGTTTTCAAAAAGGGAATTGTTTCTCCATTCAGGGTTACATAGAAAAAGTTCCAGTTCCATTAACAATGGACTCTGGTCACCAAAACAGAATTTACAACACACGATAAAAAAATACAAATAAGCACGAAATCCAAGAAATTCAAACAGTCGCAACGTAGTTACCTTACCCTCGCATAAGAACATGTGTGGGTAATGATGATAAATGAAATGTGTACTAAATTTAAATTTAAGAATAAATAAACCTTCATTTATTTGAACATCTGAAATCCAATTGGATCTAGGTTGAATGTATACCATCATTTTGAAGATTGGGGTCCGCTGTTGAGCACTATAGGAAAGAAGGGAGGGACGATACGTTTTGGATTCGGCCGAATGCAACCAATTACGTGAATTTGTCTCAGGATTTTTTCAAAATAGTTACTGGGAAATATTTTCTTTGTCGACTCCATCCTTAAATGCTCTAAGTTTCAGCCACATAAAATTAAGAAATTGGACTCAGAGATGAATAAATGTTTTATTTGCGGTGAATTATAAAAGTAATGAATTAAGTTTATAGCTATTATGTTCGCTGGAGCAATTAAGAGATATTTGAGCTTGTTTTATGAACTCGCTTTTGAACTTTGTTTATGTAATTTACACGTAAAATTATGCAGAAGGCACAAATTATAATTTACGGGGTGAAACTTTGGATTTAATATAACAATATAATATATCAAAGAAATAGTAATTTATCTTAATTATTTTATATTTCCTTAAGTTTTTATATGTGTTATTTATCACCATTTATTATTTATATAATAAATTCAATTAGAAATTTCACTCTAAAAGTACCTAGTTGAAAATGTAAATCATTTAAAAATAAAAAAAGATAAAAAAGAACAACTCTAACTATGTTATTTAGTCATTTTTAAAGGAGGACATCAAGCTAGTTTAAATCTATTTCACAATAATGATCAAATTAATGATGCGCAAACATATTTAGTGATTTAACCTTTTTGTTATTGAAATGGAACAACAGACAGCCTAACGATCCACTTAAGTAGTTACCGACGCCTAGGGATAACACCAACTTGCTACCAGCTACGTAAATATATTCTGATGCCCTTTTTAAATTATTGGAGTATTCCATGTAGTGCGATGGGAAATTTCAACTAGAAGCTCATTTGACAACCTCACTGGGCACAAAATAAACGTTCTGGAATTTGCGTGCATCAGCGCAGAGGCACTAGATGGTACGGTTGAAAGCCCAACTGTTGGCGAGCGGTGCAATGATAGAAAGAGGAAGATGACACAATCTCAAATCCTTGGTTTTAATTAATTAACGTTATACTACGTTCTTCAATACGTCAAGTCATAAATATTTTCGTATTACATTTATGTAGCTCGAATTTAACTTTTCCCGTTCAGGTAAAGAAAGTTTGATTGAATATTTCAAAAAAATAAAACTTTTTCACTTTCCCTCATATCTCGATTGCGAAGTTTGATATTCGTATAGAAATATAGGTAAATTGAACACAGAAGAATTTTCACATCATCTATGACGCAAATTTGCCTATTTATGGTTATCAAACGAACTCGTCTGATCATTTACTGAGAAATAAGAACTATTGTAGAGCTTTGATACATAAACCTTTCCAGAATTATCCTGCAGATATTTTCTTTGTTAAACAATGTATGGGATGGTTTTCTTTGTAATTTTGACCAGTTACATGCAATTCTTTTAGAATAAAAATGTATAATTATTCTAATTAACGTATAAGATTTAATTAAATCTAAATTGCAACTCGCACTTAGATGTACAGTGTTACGAGGCATGCCTTTTAAGTTTTGTCGTTTGAAGAAAAAAAAAACAAGTAGAACCTTATAGTACTTTTTATTGTTTTTCAAAGTATTCACCACGAAGTTTAATACACTTTTCCATTCGTTCAAACCAGTTATTATAACATTTATTCCACTCTAAAGTGGGGATGTTCAAAATGGCTGACTTGAAAGCGTTGACTGCTTCTGCAGCGGACTGGAAACTTTGACCACGAAGACTTTTCTTAATTTTAGGAAATTTAAGGAAATCGTTAGGGCTTAGGTCAGGATTTTATGGAGGATGGTCTAGAATTTCTAATTTTTCCTACTTCAAATACTCAATCGTTTGACGAGCGCTGTGTAAGCTTGCGTTGTCGTGGTGCAGGATGACGCGTCGCTTTGAGTTAGATTTTCGAAGTTCGGCGACGAGTTGTGGTAAACAAACTATGGTATACTACTCTGTGTTAACCGTTCTAGGATCTCTAAGTGGAATAGTCGCAACATGACCGGTTTTTCCAACGAACGTGGCCACCATCTTCTTTGAAGTGCTTCGATAACGAACAACTTTAGTCGGTTTTGGCTTGTCTTGAAAGACTCAGATTGTAGATTGTTGTTGGGAATCAAGATCGTAGGCATAGATGCAAGATTCGTCATCAGTGGTGATATCGTAGACGTGATTTGATTCTCCTCGGTTGAACCTTTGCAGAGTTTTCTTACACCATCTGATGCGGGTTGCTTTGTGATCGTCGGAAAGCAGATGCGGTATCCAACGGTAAACTAGCTTTTTCACACCAAGCGCTTCGTGCAAGATTTTCTAAATGATTTTCCCTGAGATGTCTAATAGAGCTTCTATCTCTCGATATGTCACATGACGATCTTCGAGAATTAGTTGTCTCACAGCAATGATGTTATCTTCAGTGAAGGCGGATTTTGGGCGTCCTTCGCGAGATTTGTCACTATCACTAGTATGTCCACGCTGGAATTCTAAATACCAGCGTATGACAGTTCGCAGATATTGGGCTTTATCGCTGAACACAGATCTTAGCTCTTCAAAACACTGAAGCCGTGTCAGGCCTCTTCTAAAGTTGTAGAAAATTATTGCACGAACATTTTCCTTAGAAAGATTCATTTTCGTACGTGACCTGACAGATTTCAATCGACGCTGTAACTAAACAATAGCATTAATCCTAATACTTTCAACTGTTTTGAGATTCAAAATTTAAACACATTTGAATATAGAACAGTTACAAATTCAAAATTGCCAGGAAATAAGGAAACGACAGAACTTAAAAGGCATGCCTAGTACTACGACCGTAAATATATATTACTCCACGAGACACGGTCTTCAGTATTTCTGGTTATTAGATCATTGGCATACGATGGACCTTGGTCACAGAACAGACTTGCTTGCCTTTATGTATACTTTATGAACACCAATATATATTGATACAGAGAATATTCTGAACTAAATTAATTGCAGATTATTTGAAAATTCCTGGCTAGATATTCAACTATTAGTTACGAACGTATAAATACATTGATATAACGATAACGTGTCTCTTAAATAAGTAATTCGCAAGCTCTTACAATAGCTTTTTAAGTTTTTCAGGCTGTATGTAATAAATGAAGTGAAAGTTGGGTATGGCAGAAGAAACATGAAAGCAGAATAAATGCAGTTGAGATAAGAGCGTTAAGAAGTATGATAGGAGTCAAATTGAGTGACAGGATAAGAAATAGTGAGATAAGGAAACGTTGTGATCTGAAAGAAGATGTAGTGACAAAAATTGAGAAAGGTATGCTGAGATGGTTTGGCCATGTCGAGAGAATGAATGAAGGCCGATTGGCGAAAAAAGTGTATAAGGCGAGTGTGAATGGAAGTGTTGGAAGGCGTAGACCTAGGCGGACGTTTCGAGACCAGATCAGGGACGTCTTGAAAAAAGGCCAGGTCAAGAGTACCCTTAACCGAAGGGCATGTATGAAGGAAATAATGAAAGTGGACGAAGCGAAACAAGTATGTAAGGATCGTAGCAAGTGGAAAGAAGTGGTCTCTGCCTACCCCTACGGGAAAGAGGCGTGATTATATGTATGTATGTAATAAATACATCGCGGTCGGTTGCAAACTGTTTATTCGAAATTGACAGTTCTTGTGTCTAGCTAACTACCCTGTACCTTTTTATTATATTTATATGTAATGTAACACATGCACTATTATTACACAGGCAAAATATATTATGTGGAATAGTGGTCAACAAAAAAGATTACTCAAGTCGTAGATTTGATCGAAATCCTGTAGAAAGGGTTCAGGGTAAACTAAATTAAGGCACATTGAAAGCAGTGATTGATCGAAGGACGGCTTACCGGGCTCTCGTGGTTATAATCTAATATCAGGGAGAGCTAATATGGTAAGACGTCTTGTGGGAAATGGAAATATTATTTGGGGAGAGATTACTATCATTAACGAATAGTTATGTTGAAAATTCTGTTTCTGGCTGTATTTTATATTAAGACTGGCAGTGTTTTTTAGAAGTCACAACATAGACTGAATTTAATATTTTATAGGTAGAAAAGATGGATTTGGTTTAGTTAGTTTTTGTTATTGTTAGCGAACAAGAGCTGACGGTCTATTTAATAGTAAGTAATTGCTGACCCCTTTGGATGTTTGCGGCGCTATACACAACGCGAACACGCTGCTATCCGCATAAGAGAACTAGGCTTGGGCCACTAATGCCAGTAAATAAGAAAATGTTATTATGATGAAATACCCACTTATAGACCAGGGATGGTTACCCTGTAGACGGTCTTGGAGCTCTACCACCTACTAAAGGTTGTTTTGTCGCCTTTTACGATAAGCTGGCCCCGCCCACAGGGGTCAATATGATACTCTGCCCCTGCATGAAGGAAGACATACCTCAGCATAAAACAATCCTAGCTTCAACCAAATCTTTATGAATTAGATAGATTTTGTGGTAACTCCCAGTTGCATCCAAATCTCGCACTTTGGTGTACTAGTTGAAATGTTAAGTACACAAAGGGTAAAATAGGATATGCCTTTTTGCATCAATGTAAATGTTTACATGTTAACTCTTGTTTTTATTGACCAAGAGGAAACAGGAATAAGGCTCGAATGGATATGGCAGGTATTTTTTTGGTCTATTAAAATAAAAGCCGTTAATGTACCGCGTACCACTACTGGACTCAGGCTCCGCAATCAGAAAGTATACCCACCACGCTTTTGTAACGTGGATTGGTATTTACACACACTCATGATGCTTTATTTCACCCTCTGTATGACAATCATATAATATGATATTGTGCCAAACCCACATAGTTTGGGACTTATCTCAATAATCCTTTTAGGCAGGCCTTTCTATCCGTGCAGGGGCGGAGAAAGAATACTAACCTCTGTGGCCGGGGTCGGCCTGTCGTAAAAGGCGACAAAACAACCCACCCTAGCTACGTGGTAGGGCCTCAAGCCCGTCAGGATGGCGACCACCTTTGGTCTTAAGTATGCCGCCATAATAACCTTGTGTTCTGTTCCGGCATTAGTGACCCGAGTTCCTGTAACCTTATATATATATATATACCTAGTCAGGTCATAAGTATTGTCACACAGTAAAAACTTTTCTTTTAGAATGCTGGCCACAAAAAAGTTTATTGAATTAGAATTTCGAATTGTTCATGAAAATAAAAATGTATAACTTTTAGAATTTTACTCATTTTTAAATATGGAGTGGACGCTTAAAGAAGACCGTGTTGCAGTTATTGCATTGCATCGTTGCGGTTACGCGCCAATTCAAATTTTTAACATACTGAAAAATTTGAATATTACCAAAAGATTCGTTTATCGTACCATCAAACGATACAATGAAGACTCTAGTATAGATGACAGGTCAAGAAGTGGTCGCCCTCGGTCTGTTAGGACTCCAGCAGTGATAAAAGCTGTGAAGGCACGAATTCAAAGAAATCCCAAACGTAAGCAGAAACTGTTGGCCCTTCAGATGGGGTTAAGCAGAACCACGGTGAAAAGGGTGTTAAATGAAGACTTAGGGCTTCGGGCATATCGAAGAAAAACAGGACATCGTTTGAATGCTCGTCTAATGGACCTGAGACTGAAGAGATGCCGCGCTTTGTTGAAGCGGTACGCGGGAAAAAAATATCGGGAAATTCTTTTTTCGGATGAAAAAATGTTTACCGTAGAAGAGAGCTACAACAAACAAAATGATAAGGTGTACGCCCACAGTAGTGAAGAAGCGAGCAACCGTATTCCGCGTGTCCAACGAGGTCATTTTCCATCCTCGCTCATGGTATGGTTGGGAGTTTCTTATTGGGGCTTAACAGAGGTACATTTTTGTGAGAAAGGTGTAAAAACGAATGCTGTTGTGTATCAAAATACAGTCCTGACGAACCTTGTGGAACCTGTTTCTCATATTATGTTCAATAACAGGCACTGGGTATTCCAACAAGATTCGGCGCCAGCTCATAGAGCGAAGAGCACACAAGACTGGCTGGCGGCGCGTGAAATCGACTTCATCCGGCACGAAGACTGGCCCTCCTCCAGTCCAGATTTGAATCCGTTAGATTACAAGATATGGCAACACTTGGAGGAAAAGGCGTGCTCAAAGCCTCATCCCAATTTGGAGTCACTCAAGACATCCTTGATTAAGGCAGCCGCCGATATTGACATGGACCTCGTTCGTGCTGCGATAGACGACTGGCCGCGCAGATTGAAGGCCTGTATTCAAAATCACGGAGGTCATTTTGAATAAACTTTAATGTCATAAGAATCTATGTTTTGTTAAGTTCATTTTGGTATATGAATGGTTACATAATGAATAAACTTGTTACAATTATTTTACATTAAACATGTGACAGAATTTATGACCTGACTAGGTATATATATATATATATATATATATATATATATATATATATATATATATATATATATATATATATATATATATATATATATATATATATATATATATATATATATATATATATATATATATATATATATATATATATATATATATATATATATATGTGTGTGTGTGTATGTCACTGAACTCCTCCTAAACGACTGGACTAATTGTGTTGGAATTTTTTGTGTGTGTTCAAGTGAATTCAAGAATGGTTTAGATTCACAATTGGGTAGGTGGCGCTGCGTTCGAGTTCTGGGTTTCTTTTTCGCAAATCAGAACATAACCCCAAAATTTTAATTTTCCTTTTTTTAACCAGCAAAGCGGGCGGGATTGGCTAGTTATAATTATAATATTTTAACCGATGACTTCTAACTTGCTGCTTGAGTATGACACCACTAAGTCATCAGGTACCTTTATACGTTTTATAATAATATTCAACATCTTACTATTTAAAGCTAAAGGTATAATTACAAGTGCCATTCAATGCCTCGCTAATGATGGTTCCTACGAACCCTGATCCATAGCTCACATTTACTTAGCAGTAACATCTTTATTAAGACATTCAGGGACCCAGAGGGCATACCATAAAGCAGGCTCCATAAAAACTTTTACATTTAACTTAGCCCGTGATATTTTGATAATATCAACGATGTCTACTTAGGTTCCCTAAGTGCTACCGAGTAATGGTTAAAGTTAACCTTAGAAAATTATTAGACATAAAAGTGAGTGTTTTTTTTTCAAAATCTTTTCAGTTTTCACGGCTCATTTGTTTATATCGATGCTATTTATGTATATCAACCACCGCCAGAAAAATAAAATATAATAATAAAATGTAACATACTTTGACAATTAACACAGCGCCACATAGTTACAAAGTAAGTAGCATAGCACTTGTGTTATGGGTACTAGATAACTCGCCTCCTTCTGCGAGGCAGTCATGTCCGCAAAGAAGGCGGCGGAGCGGGAGCGGGAGTCGACCACCACACTCCCCTCCCGCCAACGCAGGCCACGCCGGCGGCGCCGGATGGCCAGTAATGACCTCCGGCCGCCGTAAAAAGCGGCCGCGGGCGGCCCCTTGGGGGAGGATCTGCCGCCCGCACTATTACTGCGAGGCAGAGGGCCACGTGCTGTTCCGCGGGCCCCCTAAACTGTTGATTCAGAAGAGCGCCGGGGGACAAAATCCTGACCCCTGGCGCCAACAATTTAGACGGGGCCCGCCTTAAGATAAAGGCCGGGCCGGCGTCGGCCCGAGCCACGAGATCGGCAGGCCATATATCCGTGGGCACGGGCGTAGGCGATAGGAGAACAGCGGGGTTTTTTAGTGGGTAGTCGGATGGCTGAACATCTTTCCCGAAGTCCCACATATCCCTCGGTACCCCCGGGCCGAGGGAACCCGTCAAGAGAGTCTTTTCCCCGAGACCAAAAAAAATGGGTACTAGATAACTAATGTAGTACATACATAGAATAGAATAGAATAGAATAGAATAGAATAGAATAGAATAGAATAGAATAGAATAGAATAGAATAGAATAGAATAGAATAGAATAGAATAGAATAGAATAGAATAGAATAGAATAGAATAGAATAGAATAGAATAGAATAGAATAGAATAGAATAGAATAGAATAGAATAGAATAGAATAGAATAGAATAGAATAGAATAGAATAGAATATAATAGAATAGAATAGAATAGAATAGAATAGAATAGAATATAATATTCTTTATCGCACACAGAAAATAATAAAATAAAATGTAGTACATACATACTTATATTTGTCAATAAGTACATATTAATACTGACAGCAATCGGTTGAGGAAATTTTGGAAAAATAGAAATCTCGCCTCGTCGTTTCGAGATCAAATCGGGGACGTCTTTGAAAAAGGCCAGGTCAAGAGTACCCTAAACCGAAGAGCATGTATGAAGGGAATAATGAAAGTTGACGAAGCGAAATAAGTATGTAAGGATTGTAGCAGGTGGAAAGAAGTGGTGCCCTCAGGGGCGCTCCTCTGTCCGAGGAGTGCACGGGTGTGCGTACCCGAGGTGCCCGAGCATTCGTTGCCTCACTCCCCTTCCCGTCTGAGGCAACGGAGTCCTACATTTCCTCCCGTCTACCTCCCACATCCTTTCCCCAATTCCCTCATCTTGGGTCGGGTCGGCTGTGTGTCGGTGTGGCTGGGGGTGTTTGATGTCGCTCTATGCCCTGGATTGGCGTTCGACACTCACGGCCGTTCTCTCACTGCAACCACTTCCGACCGAAGATGTTACGCCTTGCCCTAGACTTTGTGGTTGGGTCTGGGGTGGCGTGTCACAGCCACCTGCGTTACGGCCTACGCAGCGGAGCCGTACGTCGGGATGATGGGATCCTGCGAGGCTGAGCCGGTGTAGATGGGCAACCTGTCATCGGCAACACGCCCGTTTGGCCCGGATTTCTGACCAGACGGCTGCCTTGTAGCTTAGCCAGCTGCAGGGAAATGGTCATGGGTGGTAGTGTCAAACACACCCGGCTAGGGAAGGTCGTCAGGTAGGAGGTCATGGTGATGAGGCAAGAGTTTCGTGGCCTAACCATCTGCGTCTCTCATGCCTCGGATACCGCACCCACCGCCTCCGACTACCCCTATATCCCGTTGGTAGCCCTGGCGGCCCTTGCGTAGAGCTCTGCTCCGCCTGGGTCGTCCCCACTTGCGGACTCCATGGAGGGTGGGGAGCCAATGGGATGAAACCTATAATTACATGAGCATGGATTATTCGGTTGAACTTAATAATAATAAGGAAGGAAGTAGCAGACAGGAGGAAGAAGATAGGGAGAGAGACAATAGTAGTGGAAAGAGCAGACCTCTGAGGAGGTCTCTAAGAACAAGGAGGAAAGAGGTAGATAAGGAGTCAGATTCCTCCATCTCGTGTGCTGATCTTCCTCCGATTTCCGCCAGAAGGATGTCCTACGAGGATGGATCCGAGGAGATCAGGATCAGCAACGAGACGGGGGACAAAAGGTTTAAGGTGAAGGATGGGGCCGAGACTGCTGCGAGAGCGGTGGTTTCAGACCCCGATACAAGGGCAACAAGTACCCTCAGAGCGCGTAGGGGCAAAGGGGGGAAACTAGTTATTTCCAGGCGTTCCAGCGCCGCCCCCGGCCCTGACAGTGAGTCGGACTTCAATGTCGGGGAATCTGTGAAAATTATGGGGGAGCGGATGCTGGAGCGCATATACAACAAGTCGGGGAGTTTTTTATGTGCCCACAGCAGACATAGAATTTGAGTCGACCGAGGAGACCCCAGAAAATCTGGAGTCCATGGACCTCGTTCGGCTCAGGGCCGCTGCGGGCCATGAAGTGTCCCAAATTCAGCTTGTTGCCACTCGATCGGGCAACCTGAAAGGGACCTTCATCAGGCAGCTGAAGGCGTCGGCCGCCAGGATCACAGACATCGTGGAGATCCTGGCGGAAAAATCAGAAAGCGGAGAAAACCGTCGTCTCCGGATTGACAACGACCGCCTCAGACG
Source organism: Malacosoma neustria (assembly GCA_963693495.1). Classification (NCBI taxonomy): domain Eukaryota; kingdom Metazoa; phylum Arthropoda; class Insecta; order Lepidoptera; family Lasiocampidae; genus Malacosoma; species Malacosoma neustria. The sequence goes on from OY856386.1 coordinate 5,890,487, forward strand.
CGAGCTCGCGGCTGTCAAGGGCGAGCTCAAGGCGCAGAGGCAGGCCTACGCGGAGGCGACGGCCAATAGGCGCTCCTCCCCCCCTCCTGCCGTCTCCCCGGCCGCAGTACCAACATCCATCGCGACCGGGTTTGACATTGACGACCTGAAGAGGTCGGTCTTAGAGACGGTAGGGAGGTTGATCGAGGCCCGTTTTGAGGGCCTCGAGGAGCGTCTGTTGCCGGCGATCAGGAGAAGGCCCCCCCTCGCTGCGGACGCCAGACGAGAGAATGGGGTCTCGGCGTCCCAGAATCTGCTAGGGGCGATCAGGCCTCCGACGCCGCCTGCTGGGGGCGCTACTGGGGCGGCGACTGGGGGACCGCGTGGTCCCTTGGCGGGCGTGGCGAAGGGGAAGCGCCTGGCAACCCCGGCCCAGGAACCCCGGATGGGTGCAGCCCAGGAGCCTGGGAGACTGGGCATGAAGAAGAAGAAGAAGAAGAAGAAGAAGAAAAAGAAGGCGGCCCAGACTCCCGGGCCCTTTACCGAACCGGAGGTTTCCCGTGCTCCAGCGTCCCTACATCCCAGGATGCTAGGGGCCCGGAGACATGTGGCGGCGCGTGGTGTTGGACCACCAGGAACGCAACCTCCTGTCCGGCCCACCATACCGCCGCCACCACCTCCCATGTATGGAGCAGCGGGCCCGTCGTACGTACCGTCGCCGTGGCCCGCCTTCCACCCGCCAACTTATCATGCGGGGTGGAATCGGGAAGACTTCCCCCAGCTGCCACCCAGGAGGGGGCAGACGGCCATAGAGCCCCAGCCTCCCCTGCGACCCCTCGGGGAGGCATGGACGGTGGTGGCCCGCAAAAAGGGGAAGAAAAAGAAGGGCAACAGTGCCACGGCGCCTCCGGCCCCCTCTGCTTCTCCCCCCAAAACCCAGCAGGGGGGGAAAAAGAAAAAGGTAAGGGTAGATCCCCCTAAGGTGGCAGTAATCCAACTCTCGCTGCCACCGGCCGCCTCAGAGAGGGGGATTTCTCTCCCACAATTGGCCCTGATAGCGGAGACCCAGGTGGAAATTAAGGACCTGGGTTTCCAAAGGGGCCTTAGGAGTCGCCGAGCTGCCGATGGCAGCATCTTATATGAGGTTGAGGGGGAGGGCAAGGAGGAGAAGGCGGACCTCCTTGCCTCCCGTATGAAGGTGGTCCTTGGGGACAGAGGGCTCGTGTCGAGGCCAGCCAAAAGAACTGGCCTCTACATACACGGGCTATCTGTCTCCGTCACGGAGGAGCGCCTTCTGTCGGCGCTGGCGGAGGCAGCACAGGTCCCTGCTGATTCCCTCAAGGTTTCGGAGATCAGGCAGGGACCAGGGGGCTTGGGCTCATCAATTGCCCAGTGCCCCATCGAGGGAGCTCTTCGGCTCACTCGTACCGGGGAGTTCAGCATCGGCTGGGGGGCGGCCCAAGTGAGGCTCCTCGAGCCGCTCCCCAGGCGGTGCTATAAGTGTTTCTCGATGGGGCACACCAAAGCGATGTGCCCCTCGCAAGTGGATAGGTCGGACCTATGTTTCCGGTGTGGGAAGCCGGGACATGGGTCCAACAAATGCAACGAGCCCCCGCGGTGCGCCGTCTGCGCCGATGCGGGCAAAACGGTGACCCACGTGATGGGGGGCAAAGAATGCCGCCCCCCCAACGTTAAGGGTATCTGGCGCTCCCTGCCACGACAGGGAGCGTCAGAACCGACGGTTATGGAGGTTGTGGATGCCCCTGTCAATGGATAGCGTAGGGGGCATGCGCATCCTCCAGGGGAACGTTAACCACTCCGCGGGGGCGCAGGACCTCTTCCTGCAGTCCCTCGCGGAGTGGGGTGGTGATGTTGGAGTTATTGCAGAGCCCTACCTCGTCCCGGTCCGTGACAATTGGATCGGTGACTGGGACGGCACGGTGGCAGTGACCGCCCGGGCAGGTGAAAGCCTTCCTCTCCAACTCCTGGAGAATGGGTCGGGATATGCGGCGGCAGGTTGGGGTGATTTCGCCATTATTGGCGTGTACTTCTCCCCCAACCGCCCCCTGGTGGAGTTCGAGTCATTTCTCGACTCCGTCGGGGCCGCCGTCGGCCGGATGCCGCCGAGGAAGATCTTGGTCCTCGGTGACTTCAATGCCAAATCCCGAGCCTGGGGCGGTCCTACTACCAATGCAAGAGGTAGGGCCGTAGAAGAGTGGGCGCTGCGGAGTGGTCTCGTCCTCCTGAACAGGGGGGCGGTTCCCACTTGCGTGCGACCACAGGGCAGTTCAATTGTGGATCTCTCGTTCGCCACTCCTGTGGTCGCATGCAGGGTGGTGGACTGGCATGTCGAGGAGGAGGTAGAGACGCTATCTGACCATCTGTACATCAGATTCAGCGTCTCCCCCCTCCGCAGCATTCCGCAGCCGCAAAGAGGTGAAAATTTTCCTCGCTGGGCACTCGGCCGTCTCGACAAAGAGATGGCTGAGGTCCAGGCGATTGCCGAGCGCTGGGTTTATAACGCATACCCAGCGCCCGCGGGGGAAACAGCAGAGGAGGCGGCCGGTCGCCTTCGCACGGCCCTCACAAGGGTCTGCGAGGCGGCTATGCCACGGGTCCGGCGGCGTCCGGCTCGGAGGCAGGTGTACTGGTGGTCAGCCGAAATAGCGGAGCTGCGCAACGCTGCGCAGCGCGCCCGCAGAGCCGTCCACCGGTACCGACACCGGAATCCGCAGCCGGACGAGGAAGAACTCCGGAGGATTAAGGGGGAGCAAAATGCTGCCAAGAAAGCCCTTCAGCGGGCAATTAGCCAAGCGAAGGCCCGGGCTTACGAGGAGCTCCTCGAGGGCCTTGACAGGGATCCTTGGGGGCGTCCGTACAAGTCAGCGCGCAAGAAGATGCGTGCTGCGGGCGCCCCGGTAACGGCGACCCTATCGGAGGAGGCCCTCAATCGCATAATTGAGGGGCTCTTCCCGAGCCCGGGAGCATTCACTCCCCCGTCTATGGCCGTCCCTCTGCTTAGAGTGGAGAACGTTGATCCTCCCCCCGCAACAGAGGAAGAAATAGAAGATGCCCTGCGACACCTTCAGGGCACCAAAAAGGCACCTGGACCCGACGGGATTCCGGGCAGAGTGCTCCTCCAAGCCGCCACTCACCTTGGCGGCTGGCTTCGGGAGCTGTTCGATAAGTGCTTCAGCACCGGACAGTTCCCGGCCCAGTGGAGGGAGGGCAGGCTTTGCCTGATTCCCAAAGAGGGCCGTTCCCCAGATGATCCCTCCGGCTACCGCCCGATCGTCCTATTGGACGAGACGGCGAAGACCTTTGAGAGGGTAGTTGCGAGCCGTCTCGTCCAGCACCTGGACACGGCAGAGCCGGGACTCTCCGCCGCCCAGTACGGATTCAGGGCGGGGCGCTCCACGTTGGATGCGCTAACCGCTCTGAAGGGCATATCACAAGAGGCGGAGAGTCAGGGAGAAGTGGTCCTGGCGGTATCGCTTGATATAGCGAACGCCTTTAACAGCCTCCCGTTCGAGACGATACTGGAGGCGCTCCGGTTCCATGGAGTGCCTCTGTATCTGCGGAGGCTGTTGGAGGCATATCTCCGGGACCGTTTCATAGTCTGGGAGGATGGCTACGGTCGGGTCCGAAGGAGGCGCGTTGCGTGCGGCGTTCCGCAGGGGTCGGTACTGGGACCACTTCTGTGGAATATCGGGTATGACTGGGTCCTACGATGCCCAGTCCCGCCCGATACGAGGGTGTTGTGTTATGCGGATGACACCCTCGTCGCAACTCGGGGTGAGTCTTACGAAGATGCAGTCCGGAGATCCACCATCAGCACCTCGCTGGTGGTGGACCGAATTGAGTCGTGCGGTCTGAGGGTCTCCGTAGAAAAGACGGAGGCCCTCTTTTTGCATGGACGACGCAGGAGAAGACCACCCCGAGAAGCACGCATCGTGCTCCGGGGCGCAGCGGTCGAAGTGAAGCCCCAGATGAAATACCTGGGGCTCACACTAGACCCTAGGTGGAGCTTCGGGCCACATCTTGCCCAATTGTGCCCGAGGCTGGTCTCGGCCGCTGCCGCCCTGGGCAGACTCCTGCCCAATGTGGGGGGGCCGGGCACAGCCGTGAGAAGATTGTACACTGGCGTCGTGCGGAGCATGGCAATGTATGGTGCGCCTGTCTGGGCAGACCACCTCACGTCTCGTAGCAGGGCCCTCTTGAGAAGGTCTCAGAGGGTCATAGACGTGAGGGCCATTCGGGCGTACCGTACAGTGTCCTGGCGGGCGGCTGCACTCCTGGCAGCCGACCCGCCCTGGGAGCTGCAGGCGGTTGTCCTCTCAGAGACGTACCGCCTGCGCCACGACGCCAGGGAGAGGGGACTCCGGCTGTGCCCGGAAGAGTCGCGACGGGTCAGGGATCTCGCCCAGGAGGCCTTGACCCAGTCTTGGTTAAGGATCCTGGGGCCTCCCGAGCCGGGCCGGGTTACTGTTGAGGCAATCCGCCCCTACTTGTCGGAATGGGTCTCGCGATCAAGCGGGACCCTGACATACAGACTGGTGCAGGTGCTGACCGGCGACGCTATGCGCACCTCATCCCACCCTGAGAAGGGGTTGCCGGTCGCTCTCTTGTAAGAGCGGCCAGCCGGGAGTTCCGGGGGAAGCTCCCGGCGAAGGCAATGAGACGGAGGGTGCCCTACCCCGACTGGACACTCTGTGTCTGGTCACCGGCAGGTCTAGTGTGACCGCCGGCAGCGGGAACTGTCACTCGGGGTACCCTCATTGGAGACGTCTGGCTGGGAGCCTAGCAGAGTAATGCCAAAAGGCGATCCTGCGAAGCCCCCTCTAAGGCCAAGAGTGGCGACCGGGGTTTTTAGTGGGTAGGACCGGCGGCCTTGGCCCCCGGTCCGCCCGAGGGGAGTAGGCAGCCCCCTCGGGAGGTAATCCCACATACCCCACCGGCCTTCCCCCGGGGGCTGGTGGAAACTGTAACAGTTTTCCTCGGTATAAAAAAAAAAAAAAAAAAAAAAAAAAGGTGGAAAGAAGTGGTCTCTGCCTACCCCTACGGGAAAGAGGCGTGATTATATGTATGTGTGTATGTAAATCTCGCCAAAACTACTAAGATCTGGCTGGTTCAGATACTGCTTTGCCCCATTTTTCTGTATGCTGCTGAGATGTAGACACTACGAGAGGTGGAGAAAAAATAGACCCTCTGGAGATGTGGTGCCGGAGAAGAATGCTTCGAGTATCATGGACAGAATTTCGGACGAGTGGCTCGACAAGCTCGCATTCTAAAATATTTTAAAAACGTCTTAAGGGAGAAAGGTGACTCAATTGAGCGTCTTGTGACACAGAGTAGAGTGGAAGGCACTAGATCGCGTGGCAGATTGCTTATGCGATGACTCACTAATATTATAAATGCGAAAATGACTTTGTTTGTTTGTTACGCTTTCACGCCAAACCGCTGACCAATTTTGATGAATTTCGGTATTTTTTTTATTGCTGCTGCGAACAGCAGACAGGCTAGCGGCCAGTAATGCCGGAACACAACACAAGGTTATTATGGCGGCGTACTTAAGACCAAAGTTGGTCGCCATCCAGACGGGCTTTGAGTCCCTACCACGTAGCTAGGGTGGGTTGGTTTGTCGCCTTTTACAACAGGCCGACCCCGGCCGCAGAGGTTAGTATTCTTTTTCCCCCCTGCACAGAGAAAAATATATAGGTATAGGTCCAATCTATGACTATATAGGTATAGTCATAGATTGGACCTTGGAGAAGGACATAGGCTACTTTTTTTTAAATTCATATGACAGAACAACGTTTGCCGGGTCAACTAGTAAATAAATACTTTTACATCTGTGCGTTTACAACTCCCAAACGAATGGACCAATTACTTACGTGCACTTTATAAACATTAATTGATTTCATTTGAAAGCCAATGTAATCTTAACGGCTATGATTTAAAAATTCTAGGTCAGTTAATCCAAAAACAAATTCCGTTCCCATAAAAGCATAGTAATTTTGTTTATTGAATTTGTATTATTTATGATATTGTACCTTCTTGACGTTTATACTAATTTGAATACAGTTTTCTATGGTCAAACCTAATTTAGCTGGACAAAAGTCTAGAACTAGGTAACTGATCTTCTGATCCGATTTTTCGATCTGTAAATGTTACCACTTAATTGTTTAGTGATTAACTTCTGTTATTTTAATCGTCCGAATGAATAAATTAACTTATATTTATATAAAATATATTTTAATATATGCAATTATCATCTAATAAAACCCTGCTAGAAAAATTTCGGCCTCAGCGATTGTTTTGCAGATTGCAACAGCTAATAAGTGAGATTAACTTCACAAAATATCCCTAAACTTTATATAAACTAGCGCTAAAAATAATATCATGTTATTTCAGTTCAAAATATTTTATCCCAATATCTCATAAGCCACGCGTAAACTTATATGAAGAGAGAAGTGCAGGGATAAGTGCTCTCCTCTAAAGCGACCCTTATTGCTCTTTATGGGGGATTGTATTGGATGACCGAAATCGCGGTTGAGTTTCAGATATGAAAAAGAAAATAAATATTATAGCGTCATATAGATTTTCTTAAGTTTTCACAACAGTATTTATGCACTATATAACCAAAATTAATATAAAAAACGTACCTAGTAGCTTAGTAGTGTTACACTCGGAGACCGATCTAGAGGTTTTGGGTTCTAATTCCTCGAAGACATACTTACTTGAGCAATTGTTCTCGCCTAGGGTGCTTTTCCACCAGAGATGTGAATGAATGAATGAAAAACACTTTATTGTTCACCAACTAATTCTATGTACAATGAAAACTAGAATAAGTTACAGTGATACAATGGGCGATGATGGATGATACATGGAGATGTGATATGTTACGTTGCTATAGATGCGTTTGATATCCACCAATCATATTCATTGGTGCACATAGCTTAGCACTGGTGGAAACTGATTCAACTAAGATATGTTTTTATATGGATTGATTCATGCTATGGATGCCTGCATATGTGCCTGATGTGCAGAGCAGAGTATCTACAGTATGCCCGCGTTTGTCGCTGAAAGTAGACAAGCTATCGATACATCGCATAGCTCGAGCTGCGCATATTTCTCGCGCAGCTACTTTGCGGCGGCGCATCTTCATAGTGCATCTTCCTCGCACAGCTACATAGCTTAGTATTGGTGGAAACGCTCACATATTTTCGTTACGTAGATTTCACATCTTCGCAGCATTGCTGCATAGCACATCTCTGGTGGAAAGGCACCCTAATGCGGGCATACTGTCCATTCCCTCTGGGGGAGGCCAGAGAGCCCAGCAGTAGGACGATATGGACTATTATTATTATATTCAAATTTAAAAGTAAAATTAAAGCAAAGCGTGTTTAACCCCTCAAACGTCTTACGTTCATAGAGAAAACCCTCCAAATGTCGTACGTACTACATAGGTACATAACAGCTATCAACAGTGACGGTCGCCATCGCTCATAGATATGTAAATATCATGACCAATGGCGACCGTCACTCTCTTATGTCATTTATCTTATGTACAACCGTATGAACACAAGACGTTTGAAGGGTTAAATGTAGCTTTACTGATATATTATTAAATTGTACGCGTATTTACGTACCCGTAATTTGCATCAAAGTAATAAACAAATAATTAAAAGCACGGCGGTTTGATATCATAATATTATTTAAAAGTATTTTCTATCGAATTTATAGAAATATATCAAAATAAATTTATGAAAAAATGTTTAACTTTACTTACATTATTAAAATTGGTTCAGCCGTATTCATAAAACTCTATTATGCATTAAAATTTATAGAGTAGAGTATCCATAGAGTTTTATGAAGCGATTTATTGCTTTTAATAATTAGAATCAGTCTGCCGTCGGTACTTTGTTTATTTCATTGCAATAATTAATTTGGTAATCCTATTCAGTTAAAATAGCCATATTTTCAAAAACAACACTTATTATCGCAATCCTTTATACCGGGGATAAACTAAGTTTAATATTAGTCTATTTTGACAAGATGACTAAGAAAATAGTTTGCAAAGCATATACGTTGCTCCTGAAAAACAGCGTTTTATTGTATATACCCGTTACAATATAGTACTGAGTACCAAGTTATTTGAGCTATCAAATTTTTATAATTTTCTTGATTTTGTAATATTATAACTTGTTTCTAATAAACTATTTGCCTTTCTGTCATTAGGTTCGCTTACGTTAAATGTTCCGCCATCTTGCTCTGAGGTTTCGCTTATTACATAAATATCTACACCGTTGACGTGCAAATAAGCTAGTTTGAATTCAAACAGCGTGAAAGTCACTAATTACCTAAGTAATTAGGGACTTACACCTATTTCGCTTTAAGTTGCTGAGAACTTAACGTTCATCACATAATAATTAATTAAATTTTTAACTGGTGCTAAAATTTTTATTAATTTTTAATGTATACAAAAAACGGTCAATTATCAAATACGTTTAGTAGTTAGTACATATAAAACTCAGTACTTTTAGACTGTTATGTATCGTATCTTCTTCTTCTTTCAGCCTCCTTCAACCATTTTGGTGTAGGCCTCCTCCAACTTTTTCCACTCGTCGCGACATTGAGCTCTCTGAATCCTATTTGAACCAGCGAACCTCTTTATATCGTCCTTCCAGCGCATCTGTGGCCTTCCTTGAGGTCGCTTATTGCCCCACGGTCTCCACTCAAGAAGTCGCTTGGACCAGGACTCTTCCTTTCGGGCAACATGGCCAGCCCACCTCCATTTTAGGTGATTTACTCGTGTTGTTACGTCTGCGACTTTACTTTGTTCTCGTAGCCATTTATTAGCTTTTCGGTCCATCAGTGTCACTCCTACCAGCTTTCTCTCAACTGCCCTCTGGGCCACTTTTAATCTATTTATGATATCTTTGATGAACACCCAGGTTTCGGCGCCATAAGTGAGCACCGGTAGGATGCACTGATTTATGTATCGTATAAAGATCTGATATAGGCCAAAATTCTGTGTTTCTTTTTGTGTCGATGTGCTTCTGTGACTTTCTGGCACAAAATGACATAATTTAATATTGGGGTGTATTTGATGAAAATTTATTTTCAAAGAGGCAACTGGCACCTAAAACTTTATCCAGAAAGTAAAAACTGAATGTTGCCTTTCCATGTTTGCATATGTACTAGCAGAAGAATGATGAGCTGGTGGATTAGAACCTCACCATAACTAATGTTAAGATTATTCTTGACTTCTATTTGTCTAAAATTTAAATTCATATATATTTTTAAATATAAAACAGACTTAAACTTAGATCCAAAGTATTAGTCCTTTCAATTAATGGACATCCACATATATATAGCATACAGAATAGTTAACTTAATGAATGGTACGTATAGAAGCTCTAAACTTGAAACGAAAACAAATATTAAGCCAGTTATCGCTGATCCACGGAATGCCCCTTGGGAAACGGTAACTCAAAATAACATTAATAATCCTTCTAACGTATGAAGTCGACTCCGTATTAAGATTTATTGTAACAAATGATAAGGGTTGTACTGCGAAGGATCAGTGGGATCCACTCGTTTATCATGAGACTTACTAAATTGTCTGGTATTGCTCTTGTTGTTCTTGTTTAATGTGCCAACAAAGGGTCGGTTATGATTTGTTCATAATATTTATCATTTTTTTATTGAACATAAAGTTTTATTACAGTATATCATTATATGGCTTAAAATCTCTATACACTCGATGGTAAGTTACGTTACGAAGCATTGAATGAGGAACTGTTATTCTATTTTTGAAATGGCATATGAGAGAATATTTATGGAGGTATTACAAAAAAAAAACATAGACAAATGACGCCTGTTATAAACGGTAAGAAGTCGAAAGATATTAAAAAAATAGTTTTTCGCCATACAGAGTATGCGTACAAATAATCAACAATCAATAACTATCAAAGATACCGATGACTACGTTAAGTGAAAAAGGAAACTATAATTATAAGGGCTTAAAATTTTCGGAGACACGACTATCTCGAAATTTGGGTTGTATGGAAGAGATCGCTCTCTAGAGATAAGACCGCCTATTGTAAATCATATTTATTAATGTTCTTCTTAGCAGCCGGATTTGAACCATCGACATAAGCGTTACTATGACGCATTAATATGCGATCGCTTTCCCAACTGCGCCAATGATTTCGTATTGATGTGTTCAAAATTATAGAACTTAGAGCGAGTACATATTAGGCGCTCGGCGTTGCGTTGGGCGCGCGCTTGTAGCGCTACATACAGCGCGCTTAGCACGGCGTTTAACGAGTTTTACCAAGGTGTTCATACTACTAGCTCAGTTCGGAAAATTTCTATTATTTCCTCCCAATTGCGTTACTTTAATATTTTATTTTTATAATCTGGACTTTGCATGTCCCATATAGCGGGACGCTTTTGGATTTCATCTATAAATAAATCTGTATCGAAGTGTTCGATTTCCATAATATAGGTGCACCCTACACGAAAGCGCGCAATCAAATGTACAGCAAAATGGCGGCGCATGTATCTATAAGCGCGCAGCTGACGCCCGCGTAACGTGCGTTCCAACGAAATTCTGAGAGCGCGCGTCCGACGAGCGCTTGATCAGAAGCGCGCGTTTGCATGTGTACACTTCAATAAGAACTTTTGGATCTCAGAACGCGCGTTAGTAAATCGCGCGTTTCAAAGCGCCCAATGTGTACCCGCTGTTAATGTTCGCAACGTTTGTGTTCGTGGCGTCAGTCATAACCGACGTCTATGTATGTATCTACCGTTTGTCATAACGAACGGAAACACACTAAGTACAGAATTTTTTAACGGTTTCACTTTTTTTCTATTAATTTTTATTAATTAAAGTTCTATTGACTTGAATGTTTCACATTTTCTGGACGTCCCATGAGGGTCTATTTTTTATGTTACAAATACACTTTCATAAAATGTAGAACCAAGTATACGTGTATGGGGGCGTACATCTAGTCGAAATCTAATCGTATTACGTACGGTATAGTATTGGGCGAGCAATAAATACTCCATTAACTGAGTTGTCCATCTGTCCACCGTACTCCTGCAATATAAAAGGAATACCTAAAACGTGACAACCCTATTTGTATACATTAAATACGTACCTTAGAATATGTGATTTCTCTCACGTAGAGGTCCAAGACTAGCCAAAATGGTTTGGTGACAGTGAAAAATATTGTTGCCCAACCTATAGAACATTTCACAAATTACTCTTAGAATTTCTTACAGTTCTTTTACATAGCTAAAACGATCAATCGTCTGAAGCTGAAGGTCAGGATCTACTATTATATATAAATTTTTCAGTTAAATCGCATACATGCATTCATTTATTCGATGCTTTTGGTCTCTTTTTATTAGGATATACATATGTACACTTTCTCACTACAATAATGTTCATTGTGGCAGTTAATAATCCCATCTTGATCGAATTTGGATTCGTTGGTCCATAGGATTTTTTACAAAAAAAAAAGCGTCTTCTAAATCCACATTGAACATGAATCTGCAGAAAGCAACTCTGCTTTCATCTCCTTTCTTTCTCCTCTTCGTAAATAACTAAGATATAGACGACAACATGTTATCTTGTGCCCACACAAATCAAGATAGGGCGTGAAGAAATCTCAGCTTAAAATATAATATTAGCTATATATTACAGGCAATGCCCTGTTTTTAAATGCTTCTTTATATAAGTCTAACTGAGTGATTACCAAAATGTACACTGATAAAAAAAATTAAACTTTAAATATATTATTTATAAAATGTTTTTATAGTTCTATCATAAATTTTATATAATTATATTACATTTTGTGAAACTTGTATTAATTATATAACATATGCATAGAAAATCTAGATCTACAATATATTATTTTATGTATATGTAAATAATAATTTATATAGTATAATATTGTTTTAACCACCTGCTATGGTCTAAAATAAACTTAAATTTGTTATTATCATTATATTATTGTTTATATTATTCTACATGAAAAATGATATAGTGAAACAGATATAACAAAAATAGGGCTTAAATATTTGTATTACTTAAACATTACCTATAATATATTGTTAGTATATAAAATCATAAAAAGCAAAAAATATGTGGTTGATATGAAGAATCATGGGTCAACTATGATTATTATAAAGGTTGGCACTGAAAAACAGCGCCGTGTTTCCCAACACGGCATAATGCTGAGAGCTGACCTTATTGGTTGGGGAAGCGACAGGCATTTACAATACATTTATATTTTATAAATTTTTCTTTCAAAAAGGACAGACCAGAGAGAGATAACGGATTTATTTATTATTCACCACGCAGTTATAATATACACAAATTAAGGAAAAAACACAAAATTATGAAACAAATCGCAGTCTTATCGCTAGGAAGCGATCTCTTTCAGGCAAATTAATACAAATATTAACAAAAAGTTATTTGATGTACGTGAAACATCAAAAGGAATTACATTCGTCATATTTTAAATCTACTTGTAGGTACACTGCAACACTCAAGTAGCCTCTTTTTATTTCTAACCAAAATAACATTAATACATCTACACCACTAAAACAAAGACCTGAAAACTAGTCTAATACATCTTAGATTAGATTAATCTGTATCTTAGATTACACAATTTCTAAATTTCAAGTTGTTTTATGTTACGAGATACCATTCCCTCAATATGCAATTTCGCTATTTCAATTTATTATTTAGGGAATGAATTTGTTTAAAAGACATTTCAGTATCCTCAGAACCCTTATATATATTATTGAAGTAATACTTTAATGCAGGAGATTGATATAATATCGGTCCTTTAGGTAAAAATATATCAGAGTAAACATAAACTCACAATCAATACAAAATAAATCGTAACTTCCAAAACCGATACACAAATTGCTTTCCCCAAAGTTATCAAATTAAAAAATCAATTTGAATTCTGAACAGGTTCACCACCACGTATCTGTATTTCATTCAAATTGATACAAATATTCCATACATTTATACTTGCATTTACGTTTATATTGGTTAACAGAGAGTGCTTAGACTTTTTGTTTTTGGTCACAATACGTTTAAGATGTTGGGTTAGTGTATTAATTGTAATGTACTCGTATTCGGTCGTATCTATAGGTTCTCAATAAATATGCAAGCTCTAACACTATAACAGTTCTAAAAGTAAATTAAATTTGTGTTAAACAGATAAAACCAGTTTTAAATATAATATGTGTGCTTCAATCATTCAAACAACGCGTAACTAAATCAAAACATAACCCTATATTTTTTGTTTTGTATTAAATAGAATCTTCTTAGGATTAGATAAAAAAAAACTGTGTGTGTTAGCCCCAACGCACGACTGGAGTTTACTACTTAAGTACGATTTTCTAAACTGACCCCCTGGCGCCAACACTTTAGAAGGGGCCCGCCTCAAGACAAAGGGCGGGCCGGCGCCGGCCCGGGCCACGAGATCGGCAGGCCATATATCCGTGAGCCCGGGCGTAGGCGATAGGAGAACAGCGGGGTTTTTTAGTGGGTAGTCGGATGGCCAAACATCTTTCCCGGAGTCCCACATATCCCTCGGTCCCTCCGGGCCGGGGAACCCGTCAAGAGAGGTTTTTCCCCGAGACCAAGAAAAAAAAAACATACGCAAAAAGAGTTTATTTAACTGAAAAAAGATTAATACCATATGAAAGGGTAAATTAACAAATTAATGAAAATAATCTTATATATAAAATTCTCGTGTCACAATGTTCGTTCCCGTACTCCTCCGAAACGGCTTGACCGATTCTCATGAAATTTTGTGAGCATATTGAGTAGGTCTGAGAATCGGCCCACATCTATTTTTCATACCCCTTAGTGATAAGGTCACTATTCTACTAGTAATAAAGTCATAAATCTCCAAAACATTATCTAATACTTACGATCATTCGTCATATAAAATGAACAAAGCAATAAATTACTCTTGTCACTTACAAATGAAAAGACATATGTTAGACAACATTTAATGTGAAATCAACCTTAAGTTGTAACAAATAAAGTAATTTGTGCCTTGACAGATACATCGTTTTGTTTTGTTTAGTGTGTTCCGATGCACGCGCACCATAAACGTAACGAGGTCATTCATTAGTAGATTTTACTCTCACATTTTTCTCATACCGGGCGCCTTATATATGAAAATCGATTCTTATGGAGTAAACTCCAATAATTAAATGTTATTACTTATTTAATGCATTTTTTTATCATGTAAAGAAAAACGAGTATGTAGACTTTGGGCAACAATATGCATTTAAGGGATAAACTTAAACGGTTTAAACATACTTACATGAGATGCATTTGAAATGTATAAGTGGGCATAAAATATTGGTCCATTGAATGCAGGGACGCAAATTGCCGCTCGTGGTCGGACGCGCTCATTTGTAATCGGCTTGGCTTGTATCACTGATTAGACTGCCGCATTAATGAGTTTAATGGAAGATATTGTTGAAATTAAATACAAATAAAATGTTTGAAATATGTCTGGATAAATTTTATTGTTGTAGAAAATCAATACCATCGCCTCTAAATAAATATTACGACAGGCTACTACTAGTAAATAGAAGCATCACCAATATGTTTCAAACTTAGTAAGGATTTCACAGTTGTCTCGATCAATAGAATAAGAGTATTGAAAACTTATCTAAAGTGCGAAGCATGTTAGTGACAATGCTATCTGGCTTGTAAATCTTATATTAAGAAAAGACTCTGTTCAGCCCATACATCCATCCTATTCTGTAACAATCTCCAATTTCCGTTTGAGGGCAAGAAAATACACTTGAAGACTAAGGTGCTCTTTTGGGGATTATATTTTTCACACCCGGCTTGAATTTTTGTTGGAAATACAAAAACAAAAATTCCCTGAAAATTTGAGCCCTTAATATTAATACCAAGTACTCGCGACAACATGTGAAGATTTTCCATTTAAAATAAACGTAAAGTTAGAATGTTTTCTTCTTTTTTTACAGCTCAGCGGCATTTCATAGTATAATCTAGCCCAAGCTCAGGATTTTTTTGGAATTGAATACTCACAAAAGTGTCCATTGCGGCGTAGTTAATCGGAACACACCGGTTAGGTAGTATGGGTCACTAAACCTAATTTTTCGGTATAATTCTCCTTTTTCTGTCATTAGCTCATAAATAACAAGACAAACGGAAAAATTCTAAGTTGTAGGAAATTTAATTTCCTATAAAAAAGTTTTCATGAACCAAATTGCTATATTTCTCTAGCTATAGAGTCTTGAATCTATTTTTGTATAAAATTTTGATGATTTATTGAGCCAAATTTAAAAAATATTGATTTTATTTTGCTTATTTCTAAATTTTTCAATAGTTATCTATTTTGCAAGCTGCAAATAAAAAAAGATGAATGTTATTAGATATTTAAGCTGTAATGAAAAAAAATTCAAAGCCCAGGGGTCCAAATTCAACCATAATTTATTTAATTTTTAAGTTTTAACTTTGTTAGGGTTCTTTTGTGACTATACCTCTATAATACATGGTTCCAGCATAACTACTCAGTTAATTTGCCATTTTATTTATCTGTTTGAACAACATCACTGTCTTTGGGTCCATCCATCAAATCCAGACCTTGAGTGCCATGAAATGCCGCTTAGCTATAAAAAAGAAGATTTTTTTAACTTTACGTGTATTTTAAATGGAATATCTTCACACTCTGTGCGCGAGTACTTAGGTAAAATATTTTAATGAATTTTTAATAATAAAATAATAAGAACCCCTAGGTTCAAATTTTCAGGGAATTTTTGTTTTGGTATTTCTAACAAAATTACAGGCCGGGAGCGAAAAAATAGTCCTCCAATAAAATGCACCCTATTGAAGACGTTAGATAATTTTCAGAAGGTTCAAAAGGTCTGACTGGTATCTGAAAGATACAGGGTATATGATTGGCAGAATGTCTAAAATTATAGTTTATAGTGCACTCTATCCCGTCTATCGGTAAACGCAGTCAAACGGTAAACTCAAAGATATTTCAATGAATTAAGTGCATGACACATTGAGAATAAAATACGAACTCGAAGCTGGGTCTCGAAAGTGTCACCCAGATACCACTTATGTCTAAATGAATGATTTAATAAAGTTTAATTCCAAACAACAAATGATAGAACCATTAAACACCGAAGCAAACAATAAAAAAATCTGCTTCAAAAATACTTCGGCTTAGACTATTCGTAAACTACAACAAGCACAACCAGCCGTGCCATATGACGAATATATACTACTTTATAACATTCAATATATTTGATTATTTCATTAACATTTTTCCGTGCAGGAGTGGAGTAATAATACTAAAATCTGCGACCGGGATCGGCTTGTCGTAAAAGGTGACAAAACAACCCTAGATATGTGATAGAGCCACAAGCCGATGTCGATAGCAACCACTATTAGTCTATAAATATGCCGCCATAATAACCTTGTGCTGTGTTCCAGCATTAGAGACCCAGATTCCTGTACCCCTATGGAACAGCAGCGTGTTCGCGGTGCCTACGGTAACTGCTTACTCTTAAGTGTACCGTCAGCCTGTCTGATATTCCTCAGTAATATAAAAACAAAAAAAAACTATTGTACTAATTTATAATCAGAAATACCTACATTTAAGTTTTTTTATTCAGAAATCTGTATGATTAATACAAATTTTTAACTTTACTATTTGCGATGAAATTATTATTTGAATCATAACTACTCAGGCTGCAAAGACACTGTATTGAACAGGAAGTACAAATATTTGTACTTCTAACTTTACAATAACACATAACCGGAACGTTTAAAACGAACATTTCCAATTAATACTGTTTGTTGAACAACAATGGGCGCAGTAATAACCCAGATGTGACAAGGAGTAGTCTGAACAAGTGCGATCACACATTCCTGTCACGGACGCCCCTTACTGTTGGGGAAAACAATTTCACATCCGACTTTGTTGTACGGCCGTTTTTAGACCGTGATGATTAATAATGCACGTATAGACTATATTTTATGAGACTAATAATGTCAGAAATGTACACATAGTTAAGTGTATGTTTTTCGATTAGATTTCGATCGGTAAGGCCCATTTGTTTGGTCACCATAATTATGAGTTCCATACATGTACCGCTGTTGGTTTGATGAGCCCAACTATGGTATCAACTTCTCGACTATCAAATACTGGCGTAGCCAAAAGGGCGATAAAGCGAGGTTATAAAAACAAAACAAAAAAGAGAAACGGGGAGGCGACCCAAATCTCCGTCATTTTCTCTTTTCGGGGATGGAACATTCATTACTGTGAAAGTGTTCCTGTCAAGCCCATAATCCATTATTATTTCCCTCTATTTAATAGTACGTGTCTACCCAAGAAAAGATAGTGTCACCTAAGTAAAAAGCGCGCAGAAGCTTTTTATTAAAAGCTTGGAATCAAACCAGAATGAAATAGTTGCAGTTTAATGTTATTAAACTTTAAATTAACGTAAAATTAAACGTAGTTATGCGAGAACACTTTATGTCTATCTCCCTCACACCTGTACGTCATATGTCACCATGCTGTTACCCATTTCTGACCAAGAGATGTCGTGCTGAAGGATAGATATTGACTCTGTGCGCGCGTGTTTTGTAAATAAATAAAGTACATTATCAAGCGTTTTTTCGATTATAATATTGTTTTGAGTTGTGTACGCAACTGTGCACGCTAGTGTTTTGAAGATATAAAGACGGACAACGGCAGTACGAGAAAGAACACCCCTCGAGTTCGGTGAGTCCCGTCAATTGCCATCTTCTTTCAATACTTTGACGACAATGTTTGACGAGCTCTTTGGCGTAATGGATAACGCATTTCAGTACGCTTGCGGAGGTCATGGTTTCGATTCGATTATTTACAAAAAAAAAGAATATAAATAGTATATCAGTTGTCTAGTACCCATAACAGAAGTGTTATGCTACCTAGTTTGAGACTAGATGGCGCTGTGTGAATTGTTAAAAAATAGAGTATTCTACGCGTGACGACAAAAGGAGACCCTTAGAAATTTAACCCAACCAGCGTCTTCATATGTATTTTGTTTTTGGTAAGCAGTAGCGAAATTGTTTACATCCGTAACTGACAGACGACATTTCATCTATATCTATACTACTATTATAAAGAGGAAAGATTTGATTGTTTGTTTGTTTGTTTGCTTTGAATAGGCTCCGAAACTACTGACCCGATTTAAAAAATTCTTTCATTGTTGGGAAGCTACACTATCCCCGGGTGACATAGGCTATATTATATTTTCAAAAAAATTAGGGATCCTTACTAAAACTCTAATAATGTAACCCAAAGTGTAAAAAAATTACCTAAAATATTATTTAAATCGCGTGCGTTGCGAAAACTATTGATGATAGAATAAAATAATGTACTACAACTTTGCAGAACACATCAATATTTATAAAAAGTGTCGCGACAGCATATGTCTAACTATTATAGTTATGCCACAATAAGTGTTCTTTTATTTTAAAAAATTAATTGAAATGCCGCCCCTAGAAAAGGCTCTTTATTTGGATCTTGGTATTAATCCTTATCAAAATAAATTACTTCATATTCAAAACTGTTTCAATACCTTTATATAACTTTTTGAATTATTGAATTCGGATATTCCATTCGAAAGATATCACGAGTTTAAAAATGTAAGTATTAGAAAAATGTTGCGTGGTAACCGCTCACCCTGTTCGGCTAGCTAGGCAGCACCTTATGCAATGCAGGCGTGCGTCACTGGGGTTTTCACAAAAATTAGAATACTTATTAAAAAATAACGAAAAATAAATAAAAAGTAATAGCAAAAAAAAATCATTAAAATAAAAGCTCATAGAAATAATAATATTCAAACTTTCTTTATAATTTTATTTTTTTAGTAACCTGACGCAAATAGAAGGGTTTGCCCCCAGGGGCGCTCGCTCCTCTGTCCGAGGAGTGCACGGGTGTGCGTACCCGAGGTGCCCGAGCATCCGTCGCTTCACTCCCCTCTCCGTTCGAGGCGACAGAGTCCTACCTTTCTTTCCGTCTACCTCTTACATCCTTTCCAACTTAGCTCTCTGTTCGTGGCATGGTCCCCGATGGGATGGTTGCGAATACTGATTGGGGTCCCGGGTTCTACCATGGGACCCGATTAAGTAGTCAAAACCATGCCTATTTCGACTGCGCCTGCACAGAGAGTGTTCCCGGGGCGGGAATTGCATCCGCGCTGTCGGTTGGTCTTGCTGGGCCGGCTACGACGTCAAGCGACTCTGCTTTTTCTGGAGTGTCGTCTGGTAGTCGTACACACGCCTGACTAGCACGCAACGGGGATGCGAGTCCCGTCCGGAATTGGCCGCGGACCTGTCGCTCCCGGCCCTGGTTCTGTCCATGGTCGGGGGCGATCCTGGATGGACGGCCGTCGCCTCCTTTTGCGAGGCAGTAGTATCTGCAAGGGAGGCGGCGGAACGGGAGCGGGAGTCCGCCACCGCACTCCCCTCCCGCCAACGTAGGCCGCGTCGTCGGCGCCGGAGGGCGGGCAACGATCTCCGGCCGCCGTAAAAAGCGGCCGCGGGCGGCCCCTCGGGGGAGGATCCGCCGCCCGCACTATTGCCGTGAGGGAAAAGGCCGCGTGCTGTTCCGCAGCCCCCCTCAACTCATAAAGTTGTTACAAGAGAGCGCCGGGGGGACGAAAGCCTGACCCCCTGGCGCCAGCACTTTAGAAGGGGCCCGCTTTAAGACAAAACGTGGGCCGGCGCCGGCCCGGTCCACGAGATCGGCAGGCCATATATCCGTGGGCCCGGGCGTAGGCGATAGGAGAACAGCGGGGTTTTTTAGTGGGTAGTCGGATGGTCGAACATCTTTTCCGGAGTCCCTTATATCCCTCGGTCCCCCCGGGCCGGGGGAACCCGTCAAGAGTGGTTTTCCCCGAGACCGAAAAAAAATAGAAGGGTTTAATTTTTTGTTAAATACCCATGCGAAGCTGGGACGGGCTGCTAGTGTAGTATAAATTGATAAATATTTTGTGCTCTCGAAATTTGAAATAATAACGTGTTCTTTTTTATTGCTCTAGGACAGCAGACAGGCTGACAGCCCACTTAGAATTTAGCAATTACCGTTGCCTATGGATGTTTGCAACGTCAGTGGCATCGCGAACACTCTGCTCTCCAATAAGACTACAGGAACTTGGATCACTAATTAGTGATCGCCATCCAGACGGGCTTGAGGCCCTACCACGTAGCTAGGGTGGGTTGTTTTGTCACCTTTTACGACAGGCCGAACCCGGCCGCAGAGGTCAGTTTTCTTCCTCCGCCCCTGTAAAGATAAAAATATTATAGTAAAGCCTATCAATACTGGTTTATTGTAAATATACCGTCACTTAAATTAATTAAAACTCATTTAAGAAACACGGGCCATTCTATTTCGGTGTAATAGATATCCAAAATCCATTCATATTTTGTCTGAGTAGACATATTTGATGTATTAATGTGAAATAAATGTTCCGTGTATCGGAAATATTTACAGTAGAATCCCGATTATCCGAATCAATTAAAACCGTATAATCGAAAACCTGGATAGTCGATTTCAAAGTCAAATTAAACAATAATTAAATTTTAATAATTTTTTATTATACATGGTTTTACAAACGTCACTTAAACAATACGATATCAAAATTACGACTTATAAAGGTAATGTAACATAAACCTATGTAATTTAAAATTTTGGTTGAAAATAATTTGTTATTAATGTTTGACATAATGATTCACAATTTTTTCATTGCGGCCAAGTCCCTGATGCGCTTCAGTTGTAATAGTTATTACAACTGAAGTATACAGTTGTATGGGATCTGATTCATCCTATCTTTCGAACCGTTTAAAAGCAACACCTAGAGCTTCAAAAGCTTCTGCGTGAGTTGATACTTGACATACATCACCAGTGTCTATCTCTTCTTCATCTTCTTTCTCGTTACTGTTCAAATCGTCAATGATTTCTTTATCTGTTAATATTTGGTGTCCAGGGTCTTCACTATCGCAAATTAAGCCTCTCCTTGATATGCTTTTTATCACATTCTTCACCAATACTAAGAATTTTTATTGCTTCTGTTATTTCTTTGAAATTGACGTTCAGCTCAATTGAAGAATTTGATGGAGTCTTTAATAATTTATTCCATGCCCTTTTTAATGTTTGCGATTCCACAGTGTTTCACGCTTCTACCAGCATATAGCCACAGCCATTATCTCTTGAAAAAAAACTGTGTGTGTCAGCTCCGACGCACGACTGGAGTTTACTCCCTAAGTACGATTGTCTAAACATACGCAAAAAGAGTTTATTTAACTGAAAAAAGATTAATACCATATGAAAGGGTAAATTAACAAATTAATGAAAGAAATATACATATATAAAAACTATTATTGTGTTGATTATATAAAAATAAGAAAATCGTTTCTTAAGGAGTAAACTCCAAATATTATACCAATAAGACGACACAAGGTCGTTCGAGCGTGCGTCGCGCGTCGGCAGGGGACGGAACGTAGACACGTCCGTACGTAGCGCTCGCCGGAGCTCGAATGTGTCCTAAATTAGAAAGTTGCGCACCATAGGTGCGCACCAAAAACGTAACGAGGTCATTCATCAGTAGATTTTACTCCTCACACTTTTCTCATACCGGGCGCCATAAATATGAAAATCGATTCATAAGAAGTAAGCTCCAAAAACAATATCGTTTCTATTTCACTGGTGTCTGCTGACAAAAGACGACGCAGTAGCTGCTTTCTCAATAAACACTTTAAACTTTCAATGACACTTTGGTCCATTGATTGCAATATTGATGTTAGGGGGCAAAAACTTTACTGTAAACTTCCCATTTTCTCGACTTAGTGTTTCAGCGGAAGGGTGCGTTGGTGCATTATCTAACAACAACAACACATCGCCCTCTTTTCCCACGTCCTTTTGAAATTTCTTCATCTCAGGAATAAATGTATATTCATACCAAATAAGAAAAATATCTATGTTCATCCATGCTTTTTGTTGGTTAGCGTACATAAGTTAAGGTCATTTTGATATTATTGGAACAGCGGTGATTTTTTTATTTGCCAATAAATAACAGTAGCAATCGTTGTGTTTCTTTAACGTTCGCGCAAACCTGTACTGTATCCTTACTCTCGTGCCTCGGAGCTGCATTTTCACGACGCGATGCTAATAATCTGCTTAGTAGAGCTTTCCAATTAGGATCTATTTTGTCGGCATTGTATATAAAAACTTAATCGTATTTCTTTTCATCTATAAATGCTTTAAACTCGTCTACAAATAAATCAGCTTAGGCAACGCTAGCAGATAGTTTTTCGCCTTGAATCTCCAATTTGCAAATTCCATGTCTAGATTTGAATCTTGCTAACCATCCAGAGCTCGCGTTGAAAAAAGTATCACCACCTATCTTTTGAATAAAATTTGATACTTTTTTACATAAAAGTTATTCCAACCGGATATGGGCTGCCCGCTTGCTCTCTTTTGTGAGAACCAAGTAAAAACTGCGTTCTCCAGAATCACATTGTGAAATATTTTCATGGCTTTACGTTGTGATTTCAATATGGTATCAGATTATTTTTTTTTGATATCGGATATTCTAGAAGATCCTACACCATACATTTGCTTCAATTCACTGCCAGAGTCACCATTTTTTAAAGTCTCAATTATTTTCACTTTGTCATTAAGATATAACACTACTCTTTTTCCTTTATATATTATAGATTTATAACGCAAATCGTGAACAGAAATGTAAACAAATAACAAAAAAATTAAACCGCTGATAAAACTGAAAACCAAAACATAATAAACCTTTTTTTAATAACCTTAATAACCAAGTTCTTAAACTAATGTAAGTATACCTAAGTAATGTTGAATCAGCGCCAGTGCCCTCACGTGTGTGTTGCTGACATTAACTTTGTAAACACTCGGCATTTTCCGGCGAAGGGGCGTATCACACCGCGCCGCCGCCGCTCACACGCTTTACGTAATTAATTAATTTGCTTGTTTGGCGCCGACTCAAAATTATTTAGGTATACTTACATTAGTTTAAGAACTTAGTTATTAAGGTTATTAAAAAAAGGTTTATTATTTTTTGCTTTTCAGTTTTTTCGGCGGTTTAATTTTTTTGTTAAAAAGTTTTTTTATCATTTATATATATATATATATATATATATATATATATATATATATATATATATATATATATATATATATATATATATATATATATATATATATATATATATATATATATATATATATATATGTATATATATATATATATATATATTTATGTGTGTGTGTGTGTGCGTGCGTCGAATTGAGAAACTCCTCCGTTTTTTTCGTCGGTTAAAAATACAAGCAACCAGTTGAACGCTATCAAATAAAATGAAACAATAACAACCAATATCACGCAGAGAAATGAGAGTGGGAGTCACTGGGAGTACTTACACGTCGGAAGTGGGAATGAACTCATCGTAACATGTCTCGTTACGCCGTCAAATCAAGAATGAGTCCGGATAATCGAATATTCGGATAAATGATTTTCATGTACATAGCATGAAATGTACTCGTATAAAACTTAAAAGGTTATTAAAAAAAGAATAAAAACGATTTTTTTAGGTTTTTCTCAAGATATACACCACTGAGCTTAATTTTGTCTTATTACATCTGCTGTCGGCATAAAACCGCCATCATAATAAATACACGATTCTAATTTTATGATCAGATTTCTCTTAAAATTTGCTGAATTATAAATAACAGCCCACAACATAACGCAGTTACAATCAGGCACGTTTTGAAAGACACGACTAATAATTTATCCCAATAGTCTGCTCTCTATATTTTTTAACTTACTATATTTATTACAATAACTAGATTATTATAATAATTTTTAATAGCAAGCAGTGATTGTCGCCTAGAATGTATGTGACGCTAGGGGCACCGAGAACACACTGGTGTCCACATAGCGAACCATGTTAATTCTTTCCATTGACTTAAATACATTTTTTTTTGTGTCTAAGTAATAGTTATTATAATAATAATAAAATAAGATAAGAAAATATATGTATTTTACACAATACCATTCATAGTACACGTTTCACCAGCGGTCAGGTAAAGTTTATTTGGATTCCGCGGCTTCAGTGGTACCCATATAAACATTAAAATGTCCATGGAAAACGCATAACAAAAATAGGACGATGATATTCAATATTGTTATATATAAGTCAAATATAAAACTCCACGGCACAAGTTTCTAGTCAGAAACTTTAAACTGAAACTTTTACATGGTTACCGATTCATATTAGAGAACAATTCCAAACTTCAAACTTAACTTCGTTGAAGTTCGATTCGTTTATATCGAACCGAATCAAGTTCTGAGAAAGTCTGTTGTAGCGTTCAAAGTTTTATGAAGGATAGAATTTCAAATTGTAAACTGGTCTAAAATAATAACATTTTCAGTAATTTGATTGATAGCTTAGTTTTCTTTATTAAATAAAAAAAACTACTGACGTTAATAGTTTATGTATGAATATTAATACATAGATTTATTATGGAGAAATTTTAAACTTTAAATAAGTAGAGTTCAAAAGAAAATGACCTTTCAAAGCCTTTAAATAAAATTTACATGTAACAGTTCTATTTAATTTTGTGAGTACAATATATTATTTAGTTATTTTCCCTTAGAAGTTGAGTCTAAAATGAACATCAAATGAAGCAAACTAATCGTACTTGACACCCGTGTTTATTGAAAACCAAAATGTAAGGTTTTATGTTTTTTATTTAATTTTAGCAATATAGTCCCATTTTGCAAGTTACCGATTTATGCCGTGTTTAAAAAATATATCTGGAGTTAGCAGACAGGCAAACGGCTTACCCGATAATAGGTGGTCACCGTCGCCCATGGACGTTGTAACACCAGGGGTATTGCCAATGCACTGCCGGCCGTTAATAAATTTTATAATGCCATTTTTGAAAACTCCTTTTTTTTATAATATCTTTCTAATCACTATATATTCCTATAAATAAATTTTCAGTGTTAGCTCAATATTTTACGCTTCTTTGTATTTTTTTCGTTTAGTATGTGATTGTTTAATATTTTTTATAACTATTTACAACAAATCAGTGGAAAAGAAAGTTCATCTTTCGAGTTTCCCTTTTGAAACTAGTCACCAGTCGCTCAGGAAAAAGACAAAGGCAGCGAAAAACCATTCCATCTACTTTCCTGCACTGTACATTAAAATAAATTGACGAACACGTAATGGTTACTTATAACTGTTAAATAATTCGCAATAAACCTTGAATCCGAAACGAAAGTAGCAACTGAGGCTTTGAGGATTAATATACTCAGGTTATAATTATAAAAAGGGGGTACATACAAGTTATCCAGTGCCTACAAAGTTTTGATGAGCATGTACTGAATATCTTATTTTCTTGAAAATTGAAACACTCTGCCCCACTTTTTTCATTTTCACGTGTAACAAGGGGATGCTTCTTAAAATTCCAGTGGGGGTGTTCTATTACTCTATCGGCCACGTGACAGACAGAATGTAGATAACATATACGTGACAAATGTGTTAAGTTGTGTTGCCATGTTTTAATTTTAAATGAGTATGGGAGCTTGAAATAATTTTACGTTTTTTTATTATTTTGTACTCAAAAACAGCACACAGGCTAACGGCTCACTTAATGGTAAGCAGTTAATATCGCGTTTACCACCCAGATGGGATTGGGGCCCTACCACCTACTTAGGGCTATTTCGCCGTCTTTTATGGCAGGCCATCCCCTGCCAGAGGGGCAATATTCTTACTCCGCCCCTAAACGAAGTAAAAAGTTTTCAACAATAATTTGCTCAAGCCTGAAATGAGTCTTTCAATCAGTATAGAAGATGTTTACAATTAGTAAACTTTGATAACTATCTCGTGATTTCAATAAACGCTATATAGGGATGCATAATTTACGTGCATGATCCGGTTAACTAGTACTCAATTAAAGCTGTTTTTTTACTTTTACATCTCTTAGCACAAGTAATTTTATATATTTTTTGAGTGTTTAAGAAGCTCTTTGCTTTATATACTACCCCGTTAAAAATGTATCGACATCAATAGCTTCAATTGTACACCCTTAACCAACAGTTATAAAAGTAAAAGTTTTATCGTTGCTTACAAATTAAGAAGCCAAACCTGAATATTATTACAGTGAAGCTTGTGTTACATTTTGATATATTTGAATATTTCTAAATAGCAACGCAAGACACTTATGTAATTTGTCAGTACTTTATTAAATGTCAATGTGAACACATAAGTTGTGTATTAATTTCCAATAATCCATTAAATCCTGTAAAATAGGGCTTCGGTACACAAAGCTAACTTTATTCAAGTAAAGTATTATTATAGTTATATATTGTAAAAAGGTATAATTTCAAGAAATAATGTTATTTTTGACATATAACATCTCTAAATTGACATTAACATTATAACGCAAATGATATTTTAATTATAAAGTGTCACTGGTGTTCTCAAATCAAGCTTACCAGGAATATTGAACACTTCTAGTTTTCATGACAACCCCAATCATAATACAACTGTTCTCCATTCTATATGCGTACATTTCTCAAATAAACGAAATGCGTTACGGTGTTACCGGAATGGTACTCGGTTAAGTAAGGCTTTTTATAAGGCATGCGAAAATTGTATAATAAAATGTATTTGGGATCATCCCATAAAAATATATTGGCGATATAAAATAAGCTTTATTGCTCTCGTTTTACATGGAAATTTAGGTGAGTTGCGGTAAAATATATTCAAAATAAGAGCGATGGATAGATCAAAAAGTAGGTCTTCATTATAATCCATGCAAATAATCCTAGGGCACATCATAAAGCGCTACAGCCGATTAATATTTCGTGGCAAAAATAATGACCCTCTTGTCTCTTTGTTTATCTATAAAACA